>OX451741.1:1230854637-1233254637 GCA_948472305.1 Vicia faba | reverse complement strand
CACAACCCGAGTAGACCTTCCCGAGGGAAACAAAAACTTCTCAAAGCAACTGGAGTTTGTCCATTCTTGGGATCACCATTTTTGTTGTCATTGTTTCATCACAAATCTCAAAGTAAAAGCAGATTGTAAAATATCTTTTTTTTTTAAAAGTCAATTTTGTTATTTAATCTTTTTTGCTTTGAAAGTTATTATCAATAATAAATGGAGTCTTTGCAAACTAAATAAAATAAGAAATACAAAGAATTGGGTAAAAGCTCAAATTTCATTAATAGAATGGTAGTCTGCGAGTGGCGAGACTCCATAGATGATTACAAAGTTAGGAAAATGGAAATATATGCTGGAAAAGATACATTGAGATACAATGACCACTATCCCCTCTAACAACTTTTGAAATCCTGAGCAGCAGCTTCTGTTGAAGTATGGTGAGGATCCGAGAAGAGTGTTGCTTAAATGATCAAATCTTGTCTGACGTAGTTACTTGCCAAGAAAGTCCCTAACTTTTGCCTAATCATCCCTTGCGGGTTTTCAACTTAGCGGGAAATTTTATTGTGTTTATGTCTCTAATTTTTGCCTAGACCGCCCTTTCAGGTTTTTGGCCTACCGAGACGCTTCTTTTTGCCTAATTTTCCATTTCAGGTTTTCAACTTAGCGAGCTATTCTTTTATTTCTTTAGGAGAAGTATTTCTTGACTGCGTCAGCGCTCATGGGACGTGGGAACTCCTCGCCATCCATAGTTTCAAGAATTAATGTACCGCCAGAGAAGGCTTTCTTGACAACATATGGGCCTTCAAAATTGGGAGTCCACTTGCCCCTAGAATCAGTGTTGAAAGACATGATCTTCCTGAGCACGAGGTCGCCTTCTCTGAATTCACGAGGTTTGACCTTTTTATCAAAAGCTTTCTTCATTCTTCTATGATATAACTATCCATGACACAAAACTGTCATTCTCTTCTCCTCAATCAAATTCAATTGGTCAAACCTATTATGGAACCATTCAGCCTCTGTCAATTTGGTTTCCATTATCACACGCAGCAACGAAATCTCAACCTCGACAGGGAGTACAACTTCCATTCCATACACCAGGGAGAACGGGGTTGCTCCTGTTGAAGTGCGGACAGATGTTCGATATCTAAGTAACAACCATTTTCGGGACAATTCTCTTGATATTCTTATTAGCAGCTTCGACAACCCCATTCATCTTTGGCCTGTATGGAGATGAATTGTGATGGACAATATTGAATTCTTCACACAGTTTTGTCATAATCTTGTTGTTCAAATTCGAGCCATTGTCAGTGATAATCCTGCTCGGCACACCATACCGACATATAAGGTTATTCTTAATGAAGCGCACAACCACCTGCTTGGTAACATTGGAATATGAAGTAGCCTCCACCCACTTGGTGAAGTAATCAATTGATACCAAGATAAAACGGTGTCCGTTCGAAGCTTTGGGTTTTATCATCCCAATCATGTCAATACCCCACATAGAGAAAGGCCACGGAGAGGAAATCACATTGAGAAGTGTCGGAGGCACATGCACCTTGTCTGCATAAATATGGCATTTATGGCACTTCTTTGCAAATTTATAACAGTCGGACTCCATTGTCAGCCAATAGTAACCTGCCCTTAACATCTTTTTAGCCATCGAATGTCCATTGGCATAAGTTCCAAATGAACCTTCATGAATCTCATGCATCAACATGTCTTCTTCGTGTCTATCCACGCATCTGAGCAAGACCATGTCATAATTTCTCTTGTACAACACATTTTCACTGAGGAAGAAACTGCCTGCCAACCTTCTCAATGTCTTTCTATCTTTCTTCGACGCACCAATCGGGTATTCCTGAGTCTGAAGAAAATGCTTGATGTCATGATACTAAGGTTTTTCATCTGCTACTTCTTCTGTTGTAAACACGTGAGCAGGCTTATCCCGATGTCGAATTGTAATTCGGGGTATGTCATTCCATGATTTCACTTGGTACATAGAAGTCAGAGTTGCCAAAGCATCCGCCATTTGATTTTCATCTCTAGGGATGTGATGGAATTCAACTTCATTAAAGAAGGGTAATAATCTTCTAGCATAATCTTTGTAAGGGATCAAGCTGGGGTGACGAGTATCCCATTCTCCTTTAATCTGGTTTATTACCAAAGATGAATCACCATACACATCTAAAATTTTAATTCTGAGATCAATAGATTCTTCGAGACCCATGATGCAAGCCTCGTATTCTTCCATATTGTTAGTACAATCGAATGTTAACCTTGCAGTAAAAGGAATGTGTGATCCGTGAGGGGTGATAATCACAACACCAATTCCTTTACCATAAGCATTCACAGCTCCATCAAATATCATACTCCAACGAGAATCAGGGTCAGGACCTTCCTCAGGCAATGGCTCATCACAATCCTTCACTTTCAGGAACATCACACCCTCATCAGGGAATTCATATTCTATAGACTGGTGATCCTCCACTGGTTGGTGAGCAAGATAATTTGCTAACACACTACTTTTAATAGCTTTTTGAGTGCGGTATTCTATATCATATTCAGGTAACAACATCTACCAGCAGGCAATTCTCCCCGTAAGAGCAGGATTTTCAAAAATGTACTTGATTGGATCCATTTTGGAGATCAACCAAGTAGTGTGATTCAACATATACTTCTGTAAACGCTTTGCCGCCCAGGCCAAAGCACAACATGTTTTTTACAGCATGGTATACTGTGACACACAATTAGTGAATTTTTTACTGAGATAATAGATGGCGAACTCCTTCTTCCCTGTTTCATCTTGTTGTCCCAGAATACAACCCATGGATTTATCCAACACTGTCAGATACATAATCAACAGTCTTCCTTCTACAGGGGGAGCAAGATAGGAGGTTCAAGCAAATATTCTTTAATACTTTCAAATTCCCTTTGGCAATCATCCGTCCACACACAACCTTGATCTTTCTTTAACAACTTAAAGATCTGTTCACATGTTGCAGTCATGTGGGAAATGAATATGGAAATATAATTCAAACGCCCGAGGAAACCCCTGACTTGCTTTTCAGTTCTTAGTGCTGGCATTTCTTGAATTGCTTTGACTTTATCAGGGTCAACTTCATTTCCTTTCTGGTTTACAATGAAACCCAATAACTTCCCTGGTCGAACACCGAAGGTGCATTTATTTGGATTCAAGCGGAGATGATACTTCCTCAAACGCTGAAACAACTTCAACAAATCTTCTATATGCCCTTCTCCAGTCTGGGATTTGGAAATCATATCATCAACATATACTTCAATTTCCTTGTGCATCAGATCATGGAATAGGGTTGTCATAGCCCTCTGGTACGTTGCACCAGCGTTCTTCAACCCGAAGGGCATCACTATGTAACAGAATGTTCCCCAGGGTGTGATAAACATTGTTTTTTCCATGTCCTCTGGAGCCATTCTTATTTGATTATACCCGGAAAATCCATTCATGAACGAGAATACTTTGAATTTTGTTGTGCTATCCACTAACATGTCGATATGTGGCAATGGAAAATCATCTTTTGGACTAGCTTTATTTAGATCTCTGTAATCTATGCACATGCGGAATTTTCCGTCTTTTTTTCGTACTGGGACAATATTGGAAATCCATTGAGGATACACTGACGTCACAAGAAAACCAGCATTAATCTGCTTTAGAACCTCCTCTTTGATCTTTACTTCCATATATGGGTGAGTTCTTCTCAACTTTTGTTTAATTGGCGGACACACTGGCTTCAATGCCAAACGGTGCTCGACAATATCTGTATCTAGACCAGGCATATCTTGGTAAGACCAAGAAAAAATATCCACATACTCTTCCAACAGCTCAATCAACATGCTCTTCACATCAGGATGCAGTGATACTCCAATCTTGACTTCCTTTGGATCTTCTTCTGAAACCAAATTGATTACTTCCAAAGGCTCTTTATATGGCTGAATGGTATTTTCCTCGTGCTCAAGCAAACATGAGACCTCTTCTGGAATCTCATCATAAACTTCTCCTTCAACCCCATACATAGGACATTCAAAGTTGGAAGAGGGTACAGGGTCATTGTATTCAACGGGTTTTTTAATTAATCTGCACATATGATTTGTGATTGCATTTAGAAACTGACACATATAACAAGTGATCATGCAGATTGAATTTTAGTTATTATTTATTTTGAAAGGTTTTTTTTATTACCATTTTCCAAGAAAAAGCAGAAAATAAAGACATAATTCCGGAAGCAAAGACAAATTTTATTATTGATCTTAACAGTCACAACAAACATATAAGCCCTACAACATTAATACTTCCACCTTGGGAAGAGTGAAAGCTTTTCAAAAAAAGAGATTAACAAATCAAATTACTTTGAAACATGTATGCAAGAGGGAACATCAATGGTGATCCAGTTCTGAACCCTGATTCCGTGCATCACATAATTCGGCATTTCTTGCTCTACTTCATCTTCCACAATGGCGTTAATCCTGGAAACAGTCGGATGAAGATAGCCTCCGCTACAAAAAATGTCTTGATACTTGCCTGCAACAGACTTCAGCTTTATGCCCTTACCTTTGTCATTCTTAGAAGAGAACCCCAAGCCAGTTATGTTCTTGTTCATAGGTGGATCCACAATTCATCCCCAAACTTCACTATGACCATTACGCATAACCTGCTGCGCATCCTTCAGCGAAACCATGGAATTCTCATTTCCTCTTATGTTATCAATGGATAAGGCTTGGAACTGGGTTCCAACAGTAGCTTCATTCGCTTCTACAATACTAAAAGAGGATAGATGAGATATCAACAATGCATGCTCCCCATTTATGATCACCACCTTCCCTTCACGCACGAACTTTAGCTTCTGGTGTAAAGTTGAAGTGACAGCCCTTGCCTCATGTATCCATGGTCATCCTAGCAAACAACTATAAGCCGGAACAATATCCATGACCTGGAAGGTTATCTGAAACAAATGTGGTCCTATATGGATAGGGAAGTCCACTTCACCGATGACAGATTTCCTTGACCCATCAAACGCTTTCACAATGATGCCGCATAGGTGTTCCTTGATATTTCAACTTCATGAGAGTACTCCTTAGTATAACATTCAACACGGATCAATTATCAATCAGCATATTGGATAGTGAATCATTCTTGCAGTTTATAGAGATGTGGAGGGCCAAGTTGTGATTCCTCCCTTCATCTGGAAATTCATCATCATAGAAACTCAGGTTATTACATGACGTAATGTTTCCTATTACGCTGCTGAATTGGTCTATTGGCATATCACTCTCCGCAAAAGCTTGGTCTAGTACCCTCATCAAGGATTCTCTATGAGCAGAGGAGTTCATCAATAAAGCCAAGATATATATTTTTGAAGGAGTCTGTAGTAGCTGATCTACAATTCTGTAGTCGCTCATCTTAATTATCTTTAAAATATCATCTACTTCCTTTTCTAACGTAGCTCCACTAGTCTCTCCTGTAGCCTTCTTAGGTTCATCATTCTCAGCAACTTTCTTTCCAGCATCAACATCTCTCCGAACAACCGGTGCAAACACACGACTGCTATGGGTCACCCTGCTATTTTCAGCTATATTTCTAACATCAGGCATTGGCTGGATGGGAACTTCCACTCCATCTTCTAATATTGTAGCATTGTATTTGTAAGGCACAACCTTATCTGATTTGTAGGGGATAGGACCTGGAAAACTAATCACCAATGGAGTAACAACTGGCTTGCTATGACACTCCACTTCAAAATAGGCGGGTGCACCAAAACAAGGAACAATGATGTTTACCCCTTCTTCAACACCATCAGTCATTAATAAGTCATTTCTGGAAAACAAATCTTCGTCTGAAGAGAAATACTCATCTGGGAGGAATACTCCTCCTCTGACTCTTCTTCTGTTAAACAAACCTCAATCATATCAACTTCCTGGTAATCATCCCTCTGACCTGTGATCTTGATAGTTCCATTATCTAACAACAACTGAACACCCTTCTTTAGATTGAAAATCCTCGGGGGTCTCGACAGCAAACTATGCAAGATCCATATTGGTGTTCCACCTGACCAGTCGTATGGCAGAAGGTGGCATGCAACTGCACGAGGTCCTCATTCATATACTCTACATCAAAAATTCTGAATTCACCAGGACATCCAGAAACCATGTTCACTTCTTCTTCATACTCTGCCTTAGGCCTGATTATGTGGATGAGGCCCTCATCCATCATCTTCTGTAAATCAGCCTTTATCTTCTCGCAACCCTGTATGTTTGTACTGCAAATAGCATAACCGGAATGGTCGTGCATATAGTAACTAAATTCACAGATGTCTGCATGCATTTTCACCAAATCTCCTCTAACCAGATTAATATCAAAAATCCAGAAGTCACCTGGACAACCGGCCACCATATTCACAGTATTTAGTCCCCCGTGATTAGGTAGGGGATTATCTTTCACGTTAGGTCCCACGTCTTTGAAAGATAGAACACCAGACTTTACTAATTTTTGTACCTCAGTCTTCAAAGGATAACAATTTTCAACATTATGCCCTGGTGCTCCCTGATGAAAAGCACATGTTTGGTCTGCCTTGTAATACCAAGGCAACGGTGATGGTACGGCGGGAGGTGGTCGTGTCTGGACCAACTTTTTCTAAATTAGTGTCGGTAGTAACTCTCTATAGCTCATGGGAATAGGGTCATAACTCTCCCTTCTCTGATTATACCATTGATTCCCCTGTTGGGACGGTCTCTGATAAACAACGGTAGTTAGAGCGACATTCATAACAAGAGTAGATGAGGCGACTTGCTGATGACACTGATAATTCCTTATAGGAGTGTTTACTCTCCTATCTTGTATAACAACATTTTCATCTCCTTCTTTCTTCTTGGTAAACCCATAAGATAGCTTCTTCACACCTCCAGATCCTTCACTCTTCATCAAACAGACTTCTCTTACATCCTCTTCTAAGAGGATACCCAATCCTACCATCTCAGTAAAGTCACTTGGCGCGCTTTCTACCATCCTCTCGTAGTAGAAAGCACCCAATGTCTTCAAGAAAATCTTAGTCATCTCCTTCTCTTCCATGGGAGGAATCACTTGGGCGGCTACCTCACGCCATCTCTGCGCATACTCTTTGAACGATTCATTGTCTTTCTGAACCATGGCCCTAAGTTGATCACGGTCAGGCGCCATGTCCATGTTGTACTTGTATTGTTTGATGAAGGCTTCTCCCAAATCATTAAAAGTATGGATATTGGCGATGTCCAAACTCATATACCACTTCAACACAACACCGGTCAAACTATCCTAAAAAAAGTGAATCAGCAGACGCTGATCATCAGTATGGGTAGACATTCTTCTCACGTACATCACCAGATGAGCACGAGGGCAAGTGTTGCCCTTATTATTCTCAAACTCCAGGACCTTAAACTTAGCAGGTATCTTAACATTCGGGACCAAACATAGCTCATTCACATTTTGCCCAAATAGATCTTTTCCCCTGAGGGCCTTCATCTCTCTCTGCATCTTTTCAAACATCTCTTGAAAATCATCCATTCTGTCATAAAGACCCAAGTCTTCACTTGGTGGAGGGAAAGAACGACACACATCATCATTAACAAACAGAACCATATTCACCGACGGAGGTGCAGCAGAAACAGCATGCACCACAAGTGGTGCCGGAGTACCAATAGTCTGAACCACTGGAGTATCTTGAGGACCAAGATTGAAACCTTCAGGTGCAAAATTCTCTGGCATTCCCCATGGATAACCTTGGGGCATGCGATTCTGAACAACAGCCGGAGTAGCAGATACGGGAACAGTCGGAGTTTCAATATTTGCCCTTGTTGGTTGAGGTTGAACACTCGGTGATTGATTCTGAGCAGCCACCAGAGCTTCCATCAGAGTAGTCAGATTGGCCATGCCGGACTTCAAAGTAGAAAATTCCTCGCGCAGCTCACTATTCTCTTGTTCTAAGTTGTCCATCTTCTTTTTGAAATTAGTCTGAGTGTTGTAGTGATGAGTCACCTTGCTGAACGAAGTAAAAAAGCTTGGTAAGACACCTGGATATGCATAACAAATGCAAGAAGTGTGTGCAATATGATGCATGATAGGCAATGCATATGATTACTTTTACTTTGTTATTTAATATTTCAAGGGATTTAAAGTTTATAGACATATTGCAAACATCAGAGTAATAATGCTTTTTGAAATACTGAATTTTTTTTTATTATAATAACTCCAAAATGGATTACAAGATTCAATGATCCCAAGTACAAGATGAAAATAAATTCTAAAATCCTGAGAAAAAGAACTGATGAAGATCACTCTATACGCTGGCGCTTCCCCGTGAGCCTGGAAATCTAAACCTTCAACCTTTGGTTTTCTTCCACATATCTGATGGCAAACTCCTCCCAATCATTTGAATCAGGAAGTGAGTGATCAACACCTGATTGAGGCCCAGGAGAAAATAAATCCCCTTGCCTCTCCATAGACTCTACCTCTCGACTCTCAAGGATCTCAATCAAGTCGTCTTTCTCCTTCAGGTATGCTATGTAGGAACTCTCTAAAGTTTGGAACTTGTTCTTCCAAGAATCCCTTTCCTTTTGCATCCTAACTAAAGCAAGTTACAGCTCTTCTAGATCATCTAATAAGGGAGGAGTGGTCTTCACAAATAGATCAGGCATGGGTGTCTCCCGGGTAAACGACATCTTTAACTGAATGGCTCTCAATCAGATCCATTGAAGATATGGCTCCAAAGAGACAGCACCCCTAGGTCCCAAATCCTTCCTACTCTTCTTATGAATGTGACGTCAGGCCTTCGCAATCCACTCCCTAGCTTCCCTATGGTCTTCTCCTTCCTTCAGAAAGAAACTACTCAAATGAATACTATTCGGTTTATCCCTCATCGGATAACCAAGCTGTCGTCGTGCAAGAACAAGGTTATAGTTAATTCCTCCCTTTGTACCAAGAAGAGTTACATTGGGGAAACTACCACAAATGTCAATAATCTCTATATCCTGGTAAAATAGATGATACCAATCAATATCCGAGTGAGTAAGTGCCATGATCTTAGGAGCCCAACGGGGTTCCTTCTTAACATCCCAAAAAGCATCAGACTGAGGCATATTAGAGATAAACCATTGGTACAACAGAGGCGTGCAACAGATAATCATCCCCCATGATAAGAATTCTGAAGATGGATAGAGTAATAAGCATCACCCAACAGTGTAGGAACTGGGTTTCCAATCATGAAGATCCTGATAGTGTTAATGTCAACAAACTTGTCCACATTAGGAAATTAGAACAACCCGTAAGCAAGTAGAGCAAAGATGGCATCAAAAGCAACTATACTCTTCATTCTGGAAAAGTAACGAGCTTTCTCCAATAAGAACTTAGATGGTAATCCTCTAATCCTTCCTTTGGTAGTCATGTGGGCTTCCACCTCAGACTTCCCCAGGTGAATCAAAGTAGCAATCTCATGTGGTTTTGGCTCACCCTCCAAACCATTAAAATGAACACGATCGGTAACAGGTAAATCCAATAGATAAGAATACTCCTCCAGTGTGGGCATCAACTGATAGTCGGGAAAAGTAAAGCAATGATACATCAGATCATAGACCTGGACCAAGGTCGAGAGAATACCCTCCTTCATCTTCAGCTTCATGAGAGGAATAATGGATCCATACTTCTTTCGAAAGTCTACAGAAAACTCGATCTCGAGAATTAGACTGATCAACTCATCTATCTTGGGATCCTTGAAACTGTATTTCCCGGTCTTTCTCTTTCCAGAATCCATGGTTAAAAGTACCTGAGATATTCACAAATAGTCAACCTTTAAATCCCTTGACATATGGTTTCTTGAAAAGTTGTTTATGAGTGGATGGATGCATGATGCAACAATCACACACAAGATCACACATATAGGGTTCATAGGTTCAACGTCACGAGCATGAGGTCGAAGGTACTACCCGTAAGGTGTTGGTCTAAAAAGTTATCACCTTCCAAACAAGGTTCGAGAGGTTCCCAGAGTCTACATCCTTCCTTCAAATATTACCAACTTCTCGATTAACTCAGTAACTATTAATATTCTCAAGAAAGACTCGTCCGAGTGTAGTATCTCGTGACAACTATTTTCGGATTACTCCGTCATAGCTTCCGAACTACACCTAAAAGGCCAAGATGGGTTTGGTATTCTATGGTCCTCAGTTTCAGCAGGCTCCCAGGTCGAAAGAAGTACGTCTTCCCGATTACTCGGTAAACGACACTACAGTCAAAGGGGCCTCCACTAAGTGGGGGGTCTCATGCCTCCTTTTTTGGGATTACTCCCTCAAAGTTAACATGACTATACCGCCCGTCCTATCTTAAAGTTTGCCAAAGTTCGGGTATAGGACTCATGAGTAATCACCAAGCACCCAGAAAACCAAGAAAATCCAGACAAACATGCACACAACATATAACACAAAAACAATAATAACACATATACAGATATAAACAAAGATAGGCTCAACCCACTTAGGGATGGACTAGCAAGAGGTCAATCTGTCCCCAGTGAAGTCGCCATTTTTCTGTAGCGGTTGAAATGTTTTAAGACTAAGCCATTGGATTGACTTGACTTATACAGATCAAAATAAAAATCGCCACCGCGCTTTATTGTTTCAAAGGAATGGGAAAAGAGTGAATAACCCAAAAAGAGGGGGAAAGACTCAAGGTAAGGGGGTTGGTTATGCAAAGGGAAGGTATTAGCACCCTAAACATCTACGGTATACCGCATGAGCCTCTTTGTAAAATCTGTATGTTTTGGCTATAAAAAATGTTGGATATAAATGGATGGTGGAGGTGAGGAAAGAAATATATTTATTTTATAATTTTTGCACCCTCCGCAGTTGCGAACCTTTAGTGCCTATGTACCACCTTTTCGTGAAATAGGGGATCAGGGTACACGTAGTTCCTCTTTTAAAAATTTAAAACACATATGTGTTTGTTAATTTTATGAGATAAAACATCATCGTCATTGTCCGTGTGGAAAACATACCTACTACCCGCAATTATGAGAAAGGAGAATTTGCATCATCTCAAAGTGGAGGATATGGCTTGGATTTTAAAATCAACAATGCCTCACTCAACACCCAAGTGGAAAATATTTCTCTTCACTACATATGGTAGAAGTATGGTTGTTTGCATCACTACAAGGATTAACAAGAGTTCGACCTTTTGAGAAAAGTTTAAAGATAAAATCAAAAGTGGCAAAATGGTTTGAAATGAGATTAATTGACTTTTAGTCTTCTCACAAAAAAATGTCAAAGTATTATTAAGTTGATTAGGGTTTATTTATAAAAATGTTTGAAAATGCATGGACCTAAGTCCAAGTTTATAATGAAAGTGGTTCAAGTTTAAAATAAGAAGAGTTTTCAAAAGGAGGGAGATAATTTTTGAAATTAAAGAAGATGGGAGGAGAAGAAGAGGCTATCTAAAGCATAAGGTAAAAGCTAGGAATAAGAACCATCTAACCAACAAGAAGCCAATAATTGACATTATAAGCCAAGATAGAATTCCCATTCCTTAGATTGAAACTAATCAAGCAAAAAAATACTAGACCTCTTGAGTGAACCAAACTTCAAGTGTATTAAGTCTTCACAAAAATTTGGCAGAGTAACGGTTGTATACGGGTGAATTCCAGATTACAAACAAAAGGTGTAACCACAAAAACCTGCACATAAAAATAAACAAGAAACCCAATATATTGAGGTAAACCTTAAGAACTTCAGACAAAATAATCAGATAAGATCACAAGGTCTTAAAGGTAGGCCAAGGTTTCTAATTCCAAGTCCAAGAAAAGTCCCATGCTCCATAATGTCGAGGATAGTAACCAAATAGTCCAAGTACCATTAAAGATTTTTAGGGTTTATGTTGATTATTAAGTATCTTAAGAAAGGAAAACAAAAGCTCAAGTGAGCAAAGTAAAATTGGCAAGAAAGTAAGTACTTAAATGAGCAAAGATGAAAATTACATGAAATGTAAATGCTAAAAGTAAATGGTACATAAAGCATAAAAAAGAATAAAAGCATAAGGTGAAACAAGTCAATAATTAGTGGTTAGTTGGATGACCATCTTAAAGCTTGCATTTGGAACTTATTAGAGGATTGGTAGAATCAAAGCCTCCACACAACAAGTTGCATTTGCTTTTTGTCAAGTATATCATCCATTTGGAATTCTTACAAGTGCCATTTAATGATCAACGATGTTTAAGTGATCTGTTTGGACCAAAAGTGTTGTAGATCCATTAGAGGATTGGTAGAACCAAAGTCTCCATACAATGAATCTCAAAGTTATTGGATCAAAGAGATCAAATTAACATACTTGGGCTTGCAATCATAAGTTTGGGCCACAAATGATCATTTATTCGAATCGGGACAAAATTTAGCGTTATGTTAAGCAATCGTAAGTAGACTTATATAGAAGTCGCACCTATTTTGAGGCCGGTCAATAGTAATCTATGCACCATTTATTTTGAGACATGATATAGAGATCATGCTCCAACAACATTTAGTGCAATAAGAAAGGGATGAGATGAAGATGGATGGGAAAAAAATACACAGACCACATTTGAATTAAATTTTAATCAAACTATTATTAAAATAATTCATCCATTTTTGTGGATTTAAACTCAACACCATGGATCCAATGATGTTAATAAAGTTCATGATGCAAAATCTAACCCAAGATCAGCCAGAAAATAGTCACAGAATAATGTCACATTTAATATACACAAAAGGGTTTTTAAAAAAGAGTTTAAAAAATAGAAAATAATGAGAAAAATATTAACTATGTTCAAATTAATTAAGAAATTAAAAGTAAGACCATAGAAAAATCAGAAAAAGGCTCAAATAATTTTACAAATTTTTCTGTAATTTTTTGAAGTCAGAAACTATTTTTAAAATTAAAATAAATTGGGAAAATAAACAAAACATGATAAAAAAATAGTAAAGTCATAAACAAAAATAAAATAAGGTCACCAATATTTGTCACAATATCACTGGATCATTCCATAATTTTTTCAGAATTTTAAAATGTATAAAAGTATTTTTAAACATTTAAAACAAATCAAATAAGTGTAAAATTTATAAAAAATACCAAAACACAAAATTAAATTGTGAAAAAATAAAAATCAGAAAGAGGATAATCAAAAATATATTTCTTAATTTTTAAAGATTTTTTGGACTAAAAATGAATTTTCTATGATTTTATTTGAAATTTAAAACAATTAAAATATAAGAATCAGGAAAAGAAAATAAAAGTAAAACATGTGGACCATTGGATAAGAGTCAAACGTGTTAGTAATCAAATCTAAGGGATCTGGCACGCTGTGCAGATCATGGTCATTAATGAATATTGTACAAAATCATTAATTAAATCAGAATTTGAAAAATACAGATGACGCGCCTTCATTGGTTGGAAGATGACACGTTGGTCATCTTCAACCTCCAGCCATCATGAATTGCAGGTCTCTCAAACTATAAAATCAGAAGCTCAGACCTATACCATTTGCTTCGTCTCTTCAAGACGAAGATAACCAGACCCTTGCGCCAAATTTATATAAGTTGTAGCTCAAGCAATTTGGAAGGAAAGTTTTGAAAAAGGATTTGAATTTTCATGGTCAAAACGTGTTTCCAGTAAAAGGTAAGTGTTGCGACTAGAACCAAGGGAACGAGAATAACACAATGATATTAGAGTTTTGAAGAATTGATGAAGGAATCTTCCTATTGAAGTTGAGTTGCAGAGCTCTGAAACTGGACTTCTATGGAGCAGTATAGGGTACGATTCTCAAATGTAATTATATGGTTAGCTTCAGGGAAGATCAAGGAAGGTGAATTGATGGAAAAATTAGATTGAAAAAGGCTCGAGAATGGATTTTGAAGTTACATAAAATTGAGTTACGGAGCAAGTTTGGCAGGGTGATTCTGGCTATTCAAGCTTGGGAAAATGAATGGGATAGTACATGTGTTTATAGGAGAAGAGAATGGGATCAAAAGGAAGAGTGAATGATGCGTTTTGGAGGGAATTCATGCAAACCTAATGCACGAGTGAATTTTAATCCAAACTTCACCAAAACTCATCCAATTCTTGAATTTTGGTGCACTAATCAACTTGGGAAAGTTGCCTAATCATGTTTAGACCCAAAATGCGTGTTAATTTGAGGTTTAAAGGTTGTAACATGAAATTCAAATTCTGACTTGCAAGGAAATTTCAATTCCAAGTTACCATTTTTGAAACAATGGCATTCTCAGCTCAAGGGGTCTTAAGGAATGGTTCTTGATGCTTTAGAAAGATGAGGTTACAAGCTTTGCAATGGAAAAAGAATGGAGTTAAATGGATTCTTGAGCTGAAAGTTACATTGAGTCAAAGTTGGAGAAAAAGGGTTGACTTTCCATACTTAGAAATATTTCAAATTCTTCTTCAAAAATGACCTATAATGTCTTGCATCCAAACATAGCCTTCCTATTGGAATTTTCTCTTGAACAAAAAAGATGGCATGAAGTAGATCTCTTGAATGACATTTTGAAACTTGAATCATTCAAAATATCAAAAATTTGAGCAAGTTATGACTTGTTGAAGTTGGGAAAATTTCATAAAATGACCTATAATATTTTGTTTCCTTAAGGCAACTTCCATCCATTTGATCACTTTGTACATAAAATAAGGCATAAATTTCACATCCTCAAGATCATTTTGGAAAAATAATGGGCTCAATGTGATAAAAATTGACCAAGTTGTGATCATTTGAAGTCACACATGGAAAATTGGGGATTCATCTAGAGGACTTGTAATCTTTCTTCTTCACCATGTTTCTTCCACATGAAATATCCTTGGAGCTTTTGAAGTGATTTGTTGTTAACCCTTTGAAGATAATGATGTATTTGGAATCATTCAAAAATACCAAAAGATGAGAAAGATATGCTCCTTTGAAGTTCAAAACCCTAGCTCCTAGATCAAGGAAATGCTTTGAAGAACTTTGACAAGCTTGAACAAACTTCTTGTACCAATATTCTTGCTTTGTGAATTGAAGTTATTGATGATGATAATGAGGACTCATAGCTACCAAAAACACTTCCATATCTTGAAATTTTAGAGAAATATGCTCTTGTGACCAATGGGAACAAATCCTTGTCCAAACATGACAACTTCTCCAATCAAACCCCTTGTACTTTTGAGTCAAATATAATAACTTTGAAATGTGATGAACCAAAGCAACCTTGCCATTCCAATTCTTCCAAAACCAATCCAATGATGAGGTTTGAACTTCTCAAGCTTTATTGACTAGGGCATGGAAATAAACTCATGAACCCATGGGGTAACTTGTTAAATCTCATTGACTTTACCTACATGGATAACAAGCAATATAAACCAACATTGCATTTTATTAGTTAAATGAAGAAATCAAAACAATATTCATGATCACAAAAGGGACATAAGTCAAGGTGCTTGGTAATCCCTCAAAAGGGCAAGACCAAATGTAGGGAGGGGAACCAAGAATCCTAGTGTGGTCTTGTTGTGAATGAATCAACATGGTATGATGAAGGGATCTTAGGGGAAAAAATTGGGGTACAACAGCGTGTGGAAACCAATTTTAGACAGTATTCAAATGATTGTTTTCTAAATGTTATTTTTTGAAAACATAAATAAAATAATATCACTTTAATGATATTCCCAGACGCCTTTAAATGCTATAAACCCTCATATAGGATAATCCCTAATTTTCCTCTTAGGTTCTCAAACTGATTAGCATCCAAAGCCTTGGTGAAAATGTCATCCAGTTGCACATCAGTGGTTACATGTTCTAAGGCAACAATCCTTTCTTCAACAAGCTCTCTTATGATGTGATGGCGGATATCAATTTGTTTGGTTCTGCTGTGTTGAATAGGATTTTTTGATATACTTATAGCACTTAGATTGTTGCATAATAATGTCATGACATCTTGTTTGACATTATGTTCGGTTAGAATTTGTTTCATCCAAACCAATTCAGAACAACTACTTCTTGCAACAATATACTCAGACTCTACAGTGGACAGAGACACACAATTTTGCTTCTTACTGAACCAAGATATGAGATTATTTCCCAGAAAGAAGCATCCTTCTGATGTACTTCTTCTATCATCAACACTTCCTGCCCAATCAACATCGCAACAACCAATTAAGGTAGAGATAGATCCATGAGATTATATCATACCATAGTCACTTGTCCCATTAACATATTTAATAATTCTCTTCACATGGTTGGCATGGATAACTTTAGGATCAACTTGATATCTAGCACACACCCCTACAACAAAGGCAGTGTCAGGTCTGCTAGCTGTGAGATATAGAAGACTGCATATCATACTTCTGTAAAGACTTTGATCCATACTTACTCCTTTTTCATCTTTAGACAACTTCAGATGTGTGGGGGCAGGAGTTCCTTTGTGACTGGAATTTTCCATCCCAAACTTCTTTACTATACTCTTAACATACTTGCTCTGAGATAAAAATATGGAATCTTCCATTTGTTTAACTTGCATACCAAGAAAATAGGTTAACTCACCAACAAGGCTCATCTCAAATTTTTACTGCATTTGCTTGACAAAATGTTGAACCATCTCATTTGACATCCCACCAAACACGATATCATCAGCATAAATTTGTTCAATCATGATTTTCTCTTTCTTCTTCCCAGACAAAAAGAGTTTTGTTTATGCTACCTTTCTTGTATCCATTCTCACCAAGAAATTTTGTTGATCTCTCATACCAAGCTCTTGGAGCTTGTTTTAATCCATACAGAGCTTTCTTCAATTTGTAGACATGTTTAGGAAAACTTGGATCAACAAATCCCTTTGGTTGTTCCACATAAACTTCTACATTCAGATAGCCATTTAAGAACGCCATTTTTACATCCATTTGAAATAATTTAAATTTCAGTATGCATGCAACTCCCAAGAGTAGTCTGATTGATTCAAGTCTGGCCACAAGGGAAAAGGTTTCATCAAAGTCAACTCCTTCAATTTGAGTGTACCCTTGTCCAACTAACATTGCCTCGTTTCTAGTGACCACCCCTATTTCATCAGATTTATTCTTCTACACCCATTTAGTGCCAATCACATTTGTCCCTTCAGGTCTCGGAACAAGATCCCAAACTTCATTTCTACTGAATTTTTCTAGCTCTTCCTGCATAGCATTAATCCAGAACTCATCATTTAGGGCCTCTTTGACATTCTTAGGCTCAATTTTTGATGCAAAGCAAGAGTTTGATATCCCATCTCTTGATCTGGTAGTAACTCATTTATTTAGATCTCCTATGATAACCTCCTTAGGATGATCTCTCTAGGTTCTAATTAAAGGTCCTTTGCTGAGATGACTAAGCTCAAGATCTTCTTGAGGTGGATTAGAATCAATACTTATGTCATTTGATTCTAATGGAATATCAAACAAAGATGTTCCAACATCTTCTGCGACATCTTCTTCAACATTCCATCCTCTATCATCTACAACAACATAGGAATACTTCTTTCCACCAAGACTTTCAACTTGCATAGGTCCCATCAAGTCCATTTGAAGAAGTTCCAACACTTTTGATGTAGTAAGATGTTGGATCTTCTGATGTGACATCTTAGTCCGCTTTCCAATCTGGAAGTCACCATATACCCTTCCTTCTTCTATCTTGAGCTTAGGAATCCCTCTCACTGCTTCTTTAGATGTAATTCTTTTCATACCTTTCAGATGCAAGTGCACCAATTTTTGATTCCATAGTTTAACTTCATTCTCTTTGGCTAAAACACACATTTAGGAGAAGTTCAACTCTTGAGAAACCCATAGATAACAGTTGTCTTAGATCTGATTCCTTTCATAATAACTTCATTCTTTTTATTGCACACAAGACATTCTTACTTGGTGAAGTATACTTTGAATCCTTTATCACACAATTGGATTATACTTATCAGGTTAGCTAATAACCCTTTGATAAGTAACACATCATCAAGCTTAGAGACTCCTGAATAATCAAGCTTTCCAACACCTTTGATTTCACCTTTTGCTCCATCACCAAAAGTCACATAACTGGTGGAATGAGATTTGACATCCACAACAGATTCTTGACACGTGTCATTGTAGCGGTAGAAATGTTTAAGACTAAGCTATTGGATTGACTAGACTTATACAGATCAAAATAAAAATCACCAACGTGCTTTATTGTTTCCAAAGGAATTGGAAAAGAGAGAGTAACCCAAAAAGATGGGGAAAGATTCAAGGTAAGGGGGTTGGTTAAGCAAAGGGAAGGTATTAGCCCCCTAAAAATCTATGGTACTCCATAGGAACCTATTTGTAAAATCTATATATTTTGGATATAAAATGTTATATGAAAATGGATGGTGGAGGTGAGAAAAGAAATGTATTTTTTATGATTTTTGCACCCGCCGCGGTTGCGAACCTTTAGTGCCTATGTACCACCTTTGGTGCAATAAGGGATCAGGGTACATGTAGTTCACCTTTAAAAGTTTTAAAACATAAGTGTGTTATTGGATTTTTATAAGATAAGACATCATCGTCATTGTCCGTGTGAAAAAACATACTTACTACCCACAATCATGAGAAAGGAGAATTTGCATCATCTCAAAGTGGAGGATATGGCTTGGACTTTAAAATCATCAATACCTCACTCAACACCCAAGTGGAAAATATATATCTTCACTACATATTATAGAATTATAGTTGTTTTCATCACTACAAGTATTGACAAGAGTCTACTCTTTTGAGAAAGGTTTTAAAATAAAAAGCCAAAGTGGAAAAATGGTTTGAAATGAGATTGATTGACTTTTAGTCTTCTCACAAAAAAAATGTCAAGGTATTATTAAGTTGATTGAAGTTTATTTATGAAAAAGTTTTGAAAATGCATGGACCTAAGTCTAAGTTTATTATGAAAGTTTTTCAAGTTTAGAAAACAAGAAGAGTTTTCAAAATGAGAGAGAAGATTTTTGAAATTAAAGAAGATGGGAGTAGAAGAAGAGACTATCCTAGAGCATAAGGTAAAAGCTAGGGATAAGAACCATCTAACCAAAAAGAAGCCAATACATGACATTATGAGTCAAGATAGAATTCTCATTCTTTGGATTGAAACCAAATAGGCAAAGATACTAGACCCTTTGAGAGAACCAAACTTCAAGTGTATTAAGTCTTCATAAAAATTGGGCAGAGTAACGACTGTATACGGGTGAATTCCAGATTACAAACAAAGTATGTAATCATAATAACCTGCACACAAAAACAAACAAACAACCCAATGTATTGAGGTAAACCTCAAGAACTCCAGACAAAACATCCATCAAGGTCATAAGGTCTCCAACATAGGCCAAGGTTTCTATTCCTAAGTCCAAGAAGTCTAATGCTCCATAATACCAATGATAGTAACCAAATAGTCCAAGTATAATTAAAGCATTTTATGTTTCATGTTGATTATTAGGTGTTTTAGAAGAGAAAAGAAAAGCTCAAATGAGCAAAATAAAAATGACATGAAATATAATGCTTAAAGTAAATGGTACATAAAACATAAAAAATAAAAGGGAATAAAGTAAAAACAATTTCATAATTAGTGGTTAGTTGGATGACCATATTGAAACTTGCATTTGGAACTCATTAGAGGATTGGTAGAACCAAAGTCTCCACACAACAAGTTGCATTTGCTTTTTGTCAAGTATATCATCCATTTGGGATCCTCAAAAGTACAATTTAATGACCAACGATGTTTAAGTGATCTGCGTTGACCAAAAGTGTTATAGATCCATTAGAGGATTGTAGAACTAAAGCCTCACCACAATGAATCTCAAGGTTATTGGAATCAAAGAGATCAAATTAGCATACTTGGGCTTGCAAACATAGTTTGGGCCACGAATGATCATTTATTCGAATCAGGACAAAATTTAGCGTTGTGTTAAGCAATCGTAAGTGGACTTATGTAGAAGTCGCACCTATTTTGAGGCTGGTCAATATCAATCTATGCACCATTTGTTTTGAGACATGATATATAGATCATGCTCCAATAACACTTAGTGCAATAAGAAAGGGATAAGATGGAGAGGGGTGGGAAAGAACATACAAACCACATTTGAATTAAATTTTAATTAAATTATTATTAAAATCATTCATCCATTTTTATGGAGTTAAAATCAACATCATGGATCCAATGATGTTAACAAAGTTCAAAATTAAAAATTCAACCCAAGATCAGCCAGAAAATAATCACAAAATAATATTGCATTTTAGTATATATATTAAAAAAGTTTTAAAAAGTTTTAAAAAGTTTTAAAATAGAAATTAAAGAGAAAAATATCAATTATATTCAAATTAATCAAGAAATAAAAAGTAAGACTATAGAAAAATCAGAAATGAACTAAAATAATTTTATAAAATTTTTGGTAATTTTTTAAAGTCAGAAACTATTTTTAAAATTAAAAGAAATGAGTAAAATGAACCTAAAATGATAAAAAATACTAAAGTCAGAAGTAAAAAATGGATGAGGTCACCAATATTTGTCACAATACCATTGGATCATTCCATAGTTTTTTCAGAATTAAAAAATGCATAAAAGTATTTTTAAACATTTACAACAAATCAAATAAAGTGAAAATTTATAAAAAAAATATCAAAACACAAAATACTATTATGAAAAAATAAAAATCAGAAAGAGAAAAATCAAAAATATGTTGACCATTGGATGAGAGTCAAAACGTGTTAGTAATCAAATCCAAGGGATCTGTCGTGCTGTGCATATCATGGTCATTAGTGAATAAAGTACTGAATCAAATGTAAATCAGAAATTCAAAAAATACAAATGGCGCAGTTTCATTGGTTGAAGGATGACACGTTGGTTATCTTCAACCTCTAGTCAGTCCCAAAACCAGGTCGCTCAATCTGCAAAATTAGAGCACGAGACCTATTCCATTTGCTTCGTCTCTTCCAGACAAAGACAACCACACCTTCGTGATAAATTTATATAAACTGTAGCTCAAGCAATTTGGAAGGAAAGTTTTGAAAATAGATTTGAAATTTCATGGTCAAAAGAAGTTTCCAGATAAAAGTAAGTGTTGCGACTAGAACCAGGGCAATGAGAGCATCACAATGATATCAAAGTTTTGAAGAATTGATAGAGAAATATACCTATTGGAGTTGAGTTGAAGAGCTCTGAAACTGGACTTCTATGGAGCAATATAGGGCCCGATTCTTGAAGGTGATTATATGGTTAGCTTCAGGGAAGATCAAGGAAGGTAAATTGATAGAAAAATTTGATTGAAAAAGGCTTGAAAGCAGATTTCGAAGTTGCAGATATTTGAGTTATGGAACAAGTTTGGCATGGTGATTCTAGCTATCTAAGCTTGAGGAAATGAATGGGGAATGACCCTCTATTTATAGGAGAATGAATGGGATCCTCAAGCGTCTGAAATGATGAGGTTTTAAGGGAAATCGTGGGGGGTCTGCACCATGAACAAAGTGTGACTTGTTTATCATCAACTTAGCCAAATTGTGTGTTTCATGATGTTAAACACCTTTGGAAAGCTACTAAACATGATTAGAACCAAAAACGTGTGGGAAACTTGTGATTAGAATCCAAAACAATGATTTCAAAATCTGACTTGTGATGAAACTTCAGTTTCAAGCTACCAATTTCAAAACAATTGCATTTTCAGCTCAATGGGTCTTAGGACATGATTCTTGATACTTTAGAAAGATGAGGTTACAAGCTTTGCAATGGAAAAAGAATGGAATCAAATGGATGCTTGAACAGAAAGTTGCATTGAGTCGAAGTTGGAGAAAAAGGGTTGACTTTCCATACTTAGAAATATTTCAAATTTTTCTTCAAAAGTGACCTATAATGTTTTGCATCCAAACATGGCCTTCCACTTGGAATTTTCTCTTATCCAAATAATATGGAATGAAATATATCTCTTAAATGAAACCTTGAAACTTGAACCATTCAAAATCTCCAAAAATTGAGAGTTATGAATTGTTGATGTTGGAAAAATCATGAAATGACCTATAATCTTTTGTATCCTTAGGGCATCTTCCATCCATTTTCTCACTTTGCACATAAAAGAAGGATTAAAGTTAACATCCTCAATATCATTATGTAAAAAAGAGTGGGCTCAAGGTGATAAAAATTTACCAAGTTATGATCATTTGAAGTCACACATGGGAAGTTGGGGGTTCATCTGGAAGACTTGTAATCTTTCTTCATCATCAAGATTCTTCCACGTGAAAACTCCTTGAAAATTTTGAAGTGATTTGTTAGTAACCCTTTGAAGAGAATGATGGTTTTGGAATCACTCAAAAATACCAAAAGATGAGCAAGATATACTTCTTTGAGGTTCAAAACCCTAGCTCCTAGATCAAGAAAATGCTTTGGGGAACTTTGACAAATTTGAACAACCTTCTTGTACCAAAATTCTTGCTTTGTAAATAGAAGTTATTGAGGATTATAATGAGAACTAATAGCAACCAAAAACACTTCCATATCTTGAGAATTGAGAGAAATATGCACTTATGACCAATGGGAACAAGACCTTGTCCAATCATGACAACTTCTTCAATCAACCCCTTGTATATTTTAATCAATATTGATAACTAGTAAATGTAGTGAACCAAAATAACCTTGCCATGCCATCCATTACAAAACAACTTCAATGGTGAGGTTTGGAATTTTCAAGCTTTATTGACTAGGGCATGGAAATAAACTCATGAACCCATGAAGCAACTTGCTAAGCCTCATTGCCTTTACCTACATTATTAACAAGTAAGACAAACCAACATTGCATTTTATTAATTAAAATAAAAACCAAGACAAAATATTCATGATCACAAAAGAAAACAAGTCAAGGTGCTTGGTGATTCCTCAAAGAGAAAATCTAAAGATAAGGGAGAACCAAGAGCCCTAATGTGATCTTGTTGTGATTGAATCAACATGGTATGATGAAGGGATCTTAGGGGCAAAAATTGGGGTACAACAACTGACCTTATTTAAGTTTCTTTTATCCGGAGATACGAAGGTTAAAAATCTTCGTGTCGATGCGATCGAAGATACTTAAATATAAAAAAAAATCTATTTTTGGCCCTAAGATGCCATGCAATGCTTATGAGCATGAATGCATATGATCAAAATCAAAGAGACATAAAACACCATTGGGGATGTAACAATTGAAATAAAGAAACAAAAGAGGAACCCGACCAGGAAAATAGATCACTGGTGGATCAAAAGACCTGACTTATAGAGGATGATAAAAAGTCAAAGGATACACCAACTTCTGCTGAAGGTGAAACTACCAACGTTCACTGAGGGTAGCAAAAAGATAACAATCACTAACTTTCACAAAAGGTGACCTACTAACTTTCACTGAAGGTAGAAAGAGAATATATCATAGCACCGCCGTTCACTGACGATGAACTACCAACGTTCGCTGAAGGTAGCAAAAAGATAACAATCACCAACTTTCACTGAAGGTGAAACTACCAACTTTCACTGAAGGTAGAGAAAGAATATATCATAGAACCACCGTTCACTGACGATGAACTACCAACGTTCACTGAAGGTAGAAAAACGATAACAATCACCAACTTTCACTAAAGGTGACCTACCAACTTTCTTTGAAGGTAGAGAGAATATATCATAGCACCGCCGTTCACTGACGATGAACTACCAACGTTCACTGAAGGTAGTAAAAAGATAACAATCACCAACTTTCACTGAAGGTGACCTACCAACTTTCACTGAAGGTAGAGAGAGAATATATCATAGCACCGTCGTTCACTGACGATGAACTACCAACATTCACTGAAGGTAGCAAAAAGATAATCGACACCAACTTTCACTTAAGGTGACCTACCAACTTTCAGTGAAGGTAGAGAGAGAATATATCATAGCACCGTCGTTCATTGACGATGAACTACCAGCGTTCACTGAAGGTAGCAAAAAGATAACAATTACCAACTTTCACTGAAGGTGACCTACCAACTTTCAATGAAGGTAGAGAGAGAATATATCATAGCACCACCGTTCACTGATGATGAACTACCAACATTCAATGAAGGTAGAAAAAAGATAACAAGTTTCCCTAAAATTTTGGCATTTCACCTAGAACGGGTCTTAACTTCTTCTTTAACTGAGGCATTCTTCCCGGAAAGGGTAATATATAAGCTGTCTTAAATAAAGAGTCTACCACTTACAAAGATTTCACAACGATTTGTCTTCGCGATATCGAAAGACTTGCCATCTACTGGAGTAATTTCGACAACAAACCGCAAACTATCTACTCATAGGGAAGATAGCAAAAAAGGGTAATGTCGACTTTTACGAGGAAGTACAAGTTGCTCAAATAAAGAGACCTGCCATTTGTTGTTATGGAGGATTGTAGAAAATGACTTTCTGGGAAATGAAATATGACTTCCTGGAGAAAGAAATATGAGTTCATGGGGAGATTCCGATATATTTATGTTGAGGAGATAAAGTCTTCTTGTGCAAAATAAATGCACATTCTCAGACCAAGGCTCGAAGTCTGCAGATATCATAAGTAATAATATTGTCAAGGATCAAAGATTCAAAACAGAAATAAACTGGAATGAGACATTCGTCTAAAATACATCCTTTGAGAAATAAACTCAACAGGGAAACCCAAATCATCCAGACAAAGAGCTGTGCAGGAAGGCTAAAGCAAAAATATTCCACGAGGGATAATTCAGTGGGGAAATTGAAAGAACATACACTTTCTACTTATGACTGACACTCTATTGGAGAGAGGACATCACAACTCTGCAAAATAGGATAATATGCCCACAAAATATTAATGAATGTCAATGAGCAATGATTTTCAAAATTTAACTATGCATAATGTGTGTATGAATGTATGAGTGCTATCGTGCATATGCTGACAAAACAGACATATAACACTGGGAGTAACCAGGCAAAACAAACTCGGGCATAAACAATACTCGGCTAAATCACATCCAAGATGAACATTCCAAGAAAAAGTAAGCGCCAACTTAGGAAACAAAATCCTACTGCATGGCTTAACTTCACTGGGAAGAAACGTAATCCGGAGGTAAAAAAAACATAGCGGCAAAACAGTACAGATACAGAGATATAACATTCTTCTCCAGGCTTCACCAGGGAATAGCACTCAGACTTCAACGGGGAAATAAAATGTTTTCAAATGTAACGCCTCTACTAGGGATTGCAAAACTAATTTCAAGTAAAGAAAATGGACACCAAATCATCAAAACGTTCATTGGGGAATTCAGGCCCATTTTGAAGGAGGAAAAACATACAAACTTCGCTAAGGCATATAATGCCCCATCATCGAGACATTAACTGTGGATTTCGTGCTGACTTCATTGGGGAGGTCAACACCACATTCTCAAAGGGAAAACCAATATACGTTCTTCACTAGAGAAACCGGAGACACGTGTTCTTCGAGAGTAATTATTGTACCAACTTCTTTGGGAAGAAAGAACTTCTATTAGAAAACGAAACCTTCATTGGAGAAATCTTGGATTGAGTCTTCATATCATGGAAACTCAGAAAAGAAGAAAAAAAGAACCAATACTTGACAGGGGATACTGGAGTCACAAACCCAATATATCGAAAACATCCTGAGTAAACCTTCCCGAGGAAACAAAAATTTATCAAAACAACTGGAGTTCGTCCATTCTTGGGATCACCACTTTTGTTTTTCTCTTGCATCACAAATTCTAAAGTAAAAGCAAATTGTAAATTCTTTTTGAAAACCAACTTTGTTATTTAATCTTTTCGCTTTGAAAATTATTATCAATAATAAATGGAGTCTTTGCAAGATACATAAAATAAGAAATACAAAGAATTGGGTAAAAGCTCAAATTTCATTAATAGAATGGTAGTCTGCGAATGGCAAGACTCCATGGATGATCACAAAGTTCCGAAAATGGTAATACATAATGGAAAAGATACATTGAGATACAATGACCATTATCCCCTCTAACAACTTTTGAAATCCTGAGCAGCAGCTTCCGTTGAAGTATGATGAGGATCCGAGAAAATTGTTGCTTAAATGATCGAGTCTTGTCTGATGTAGTTACTTGTCAAGAAAGTCCCTAACTTTTGCCTAAGCTGCCCTTGCGGGTTTTCAACTTAGCGGGAAATTTATTCTGTTTATGCCTCTAATTTTTGTCTAGACCTCCCTTTCGGGTTTTCGATCTACCAAGACGCTATTTTTTGCCTAAGTCGCCCTTTCGGGTTTTCAAATTAGCGAGCTGTTCTTTTATTTCTTTAGGCGAAGTATTTCTTGACCGCATCAACATTAACGGGACGTGGGAACTCCTCGTCATCCATAGTTTCAAGAATTAATGCACCTCCGAAAAAGGCTTTCTTGACAACATATGAGCCTTTAAAATTGGGAGTCCACTTGCCCCTAGAATCAGCATTAAAAGACAGGATCTTCCTGAGCACGAGGTTGCCTTCTCTGAATTCACGAGGCTTGACCGTCTTATCAAAAGCTTTCTTCATTCTCTTCTGATATAACTATCCATGTGTAGCGGTAGAAATATTTAAGACTAAGCCATTAGATTTACTAGACTTATACAATCAAATTAAAAATCGCCACCGCGCTTTATTGTTTCCAAAGCAATAGGAAAAGAGAGAATAACCCAAAAAGAGGGGGAAAGATTCTAGGTAAGGAGGTTGGTTATGAAAAGGGTAGGTATTAGCATCCTAAAAATATACGGTACTCCACAGGAACCTCTTTGTAAAAAAATTGTATATTTTGGCTATAAAATATTATGTAAAAATAGATGGTGGATGTGAGAAAAGAAATATATTTTTTATGATTTTTGCACCCGCCGCGGTTGTGAAACTTTAGTGCCTACGTACCACCTTCCGTGCAATAGGGGATCTTGGTACACATAGTTCCTCTTTAAAAAAATTTAAAATACAAGTGTGTTAGTTAATTTTATGAGATAAGACATCATCGTCATTGTCCGTGTGGAAAAACATACTTACTACCCACAATCATGAGAAAGGATAATTTGCATCATCTTAAAGTGGAGGATATGGCTTGGATTTTTAAAATCAACAATGCTTCACTCAACACCCAAGTGGAAAATATCCCTCTTTACTATATATTGTAGAGGTATAGTTGTTTGCATCACTACAAGGACTGACAAGAGCCTAATCTTTTGAGAAAAGTTTGAGATGAAAGCCAAGATGGAAAAATGGTTTGAATGAGATTGATTGATTTTTAATCTTCTCACAAAAAATGTTAAGGTATTATTAATGTTGATTGAAGTTGATTCATGAAAATGTTTGAAACTAAATGGACCTAAGTCCAAGTTTATTATGAAAGTGGTTCAAGTTTAAAAAAACAAGAAGAGTTTTCAAAAGGAGGGAGAAGATCTTTGAAATTAAAGAATATGGGAGGAGAAGAAGAGACTATCCTAATGCATAAGGTAAAAGCTAGGGATAGGAACCATATAACCAACAAGAAGCCAATACTTGACATTATCAGCCAAGATAGAATTCTCATTCTTTGGATTGAAACCAAGCAAGCAAAGATACTAGACCTTTTGAAAGAACCAAACTTCAAGTGAATTAAGTCTTCAGAAAAATTGGGCAGAGTAACCGTTGTATACGGGTGAATTCCAAACTACAAACAATGAATGTAATCACAACAACCTGCACACAAAACAAACAAACAACCCAATGTCTTATGGTAAATCTCAAGAACTCCAGACAAAATATCAATTAAGGTCACAAGGTCTCCAATATAGGCCAAGGTTTCTATTCCTAAGTCCAAGAAGTCCAATGCTCCATAATGCCAAGAATAGTAACCAAATGGTCCAAGTATCAATAAAGATTTTTAGAAATCATGTTAATTATTAGGTGTCTTAAAAGAGAAAAGAAAAGCTCAAGTGAGCAAAATAAAAATAACAAGAATATAAATGCTTAAGTGAGCAAAATAAAAATGGCATGAAATGTAATGCTTAAAGTAAATGGTGTATAAAGCATAAAAAATAAAGGGGCATAAAGTAAAAGCAAAAGATAAAATCAATTATTAGTGATTAGTGGTTAGTTAGATGATCATCTGGAAACTTGCATTTGAAACTCATTGGAGGATTGGTAGAACCAAAGCCTCCACACAACAAGTTACATTTGCTTTTTGTCAAGTATATCATCCATTTGGAATACTCAAAAGTACCATTTAATGATCAACGATGTTTAAGTGATCCGCGTTGACCAAAAGTGTTGTAGATCCATTAGAGGATTGGTAGAACCAAAGCCTCCACACAATGAATATTAAGGTTATTGGATCAAAGGGATCAAATTAACATACTTGGGCATGCAAACATAGGTTTGGGCCACGAATGATCATTTATTCGAATCGGGACAAAATTTAGCGTTATGTTAAGCAATTGTAAGTGGACTTATGTAGAAGTCACACCTATTTTGAGGCCGGTCAATAGTAATATATGCACCATTTATTTTGAGACATGATATAGAGATCATGCTCTAATAACACTTAGTGCAATAAGAAAGGAGTGAGATGGAGAGGGGTGTGAAGAATATACAAACTACATTTGAATTAAATTTTAATCCAACTATTATTAAAATCATTCATCCATTTTTGTGGAGTTAGACTCAACACTATGGATCAAATGATGTTAATAATGTTCATGATCAAAATTCAATCCAAGTCAGCCAGAAAATAATCACAAAATAATATTTTATTTAATATATACATTAAAAAAGGTCTTAAAATAGAAATAAGAAATAAAAATATCAATTACATTCAAATTAATAAAGAAAAATTGAGTAAGGCTATAGAAAAATCAGAAAAGGACTCAAATATTTTTATGAAATTTTTGGCAATTTTTGAAAGTCAAAAACTATTTTAAAACTAATTAAAATTGTTCAAACAAAAATAAAATAGGTCAAAAAATAGTAAACATCAATACAAAATTCCATAAAATTTTCAAAAAGTCAGAAATATACAAAATGGTATTTACGAATTTTTTTTAGAATTAAAAAATGCTAGAAAGTATTTTTAAAGTAATTAAAAGAAAGAAAATAATGCAAGAAATATAAAAAATATCAAATATCAAAATAAAAATATGAAAAAATATTCATGAGATCAGAAATAATTCAAATTATTTTTGTGAATTTTTCATAATTTTTGGATGAAAAATAAAAGAGTTAAGAATTTTTGAAAATTAAATCAATTAAAATATAAAATCAGAAAACAAAATAAAACCAAAAAGATATGGGTCATCAGATCATAGTCAAAACGCATTAGTAAGCTAATCCAATGGACCAGGCGCGCTGTGCTTGATATGGACCTTAGTGGAATGTGCAGGGAATCAGAAAAAAGGCAAAAAGTGAAAGTAAAACGCTTGGCACGCTATCATTGGCTGAGACGAGACATGTCATCATCTTCAACCTCCAACCAACCTGCAATGGAGATTTTGTGAGATCTTTCAAACGGTATAATTAGGATCTCAGACCAGTATCATTGGATTCATCTCTTCAAGACGATCCTAACACCACCATCGCGCCAAATTTATATAAAGTATACAAAGAGATATGAATCAAAAACCCAAAAAATAGTGAGCACCTTCAATTTGAGATTTCTCTCTCAATTCTCAATGGATTTAAAAATTGTAAGAAGCACTAGAATCAGGAGAAGGAGTAGAACAGGTTAGCGCTTTATTTGGATCCAAATGATGGAGAATTATACCTTTTTGAAGTTCAAGAAAGAAGCTCTGAAACTAGACTTCTGTAGCTTGGATTATGGCTCGTTTTGCTTGGTTTAAGTGCTGGAGAGTTTGTATGATGCTTGAGGAAGATGAATGTGCAAATAATTTTTGAGGAAAAAGGCTGGAATCTCAGAAACTAATTTCAAAAATTTCAAGCTCGTGTGAGGTTTTAACAGAGTGTTTTTTGCTTTTAAACTTGAGGAAATGAATGAGGGATGACCCTCTATTTATAGGGAATCAAATGGAATGTTCAAGTGTGTGAAATGATGAAGTTTGGAGGGAAATCATGTGAACCTGATACACGAGCAAAGTGTGATTTGAATTCCATCAAAACCCATACATTCCTTGCGTTTTAATGCTCTAATCCACTTTGGAAACTTGGTTAAACATGTTTAGATCACAAACGCGTTCTAATTTGATGTTTAGAGGCCAAAACATGAATTTCAAATTCTGACTTATGAAGAAACTTCAGTTCCAAGTTACCAAGTTCAATCCAATGGCATTCTCAACTCAATGGGTCTTAAGGCATGATTCTTGATGCTTTAGAAAGATGAGGTTACAAGCTTTGAAATGGAAATAGAATGGAATCAAATGGATGCTTGAGCTTAAAGTTGTATTGGGTCAAAGTTGGGGGGAAAAGGTTGACTTTCCATACTTAGAAATATTTCAAATTTTTCTTCAAAAGTGACCTATAATATTTTGCAACCAAGCATGGCCTTCCACTTGGAATTTGCTCTTGGCCAAAAAAGATGGCATGAAATAGACCTCTTAAATGACACTTTGAAACTTGAACCATTCAAAATCTCCAAAAAATGAGAGAGTTATGAATTGTTGAAATTGGAAAAAAAATCATGAAATGACCTATAATATTTTGTATCCTTAGGGAATCCTACACCCATTTTCTTTCTTTGAAAATAAAAGAAGGCACAAAGTTCACATATTTAAGATCATTATGGAAAAAGAGTTGGCTCAAGGTGATAAAGATTGACTGAGTTATGATCATTTAAAGTCACACATGAGAAAATGGGGGTTCATCTAGAGGACTTGTAATCTTTCTTCATCATCAAGCTTCTTCCACATGAAAACTCCTTGGACCTTTTGAAGTGATTTGTTAATAATCCTTTAAAGAGAAGGATGTATTTGGAATCACTCAAAAATACCAAAATATGAGCAAGATATGTTTCTTTTTGGTTCAAAACCCTAGCTCCTAGATCAAGAGAAATGCCTTGAGGAACTTTGGAAATTTTGAACAAACTTCTTGTATCAACACAAATGTTTTGTAAATAGAAGTTTTTGAGGATGAAAATGAGAAATCATAGCCACCAAAACCACTTCTAGATCTTGAGAATTGAGAGAAATAAGCACTTGTGACCAATGGGAACAAAGCCTTGTCCAAACATGACAACTTCTTCAATCAACCCCTTGTACTTTTTGAATCAAATTTGATAACCTTGAAATGTGGTGAACCAAAATAAACTTGCCATGTCATTTCTTCCTAAACAAATCCAATGGTGAGGTTTTAACTTCTCAAGCTTTATTCACTAGGGCATGGAAATAAACTCATGAACCATGGAGCAACTTGCTAAGCCTCATTCTTTTTAACTACATTAGTAACAAGCAAGACAAACCAACATTGCATTTTATTAATTAAATGAAAAAATCAAGACAAAAATATTCATGACCACAAAAGAAAATAAGTCAAGGTGCTTGGTGATTCCTCAAAGAGCAAAGCTAAAGGTAGGGAGAGAAAACCAAAAGCCCTAATGTGATATTGTTGTGATGAAATCAACATGGTATGATGAGGGGATCTTAGGGGCAAAAATTGGGGTATAACAGCTGCCCTTATTTAAGTTTCTTCTATCCAGTGATATGAAGGTTGAAAATCTTCGCGTCGACACGATCGAAGATACTTAAATATAAAACAAACCCTATGTTTGGCCCTAAAATGCCATGCAATGCTTATGAGCATGAATGCATATGAAAAAGACCAAAGAGACGCAAAACACCACTGGGGATGTAGCAAAGGAAATACATAAACAAAAGAGAAACCTGACCAGGAAAATAAATCACTGGTGGATCAAAACACCTGACTTATGGAGGGTGATAAAATGGCCAAAGGATTCACCAACTTCTACTAAAGGCGAAACTACCAACGTTCACTGAGGGTAGAAAGAGGAGAGAAATAACAACAACGACGTTTACTGACGGTGAGCTACCAATGTTCACCTAAGGTAGAGAGAAGAAATCATCAACGTTTACTGTCAATGAACTACCATCTTTCACTAAAGGTAGAGAGAAAAGAAAATATCATAGCATCGCCGTTCACTGACGATGAACTACTAATGTTCACTGAAGGTAGCAAAAAGATAACAATCACCAACTTTCATTGAAGGTGACCTACCAACTTTCACTGAAGGTAGAGAGAAAATATATCATAGAATCACCGTTCACTAACGATGAACTACCAATGTTCACCGAGGGTAGCAAAAAGATAACAATCACCAACTTTCACTAAAGGTGACCTACCAACTTTCATTGAAAGTAAAGAGAAAATATATCTTAGCACCGCTGTTAATTGACGATGAACTACCAACATTCATTGAGGGTAGCAAAAAGATAACAATCAACGACTTTCACTGAAGGTGACTTACCAACTTTCACTGAAGGTAGAGATAAAATATATCATAGCACCACCGTTCACTGACGATGAACTACAAATGTTCACTGAGGGTATCAAAAAGATAACAATCACAACTTTAACTAAAGGTGACCTACCAACTTTCACTGAAGGTAGAGAGAAAATATATCATACCACCTCCGTTCACTGACGATGAACTACCAATATTCAGTGAGGGTAGAAAAATGATAACAATCACCAACTTTCACTGAAGGTGACCTACCAACTTTCACTGAAGGTAGAGAGAAAATATATCATAGCACCGCCGTTCATTGACGATGAACTAGCAACGTTCACTGAGGGTAGCAAAAAGATAACAATCACCAACTTTCACTGAAGGTGACCTACCAACTTTCACTGAAGGTAGAGAGAAAATATATCATAGCACTGCCGTTCACTGACAATGAACCAGTAACATTCACTGAAGGTAGCAAAAAGATAACAATCACCAACTTTCACTGAAGGTGACCCACCAACTTTCACTAAAGGTAGAGAGAAAATATATGATAGCATCGTCGTTCACTGACGATGAACTACCAAGGTTCACTGAACGTAGTAAAATGATAATAATCACCAACTTTTACTGAAGGTGACCTACCAACTTTCACAGAAGGTATAGAGAAAATATATCATAGCACCACCGTTCACTAACAATGAACTACTAACGTTCACTGAGGGTAGCAAAAAGATAACAATCACCAAAATTCACTGAAGGTGACCTACCAACTTTCACTGAAGGTAGAGAGAATATATATTAGAGCACCGCCGTTCACTGACAATGAACTACCAACGTTCATTAAGGGTAGCAAAAAGATAACAATCACCAACTTTCACTGAAGGTGACCTACCAACTTTCACTAAAGGTGACCTACCAACTTTCACTGAAGGAAGAGAGAAAATATAACATAGCATCACCGTTCACTGATGATGAACTACCAACGTTCACTGAGGGTAGCAAAAAGATAATAATCCCCAACTTTCACTGAAGGTGACCTACCAACTTTCATTGAAGGTAGAGAGAAAATATATCATAGCATCGTCGTTCACTAACGATGAACTACCAACATTCACTGAAGGTAGAAAAAAGATAACAAGTTTTTCCCAATATTCTGGCATTTCACCTAGAACTGGTCTCAACTTCTTCTTTAACCAAGGCATTCTGCATGGAAATGGTAATATATAAGTCGTCTCAAATAAAGAGACTACCACTTATAAAGACTTCACAATGAATTGTCTGTGCGATATCGAAAGACTTGCGATCCACTGGAGTAATTTTGGTAACGAACTGCAAACTATCTGCTCACAGGGAAGATAGCAAAAAGGGTAATGCCGACCTCTACATGGAAGTATATGTTACTCAAATAAAGAGACCTGTTACTTGCTGTTTATGGAGGATTGTAAAAAAAATGACTTTCTGGGGAACGAAATATGACTTCTGAGGAGATGCCAATATATTTTTGCTGAGGAGATAAAGTCTTCTCGTGTAAAATAAATGAACATTCTCAAACTAAGGCTCGAAGTTTGTAGATATCATAAGTAACAAAGTTGCCGAGGATCAAAGATTCAAACCGGAAATAAACTGGAACGAGACCGTCGTCCAAAATACATCCTTTGAGAAATAAACTCAAGAGGGAACCCCAAATCATCCATTCAAAGAGTTGTACAATAAAGATGAAGAAAAAAATCTTCCACGAGGGATAACTCAGTGGGGAAATTGAAAGAATATACGCTTTATGCTTAAGGCCAACACTCTATTAGAGAGAGGACAACAAAACATCTGCAAAACAGGGTAATATGTCAACAAAATATTAACGAATGTGAATGAGCGATGATTCACCAATTTTAGCTATGCATGATGTATGTATGAATGTATGAGTGTTTATCGCGCATATGCTGACAAAACAGATATATAACACTGGGAATAAACATGCAAAAACAACTCGGGCACAATCAACACTCGGCCAAATTACATCCAAGATAAACAATCCAAGAAAAAGTAAGTGCCAACTGAGGAAACAAAACCCACTGCCTGGTTTAAATTCCCTGGGGAGAAACGTAATCTAGAAGCAAACAAATCCAAGTGACAAAAAAATAGTACAAATTCAGGGATATAACATCCGTCTCCTGGCTTCACCAGGGAAAAGCAGTCAGACTTCAACAGATAAACAAATGTTTTCAAAAGTAACACTTCTATTGGGGATTTGAAAAAAAAATCAATTTCGAGTAGGGCCGACGGACATCAAATCATCAAAACATTCACTGGGGAATTAGTGCCGACTTCATTGGGAAGGTCAACACCACATTCACAAAGGAAAAAAATCAGTGTACATTCTTCACCGGGGAAAACAGAGGCATGTGTTCTTCGAGAGTGATTATTGTACCAACTTCTCTGGGAAGAAAGAACCTCTATTAAACAAATGGAATCTTTATTAGATAAATCTTGGATTGAATCTTCATATCATGCAACCTCAGAAAAGAGGATAGATGAACCAAAACTTGATCGGGGATACTAGCGTTGCAAACCCTATACGACGAAACATCTTGAGCAAAACTTCTCCGGGAAGCAACTGGAGTTCACCCATTCCTGGGATCACCACTTTTTTTTGTTTCTCTTGCGTCACAAATTTTAAAGTAAAAACAAATTGTAAATTTTTTTTGAAAATCAATTTTGTTACTCAATCTTTTGTGCTTTGAAATTTATTATCAATAATAAATAGGGTCTTTGCAAGCTAAATAAAAAAAATAAATGCAAAGAATTGGGTAAAAGCTCAAATTTCATTAATAGAATGGTAGTCTGCGAATGGCGAGACTCCATGGATAATTACAAAGTTTGGAAAATGGTAACATATAATGGAAAAGATACATTGAGATACAATGACCACTATCTCCTCTAACAACTTTTGAAATCCTAAGCAGCAACTTCTGATGAAGTGTGATGAGGATCCGAGAAGATTGTTGCTCTAATGATCGAGTCTTGTCAGATGTAGTTACTTTCCAAGAAAGTCCATAACTTTTGCCTAAGCTGCCCTTGCGGGTTTTCAACTTAGCGGGAAATTCATTATGTTTATGTCTCTAATTTTTGCCTAGACCTCCCTTCCGGGTTTTCGGCCTACCGAGACGCTCTTTTTTGCCTAAGCTTCCCTTTCGCGTTTTAAACTTACCGAGCTGTTCTTTTATTTATTTAGGCAAAGTATTTCTTGACTGCATCAGCATTCATGGGACATGGGAACTCCTCGCCATCCATAGTTTCAAGAATTAATGCACCGCCAGAGAAGGCTTTCTTGACAACATATGGGCCTTCAAAATTGGGAGTCCACTTGCCCTTAGAATCAACGTTAAAAGACATGATCTTCCTGAGCACGGGGTCGCCTTCTCAGAATTCTCGGGGTTTGACCTTTTTATGAAAAGCTTTCTACATTCTCTTCTGTTATAATTGTCCATGAGACAAAGCTGTCATTCTCTTCTCTTCAATCAAATTCAATTGGTCAAACTGGTTCTGGATCCATTCAGTCTCTGTCAACTTGGTTTCCATTATCACACGCAAAGAGGGAATCTCAACCTCGAATGGGAGTACAACTTCCATTCCATACACAAGGGAGAACGAGGTTGCTCCTGTTGAGGTGCGGACAAATGTTCGATATCCATGCAAAGAAAAAGGGAGCACTTCATGCCAATCCTTATAAGTAACAACCATCTTCTGGATAATCTTCTTGATATTCTTATTAGCAGCTTCAACAACCCCATTCATCTTTGGCCTGTACGGAGATGAGTTGTGATGGATAATCTTGAATTCTTCACACAGTTCTGCCATCATTTTGTTGTTCAGATTTGAGCCATTGTTGATGATAATTTTTTTCGGCACACCATACTGACATATAAGATTATTCTTAATGAAGCGCACAACCACCTTCCTAGTGACATTAGCAAACGAAGTAGCCTCTACCCACTTGGTGAAGTAATCAATTGCTACCAAGATAAAACGGTGTCCATTTGAAGCTTTGGGTTCTATCATTCCAATCATGTCAATACCCCACATAGAGAAAGGCCATGGGGAAGAGATCACATTGAGAACTGTCATAGGCACATGAACTTTGTCCGCATAAATATGGCATTTATGAAACTTTTTTGCAAATTTATAACAATTAGATTCCATGTTCAGCCAATAGTAACCTGCCCTTAGCATCCTTTTAACCATCGAATGTCCATTGGCGTGAGTACCAAATTTACCTTCATGAACCTCATGCCTCAACATATCTTCTTCGTGTCTATCCATGCATCTGAGCAGGACCATGTCATAATTTCTCTTGTACAACACATTTTCACTGAGGAAGAAACTGCCAACCAATCTTCTCAATGTATTTCTATCTTTATTCGATGCACCAATTGGGTATTCCTGAGTTTGGAGAAAATGCTTGATATCATAATAACAAGGTTTCTCATCTGCTACTTCTTCTGTTGTCAACACATGAGTGGGCCTATCCAGTCGCTGAACTATAATTCAAGGTGTATCATTCCAAGTAGTCACTTGATACATAGAAGCCAGAGTTTCCAGAGCATCCGCCATTTCATTTTCATCTCTAGGAATGTGATGGAATTCAACTTTATTAAAGAAGGGTAACAACCTTCTAGCATAATCTTTGTAAGGGATCAAGCTGGGGTGACGAGTATCACTTTCTCCTTTAATCTAGTTTATTACAAAAGCTGAATCACCATATATATATAGAATTTTAATTCTGAGATCAATAGCTTCCTCGAGACCCATGATGCAAGCCTCATATTCTGCCATATTATTAGTGCAATCAAATGTCAACCTTGCAGTAAAAGGAATGTGCGATCCGTGGGGAGTGACAATCACGGCACCAATTCCTTTACCATAAGCATTCACGACTCCATCAAATATCATACTCCAGCGAGATTCAGGATCAGGACCTTCCTCAGGCAATGGTTCATCACAATCTTTCACTTTCAGGAACATCACATCCTCATCGGGAAATTCATACCCTACATACTGATGACCCTCCACTAGTTAATGAGCAAGATAATCTGTCAACACACTGCTTTTAATAGCTTTTTGAGTACATTATTCGATGTCATATTCAGATAACAGCATATGCCAACGGGAAATTCTTCCAGTAAGAGCAGGATTTTCAAAAATGTACTTGATTGAATCCATTTTGGAGATCAACCAAGTAGTGTGATTCAACATATATTTCCGCAAACGTTTGGCCGCCCAGGCCAGAGCATAACATGTTTTCTCCAGCATGGAATATTTCAACTCACAATCAATAAACTTTTTACTGAGATAATAAATGGCATATTCTTTCTTCCCTGTTTCATCTTGTTATCCCAGAATGCAGCCCATGGAATTATCTAACACTGTCAGATACATAATCAACGGTCTTCCTTCGACAGGAGGGAGCAAGATAGGAGGTTCAAGCAGATATTCTTAAATACTTTCAAATGCCCTTTGGCAGTCATCCGTCCACACACAACCTTGATATTTCTCTAACAACTTAAAGATCGATTCACATGTTGTAGTCATGTGGGAAATAAATCTAGAAATATAATTCAAACGCCTGAGGAACCCTCTGACTTGCTTTTCAGGTTCTTGGTGCTGGCATCTCTTGAATTGCTTTGACTTTATCAGGTTCAACTTCAATTCCTTTCCGGCAACAATGAAACCCAATAATTTCCCCGATCTAACATCGAAGGTACATTTACTTGGATTCAAGAGAAGACGATACTTCCTCAAATGATGAAACAACTTCAACAAATCTTCTACATTCCCTTCTTTCGTCATGGATTTAGAAATCATGTCATCAACATATACCTCGATTTCTTTGTGCATCAGATCAAGGAATAGGGTTTTCATAGCCCTCTGGTACGTTGCACCAACGTTCTTCAACCCGAAGGGCATCACTCTGTAACAGAATGTTCCCCAGGGTGTGATGAACGTTGTTTTTTCCATGTTCTCTGGAGCCATTCTTAGTTGATTATAACTGGAAAATCCGTCCATGAACGAGAAAACTTTGAATTTTGTTGTGCTATCCATTAACATATCAATGTGTGGCAATGGAAAATCGTCTTTTGGACTAGCTTTTATTTAGATCACTGTAATATACGCACATGCGGACTTTTCCGTCTTTTTTCGATACTGGGACAATATTGGCAATCCACTGAGGGTACACTGACGTCACAAGAAAACCGACATTAATCTGCTTTAGAACCTCTTCTTTGATCTTCACTTCCATATATAGGTGAGTTCTTCTCAACTTCTGTTTGATTGGCGGGCACTCTGGCTTCAGCGGAAAACGGTGCTCTACAATATCTGTATCTAGACTAGGCATATATAGGTAAGACCAAGCAAAAATATCCACATACTCTTTCAACAACTCAATCAATCCGCTCTCCACATCAGGACGCAGCAATGCTGCAATCTTGACCTCTTTCGGATCTTCTTCTGAACCCAAATTGATCACTTCTTATGGCTCTTTATGTGGCTGAATGGCATTTTCCTCGCGCTCAAGCAATCGTGAGACCTCTTCTGGAATCTCATCATAGTCTTCTTCTTCGGCCCCATACACAGGACATTCAAAGTTGGGAGAGGGTGCAGGGTCGTTGTGTTCAACGAGTTTTTTAATTAATATGCACATATGATTTATGATTGCATTTAGAAACTGACACATATAACAAGTGATCATGCAGATTGAATTTCAGTTATTATTTATTTTGAAAGGTTTTTTCTGATTACCATTTTCCAAGAAAAGTAGAAAATAAAGACACAATTTGGGAAACAAAGACCACTTTTTTATTGATTTTAAAAGTCACAGCAAACAGATAATCCCTACAACATTAATACTTCCACCTTGGGTAGAGTGAAAGCTTTTCAAAAAGATTTAACAAATCAAATTACTTTGAAACATGTATGCAAAAGGAAACATCAATGGTGATCCAGTTCTGAACCCTAACTCTGTGTGTCACATAATTTGGCATTTCCTGCTCTGCTTCATCTTCCACAATGGCATTAATCTCGGAAACAATTGGATGAAGATACCCCCCGCCACGGAAAATTTCTTGGTATATGCCTGCAGCAGACTTCGGCTTCATGCTCTTACCTTTATCATTCTTCAAAGAGAACCCCAAGTCGGCTTTGTTCTTGTTTACAGGTGGATCCACAATCTATCCCCATACTTCACTATGACCCTTATGCACATCCTTGAGCGAAACCATAGAATTCTCATTTCCTCTTATGTTGTCAATAGGTAAAGCTTGGAACTGAGTCCCAACAGCAGCTTCATCCTCCTCCACAATGCTGAAAAAGGATAAATGAGATATCAATAATGCCTTTTCCCCATTTATGATCACTACTTTCCCTTCACGTACAAATTTCAGTTTCTGGTGTAAAGTTGAAGTGACAGCCCCTGCCTCGTGAATCCACCACCGTCCCAACAAGAAGCTATAAGCGGGTACAATGTCCATGACCTGGAAAGTAATCTGAAACAAATGTGGGCCTATATGAATAGGCAAGTCCACTTCACCAATAAAAGATTTCCTCGATCCATCAAATGCTTTCACAATGATGTCACTCGGGCGCATAGGCGTTCCTTGATATTTCAACTTCATAAGAGTGCTCCTCGGTATAACGTTCAAAGCAAATCTGTTATCAAGCAGCACATTGGATAGTAAATCGTTGTTGCAATTCATAGAGACGTGGAGGGTCAGGTTGTGATTCCTTTCTTCATCTGGCAATTCATCATCACAAAAACTCAAGTTATTACATGACTAATGTTCCCTACTACATTTCTGAATTGGTCTACTGGCATATCACTTTCCACAAAAGCCTGGTCCAATACCCTCATCAGAGATTCTCTGTGAGCAGAGGAGTTCATCAACAAAGCCAAGATAGATATATTTGAAGGAGTCTGCATTAGCTGGTCTACAATTTTGTAGTCTCTCATCTTGATTATCTTCAAAATATCATCTACTTCTTTCTCCAACGTAGCTCCACTAGATTCACCTATAACCTTCTTGGGTTCAACGTTCTCAGCAATTTTCTTTCCAGCACTAACATTTTCTTGAACAACTGGTTTAAACACACGACCTCTGCCGGTTACTCTACTATTCTCAGCAATATTTCCAACATCAGGCATTGACTGGATGGGAACTTCCACACCATCCTCCAAGATTATAGCGTTATATTTGCGGGGTATAGCCTTATCTGACTTGTAGGGGACGGGACCCGGCAAACTAATCACCAATGGGGTAACAACTGGCTTGCTATAATATTCAACTTCAAAATGGGCGGGATCACCAAAACAAGGTACAATGACGTTTACCTCTTCTTCAACACAATCAGTTATTATTGAGTCATTTCTGGAAAACAAATCCTCCTCTGAGGAGAAATACTCATCTACGAAGGCATACTCTTCCTCCGACTCGTCTTCATCCAAACAAACCATATCAACTTCATGGTAATCATCCCTTTGACCTTGATGGTTCCATTTTCCAACAACAACTGAACACCTTTCTTCACAATAGAACATCCTCGGAAGTCTTGACAACTAATTCGACAAGATTCATACCGGTGTTCCACCTGACCAGACAAGTGGTAGAAAGTAGCATGCAATTGTACCAGATCCTCATTCATATGTTCTACATCAAAGATTCTAAACTCTCTAGGACATCTAGAAACCATGTTTACTTCTTCTTCATACTCTGCCCTAGGCCTGATTATGTGGATGAGGCCCTCATCCATCATCTCCTGCAAATAAGCCTTTATATTGTCGCAACCTTGTATGTCTGTACTGCAAATATCACAACCGGAATGGTCATGCGTATAGTAGCTTAATTCACATAGGTCGGCATACATTTTCACCAAATCTCCTCTAACTTGATTAATGTAAAAAATTCGGAAGTCGCATGGACAACCGGCCACCATATTCATAGCATTTACTCCTCCATGCTTGGGTAGAGGATTGTCATTCACATTAGGGCCTACATCCTTGAAAGATAGAATACCAGACTTCACCAATTTATGAACCTCAGTCTTCAAAGGATAATAATTCTCAACATTATTCCCTGGTTCTCTCTAATGAAAAGCACATGTTTGGTCTGCCTTGTAATACCAAGGCAATGGTGATGGTACAGCTGGAGGTGGTCTGGTCTGAACCAACATCTTCTGAATCAATGTCGTAATTTCGTATAGCTCATAACTCTCCCTTCTCTGATTATACCCTTAATTACCCTGTTGGGATGGTCTCTGATAAGCAATGGTGGTTGGAGCTACACCCACAACTGGAGTAACTGAGGCGAATTGCTGATGACGTTGAAAATTCCTTCTAGGAGTGTTAACCCTCCTCTCTTGCATGACAACATTTGAATCCCCTTCCTTCTTTTTGGTAAACCCATAAGATGGCTTCTTCACACCTCCAGATCCTTCACTCTTTGTTAAACGGTCCTCTCTTATAGCCTCTTCTAAGCAGATACCCATGCCTACCATTTCAGTAAAGTCACTTGGCGCACTTGCTACCATCCTCTCATAGTAGAAAGCACCCAGCGTTTTCAAGAAAATCTTATTCATCTCCTTCTCTTCCATGGGAGGAATAACTTGGGCGGCTACCTCACGCCATCTCTGTGCATATTCTTTGAATGATTCCCTGTCTTTCTGAACCATGGCCCTAAGTTGATCACGGTCAGGCGCCATGTCCACATTGTACTTGTATTGTTTGATGAACGCTTCTCCCAAGTCATTGAAAGTATGGATGTTGATGTTGTCCAAACTCATATACCACTTCAGCGCAACACCGGTCAAACTATCCTGAAAAAAGTTAATCTGCAGACGCTGATAATTAGTATGGGTAGACATTCTCCTTACATACATCACCAGATGGGAACGAGGGAAAGTGTTTCCCTTGTATTTATCAAACTCCGGGACCTTAAACTTCACAGGTAATTTGATATTCGGGACCAAGTATAATTCATTCACGCTCTGCCCAAATAACTATTTTCCCTTGAGGGGCTTCATCTCCCTCTGCATCTTGTCAAACTGTTCTTGAAAATCATCCATTCTGTCATAAAGACCCAAGTCTTCACTTGGTGGAGGGAAAGGACGAAACACATCATCGTTAACAACCGGAACCATATCCACCGAAGGAGGTGCAGCAGGAGCAGCATGCATAACAGGAGGTGCAGGAGTAACAATAGTATGAACAATTAGAGTATCTTGAGGACCAAGGTTGAAACCTTGAGGTGCAAAATTCTCTGGCATTCCCCATGGGTAACCTTGAGGTATGTGATTCTGAACAACAGTTGGAGTAGCAGACTTAGGAATAGTTGGAACTTCAGCAGTCGCCCTTGTTGGTTGAGGTTGAACACTCGGTGGCTGATTCTGAGCAACCACCAGAGATTCCATAAGAGCATTAAGATTTGCCATTCCGGCCTTCAAAGTAGAAACCTCCTCGTGGAGCTCGCGATTCTCTTGTTCTAAGTTGTCCATCTTCCTTTTGAAATTAGCCTGAGTGTTGTAGTGATGAGTCAGCTTGCTGAACGAAGTAAAGAAGCTTGGTAAGACACCTGGATATGCATAAAAAATGCAAGAAATATGTGCAATAAGATGCATAATGTGAAACGCACATGACTTTATTTTGTTATTTAATGTTTCAAGGGATTTAAAGCTTATAGACATATTGCAAATATCAAAGTAATAACGCATACTGAAAATTTTATTATAACAACTTCAAAATGGATTACAAGTTTTAATGATCCTAAGTACAAGATGAAAACAAAATCTAAAACTCCTGAAAAGCGAAGCTGATGGAGATCACTCTACACACTGGCGCTTCCCTGTGAGCCTGGCAATCTGAGCCTTCAACCTCTGGTTTTCTTCCGCATATCTGGTGGTAACTTCCTTCCAATCACCTGAATCAGGGAGTGAGCAAATAACATCTGACTGAGGCTTAGGAGAAAATAAATTCCCTTGCCTCTCCATGGTCTCTACAGCCCGTCTCTCAAGGATCTCAATCAAGTCGTCTTTCTCCTTCAAGTCTTCTCTATAGGAAATCTCTAAAGTTTGGAACTTATTCTTCCAAGCATCCTTTTCCTGTTGCATCCTAAACAAAGCAAGCTGCAGATCTTCTAAATCATCCAATAAGGGAGGAATGGTCTTCACAAATAAATCAGGCATGTATGTTTCCCGGGAATACGGCATCTTCAACTGAATAGCTCTCGTTTGGACCCACTGAAGATATGGCTCTAAAGAAATATCACCCCTAGGTCCCAAGTCTTTCCTACTCTTCTTATGAATGTGACGCCAGGCCTTCGCAATCTTCTCCTTAGATTCCCTATGGTCTTATCCTTCCTTTAAAAAGAAACTACTCAAATGAACACTATTTGGTTTATCCCTCATCGGATAGCCAAGTTGTCGTCGTGCAAGAACAGGGTTGTAGTTAATTCCTCCCTTTGTACCGAGTAGAGGTACATTGGGGAAACTACCACAACTGTCAACAATCTCTATATCCTGGTAAGCTCGATGATACCAATCAATATCCGAGTGAGTAAGTTCCATGATCTTAGGAGCCCAACGGGGTTCCTTCTTGACATCCCAAAAAGCATCGGACTGAGGCATATGAGATATAAACCACTGGTACAACAGAGGCGTGCAACAGATAATCACCCCCCCCCCATGATAAGAATTCCGAAGGTGGATAGAGTAATAAGCATCACCCAACAATGTAGGAACTAGGTTTCCAATCATGAAGATCCTGATAGCATTAACGTCAACAAACTTTTCCACATTAGGAAATAAGAACAACCCATAAGCAAGTAGAGCAAAGATGGCCTCAATAGCGACTGTACTCTTCATCCTGGAAAAGTAATGAGATTTCTCCAATAAGAACTGGGTTGGTAATCCTCTAATCCCTCCTTTAGTAGTCATATGGGCTTCCACCTCAGAATTCCCCAAATGAACCAAAGCAGCAATCTCATGTGGTTTTTGCTCACCCTCCAAACCAGTCAAAGGAACACGATCAATAACAGGTAAATCCAACAGATAAGAATACTTCTCCAGCGTAGGCATCAACTGATAGTCGGGAAAAGTAAATCAATAATACATCGGATCATAGAACTGGACCAAGGTCGAGAGGAAACCCTCCTTCATCCTAATCTTCATGAGAGGAATGATGGATCCATACTTCTTCCGAAACTCTGCACAATATTCGATCTATGGGATTAGACTGATCAACTCATCTATCTTGGGATCTTTGAAACTGTACTTCTCGGTCTTTCTTTTTCCAGAATCCATGGTTAAAAAGTACCTGAGATATTCACAAATGGTCAACTTTTAAATCCCTTGAAACAAGATTTCTTCAAAATATGCTTATGAGTGCATGGATGCATGATGCAACAATCAAACACAAGATCACACATATAGGGTTCATAGGTTCAACGTCACGAGCATGAGGTTGAAGGTACTACCCATAAGGTATTGGTCTAAAAGTTGTCACCTACCGAACAAGGTTCTAAAGGTTCCCAGAGTCTACATCCTTCCTTCGGATATTACCAACTTCTTGATTAACTCGGTAATTAGTAATATTCTCAAGAAAAACTCGTTCGAGCATAATATCGCGTGATGACTATTTTCGGATTACTCCGTCATAGATTCCGCACTACACCTAAAAGGCCAAGATATGTTAGGTATTCTACGGTCCTCAGCTTCAGCAGGCTCCCAGGTCGAAAGCAGCACGTCTTCCCGATTCCTCGGTAAGCGACACCATAGTAAAAGGGGCCTCCACTGAGTGGGGGATCTCATGCCTCCTTTTTTGGGATTACTCCCTCAAAGTTAACATGACTATACCGCCCGTCCTATCTTAAAGTTTTCCCAAGTCCAGGTATAGGACTTATGAGTAATCACCAAGCACCCTAAAAACTAGGAAAGTCCAAGCAAACATATATACAACAAATAACATAACACATAAACAACAAAAGAACAGATACCTATATAAACAAAGATAAGTTTAACCCACTTAGTGAGGGACCGGCAAGAGGTTAATCTGTCCCCGGTGAAGTCGCTATTTTTCTGTAGCGGTAAAAATGTTTAAGACTAAGCAATTAGATTGACTAGACTTATACAGATCAAATTAAAAATCGCCACCACGCTTTATTATTTCCAAAGGAATGGGAAAAGAGCGAATAACCCAAAAAGAAAGGGAAAGATTCTAGGTAAGGGGGTTGGTTATGCAAAGGGAAGGTAATAGCTCCCTAAACATCTACGGTACTCCGCGGGAACCTCTTTGTAAAAAATCTATATATTTTGGCTATAAAATGTGGTATAAAAATAGATGGTGGAGGTGAGAAAAGAAATATATTTTTTTATGATTTTTGCATTCGTCGCGGTTGCAAACCTTTAGTGCCTACGTACCACCTTCCTTGCAATAGGGGATCAGGGTACACGTAGTTCCTCTTTAAAAAAATTTAAAATACAAGTGTATTAGTTAATTTTATGAGATAAGACATCATCGTCATTATCCACGTGGAAAACATACTTACTACCCACAATCATGAGAAAGGAGAATTTGCATCATCTTAAAGTGGAGGATATGGATTGGATTTTTAAAATCAACAATGCCTCACTCAACACCCAAGTAGAAAATATCCCTCTTTACTACATATTGTAGAAGTGTAGTTGTTTGCATCACTACAAGGATTGACAAGAGCCTAATCTTTTGAGAAAAGTTTGAGATGAAAGCCAAGATGGCAGAATGGTTTGAATGATATTTATTGATTTTTCATCTTCTCACAAAAATGTTAAGGTATTATTATTATTATTGATTGAAGTAGATTCATGAAAATGTTTGAAAATGCATGGACCTAAGTCCAAGTTTATTATGAGAGTGGTTCAAGTTAAAAAAAAAAACAAGAAGAGTTTTCAAAAGGAGGGATAAGATCTTTGAAATTAAAGAATATGGGAGGAGAAGAAGAGACTATCCTAATGCATAAGGTAAAATCTAGGGATAGGAACCATCTAACCAATAAGAAGCCAATACTTGACATTATGAACCAAGATTAAATTCCCATTCTTTGGATTGAAACCAAGCAAGCAAAGATACTAGACCTCTTGAAAGAACCAAACTTTAAGTGTATTAAGTCTTCACAAAAATTGGGCAGAGTAACGACTGTATACGGGTGAATTCAAGACTACAAACAAGGAATGTAATCACAACAACCTGCACACACAAAAAAAAACCCAATGTCTTGAGGTAAACCTCAAGAACTCCAGACAAAATATAAAATAAGGGCACAAGGTCTCCAATATAGGCCAAAGTTTCTATTCCTAAGTCCAAGAAGTCCAATGCTCCATAATGCCAAGGATAGTAACCAAACGGTCCAAGTATCATTAAATATTTTTAGGGAACATGTTGATTATTAGGTGTCTTAAAAGAGAAAATAAAAGCTCAAGTGAGAAAAATAAAAATAACAAGAATATAAATTCTCAAGTGAGCAAAATAAAAATGGCATGAAATGTAATGCTTAAAGTAAATGGTGCATAAAGCATAAAAAATAAAGGGGCATAAACCTAAAAGCAAAAGATAAAATCAATTATTAGTGATTAGTGGTTAGTTGGATGATCTTCTTGAAACTTGCATTTGGAACTCATTAGAGGATTGGTAGAACCAAAGCCTCCACACAACAAGTTGCATTTGCTTTTTGTCAAGTATATCATCCATTTGGAATCCTCAAAAGTATCATTTACTGATCAACGATGTTTAAGTGATTCGGGTTGACCAAAAGTGTTGTAAATCCATTAGAGGATTGGTAGAACCAAAGCCTCCACACAATGAATCTCAAGGTTATTGGATCAAAGGGATCAAATTAACATACTTGGGCTTGTAAACATAGGTTTGGGCCACGAATGATCATTGTTTCGAATCGGGATAAAATTTAGGGCTATGTTAAGCAATCGTAAGTGGACTTATATAGAAGTTGCACCTATTTTGAGGCCGGTCAATAGCAATATATGCACCATTTGTTTTGAGACATGATATAGAGATCATGCTCCAATAACACTTAGTGCAATAAGAAAGGGATGAGATGGAGAAGGGTGGGAAGAATATACAAACCACATTTGAATTAAATTTTAATCCAACTATTATTAAAATCATTCATCCATTTTTGTGGAGTTAGACTCAACACTATGGATCCAATGATGTTAATAAAGTTCATGATCAAAATTCAATCCAAGTCAGCTAGAAAATAATCACAAAATAATATTGCATTTAATATATACATTAAAAATATTTTAAAAAAGGTTTTAAAATAGAAATAAGAAATAAAAATATCAATTATATTCAAATTAATCAAGAAAAATTGAGTAAGTCCATAGAAAAATCAGAAAAGGACTCAAATATTTTTATGAAATTTTTGGCAATTTTTGAAAGTCAGAAACTATTTTAAAACTAATTAAAATTGTTCAAACAAAAAGAAAATAGGTCAAAAAATAGTAAACATCAATACAAAATTCCATAAAATTTTCAAAAAGTCAGAAATATACAAAATGGTATTTATGAATTTTTTTAGAATTAAAAAATTCCAGAAAGTATTTTTAAAGTAATTAAAAGAAAGCAAATAATGAAAAAAATACAAAAAATATCAAATGTCAAAATAAAAATAAGAAAAAATATTCATGAGATCAGAAATAATTCAAAGTATTTTTGTGAATTTTTTCATAATTTTTGGATAAAAAATGAAAGAGTTATGAATTTTTGAAATTTAAATCAATTAAAATATAAAATCAGAAAATAAAATAAAACCAAAAAGATATGGGCCATCAGATCATAGTCAAAACACGTTAGTAAGCTAATCCAATGGACCAGACGCGTTGTGCTTGATATGGACCTTAGTGGAATGCGCAGGGAATCAGAAAAAAGGAAACCAATGAAATTAAAACGCTTGGCACGCTATCATTGGCTGAGACGAGACACGTCATCGTCTTCAACCTCCAGCCACCCTGCAATGGAGATTTTGTGAGATCCTTAAAACGGTAAAATTAGGATCCCAGACCAGTATCATTGGATTCGTCTCTTCAAGACGATCCTAACACCACCATCGCGCCAAATTTATATAAAGTATACAAAGAGATATGAATCAAAAACCCAGAAAATAGAGAGCACCTTCAATTTGAGATTTCTCACTCAATTCTCAATGGATTTAAAAATTGTAAGAAGCACTAGAATCAGGAGAAGGAGTAGAACATGTTAGCGCTTTATTTGGATCCAAATGATGGAAAATTCTACCTTTTCGAAGTTAAAGAAAGAAGCATTGAAAATGGACTTCTGTAGCTTTCATTATGTCTCGTTTTGCTTGGTTTAAGTGCTCGAGAGTTTATATGATGCTTGAGGAAGATGAATGTGCAAAGAATTTTGGAGGAAAAGGTTGGAATCTCAGAAACTGATTTCAAAAATTTCAAGCTCGTGTGAGGTTTTGACGGAGTGTTATTGGCTTTCAAAGCTTAAGGAAATGAATGGGGGATGACCCTCTATTTATAGGGAATCAAATGGAATGTTCAAGCGTGTGAAATGATAAAGTTTGGAGGGAAATCATGTGAACCTGATACACGAGCAAAGTGTGATTTGATTTCCATCAAAACCCATCAATTCCTTGCGTTTTAGTTCTCTAATCCACTTTGGCGACTTGGTTAAACATGTTTAGATCACAAACGCGTGCTAATTTGATGTTTAGAGGCCAAAACAAGAATTTCAAATTCTGACTTATGAAGAAAATTTAGTTCAAAGTTTCCAAGTTCAATCTAATGGCATTCTCAGCTCAATGGGTCTTAAGGCATGATTCTTGATGCTTTAGAAAGATGAGGTTACAAGCTTTGCAATGGAAAAAGAATGGAATCAAATGGATGCTTGAGCTGAAAGTTGTATTGGGTCAAAGTTGGGGAAAAAGATTTACTTTCCATACATAGAAATATTTCAAATTTTTCTTCAAAGGTGACCTATAATGTTTTGCATCCAAACATGGTCTTCCACTTGGAATTTTCTCTTTGCCAAAAAAGAGGGCATGAAATAGACCTCTTAAATGACACTTTGAAACTTGAACCATTTAAAATATCCAAAAATTGAGAGAGTTATGAATTGTTGAAGTTGGCAAAAAATCATGAAATGACCTATAATCTTTTGTATCCTTAGATAATACTCCATCCATTTTATTACTTTGCACATAAAAGAAGGCATAAAGTTCACATCTTCAAGATCATTGTGGAAAAAGAGTGGGCTCAAGGTGATAAAAATTGACCATGTTATGATCATTTGAAGTCACACATGAGAAAATTGGGGTTTATCTAGAGGACTTGTAATCTTTATTCATCCTCAAGCTTCTTCCACATGAAAACTCCTTGGAACTTTTGAAGTGCTTTGTTGACAATCCTTTAAAGAGAAGGATGTCTTTATAATCACTCAAAAATACCAAAAGATGAGAAAGATATGTTTCTTTGAAGTTCAAAACCCTAGCTCCTAGATCAAGAGAAATGCCTTGAGGAACTTTGGCAATGTTGAACAAACTTCTTGTATCAACATAAATGTTTTTTAAATAGAAGTTGTTGAGGATGAAAATGATAACTCATAGCCACCAAAACCACTTCCATATCTTGATAATTGAGAGAAATATGCACTTGTGACCAATGGGAACAAAGCCTTATCCAAACATGACAACTTCTTCAAAATCAACCCCTTGTACTTTTTGAATCAAATTTGACACCCTTGAAATGTGGTGAACCAAAATAACCTTGCCATGCCATTTCTTCCAAATCAAATCCAATGGTGAGGTTTGAACTTCTCAAGCTTTATTGACTAGGGCATGGAAATAAACTCATGAACCCATGGAGCAACTTGCTAAGCCTCATTGTCTTTACCTACATTAGTAACTAGCAAGACAAACCAACATTGCATTTTATTAATTAAAAGAACAAATCAAGACAAAAATATTCATGACCACAAAAGAAAACCAGTCAAGGTGCTTGGTGATTCCTCAAAGAGCAAAGCTAAAGGTAGGGAGAGAAAACCAAAAGCCCTAATGTGATCTTGTTATGATGGAATCAACATGGTATGATGAGGGGATATTAGGGGCAAAAATTGGGGTACAACACCATGACACAAAGTTGTCATTCTCTTCTCTTCGATCAAATTCAATTGGTCAAACCAGTTCTGGACCCATTCAGCCTCTGACAACTTGGTTTCCATTATCACACGCAAAGAGGGAATCTCAACCTCAATTGGGAGTACGGCTTCCATTCGATACACAAGGGAGAACGAGGTTGCTCCTGTTGAAGTGCAGACAGATGTTCGATATCCATGCAAAGCAAAAGGGAGCATTTCATGCAAATCCTTATAAGTGAAAACCATTTTCTGTATAATCTTCTTGATATTCTTATCAGCAGCATCCCTATTCATCTTTGGTCTGTACGGAGATGAATTGTGATGGACAATCTAGAATTCCTCACAAAGCTCTGTCATAATCTTGTTGTTCAGATTCGAGCCATTGTCAGTGATGATTTTGCTCGGCACACCATACCGACATATAAGATTATTCTTAATGAAGCACACAACCACCTGCTTAGTAACATTAGTATATGAAGCTGCCTCCACCCATTTGGTGAAGTAATCAATTGCTACCAAGATAAAACAGTATCCATTCGATGCTTTGGGTTCTATCATCCCAATCATGTCAACACCCCCACTTAGATAAAGGCCATAGGGAAGAAATCACATTGACAAGTGTCGGAGGCACATGAACCTTATCCGCATAAATCTGGAATTTATGACACTTCTTTGCAAATTTGTAACAGTCAGATTCCATTGTCAACCAATAGTAACCTGCCCTTAGCATATTTTTAGCCATTGAATGTCCATTGGCATGAGTGCCAAATGAACCTTCATGAATCTCATGGATCAACATGTCTGCTTCGTGTCTATCCTCACATCTGAGCAAGTCCATGTTAGAATTTCTCTTGTACAACACATTTTCACTGAGGAAGAAACTGCCAGCCAATCTTCTCAATGTCTTTCTATCTTTATTAGATGCACCAATCGGGTATTCGAGTCTGAAGAAAATGCTTGTTATCATAGTACCAAGGTTTTTCATCTGCTACCTCCTCTATTGTAAACACATGAGCAGGCTTATCTAGTCGTCGAACTAAAATTCAAGGTATATCATTCCAAGCATTTACTTGATACATAGAAGCCATAGTTTCCAGAGAATCCTCCATTTGATTTTCATCTCTAGGAATGTGATGGAATTCAACTTTATTAAAAAAGGGTAACAATCTTCTAGCATAATCTTTGTAAGGGATCAAGCTAGGGTGACGAGTATCCCACTCTCCTTTAATTTGATTTATTACCAAAGTTGAATCGCCATACACATCTAAAATTTTAATTCTGAGATCAATAGCTTCCTCGAGACCCATGATGCAAGCCTCATATTCTTCCATATTATTAGTACAATCAAATGTCAACCTTACAGTAAAAGGAATGTGTGATCCATGTGGAGTGACAATCACAGTAGTAATTCCTTTACCATAAGCATTCACAGCTCCATCAAATATCATACCCCAACGAGATTTGGGATCAGAACCCTCCTCGGGAAATGGTTCATCACAATCTTTCACTTTCAGAAACATCACATCCTCATCGGGAAAATTATACTTCACAGACTGATAATCATCAACTGGTTGGTGAGAAAGATAATCTGCCAACACGCTGCTCTTAATAGTTTTTTGAGGGAAATATTCGATATCATATTCAGATAAAAGCATCTGCCAGTGGGATTCTCCCAGTAAGAGCAGGCTTTTCAAAAATGTACTTGATTGGATCCATTTTGGAGATCAACCAAGTAGTGTGATTTAACATATACTGCCACAAACGTTTTGCCGCCCAGGCCAGAGCACAACATGTCTTTTCCAGCATGGAATACCGCGATTCACAATCAGTACACTTTTTACTGAGATAATAAATGGCATACTCTTTCTTCCCTGTTTCATTTTGTTGTCCCAGAATACAGCCCATGGAATCATCTAACATTGTCAGATAGATAATCAACGATCTTCCTTCAACAGGTGGGAGCAAGATAGGAGGTTCAATCAGATATTCTTTAATACTTTCAAATGCCCTTTGGAAGTAATCCGTCCACACACAACCTTGATCTTTCTTTAACAACTTAAATATCGGTTCACACGTTGCAGTCATGTGAGAAATGAATCTGGAAATATAATTCAAACACCCGAGGAACTCTCTTACTTTCTTTTCAGTTCTTTGCGCTGACATCTCTTGAATTGCTTTGACTTTGTCAGGGTCAACTTCAATTCCTTTATGGCTAACAATGAAACCCAACAATTTCCCTGATCGAACACTGAAGGTACATTTATTTGTATTCAAGCGGAAATGATACTTCCTCAAATGCTGAATCAACTTCAACAAATCTTCGACATGCTCTTCTTATGTCTGGGATTTAGCAATCATATCATCAACATATACCTCGATTTCCTTGTGCATCAGATCATGGAATAGGGTTGTCATATCCCTTTGGTACGTTGCACCAAGGTTCTTCAACCCGATGGGCATCACTCTGTAACAGAATGTTCCCTAGGGTGTGATAAACATTGTTTTTTCCATGCCTTCTGGAGCCATTCTTATTTGATTATACCCGGAAAATTAGTCCATGAACGAGAAAACTTTAAATTTTGATATTCTATCCACTAACATATCAATGTGTGGCAATGGAAAATCATATTTTGGACTAGCTTTATTTAGATCTTTGTAACCTACACACATGCAAACTTTTCCATCTTTCTTTGGTACTGTGACAATATTTTCAATCCATTGAGGGTAGACAGATGTCACAAGAAAGCTGACATTAATCTGCTTTAGAACTTCCTCTTTGATCTTCACTGCCATATCTGGGTGAGTTCTTCGCAACTTCTGTTTGATTGGCGGACACTCTGGCTTCAACGGAAAACGGTGATATACAATATCTGTATCTAGATCGGGCATATCTTGATAAGACCAAGCAAAAATATCCACATACTCTTTCAACAACTCAATCAACCTTCTCTTCACATCAGGATGCAGCAATACTCCAATCTTGACTTCCTTCGGATTTTCTTCTGAACCTAAATTGATTACTTCCAATGGCTCTTTATATGGCTGAATAGCATCTTCCTCGTGCTCAAGAAACCGTGAGACCTCTTTTGGAATCTCATCAAAGTCTTCTTCTTTGGCCCCATACACAGCACATTCAAAGTTGGGAGAGGGTGCAGGGTCATTGTATTCAACGAGTTTTTTAATTAATCTGCACATATGATTTATGGTTGTTTTTAGAAATTGACACATATAACAAGTGATCATGTAGATTGAATTTCAGTTATTATTTATTTTGAAAGGTTTTTTTTAATTACCATTTTCCAAGAAAAAGCATAAAATAAAGACACAATTTGGGGAACAAAGACAACTTTTATTATTGATTTTAAAAGTCACAGCAAACAGATAAGCCCATACAATATTAATACTTCCACCTTAGGAAGAGCGAAAGCTTTTCAAAAAGATTAACAAGACAAATTACTTTGAAACATGTATGCAAGAGGGAATGTCAATGGTGATCCAGTTCTGAACCCTAACTCCGTGCATCACCTAATTTGGCATTTCCGGCTCTGTTTCATCTTCCAAAATGGCATTAATCCTGGAAACAGTTGGATGAAGATATCTTGATACTTTCCTGCAGCTGACTTCATCTTCATGCTCTTACCTTTGTCATTCTTTAAAGAGAACCCCAAGCCAGCTATGTTCTTGTTTACAGGTGGATTCAGAATCTGTCCCCATACCTCACTATGACCATTACGCATAAATTGCTGCGCATACTTAAGTGAAACCATGGAATTGTCATTTCCCTTATGTTATCAATGGATAAAGATTGGAACTGGGTTCCAACAGTAGCTTCATCCGCCTCCACAATGCTAAAAGAGGACAAATGAGATATCAATAATGCCTGTTATCCATTTATAATCACCACTTTACCCTCACGCACAAACTTCAACTTTTGGTGTAAATTCAAAGTGACAGCCCATGCCTCATGTATCCACGGCCGTCCCAGCAAGCAGCTATAAGCGAGTACAATATCCATGACCTGGAAAGTAATTTGAAACAAATGTAGGCATATATAAATAGGCAAGTCCACTTCACCAATAACAGATTTCCTTGATCCATTAAACACTTTCACAATGACGCCACTTGGGCACATGGGCGTTCCTTGATATTTCAACTTCATAAGTGTGCTCCTCGGTATAACGTTCAATGCAGATCCATTATCAATCAGCACATTGGATTGTGAATCATTCTTGCAGTTCATAGAGATGTGGAGGGCCAAGTTATGACTCCTTCCTTCATCTGGCAATTCATCATCGCAGAAACTCAGGTTATTACATGATGTAATGTTCCCTACTATACTGCTAAATTGGTCTATAGTCACGTCACTTTCCATAAAAGCTTGGTCCAATACCCTCATCAAAGATTCTCTGTGAGCAGAGGAGTTCATCAATGAATCTAAGATAGATATTTTTGATGGAGTCTGCAGTTGCTGATCTACAATTTTGTAGTCGCTCGTCTTGATTATCTTCAAAATATTATCCACTTCTTTCTCTAACGTACTTTCACTAGATTCACCCGTAACCTTCTTCGGTTCAACATTCTCAGCAATTTTCTTTCCAGCGCTAACATCTCCACAAACAACTGGTGCAAATACACAACCGTTGCGGATCACTCTGCTAGTCTCAGCAATATTTCCAACATCAGGCATTGGCTGGATGGGAACTTCCATACCATTCTCTAAGATTGTAGCATTATATTTATAGGGTACAACCTTATCTGACTTGTAGGGGGCGGGACCCGACAAACTAATCACCAATGGAGTAATAGACGACTTTCTATGGTACTCAACTTCAAAATGGGCGGGTGCACCAAAACAAGGCACAATGACGTTTACCCCTTCTTCAACACAATTAGTCATCATGGAGTCATCTCTGGAAAACTAATCTTCATCCGAGGAGAAGAACTCATCTGCAGAGGCATACTCATCATTCAACTCTTCTTCAGCCAACCAAAACTTAATAATATCAACTTCATGGTAATCATCCCTTTGACCTGTAACCTTGGTAGTTCCATTATCCAACAATAACTGAACACCTTTCCTCACAATTGAACATCCTCGGGAGTCCAGGTAGCAAATTCAGAAAGATCCATACTGATGTTCCACCTGACCATCCATGTGGGAGAAAGTAGCATGCAATTGTACAAGATCCTCATTCATTTACTCCACATTAAAAATTATGAACTCTCCAGGACATCCAGAAACAATGTTTACTTCCTCTTCATACTCTGCCCTAGGCCTGATTATGTGGATGAGGCCCTCATCCATCATCTTCTGCAAGTCAGCCTTTATTTTGTTGCAACCTTGTATATCTGTAGTGCATATAGCACAACCGGCATGGTCATGCGTATAGTAGCTAAATTCACAGAGGCCTGCATGCATTTTCACCAAATCTCCTCTAACCAGACGAATATCAAAAATCCGGAAGTCGCCTGGACAACCGGCCACCATGTTCATAGTATTCTCTCCTCCATGCTTGGGTAGAGGATTATCTTTCACATTAGGTCCCACATCCGTGAAAGATAGAATACCGAACTTCACCAATTTCTGCACCTCAGTCTTCAAAGGATAGCAATTCTCAACATTTTTCCCTGGTACTCCCTGATGAAACACACATGTTTGGTCTGCTTTGTAATACCAAGGCAATGGTGATAGTACAACAGGAGATGGTCGGGTCTGAACCAACTTCTTCTGAATTAATGCCGATAGTAACTCTGTATAACTCATAGGAATAGGGTCATAACTCTCCCTTCTCTGATTATACCCTTGATTCCCCTGTTGGGATGGTCTCTGATAAGCAATGGTGGTTGGAGCCACACCATCAACTGGAGTAACTGAGGCGACTTGCTGATGACGCTGATAATTTCTCCTAGGAGGATTAACTCTTCTCTCTTGCATAACGACATTTGTATCTCCTTCTTTCTTCTTGGTAAATCCATAAGACGGCTTCTTCGCACCTCCAGATCCTTCACTCTTCGTTAAATGGCCCTCTCTTACAACCTCTTCTAAACGAATAACCATGCCTACCATTTCAGTAAAGTCACTTGGCCCAATTGCTGCCATCCTTTCATAGTAGAAAGCACCCAGAGTTTTCAAGAAAATCTCAGTCATCTCCTTCTCTTCTATGGGAGGAATCACTTGGGCAGCTACCTCACGCCATCTCTATGCATACTCTTTGAATGATTGCCTGTCTTTTTGGACCATGGCCCTGAGTTGATCACATTCAGACGCCATGTCCATGTTGTATTTGTATTGTCTGATAAATGCTTCTCCGAAGTCATTGAAAGTATGGATATTGACGTTATGCAAACTCATATACCACTTCAGCGCCGCATCAGTCAGACTATCCAAAAAAAAGTGGATTAGAAGACGCTGATCATCAGTATGGGTAGACATTCTCCTTACGTACATCACCAGATGAGCACGAGGGAAAGTGTTGGCCTTGTACTTTTCAAATTTTGGGACCTTAAACTTTGCAGGTATCTTAACATTCGGGACCAAGCATAAATCATTCACATTCTGCCCGAATAACTCTTTTCCCCTGAGGGCCTTCATCTCCCTCTGCATCTTGTCAAATTGCTCTTAAAAATCATCCATTTTGTCATAAAGACCAAAGTCTTCACTTGGTGGAGCAAAAGGACGACACATATCATCATTAACAAATGGGCCCAAATTCACTGAAGGAGGTGCAGCAGGAGCATCATGCACCACAGGAGGCGCAGGAGTAACAGTAGTCTGAATAAATGGAGCTTCTTTGAGGACCAAGATTGAAACTTTCAGATGCAAAGTTCTATGGAATTCCCCATGGATAACCTTGAGGCATGCAATTCTGAACAACAGTTGGGGTAGCAGACACATGAACAGTTGGAGCTTCGGCAGTAGCCCTTGTTAGTTGAGGTTAAACACTCGGTGTCTGATTCTGAGCAGCCACCAGAGATTCAGTCAGAGCAGTAAGATTGGCCATGCCGGCCTTCAAAGCAGAAACCTCCTCGCGCAGCTCGCGATTCTCTTGTTCTAAGTTGTCCATCTTCCTTCTGAAATTAGCCAGAGTGTTGTAGTGGTGAGTCAGCTTGCTGAACGAAGTAAAGAAGCTTGGTAATACACTTGGATATGCATAACAAATGCACGAAATATGTGTAATATGATGCATGATATATGGTGCACATGATTTATTTTTATTATTAATATTTCAAGGGACTTAAAGATTTATAGACACATTGCAAATATCAAAGTAATGACACATTTGAAATACTGAAAATTCTTATTATAATAACTTCAAAATAGGTTACAAGTCTCAACAATCCCAAGTACAAGATGAACATAAAGTCTAAAACCCTAAGAAGTAAAGCTGTTAGAGATCACTCTATTCGTTGGCGCTTCCCTGTAAGCCTGGTAATCAGAGCCTTCAATCTTTGGTTTTCTTCCGCATACCTGGTGGCAACCTCCTTCCAATCTCCTGAATTAGGAAGTGAGAAACTAGCATATGAATGAGGCTTAGGAGAAAATAAATCCCCTTGCCTCTCCATCATCTCTACCGCTCGACTCTCAAGGATCTCAATCAAGTCGTCTCTCTCCTTCAAGTCTGCTCTATAGGAAATCTCTAAAGTTTGGAACTTATTCTTCCAAGCATCCTTTTCCTGCTGCATACTGACCAAAGCAAGTTGTATCTCTTCTATATCATCCAATAATGGAGGAGTGGTCTTCATAAACAAATCAGGCATAGGTTTTTCCCGGGAATATGGCATCTTCAACTGAATAACTCTCGTTTAGACCCACTGAAGATATATCTCCATAGAAACAGCCCCCTAGGTCCTGAATCTTTCCTACTCTTCTTATGAATGTGACGCCAGGCCTTCGCAATCTGCTCCCTAGCTTCCTTATGGTCTTCTCCCTCCTTCAGAAAGAAACTACTCAAATGAATATTATTTAGTTTATCCCTCATCGGATAACCAAGTTGTCGTCGTGCAAGAACAAGGTTATAGTTAATTCCTCCCTTTGTACCAAGAAGAGGTACGTTGGAGAAACTACCACAACAGTTAACAATCTCTACATCCTGGTAAGCTCGATGATACCAATCAATATTCGAGTGAGTAAGTGCCATAATCTTAGGAGCCCATCGGGGTTCCTTCCTGACATCCCAAAAAGCATCAGACTGAGGCATATGAGAGATAAACCACTGGTACAACAAAGGCGTGCAACAGATAATCATCCCCCCATGATAATAATTCTAAATATGAATAGAGTAATAAGCATCACCCAACAATGTAGGAATTGTGTTTCCAATCATGAAGATCATGATAGCATTAAAGTCAAAGAACTTATCCATATTAGGAAATAAAAACAATCCGTAAGCAAGTAGAGCAAAGATGGACTCAAAAGCGACTATACTCTTCTTCCTGGAAAAGTAACAAGCTTTCCAATAAGAACTGGGATGGTAATCCTATAATCCCTCCTTTAGTAGTCATATGGGATTCCACCTCAGACTTCCCCAGATGGATCAAAGCAGCAATCTCATGTGGTTTTGGCTCACCCTCCAAACCAGTAAAAGGAACACGGTCGGTAACAGGTAAATCCAACAAATAAGAATACTCCTCTAGTGTAGGCATCAACTAATAGTCGGGAAAAGTAAAGCAATGATACATCGAATCATAGAACTTGACCAAGGTCGAGAGAATACCCTCCTTCATCCTAAGCTTCATAAGAGTAATGATGGATCCATACTTCTTCCAAAAATCTGCAGAACACTCAATCTCGGGAATCATACTGATCAACTCATCTATCTTGGGATCCTTGAAACTGTATTTTCCAGTCATTCTTTTTCCAGAATCCATGGTCAAAAGGTACCTGAGATATTCATAAATGGTCAACTTTTAAGTCCCTCAAAATGAAATTTCTTCAAAAGATGCTTATGAGTGCCTGGATACATGATGCAAAAATCACACACAAGATCACACATATAAGGTTCATAGGTTCAACGTCACGAGCATGAGGTCTAAGGTACTACCCATAAGGTATGGTCTAAAAGTTATCACCTGCCGAACAAGGTTCTAGAGGTTCCCAGAGTCTACATCCTTCCTTCGGATATTACCAACTTCCCGATTAACTCGGTAATTAGTAATATTCTCAAGAAAAACTCATCCGAGCGTAGTATCGCATGACAACTATTTTCGGATTACTCCGTCATAGCTTATGCACTACACCTAAAAGGCCAAGATGGGTTAGGTATTCTACGGTCCTCAGCTTCAGCAGGTTCCATGGTCGAAAGCAGTACGTCTTTCTGATTACTCGGTAAATGATACTACAGTCAAAGGGGCCTCCACTGAGGGGGGGATCTCATGCCTCCTTTTTAGGATTACTCCCTAAAAGTTAACATGACTATACCGCCCGTCTTATCTTAAAGTTTGTCCAAGTGCGGGTATAGGGCTTATAAGTAATCACCAAGCACCCTGAAAACCAGGAAAATCCAGATAAACATATATACAACATATAACACATAAACAACAATATCACATATACAGATATAAACAAAGATAGGCTCAACCCACTTAGGGATAGACCAGTAAGAGGTCAATCTTTCCCCGATGAAGTCGCTAATTTTTTATGTAGCCGTAGAAATGTTTAAGACTAATCCATTGGATTGACTAGCCTTATACAGATCAAAATAAAAATTTCCACCGTGTTGTATTGTTTCCAAAGGAATGGGAAAAGAGCGAGTAACCCAAAAAGAGGGGGAAAGATTCAAGGTAAGGGGGTTGGTGATGCAAAGGGAAGGTATTAGCACCCTAAACATCTATGGTACTCTGTAGGAACCTCTTTGTAAAATCTGTATATTTTTGCTATAAAATGTTATATGAAAATGGATGGTGGACGTGAGAAAAGAAATGTATCTCTTATGATTTTTGCACCCGCCGCGGTTGCGAACCTTTAGTGCCTATGTACCACCTTTAAGGCAATAGGGGATCAGGGTACACGTAGTTCACCTTTAAAAATTTTAAAACATGAGTGTGTTAATTGATTTTTATAAGATAAGACATCATCGTCATTTTCTGTATGGAGAAACATACTTACTACCCACAATCATGAGAAAAGAGAATTTGCATCATCTCAAAGTGGAGGATATGGCTTGGACTTTATAATCAACAATAACTCACTCAACACCCAAGTGGAAAATATCTCTCTTCACTACATATTGTAGAAGTATAGTTGTTTGCATCACTACAAGGATTGACATGAGTCTTAGCTTTTGATAAATGTTTTAAAATAAAAAGCCAAAGTGGAAAAATGGTTTGAAATGAGATTGATTGACTTTTAGTCTTCTCACAAAAATAAAGTCAAGGTATTATTAAGTTGATTGAAGTTTATTTATGGAAAGGTTTTGAAAATGCATGGACCTAAGTCCAAGTTTATTGTGAAAGTGGTTCAAGTTTAGAAAACAAGAAGAGTTTTCAAAAGGAGAGAGAAGATTTTTGAAATTGAAAAAGATGGGAGGAGAAGAAGAGACTATCCTAAAGCATAAGGTAAAAGCTAGGGATAAGAACCATTTAACCAATAAGAAGCCAATACTTGACATTATGAGTCAAGATAGAATTCCCATTCTTTGGATTGAAACCAAACAGGCAAGGATACTAGACCTCTTGAGAGAACCAAACTTCAAGTGTATTATTCACAAAAATTGGACAAAGTAACGGCTGTATACGAGCAAAGTGCGATCTGATTTCAATCAAAACTCATCCCATCCTTGCGTTTTAAGGCTCTAATCAACTTTGGAAAATTGGTTAAACATTATTAGATCATAAACGCGTGCTAATTTGATGTTTAGAGGCCAAAACATGAATTTTAAATTCTGACTTATGAAGAAACTTCAGTTCCAAGTTACCAAGTTCAATCCAATGGCATTCTTAGCTCAAGGGGTCTTAAGGCATGATTCTTGATGCTTTAGAAAGATGAGGTTACAAGCTTTGCAATGAAAAAAGAATGGAATCAAATGGATGCTTGAGCTAAAAGTTGTATTGAGTCAAAGTTGGGGAAAAAGGTTAACTTTCCATACTTAGAAATATTTCCAATTTTTTCTTCAAAAGTGACCTATAATGTTTTTCATCCAAACATGGCCTTCCACTTGTAATTTTCTCTTGACCAAAGAAGATGGCATGAAATAGGTCTCTTAAATGACACTTTGACACTTGAAACATTCAAAATCTCCAAAAATTGAGAGAATTATGAATTGTTGAAGTTGGCAAAAAATCATGAAATGACCTATAATCTTTTGTATCCTTAGGGAATCTTCCATCCATTTTCTCACTTTTCACATAAAAGAAGGAGTAAAGTTAACATCATCAAGATCATTATGGAAAACGAGTGGGCTCAAGGTGATAAAAATTGACCAAGTTATGATCATTTGAAGTCACACATGGGAAGTTGGGGGTTCATCTGGAGGACTTGTAATCTTTCTTCATCATCAAGTTTCTTCCACATGAAAACTCCTTCAAATTTTTGAAGTGATTTGTTAATAACCCTTTGAAGAGAAGGATGTTTTTTATATCACTCAAAAATACCAAAAGATGAGCAAGATATACTTCTTTGAAGTTCAAAACCCTAGCTCCTAGATCAAGAAAATGCTTTGAGGAACTTTGACAGATTTGAACAACCTTCTTGTACCAAAACTCTTGCTTTGTAGATAGAAGTTGTTGAGGATGATAATGAGGAATCATAGAAACCAAAACCACTTACATATCTTGAGAATTGAGAGAAATATGCACTTGTGACCAATGGGAATAAGACCTTGTCCAACCATGACAATTTCTTCAATCAACCCCTTGTATTTTTGAATCAATATTGATAACTTGAAAATGTAATGAACCAAAAAAACCTTGCCATGCCATCACTTCCAAAAAAACTTCAATGGTGAGGTTTGGACTTCTCAAGCTTTATTGACTAGGGCATGGAAATAAACTCATGAACCCATTGAGCAACTTGCTAAGCCTCATTGCCTTTACCTACATTATTAACAAGTAAGACAAACCAACATTGCATTTTATTAATTAAAATAAAAACCAAGACAAAATATTCATGATCACAAAAGAAAACAAGTCAAGGTGGTTGGTGATTTCTCAAAGAGCAAAGCTAAAGATAGGGGGAGAACCAAAATCCCTAATGTGATCTTGTTGTGATTGAATCAACATGGAATGATGGAGGGATATTAGGGGAAAATTTGGGGTACATTAGTCATGTGTCTAGAACACCCACTGTCAAAGTACTAATCATCTTTGGTTGATACTCTGAGGGAGGTGTGAGCTATGAAACTAGCAACATTAGACTTGGGATTCCACTGTTTCTTCTTTTGCTATTTTGGGAATTTTGATCAGTTTTAGGAAGAGGAGTAGTCTTAGGGTACCCATACAACTTGAAACAGAAGGTCCTTATATGACCATGCCTTCCATAGTGATGACATATCCAGGGCTGGGAATTCTCTCTGGTGTGATTAAAAATTTGCTTGCCATGATGTTTCCCATGATTTCCTTTCTTGCCATGATGTTTAGACATTTGATTTGACATCCTTGGTTTAGACTTGGTATGAGTGGAATATAATGAAGGTTCTTCTGAACCAGGTTCCTTTTTCTCATTAAACCCTAGACCACTCTTGTCTTATGTCACTCTCCCCACTTGAAGAATTTCATCTAATGTGTCAGATCCATTATTCAGCATCTTGAGAGATTTGACCATTCTATCAAGATTTGAATTCAGAGAAGTCACTTCACTTTCCAGATTAGAATAGTTTTTAGATGCTCTTCCCTTTCCGCCTTCAACTGAGTTATAAGGGCTTTCTATTTCTCCCCTTCAAAACACACTTCTGAACTTCTGAGACATAATTCTTTGTGTGAAGTAGCTAACTCATCAAAGGTTAGTTCCCCGTCACTAGACTCTTCATCAGATACATATTTTCCTGTCAATGCTTTAACATACTTGGAAGATTCTTCAAGATTACTCTCTAAGTCCTCTTCAGACCAAGTAACAAACATATTCTTCTTTTGTTTCTTAAGATAAGTAGGACATTCAGCTCTAATGTGACCAAAGCCTTCACATTCATGACATTGTACTCCCTTCCCTTGAGTGGATTTTTCTTCAGCCCTTTTTCTTCCAAACTCATTTGACTTATGGATGTCAGATGAGATGTTCTTGACATTTGATATTTGGTTCTTATCCATTCTTTTTATCACTTTGTTAAACTGTCTTCCAAGCATAGCTAGGGCATTTGATATACCTTCATCTGTATCCATATCATAGTCTTCCTCTTCATCTTCAGTATTTGATACAAAGGCTATGCTTTTGTTCTTCTTTTAAGATATTTCATTGATGCTTAATTCAAATGTCAGAAGGGATCCAACAAGTTCACCCACTTTCATTTTGTAAATTTATGGAGTTTCTTCTATAGCAGTCACTTTCATATCAAATCTCTTGGGAAGAGACCTGGGCATCTTTCTCACCAATTTGTCTTTAGGTATTTTCTCTCCTAAAGCACTGGATGCATTAGCAATTTCAAGAATATTCATATGGAAGTCATTAATACTTTCATCATCCTTCATTCTCAAATTCTCAAATTTTGTGGTGAGCAACTGAAGTCTTGACATCTTAACTTTGGATGTGCCCTCGTGAGTAGATTTAAGAACTCCCCATGCATCCTTAGCTACTTCACATGAGTTCACTAATCTGAAAATGTTCTTGTCAATTCCATTGAATATAGCATTCAAGGCTTTAGAATTTCCAAGAGAAATTTCATCTTCTTCTTTAGACGAATCTTCTTCTAGTTTTAACTCATAAGTAGGTTCTCCATTTTCTCCCAATTTGACAGGGTGTTTCCATCCTTTTAAAACAGATTTCCAAGCCCTGTTGTCCAAAGACTTTAAAAAGGAAACTATACTTGGTTTCCAGTAGTCATAATTACTTCCATCCAGAATGGGTGGTCTGTTCACAAATCCTCCTTCCTTGTCCATAGTACCCGAAAGTATCTTCCCTGGATCTCACCCAGATAAAGGGCAGGATGCCTGCTCTGATAGCAATTGAAATTCTTGTATCAGATATGTGATGTCGAAGGAGATGTCATGGTACAAATATCTGAGGAACAAAGTAAAGTGAAACAATAATAAAAGCAGTAAAAACACAAGGGATTGTTAACCCAGTTCAGCGTACAACAACACCTACTCTTAGGGCTACCAAGCCAGGGACAAGTCCACTAAATAGTATCAATTCATAGACCCTCAGTAAATAACCAGTTTACAATCTAATCACTTAATCACTACCCGTGCTATACTTCTACCTAAGAGTCACCTAGGTATGAGGCCCTCCTCAAATCCCTTCAATCACATACAATGAAGAAATAATAGAAATAATAAGTTTAAAAACTTCAATCATTTAATGCTTAAAATCTTATGAATGATACACAATTAACAACCCAAATAACAACACAAGTATTAAATCAATACTAGAGTGTTTGATAATTAAAATACTTAGACTTCTAAAATAGAAAGAAAGTATTCTTCTTCACAAGTTGTAGTGGTCTGAATAAGGAAGAAGGTCCTTATATATGCGCAACGGTGGGCTTGGGCTGAAAAACAAATATTCAAATCTTTTGAATATTTCCATGAAAATAGGCCAGGATATAATCCATAAAGATAATTCAAATAGAAAAACATTCTTCCATATTTTTCGCAGGCTATGAGTCATAAATCCTGTATTATGGTGCACAGGAAATCTGGAAATAGAAAAACTTAAACTGGTATTGGACTGAGTTCAGTTTAGGAGGTAGATGTCAAGACATCTACTTTGACATCATTCAAAACATTTTTGCTTTAAATGTTACGAAATTTAGCAAAACATTATCAAGTCATTGTTTTACTAAAATTGCTGCCAACAAACACTTACATTAACAGACTTATTGGGGAAATGCAGGTTGCTCAAATAAAGAGACATGCCATCTATTGTTATTATAAGAAACCCTTTGAGAAAAGAAATATGACTTCCCTGGGGAAATGCCGATATATTCTTGTGGAGGAGATAAAGTCTTCTTGTGCAAAAATAAAAATGCACATTCTCAAATTTGGGCTTAAAGCCTTCAGAAATCATAATAATAATGTTGTCGGGAACCACAAATTCAAACCAGAAATAAACCGGAGTGAAACAGTCAACCAAGATATTACCTGATGAGAGATAAACTCAAAAAGGGATCATATTCCATCCAGATAATAAGCTGAATAAGAAGGCTAAAGCAAAAATTTTCCACAAGGGATAACTCACTGGGAAAATTGAAAGAATATACACTTTATGTTTAAGGTCGACACACTTTTGGAGAGAAGGTAACATAACTCTGCAAAATAGGGTAATATGCCAACAAAAATATAAATGAATGCAAATGAGCAATGAATTTTACATTCATCTATGCATAATGTATGTGTGAATGTATGAATGTTGTCATGTATATGCTGACAAAACAGACATACAGTACTGGGGATGACCAGACAAAACCAGCTTGGGTAAAGTCAACACTCGGCTAAATCACATCCAAAAGGAAAATTTCACAAGAAATTAAGCACTAGCTGAGGAAACAAATTCCTATTTCACGGCTTAACTTCAATGGGAAAAACATAATCCAAAAATAATAAAATCAAAACAATAAATCAGAACAGTTACAGGGATATAACATCCTCCTCTTGACTTTAACAGGGAACATCACACAGACATCAATGGGGAAAACAATGTTTCTACGTCTAGACTTCCACTAGAGATGATAATATTGACTTCACTAGGGAGGCTTAAAACCACATCGTCGAGACTTCAACCGGGGATCTCGTGCTGACTTCATTGGGGAGGACAATAGCACATCATCGAGAGGAGCCCAAAATACATTTTTCAATACCAAGGGTGATGATTACAGAAACTTCTCTGGGGAGAAATCATGAAACCACATGGGGATAACCATTTTCAGAGAGAAACATTATCTCAGCTTTACTTGGAGATTTAAGAAGTCAAACAATACAGCAAGGAATCAAAACTATGGGGATTTTAAGTCAAACCCAACACTTGGAGGGAGAAAACCCAAAAAGTTGACAACTGTTTCAACACTTCTTAGAAAAGATATTTCCCTTGTCTAGTTTCCTGGGAAACAAAAAACAATAATAATGCCATTACTGCAAAGGGCGATGTTTTACAAATGATTCCACCACAACATACAAAGGGAGAAGGAACTTCGGTCATATGTGTGAAAACCTCACTGGGGAATTTGGGATAGAGGTTTCAAACCATGCAAACTCGAATCCAAAATAATTAATCTGGAGAGAAGAACTGACCCAAGGCTCAATTGGGGAAAAGGGTATCACAAATCCAATATCGCATTATACCTCAATTTGTACCATATCTAACCATTTGAGAAACAAAAAGAAGACCACACGCATATCAGCGAAAGCGACCTGAGAGACCTTTCCTGGGGAACATATACTTCCAAAATTTTAGAGCTCATCCATCCTCGGAATCATTATTTCCAAAAACAATTTTATTATTAAATCTCTTTGTTTTGAAAATTACCATCATTAATAAATGGAGTCTTTGTAAGCAGGATAAAACGAGAATTGCAAAGAATTGGATAAAAGCTCAAACTTTATTAATAGAATGGTAGGCTGCGAATGGCAAGACTACATAGATGATTACAAAGTTTAGAAAATGGTAATATATTGGAAAAGATACATTGAAATACAATGATCACTATTCCCCTTAACAACTTTGAATTCCTGAGCAGCGACTTATGTTGAAGTGTGGTGAGGATCCAAGAAGATTGTTGCTTCAAATGATCAAGTCTTGTCTGACGCAGTTACTTTGCCAAGAAATCTATAACTTTTACCTAAGTTTCCCTTGTGGGTTTTCAACCTACCGGGAAAATTTATCCTGTTTATGCCTCTAATTTGTGCCTAGACCGCCCTTCCGAGTTTTCGGCCTACAAAGACGCTCTTTTTTTCCTAAGCCGCCCTTTCGGGTTTTCGACTTAGTGAGCTATTCTTTTATTTCTTTAGCCAAAGTATTTCTTGACTGCATCAGCATTCATAGGACGTGGGAACTCCTCGCCATCCATAGTTTCAAGAATTAATGCACTTCCAGAGAAGGCTTTCTTGATAACATATGGGCCTTCAAAATTGGGAGTCCACTTTCCCCTGGAATCAACGTTAAAATACATGATCTTCTTGAGCATGAGGTCCCCTTCTCTGAATTCACGAGGCTTGACCTTATTATCAAAAGCTTTCTTCATTCTCTTTTGTTATAGCTGACCATGACACAAGACAGTCATTCTTTTTTCTTCTATCGAATTCAATTGGTCAAACATGTTCTGGACCCATTCAGCCTCTGACAACTTGGTTTCCATTATCACACGTAAAGAGCGAATCTCAACCTTGACGGGGAGCATTGCTTCCATTCCATACACAAGAGAGAAAGGGGTTGCCTCTGTTGAAGTGCGGCTGGATGTAGGATACCCGTGCAAAGCAAAAAGGAGCATCTTATGCCAATCTTTATAAGTAACAACCATCTTCTGGATGGTCTTCTTAATGTTTTTATTAGCAGCTTCAAAAGCCCCGTTCATCTTTGGCCTGTAAGGAGATGAATAGTGATGGAAAATCTTGAATTCTTTATAAAGTTTTGTCATCATCTTGGCATTCAGGTTTGAGCCGTTATCAGTGATAATCCCACTTGGCACACCATATCAACATATAATATTGTTCTTGACAAAGTGGACTACCATCTGCTTAGTAACGTTAGCATATGAAGTTTCTTCCACCCATTTAGTGGAGTAGTCAATTGCCACCAAGATAAAACGATGTCCATTCTACACCTTGGGTTCAATCATTCCAATCATGTCAATACCCCCACATAGAGAAAGGCCACAGGGAAGAAATAACATTGAGAAGTGTCGGAAGCACATGAATTTTGTCAGCATAAATCTGGCACTTATGGCACTTCTTTGCAAATTTATAACAATCAGATTCCATTGTTAGCCAATAGTAACCTGCCCTAAGCATCTTCTTTGTCGTTGAATGTCCATTGGCATGAGTACCAAAGGAACCATCATGGATTTCATACATCAACATGTCTGCTTCGTGTATATCCACGTATCTGAGCAAGACCGTGTCATGATTTTTTTTGTATATCACATCTTCCTTGAGGAAAAAACTTTCCTCCAACCTTCTTAATCTCTTTCTATCTTTGTTCGATGCACTAATCGGGTATTCTTGAGTCTAGAGAAAATGTTTGATATCGTGATACCAAGGTTTTTCGTCTGACGTTTCATCTGTTGCAAACACATGAGCTGGCCTATCCAAGCGTCGTACTGTGATATAAGGCACATTGTTCCAAGTATTTACTTGATACATGGAGGCCAAAGTGGCTAAAGCATCTGCCATATGATTCTTATCTCTGGGAATATGATGGAATTCAACTTTATTAAACAAGGGTAATAATCTACTAGCATATTCTTTGTAAGGGATCAAGCCAGGGTGACGAATATCCCATTGTCCTTTAATCTGATTTATTGCCAAAGCTGAATCACCATATACATATAGAATTTTGATCTTGAGATCAATAGCCTCCTCTAGACCCATGATACAAGCTTCATACTCTTCCATGTTATTAGTATAATCAAATGCCAATCTTGCAGTAAAAGGAATATACGATACATGAGGATTGATAATCACAACACCAATTCATTTCCCATAAGCATTCACAGCTCCAGCAAATACCATACCCCACCGGGATTCAGGATCAGGACCTTCCCCATGCAAAGGTTCATCACAATCTTTTATTTTCAAAAACATCACATCCTCATCAAGGAAATCATATTTAACAGACTGATAATCTTCCACCGGTTTTTGAGCAAGATAATCTGCCAACACACTGCTTTTTATATCCTTCTGAGTACAATATTCAATATCATATTCAGACAACAGCATCCGCCAACGGGCAATTCTCCTAGTAAGAGCAGACTTTTCAAAAATATACGTAATTGGATCCATTTTGGAAATCAACCAAGTAGTATAATTTAACATATATTGCCGCAACAGTTTTGCCGCATAGGCTAGAGCACAACAAGGTTTTTCCAGCATAGAATATCGTGACTCACAGTCAGTAAACTTCTTATTGAGATGATAAATGAAATATTATTTCTCTCCTGTTTCATCTTGTTGTCCCAAAATACAACCCATAGAATTATCTAACATTGTCAGATACATAATCAATGGTCTTCCTTCAACAGACGGGAGCATGATATGAGGTTCAAGTAGATACTCTTTAATACTTTCAAATGCCCTTTGGTAATCATCTTTCCACACACAACCTGAATCTTTCTTTAACAACTTAAAGATTGGCTCACATGTTGCAGTCATATGGGAAATAAGTCTGGAAATGTAATTCAAACGCCCAAGGAAACCTCTAACTTGCTTTTCAGTTCTTGGTGCTAGCATTTCTTGAATTGCCATAACTTTATCAAGTCAACTTCAATCCCTTTATGGATGAAAATGAAACCCAACAATTTTCCTGATCGAACACCAAAGGTGCATTTATTTGGATTCAAGCGGAGATGATACTTCCTCAAACGCTGAAACAATTTCAACAAATCCTCTATATGCCCTTCTTCAGTCTGGAATTTGGAAAGCATATCATCAACATATACCTCAATTTCCTTGTGCATTAGATCATGTAATAGGGTTGTCATAGCCCTCTGGTACGTTGCACCAGCGTTCTTCAACCCAAAGGGCATCACTCTGTAACAAAATGTTCCCCAGGGTGTGATAAACGCTGTTTTTTCTATGTCCTCGGGAGCCATTCTGATTTGATTATATCTGGAAAATCAGTCCATGAACGAGAATACTTTGAATTTTGTTGTACTATCAACCAATATATCAATATGTGGTAATGGAAAGTCATCTTTTAGACTAGCTTTGTTTAAATCTCTATAATCCACGCACATGCGAACTTTTCCGTATTTCTTTGGTACTGGGACAATATTGGAAATCCACTGAGGGTACATTGATGTTACAAGAAAACCCGCATTAATCTGCTTTAAAACTTCTTCTTTAATTTTCACTTCTATATCATGGTGAGTTCTTCGCAATTTCTGCTTGATTGGCGGGAATTCTAGCTTTAGCGGCTAATGATGTTCCACAATATTAGTATCCAAACCAGGCATGTCTTGGTATGACCAAGCAAATATATCCACACACTCTTTCAACAATTCAATCAACCTGCTCTTTACGTTGTGATGCAATAACGCCCCAACATTGACTTCTTTTGGATCTTCCTTTGTACCCAAATTAATTGTCTCCAACAACTCTTTATACGGCTGAATGGTACTTTCCTCACGCTCAAGAAACCGTGAAACCTCTTCTGGGATTTCATCATATTCTTCTTCTTCGGCCACATACGCAGGATATTCGAAGTTGGGAGAGGGTGCAGGGTCATTGTACTCAACAGGTTTTTTAATTAATCTGCACATATGATTTATGATTGATTTTAGAAACTAACACATATAGCAAATGATTATGCAGATTTAATTACAGTTATTATTTATTTTGAAAGGGTTTTTTCTGATTACCATTTTCCAAGAAAAGCAAAAAATAAAGACACAATTTGGGAATCAAAGACAACTTTTATTAATGACTTTAACGATCAAAGTAATAGATATGCCCATACAATATCAATACTTTCACCTTGGGCAGAGTGAAAGATTTTTGAAAATATTAACACAAAAAACAAATTACTTTGAAATATGAACGCAAGAGGGAACATCAATAGTAATCCAGTTTTAGACTCTGACTCCATGCGTCATGTAGTTCAGCATCTCTTGCTCTGCTTCACCTTCCACAATAGCGTTGATCCTAGGAACAATTGGATGAAGATAATTTCTGCTACAAAAGATATCTATATATTTGCCCAAAGCAGACTTCGGCTTCATATTCTCACCTTTACCATAATTCACAAATAATCCCAAACCAGTTCTATTCTTATTCACAGGTGGATCCACAATCTTCGCCCATACTTTACTAGGGCCATTATGCACTACCTGCTGAACATCCTTAAATGAAGCTATAGAATTCTCATTTCCCCTTGTATTATCAACTGATAATGCTTGGAACTGAGTTCCAACAACATCTTCATTTGTTTCCACTACACTAAAAGAGAATAAATGAGATATTAACAATGCATATTCTCCATTTATGATAACCACCTTTCCTTCACGAACAAACTTATGCTTCTGGTGCAAAGTTAAAGTGAAAGCCCCTACCTCGTGGATCCACTGTCTTCCAAGTAAACAATTGTAAGCGGGAACAATATCTATAACCTAGAAAGTAATTTTAAATAGGTGTGGGCCTATGTGAATAGGAAAATCTACTTCCCCGATGACAGACTTCCTCGATTCATCAAAAGCATTCACGATTATGCCACTCGGGCACATGGGAGTTCCTTGGTACTTCATCTTCATAAGTGTGCTCCTCGGTATGACATTTAAAGCAAATCCATTGTCAATCAGCACATTGTACAATGAATCATTCTTGCAGTTCATGGAGATATGGAGAGCCAAATTATGATTTCTTCCTTCATCGGGAAGCTCGTCATCACAGAAACTCAGGTTATTACAGGACGTAATATTCCCTATGACACTGCTGAATTGTTCCAAAGGCATATCACTTTCCATGAAAGCTTGATCCAATACTCACATCAAATATTCCCTGTGTGCAGAAGTGTTCATTAGCAAGGCTAGGATAGATATCTTTGATGGAGTCTACAATAATTGATCTTTGATCCTATAGTCGCTCATCTTGATAATCTTAAATACATCATCCAAATCTTTTTCTAGTGTATTACCACTAGATTCCCCCACTTCTTTCTTAGGTTCAACACTTTCAACAACCTTCTTATCAGCATTAACATTTCCTCTAATGACAGGTGCAAAAACACAGCCACTGTGGGTCACCCGGCTGGCTTCCGCAATATTCTTGACATCAGACAAAGGTTGGATGGGGACTTCCATAACATCCTCCAAGATTGTAGCATTGTATTTGTATGGTACAACTTTTTTTGATTCGTAAGGAACAGGACCCAGCAAGGAAATCACCATTGGAGAAACAGCTAGATTGCTATGGTACTCAATATCTACAGGGGAGGGACACTAAAACAAGGCACAATAACATTCACCCCCTCCTCAAAGTATTTATACATTACATAATCATTGTTGGAGAACACATCTTCATCTGAAGAAAAGAATTCATTTGTAAAAGCATACTCGTCATCTGACACAGTCTCGGCCGAGCAATCTTCAATCACGTTAATTCTATTGTAAACATATCTATTACACAAAACTTTCATAGTACCATTGTCCAACAGCAAATAAATACCCCTTCTCACTATGGAACAACCACATGAATCTCTGCAGCAGATCCGGCAAGATCCATAATGGTGTTCTTCTTGACCATCCATGTGATAGAAGGTAGCGTGCAACTGCACCAAATCATCATTCATATACTTCACGTCAAAAATCCAGAACTCACTGGGACATCCAAATACTATATTCACATCTTCTTCGTACTCTGCCCTAGGCCTAATTATATGAATGAGGCATTCGTCCATCATTTTCTGAAGATCAGCTTTTATCTTATCACATCCTTGGATATTTGTACTGCAAATACTACAACCAACATGGTCATGCATATAATAACTGAACTCGCAGAAGTCAGCATACATCTTTACCAAATCCCCTCTAACCAAGTTGATATCAAAAATCCAAAATTCCCTTGGACAACCAGTAACCATGTTTATAGCATTTGCTCCTCCATGTTTAGGAAAAGGATTATCTTTCACATTAGGGCCAACATCTTTAAAGGATAGTAGGCCAAATCTCACCATCTTTTGTACTCCAGATTTCAAAGGATAACAATTCTAGATGTTGTGCCCTAGGGCTCCTAGATGAAAAGCACACGTCTAGTTTTCCTTATAATACCACGGTAAAGGTGAAGCTATAGCAGGGGCCAGCCTGGTTTGAACTAACTCCTTCTAAATCAAAGCCAGAAGTAACTCTGCATGGCTCATTGGAATAAAGTTAAAAGCCTCTCTCTTCTGACTATGACCTTGATTTTCCTGAGGGGATGGTCTCTGATAAGAAATAGTGGTTGGAGCTACATTGACAACTGGAGTCACAGAAGCAACCTGTTGTTGGTACCGTTGATGCCTTCTAGGTGGCCTAATCTTTCTTTCCTCAATAACAACATTCATTTTGCTTTCTTTCTTTCGAGAGAACCCGTATGACGACCTCTTCGTCCCTTCATTTTTGTCAAGCGCCCTTCTCTGACAGCCTCTTCCAAATGAACACATATGCTCACCATCTTGGTGAAGTTACTTGGCGCACTGGAGACCATCCTTTCATAATAAAATGGTCCAAGGGTTTTCAGGAATACCTTGGTCATTTCTTGTTCTCCCATAGGTGGCACCACCTGGGAAGCTATCTCGCACCAATGCTGCACATATTCTTTGAACAACTACTTGTCTCTCTGAGCCATTGCCCTTAACGGGTCACAGTCAGGTGCCATGAACATATTGTACTTGTATTGTTTAATGAAGGCTTCCCCCAGATCATTGAAGGTACCAATACTACTACTATCTAGACTCATATACCATTTTAGAGCAGCACCAGTTAAACTATCTTGGAAGAAATGAATCAGCAAACATTGATCATCAATATTGGTAGACATTTTTATGATATACATCACAATGTGGTCACGAGGACAAGAGTTGCCCTTGTACCTCTCAAATTCTGGCACTTTAAACTTTGCTGGCACCTTTACGTTGGGAACTAGGTGGAGTTCACTAACATTCTGTCCAAACAATTATTTTCCTCGAAGGGCCTTCATTTCCTTTTGCATCTCATTGAACCGGTCTTAAAAGTCATCCAACTGGTCATAGAAACCCACACTCTCACTTGGTGGAGGAACGGGACAATAAACTTCATCATTAACAAACAGAATAACATTCACCGAAGGGGGTGCAGCATAGTGGATCTCATTTCTAGCAGCAGGAGTAACATGCACCACAGGAGGTGCAGGAGTAGCAGCATCTTGAACAACTGGAGCAACCAGAGCATCAAGATTATACCTTTCTAGCATGAAATTTTGGGAATTCCCCACGGGTAACCCTGAGGCATACGGTTTTGAGCAGCAGTAACTGGAGTAACAGAGACGAGAATTTATGGACCTTCGGAAGCAATTGTTGTTTGTTAAGGTTGAGCAAGTGGTGGCTGATTATGAGCAGCAACCAATGATTCCATTAAAGCAGTCAGATTTCTATACCGGCCTTCAAAGCAGTAACTTCTTCGCGTAGCTCGCGATTCTCCTGTTCAAGATTCTCCATTTCCTTCCTGGAATTAGCCCAAGTATTGTACCAGTGAGACAACTTGCTAAACGAAGTAGAGAAACACAGTAAGACACATGGATATAATCAGAAATGCAAGAAATATGTACAAGGTGATGCATGATATACAATACACGTGATTTATTTTATTATTATTAATATTTCAAGGGACTCAACGAATTATAGAAAATTTGCAAATACTAAAGTACTAACACATCTCATTATAATAACTTCAAAATGGATTACAACTTTTTAGTACAAGTTTCAACAATCCCAAGTACAAGAGAAGACAAAATTTAAAATCCTAATAAATCAAATTAGATAAAGATCACTCCACACACTTGCGCTTTCCCGTGAGTCTTGCAATCTGAGCCTTCAACTGCTTGTTCTCTTCTGCATACCTGTCGGCAACCATTTTCCAGTCACCAGAGTCGGGAAATGAATGACAAAGTCTTGATCGAGCTTTAGAGGAAAATAAATTCTCTTGCTTCCCCATCATTTCTACAACACGACTCTCAAGAATCTCAATTAGATCATCCTTCTCCTTCAAGTCTTCTAGGTAGAATGTCTCTAAAGTCTGACACTTGTTCTTTCAAGCCTCTTTCTCCTGCTACATTCTGACTAGGGCAAGTTAAAGATCTTCCACATTATCTAGAAGGGGAGGAGTGGTCTTCACAAACATCTCAGGCATAGGTTCTTCATGGGAATATGGCATCTTCAACTAAATTGCCCTCGCCTATACCCACCGGAGATAAGGCTCCAAAGAAATAGCTCATCTAGGCCCCAAGTCCTTTCTACCCTTCCTATGAATATGGCGCCAAGCCTTTGCAATTTCCTCCTTAGCTTTCTTTTGATCCTCTACCTCTTTAAGAAAGAAAGCACTCAAGTGAATACTATTTTGCTTATCTTTCATCGGATATCCAAGCTATCATTGTGCAAGAACGGGATTGTAGTTAATTCCTCCCTTTGTACCGAGAAGAGGTACATTGGGGAAACTACCACAACTATCGACAATCTCCATATCATAGTAAGCCTAATGATAACAAACAATATCTAAATGAGTGAGGGATATAATCTTTGATGCCCAACGAGGTTTCCTTCTTGATGTCCCAAAAAGCATTGGACCGAGGTAAGTGAGAAAGAAACCACTGATACAACAAAGGCGTGCAACAAATGACCATCCCTCCATGATAAGAATACCGAAGATGAATTGAGTAATAGGCATCTCCTAATAATGTAGGGACTGGATTTCAAATCAAAAAGATCCTAATGGCGTTGATATGCACAAATTTGTCGACGTTAGGAAATAAGAACAACCCATAAGCAAGCAGAGCAAAGATGGCCTCAAAAGCAACTGTACTCTTCATCCTAGAAAAGTAGCGAGCTTTCTCCAATAAAAACTGAGCGGGTAATCCTCTAATTCCTCCTTTGGTAGTTATGCGGGCCTCAATATTAGACTTCCCTAAGTGAACCATAGCAGCAATCTCATGAGACTTTGGCTCCCTCTCCAAACCGGTGAAAGGAACACGATCGGTGATAGGTAAACCCAGTAGATAAAAATAATCCTCAAATGTAGGCATCAACTGATAATCAAGGAAAGTGAAACATTTATGCATCGGATCATAGAACTGGACCAAAGTCGAGAGACTACCCTCCTTCATCCTGAGCTTCATAAGAGACACAATGGATCCATATTTCTTCCGAAAATATGTAGAACTCTCAATTTCGGGAATCATACTCATCAAATCATCTATCTTAGGATTCTTGAAAATGTACTTTCGAGTCTTTCTTTTTCCAGAATCCATGGTCAAAATTACCTGAGACATTCGCAAAAAAATCAACTTTAAGTCCCTTGAGACACATGTTTTAAAGGATGCTCATGGGTGCATGATGCAACAATCACAAACATGAGGGGGTTCATAGGTTTAAAATCATGAGCATGAAGTCAAAGGTACTACCCATAAGGTATGGTCTAATATTTTATCACCTACCGAACAAGGTTCTAAGAGGTTCCCAGAGTCTACATCCTTCCTTCGGATATTACCAACGTCCCGATTGACTCGGTAGTTAGTAATATTCTCAGGAAAAACTCATCCGAGTGTAGTATCATGTGACAATCATTTCCGGATTACTCCGTCATAGCTTCTGAACTACACCTAAAAGGCCAAGAAGGGTTAGGGGTCCTACAGTCCTCAGTTTCAGTAGGCTCCCAAGTCAAAAGCAGCACATCTTCCCGATTACTTGGTAAACAATACTAAAGTAAAAGGGGCCTCCACTCAATGGCGGATCTCATGTCTCCTTTTTTGGGATTACTCCTTCAAAGTTAAAATGACTATACCGCCCGTCCTATCTTAAGTTTTCCCATGTTCGGGTATAGGACTTATGAGAAATCACCAAGCACCCTGAAAACTAGGAAAATCCAGACAAACATATATACACATGTAACATATAAACAACAATAGCACATACACAAATAAACAAAGATAGACTCAATCCATTTAGAGATGGAGAAAGAATTGGTCGATCTGTCCCCAATGAAGTCGCCATTTTTTTGTAGCGGTAGAAATGTTGAGACTAAGCCATTGGGTTGACTTAACTCGCACATATCAAATAAAAATAACCACCGTGCTTTATTGTTTCTAGAGGAATGGGAAAAAAGAGAATAACACAAAAAGAGGGGGAGAGAATCTAAGTTCGGAGGTTTGTTATGAAAAGCGAAGGTATTAGCACCCTAAACATCTATGGTACTCCGCATGAACCTCTTTGTAAATTTGTGTATTTTGGCTACAAGTGTTGTATACAAAAAATAGATTGTGGGGATGAGAAAAGAAGTATTTTTTACAATTTTTGAACCTGCCGCAGTTGCGGTCCTTTAGTACCTATGTACCACCTTACGTGCAATAGGGGATCAGGGTACTCGTAGTTCAGCTTTAAAAATTTTAAAACACAAGTTTGTTGGTTAATTTTAAGAGACGAGACATCATTGTCTTATCCGAGTAGAAGAACGTACTTATAACCCACGATTATGAGAAAGGAGAATTTGCTTCAACTCAAAGTAGAGGATATGTCTTGGATTTTAAAATCAACAAAACCTCGCTCAATACCCAAGTGGAAAATATCTCATTTCACTATATATCATAGAAGTATAATAGTTCGCATCGTTACAAGGATTGACAAGAGTCTAATCTTTTGAGAAAAGTTTTAAAGTAAAGAGCAAAAGTGACAAAATGGTTTGAATGAGATTGACTGACTTTTAGTCTTCTAAAAAAATGTCAAAGTATTATAAGTTGTTTAAAGTTTGATTTAAGAAAATGATTTTTTGAAAATGCATGGACCTAAGTCCAAGTTTATTGTGAAAGCGGTTCAAGTTTGGAAAACAAGAATGGTTTTGAAAATGAGGGATAAGACTTTGAATTTAAAGAAGATGAGAGGAGATGAAGGGTGGTGTACCCCAAAATTTTCCCTCCCATTTTTCTCAATACATGTCAAGTGAGGTCCTTAAAATGTTCAAGGAAGTTCAAGAGCTGACCAGACAAACTCTCTCATAAGGCAGTCTACCTCAAATTAGGGTTTCATTTTGCATCAATATGCTTGATTCCAAAGGATCCCAAATGCTCACCATTGTCCTAATATGTCCTCAAGATCATCCATGCCAATTTTCAAGCCTTGCAGAGGAAGTTTGCTTAATTAATTGCTCAAAGGCCTGAAAATCAACTATGCTAGGTCAAAAGTCAACTGTGGCTCACATACATTCAAACGTCAAGATTTTTGGTCAACATACTCATTTTGAAGTACTATTCATCAGTTGATCAAGGTTTGATCATAATTCCTCAAGGATTACTCACAATTCATCAAAACCCAAAAGTTGCTAAATTAGGGTTTTGCAGGAAAAGTCAACTAATATTTGACCAAGCATAACTTTCTCATACTGTATCAAAAATGACCTATCCAAAGATAATTTTGAAGAGGAAGAAATTCCCTACATTCATCTTCAGCTCCCAAGTTCAAAATATGCACTCACAAAAAGATATGAATTTTGACATTATAGGTCATTTTGAAAAGTCAACAAAAAACACCTTTTGGGTCAAAGCTTCATACATGAACATGGAAGACTCAATTGAAATGAGACAAAAAGGGTTGCTTAGAGTACACCCTAAGGTTTCTAAAAAGTCCTAGAACACCTCTCTAGGGTCAAAATCGAGAGAGTTATGCATTGGCTAAGTTAACCTTTTTTGCAAAATTGCCAAAAGTCAAATGTGCTCAAATTTGCATTTTTTGCTAAATGGGCCCAACTTTTTATGCTTGCATCTCATTCCTAACACAGTCCACGACCTATGGGACGCTCCATGCTTTATTTATTCATTCATTTAATTTATTTTTATTTTTATTCATTTAAAATTCAAATAAAATCAAATGAATCCTAATAAATCATATATTGTATTTTAGGGATGATTTTTGCATTGAAAGAAGATCTTATATGCTGTCAATTGGGAATTAACTCGTGCAAGGATAATTTGGTTGGGAAAAGATTGGATTTAAGAAAAATTGGAAAGAAATCATATGCTATGAAAGATCAAATCAAATCTCTATGATGAGCAAGATTAAGGTCGTTTTTGTTTACCTGATAGTTTGTATTACATATACAGAAGCAGGCCAAGGTATAAAAAAGGGGGAAGAAATCGTGAAAGAGGAAAACAAAACTCAAAAAATTTCAAGAAAAGTGGTGATCCAATTTCCATATTAGAGACCAAACCGTGCCATTCTCACATTGCCAATAGATTGTTGGACATCCTAGAGCATATTCTAATCAATTTCAAGCCTTTTCACGCCTAGAATTATAAGTTACAAGTATAACGATTTGCTTCCAAACTCGTTTTAATTTTCATCAGTTTATACGTTGTTTGCATGTTTTGACTGCATATTCTTGTTCCTTAACATGTTTGCAAGCTAATTATCATATTCAATTGTATTTTTGGTGATTGTATGAAAAACTGCCATGGCTAGGGTTTCGTGTTGAGTTTTAGGGCTTTGCAGGATATGTGATATTGGATGTTGATTCTGGTACCATGAGACTCGTGAGGATGAGACGAGTTGATTGGTACCATCCATGTTCATTTATATTGCTTGTGGAGAGTTTTTGAAAAACACAGGTTTGTAGCTACAGCAAGTCAACCATAGGTAAAGGTGTTGTTACCTAAAACAACGGTTGGGAGGAAGAAGATGGATGTGTGGCATTCACTGATTGGTTTATTTAAATTTCAGCACGTTTTTCCATTAACCATGCTTTTTTCATATATTAGATTTTGTTTTCATTATATATTCAGACAAGCCAAATAGCTCAGTTGGCAAGCGTGCAGGGGAAAAGTGCAAAGGGCCTGGGTTCGATTCCCAGGTCCCAACCTTTATTCATGTTATTTTTCAATAGGTAATCCAGCGCTTTGCAAATCAAGAGGCCCACTGTGATACGGTGGGAGAACTGACTATGGTTTTGCGTTTGTTTTCGCAAATGTTTTGGTTGAGCAAGAGTCGCCACTGACTTTTTATTTTATCCTAAGGAAAGGTTTTAAAAAGCACAGCAAAAACCTTTGAGATTTTTCTTGGGTTCGGGGAGTAGATTATAGAAAGGGAAGGTATTAGCACCCTTTCTATCCATGGTTATCCATGGGCTCTTAGCTACTTGCTTAGATCACTTGCCTTTTGTTTCCAATTGTTTTAAATGGTGCTTGTGTGTGTGGGTTTGAAAATATTTTGAAAAGAAGCCAATGTGGTGGCAACCTTTGTAATGATCCATGTGGGGATGTATACAAAGATGTATGTCTTTTGAAAAGGTTTTCATTTGTTTTTTGAAAGTTGTTTTGAAAGTGTTGTGAGGTGTGTTTTTAGAAAATAGGCAAGTGTTTTGTTTTTGTAAGTTTGATTCAAGTAACTAAGAGTTTATCTACTCCTAAATTTCTCAAAGACTATTGCTATGTTTTAAACCTTTTCATAAGTTTGTTCCACCATTGTATTTGGTGGATAATCTCATGTTAGGATGTGAAAGGGACGGGCGCGGGTCATCGTTTGGACCATAATTGCAATGGTGTCAAGTATCTTTGGGCATTTTCTTTAAGGGACTTGATCATTTGTTTGGCAATATTTTGAAAAGTGTTATCGAGGGACTATGATCATTCAATTTGTTTGTTTTGCCCAAAGAGACCTAACATGCAATATGGCCCATTATTGAAGGCAACAAGTGGAGTACCCTAGGGAGGTGCAAGTGTGATTTGTGTGTCCATTTTCATGCTTGTTTGTCTTGAGATTAGGTCATAACTATTTTGTTCATTTTATTCGCATATAAACCCTAATTCTAACATTGTATATTTAGAAAGCGATAAAGTGCGAAATTTAAACTCCTACGCTATTACAACACAATAATATGGGGAGGGGGGTACAATGTTTCAAATGGGGATTTTGACAAGGAATTTAAACCTAAAACTATTACATCAATTTTGAATTTATACAATTTAATTAATGAACAATGATTAAATAAAAAAATGGAATAAAATATGCAAGATGCAAAAATGTTTTGTATGAAAAAAAGTATTTTTTTTATATGTCAAATAAACAAAAATAAAAAGTATTATCTTTTTGGAATTTTTATGTATTTAGGGCAAACCCTAATTTCTATTAAATGAAATGTATTATTATTTAATTTAATACAAGTATTTATTTATTATGTACAAAATAAAATAAAGTGAAGTATTTGTCAAAAATGATTTTTTAGTGTTTAATATTTAATAAAATATGTATATTTTTAGTATTTTATTCTAAGTATATTAATAAATATATATATTTATGTATTAAGTTCTAAATATGTATTATATATAAAAATAATAATATTTAATATTTAATAAAAAAGTAATTTTTCTATAAAATATTTTCAGAAAGTAAAACAAAAATAAAAATGTATAGAAATGCATTTGTACTATTTTGTAGTATTTTAAACAATATATATATATATATATATATATATATATATATATATATATATATATATATATATATATATATATATATATATATATATATATATATATATATATATATATATATATATATATATATATATATATATCTATTTATGTATAAACTAAAAGATAGTAAAATAAATGCCTAACAAAATCAAAAATGGTGAGAAAAAATATTTTTATATTTTTAATGTCATGAGAAAAAATAAACAAAGTCAATCAAAAAAGAAAAAGTCAAAAAGTCAAAGAAATAAGCAAATGGGCCTTGGGGGTGTAAAAGCAATTATGTGGTGCAAATAAGAAAAATATTCCAGGCCCAGCCCAGAAGACCTGTCTTCAACCTCCAGCAAACAATGTTTGAAAAATACGCGCGCCTCTTGCTTCAACATCAAGATCCTGATTCTTTCATTTTTAATGAAAACTTTCAACACAAAAAATGTAAAGCATCATCTCACGATTTCATACATATAAAGAACATGATCTAACTCTCAGAAATGAGAGAGAATTTCTTCTCTCCCAATTTTTAACCTAATTTTTGTTCAAAGTTCAGGCATCAAATTCTTGCAACACACATAATATAAATAAAATCTAATTATATGGGCATGTTCAGGGCAATGATTATGACATATTCTCTTCACAAACCTAAAGCTAACAATGCCTAATAAGAGAGATACGAATTCAAAAACTTACCTGTTCAGTTGAAGTTCAATATGGCAATGTAGGAACTTTCAGTGCAAGGTGATGATTGGAAAAGCTTCCTTGAGGTCCAGGGATGCTATTCCAAGGTTTACTTTGTCTTGAAAGCTTCTGAATCGAGCTAGAGAACTTCACCTGCAAGTCAGAAATGTGAAAATGGTGGAACCAGTTAGAGGGATTACAGGTCGTGTTTTTGCTTTTGCTTAGCTTGCATAGATGTTAGGGGATGTATGTGAACTGGTTTGGGCAAGAATGCTTGAAGGGATTGAGAGATGATACTCAAAATGCAGGCTTTGCCCTGTTTTTGCAGTTTTAGAATGATTCTGAGATTGAGGGTGTTTTGAAGGCTAAGGGCTCATGTATTAGCTTGGTTGTGTTGTGTGGAATGTGTTTGATAAGTTTGTCTAAATGTTCTTGAGCTGATATGGTAGTTGGTATATGTTATGGCACTTTTCTTTAACTTTAAGCAACAAATGCCAACTTGTGTTTCTAGGCATGTAGAGGGCCTCTAATGAGCTGCATCAACTCTCCTTGATCAGAGTGATTTGTCCATAATCTTGTGCTAAAGAGATTTGATATGTACCTTCTTGATTTACCAATTGACATAAAGTATGACTTTTCACAAATGGCTATTTTGCTTTATCTAAAAATGGATTAAACTTGTATACAATGCTTTAGCTCATGAAACAAGGTCTTAACACAATGGACATGCATTAAATTTTTGAGTTTTGGATGGTTTTAGGACCTGTAATCAAGGGCATGCTGGTTTTGAGAAGTTTGCATAACTTATGAACATGAAAAATGGCCAATTCAAAAGTGAGTTTTTGCCAAATTGTGAAATTCGAATCTCTCAAGTCATGAGGTTGTTTGATGATTTCTTGGACATTTTGAAAAGCTTGGAATGTGTACTATAATCCATCTTTGAAATGCAAATTGAAATTCCAAGTGGAAGTGTATGGAAAATGGCCTTGAAGTTAGGTAAAAACTTGTCCAAAATAGGTCAAATTTTCACTAAGTTAAGAATGGTTTAGTGCCTTTATTCAAAAATTTGTAACTTGAGATACAAGCCTCAAATGAGAAAACTTTGTGCATCAAAGTTGTAGATTATGCAACAAGCTACAACTTTCATGTTTTGACTTTTGTTTAAATCCAAATGAATCTTGGTGAAAAAGTGGGGCAAAGTTGGGAAAAAATTAGGATTTTCCATAACTTTGAAAAATTCTAAGTTATGAAAAATTCCATTTCAAACCCTAATTTGCATTTCTTGGTTTCTTGGTGAACAAGTTTCATGATTTGGCATGTTTTGATGAAAAATGAATCTTGACTCTTGATTTTGACCAAAAAGTCAAAGTTTGACTTTTCAGTATACAGTCAAAATGGATCAATTGACTGGGAAATTCAACTGTCAATCTTGTGTACTTGGGATCTTTTGAGCTTATTGAGAATGTCAAGACAATTCCATGGGATCCTTGAGTCCATATGTGAGCTTGGTTTGCCATTGGCTAGGTCAAACAGTCAAAAATTGCCTTTGTGCAGTCAAAACCCTAAAAATGACCATTTTGCCCTTTTGGTGATCTGATCAAATTTCTTGTGGAATTGTGATCCAAACTTGATCAAATGGTCCATATGAGTTCATAATGTTGATGTGGGTCAATTTTCATGAGATTTGACTGTCAATTGGCCACAGTTGACTTTTTCCCCAATACAGCTGATTTTTAGGTCAACTGTCCAATTGACTGGGCAAAATTTGGAATCAAGGCTTGAAACTTGGTGTGGATAATCTCAGGAGTCCAACATGAAGCATGAAAGTCATCTTAGGCTTCTTAGGTCAAAACATCTTTGTGCAAACACAAACCCTAATTTGGGTCAACAGTGCAAGGAGAAGTCTTGAGCAGAGGAAACCCTAACTGGATCTTGATCTTCAGAGGTCTGGTAATGAGAAAATGTTGAGGAAATGGGAGGGAAAATTTTGGGGTACAACAGTTGCCCCTGTTCAATCTTCTTGAACCTGAAGAGTTAGATTGGCAGGTTTGCCTTTCGTGACTCGAGGGTAAAAGGGGATTGGACACTAGAGTGCCCGGAAATTTGCACTCGCATGTTGGAGTCTCAACAATGTGATGTCGGGAATGGGCTTACAGATGCCATTTAGAGATGTGACAGAAACTTGTCGGGAATGGGCTTATAGATGCCATTTGGAAGTGTTGATCGCATAAGAGATTCGTTAGCGAGGACTTGTGTATTTGAGAAAGACAGATGTTTTCCTGGCTTGTTACAGGTGTTTGATCTTCAATCTCTTTATGCAGACATGCCCTGGCTAGATACAGGTGTCGAGTCTACAAATGGTTGCTCACAGATGTGCCCTGGCTGGATACAGGAGTCGAATCTGGAAATAGTCGTCAATAGATATGCCCTGGCTGGATACAGGAATCGAATCTTCGAACTCTTCAGACGTGCCCTGGCTAGATACAGGAGTCGAGTCTGGGAATGTGGTCAACAGACATGCCCTGGCTAGATACAGGAGTCGAATATGGAAATGTTGTAGTTGATAGATGTGTCCTGGCTGGATACAGGAATCGAATCTTCGAACTCTTTAAACGTGCCCTGGCTAGATACAGGAGTCGAGTCTGGAAACTGATCACTCTCAGATGTGCCCTGGCTAGATACAGGTATCGAATCTGGAAGTGTGACAGTTGAAGGTAGTTGTCTTTGGGATTGTCTTCTTCCCTGAAAAGGCAAAAACATAAGTTGTATGCAATGTCATGATGTATGATATGCATCATGTCATGATGTTCAACATGAGATAGTGTTGTATGCACTTTATTATGTATGTAAGCAAGATGTATGAAATGTGAAATGTTTATGAGTGTAACTTCGTCTTAGGAAAATAAATTCTTGACGACTGGCCGGGGAGTTGCTCTGTGGCAGAGATACTTTGCTGAAGTTTGACGAGAGGCCTGCCGAGGACTTCAATGATGGATTCCGCTGGGGATAATGATGATAAACTCCGCTGGGGATACCAAAGATAAATTCCGCTGGGGATAGCAAGAACTTTGTCGAGAGCGATCTTCCGTGGCAATTAGCTGAGGATAACCCAGTTATAAGTCCTTGTGAGGAAATAACTTTGAATAAAACTCGGGAGAGACGTCCGTATTCTGCAGGGAACAAGCTTCCAGAATCTACTGGGGATAATCTTTTAGACCTGCCGGGGAAAGTTGGCGACTTCACTGGGGGAAGTATTGCTGAATCTTGTCTTACTCTGCGGGGCGTTGAGATGATTTGGTCACATTCTTCGGTCGAATCTACCTTGGTACCTTGGCGGACAAAGCAACCAGACTGCATCAGGCAACTTCACATTGCCCCTGTTTCTGATGTCACCTGTAATTAATCTTTCGTTTCATATGCAAATATTTATGAATCAGCAATTTAATGTCAAATGCATTTATCAAAAATGAACATTGGACGTTCTTCGCAAGACAAAACAGAAAAAGGAAAAACAATGGCAATTTGTATGGACAAGTGAATTCGTATTGATTTGAATTTTGCCTGTGAATAGGCGTTTTTTGTACAAGAGGCCGACATCCTAGCAAGAGGGTGCCGCCAAATAACACAGAATTTACAATTTTGAAAAGAAAACAAAACAGCTATGTGAACAATCCCACTGGGTTCCAACTCTGCTATCGCCTTTATGTCTCCAAGCGTCCCATCGCTTTGCTGCCTAGTTGAAGATGAAGCTGATTGGTCGATGCCGAAATCTGAGCCAAATAGTTGATGCCGAATTCCGGATGCGAAGTGATCCAATGAGACATAGTGCTACGCTTTATCCTTAACTTTTTCCTGGACCGCCCTTTCGGGTTTTCAGTCCACCGGGATACCCATTTTTGCCCAAGCCGCCTTTTCAGGTTTTCGACTTGCCGGGTGTACAGATTTTTTTTATTTCATCCCTTATTTTTGCCCGAACCCTTTTGGTTCGCCGGGAAGCCCTTATTTTTGCCTAGGTATGTCAACCTAGCGGGTCTTTTATTTATGCGTAGTATTTTTTCACTATGTCTGCATTGGCGGGGTGAGGAAGGTCGTCACCATCCATGGTGGTTAGGATCATGGCTCCTCCTGAGAACACATGTTTAACCACAAATGGCCCTTCGTAAGTAGGGGTCCATTTGCCCCGGGGATCACTTTGAGGAAGGATGATGCGTTTGATTACCAGGTCCCCAACTTGATACTCCTGTGGTCTGACTTTCTTGTTAGATGCCCTGATCATCCGTTTTTGATACGTCTGACCATGACAGATAGAGGTGAGTCTCTTTTCATCAATCAGATTTAATTGATCAAGTCGAGTCTGGATCCAGTCATCTTCACTCAAGTCTGCATCCTTCATTATCCGGAGAGAGGGTATCTGAACTTCAATTGGCAAGACTGCCTCCATGCCATAGACCAAGGAGAAAGGAGTTGCCCCGGTTGACGTCCTTGCTGAGGTACGGTACCCATGAAGAGCGAACGGTAACATCTCGTGCCAATCTTTATAGGTCACTGTCATCTTCTGCACAATTTTCTTGATATTCTTATTGGCTGCCTCTACAGCCCCATTCATTTTCGGCCGGTAGGGAGAAGAATTGTGGTGCTGTATCTTGAATTGGTCGCAGAGCTCAGTGATCATATTGTTGTTGAGATTGGTACCATTGCCCGTAATGATTCTCTCCGGGACGCCGTACCGACAGATCAGATTATGCCGGATGAAACGTGCCACAACACTCTTGGTTACCGTTGCGTAGGAAGCTGCCTCAACCCACTTCGTGAAGTAATCGATCGCTACTAAGATGAAGCGATGCCCATTGGATGCTGTCGGTCGGATCTCACCGATCATATCGATGCCCCACATTGCAAAAGGCCAAGGTGCCGTCAGGACGTTCAAAGGAACTGGAGGAATATGCACCTTGTCAGCATAGATCTGGCATTTGTGACAAGTTCGAGAGTGTTGGTAACAATCGGCTTCCATGGTGGACCAAAAATATCCTTCCCTAAGGATTTTCTTAGCCATGGTGTGTCCACTGGAATGTGTTCCGAATGTACCTTCATGCAGTTCCGACATGATCTTCTCTGCTTCAGCCTTATCCACACAACGCAGCAGAGTTGAATCATGATTCCGTTTGTAGAGGATGCCGTTGCTGAGGAAGAATTTTGCCGCAAACCTTCTCATGAACTTTTTGTCATTGACAGATGCACCTTCAGGGTATTCCTAAGCTTCCAAGTACCTCTTCACCTCGTGATACCAGGGTTTTTTAGTCACCTTTTCGGCCTCAAGATCGCAGCAATATGCTGGTTCGTCCAACTTCCAAATGATGATCCGGGGAGCCTCATTGTCCCATTTAACTTTGAACATTGAAGACATCGTATCCAGTGCGTCCGCTAGCTGATTCTCCTCTCTTAGGAAGTGCTCAAAAGTTATTTCTTCAAAGTGGGGAAGCAGGGTTGACACATACTCCTTGTAAGGAATAAGATTTGGGTGTTTCGTATCCCACTCGCCCTTGATCTGATTGATCACGAGAGCGGAATCTCCGAAGACACTCAGAAACTTGATCCTTAAGTCGATTGCAGCTTGCAAACACATGATACATGCTTCATATTCTGCCATGTTGTTGGTGCAGTTGAAACACAACCGGGCGGTGAGTGGAGTATGAGTTCCTTTGGGAGATATGATTACAGCGCCGACGCCGTTACCCAAAGCATTGGAGGCTCCATCAAAATGCATAGACCATCGGGATCCTTCCTCAGGTCCTTCATCCGGTCCAGGTACTTCACAGTCAGTTACCACCATGATGTCTTCGTCCGGAAAATCAAAGTTCAATGATTGGTAATCGTCCACAGGTTGGTGTGCCAAATGATCCGCCAGTACACTTCCCTTAATAGCTTTCTGAGTTGTATACTGGATGTCATATTCTGTCAAGATCATTTGCCATCTCGCTATTCTTCCAGACAGAGCAGGCTTTTCAAATATGTACTTGATGGGATCCATCTTTGAAATTAATAGAGTAGTGTGAGTCATCATATACTGTCTCAGCCGACGAGCAGCCCATACTAGAGCGCATCAAGTTTTCTCAAGCAGTGAGTAACGAGACTCACAGTCGGTAAACTTTTTGCTCAAGTAATAAATAGCGTGCTCTTTTCGGCCAGACTCGTCATGCTGCCCCAGCACACACCCCATTGAATTATCAAGTACTGTTAAGTATAATATTAGAGGTCTTCCTTCCACTGGTGGCATAAGAATGGGTGGCTCTTGGAGATATTCCTTTATCCTTTCAAAGGCAGCCTGGCATTCATCGTTCCAGCGTACTACTTGATATTTCTTCAGTAATTTGAAGATTGGCTCACAAGTAGCAGTCAGATGTGAGATGAATCGGGCAATGTAATTCAGTCGTCCCAGGAAGCCTCTGACTTCTTTCTCTGTCTTAGGAACTGGCATCTCTTGAATGGCTTTAACCTTGGCAGGGTCCACTTGAATACCCTTATCACTTACAATGAAGCCTAGAAATTTTCTGGATCTTACCCCAAAGGTGCATTTGTTGGGATTCAACCTCAGCTTGTATAACTTGAGTCGGTCAAACAGCTTCCTTAGATGGTCAAGATGCTCCTCCTCAGTTTGAGACCTTGCAATCATGTCATCAACATATACCTCAATCTCATGATGGATCATATCATGAAATAAGGCAACCATGGCACGTTGATAGGTTGCCCCAGCATTTTTCAATCCGAATGGCATGACCTTATAACAGAAGGTGCCCCACTGAGTCACAAAGGTAGTCTTTTCCATATCTTCCGGAGCCATCTTGATTTGATTATACCCTGAAAAACCATCCATGAAGGAGAACACCTTGTGTTGTGCAGTATTGTCGACAAGAACATCGATGTGAGGTAAGGGGAAGTCATCCTTGGGGTTGGCCCTGTTCAAATCCCTGTAATCGACACACATTCTGACTTTACCGTCCTTCTTCGGCACTGGCACCACATTGGCAACCCATTGAGGGTAAGAAGTTACTGCTAGAAATCCGGCATCGAATTGCTTCATAACTTCAGCCTTGATCTTTTCAGACATCTCTGGGCGCATACGGCGGACCTTTTGCTTTACCGGAGGGCAGTCTTCCTTGGTTGGCAGGTGATGAACTACAATATCGGCATCCAAACCAGGCATATATTCATAGGACCAAGCAAATATCTCCATGTAATCCTGTAGCATCTGGATCAATCGTTGCTTCACACTGAGCTCTAGATTGGCACCAATCTTGACCTCTTTCCTATCTGTCTCAGTACCCAGGTTAATTGTTTCCACCGGCTCTTCATGCGGTTGAATGGCCCTCTCTTCCTGGAGTAGCAGTCTTGCGAGCTCACCAGGCACTTCACAATCATCTTCACCTTCGTCTTCGGCCAAGTTGATCGGATTCTCGAAGTCATAACTGGCGGTAGCAGAGCTGTTACCAGTGAGATCCAGAGTGGATTGAAACCTGTATAAGTGAGTGTGTGTAAATATAGCTGTTTTGCAATATATATAACACAGAAAGAAAAAGAGCACAAGATTTGAAATGCAACAAACGTCCAATGTTTTGATTGATGATATATGGAAATGTCATACAAAAAGCCCTCACAAATGGAGCCACGATGCCTCGGGTAGGACACCGAGCCAACAAAGTTTTAACATATTGTTTGTTACAAATTGGAAATCAAAAGAAATTAATTACTGTGTGACAAATGTGATAGGCGTAAAATCCTTTGCCGTCCAGTTGCTTGGTCCGTTGCTGGTAGTCGGGTAGATCCAACTGTCAAACTCTGCTTCCTCCACATCCTCCTCAATAACATTCACCCTTGGGTTGGAGATAAACACCGGAGCCTTTCTGATATTTTCCTTGCGCACAGCCCTCTGAGCCTCTGCAGTAAAGCCCAGCCCAAACTTGTCATTCTTTTGAGTGAAGTCAGGAAGCTGACCCCAGTTTGCGTAATTGCCTTTCTTGATTATAGCCCGGGCATCCTTCAAGGACGTCATCTTCGACGGAAAATCCTCTTCAACCACTGCCTCAACTGATGCCAACACTGGAGGTACTTCCTCAAAATGCTGAAAGGGGGTTTCAATAAATTCCCCGTCCATCTCGATATACCGGAATGAATTCAAGTGACTCACCATGTATTCCTCCTCACCCTGCACAGTAACAATCTTCCCTTTGACAGGGTATTTGAGCTTTTGGTGTAAAGTGGAAGTTACTGCCCCAGCTTTGTGAATCCAGGGTCGACCCAACAAGTAGGAGTAAGATGGACGAATATCCATTACATAGAATGTTGAGTCGAACACTTTGGAACCCACACGAATAGGGATGTCTACTTCATCGTGCACCATCCTCTTAGAACCGTCGAAGGCTCTAACAATGATGTTGCTAGGTTTCAGCTCCAGACCCTCACAATCCAAGCGGTCCAATGCCTTCTTGGGCAAAACATTCAGGGAAGAACCGGTATCCACTAACATGTGTGCAAGAGTAGTGCCCCTGCATTCTATGGAAACATGCAGGGCATCATTGTGATTTTTCCCTTTGGCGGTAAGGTCAGCATCTGAGAACCCCAAGCCATTGTCAGCCGTCAAATTAGCCACACAGTCAGTGAATTGATCCGCGGAGGTCTCTTGCGGCACATGGGCCGTTTTCAGAAATGAAATCAGGGCTTTTGCATGGGCCTCTGAGCATAACAGCAATGATAACATAGAGATTTTGGAGGGAGTATGCCCCAACTGTTCAACAACATTAAAGTCACTTTTTCTGATAATTTTAAGAATTTCCTCCATTTCTTGTTGGGAGGCTTCCACAGCAGTCTTCTTTTTTGGTGCCTCCGTCCTGGCAGGCAAATCGGTAGCAACTTCTTTGCCCCGAGTATTAGAAGACTCGGCGGCAGTAGTAGACACAGGAACTTGAACTGGAACACGCACACTTGCGGGTGTGATGGTGAGAGGTTTTCGGATAACTGGCGGTGCAATGTCAGGCGAGAAGAGCCTACCACTGCGGGTAATCTTGGCGGGACCAGTGATGTTACTGATACTGGTATTGGTGTCGAACTCCTGCTTCACCCCAAGCACATACACGTCGGCTCCATAATGCCATGGAACAGCTTTATCAGACTCATACGGGAGAGGCCTCGGGACAGTAATAGTGATGGGTGCAACAGACATAATTTGGACTGGTTTCTTTACAGGAGCTTTGGCAGGATTGTAGATTGTGACAACAGATATTTCTTCAATGGGAACAAACGGAACAGCAGTTTTTTTGAACAGAAGTTCCTTGCTATCCATCAGGCTTTGGATGCCTGATTTCAGCAGTGGACAACCGGTAGGGATAACAGCACACAGGAGGCAACCCTTACTACAACCCAAAAATAAACCGGCTAGTAGTAAGTTCCTCTTAACAGTCAAAAGAGGGGTAACAACTTCATTCACCGAAACAACATACAATTCTTCCTCAATGGCATTTACTTTATGCTGGGGCATAGGAGCAGTTACAACATTTGGTCTTTCAGGCGCTTCAAACTGAATTTCCTTTGCGTCGATAAGATCTTGCACTTTGTTTCTCAAGGCCCAGCAATCATCAGTAGTGTGCCCGGGACTATCAGAATGATAAGCACACCGGACATTTGGGTTATACTTAGGGGACGCAGTATTCACGACTTTAGGAGCTTCTTTGGTGGTAACCAAATTGGTTGATAGTAGTTGGGGTAAAATTTGAGATAAGGTCATACTCAGCCGAGTATACTGCCTCTTGGGCCTTTTACTTCTTTGTTGATTGTACTGCTGAGGAGCAGCAGCAGGTTTTGAAATGACCAAAGCATTGACGGCTTGGCGACTTTCGGGCTTGACTTGTCTTCTAGGACCATAGACGGCACTTGCTTCTTTCTTAAAAGGCCTCTTCTCAGTACTTGTAGCAACACTCTTCTGAATTTTCCCTGACTTGATGCCAGCTTCTATTCTTTCGCCCGTTAAGATCAAATCGGTAAACCCCGCTGAAGAGTTACCAATCAGATGATTGAAAAATGGCCCAGATAGGGTCCCTAGAAACATATCAACAAGTTCACGATCGGTTAAAGGAGGCTGCACCCTGCCAGCCAAATCCCTCCATTTCTGTGCGTATTCTTTGAATCCTTCGCTTGTTCCTAATGACATACCCTGAAGTTGGGTACGAGTAGGAGCAAGATCAGAATTATACTGGTATTGTTTGTAGAAAGCGGTGACCAAATCTTCCCAATTCCGGACACTGGTTCCTTCTAGCTGATAAAACCATTCCAACTGAGCTCCAGAAAGGCTGTCTTGAAAGAAATGAATCCAGAGGTTTTTATCTGCCGTATAGGGTTGAATCTTTCTCACGTAGGACCTGAGATGCATTTTGGGGCAGGACAGCCCATCATACCTTACAAACACTGGCACTTTGAATTTTGGGGGAATCACAATCCCGGAAACCAAACCCAAGTCCTCAAAATCCAAACTCGGTACTCTTTGTAATTCCATGGCGGCTAATCTGTCTTCTAACCCTTTGTATTTATCATCAGCTGGAGGGTATTACTGATCAGTATAATCTTCATCCTCTTCGACCTCTTCTTCTTCTGCATCAGACTCAGAAGGTACCGCCGGTCCACCTCCTTTACTGGTTCCTTCATCAGAAGTAGGAGGAAATTCAAGCACTCTCCGAGCTTCTCCATCAAATCTTCTCCCCAAAGTAGACACCCCGAGCCTCTTTTTCTTCTTCTTCACTGGGTCCTTATTCCCCAGCAAGGTCTTGAGATCCTCCTGACCTTTAGCCAAGGTTGTCAGGAGTTGCTGGAACTGTGCATTCTGAGCTTGTAGGTCTTTGACTGTTTGCTCGAGATCCATTCTACTGAAATAAACAACAGACAGATAAGGAAACCTGGAGTGAGACCTGCTTATGCACATGATGAATGGTATGCTTATGTATGCAATGCATTCAAGGATTTAGACCATTCAAAGTTGTTTTAGACAAAGAAGAACGCACGTCATATTAATAAGAAGAAATTTGTTAGTACATAAATGCCCTATGGGCCAAATATTACAAAATGAACTTCTTAAGGCAGAAAGACATTGCGCATCCTCTTGGGTGCGATGTAGGTATTGAGGGCCTCTTGCTCGTGGAGTCGGCGGGTAAGCTCTAGAACCTTCTTTTCACTGGCGTAGTAGCTAGCTTCAAAAGTATTCCGTTCCTCCTTGAGCTGAATCCAACTTTTCTGCATTTCCTCCCACGATGTAGGCATGTCTGGATGTAGGATGGTGTAGGGAACCTCTCCTTCATTGACGGGCTCTTTAATCACTGGGAGTACACGAGGATAAGGCATCATTAGACTTTGGGCTTGGGCTCGTACCCACTTGAGATAGGGCTCAAGAGGGATGGAGTTCTTGTGTCCCAGAGTCTTGCTATCAACCTTGTTGAGTTTTCTCCAAGCTCTGATGAATCTTTGGCGAAGTCCTTGCGCATCGTTGTCGAAGTCAAAAACTAGGCTAGGAATCAACATATCATGAGGGCCATCCCTCCGTGCATATCCAAATTGCCTCAAAGCTAGGAAAGGGTTGTAGGTGATACCCCCTCTAATTCCAAGTAAAGGAACATTAGGGAATTCTCCGCAACGATCGACAATGATGACATTTTCTCTGGACCGAGAACACCAATGCACATCAGAATGAGTAAGAGTCATCAACCGTTGGGACCACCTCGTACCTTGGTCATTCTTCAAGACATATTGTGGAAGGTGCGAAATAAACCACCTTGCAAGGATAGGAGTACAGCACATGAGAACACCCCTCTTTCTCATTGTTCGTGTGTAAAATGAGTGAAGAATGTCCCCAAGCAATGTCGGTATTGGATTTTTGGACAAGAAGATTTTGACAGCATTGACATCTACCAATTGGTCAGGATTTGGGAACAAGACCAACCCATAGATAAAGAGTGCCACAATCTCTTCAAAGGCTTGTAGGTCCAATGAGTTCCAACATTCTTGTGCCTTCTCAAACAAGAATTTTGCTAAGAATCCTTTGACGCCGCTTCTGGTTTCCCAATGTCCCTTGATGTCGGATGGTTGTAGATGTAATGCTCGAGCAACATCTTCCGGCTTTGGTTCCTTTTCCGTACCGTTGAATGGTAGTTGATTAAGGATAGGGATTCTTAGGAGTTGAGAAAACTCCTCCAAAGTGGGTACCAACTGGTAATCAGGGAAAGTGAAACAGTGGTGAAGAGGGTCAAAGAACTGGAATAACACTTTCATCATGTCTTCTTCAATGTTGGTGTTGACTAGGCTGAGCAGTCTGCCATGTCTTTCACTGAAGGATGAGTTTTCCGGAATTCTTGAGGTGAGCTCCTTGAGTTGAGGAGAGATTCTCACAAGGTTGACTTGAATGGTATTTCTGCGAGGAATTTCCATGTCCTACAAAACAAGAACAAAGATGAAGATCCAAAACCCTTGAAATGGTTAGAGAATGCATATGATGCTTCATGATGTTTATGATGTATGCACAAAACATATGTACAAGCAAATCACACCAAACCCTAGTTTCAGGTTTGCATGGGGTTTCATAGGTAAGTACCCTCTTGAGTGTAGTCGGCTTAAAAAACTGTCCTATAAATAATAACCGGGTTCTAAGGAGCTCAATATCACTGGATTGTTTTCATTGTTCATTGTTTTGGTTTAGCCACTTAACTAGCGACCAAAATATTCCAAGAACACAACCCTCAATGAGTGTAGTATCGAGTATCTACCAACTTCGGACTCCACCAAAGCCGGTCATCTCACTACCCCTAATAAAATGCCAAGATGGTCAAGTAAGGTTCTAGGTCATTAGTGGTTAGTGACATCACTCAGCGGCCCCGTACTCTCCTTGATTGAACTCAAGGGTTACCGGTACTCACAAATATGTCGCACTAATATAGCTATTGCTTCGACCGTGTCGGTATACCCCGCACAGTTTCCACAACGTATTGCTATCTATGAATGTTTCCCAAAATCCGGGTGTAGGATTGCAAACCCAAACAAATAGAGCCAAAGTATAAAGCAAACAATTCAAACAATTAGTCATGCAAGAGGGTGATCTAAGCCCTAAGGTTACTCCACTTTTAAAATTCTCCCCAGTAGAGTCGCCAGTTCTGTGATACGGTGGGAGAACTGACTATGGTTTTGCGTTTGTTTTCGCAAATGTTTCGGTTGAGCAAGAGTCGCCACCGACTTTTTATTTTATCCTAAGGAAAGGTTTTAAAAAGCACAGCAAAAACCTTTGAGATTTTTCTTGGGTTCGGGGAGTAGATTATAGAAAGGGAAGGTATTAGCACCCTTTCTATCCATGGTTATCCATGGGCTCTTAGCTACTTGCTTAGATCACTTGCCTTTTGTTTCCAATTGTTTTAAATGGTGCTTGTGTGTGTGGGTTTGAAAATATTTTGAAAAGAAGCCAATGTGGTGGCAACCTTTGTAATGATCCATGTGGGGATGTATACAAAGATGTATGTCTTTTGAAAAGGTTTTCATTTGTTTTTTGAAAGTTGTTTTGAAAGTGTTGTGAGGTGTGTTTTTAGAAAATAGGCAAGTGTTTTGTTTTTGTAAGTTTGATTCAAGTAACTAAGAGTTTATCTACTCCTAAATTTCTCAAAGACTATTGCTATGTTTTAAACCTTTTCATAAGTTTGTTCCACCATTGTATTTGGTGGACAATCTCATGTTAGGATGTGAAAGGGACGGGCGCGGGTCATCGTTTGGACCATAATTGCAATGGTGCCAAGTATCTTTGGGCATTTTCTTTAAGGGACTTGATCATTTGTTTGGTAATATTTTGAAAAGTGTTATCGAGGGACTATGATCATTCAATTTGTTTGTTTTGCCCAAAGAGACCTAACATGCAATATGGCCCATTATTGAAGGCAACAAGTGGAGTACCCTAGGGAGGTGCAAGTGTGATTTGTGTGTCCATTTTCATGCTTGTTTGTCTTGAGATTAGGTCATAACTATTTTGTTCATTTTATTCGCATATAAACCCTAATTCTAACATTGTATATTTAGAAAGCGATAAAGTGCGAAATTTAAACTCCTACGCTATTACAACACAATAATATGGGGAGGGGGGTACAATGTTTCAAATGGGGATTTTGACAAGGAATTTAAACCTAAAACAATTACATCAATTTTGAATTTATACAATTTAATTAATGTACAATGATTAAATAAAAAAATGGAATAAAATATGCAAGATGCAAAAATGTTTTGTATGAAAAAAAGTATTTTTTTTATATGTCAAATAAACAAAAATAAAAAGTATTATCTTTTTGGAATTTTTATGTATTTAGGGCAAACCCTAATTTCTATTAAATGAAATGTATTATTATTTAATTTAATACAAGTATTTATTTATTATGTACAAAATAAAATAAAGTGAAGTATTTGTCAAAAATGATTTTTTAGTGTTTAATATTTAATAAAATATGTATATTTTTAGTATTTTATTCTAAGTATATTAATAAATATATATATTTATGTATTAAGTTCTAAATATGTATTATATATAAAAATAATAATATTTAATATTTAATAAAAAAGTAATTTTTCTATAAAATATTTTCAGAAAGTAAAACAAAAATAAAAATGTATAGAAATGCATTTGTACTATTTTTTAGTATTTTAAACAATATATATATATATATATATATATATATATATATATATATATATATATATATATATATATATATATATATATATATATATATATATATATATATATATATATATATATATATATATATATATATATATATATATATATATATATATATATATATATATATATATATATATATATATATATATATATATATATATATATATATATATATATATATATATATATATATATATATCTATTTATGTATAAACTAAAAGATAGTAAAATAAATGCCTAACAAAATCAAAAATGGTGAGAAAAAATATTTTTATATTTTTAATGTCATGAGAAAAAATAAACAAAGTCAATCAAAAAAGAAAAAGTCAAAAAGTCAAAGAAATAAGCAAATGGGCCTTGGGGGTGTAAAAGCAATTATGTGGTGCAAATAAGAAAAATATTCCAGGCCCAGCCCAGAAGACCTGTCTTCAACCTCCAGCAAACAATGTTTGAAAAATACGCGCGCCTCTTGCTTCAACATCAAGATCCTGATTCTTTGATTTTTAATGAAAACTTTCAACACAAAAAATGTAAAGCATCATCTCACGATTTCATACATATAAAGAACATGATCTAACTCTCAGAAATGAGAGAGAATTTCTTCTCTCCCAATTTTTAACCTAATTTTTGTTCAAAGTTCAGGCATCAAATTCTTGCAACACACATAATATAAATAAAATCTAATTATATGGGCATGTTCAGGGCAATGATTATGACATATTCTCTTCACAAACCTAAAGCTAACAATGCCTAATAAGAGAGATACGAATTCAAAAACTTACCTGTTCGGTTGAAGTTCAATATGGAAATGTAGGAACTTTCAGTGCAAGGTGATGATTGGAAAAGCTTCCTTGAGGTCCAGGGATGCTATTCCAAGGTTTACTTTGTCTTGAAAGCTTCTGAATCGAGCTAGAGAACTTCACCTGCAAGTCAGAAATGTGAAAATGGTGGAACCAGTTAGAGGGATTACAAGTCGTGTTTTTGCTTTTGGTTAGCTTGCATAGATGTTAGGGGATGTATGTGAACTGGTTTGGGCAAGAATGCTTGAAGGGATTGAGAGATGATACTCAAACTGCAGGCCTTGCCCTGTTTTTGCAGTTTTAGAATGATTCTGAGATTGAGGGTGTTTTGAAGGCTAAGGGCTCATGTATTAGCTTGTTGTGTTGTGTGGAATGTGTTTGATAAGTTTGTCTAAATGTTCTTGAGCTGATATGGTAGTTGGTATATGTTATGGCACTTTTCTTTAACTTTAAGCAACAAATGCCAACTTGTGTTTCTAGGCATGTAGAGGGCCTCTAATGAGTTGCATCAACTCTCCTTGATCAGAGTGATTTGTCCATAATCTTGTGCTAAAGAGATTTGATCTGTACCTTCTTGATTTACCAATTGACATAAAGTATGACTTTTCACAAATGGCTATTTTGCTTTATCTAAAAATGGATTAAACTTGTATACAATGCTTTAGCTCATGAAACAAGGTCTTAACACAATGGACATGCATTAAATTATTGAGTGTTGGATGGTTTTAGGACCTGTAATCAAGGGCATGCTGGTTTTGAGAAGTTTGCATAACTTATGAACATGAAAAATGGCCAATTCAAAAGTGAGTTTTTGCCAAATTGTGAAATTCGAATCTCTCAAGTCATGAGGTTGTTTGATGAGTTCTTGGACATTTTGGAAAGCTTGGAATGTGTAATATAATCCATCTTTGAAATGCAAATTGAAATTCCAAGTGGAAGTGTATGGAAAATGGCCTTGAAGTTAGGTAAAAACTTGTCCAAAATAGGTCAAATTTTCACTAAGTTAAGAATGGTTTAGTGCCTTTATTCAAAAATTTGTAACTTGAGATACAAGCCTCAAATGAGAAAACTTTGTGAATCAAAGTTGTATATTATTCAACAAGATACAACTTTCATGTTTTGACTTTTGTTTAAATCCAAATGAATCTTGGTGAAAAAGTGGGGCAAAGTTGGGAAAAAATTAGGGTTTTCCATAACTTAGAAAAATTCTAAGTTATGAAAAATTCCATTTCAAACCCTAATTTGCATTTCTTGGTTTCTTGGTGAACAAGTTTCATGATTTGGCATGTTTTGATGAAAAATGAATCTTGACTCTTGATTTTGACCAAAAAGTCAAAGTTTGACTTTTCAGTATACAGTCAAAATGGATCAATTGACTGGGAAATTCAACTGTCAATATTGTGTACTTGGGATCTTTTGAGCTTATTGAGAATGTCAAGACAATTCCATGGGATCCTTGAGTCCATATGTGAGCTTGGTTTGCCATTGGCTAGGTCAAACAGTCAAAAATTGCCTTTGTGTAGTCAAAACCCTAAAAATGACCATTTTGCCCTTTTGGTGATCTGATCAAATTTCTTGTGGAATTGTGATACAAACTTGATCAAATGGTCCATATGAGTTCATAATGTTGATGTGGGTCAATTTTCATGAGATTTGACTTTCAATTGGCCACAGTTGACTTTTTCCCCAATACAGCTGATTTTTAGGTCAACTGTCCAATTGACTGGGCAAAATTTGGAATCAAGGCTTAAAACTTGGTGTGGATAATCTCAGGTGTCCAACATGAAGCATGAAAGTCATCTTAGGCTTCTTAGGTCAAAACATCTTTGTGCAAACACAAACCCTAATTTGGGTCAACAGTGCAAGGAGAAGTCTTGAGCAGAGGAAACCCTAACTGGATCTTGATCTTCAGAGGTCTGGTGATGAGAAAATGTTGAGGAAATGGGAGGGAAAATTTTGGGGTACAACACCCACCATGTACCATCAGGATCTGGCTGTTCAACTCATTAGCGCTCCAGATCAACGTGCTACCCTTGGAGGACCACCATACGCCCCAGGTCAACGTATGCATTGGATCAGGGAAAGTCAAAACGGGTCTTAACCATTTGGGCCTAGAAATTTAATTTCAACCCCCCTTTTCAACAAACACCACCAGGCCCATATTTCTTTCTTTTTCTTTTAGTTTTTTTTTTAAATCTTTCAATATTTATTTTATTCACTTTAATTTACAAATTAATTTATTTTTCATAAAAACCATAAAATCAATAATTCACAAAATTAGGATTAGTTTTTTATTTATCAAAATTAGTTTAATTTCGTTTAATTTAGGAAATTGTAATTTGTTTTCAAAAATAAAATCAAATAGAAATTAGGTTAGACTTCTTCTTTAATTTTATTTTGTTATTTTTCTCAGATAAACAAAAATACAAAAAATAGGCTTTTAGACAAATTAATTTATTTTTCTTAGTTTAAAATTAATTAGACTTAGGATTTTCCTTTAATTTAGCAATTCCATTATTTTCTCAAAACAAAACAAAAACATTTTCTTTAGTTAATCGCAATTAGTTTTAAGCAAGGGTCAAAACCCTAGTTGCTCCGCATACGATTCATCACACGCGTATTATTATTTTTACCAATATTTCTGTAAATGCTCATGGTTTGTAATAGTTTAATCTAGGTTTTTTTATTTATGGCTTTTTTTCCGGGTTTTTGGCTATGTAATTAATCCCCCTCTCTTAAGCCTTGTAATAGCGTAGATTTATTTTCTCGCATTTTAATTCTCGCAAATATTTGACTGTTTAGATGAATGCTAATAGGATTGTATGACAAGAATGCATGACAAATTAATCCAGTTAGAAAACCCTAATATGCAAATATTAAATAATTGAAAACAAATCACTCGCACATATCACTCTTAGGGTATACTCCCACTTCAGTTGCCTTCGGTAAATGATCATTAAGTATAGGGTGTCTTAGTGCTTGCTCTCCTGTCTAACAAAGATCAAATGTCTTATTCGAATGTTGCCTATGAAATGTTGCCTCGAAAATTTTGCCACGGAAATGTTGCCTCGAATATGATCTTAAGACTCTAGGGTTATTACTAAGGTATCCTAATATTGCTTTAGTGATCGTATGTCCCTTTCGAATTGACCCTTACAACTCCAATGATGGTGCTACCTATTTCTCAATAGTAGGATAGCACTGTCTAAAGGAAACAAGAATAGAAACAATCTTTTTTCGAGTAGGTAAATGCTAGTAGGTACTTGCTCAAATCAAAACTTTTCACACTTACACTTTTCAAAACAACTTTCAAAACAACTTCGTCACACCTTTGAGGATTGATACAAGGGTTATCACGAAGTCAAACTTTTCAAAAACAAAGCACATACACAAGCAATTTTAAAGGATGAGCAAGTACCTAAGAGCCCATGGAAAACCATGGATAGAAAGGGTGCTAACACCTTCCCTTTCTATAATCTACCCCCCGCACTCAGAATATCTCGAAAAAAGATTTTTTCTATACTTTTTCCTTTCCGATTGGATGAAATAAAAGTCGGTGGCGACTCTTGCTTACCGCGACATTTTGCGAACGAAAAATGCAAAACGCAAACCAACATTTCAAAATAATCGGTTCTGCCACCGTATCACAGAACTGGCAACTCTGTTGGGGATTAATAAGTGGGGTATACCTTAGGATCTAGTTCATCATAATTGCTTCTCTTGATTGCTTTGATTGCTTTACTTTTAAGGGTTTTGTTTGGGAGTTACTATAGATCCTAACCCGGATCTTGGGACACCTTTTAGGTAAGTAGCAATAGACTGTGAGGGAACTGTACAACGTAGACCGATACGGTTGAAGCAGTAGCTACATTGATGTGGCACATTGGTTGGTACCGGTATCCCTTATGGAGAAACGAGGAGAATACGGGGCCGCTGCGTGGTGTCGTTAAGCATCAACTGACCTTAAAACCTTTAATCTCCCAACTTGGCCATTAGAAAGTAGTGAGATAGCCGGCCTCGGTGTAAAGCTGGGAACTGGTTGATACTCAATGCTACACTCATTAAGACCATACTCTCGAGATAGTTCCGGCTGCAAGAAAAGATTGCGTGAGCTGAAACCATGACCGATGGAGGATGGTTAGTGATATTGAGATCCTCTAGAACCCGGTTACTTTTTCTAGGACAGGTTGAAACCAACTTAACTTTAAGAGGGTACTACCTTTGACCTCATGCAAGCCTTAAACCTAAGGGCTTTGTGTTATTTTACTGTGTTTGCAATATCTATGTTTGCTATACATGTGGTTTACCATGACATCATGCATCATAAAATGGCATTCATACTTCATTACTCTAACCATTTCAAAGACCAAAGGAATTTATCTTTGTTCTGTTTTGCAAATTATGGCTTCCGTACGCAGAAATACCATCTGAGTCAACTTTGTGCAAATACCTGCTCAACTTAAAGAGCTAGCCTCAAGAGTTTCTGAGACTTCTATGTTCATTAAGAGACACAGCCAACTTCTCAACCTGGTTACTTCAAATCTTGATGAGCAGATGATGAGCGTACTTTTCCAGTTCTTCGATCCCGTGCATCATTGATTCACCTTTCCAGATTACCAGTTGGTTCCCACATTGGAAGAGTTCTCTCACCTATTGGGCATATCCATCCTTGAGCAGGTACCCTTCACAAGTATTGAAGAAGATCCTAGACCATAAGACATTTCCTCAGCTCTGCATTTGAAACGGGCTGATGTAGTATCCAATTTGGAAACACGAAGCGGGATCGGAGGTTTTCTAGCCAAATTTCTGATAGACCAGGCTCAGCTATTCTAGGATGATTTGGATTTTCAAGCTTTTGAAGATGTCTTGGCTCTCCTTATCTATGGTTTGGTTCTCTTCCCGAATCCAGATTCCTTTGTAGATGTGAATGCTGTCAAGATTTTCCTTTCTTGCAACCATGTGCCTAACTTGCTGGGCGATATCTTGCATGCTCTTTACACTCGTACTGTGAGGAGAAGAGGGACTATTATGTGTTTCATGCCGTTGCTGTCGAGGTGGTTTATTTCTCACCTCCCTAAGTCTGTGTTGAAGAACCAAGAAGGTTTGGGTTGGTCCTACAGAATAATGTCACTTGCTCATACAAATATTCTCTGGTGTTCCCAGACTATGGAAGACACTGCTGTTATTGACCGTTGTGGGGGATACCCTAATGTCCCATTACTTGGAATCAGAAGGGCTATAACTTACAATCCTTGTCTAGATTTGCAACAATTTGGTCATACTCGGAGAGATGGTTCCCATGAGTTACTTCTTGAGGACATTGTATTTGACTACAAAGAGGACGTTAAGGAGCACCGCCGGAGGTTTATACGAGCTTGGGGCATGGTGGACAGATCTGACCCCCAAGAGTTGGGACCAAAGACTTCTCTTCCTATGCAGCCTTACCTCCAATGGATCCGAGCCCGTGCTCAGAAGCTTGGGATGCCCTATGAGGTTGTATTACTAGTGATTATGGAGCCCACTAATGAAGAAGGCATTCCTTACACGGTTCTCTATCCTTACATGCCCACTGATCCTGGGGAGTTGCAGAGGTCTTGGATTTAGCTGAAGAATGAGCAGGATACTTACCGGGAACAGTACCATGAGCAAGAAAGGAAGATTTTGAAGCTCAACAGGCAGCTCGAGGAAGAAAGAGTGATCAATGACTACATCGGCACAAGGAGGAAGCGTCCATGGGACTTTTGATTTTTCTTTTTCTAGTTTTAGATCTTGTTTTATTTACTTCTTTGTAACGCCTTAAAGGCATTGTTGAACCTTTCAAAGTTAATCTAATAAAGTTTGTTTATTTTTGGTTTGCAAATTTAAATCTCCCAAAGTCTTTGAAATCATTACATGCGCATCCCATTATCATGCACATCATTACAGGTACCATTACAGGTTTCTCATCTTCTTCGTTGTTTATTTCAGCAGAAATGTCTTCCGATCAAACCATCAAAGATCTTCAGGCACAGAACGCCCAATTCCAACAGATGTTCATAAGTCTGGCTAAAGGGAAAGAGGATCTGAAGACCCTTATTCTGATAGAGAAGAAGAAGAAGAAGGTCGGTATTCTGAACATGGGTAGAAGATTCGGAGAAAGGTTGAGACAACCAGCTGATCTGACCTCCTCATCCAAGGACGGGGAAAACCAAGAAAGAGCAAAGGACCCTAGTCCTGCAGTTTTTGATAACGATACGGATTACGATGATGAGAAATATCCTCCTGCCAAGGATAGGTACAAGCAGCTAGAAGACCGTCTAAGTGCTATGGAGATTCATAAAATCCCTGGTTTGGACTTTAGAGAATTGGGACTGGTATCGGGAGTGGTCATCCCTCATAAGTTCAATGCTCCAGTTTTCGCCAAGTACGATGGAGTATCCTGTCCAAAACTCCATCTTCGCTCGTATGTCAGGAAAATCCAACCCCACACTGCTGACAGAAATTTGTGGGTGTATTTATTTCAAGATAGTCTGTCAGGGACTCAGCTTGAATGATTTTATCAGTTGGAAGGAGCCAGCGTCCGAAACTGGGAAGATCTTGTTGCTGCTTTCTACAAGCAGTATCAATACAACACCGACCTTGCTCCCACTCGTACTCAGCTCCAGGGTATGTCTATGGGTGCAGGTGAAGGTTTTAAGGACTATGCTCAAAAGTGGAGAGACTTGGCTAGAAGAGTCCAACCCCCTTTGTCTGATAGGGAGTTGGTTGACATGTTTCTAGGGACGCTATCTGGTCCATTTTTCAATCACTTGATCGGCAACTCGTCATCTGGGTTTACTGAGTTGATTTTGATTGGAGAAAGAGTAGAAGTTGGCATTCAAAGTGGTAAAATACAGAAGGACGCCTCTTCGAGTTCGAAAAAGAAGCCTTTTACTGGTAAGAAGGAAGCTAGTGCAGTCTATAGCCCGAGGGGCCAAAGCATATTTGAACACCGTCAAACGGTAAATGTTGTAGTGATACCAAGACCCACAGTTACTCCACAATGCAACAATCAACAAAGGGTGAAAAGACCACAGCGGCAGTTTACCCGCATCAGCATGACTTTGGCTGAAGTTCTGCCTCATCTGTTAAAATCCAACTTGGCAGCCTTGAGAGAGGCTCCCAAGAATCCAAACACTACTTCTCCCAGATAGAATCCCAACGCGCGGTGCGCCTACCATTCCGAGAGTCTGGGCCATGATACAAACGATTGTTGGGCTCTGAGGAACAAAGTGCAAGATTTGCTCGAAGCCAAAGAGATTGAGTTTGATGCTCCAGAAAAGCCCAACGTCATAACTTCTCCTATGCCCAAACATGGTCGTGGAGTTTATGTTGTTGACACCGATTTGTTTGTGACCTCTATCGACGAAGTTTCTACCCCTCTGATGACGGTTAAGAGGAATTTTCTGTTAGCCAGCTTATTTCCGGGTTGTGGTGAAGGTTTCCAAATGTGTACGATTCTGCCTTCCGGTTGCTGTTTGTTGAAATCAGGTGTTCAGCGCCTAATGGATAATAAAGAGATTTTATTTGAAAAGACTATGTTTTCTTTTGTTCCAAATGAAGATGTTACCATTATCACCATTTCCGCCAATCATTCCAAGGTTTCCTCAAAAAAACCTGTTAGGGTTACACCTGTTTCAAGAATTGCTCCGTTAATAATCACTGCTCCGGGTTCCATCCCATATACCTCAGATAAGGCTATCCCATGGCATTACGATGCTGATGTATATTACCATGGTGTTAAATAATATCTGAGGACTGAAGAAGCCGATACAGATATCAGTAATATTGTCGGGACCAGTAAGGTTACCCAAAGTGGAAGACTCTTTTCCCCCGAGATTTCCCCTCTGACTGTCCACAAACCTGTTGTTATTCTGTCTGCTAGTACATTAACTACTGTCCCAGTTCCTACTCCAGTTATCACCCCTGTCACAGATCCATCTGGGAATCGGGGCAAAGAAATCATAGGTGAGTCTGCCCGGACGGAGGCACCTAATAAAATCTTTGTAGAAACCTCTAAATAAGAAATAGAGGAAATTTTGAAAATTATCAAGAAGAGCGACTACAACGTAGTCGAGCAGATGGGGCAGACCCCGTCAAAGATCTCCATGTTGTCCTTGTTGTTATGTTCTGAAGCCCATGTGAAGGCTTTAATTGCATTTCTCAAGACTGCGCATGTGCCGCATGAAACTTCAGCCGATCAGTTCAAAGATTGCGTGGCCAGCCTGACTGCTGACAATGGGCTAGATTTTTCAGATGCGGATTTGACCCCTAAGGGGAGAAATCATATTGATGCTCTGCACGTCTAGATCGAGTGCAGGGGCACCACTATGGACCATGTACTGGTAGATACCGGGTCCTCATTGAATGTTCTTCCAAAAAAAGCGTTAGACCTTCTGGATTGTGAAGGTTTGATTCTAAAGCCGAGTAACATTGTGGTAAGGGCTTTTAATGGATCAAAAAGAATGGTGCACGGGGAGGTGGACATCCCTGTTAAAGTGGGTTCTTAGACCTTTGGGTCCACCTTCTACATAATGGAGATCAAGCCGTCGTATTCTTGCTTGTTGAGTCATCCTTGGATTCATAAGGCTGGGGTACTTACTTCCACACTCAATCAAATGTTGAAGTATCTGGTGAAGGGAAAGATTGTCACGGTGCAAGGTGAAGAAGAGTATATGGTGAGTCATCTCAATTCCTTCCGCTACATGGAGATGGACGGGGAATTCATAGAAACACCTTGTCAAAATTTCGAAGAGGTCCCTCAGTTCTCGGCATCAACCGAAGTTGCTACCAACAAGCCTCCACTAAAGATGGCTTCTCTCAAAGACGCCAGGGCTGTAATTGAAGAAGGGGCTCAAAGGGCTGTTAGGCGCGCACAGATTGGAAGACCTCCTCTACACATCACTAATCGGGGAGTTAATGCAATTGAGGACAGTGAAGATGATTCAGACATCGACAGCTGGATCTACCCAACAACCAATGGTCGACTAAACAACTGGACAGCGAAGGACTTCATACATGTTTCTTTTATTCCACAGTAATTGACTTTTGTTTTAAGATTTGTAATAAACAGTTTGGAAATTTGTGGCCCGGTGCCTTTCCCGAGGCACCTTGGCTTTTCTTGTGCGGGCTTATTACTTGTCATTTTCATATATCATTAATAAAACATTGGATGTTTCTTGCATTACAAATTTTGTGCTCCTTGTTTTTCTTTTTTGTCTCTCACTTTATCAAAACAATTATTCCCTTACACACACTCACGTATCATAATGCAGATCCATATCCACTCTGGATCCTATTGATAACGACTCTTCTACTGCCAGTTATGACTTCGAAAATCCGATCAACCAAGTCGAGGACAAAGGTGAGGATGATTGTGAGGTTCCTAGAGAGCTTGCTAGACTATTACAACAGGAAGAAAGGGCCATACAGCCTCATGAAGAGCCAGTTGAGTCAGTGAATTTGGGTACAGAGGAAGACAGGAAGGAGGTCAAGATAGGTGTGAATCTGGAGCCTAGTGTCAGACAATGGTTAATACAGATGCTACACGACTACGTCGAGATCTTCGCCTGGTCCTATGAAGATATGCCTGGTTTGGACACTGATATGGTACACCGCCTACCGACCAAAGAATATTGCCCTCCGGTAAAGCAGAAGGTTCACCGTATGCGCCCTGAAATGTCAAAGAAAATCAAGGTAGAAGTTATAAAATAGTTCGACGCAGGATTCTTAGCTGTCACATCTTATCCGCAGTGGGTTGCCAATGTTGTTCTGGTACCTAAGAAGGACGGTAAGGTACGGATGTGTGTGGACTATAGAGACCTGAACAGGGCAAGCCCAAAAGATGACTTTCGGCTTCCTCACATTGATGTTCTAGCCGACAACACCGTGCAACATAAGATCTTCTCTTTCATGGATGGTTTTTCTGGCTATAACCAGATCAAGATGGCTCTCGAGGACATGGAGAAGACAACCTTCGTTACACAGTGGGGAACCTTCTGTTACTTGGTAATGCCTTTTGGGTTGAATAATGCTGGGGCAACTTATCAACGCGCCATGGTCGCTTTAATGCACGACATGATTCACTGTGAGATCGAGGTTTATGTTGATAACATGATAGCCAGATCCCAGACTGAGGAAGAGCACCTCGATCATCTCCAGAAACTGTTTGACAGGTTGAAGACGTACAAACTGAGGTTGAATCTGAACAAGTGTACCTTCGGGGTAAGGTCTGGTAAGCTTCTGGGTTTTTTTGTCAGTGACAAAGGTATTCAGGTAGACCCCGCAAAGGTAAAGGCCATACAAGAGATGCTGGCTCCCCGCACAGAGAAGGAAGTTAGAAGTTTCTTTGGATGTCTAAATTACATCTCCAGGTTCATTTCACATCTGACTGCTACTTGTGAGCCAATCTTCAAGCTGCTAAAGAAAGATCAAGTGGTAAAGTGGAATGATGAATGTCAGACCGCTTTCGAAAGAATCAAAGAATACCTTCAAGAACCACCAATTTTGATGCCTCCAGTTGAAGGAAGACCTTTGATTTTATACTTGATAGTGCTAGACAGTTCAATAGGGTGTGTGCTGGGGCAGCATGACGAGTCTGGCCAAAAAGAGCACGCTATATACTACCTTAGCAAAAAGTTTATAGACTGTGAGACCCGATACTCATTGCTCGAGAAAAATTATTGCGCTTTGGCATGGGCTGCTCGCCGGCTGAGACAGTATATGCTGACTCACACCACCTTGATGATATCAAATATGGATCCGATCAAGTATATCTTCGAGAAGCCCGCTCTCTCCGGAAGGATAGCAAGATGGCAGATGATCTTGACCGAATACGACATCCAATACACAACCCAAAAGGAAATCAAGGGGAGTGTATTGGTGGATCATTTGGCGCATCAGGCCGTGGATGACTACCAGTCCATGAATTTCGAGTTCCCGGATGAGAATATCATGTTGGTGACCGACTGCGAAGAACCTGGGCCGAATGAAGGACCCGAGGAGGGATCCCAATGGTCTATGTATTTTGATGGAGCCTCGAACGCGTTGGGTAATGGCATTGGAACTGTAATCATATCTCCTGAGGGTTGTCATACTCCATTCACCACCCGATTATATTTTAACCGCACCAACAATATGGCGGAGTATGAAGCGTGTATCATGGGTCTTCGAGCTGCTATTGACCTGAGGATAAAATTCTTGAGTGTATTTGGAGATTCCGCTCTAGTGATAAGTCATATCAAAGGCGAGTGGGATACGAAGCACCCGAATCTTATTCCTTACAAAGAGTATGTAATGACATTCCTCCCGCACTTCGAGGAGATAACCTTTAAACATTTCCCCAAAGAAGAGAACCAGTTAGCGGACGCGCTAGCTACCATGTCTTCTATGTTCAAAGTGAGGTGGGACAATGAAGCTACCCAGATTACCATTGAGAGGTTGGACGAACCCGCACACTGCTGTGACATTGAAACTGAAGAGGTAGCAGATAAACCCTGGTTTCACGAGGTACAGAGGTATCTTGAGGCTCAAGAATACCCCGATGGGGCATCTATTAATGATAAGAAGTTTCTGAGAAGATTCTCTATGAAGTTCTTCATCAGTAATGGTATCCTCTATAAGCGTAACCATGATTCAACCTTACTACGGTGTGTAGACAAAAGCGATGCAGAAAGAATCATGGCAGAGTTACATGAAGGCACCTTCGGAACTCATTCCAGTGGACATACCATGGCGAAGAAAATCCTACGGGCAGGATATTACTGGTCCACTATGGAAGCCGATTGTTATCAGCACTCTTGGACCTGTTATAAGTGCCAAGTCTATGCTGATAAGGTGCATGTACCTCCAGTTCCTCTGAATGTTTTGACAGCTCCTTGGCCCTTCGCAATGTGGGGCATCAACATGATCGGTGAGATCAGACCTACTGCTTCTAACGGGAATCTCTTCATTCTGGTAGCAATTGATTATTTCACAAAGTGGGTTGAGGCAGCTTCCTTTGCTACAATGACCAAAAACGTCGTGGCACGGTTCATCCGACACAATCTGATCTGTCGATATGGTGTACCAGAGAGGATTATCACTGACAATGGTACAAATCTCAACAATACGATGATTACCAAACTCTGCAAACAGTGGAAGATACAGCATCACAAATCTTCTCCCTACTGGCCGAAGATGAATGAGGCTATTGAAGTGGCTAACAAGAACATCAAGAAGATTGGGCAGAAGATGACGGTGACGTACAAAGACTGGCACGAGATGTTACTATTCGCTCTTGATGGGTACCGTACCTCGGCAAGGTCATCGACAGGGGAAACACCCTACTCTCTGGTATATGGTATGGAGGTAGTCCTACCCATCGAAGTCCAGATACCCTCTCTCAGGATTATGAAGGATGCAGGTTTGAACGAAGACGACTGGATCCAAACCCGACTTGATCAGCTGAATCTAATCGATGAAAAAAGACTTACTGCTATCTGTCACGGTCAGACATATCAAAGGCGGATGATCAAGGCTTTTAACAAGAAAGTCAGATGTCAAGAATATCAAGTCGGGGATCTAGTGATCAAACGCATCATACTGCCGCAAGGTGATCCCAGGGGCAAATGGACCCCTACATACGAAGGGTCATTTGTGGTTAAGAACATTTTCTAAGGAGGAGTTATAATTCTTACCACCATGGATGGTGACGACCTTCCTCACCCCGTCAATGCAAACATAGTGAAAGGATTCTACACATAATCAAATACCCGCTAGGTTGACTGGCCTAGGAAAAAATAAGGGCTTCCCATGAACCAAAAGGGTTCGGGCAAAAGTAAGGGATGAAAATGAAAAAAGTTGTACACCCGACAATTTGAAAACCTGAAAAGGCGGCTTGGGCAAAAAAGGGTATCCCGGTAGACTGAAAACCCGAAAGGGTGGTCCAGGCAAAAATTAGGGATTGAAGCGTAATCCGATGTCTCATTGGATCACCTTGCAACCAGACTCCGATATCAACTATCAAGCTCAGACGACGCCAATCAATCTGATCCATCTTCGACCAAGTAGCAAAGTGATGAGACGTTTGAAGATATAAGGGCAATAGTAGAGTTGAAACCCAATGGGATTGTTTCACATAGCTGTTTTTCTTTCTTTTACACAAATTGTAATTTCTATCTTTCGGCGGCGTTCTCTTACTAGAGCGTCAGCCTCTTTGTACAAAACGCCTATTGCGGGACAACTTCAACAATCAATATAATTCATTTTCACAAGAAATTTCAAATTGTTTTCCTTTTTCCTATTTTGTTTTTCTAGAACGTCCAATGGTTCATTTTTGATATATGCATTTGGAAATAATTGCTGCTCATAAATATTTACATAAAAAAAACAAAAGACAATTACTCATAATTCCTGGAACAGGGAAAAACAAGAAGTGTCCAAAACCTTACAGTTACTTTGTCCATCAGGTACAGGGATAGAGCCAGCTTGAGAACATGAGAAGTGGTATGTACACTCCCCACAGAGTAAGAAGTATCCAAAGACAGTGGTGTTATCTTTCTCGAACAGGACACAACTCTCCCTAGCCGAGGTCCACAATCGCGAGTGAGTCGGTAAAATTTTCCCCAAGCAGAGTTTATTTATCACCAGCAACATAAATTCATCCCCAGCTGAGTTATTTCTCCAAGTCGGCAGATCCATCAACAAAGTATCTCCTCTCCAACAGAGTTATTCCCCGCAGAGTTGTCTTCAGACAGAGTCTCGTCCGAAAGAATATTTACCAGACAAGGGGCAAATCCCCAGCATAATCATCTTTGTTCACCATCCTCGACATAAGTAGAGGAACTATGGTTTTTATAGCAATCAGGGATTTATTTTCCCAGATTCAGATTGTTATGTCAGCATTTTGTGTTCATACATCATGACATGTGCATACATCACATATAACATAGTCTCATTTTGAGAACTTCATTATACAATGCATCTCATGCATCGCATATAACTAACCCTGTATTTCTTTCAGGAAAGACCAGTTATTATCAACAATTTCCAGCAGGTCCATGATCAACACTCGAAGCTAAACAGAGTAATTATCGGTGCGAAAAAAGTAAGCTTACCCAGGTTCCCTCTGCAGTTTTTTTCCAAACTCATTTCGAAGTAACCCTACTATCCAGGTTCCTTCTTACAGCCTTATTATCCAGGCTTTCATATCGAAGTAACCCTACTATCCAGGTTCCTTCTCACAACCCTACTATCCAGGCTTTTATATCGAAGTAACCCTACTATCCAGGTTCCTTCTCATAACCTTACCATCCAGGTTTTCTTCTCTCTTATCCCCAGACAGCAGTCCACAGTGCTATAAGACCGGGACCCAATCAAACACAACTGATTTCGCATTTCCCCAGAAAGTCGCGGTGCATCATATACCCCGACCAAACACACAGTTCACCTCCGTTTCCCAAACAAGAATTATTCCCCAGTAGAGTAACGGACAACTGAAGCTCCTAACACTCTATTTTTCTCAAGACAGAGACCAGCATTCCCCAGCAAAGTCCTCCTCAACAACAGGTATACGGGTTCTCGCAAAGGAATCTCTTATGCGATCGACACTTCTTCGGATGACATCTTTAAGCCCATCTCCGACAATTCTCTAGCAAATACAAAATGGCATCTATAATCCCATTCCCGTTAGCATAAGTCAAGTATCCCTTCATGCGAGTACAAATTTCTGGGCACTCTAGTGTCCAATCATCTTCCACCTTCAGATCACGAAAGGCAGACACGCCAATCTACATCCTCAAGTTTAAGAAGATTGAACAGGGGCAGCTATTGTACCCTAAAATGTTTCCTCCCATATTTCTCAATACATGTTAAGTGAGGTCCTCAAAATGTTCAAGGAAGTTCAAGAGCTGACCAGACAAACTCTCTCCTAAGGCAGTTTACCTCAAATTAGGGTTTCATTTTGCATCAAGATGCTTGAGTCCAAAGGTCCCAAATGCTCACCATTGTCCTAATATGTCCTCAAGATCATCCATGCCAAGTTTCAAGCCTTGCAGAGGAAGTTTGCTCAGTCAATTGCTCAAAGGCCTGAAAATCAACTGTGCTAGGTCAAAAGTCAACTGTGGCTCACATACAGTCAAACTACAAGATTTTTAGTCAATATCCTCATTTTTAAGTATCATTCATCAGTTGATCAAGGGTTGATCATTATTCATCAAGGATTTCTCACAATTCATCAAAACCCAAAAGTTGCTAAATAAGAGTTTTGCAGGAAAAGTCAACTCAACTTTGACCAAGCATAACTTTCTCATACTTTATCAAAAATGACCCATCCAAAGCTCATTTTGAATAGGATGAAATTCCCCACAATTCATCTTCAGCTCCCAAGTTCAAAATATACGCTTACAAAAAGATATGAATTTTGACATTATAGGTCATTTTGAAAAGTCAACAAAAACACCTATTGGGTCAAAGCTCCATACATGAACCTGGAAGACTCAATTGAGATGATACAAAAATGGTTGATTATAGGAAATCATAAGCTTTCTAAAAAGTCCAAGAACACCTCTCTAGGGTCAAAATTGAGAGAGTTATGCATTGGCCAAGTTGACCTTTTTTGCAAAATTGCCAAAAGTCAAATGTGCTCAAATTTGCATTTTTTGCTAAATGGGCCCAACTTTTTATGCTTGCATCTCATTCCTAACACATTCCACGACCTATGGGACCCTCAATGCTTTATTTATTCATTCATTTAATTTATTTTGATTTTTATTCATTTAAAATTCAAATAAAATCAAATAAATCCTAATAAATCATATATTGTATTTTAGGGATGATTTTTGCATTGAAAGAAGATCTTATATGCTGTCAATTGAGAATCAACTCATGCAAGGCCAATTTGGTTGGAAAAAGATTGGATTTGAGAAAAATTGGAAAGAAATCATATGCTATGAAAGATCAAATCAAATCTCCATGATGAGCAAGATTGAGGTTGTTTTTGTTGACCTAATAGTTTGTATTACATATACAGAAGCAGACCATGGCATAAAAAAGGGGGAAGCAGTCGTGAAAGAGGAAAACAAAACTCAAAAACTTCAAGAAAAGTGGTGATCCAATTTCCATATTAGAGACCAAATCGTGCCATTCTCACATTGCCAATAGATTGCTGGACGTCCCAGGGGCATATTCTAATCAATTTCAAGCCTTTTCACGTCTAGAATTGTAAGTTACAGGTATCACGATTTGCTTCCAAACTCGTTTTCATTTTCATCAATTTATATGCCATTTGCACGTTTTGACTGCATATTCTTGTTCCTTAAAATGTTTGCATGCTAATCATCATATTCAATTGTGTTTTTGGTGATTGTATGACAAACTGCCATGGCTAGGGTTTCGTGTTGAGTTTTAGGGTTTTGCAGGATAGGTGAAATTGGAGGTTGATTCTGGTACCATGAGACTCGTGAGGATGAGACGAGTTGATTGGTACCAACCATGGTCATTTATATTGCTTGTGGAGAGTTTATGAAAAACGTAGGTTTGTAGCTACAAGAAGTCAACCGTAGGTAAAGGTGTTGTTACCTAAAACGACGGTTGGGAGGAATAAGATGGATGAGTGGCATTCACTGATTGGTTTATTTAAATTTCAGCGCGTTTTTCCATTAACCATGCTTTTTTCATATATTAGATTTTTTTCCATTATATATGCAAACAAGCCAAATAGCTCAGTTGGAAAGCGTGTAGGGGAAAAGTGCAAAGGGCCTGGATTCGATTCCCAGGTCCCAGCCTTTATTCATTTTATTTTTCAACAGGAAATCCAACGCTTTGCAAATCAAGAGGCCCACCATGTACCATCAGGATCTGGCCGCTCAACTCATTAGCGCTCCACATCAATGTGCTACGTTTGGAGGACCACCATAGCCCCAGGTCAACGTATGCATTGGACCAGGGAAAGTCAAAATGGGTCTTAACCATTTGGGGCTAGAAATTCGATTTCAACCCCCCTTTTCAGCAAACACCACCAGGCCCATATTTCTTTCTTTTTCTTTTAGTTTTTTTTAATCTTTCAATATTTATTTTATTCATTTTAATTTACAAATTAATTTATTTTTCATAAAAACCATAAAATCAATAATTCACAAAATTAGGATTAGTTTTTTATTTATCAAAATTAATTTAATTTCGTTTAATTTAGGAAATTGTAATTTGTTTTCAAAAATAAAATCAAATAGAAATTAGGTTAGACTTTTCCTTTAATTTTATTTTGTTATTTTTCTCAAATAAACAAAAATACAAAAAATAGTCTTTTAGACAAATTAATTTATTTTTCTTAGTTTAAAATTAATTAGACTTAGGATTTTCCTTTAATTTAGCAATTCCATTATTTTCTCAAAACAAAACAAAAACATTTTCTTTAGTTAATCGCAATTAGTTTTAGGCAAGGGTCAAAACCCTAGTTGCTCCGCATACGATTCATCGCGCGCGTATTATTATTTTTACCAATATTTCTGTAAATGCTCATGGTTTGTAATAGTTTAATCTAGGTTTTTTTATTTATCGCTTTTTTTTCCGGGTTTTTGGCTATGTAATTAATCCCCCTCCCTGAAGCCTTGTAATAGCATAGATTTATTTTCTCTCGCATTTTAATTCTCGCAAATATTTGACTGTTTAGATGAATGCTAATAGGATTGTTTGACAAGAATGCATGACAAATTAATCCAGTTAGAAAACCCTAATGTGCAAAGATTAAATAATTGAAAACAGATCACTCGCACATATCACTTATGGTATACTCCCACTTCAGTTGCCTTCGGTAAATAATCATTAAGTATAGGGTGTCTTAGTGGTTGCCCTCCTGTCTAACAAAGATCAAATGTCTTATCTGAATGTTGCCTTGGAAATGTTGCCTCGGAAATGTTGCCACGGAAATGTTGCCTCAAATATGATCTTAAGACTCTAGGGTTATTACTAAGGTATCCTAACATTGCTTTAGTGAACGTATGTCCCTTTCGAATTGACCCTTACAACTCCAACGACGGTGCTACCTATTTCTCAATAGTAGGATAGCACTGTCTAAAGGAAACAAGAATAGAAACAATCTTTTTTCGAGTAGGTAAATGCTAGTAGGTACTTGCTCAAATCAAAACTTTTCACACTTACACTTTTCAAAACAACTTTCAAAACAACTTCGTCACACCTTTGAGAACTGGTATAAGGGTTATCACGAAGTCAAACTTTTCAAAAACAAAGCACACACACAAGAAATTTTAAAGTATGAAAAAGTACCTAAGAGCCCATGGAAAACCATGGATAGAAAGGGTGCTAACACCTTCCCTTTCTATAATCTACCCCCCTGTACTCAGAATATCTCGAAAAAGGATTTTTTCGGTACTTTTTTCCTTTCCAATTGGATGAAATAAAATTCGGTGGCGACTCTTGTTTACCGTGACATTTTGCGAACAAAAAACGCAAAACGCAAACCAACATTTCAAAACCGTCGGTTCTGCCACCGTATCACAAAGGGACTATCCTAAAGCATAAGGTAAAAGCTAGGGAAAAGAACCGTCTAACCAACAAGAAGCCAACACTTGACACAATGAGTCAATATAGAATTCCCATCCTTTGGATTGAAACCAAACAATCAAAGATGATAAACCTCTTAAGAAAACCAAGCTTCAAATGCATTAAGTATTCACAAAAATTGGGCAGAGTAACGGATGTATACAGATGAATTCCCGATTACAGACAAAGCATGTAATCAAAATAACTTGCACGTAGAGAAAACAAACAATCCAATGTCTTGGGGTAAACCCCCAAGAACTCCATACAAAATAACAATATAACTCACAAGGTCTCAAGGTGGGTCAAGGTCTCTAATCCTAAGTCCAAGAAGTCCATAACTCCAAAATGCCAAGGATAGTAACCAAATAGTCTATGTAACATTAAAGTTTATTTTTTTATTATTCAAGTTGGTTATTAGGTATCTTGAAAAAGAAAATGAAAAGTTCAAGTGAGCAAAATAAAATGACATAAAATAAATTCTCAAGTGAGCAAATATGAAAATAGCATGAAATGAAGATGCTAAGATAAATGGTGCTTAAAGTAAAAGCATAAAGTAAGGGAATAAAAATAAAAGTCAATTGTTAATGAGTTAGAAATTAGAGGTTAGTTGAATGACCATCTTGAAACTTGCATTTGAAAACCCATTAGAAGATTGATAAAATCAAAGCCTCTCAACAACGAGTTTCGTTTTCTTTTTGTCAAGTATATCATTCATTTCAAAATCTCAAGGCAACAACAAATGATCAACGATGTGTAAATGATTCACTTAGTCCAAAATTTATGATGATTCATTAGAGGATTGATAAGACCAAAGCCTCATAACAATGAACTTCAAGTTTATTAGATCAAAGGTTTCAAATTAAACATACTTGAGCTTGCAAACATAGGTTTGGGCCACGAATGATCTTTTCTCGAATCGGGACAAACACACACAATGGATCTCAAGGTTATTGGATCAAATGTTTCAACTTAAACATGCTTGGGCTTGCAAACATAGGTTTGGACCACGAATGATATTTATCGAATCGGGATAAAATTTAGCGCTATGTTAAACAATCATAAGTGAGCTTATATAGAAGTCACACCTATTTTGAGATCGGTCAATATCAATCTATGTACCATATGTTTAGAAAGATGATATATAAATCATCTTCTAACAACATATAGTACAAGAGAGAAAAGGATGAGATGAAGAGGGAATGAGAATATTTGAATCAAAAAATTTGACCAAACTATCATTAAAATTATCCATCCATTTTGGTGGAGTTAAACTCAACATCCAATATCCAATGATGTTAATGAAGTTTATGGTCAACAATCACATAGTCAGAATATATAAAAAATTGCATTTAATGAATAAAATAAAAAATAAAAAAGACTTTTAAATTGTTCTTAAAATGAAAATAAAAGTTAAAATAGCAAACTATATTCAAAGTATCAAATAAATATTTAAAAGACCATAGAAAAATCACAAATGACCTCAAATATTTTTTAAAATTTTTTGGTAATTTTTTAAAATAGGAAAGTTATTTTAAAAATTAAATAAAACACTCAAATAAGTAAAAAAAATATCAAAAATAGTAGAAGTCAAAATAAGATTCTATAAAAATTTCAGAAAGTCAGAAATGAGTAAAATGATTTTTATAAAAATTTTCAGAATTTAAAAAATCAAAACGTATTTTTAAATAATTAGAAACAAGTCAAAATAAAGGAAAATAAAATATTTAAGTTTAAATCAATTAAAATAAATCAATTCAAAATATTTAATTAGAAACAAATCAAAAAGAGAATATTTAAAAATATTTTTATGAATTTTTTCAGAATTTTTGGACCATAAATGGATTTTCTATGATTTTTTGAAGTTTAAATCAATTAAAATAAAAAATCAGAAAATAAAATAACAAACCAAAAAAATATGGGTCATCTAATCATTGTCAAAACGCGTTAGTAAACAAATCCAGTGAATCTAGCGCATTGTGATTGTCATGGACTTTATTAGATTTCACACTGAATCAATCTTTATTAAATAAAAACAACTTAAAATGTGACACGTTGGATGGAGTCTGATTCACTGAATCAATTTTTAAGTTATTTTTATTTAATAAAGATTGATTCAGTGTGAAATCCAATAAAGTCCAAAACATGCATAGTGCGCCAGATTCACTAGATTTGTTTACTAATGCGTTTTAACAATGATTAGATGACCCATATTTTTTTGGTTTGTTATTTTATTTTTTGATTTTTTATTTTAATTGATTTAAAAATCATAGAAAATCCATTTATGGCCCAAAAATTCTGAAAAAATTCACAAAAATATTTTTAAATATTCTCTTTTTGATTTGTTTCTAATTAAATATTTTGAATTGATTTATTTTAATTGATTTAAACTTAAATATTTTATTTTCCTTTATTTTGACTTGTTTCTAATTATTTAAAAATATGTTTTTATGTTTTTAAATTCTAAAAATTTTTATAAAAACCATTTTACTCATTTCTGACTTTCTGAAATTTTTATAGAATCTTATTTTGACTTCTACTATTTTTGATATTTTTTTTACTTATTTGAGTGTTTTAATTATTTTTAAAATACTTTTCTGTTTTAAAAAATTACCAAAAAATTTATAAAAATATTTGAGGTCATTTCTGATTTTTCTATGGTCTTTTTAAATTTTTATTTGATACTTTGAATATAGTTTGCTATTTTACCTTTTATTTTCATTTTAAGAACAATTTAAAAATCATTTTTCTTTTTTATTTTATTCATTAAATGCAATTTTTTTATATTATGACTATGTGATTGTTGATCATAAACTTCATTAACATCATTAGATCTTGGGTGTTGAGTTTAACTCCACCAAAATGGATGGATAATTTTAATGATAGTTTGGTCAATTTTTTTTATTCAAATATTCCCATTCCCTCTTCATCTCATCCTTTTCTCTCTTGTACTATACGTTGTTAGAAGATGATTTACATATCATCTCTCTAAACATATGGTACATAGATTGCTATTGACCGACCTCAAAATAGGTGTGACTTATATATAAGTCCACTTATGATTGCTTAACATAGCGCTAAATTTTGTCTCGATTCGAGAAATGATCATTCGTGGCCCAAACCAATGTTTGCAAGCCCAAGCATGTTTAAGTTGAAACATTTGATTCAATAACCTTGAGATCCATTGTGAGGAGGCTTTGGTCTTATCAATCCTCTAATGAATCTTCATAAATTTTGGATCTAAGTGAATCATTTAAACATCGTTGATCATTTATTATTGCCTTGAGATTTTAAAATGAATGATATACTTGACAAAAAACAATTAAAACTTGTTGTTGAGAGACTTTGATTTTATAAATTTTCTAATGAGTTTTCAAATGCAAGTTTCAAGATGGTCATTTAACTAACCTCTAATTCCTAACAATTGACTTTATTTTATGCTTTTACTTTATGCTTTTTATTTTGAGCATATTTATTTTAGCATTTTCATTTCATGCTACTTTCATCTTTTCTCATTTGAGCATTTATCTTTATGTCATTTTTATTTTTATCACTTGAGCTTTTTATTTCTTTTTGAAGATACCTAATAATCAACTTGAACCATAAAAAACTTTAATGTTACTTGGACTATTTGGTTACTATCCTTGGCATTTTGGAGTTATGGACTTCTTGGACTTAGGAGTAGATACCTTGATTACCTTAAGACCTTGTGACTTCTACTATCATTTTGTATGGAGTTCTTGGGTTTACCGCCGAGACATTAGGTTGTTTGTTTTCTTTATGTGCATGTTATTCTGATTATATGCTTTGTTTGTGATTGGGAATTCATCTGTATACAGCCGTTACTCTGCCTAATTTTTGTGAAGAATTAATGCATTTGAATCTTGGTTTTCTTAAGAGGTTTAGTATCTTTTCTTGCTTGGTTTCAATACAAAGGATGGGAATTCTACATTGACTCGTCGTGTCAAGTGTTGGCTTCTTGTTGGTTAGACGGTTCTTTTCCCTAGCTCTTACCTTATGCTATAGGATAGTCCCTTCATCTCCTCCCATTTTCTTTAATTTCAAAAACCTTCTCCCTCCATTTCAATACTATTCTTGTTTTCTAAACTTGAACCGCTTTCCTAATAAACTTGGACTTAAGTCCATGCATTTTTCAAAATATTTTTCTTAATCAAACTTTAAACAACTTAATAATAGTTTAATACTTTTTTGTGAGAATACTAAAAGTCAATAAATCTTATTCAAACTATTTTTTCCATTGTTGGTTTTTTACCTTAAAATGTTCTCAAAAGATTAGACTCTTGTCAATCATTATAGTGACGCGAGCTACTATACTTCTATGATATGTAGTGAAGTGAGATATTTTCCACTTGGGTGTTGAGTGAGGCTTTGTTGATTTTAAAATCCAAGTTATACCCTCCACTTTGAGATGATGCAAATTCTCCTTTCTCATAATCGTGGGTAGTAAGTATGTTCTTCCACTTGGATAAGACGATGACGTCTCATCTCTTAAAATTAACCAACACATTTGTGTTTTAAAATTTTTAAAGGTGAACTACGAGTACCCTGATCCCCTATTGCACGGAAGATGGTATGTAGGCACTAAAGGTTCGCAACCGCGGCGGGTGCAAAAATTATAAAAAAAATACTTCTTTTCCCATCTCCACCATCTATGTTTTATACAACATTTATATCTAAAATACAAAAAATTTCAAAGAGGTTCCTGTTGAGTACCATAGATATTTAGGGTACTAATACCTTCCCTTTGTATAACCAACCCTCGAACTTAGATTTTCTCCCCCTCTTTTTGGGTTATTCTCTCTTTTCCCATTCCTCTGGAAACAATAAAGCATGGTGGAGATTTTTATTTGATCTGTGCGAGTCAAGTCAATCAAATGGCTTAGTCTCAACATTTCTACTGCTACAGGAAAAATGGCAACTTCACTGGGGAAAGATTTACCAAATGTTGGTCCATCCCTAAGTGGGTTGAGCCTATCTTTGTTTATTCGTGTATGTGCTATTGTTGTTTATATGTTATATGTTGTATATATGTTTTTATGGATTTTCCTAGTTTTCAGGGTGCTTGGTGATTTTTCATAAGTCCTATACCTGGACTTGGAAAAACTTAAGATAGGACGGGCGGTATAGTCATGTTAACTTTGAGAGAATAATCCCAAAAAAGGAGGCATGAGATCTTTAACTGTAGTGTTATTTATCGAGTAATCAGGAAGACGTGCTGCTTTTGACTTGGGAGCCTGCTGAAACTGAGGACTGTAGAACCCTTAACCCATCTTGGCCTTTTAGGTGTAGTGCGGAAACTATGACGGAGTAATCCAGAAGTGGTTGTCACGCAATACTATACTCATACAAGTTTTTCCTAAGAATATTTCTAATTACCGAGTCAATTGGGACATTAGTAATATCCGAAGGAAGGATGTAGACTCTGGGAACCTCTTAGAACCTTGTTCGGAAGGTGATAAACTATTAGACCATACCCTGTGGGTATTACCTTTGACCTCATGCTCATGACGTCAAATCTATGAACCTCCTATGTTTGTGATCTTGTGTGTGATTGTTGCATCATGCATTCATGAACCCATGAGCTTCTTTTAAGACATTTTGGTTCAAGGGACTTAAAGTTGAATTTTTGTGAATATCTTAAGTATTTTTTACCATGGATTCTGGAAAAAGAAAGACTCGGAAGTACAGTTTCAAGAATCCCAAGATAGATGATTTGATGAGTCTAATTCCTGATATTGGGAGTTCTAAAATTTTTTGGAAGAAGTATGGATCCATCATATCTCTCATGAAGCTCATCATGAAGGAGGGTATTCCCTCGACTTTGGTCCAGTTCTATGATACGATGTATTGCTGTTTTTCTTTCCCTTATTATCAGTTGATGCCTACATTGGAGGAGTATTCTTATCTACTGGGTTTACCTATTATCGATCGTGTCCCTTTCACTAGTTTGGAGGGGGAGCCAAAATCTCAGGAGATTGCTGCTATGGTTCATTTGGGGAAGTCTGAGATTGAGGCCCACATGACTACTAAAGGAGGAATTTGAGGATTACCCGCTCAGTTTTTATTAGAGAAAGCTCGCTACTTTGCTAGGATGAAGAGTACAGTTGCTTTTGAGGCCATTTTTGCTCTGCTTGCTTATGGGTTGTTCTTATTTTCGAATGTTGACAACTTTGTGGATATCAATGCCATCGGGATCTTTTTTATAGGGAATCCAGTTCCTAAATTATTAGGAGATGCTTATTACTCCATTAATCTTCTATATTCTTATCATGGAGGGATGATTATCTGTTGCACGCCTTTGTTGTATCAGTGGTTTATTTCTCACTTACCCCGGTCTGATGCTTTCTGGGATGTCAAGAAGGAACTGTGTTTGGCTCCAAAGACTATGGCACTCACTCATTCAAATATTGTTTGGTATCATCAGGCTTACCATGATATTGAGATTGTCGATAGTTGTGGTAGTTTCCCCAATGTACCTCTTCTTGGTACAAAGGGAGGAATTAACTACAATCCTGTTCTTGCACGACGACAACTTGGATATCCAATGAGAGATAAGCCAAATAGTATTCATATGAGTGACTTTTTTCATAAAGAGGGAAAGGATCATAAGAAAGCTAAGGAGGAAATTGCAAAGGATTGGCGCCATATTTGCAGGAAGAGTAGAAAGGACTTGGGACCTAGAGGAGTTGTTTCTTTGGAGCCTTATCTCCGATGGGTACAAGCAAGGGCAATTCAGTTGAAGATGCCATATTCCCGTGAAGCACCTATGCCTGATATGTTTGTGAAGACCACTTATCCCCTTTTAGATGATGTGGAAGAGCTTCAACTTTCCCTAGTCAGGATGCAGCAAGAGAAGAAGGCTTGGAAAAATAAGTGTCAGACTTTAGAGATATCCTACAGAGCAGACTTGAAGGAGAAGGATGACTTAATGGAGATTCTTGAGAGTCGTGTTGTAGAGATGATAGAGACGTAAGAGGATTTATTTTCCTCTAGAGCTTAGTCAGGACTTAGTCATTCACTTCCCAACTCTGGTGATTAGAAAGTGGTTGCCGATAGGTGTGTAGAAGAGAACAAGCAGTTGAAGGCTCAAATTGCAAGGCTCACGGGAAAGCGTTAGTGTGTGGAGTGATCTTCATCAGCTTTGCTTTCTTAGGATTTTAGATTATATCTTCTTTTGTACTTGGGATTATTGAAACTTGTACTAAAACTTGTAATCCATTTTGAAGTTATTATAATGAGATTTTTAGTATTTCAAAATATGTTAGTACTTTAATATTTACAAAATTGTCTATAATTCTTTGAGTCCCTTGAAATGATAATAATAAATAAATCATGTGCATTGCATATCATGCATCATCTGGTACATATTTCTTGCATTTCTGTTCATACCCAGGTGTCTTAACTGAATTTCTCTACTTCGTTCAGCAAGTTGTCTCACCGGTACAATACTCGGTCTAATTCCAGGAAAAAAATGGAGAATATTGAACAAGAGAATCACGAGTTGCACGAAGAAGTTACTGCTTTGAAGACCGGTATGTCCAATCTGACTGCTTTGATGGAACCATTGGTGGCTACTCAGAATCATCCACCACTTTCTCAGCCTTAACAAACAAAATTTGCTTCTAAGGGTACATCAGTTCCTGTTTCTGTTACCCGATTTACTGTTGCTTAAAACTGTATGCCTCAGGGTTACCCGTGGGGAATGCTTGAAAACTTCAAGCTATAAGGTTTTAATCTTGATACTCAAGTTGCTCCAGTTGTGCAAGCTGCTGCTACTCTCGCACCTCCAGTGGTGCATATTACTCCAGCTGCTAGAAATGAGATCCACTATAATGCACCTCCTTCGGTGAATGCTATGCCATTTGTTAATGATGAAATTTATTGTCGTGTTCCTCCACCAAGTGAAAGTGTGGGTTTCTATGACCGGTTGGATGACTTTCAAGACCAGTTTAATGAGATGCAGAAGGAAATGAAGGCCCTTCGAGGAAAAGAATTGTTTGGACATAATGTCAGTGAGCTCTGCCTAGTTCCCAATATGAAGGTGCCAGCCAAGTTTAAAGTGTCGGAATTTGAGAGGTACAAGGGAAAGTCTTTCCCTTGTGACCACCTTGTGATGTATATCAGAAAAAATATCTACCCGTACTGATGATCAGCGTTTGCTCATTCATTTCTTCCAAGATAGTTTATCTGATGCTGCTCTAAGTGGTATATCAGTTTGGATAGTAGTAGCATTTGTACCTTCAATGATCTGGGAGAAGCCTTCATCAAGAAGTATAAGTACAACATGTTCATGGCGCCTGACCGTGACCAGTTGAGGGAAATGGCTTAGAGAGATAAGGAGTCATTTAAAGAATATGCGTAGAGATGGAGCGAAATAGCTTCCCAGGTGGTGCCACCTATTGGAGAACAAGAGATGACCAAGGTCTTATTGAAAACCCTTGGATCATTTTATTATGAACGGATGGTCGTTATTGCGCCGAGTGATTTTACCAAAATGGTAAGCATGGGTGTTCGTTTGGAAGAGGCTGTTAGAGAAGGGCGCTTGACAAAAGATGAAGGGATAAAGAAGTCGTCGTACAGGTTTTCTCAGAAGAATAAAAGTGAAACGAATGCTGTTATTGGAGAAAGGAATATTAGACCAACTAGGAAGGAATCAACGGTACCAACAATATGTTGCTTTTGTGACTCCAATCGTCAATGTAGCTCCAACCACAGTTTCCTATCAGAGACCATCTCCTCAGCTGAATCAAGGGAAAAGTCATAAAAGAGAGGATTTTGACTCAATTCCAATGAGATATGCAGAGTTACTCCCGACATTGATTCAGAAGAAGTTGGTTCAGACAAGGTCACCCCATGTTACACCATCACCTTTACCTTGGTATTATAAGGCAGACCAGACGTGTGCTTTTCATCAGGGAGCACCATGACACAATGTTGAGAACTGTTATCCTTTGAAATCTGAAGTACAAAAGATGACGATATATGGCCTTTTATCCTTTAAAGATGTTAACCCTAACGTGAAAGATAATCATTTGCCAAAGCATGGAGGAGAAATTGTTGTAAACATGGTTGCTGGTTGTCCAGGGGACTTTCGGATTTTTGATATCAACTTGGTTAGAGGAGATTTGGTAAAGATACATGCTGACCTCTGCAAGTTAAGTTACTACACGCATGACCATGCTGGTTGTGATATTTGTAGTACTGATATCCAGGGATGTGATAAGATAAAAGCTGATCTTCGGGAAATGAAGGACGGAGGCCTCATTCATATAATCAGGCATAGGGATGAGTACGAAGAGGATATGAATACGGTCTTAGGATGTCCTAGTGAATTCCCGATTTTTGACGTAGATCATATGAATAATGATTTGGTGCAGTTGCACGCTACCTTCTGTCACATGGATGGTCAAGAAGAACACCATTATGGGTCTTGCTGGATCTGCTGCAGAGATTCTCGTTGTTGTTCAATAGTGAGAAAGGGTGTTCAATTGTTATTGGATAATTGTACTATCATGATTTCAGGCAATAAAGATGATTACAATGGGATTAATATGATTGAAGATTGTTTGGCTGAGACTATGTCAGATAATGAGTATGCTTCTGCAGATGAATTCTTTTCCTCAGATAAAGATATGTTCTCCAGCAATGATTCTATGATGTATAAGCATTCTAGAGAGGGGGTGAATGTTATTGTGCCTTATTTTGGTGTTCCCGCTCCTATAGAGATTGAGTATCATAGCAAGCCAGTTGTTTCTCCAGTGGTGATTTGCTTACCAAGTCCTGTTCCTTACAAATCAGACAAAGCAGTGGCCGTGTTTTCGCACCTGTCATTCGAGGGAGTGTTAATGCTGATAAAAAGGTCGTTGAAAGTACTGAACCCAAGAAAGTAGTGGGGGAATCTAGTGGTACTACTATGGAAAAAGATGTGGATTATATATTGAAGATTATCAAAATGAGCGACTACAGGATCGTAGATCAATTGTTGCAGACTCCATCAAAGATATTTATTCTAGCCTTCCTAATGAACTCTTCTACCTACAGAGAATCTTTGATGAGAGTATTGGATCACGCTTTCATTGAAAGTGATATGTCTTTGGACCAATTCAGCAGTGTGGTTGGGAATATTACATCCTGTAATAATCTGAGTTTATGTGATGATGAATTGCCCGATGAAGGAAGGAATCATAACTTGGTTCTCCATATCTCCATGAACTACAAGAATGCTTCATTATCAAATGTGCTTATTGACAATGGGTCCGCTTTAAATGTCATACCGAGGAGCACGCTTATGAAGCTGAAGTACCAAGGAACTCCCATGCGCCCAAGTGGCATAATTGTGAAAGCGTTCGATGGATCAAGGAACTGTATCATCGGGGAAGTAGATTTTCCTATTCATATAGGCCTACACTTATTTCAGATTACTTTCCAGGTTATGGATATTGTTCCCGCTTACAGCTGTTTACTGGGACGACCATGGACACACGAGGAAAGGGCTGTCACGTCAACTTTTCACCAGAAGCTAAAGTTTGTGCGTGAAGGAAAGGTGATCATCATAAATGGAGAACAAGGATTGTTAATATTTCATTTATCGTCTTTCAGTGTTACGGAAGCAGATGAAGTTGCTGTTGGAACTCAGTTCCAAGCTTTATCCATTGATAATATAAGGGAAAATGAGAACTTTATAGCTTCGTTGAAGGATGCTCAGCAGGTAGTGCGTAACGGCCCTAGTAAAGAATGGGTGTAGATTGTGGACCCACCTGTGAATAAGAATAAAGCTGGCTTGGGATTCTATATGAAGAATAGTAAAGGCGAGAACTTGAAGCTGAAGTCTGCTTTGGGTAACAATCAGGACATATTTCGTAGTGGAGGTTATCTTCATCCGATTGTTCCTAGGATTAATTCTATTCTGAAAGGTGAAGCAGAGTAGGAGATGCCGAACTATGTGATGCATGGAGTTAGAGTCCAAAATTGGATCACCATTGATGTTCCCTCTTGCATTCATGTCTCAAAGTAATTTGTTTTTTGTTAATCTTTTAAAAAAAAATCACTTTGCCCAAGGTGAAAGTTGATATTGCATGGGCATATTTGTTGCTTTGATCTTTAAGATCAATAATAAAAGTTGTTTTTGATTCCCAAATTGTGTCTTTATTCTCTGCTTTTTTTCTTGGAAAATGGTAATCGGAATAATCCTTTCAAAATAAATAATAACTGTAATCTGCATAATCACTTATTATATGGGCCAATTTCTAAAAGCAATCATAAATCATATGTGCAGATTAATTAAAAAACCTGTTGAGTACAATGACCCTGCACCCTCTCCCAACTTTGAATATCCTGCATATGTGGCCGAAGAAGAAGAATATGATGAAATCTCATAAGAGGTTTGGTTTCTTGAGCGCGAGGAAAGTTCCATTCAGCTGTATAAAGAGTTGTTGGAGACGATCAATTTGGATTCAGAGGAAGATCCAAAAGAAGTCAAGATTGGAGCATTGTTGCATCTCGACATGAAGAGCAGGTTGATTGAATTGTTGAAAGAGTATGTGGATATTTTTTCTTGGTCATACCAAGACATGCCTGTTTGGATACTGATATTGTAGAACATCATTTGCCGCTAAATCCAGAATACCCGACAATCAAGCAGAAACTGTGAAGAACTCAACCTGATATGGCAGTGAAAATTAAAGAAGAAGTTTTAAAGAAGATCAATGCCAATTTTCTTGTGACATTAGTGTACCTAATTGGATTGTCAATATTTTCCCAGTACTAAAAAAAGACAGAAAAGTTCACAGGTGCGTTGATTATAGAGATTTAAAAAAAGCTAGTCCAAAAGATGACTTTCCATTACCATATATTGATATGTTGGTTGATAGTACAACAAAATTCAAGGTATTCTCATTCATGGATGGATTTTACGAATATAATAAAATTAGAATGGCTCCTGAGGACATGGAAAAAACAACGCTTATCACACCCTGGGGAACATTTTGTTACAGAGTGATGTCGTTTGGGTTGAAGAACGTTGGTGCAACGTACCAGAGGGCTGTGACAACCCTATTCCATGATCTGATGCACAAGGAAATTGAGTTATATGTTGATGATATGATTTCCAAATCCCAGACTGAAGAAGGGAATATATAAGATTTGTTTAAATTGTTTCAGCGTTTGAGGAAGTATCGTCTCCGCTTGAATCCAAATAAATGCACCTTTGGTGTTCGATCAGGAAAATTGTTAGGTTTCATTTTCAGCCAAAAAGGAATTGAAGTTGACCCTGATAAAGTTAAGGTAATTTAAGAAATGCCAGCTCCAAGAATTGAAAAGCAAGTTAGAGGCTTCCTTGGGTGTTTGAATTACATTTCCAGATTTATCTCCCATATGACTGCAACGTGTGAACCGATCTTTAATTTTCTAAAGAAAGATCAAGGTTGTATGTGGACAGATGATTTCCAAATGGAATTTGAAAGTCTTAAAGAGTATTTTCTTGAACCTCCTATCTTGCTCCCACCCGTTGAAGAAAGACCATTGATTATGTATCTGACAGTGTTAGATAATTCTATGGGCTGTATTTTGGGACAACGAGATGAACCAAGGAAGAAGGAATATGCCATTTATTATCTCAGCAAAAAGTTTACTGACTGTGAGTCACGGTATTCTATGCTGGAAAAGTCATGTTGTGCTCAGTCCTGGGTGGCAAAGCGATTGCGGCAATATATGTTGAATCATACTACTTTGTTGATTTCCAAAATGGATCCAATTAAGTATATTTTTGAAAAGCCATCTCTTAATGGGAGAATTTCCCGTTGGCATGTGCTATTGTTTTAATATGATATTAAATACCGTACTCATATGACTATAAAAGGTAGTGTGTTGGCAGATCTTGCTCACCAACCGGTTGATGGTTATCAGTCTGTTAAATATGATTTACCTGATGAGGATGTTATGTTTCTGAAAGTGAAAGATTGTGATGAACTGTTTCCTGAGGAAGGTCATGATCCTGAATCTCGTTGGGGAATGGTGTTTGATGGAGCTGTGAATACTTATGGGAAAGGAATTGTTGTTGTGATTATCACTTCCCATGGATCGCATATCCCATTTACTGTAAGGTTGGCATTTGATTGCACCAATAACATGGCAGAGTATGAAGCTTGTATCATGGGTCTCGAGGAGTCTATTGATCTTAGAATCAAAATTCTAGATCTGTATGGCAATTCAACTTTGGTAATAAATCAGGTTAAAGGAGAATGGGATACTCGCCACCCTGGCTTAATTCCCTACAAAGACAATGCTGGAAGATTATTACCCTTCTTTAATAAAGTTGAATTCCATCATATTCCCAGAGATGAAAATCATATGGCGGATGCTTTATCCATTTTGGCCTCCATGTATCAAGTAAATACTTGGAACGATGTGCCTCGTATCACTGTTTGATGTCTGGATAGACCAGCTCATGTGTTTGTAGCGGAGGAGACATCAAACAAAAAACCTTAGTATTATGATATCAAGCATTTTCTCCAGACTCAGGAATACTCGGCTGGTGCATCAAACAAAGATAGAAAGACATTGAGAAGGTTGGCAGGTAGCTTTTTCCTTAATGAAGATGCATTATACAAAAGAAATTATGACATGGTCTTGCTCAGATGTATGGATAGACACGAAGCATACATGTTGATGCATGAAATTCATGAAGGCTCCTTTGGCACTCATGCCAATGGACATTCGATGGCAAAAAAGATGCTTAGGGCAGGTTACTATTGGCTGACAATGGAATCTGACTGTTACAAATTTGCAAAGAAGTGCCATAAATGCCAGATTTATGCTGACAAAAATCATGTGCCTCTGACACTTCTCAATTTTATTTCTTCCCCACAGCCTTTCTCTATGTGGGTATTAACATGATTGTAATGATTGAACCTAAGGCGTCGAATGAACATCATTTTATCTTGGTGGCAATAGACTAATTCACCAAATGGGTGGAAGCAACTCCATATGCTAATGTTACTAAGCAGGTGGTAGTACGCTTTATCAAGAATAATCTTATATGTCGGTATGGTGTACCAAGCAGGATTATCACTGACAATGGCTCAAATATGAATAACAAGATGATGACAGACCTTTATGAAGAATTCAAGATTGTCCATCATAATTCATTTCCTTACAGGCCAAAGATGAATGGGGTTGTTGAAGCTGCTAATAAAAATATTAAGAAGATCATCCAGAAAATGGTTGTTACTTATAAAGATTCACATGAGATTCTCCTTTTTTCTTTGCATGGATACCGTACATCTATCCGCACTTCAACAGTGGCAACCCCGTTCTCTCTTGTGTATGGTATGGAAGCAGTGCTCCCCGTCGAGGTTGAGATTCCCTCTTTATGTTTGGTAATGGAAACCAAGTTGTCAGAGGCTGAATGGGTCCAGAACAGGTTTGACCAATTGAATTTGGTAGAAGAAAAAATAATGACCGCCTTGTGTCATGGTCATTTATACCAAAAGAAAATAAAGAAAGCTTTTGATAAGAAGGTCAGGCCTCGTGAATTCAGAGAAGGGGACCTTGTGCTCAGGAAGATCATGTCTTTTAACGTTGATTATAGGGGCAAGTGGACTCCAAATTTTAAAGGCTCATATGTTGTCAAGAAAGCCTTCTCTGGTGGTGCATTAATTCTTGAAACTATGGATGGCGAGGAAAGAACATCTCGGTAGGTTGAAAACCCGAAAGGGTGGCCTAGGAAAAAATAAGAGACATAAACATAATAAATTCTTCCCGTTAGGTTGAAAACCCACAAGGTCAACCTAGGAAAAAGTTAGGGATTTCTTGGCACGTTACTACGTCAGACAAGACTTGATCATTAAAGCAACCATCTTCTTGGACTCTCACCATACTTCAACAGAACTCATTGCTAAGGAATTCAAAGTTATTAGGGAGAATAGTGGTCATTGTATTTCAATCTATCTTTTCTAATGTATTAACATTTTCCTAACTTTGTAATTATCTATGGAGTCCCGCCATTCGTAGACTACCATTCTATTAATAAACTTTGAGCTTTTATCCAATTCTTTGAAATTCTTTTTTTTCTGCTTATAAAGACTCCATTTATTATTGATAGTAATTTTCAAAAAAAAATATTAAATAACAAAATTGTTTTTTGAAAAGAATTTACAAATTACTTTTTACTTTAGATTTTGTGACTTAAGAAAAACAAAAATGGTGATTCCAAGGATGGACGAACTCTGAAATTTTGGAATTATGTATTTCCCAGGAAGGTTCTCCCAGGTCACTTTTACTGGTATGCGTATGATCTTTGTGTGTTTCTCAGATAGTTGGAGATGACACCAATTGACGTATAATGCGGTGTTGGGCTTGTGATCCCATTTTCCCCAGTCAGGTCTTGGTTCATTTTGATTTCGGGTTTGCATGGTCTGAACCCTCTATCCCAGATTCCCCAGTAAGGTCTTTTCTTATAAGACGAAAGTCCCTTCTCCCTTTGCGTGCTGAGGTGGAATCATTTGCAAAATGTCTCCCTTTTGCAGTGTTGGCATTATTGTTGTTGTTTGTTTCCTAAGTAATTAGACAAGGGAAATATCTTTCTAAGAAGTGTTCAAATAGTTGCTAACTTTTTAGGTTTTCTCCTGCCAAGTGCTGGGTTTGATTTAAAGTCCCCATAATTTTGATTTCTTGCGGTTTTGTTTGACTTCTTAAATCCCCAAGTAAAGCTGAGATAACGTCTTTTTCTGAAAGTTGTTATCCCCGTGTGGTTTTGTAATTTCTCCCCAAGGAAGTTTGTGTAATCATCACTCTTGGTACTGAAGAATATGTTTTGGGCTCCTCTCGATGATGTGGTTTTGCCCTCCCCAATGAAGTTAGCACGAGATCCCCATTCGATATCTCGATGATACGGTTTTCATCTGCCCTAATAAAAACTTGGTATTATAATCTCCAATGGAAGTCTAAACATTGAGACATTTGTTTTCCTCATTGAAGTTTGTGTGATGTTCCCCGGTGAAGCCTGGAGGAGGATGTTAGATCCTTGTTGTAACGCGGTGGGAGAACTGACTTGGGTGTTTTGTGTTTGATCGCAATTGTTGCGGTTAGCAAGAGTCACCACCAACTTTTCTTTTATCCAATAACGAAAGGCTGAAAAGAACAGGAAAGACCTTTAGAGATATTTTTCTGAGTTCGGGGGGGTAGATTATGAAAAGGGATGGTATTAGCACCCTTTTCATCCATAGTTATCTACGGGCTCTTAATTGCTTGCTACATAAGTTGCTTTTGTTTGAAAATATGCTTGTGGTGTGGGTTTTGAAAGTATTTTGAAAATGTGACTTTGTAATGGTTCTCGTTTCTATAAGAACGCGTACAAAGTGTTGTTTTGAAAATAGTTCAAAGAGATGTTTGTGGAGTGTGTTTTTGAAAGTATTTTGAAAATGTGACTTTGTAATGGTTTTCGTTTCTATAAGAACGTGTACAAAGTGTTTATCTTTTGAAAATGTTTCAAATGAGAGTGTTGGTGTGTGAAATGTTTTTGTTGTGAGCAAGCGAGCAACTAGGAGCAAATCTACCTACTCAAAAGGTCTTAAACATTATTTTCCTCCTCCTTTAGACATTTCTATCTTACCATTGTTTTGGTAAGAAGCCCCGTCGTTGGATGTAAAGGGACATGCGCATGACGTTTGTATAGTCATAGAAGGCAACCTATGGGACGTTTTAGCAATGTCATTTAGGGATTAGATCGTTTACCGAAGGCAACATCGAGGGTCATCAAGGGACTACGATCTTTTATGGAGGGTCTTTGCTAAAACGCCCATGTTCAAGGGACATGACTATTTTTCCGATAGGCAACAAGTGGGATTATCCTAAGGGGTTCATGTGTGCAAAGTGTATTTGATTGCATGCATTTAGTCTTTGATTTTTGGGTTGTCTATTTGTTGTTTTTATCTTGCCATACACACCTAATTACTAGCAATATATGGAAAAAACGCGGAAAAGCAAAGCCTACGCTATTACATCATTAAGGGGATGGGGTGTACAAATATACAATGGGGATTGCGAGAAATTAAAGCACTAGTTATCTATTACAACCATATTGAAATAATGTACAAGAAATGTAAAATGGACTAGTTTTGTTTTTGTTAAAAAAAAGAAATATGTTTGCTTAAGAAAACATTTTTGATCTTTGAGTTTTAAAAGGGATAAAATAAAGTATGTAAATATAAAAATGTTTTTTGGTGTCTTTTTGGTTATTAAAGCTAAAATAAGATAAATAAAAGAAAAGGGAGTTAGAATCAGCATGTTATTAAAACGAGAAGGAACAGAAGTTCTGACTCTGATACGCTGCAAGAGAGAAAATGTTAGTAGGAAAGTAGAAGGTCAGAAGTTTTGGGCATGGGTACACCAAGTTCTGAGGTTGCTGGGAGCAAAGGAAAACCTAGAAGTTCTGATTGCTGAGGGAGTCTAGGAACTCTAGTACAGCTGGGAATCTAGAAGTTCTAATGTCACTGGCAAATCAGAAGTTCTGGCTATTTGAGAGTGAGGTGGCAATGTTGTTGGGTAAGGATATCTAGAAGTTATGATCTAGGAGTATGGTCTGACAGATAAATGGGTAAAAATGTCAATAAATGAACCTAAAAAGATGCTTCTGGGGTTAGAACCCGGGACCTTTAGTACTAATGTCTTATGCGCCGCTGGGGTGGCTGTACATCCGGTATTAGAAGCAAAAACATAAATATGTATCACAAAATAAACTCTGATGATGAATTCCATCTCTTTCTTCATGCTAATCAGAATATCTACAACTTAGTCATTTCTCAACAGAATAGAAAACACAAACATAACAATTATGGCAGGTTTCCATCATGGTTTCAAAAACATAAAAAAATATCAAGACTGAAAATCAGAAACAAGCATGTATCTGCTAATCCTAATTTCCTTAGGAAGTTATGAACTGATATTCTCCCTGCTTAGGCAGAAAATATATAAAACTTCAGAATATGTACAACATCAGAATCAGGATGTCTACATTGTATTTTGAACATGAAAATCTAACAATGCCTAAGTAATATGATGAGGGTCAGCAGAAGCTTACCTTGCAACTGGAAAATGTTTTGTGAGATGGAGCCTGGTTCTGACTGCTTGTAATATTCTGATCAGCTTCTTCACGTGCTCAACAGGCTGGAACAACCTTTATCTTGGGCTATGAAGGGCTGGAAAATTCTGGAACAGCCAAGAAGCAATGTTCTGACATTTTGAGGTGGAGACTGATGAAGAAAATATTACATCCAGAAAACAGAAGTTAGGACGGCTTCTAAATGTATATCATAAGCTGTATGGGTGGTTTTGTCAAGAAACATTTGAGGAAAATTGGATTTTGAATGCAAGAATAAAAAACTAGCAAGTTTTGTATTTGTGTTTGTAGTTTCAGATTTCTGGGAATTTTAGCAAGGTTTCAAGGCTTTTTATTTTCAATTTTCTTCCTCTTTTCTTTGACAGTTGCAAATGAAGTTCAATTTTTAGGCAAGAATTTTTGTAGCTTGGAGAAGTCAAGAGTACAGCCATCATGCTAGCGTGCTGGCTTATTCTTGAAGAAAGTTAAACAAGTATGGTGGTTAGCAGCTTTTAGTCGTGCCTAAGCTGGATTTATAAGTATGAATTAAGAAAAAGTACCCTTAGAAGCAAAAGCAAAGCATGGGCCCAACATACTCTTGTACAAAAGTTTGCTTTTTCAAGGACAGTAATGTACTTCTATGCCACACGTGGGGAAATCCTTTGGATAAAAACTCAAAAGTGGTTGTGAGCATTAAATGATGATGAGATTTATCAAACTAGAAATCCTGCAATATAAGATTATGCATCATAGCTTAATTCTGGGCATGAAATTCAGCATCAGCGCAACTTAGAACAAACATCCAACTTCTGATCCTTGAATCTCTTTGCTGCAGCATGTTCTGAGTGAGTTCTCAGACTTTCCAGAAAGCTTATAACATGATTTGTAATCCCTCTTTGAATTACTCTTGCAAATTTTGACTGAACCTACGTGAAAACTGGCCTAGAAATTGTGACCAAATTCTGATTTGAAAATGCTCAGAATTTACTAAGTGTTTAAGTTTCAGGGACGTGTCTTTGAGGACGTGTAACTTGAAATCCCAACATTTATAGAATAAGTTATGTTCTTCAATGTTTTAGATCTCATTGAGATCTACAACTCTTATGTTAGAAGTTCTTCTAGAATCAATTTGCATCATTGTGATAATCTGGCCAAAAATTTTGAGCTTGTCATATTTCTTAAACACTTAGAAAAATTCTAAGTATTTAAAATTTTGACTTTTCCAAAGTAATTTAAACTTTTGAATTTCTTGATGAAACAAACTTCATACTTCAACATGTCTTGATGAAATATGGTTCTTGAAACTTGATTTTAATCCAAAAGTCAAAGTTTGACTTCTCAGTGTGCAAATGACCATTTTTCTCTTGTGAATGCCTTTCTTGGAAAATTTGTAATTCGAGGCTTGGAATTGGATGGAAGAAAACCTGAGGATCCAGGATGATCCTTTGAGAAATGAGAGGGAAAATTTCGGGGTACAACAACTTCCCCTGTTCAATCTTCTTAAACCTGAAGAGTTAGATTGGCGAATTTGCCATTCGTGACTTGAAGGTGGGAGATGATTGAACACTAGAATGCCCAGAAATTTGCACTTGATAATATTGTGATTGAAGTATAAGGAATGGGCTTAAAGATGCCATTTGGAGGAATTATGGAGAGTTGGCGGAGATGGGCTTACGGATGCCATCCGGAGGTGACCATTGACAGAAATTAGGCTAAGTCTAAACTTCACCTCAATTGGGGAAAGAATTAGAATAAAATCATGGTTGATTTAAAATTGAACCTAGCAGAAGTTTTGAATAATCTTTAATTGGGAAGAATCAGGATAAATCTTTGGAGCGACTTATCTGAACCAGAGGAGATGTCTGCGGGAAAGAATCAGGATAAACTGTTAAGAGATTTAAACTGAACCAGCAGGAGTCTGGAAAATAATCAGGATAAATCTTGAAGCGATTTTATCTAAACCAGAGAGAGTGTCTTATTTGGAAAGAATTAGTATAAAACGTTGAGAGGATTAAACTGAACCAAAAGAGGTCTTGGGTAAGAATCAGAATAAATCTTGGAGAGATTTATCTGAACCAGAGGAGATGTCTGCGAGAAAGAATCAGGATAAACTCATGATTGATTTAAAATTGAACCTAGCAGAAGTTTTGAATAATCTTTAACTGGGAAGAATCAGGATAAATCTTTGGAGTGACTTATCTGAACCAGAGGAAATGTCTGCGGGAAAGAATCAGGATAAATCATTGAGAGATTTACACTGAACTAGCAGGAGTCTGGAAAAGAACCAGGATAAATCTTAGAGCGATTTTATTTGAACCAGAAAAAGATGTTTGCGGGAAAGAGTCAGGATAAACCGTTGAGAGATTTAAATTGAACCAGCATAAGTTTGAAAGGAGTATTTGTCATGTAGATATTCACCCTGGCTTATTTCGGGAATTGATCTATAATTGATTTGTTCATAGATATTTGCCTTGTTTTATTGAAAATCTGATAATAATTTTCTGTTGGTTGATCTTTCTTGGAAAAATGTAAAGAGTTAGTTGTATGTGATGCCATGATGTATGAAATGTATAGTGCAATGAGATTGCGATATATGAATTTGTGTCGTCGATTCTTATGATGTATGGATGCGATGTATACGCATGTAAGCTGTTCTGCTGCTATGTTGTTTAGATTAGGGAAAATAAATCTCTGACTGCTGCTGAGGATGAGGAGTGTAAGTCTTCATGTTCTGTTTGAAGTTGAAGTGTTGATGGATGGGTTTCCATAACCATAGAAATAAACTTTGTCAGGGAAGAGAAACATTGTGTATTGCTTGTAGGCCTTATGAAATCCTGCTGGGAAATCCTGAGAAGTTGAATGACTTTTGCTGCGGAATCTTTGAGGTGGCAACTGGAAGTTTCGCTCTATCAGGGATATGAAGGCAAAAGGAACCAATAGTCTACATGCTAGGGATATGAAAAAGATCTTATAGCGAGACGTTCCTGCTTCTGCCCCTGCTGGAGAAAATACCTGTGGGGGGTTTTGTAGAATGGCTCACAGATGTTGTCCTGTTTCTTAAAGCCATTAGTAATTGTCTTTTGTTTAGTTTTTTTTACGAGTTCATTTATAAGCAGTAATTACATTTAAATGCATACGCTCAAAAACAAATAATGGATGTTTTTGTAAACAAAACAGGAACGTTAAAAGAAGAAACAAATAGTTTTGCACTTTCAAAGGAGTATATTTGTATTAACTTGAATAAGTGTTTGTACAAAGAGATGAACATCCTAGTAAGAGAAAGTCGTCGTAGAAATTAAAATTGATACAGAGAAAATATAGCTATGTGAAACAATCCCACGGGGTTCCCATTCTGCTATAGCCTTCATGTCTCTGAGCGTCTCATCCATTTGCTGCTTTGTTCGAAGCTGATTGGATTGATTAGTACCGTTTGAGTTCGACGGTTGATGCTGAAGATTAGCTATAAGGTGATCCAACAGGACATAGCCATATGCTTTAAATCCCTAACTTTTTCCTGGACCGCCCTATCGGGTTTTTAGTCCACCGGGATACCCTTTTTTGCCCAAGCCGCCCTTTTAGGTTTTCAGCTTGCCGGGTGTACAGATTTTTTTGTATTTTATCCCTAATTTTGACCCGAACCCTTTTGGCTCGCCGGAATACCCTTATTTTTTCCTAGGCCAGTCGACCTAATGGGTCTTTGTTTATGCGTAGTATCTTTTAACTATGTCCGTGTTTATAGGGTGTGGAAGGTCGTCGCCATCCATAGTGGTTAGGATCATTGCTCCACCAGAGAATATATTTTTAATCACATATGGTCCTTCGTATGTAAGAGTCCATTTCCCCCTAGGATCACCTTGTGGCAATATGATACGCTTGATTACCAAGTCACCAACCTGATATACCTAACGTCTGACCTTCTTGTTAAAAGCTTTGATCATACGTTTTTGGTACATCTGACCATGGCAGACAGCTGTAATCCTCTTCTCATTAATCAAGTTTAACTGGTCAAATCGAGTTTGAATCCAACCATTTTCACTCAACCTCGTATCCTTTATGATTCTCAAAGAAGGTATTTGGACTTCAATTGGTAGAACAACTTCCATGTCGTATACCAAGGAGAAGGGAGTTGCCCCTGTTGATGTACGCGCCATGGTACGGTAACCATGGAGAGATAATGGTAACATCTCATTCCAGTCCTTGTAGGTTACTGTCATTTTTTGTTTGATCTTCTTGATGTTTTTATTAGCGGCTTCTACGGTGACATTCATCTTTGGCCGGTAAGGAGAAGAGTTATGATGCTGGATCTTGAATTGCGCATATAGTGCAATGATCATAGTATTGTTGAGATTGGTACCATTGTCTGTAATGACTCTCTCTAGAATACCATACCGACAGATAAGGTTATGTTTGATGAATCGGGCCACAACGTTCTTGGTGACAGAAGCGAAGGAAGCTGCCTCAACCCACTTTGTGAAGTAATCAATGGCGACCAAGATGAAGCGATGACCATTAGAAGTTGTGGGTTTGATCTCTCCAATCATGTCAATGCCCCACATTGCAAATGGCCAAGGAGCAGTTAGGACATTTAGAGGCACTGGAGGCACATGTACTTTGTCAGCATAGATATGACACTTGTGACAGGTTCATGAATGTTGATGACAATCTGCTTCCATGGTGGACTAATAGTATCCTGCTCGGAGGATCTCTTTTTCCATCGTGTGACCACTAGAGTGGGTGCCAAAAGTTCCTTCATGTAGATCAACTATGATCTTGGCTACCTTACTCTTATTCATGCACCGAAGCAAAGTAGATTCATGATTGCGCTTATAGAGAACTTCGTTACTGAGGAAGAACTTAGCAGAGAATCTTCTCAGGAATTTATTTTTGTTGACTAAAGCTCCTTTCGGATATTCTTGGGCCTCGAGATATCTCTTAATTTCATGGAACCAAGTCTTGGCCGCCACTTCATCATTACTAACCTCGTGACAGTAAGATGGTTCGTCCATCCTCTCTATGGTGATATGAGGAGTCTCATTATCCCAATTGATTTTGAACATGGATGACATAAATGTTAGCGCGTCTACTATTTGATTTTCCTCTCGTGGAAAATGCTCAAAGGTAATTTCTTCAAAATGTGGGATCAATGTCAACACATGTTATTTGTAAGGGATGAGATTAGGGTGCTTCGTGTCCCATTATCCTTTGATCTGACTGATGACTAATGTTGAATCTCCAAATACACTTAAGGACTTGATTCTTAAATCTATGGAAACTTTGAGACCCAAAATATACGCTTCATATTCTGCCATATTATTGGTACAGTTGAAACACAACCTAGTGTTGTACCCTAATTTTTTCCCCTAAGATCCCTTCATCATACCATGTTGATTCATTCACAACAAGATCACATTAGGATTCTTGGTTCCCCTCCCTATATTTAGCTTTTCTCTTTGAGGAATCACCAAGAACCTTGACTTGTGTTCTTTTGTGATCATGAATATTTTTGTCTTGATTTCTTCTTTTAATTAAATGCAACGTTGGTTTGTCTTTCTTGTTACTCATGTAGGTAAAGGTAATAAGATTCAGCAAGTTGCTCCATGGGTTCATGAGTTTATTTCCATGTCCAAGTCAATAAAGCTTGAGAAGTTTAAACCTCACCATTGGATTTGTTTTGGAATAAATGGCATGGAAAGGTTATTTTGGTTCATCTCATTTCAAGGTTATCATATTTGGTTGAAAAGAACAAAGGATTGATTGGAGAAGTTGTCATGCTTGGACAAGGCTTTGTTCCCATTGGTCACAAATGCATACTTATCTCAATTCTCAAGATACGGAAGTGGTTGTGGTTGCTATGAGTTCTCATTATCATCCTCAACAACTTATATTTACAAAGCATTTGTTTTGGTACAAGAAGTTTGTTCAAAATTGTCAAAGTTCCTCAAGGCATGCTTCTTAATCTTGAGACTAGGGTTTTGAACTTCAAAGGAGTATATCTTGCCCATATTTTGGTATTTTTGAGTGACTCCAAAGACTTCATTCTATTCAAAGGAGCATTAACAAATCACTTTAAAAGTTCCAAAGAGTTTTCATGTGGAAGAAACTTGATGAGGAAGAAAGATTACAAGTCCTCTAGATGAATCCCCAATTTTTCATGTGTGACTTGAAATGAACATAACTTGGTCAATTTTTATCACCTTGAGCCCATTACTTTTCCATAATGATCTTGAAGGTGTGAACTTTATGCCTTCTTTTATGTGCAAAGTAAGAAAATCGATGGAAGTTACCTTAAGGATACAAAAGATTATAGGTTATTTTATGAAATTTTGCCAACTTCAACAAGTCATAACTTTCTCAATTTTTGGAGATTTTGAATGGTTCAAGTTTCAAAATGTCATTCAAGAGATCTACTTCATGCCGTCTTTTTTGGTCAAGAGCAAATTCCAAGTGGAAGGCTATGTTTGGATGCAAGACATTATAGGTCACTTTTGAAGAAAAAATTGAAATATTTCTAAGTATGGAAAGTCAACATTTTTCTCCAACTTTGACTCAACGCAACTTTCAGCTCAAGCATCCATTTGATTCCATTATTTTTCCATTGCAAAGCTTGTAACCTCATCTTTCTGAAACATCAAGAATCATGCTCTAAGACCCCTTGAGTTGAAAATTTCATTGGTCAGAAGTTGGCACTTTGAAATTGAATTTCTCACAAAGTCAGAATTTAGAAATCCATAATGTGGCCTCTAATAATAAGTGTTCCACGTGTTTTTCCCTCTAAACACGTTTAGTGAAGTTCTATAATTGTTTAGCACCTCAAAACGCAAGGATTTGATGAGTTTTGGTGAAAATTAGATCACACTTCACTCGTGCATTAGGTTTGCACGAATTCCCTCCAAAATGCATCATTCACCAGTCCTTTTGATCCCATTTGCTTCACCTATAAATACATGAACTATCCCATTCATTTTCTCAAGCTTGGGTAGCCAGAATCACCCTGCCAAAATTGTTCCATAACTCAAAATTCAGCAACCCTCGAAACCCATACACAAGCCTTTTTCAATCCAATTTCCTTATCAATTCACCTTCCTTGATCTTCCCTAAAGCTAACCATATAATTACATTCAAGAATCGTGCCTTAGATTGCTCCATAGAAGTACAGTTTCAGAGCTCTACAACTCAACTTCAATAGGTAGATTCCTTCATCAATTCTTCAAAACTTTGATATCATTGTGATGAGCTCATTGCCCTGGTTCTAGTTGTAACACTTACCTTTTACTGGGAACACATTTCACCATGAAATTTCAAATCCCTTTTCAAACTTTCTTTCCAAATTGCTTGAGCTACAGTTTATATAAATTTGGCGCGAGGGTGTGGTTGTCTTCGTCTTGAAGAGACGAAGCGAATGACATAGGTCTAAGATTCTGATTTTACAGTTTGAGAGACCTGCAATTCACGTTGGTTGGAGGTTAAAGATGACCAACGTGTCATCTTCCAACCAATAATGGCACGCCACTTGTTATTTTTGAATTTTGATTTTATTTCTGATTCTATGCTTTATTCACTAATGACCATGATATGCACAATGTTCCAGATCCATTGGATTTGATTACTAACGCGTTTTGACTCTCATCCAATGGTCCACATATTTTTTACTCTTATTTTCTTTTCTGATTTTTTATATTTAATTGTTTTAAACTTCAAAAAATTATAGAAATTTCATTTTAAGTCCAAAAAATTTGAAACAATTATGAAAAATATTTTTGATTATTCTCTTTCTGATTTTTATTTTTTTGCAATTTAATTTTGTGTTTTGGTATTTTTTATGAATTTACACTTTATTTGAATTGTTTTAAATGTTTAAAAATACTTTTATGCATTTTTAAATTCTGAAAAATTATAGAATGATCCAATGATATTGTGACAAATATTGGTGACCTTATTTTATTTTTGTTTCTGACTTTGCTGTTTTTTATCATTTTTGTTTTATTTTACCAATTTCTTTTAATTTTAAATATAGTTTCTGACTTTAAAAAATTACCAAAAAATTTATAAAATCATTTGAGCCCTTTTATGATTTTTTTATGGTCTTACTTTTTATTTCTTGATTAATTTGAACATAGTTGATATTTTTCTCTTCATTTCTATTTTTAAACATTATTTTTAAACCTTTTTTGTATATATTAAAATGTAATATTATTTTGTGACTATTTTCTGGCTAATCTTGGGTTAAATTTTTGATCATGAACTTTACTAACATCATTGGATCCATGGTGTTGAGTCTAACTCCACAAAAATGGATGAATAATTTTAATAATAGTTTGATTAAATTTAATCCAAAAGTGGTTTGTATATTCTCTCCCACCCCTCTTCATCTCATCTCCTTATTGCACTAAGTGTTATTGGAGCATGACCTCTATATCATGTCTCAAAACAAATGGTGCATAGATTTCTATTGACCGGCCTCAAAATAGGTGCGACTTCTATATAAGTCCACTTACAGTTGCTTAACATAGCGCTAAATTTTGTCCCGATTCGAAAAAATGATCATTCGTGGCCCAAACTTATGTTTGCACGCCCAAGCATGTTAATTTGATATTTTTGATCCAATAACCTTGAGATTCATTTGGTGGAGGCTTTGGTTCTACCAATCTTCTAATGGATCTACAATACCTTTGGTCAACGCGGATCACTTAAACATCGTTGATCATTAAGTGTTACTCATAAGGATTCCAAATGGATGATATACTTGACAAAAAACAAATACAACTTGTTCTGTGGAGGATTTGGTTCTACCAATCCTCTAATGAGTTCAAAATGAAACTTTCAAGATGATCATCCAGTTAACCATTAATCACTAATAATTGACTTTATCTTTTATTCTTTTATTATATGTCCCTTTTATTTTTATGCACTATTTACTTTTAGCATTTACATTTCATGTCATTTTCATCTTTGCGCATTTGAGCATTTACTTTCTTGTCATTTCTATTTTGCTCACTTGAGCTTTTCTTTTCTTTTTCTTAAGATACTTAATAATCAACACAAACCCTAAAAATCGTTAATGATACTTGGACTATTTGGTTACTATCCTTGGCATTATGGAGCATTGGACTTTTTGGACTTAGGATTAGAAACCTTGGCCTATGATTGGAGACCTTGTGATCTTATCTGATTATTTTGTATGGAGATCTTGAGGGTTACCTCAATACATTGGGTTGTTTGTTTGTTTTGTGTGCAGGTTATTGTGATTACACCCTTTGTTTGTAATCTGGAATTCACCCGTATACAGTCGTTACTCTGCCCAATTTTTGTGAAGACTTAATACACTTGAAGTTTGGTTCTCTCAAGAGGTCTAGTATTTTTGCTTGTTTGGTTTCAATCCAAAGAATGAGAATTCTATCTTGGCTCATAGTGTCAAGTATTGGCTTCTTGTTGGTTAGATGGTTCTTGTCCCTAGCTTTTACCTTATGTTTTAGGATAGCCTCTTCTTCTCCTCCTACCTTCTTTAATTTCAAAAATCTTCTTCCTCCTTTTGAAAACTCTTCTTGTTTTAAACTTGAACCACATTCATAATAAACTTGGACTTAGGTCCATGCATTTTCAAACATTTTCATAAACAAACTCCAATAAACTTAATAATACTTTGACATCCTTTTTGTGAGAAGACTAAAAGTCGATCAATCTCATTCAAACCATTTTTCCACCTTGGCTTTCATCTTTAAACTTTTCTCAAAAAGATTGGACTCTTGTCAATCCTTGTAGTGATGCAAATAACTATACTTCTACAATATGTAGTGAAGAGAGATACTTTCCACTAGGGTGTTGAGTGAGGTGTTGTTGATTTTAAAATCCAGGCTATATCCTCCACTTTGAGAAGATGCAAATTCTCCTTTCTCATGATTTCGGGTAGTAGGTTTATTTTCCACACGCACAATGACGATGATGTTTTATCTCATAAAATTAACCAACACATTTGTGTTTTAAAATTTTTAAAAGAGGAACTACGTGTACCCTGATCCCCTATTGCACGAAAAGGTGGTACGTATGCACTAAAGGTTAGCAACCGTGGCGGGTGCAAAAATCATAAAAAATATATTTCTTTTCTCACCTCCACCATTTATCTTTATACAATACTTTATAGCCAAAATATATAGATTTTTACAAAGAGGTTCCTGCGGAGTACCGTAGATATTTAGGGTGCTAATACCTTCCCTAGGCATAACCAACCCCCTTACCTAGAATCTTTCCCCTTCTTTTTGGGTTATTCGCTCTTTTCCCATTCCTTTGGAAACAATAAAGCGCGGTGGCGATTTTTATTTTGATTTGTATAAGTCTAGTCAATCCAATGGCTTAGTCTTAACTGGGGAAATGTTGACCTCTTGTTGGTCCATCCCTAAGTGGGTTGAGCCTATCTTTGTTTATATTTGTATATGTGTTATTATTGTTTTTATGTTATATGTTGTATATATTTTTGTCTGGATTTTCCTGGTTTTCAGGGTGCTTGGTGATTACTCATAAGTCCTATAACCGGACTTGGGAAAACTTTAAGATAGGAAGGGCGACATAGTCATGTTAACTTTGAGGGAGTAATCCCAAAAAAGGAAGCATGTGATCCCCCACTCAGTGGAGGCCCATTTGACTGTAGTGTCGTTTACCGAGTAATCGGAAAGACGTACTGCTTTCGACCTAGGAGCCTGCTGAAACTGAGGACCGTAGAATACCAAACCCATCTTGGACTTTTAGGTGTAGTGCGGAAGCTATGACGAAGTAATCCAGAAATAGTTGGCACACGATACTACGCTCGGACGAGTCTTTCTTGAGAATATTACTAATTATCGAGTTAATCGGGAAGTTGGTAATATCCGAAGGAAGGATGTAGACTCTGGGAACCTCTAGAACCTTGTCCAACAGGTGATAACTCTTAGACCAAAACCTTATGGGTAGTACCTTCGACCTCATGCTCGTGACATTGAACCTATGAACCCTATATGTGTGATCTTGTGTGTGATTGTTGCATCATGCATCCATGCACTCATAAGCATCTTTTGAAGAAACCATATTTCAAGGGATTTAAAGGTTGACCATTTGTGAATATCTCAGGTACTTTTTAACCATGGATTCTGGAAAGAGAAAGACCGGGAAGTACAGTTTCAAGGATCCCAGAATAGATGAGTTGATCAGTCTAATTCCCGAGATCAAGTGTTCTGCAGACTTTCGGAAGAAGTACAGATCCATAATTCCTCTCATGAAGCTAAAGATGAAGGAGGGTATTCTCTCGTCCTTGGTCCAGTTCTATGATTCGATATATCATTGCTTTACTTTTCCCAACTATCAGTTAGTACCCACACTAGAGGAGTATTCTTATCTATTAGATTTACCTGTTACTGGTCGTATTCCTTTTACTGGTTTGGAGGGTGAGCCAAAACCACATGAGATTGTTGCTTTGGTTCATCTGGGGAAGTCTGAGGTGGAAGCCCATATGACTACTAAAGGATGGATTAGAGGATTACCAGCTCAATTCTTATTGGAGAAAGCTCGTTACTTTGCCAGGATGAAGAGTACAGTCGCTTTTAAGGCCATCTTTGCTCTACTTGCTTACGGGTTGTTCTTATTTCCTAATGTGGACAAGTTTGTTGACATTAATGTTATCAGGATCTTCATGACTGGAAACCCAGTTCCTACCTTGTTGGGTGATGGTTATTACTCTATTCATCTTCAAAATTCTTATCATGCGGGGATGATTATCTGTTGCACGCCTCTGTTGTACCAATGGTTTATCTCTCATATGCCTCAGTCTGATGCTTTTTGGGATGTTAAGAAGGAACCCCGTTTGGTTCCTAAGATCATGGCACTTACTCACTCAAATATTGATTGGTATCATCGAGCTTACCAGGATATAGAGATTATTGAAAGTTGTGGTAGTTTCCCCAATGTACCTCTTGTTGGTACAAAGGGAGGAATTAACTATAACCCTGTTCTTGCGCGACGACAGCTTGGTTATCCAATGAGGGATAAACCAAACTGTATTCATTTGAGCAGTTTCTTTATGAAGGAGGGAGAAGACCACAGGGAAGCTAGGGAGCAGATTGTGAAGGCCTGGCGTCACATTTATAAGAAGAGTAGGAAGGATTTGGGACCTAGGGGTGCTGTTTCTTTGGAGCCACATCTTCAGTGGGCCCGAACGAGAGCTATTCGGTTGAAGATGTCGTATTCCCGGGAAACACCTATGCCTGATTTGTTTGTGAATACCACTCCTCCCTCATTGGATGATCTAGAAGAGATACACCTTGCTTTAGTAAAGATGCAACAGGAAAAGGATGCTTGGAAGAACAAGTTCCAAACTTTAGAGATTTCCTATAGAGCGGGCCTGAAGGAGAAAGACGACTTGATTGAGATCCTTGAGAGTCGAGCAGTAGAGTCTATGGAGAGGCAAGGGGGTTTATTTTCTCCTAAGCCTCAATCAGATTCTAGTTGCTCACTTCCTAATTCAGGTGATTGGAAGGAGGTTGCCACCAGTTATGCGGAAGAAAATCAGAGGTTGAAGGCTCAGATTGCCAGGCTCACGAGGAAGCGCCAGTGTATAGAGTGATCTCCATCAGTTTTGCTTTTCAGGGTTTTAGATTTTATTTTCATCTTGTACTTGGGATCATTGAAACTTGTAATCCATTTTGGAGTTGTTATAATAAAAAAAATTCCATTATTTCAAATGCGTTATTACTTTGATATTTGCAATATGTTCATAAACTTTAAATCCCTTGACATATTAAATAAGATAAAATCATGTGCATTACAGATCATGCATCATATTACACATACTTCTTGCATTTGTTATGCATATCCAGGTGTCTTACCAAGCTTCTTTACTTCGTTCAGCAAGCTGACTCACCACTACAACACTCGGGCTAATTTCAGAAAGAAGATGGACAACCTAGAACAAGAGAATCGCGAGCTATGCGAGGAGGTTTCTGCTTTGAAGGTCGGCATGGCCAATCTGACTACTCTGATGGAAGCTCTAGTGGCTTCTCAGAATCAGCCACCGAGTGTCCAACCTCAACCAACAAGGGCAACTACTGAAGCTCCGACTGTTCCCATATCTGCTACTCCAGCTGTTGTTCAGAATCGCATGCCTCAAGGTTATCCATGGGGAATGCCAAATAATTTTGCACCTGAAGGTTTCAATCTTGGTCCTCAAGATACTCCGATTGTTCAGACTATTGTTACTCCGACTCCTCCTATGGTGCATGCTGCTTCTGCTGCACCTCCTTTGGTGAATATGGTTCCATTTGTTAATGATGATGTGTGTCGTCCTTTCCCTCCACCGAGTGAAGACTTGGATCTTTATGAAAGAATGGATGATTTTCAAGAGCAGTTTTATAAGATGCAAAGAGAGATGAAGGCCCTCAGGGGAAAAGAGCTATTTGGGCAGAATGTGAATGATTTATGCTTGGTCCCGAATGTTAAGATACCGACTAAGTTTAAGGTCCCGTTGTTTGAGAATTATAGGGGAAACACTTGCCCTCGTGCTCATCTGGTGATGTACATGAGGAGAATGTCTACCCATACTGATGATCAGCGTTTGCTGATTCACTTTTTTCACGATAGTTTGACTGGTGTTGCACTGAAGTGGTATATAAGTTTGGACAACACCAACATCCATACCTTCAATGATTTTGGAGAAGCATTCATCAAACAATACAAGTACAATGTGGACATGGCACCTGACCATGATCAACTCAGGGCCATGGTTCAGAAAGACAGGGAATTGTTCAAAGAATATGCACAGAGATGGAGTTAGGTAGCTGCCCAAGTGATTCCTCCCATGGAAGAGAAGGAGATGACTAAGATTTTCTTGAAAACGTTGGGTGATTTCTACTACGAGAGGATGGTAGCAAGTGCGCCAAGTGACTTTACTGAAATGGTAGGAATGGGTATCCGCTTAGAATAGGCTGTAAGAGAGGGTTGTTTAACAAAGGGTGAAAGTTTTGGAAGTGTGAAGAAACCATCTTATGGGTTTACCAAGAAAAAGGAAGGGGATGCAAATGTTGCTATGCAAGAAAGGAGGGTTAATTCTCCTAGAAGGAATTATCAGCGTCATCAGGAAGTCGTCTCGGTTACTTCAGTTGTAGGTACTGCTCCAACTACCATTGCTTATCAGAGACCGTCCCAGCAGGGGAATCAAGGGTATAATCAGAGAAGGGGGATTTATGACCCTATTCCTATGAGCTATACAGAGTTACTACCGACATTAATTCAGAAGAAGTTGGTTCATACCCGACCACCTCCTGTCGTACCATCACCATTGCATTGGTATTACAAGGCAGACTAAACATGTGCTTTTCATCAGGGAGCACCAGGGCATAATGTTGAGAATTGTTATCCTTTGAAGACTGAGGTGCAGAAGTTGGTGAAGTCTGTTATTCTATCTTTCAAGGATGTGGGACCTAATGTGAAAGACAACCCTCTACCCAAGCATGAGGGAGTAAATGTTGTGAATATGGTGGCCGGTTGTCCAGGCGACTTCTGGATTTTTGATATTAATCTAATTAGAGGAGATTTAGTGAAAATGCATGCAGACCTTTGTGAATTTAGCTACTATACGCATGACCATGTTGGTTTTGCTATTTGCAATACAGACATACAGGGTTGCGATAAGATAAAGGTTGATTTACAGGAGATGATGGATGAGGGCCTAATCTACATAATCCGGCCTAGGGCGGAGTATGAAGAGGAAGTGAATATGGTTTCTGGATGTCTTGGAGAATTCAGAATTTTTGATGTAGAGTATATGAATGAAGACCTTGCGCAATTGCATGCTACCTTCTGCCATGTGGCTGGTCAGGTGAAACACCAATATGGATCTTGCCGAGTTTGCTGTCGAGATTCTCGAGGATGTTCAATCGTGAAGAAGGGTGTTCAGTTGTTGTTAGACAATGGAACTATCAAAGTTACAAGTCAAAGGGATGATTACCATGAAGTCGATATGGTTGAGGTTTGCTTGACTGAAGAAGAGTCGGATGAAGAGTATGCCTCCGCAGATGAGTATTTCTCCTCAGATGAGGATTTTTTTTCTAGAAATGACTCAATAATGACTGATTGTGTTGAAGAAGTGGTAAACGTCATTGTACCTTGTTTTAGGGCACCCGCCCATCTTTAAATTGAGTATTATAGCAAGCCAGTTGTTATCCCATTGGTGATTAGTTTTCCGGGTCCTATCCCCTACAAATCAAATAAGGTTGTGCCTTACAAATACTACGCTACAATCTTAGAGGATGGAGTGGAAGTTCCCATCCAGCCAATCCCTGATGTTGGTTATATTGCTGAAAATAATAGGGTGACCCGCAGCGGTCGTGTGTTTGCACCAGTTGTTCAAAGAGATGTTAGTGTTGGAAAGGAAATTGCTGATAATGTTGAACCCAAGAAGGCTACGGGTGAGACTAGTGGGGCTATGTTAGAGAAAGAAGTAGATGATATTTTAAATATAATCAAGATGAGAGACTACAAAATTGTAGATCAGCTACTGCAGACTCCTTCAAAAATATCTATCATGGCGTTATTGATGAACTCCTCTGATCACAGAGAATCCTTGATGAGGGTACTGGACCAAGCTTTTGTGGAGAGTGATATGCAAATAAACCAATTCAGCTGCGTAATAGGGAACATTACGTCATGTAATAATTTGAGTTTTTGAGATGATAAATTACCAGATGAAGGAAGGAATCACAACCTGGCCCTCCACATCTCCATGAACTACAAGAATTATTCACTATCTGATGTGTTGATTGATAATGGATCTTCTTTGAATGTTATACCGAGGAGTACGCTTATGAAGTTGAAATATCAAGGAACGCCTATGCGCCCGAGTGGTATCATTGTGAAAGTGTTTGATGGATCAAGGAAATTTGTTATTGGTGATGTGGACTTGCCTATTCATATAGGACCACATTTGTTTCAGGTAACTTTCCAGGTCAGGGATATTGTACTCGCTTATAGATGTTTGCTAGGAAGGTCGTGGATACATGAGGCAGGGGTTGTCACTTCAACTTTACACCAGAAACCGAAGTTTGTACGTGAAGGGAAAGTAGTGATCATAAATGGGGAACAAGCATTATTGATATCTCATTTGTCCTCTTTCAGCATTGTGGAGGTGGCTGAGGCTGATGTTGGAACCCAGTTCCAAGCCCTATCCATTGACAATATAAGAGGAAATGATAATTCCATGGTTTCACTTAAGGATGCGCAGTAGGTTGTGCGTAAGGGTCATAGTGAAGTGTGGGGGAAGATTGGGGATCCACCTGTGAACAAAAATAGAGCTGGCTTGGGATTCTCTTTAAAGAATGACAAAGGTAATGGCATGAAGCCGAAGTCTGCTGTGAGCAAGTATTAAGACATCTTCCATAGCGGGGGTTATCTTCATCCAGTTGTTTCCAAGATTAACGCCATTGTGGAAGATGAAGCAGAGCAGGAGGTGTCGAATTATGCGACACACGGAGTTAGGGTTCATAACTGGATCACCATTGATGTTCCCTCTTGCATACATGTTTCAAAGTAATTTGTTTTGTTAATCTTTCTGAAAAAGGCTTTCATTATGCCCAAGGTGGAAGTATTAATGTTGTAGGGCTTATCTGTTTGTTGTGACTGTTAAAATCAATAATAAAAGTTGTCTTTGTTTCCCAAATTGTGTCTTTATTGTCTGATTTTTCTTGGAAAATGGTTTAAAAAAACAAACCTTTCAAAATTAATAATAATTGAAATTCAATTTGCATGATCACTTGTTATATGTGTCAATTTCTAAAAGCAATCATAAATCATATGTGCAGATTAATTAAAAAAAACCAGTTGAATTCAATGACCTTGCACCCTCTCCCAACTTTGAATGTCCTGTGTATGAGGCTGAAGAAGAAGACTATGATGAGATTCTAGAAGAGGTCTCACGGTTGCTTGAGCACGAGGAAAGTACCATTCAGCCATTTAAAGAGCCATTGGAAGTGATCAATTTGGGTTCCGAAGAAGATCCAAAGGAAGTCAAGATTAGAGCGTTGATGCTTCCCGATGTGAAGAGCAGGTTGATTGAGCTGTTGAAAGAGTATATGGATATTTTTGCTTGGTCTTATCAAGATATTCCTAGTCTAGATACAGATATTGTAGAGCACCGTTTGCCGTTGAAGCTAGAGCGTCCGCCAATTAAACAAAAGTTGAGAAGAACTCACCCAAATATGGCATTAAAAATCAAAGAGGAGGTTCTAAAGCAGATTAATGTTCGTTTTCTTATGACGTCAGTGTATCCTTAATGGATTGCCAATATTGTTCTAGTACCGAAAAAATACGGAAAAGTCCGCATGTGCGTAGATTACAAAGATCTAAATAAAGATATTCCAAAAGATGCTTTTCCATTGCCACACATTGATATGTTAGTGGATAGAACAACAAAATTCAAAGTATTCTCATTCATGGACGGATTTTCCGGGTATAATCAAATAAGAATGGCTCCGGAGGACATGGAAAAAACAACGTTTATCACACCCTGGGGAACATTATGTTACAAAGTGATGCCCTTCAGGTTGAAGAATGCTAGTGGAACGTACCAGAGGGCTATGACAACCCTATTCCATGATTTGATGCACAAGGAAATCGAAGTATATGTTGATGATATGATTGTTAAATCCCAAACTGAAGAAGGGCATGTAGAAGATTTGTTGAAGTTGTTTCAGCGTTTGAGGAAGTATCGTCTCTGCTTGTATCTAAATAAATGCACCTTCGGTGTTCGATCAGGAAAATTGTTGGGTTTCATTGTTAAACAGAAAGGAATTGAAGTTAACCTGATAAAGTCACAGCAATTCAAGAGATGCCAGCGCCAAGAACTAAAAATCAAGTCAGAGGTTTCCTCGGGCGTTTGAATTAAATTTCCAGATTCATTTCCCACATGACTGCAACATGTGAACCGATCTTTAAGTTGTTAAAGAAAGATCAAGGTTGTTTGTTGACGGATGACTGCCAAAGGGCATTTGAAAGTATTAAAGAATATTTTCTTGAACCTCCTATCTTGCTCCCTCCTGTCGAAGGAAGACCGTTGATTATGTATCTGACAGTGTTAGATAAATCCATGGGTTGTACTCTGGGACAACATGATGAAACAGGGAAGAAGGAGTTCGCCATTTATTATCTCAGTAAAAAATTCACTGATTGTAAGTTGCGGTATTCCATGCTGGAAAAGACATGTTGTGCTTTGGCCTGGGCGGAAAAACATTTGCGGCAGTATATGTTGAATCACACTACTTGGTTGATCTCCAAAATGGATCCAATCAAGTACATTTTTGAAAAGCCTGGTCTTACTGGGAGAATTGTCCGCTGGCAAATGTTGTTATCTGAATATGATATCGAATACCGCACTCAAAAAGCTATTAAGAGCAGTGTGTTGGCAGATTATCTTGCTCACCAACCAGTGGAGGATCACCAGTCTCTAGAATATGAATTCCCCGATGAGGATCTGATGTTCCTGAAAGTGAAGGATTATGATGAACCATTTCCTGAGGAAGGTCCTGACCCTGAATCTCGTTGGAGTATGATATTTTATGGAGCTGTGAATGCTTATGATAAAGGAAATGGTGTCGTGATTGTCACTCCTCATGGATCGCACATTCCTTTTACCGCAAGGTTAACATTTGATTGTACTAATAATATGGCAGAATATGAGGCTTGCATCATGGGTCTCGAAGAAGCTATTGATCTCAGAATTAAAAATCTAGATGTGTATGGTGATTCTGCTTTGGTAATAAATCAGATTAAAGGAGAATGGGATACTCGTCACCTCGGCTTGGTCCCTTACAAAGATTATGCTAGAAGATTGTTACCCTTCTTTAACAAAGTTGAATTCCATCACATTCCTAGAGATGCAAATCAATTGGCGGACGCTCTGGCAACTCTGGCTTCTATGTACCAAGTGAATACTTGGAATGATATACCTCGAATCACGGTTCGACGACTGGATAGGCCCGCTCATGTGTTTACAACAGAGGAGGTAGCAGATGAAAAACCTTGGTATCATGATATAAAGCATTTTCTTCAAACTCAGGAATACTTGATTGGTGCTTCGAAGAAAGATAGAAAGACATTGAGAATATTGGCAGGCAGTTTCTTCCTCAGTGAAAATGTGTTGTATAAAATAAATTATGACATGGTCTTACTCAGATGCATGGATAGACACGAAGCAGGCATGTTGATGCATGAGGTTCAAAAGGTTCATTTGGCACTCATGCAAATGGACATTCGATGGCTAAAAAGATGATAAGGTCAGGTTACTATTGGCTGACAATGAAATCTGATTGTTACAAATTTGCAATGAAGTGTCATAAATTCCAGATTTATGCAGACAAGGTCCATGTGCCTCCGACACTTCTCAATGTGATTTCCTCTCCGTGGCCTTTCTCTATGTGGGGTATTGACATGATTGGGATGATAGAACCCAAAGCTTCGATACCATTTCATCTTGGTAGCAATTGATTACTTCGCCAAATGGGTAGAGGCTGCTTTGTATGCCAATGTTACTAAGAAGGTGGTTGTGTGTTTCATCAAGAATAATCTTATATGTCGTTATGGTGTGCCGAACAGAATTGTCACTGACAATGGCTCGAATTTGAATAATAAAATAATGATATAACTTTGTGAAGAATTCAAGATTGTCCATCACAATTCATCTTCATACAGGCCGAAGATGAATGGGGCTATTGAAGCTGCTAATAAGAATATCAAGAAAATTATCCAGAAAATGGTTGTTACTTATAAGGATTTGCATGAAATGCTCCTTTTTGCTCTGCATGGATATCAAACATTTGTCTGCACTTCAACAGGAGCAACCCCGTTCTCCCTGGTGTATGGAATGGAAGTTGTACTCTCAGTCGAGGTTGAGATTCCCTCTTTGCGTGTGATAATGGAAACCAAGTTGTCAGAGGTTGAATGGGTACCGGTTTGACCAATTGAATTTGATTGAGGAGAAGAGGATGACGGATTTGTGTCATGGCCAGTTATATCAGAAAAGGATGAAGAAATCTTTTGATAAGAAGGTTAAACCTCGTGAATTCAGAGAAGGCGACCTCGTGCTCAGGAAGATCATGTCTTTCAACACTAATTCTAGGGGAAAGTGGACTCCCAATTTTGAAGGCCCATATGTTGTCAAGAAAGCCTTCTCCGGCGGTGCATTAATTCTTGAAACTATGGATGGTGAGGAGTTCGCATGTCCCATGAATGTTGATGCAGTCAAGAAATACTTCGCCTAAAGAAATAAAAGAACAACTCGCTAAGTTGAAAACCCGAAAGGGAGGCTTAGGCAAAAAAGAGCGTCTCGGTAGGCCGAAAACCCGAAGGGGTGGTCTAGGAAAAAGTTAGAGACATAAACAGAATAAATTTCCCGCTAAGCTGAAAACCCGCAAGGGCATCCCAGGAAAAAGTTAAGGACTTTCTTGGCAAGTAACTACATCAGACAAGACTTGATCATTGGAGCAACAATCTTCTCAGATTCTCATCACACTTCAACAGAAGCTTTTTCTCGGGATTTCAAAAGTTGTTAGAGGGGATAGTGGTGATTGTATCTCAATGTATCTTTTCCATTATATATTATCATTTTCCAAACTTTTTAATCATCTATGGAGTCTCGCCATTCGCAGACTACCATTCTATTAATGAAATTTGAGCTTTTACCCAATTCTTCGTATTTCTTATTTTATTTAGCTTGCAAAGACTCCATTTATTATTGATAGTAACTTTTAAAGCAAAAAGATTAAAAAACAAAATCGACTTTTTCAAAAAGAATTTACAATTTGCTCTTACTTTGGAATTTGTGATGCGAAAAAAATAACAATAACAAAATGGTGATCCCAGGAATGGGCAAACTCCAGTTTGTTTTAAGAAGTTTCTGTTCCCCTCATGAAGGTTTACTCAGGATGATTCACCGTATTGGGTTCGTGACTCTGGTATCCTCGGTCAAGTTTGGATGCATTTCTCCTCTTTTCTGAGTTTTCATGATGTGAAGTTTCAATCTGAGATTTCCCCAGTAAAGTTTTTGTTTGGTCTAATGGAAGTTCTTTCTCCCGAGAAGTTGGTACCATAATCACTCTTGAAGAACGCATGTCCCTAGTTTCTCTAGTGAAGAACGTATTGTGGTTTTCCCTTTGAGGATATGGTGTTAATCTCCCCATTGAAGTAGGCCTGAATTCCCCATTGAATGTTTTGATGATTTGGTGTCCATCTGCTTTGCTTGAAATTGGTTTTCCAATCCCCAATAAAAGTGTTACTTTTGAAAACATTTGGTTCCTCAGTGAAGCCTGAAGAAGGATGTTCTATCCCTGTATCTGTATTATTCGGTCACTTTGTTTTGTTTACTTCCGGATTATGTTTCTCCCAAGTAAAGCTAAAGCAAGCAGTAGGTTTTGTTTCTTCTGTTGGCATTTACCTTTTCTTGGAATGATCATCTTGGATGTGGTTTAGCCGAGTGTTGTTTGTGTCAGAGTTGGCTTTTCCTGGTTACTCCTAGTGTTGTATATCTGTTTTGTCAGCATACGCACGATAACACTCATACATTCATACATACACCATGCATAGCTAAAATTGGCAAATCATTGTTCATTGACATTTTTTTAATATTTTTGTTGACATATTGCCCTGTTTTGTAGAGTTACGTTGTCCTCTCTTCAATAGAGTGTTTGCCTTAAGCAGAAAGCATATATTCTTTCAATGTCCCCATTGAGTAGTCCCTCGTGGAAGATTTTTTCTTTAGCCTTCCTGTACAACTCCTTGTTTGGATGGATTTGGTTTTCCCTCATGAGTTTATTTCTGAAAGGATGTATTTTGGTTGACTATTTCATTCCAGTTTATTTCTGGTTTGAATTTGTGGTTCCACAACAATATTATTTACTTTGGATTTCTGAAAACTTCTATTTTTGGTTGGTGCATTTATTTTGCACGAGAAGACTTTATCTCCTCAGCAGAAATATCGTGGCCTTTCCCCAAGAAGTCATATTTATTTCCCCAGGAAGTCATATTTCTATCCCCAGAAAGTCATTTGTTTTTACAATCCCCCATGAAAACAAGTAGCAGGTCTCTTTATTTGAGCAACTTGTGCTTCCATGTAAAAGCCAACATAACTTTTTTTTTCTATCTCCTCTATGAGTGGATTATTTGTAGTCCGTCATCAGTTTACGCCAGTGGATGGCAAGACTTTCGAATTCGCAGAAACAGCTCGCTGTAAAATCTTTGCAAGTGGAAGTCTCTTTATTTGAGACAGCTTACATATTACCCTTTTTCCAGGAAAAGTGCATCGGTTAAAGAAGAAGTTGAGACCCGTTCTAGGAGAAATGCCAGAATTTTAGGGAAACTTGTTATCTTTTTGCTACCCTCAGTGAACGTTGGTAGTTCATCATCAATGAACGGCGATGTTATGATATATTCTCTTTCTACCTTCAATAAAAGTTGGTAGGTCATTGGCAATGAACGTCGATGATTGTTATCTTTTTGCTACCCTCAGTGAATGTTGGTAGTTCATCGTCAGTGAACGAAGATGTTATGATATTTTCTATTTCTACCTTCAGTGAAAGTTGGTAGGTTATTGGCAGTGAACGTCGATGATTGTTATATTTTTGTTACCCTCAGTGAATGTTGGTAGCTTTACCTCCAGTAGGAGTTGGTGTATCCTTTGACCATTTTACCATCCTCTCTGAGTTGGGTCTTTTGATCCACCAGTGATTTATTTTCCTGGTTGGGTCGCTCTCTTGTTTCTTTATTATTATTACATCCCCAATGGTGTTCTGCGTCTCTTTGGTCTTGTTCATATGCATTCATGATCATAAACATTTGCATGGCATCTTAGGGCCAAAAATAGGGTTTGTTTTATATTTAAGTATCTTCGATCGCGTCAACACGAAGATTTTTAACCTTTGTATCTCCATATAGAAGAAACTTAAATAAGGGAAGCTATTGTACCCCAATTTTTGCCCCAAATATCCCTTTATCATACCATGTTGATTCATTCACAACAAGATCACATTAGGATTCTTGGTTCCCCTCCCTATATTTAGGTTTTCTCTTTGAGAAATCACCAAGCACCTTGACTTGTGTTCTTTTGTGATCATGAATATTTTTATCTTGATTTCTTCTTTTAATTAAATGCAATGTTGGTTTGTCTTGCTTGTTAATCATGTAGGTAAAGGCAATAAGATTCAGCAAGTTACTCCATGGGTTCATGAGTTTATTTCCATGCCCTAGTCAATAAAGCTTGAGAAGTTCAAACCTCACCATTGGATTTGTTTTGGAAGAAATGGCATGGCAAGGTTATTCTGGTTCACCACATTTCAAGGTTATCAAATTTGGTTGAAAAGCACAAAGGATTGATTGGAGAAGTTGTCATTAGCTTCCTAGGACCTCAAGGAAGCTAACCTGATCATCATCATCACTTGAAACAAGCTCAAACTCAAAACACGATTTCCAGTTTTGAGGTAAGTTTTCTCAACTTGGAACTCTTCATACAGGCATCATCAATAGTTTATTTGTGAACAAAATATGTAGATATCATTGCCCTGAAGCTAACCATGTCTATAGTTTCCATTAATTTTGCTTGAGCTTAGAGAATTTTGAAACTGAAATTTCTGAAATTTTTAGGGTTCAGATTAGGGCCATTAAAATTCATGCTTATCTTTGATCTATAGTTTTAATACTTTACATTTTTGGAATCGTGAGAAAATTTGCTACAAGTTTCATGTTTACAGTTTTCATTTTTGATGAGAAATGAGCAAGTTACAGTTGGTCTGGCTAGAGGTTGAAGATGAAGTCTTCAGGGCGCGTTTTGCCTTGTATATTTATTGTTTTGCTTATATTAACGGATGTATAGCCACCCCAGTGGTAGAAGCGTGCGTCTGTAACCTTTGGGACCTGGATTCGAGCCCCAGTGGTACCTTTTTGTATTTTTATATGTTTTACAATTTTGACTTTTTTTGTTTGCAGGGCGCTGGGCCTCTTTGGGCCTGGCTTATTTTTTATTTTTGCTAGCTAACCCCGTATTTCCTTTATACGCCCCTGGCCCAATTTATTTTATTTTTCTTTTTTATTATTTCATTTATTTTCTTAAATATATTTTCTAAATATTAAAAATCATAAAAATACCAAAAAAAAATGATAGATTTATATTTTGACTTATTTTATTTTATTTTTCTCACAAAAAAAAATATTTTAATTTATTATACTTTATTTATTTTATTAACTAATCTTGTAAACTTAATTAATATTATGGTTTTATTTATTTATTTTTCACACCATTTAAAAATACATTATTTTTAATATTAAAAAGGCCAAAAATATTTTATAATACTATAAATATTTTTAAGATAAAAATACCAAAAGTACTTTTCTTAAATTTATTTTCTTTTGATTAATTAATAGAGCTAGGGTTTCACTTAAAAAAATTTCTTAATAAAATTCAAATTTAATTAATTATTTTCTTTATTTAATTAGGTTAAGACAAAATCCCTTTTTCATGAAAATCAAACAAAGATACATTTTCTTTACATTTTGCATTTTTTGTACACTTATTCATTTTGTACTTTGTATTTATTCATTTCCTTGTACATTGATATCAATTCAATATGGTTTTAATAGATTAATTAGGTTTACATTCTTGCAATCCCCATTCAATTTGTACACCCCCCTCCCCACAAATGTTGTAATAGCGTAGTAACTTTAAAATTCCGTAATTTATCGCTTTTATATACAAATGCTAGTAATTAGGGTTTGTATGGAAAGACTAAAATCAATACTTAGAAAACCCTAATTCAAGACAAAAACAAGCATAAAAATGATACACTTACACACAAGCACCCCTAGGGTTATCCCACTTGGTTGCCTTATACAAAATGACCTTATTACGCATGTAAAGTATCTCAGCAAAAACAAGCAAATACAATATCATAGTCCCTCGATGACGCTATCTAAGTTGCCTTCCTAATGATCTTAGTCCCTAAAAAAGAATGTTAAGATACCTTGAAACATTGCTAATTGATCTTACCTGATCAGAGTTGGACCGCCACAGCTGGTTCGAACTAGATTTGAAAGAGATGGGGGGGGGGTACCTGCAAGACACTCCGATGACATAGTAAGCGACGGAATGAGCAGGTGAATTGTATGTAGGTGTGTAAATAATGAATACCTGACCCTCGAGGAGAGAGACTGCCTTCCGCTCGATAAGGAACGGCTGGAGAGTGACAACTAATGGTTGTCGAGGGAGATTGGAAGCTGAAAGCCGCCATGCTGCCCACCAAAGATGAGCCAGAGAAGATGGCCGAATTGCGTACGTGCACGGATTTCGTTGCTCGCATCCACCTCCTAGAGTCAGATTACGTTGGCGCTTTGGCCGACGGGTTTGAGGCTACGGTGAGTCAGTTGTCCATGCTAAATTCGGGCTTGAACACCGAAGGGGTTGGAGTTCTGCCTCAGATCATCGACGGCCAGGTAGTGCCTCCTCTCGACTCTCCTAATGTGGACGTCAGCACTCCGAGGAATGATTGACTTTTTGTTATTGTTTTGGGGGCCTGCGTGCCCGTGTTTGTTTTTGTAGCCTATGTGCCCGTGTTATTCTTAATTTATTTGGGTCGTCGTGCCCTGGATTGTAATTTTGAACATTACCGGCCTTCGTGGTTGGTACATCATTAATCCGTTTTATGATTGCTTTTTCGATAGATGCCTTTGTTTGCAATTATCTGCTAGTATCTAGGTATATGCTCGACTGTTATTTTTATAAAGAAAACTTGATAAAGTTTGTGCTCGAGTGGAGATACCCTTTTGACCCCCGTGACGGTTCGACACGTTTCGAAATATGTTGATTATGCAGTGTGGAGTCCGCATGTCGGGCGTATAACCTAGATCGGGGTCCGACGCTCGCGGCGTGAACTTCCCATCGCGAGTTGGGTGTTCTTCCATGTGGGTACTTCGACAGTGGAGCTCAATCGAGGTGTCCCTGCCGGGCATTGGCGTTCGACTCATTGGGTGAACGACGGTATGCCCCTCGGTGGTTGGTAGGTCGGGTTCGTACCTTGACTCACCTACGTGATCGAGACTTTCCCTTTATTGGCTAAGGGTGAATGTTCGACGGCAAAAGTCCACAGTGGTTGAGGGATTTAGCTATAGTACTGTTTCAGCTTTGCAGCATTCCAGGGTCGTGGTAGTGGTTCTCTGTTTAACTGCTCGAGATGATATGCTCCGGTTCCTGTAGCGCCCTGGACGCGGTAAGGTCCTTCCTAGTTTGCGGCCAATTTCCCTTTGCGGGAATCTTTCTGGTTTCTTTGCAAGACTAGGCTGACGACCTAGAACTCGCGTCTGTTGACCTTGTCGTCGTGATGCAGGGCTACTCATTGTTTCAAAGTGGACTCGCGCAGGGCTGCCCCCGATCGGATTTCCTCGACCAGGTCGAGCTCATCCTTCAGGGCCTCGTTGTTTATTTCTTCGTCAAGAGGCATCTCTGTCCGCCTGGAGGGTTCCCTGATCTCTACGGGGATGACGGCCTCGAGGCCATATGTCAGTCGAAACGGGGTCTTGCCCGTCGTCGAATGGGGCATGGTGTGGTAAGCCCATAGGACTCTATGTAGTTCCTCGACCCACCCCATTTTTTATTCGCCCAGTCTACGCTTAAGTCCTCGCAGAATAACCCTGTTGGCGGCCTCGGCTTGCCCGTTGGTTTGGAGATTCTCGACTGAGGTGAAATATTGTTTGGTACCGAGTTTGGCGAGGAAGATTTGGAAGCTTTGGTCGGTGAATTGGGTACCGTTATCTATGATCAATGCCTGCGGGATTCCAAATCGAGCGAGGACGTTTCGTTTGTAGAAGCGGAGGATGTTATGGGAGGTGATTTTTGCGAGGGCCTCGGCCTCTATCCACTTTGTAAAGTAATCCACCGCCACAATGAGGAACTTGTTCTGGTACGTTCCTTGTACGAATGGTCTGAGGATATCCATCCCCCACCAGGTAAATGGCCACGGGGATGACAGTATATTCAGCTCGTGTGGGGGAGCGAGATTCATGTCGGCGTGCTTCTGGAACTTGTCGTATCTCTTGACGTGGTCTTTGGCATCCTGTTGCATTGTCGGCCAGTAGTACCCTGCTCGCAGAGCCTTCCTTGCTAGGGACTTGCCGCCCATGTGTTGGGCATTAATACCTTCGTGTATTTCTCGTAATACCTCAGGGACTGTAGATTCGTCGATGCACTTCAATAGGGGGATGGAAAATCCCTTGTGATATAGTTTGTGCTCGATCACCACGTAGGAGAAAGCTCATTGTTTGGTCGCGGCTGCCTCTGTTCGGTCTGGAGGGAGTTCGCCTTTTGTCAGGAAGTTGAACATTGGGGTCATCCAGCACGAACTGTCTCCGATGGCGTTCACCTCAAGCGGGATCGATGTTTTTCCGATGCTCGGGCGGGATAGAGATTCTTCTATGACGGATTTGTTTTCGCCCTTTTTTCTCGTGCTTGCGAGCTTCTAAAGTATATCGGACCTTGTGTTTTACTCGTGCGGGACGTGCAATATCTCTGCTCGGTCGAACTTCTTCATGTACTCTTTGACTAAGTTCAAGTATTCGATGACGCTGTTGTTTTTAGCCTGATAGCCTCCTTGGACTTGGGAAGCGACGAGTTGAGAGTCGGTGAAAATTTGTACTTCACGGGCACCTAGGTCCTCGGCTATTCTTAGTCCTGCGAGCAGGGCCTCGTATTCCGCTTGGTTGTTAGAAGTTGGGAAGGAGAGGGTGAGCGAGTGCTCGATCACCACACCTTCCTCGTTCTCTAAGAGGATCCCTGTGCCGCTTCCGGATGGGCTGGACGCTCCGTCGACAAAGATGATCCACTTATGATCTTTCCCTGCGGGGGGGGGGGGGGGGGGGGGGGGGTTGTGAGCGGTCATTTCTGCAACGAAATCGGACAAAGCTTATGCTTTTAGGGATTTCCTGCTCTCGTACTGAATGTCGAACTCAGAAAGTTCCAAGGACCACTTCAACATTCGACCTGCCATGTACGGTCGACCTAAGAGCTGTTTCATTGGATGGTCAGTTTGTATTATGATCGTGTGCGCGAGGAAATAGTGTCTGAGTCTCCTCGCCGCGTTGACAAGGGTTAGAGCTACTTTCTCTATCTGTTGGTATCTGACCTCGGGACCTTGCAGTGCTTTGCTCGTGAAATAGACGGGTTTTTGTCCGTCGGGCGTCTCGCGAATGAGGGTTGCGTTGACGGCTTCGACCGAGACAGCCAGGTACAAGAACAAAGGTTCCTCGTTGACGGGTCGTGATAATACGGGCGATTGAGATAGACTTTGTTTGAGATGGAGCAACGCCTGCTCACATTCCTCGGTCCATTCGAAGGCTTCTTCTTTGCGAAGGAGCTTGAAGAAGGGGAGGGCGTGCTGAGTAGATCACGCGACGAAGCGGGATAACAAGGTGAGCATGTCGTTCATGACTTTTATGGATTTTTTTGATGTGGGTGTGGAGAGGTCGTAGAAAGCTCGACATTTTTCGGGGTTGGCTTTGATTCCTCATTCCGTCAGGTAGAAGCCGAGAAATTTTCCCGCCTTGATCCCGAATGTGCACTTCTCGGGGTTAAATCTCATCTTGCATTTCCTTGCTTGAGCAAAGAATTCTTTGAGGTGAGCGGCATGGTCTGTGTCTGCTCGGGATTTGACGATCATGTCGTCCATATACACCTCGAGCATGTCCCTGATTTGGTTGTGGAATACTTTGTTCATCATTCGTTGGTATGTTGCTCCTGCGTTTTTTAGACCAAAGGGCATTACGTTGTAGTAATAGTTTCCCGAGCAGGTCATGAAAGCAGTGCAATGCTTGTCGCTTACGGCCATTGGGATTTGATTATAGCCCGAATAGGCATCCATAAACGATAGCATTTTACAACCGGTCGAGTTATCGACCAGCATATCTATGTTGGGTAAAGGAAAAGCATCTTTCGGGCATGCCCGATTGAGATCAGTATAATCAACACACATTCGCCACTTTCCATTATTTTTCTTGACAAGTACAACATTTGACAGCCAGGTTGAATACCGGGCTTCGGAAATAAAATTTGCCTCTAGGAGTTCTTTTACAGCTTTTTCAGCAGCCTCCATTTTCTCCGGGGACTGCCTACGTCTACGTTGTACTACTGCACTAGCGGCTGGATCTATGGCGAGACGGTGACAGGCGACCTCGGGGTCGAGTCCAAGCATCTCTGCGGCGCTCCACACGAATAGGTCTGCATTCTCTTGCAAGCAGGCTTTTATTTGCTTCCTTTCCAAGTCGGGGAGGCCGGTGCCGATCTTTACTCATTTGCTTGTGTCCTCGCCGAGAGGGACGAGTTCGAAGTCCCTGTCCGGAATTGGTTGGAGGGGGACTTGCTCGCCGCTAGAAGGCTCATCCTGGTCGAAGCGAGTGTCCAGGGATATTGAGTTGACCTCTGAAGGGGCTTTCTGCTCTTCTACCTTGACGGGCTCTGTCCTCTGAGGTTTTGGTCGTGTTGTTGCAGCTCTCTTGGCGGGCTTGGTACCAGTGTCGACCGTATCGCATCCCTTGGATGCCGCATTAAAACACCTTCGGGCAGCTGCTAGGTCCCCTTGAATGGTGGTGACTCGTGCCCTCTTGGTGTAAAAGTTCATCTTCAGGTGGACAGTAGAGGGTATTGTGGTCAGCTCCGCCAGTGTCGGCCTTCCCAGAATGCAGTTGTAGAGGGAAGGGCAATCAATGATGAGGAAATGCACCTTAACTTTCCTTGTTTCCGTATCCTCTCCGAACATGACCAAGAGCTCGACGTATCCCCAAGGTTTGGAAATCAAGCCGTTAAAGCCCTGCAGGTCTGACCCCATGTAAGGTGAGAGGTGTGAGTCGTCGAGCTGCAGGGTTTGGAATAGTTGGTTGTACATTACGTCAACGGAACTCCCTTCATCGACGAGGACGCGATGTACGTCAAAGTTGGCCATTCTCGCTCTTATCAGCAGAGGAATGACCGTGTTGGGGGCCCCTCCAGGGAGCTCTTCGAGATAAAAGGTGATAGGTTCCAACCTATCCTTTACCTTTTCAAAGGTCACCGTCTAAGGAGGTGGCATGTCGGCCAATTTGTCCAGCTTCCTCTTGGCTAAATTTATGGTCAGGTCGTTGAACCCTCCACCGTTGATGACCATGGAAGAGGGAAAGTGCTCCCATCTGTTGTGCATCGACAGCGGTCCTTGCATGTGTTTGGGGACGTAGAAGTCCTCGGGTCTAGTGACGAAGAAGGAGGTTTGGATGGGGACCGACTCGTCAGATGGCCGAGCCTCCTCTTATGCTTCTCTTGTCTCATAGGCATCGCGACGAGGAGCGTCGTTTTGCTGATACTGGGCGAGCCTCCCCCCTTTTATAAGGGTCTTGATGGCGTCCTTGAGGTGGACGCAGTCTTCAGTCAAATGGTCATGGCTCCTGTGGTACTAGCAGTATTTACTCCTGTCCACCCAGGGTTTGGCAGGAGCTGGTCGGGGGCGCTTGACGCTGCCATCTTTGAAGTTTGTACTTGCACACTCCGCTAAGATGAGCTCGCGGGAAGCTGTGATGGGAGTGTACTCTGTGAAATGCCCCGAAGGCCCTCTCTGTTCTCGGATGTCCCGGGGTTTTTCATCTTTCCTTTTTTTCCCGGTTCGTCGAGGAGGGATGGCTTCTTGGCGCGGGTTGTTGCTGGATCCGCGAGTCCTGGGGTCACGGGCTCTGTTGGCCGCTTTCCTTTCCTCATAGTCCATGTAGGCCCTGGCCTTCTCGAGGAGAGGATCGAACGTTCAAGGTGGTTCGATGCCCACTGCTTTCCTGAATTCTATGCCGGGGAGGAGGCCCCTCTCCAGCAGGTATCTCTTCACATGGTCCGCGCAAGAGATCTGGATGGCTTCGCGGTTGAAGCGGTTGATGAATTCTCTCAAGGTCTCATCCTACCTCTGGACGATGGCCTCAAGCGCCGCTTTGGTCTTTGGATGTCGTCGCGACGCAGTGAACGAGCTTATGAATTGGTTTTTCAAGTTTCTCCACGAGGTAATTGACCCCGGGGCGAGACCCTTGTACCAATCCATAGCCGCTTTCCTGAGGGTCGTGGGGAATAATCGGCATTTGATCGGTCCCCCAACGTTATGGTAGTGTGGCATGGCTTCGAACCCGTCTATGTGATCGACCGGGTCGGCGACTCCATCGTATTCGTTCAAGTGTGTAGGTTTCTCCATGCCCGGGGGAATGGGGGCCTCCATGATAGCTTCTGATAGGGTACCACAGGGGTCGTCCTCATCACTTTGTTCCGGGGAGAGGGACGGGGACCTGACATATTGTCGGTCATGATGGCCCTGGTCGTGCTGGACGTTCCTCGACCGATGTGTCCGTTGATGTTCCCCCGTGTCTGTCTCCGGAATGCCTTCGTTCTAGCCGTGAAGGGCCGTGGTCACGCCTTCTGGCTTCGATGATTGGTTCTCTCTCCAAGGCGGGTCGCCGCCCTTGTGGTCGGGGCAACGGGCTTCGATAGATTCCCCGGTCTTGTCTCCGCGGGGGAGTTCCTCCATTCTTCAAGGAGGTGGGGATTGAGGCCTCCTCTGTCTCCTCGGGGGCCTTCGGTCCTCCTCTAATGCTATTAGTCTTTCCCCTTGGGCAAAGATGAGGTAGTTGGTCTGGTTGATTTCCGCGAACAGTGCTCTGGCCGTGGCATCTGCCCCGACGGGGACAGGAACCTCATGGAATTGAGCGGCTATATGGTTTTAGGGAACTGGGTTATTTTCTTCGAGTCGATGAGGGATTGATGAAGACGAGGCCGTGGCTCCATCCCGGTAGTTGGAGATTCCGGGGATGTTGCCTCTAGGAGCAGTGACGTGGGATGTAACGCCGACGTTGTTGTCGGCGAGGTTATTGTTGGCCTCGCTGACACGGGCGTTTTGGTTGTCCTGAGCTTGGTCAGCCATGACGGTGGAAGATGGTTTTAGCTTTGGTCTTTGTAATTTTGTAAGACGAGGAAGCTTAGATTCCCACAGACGGCGCCACTGATCTTACCTGATCAGAGTTGGACCGCCACAGCTTATTTGAACTGGATTTGAAAGAGATGGGGTATGTAAAGAATGAATACCTGACCCTCTTGAAATAGAGGGTATTTATAACCCCCAGTGCTGGGCCAAGGTCCCTTTATTGGGCCGACCAAAATCGGCCCAACAAAGGGACTGCCAGGTTCTACGTGAGTAGTGGGAACCCGCACGTGGTCCCCTGCCTGGATGATGCTTTGCGAAGAATAAGGAAGAAAAAAGACGCGATCTTCCCGGAGCTCTAAGGACTCTGAAGCATCCGGAGGGGCTAAGAGTCTTCCCTACGGGGAGGATGCTCGAGCAAGGCTCGGGTTGGGATGTCCTTGGTCGGGGATGCCTCTCAGCGCGGACAGCGCCGGGCATAGTCGTATTAGTCTTACAGCCCATGACTGGGTATGCTCGGGGGATCTGGTTCCCAACATAGCACGTGGCACGGTTTGGATTGGGCCTTACTGGTGATTTGGGCCAAGGGAAGGCCCAGTCTGGAACACTAATCATGGTTATACGATGACCCACGCCCGTCCCGTTTACATCCAAAGATAGGGTTACTTACCAAATCAATGGTAAGATAACAATGTCAAAGGAAAAGGAAAATGAAAAAAAAAGACTTTTGAGTAGGTAGAATGCTCCCAATTACTTGCTCAGTTTCAAATAAAGCATCCTTTCTATTTTCAAAATAAATACCTACACTTTCAAACATCTTACAAAACTTGAAAACATTTTCAAAAGATCAACATCTTTGTATACATTCTTATGAACGAGAATTATTACAAAGGTTGCCTAAACAACGGCCTCTTTACAAAATACTTTCAAAAACCACACCAAGCACAATTTCAAACAAAAAGAAAGTGATCTAGCAAGTAACTAAGAGCCCATGGAAAACCATGGATGAAAAGGGTTTTAATACCTTCCCTTTTCATAATCTACCCCCCGAACTCAAGAAATAATCTCAAAGGTCTTTCCTGTGCTTTTTCACCTTTCCTTTTGGATAAAAGAAAAGTCGGTGGTGACTCTTGCTAACCGCAACATTTGCGATCAAATGCAAAACCCTTAAGTCAGTTCTCCCACTGTATCACACTCAAGCAAAATTAATGGAAACTATGGACATGGTTAGCTTCAGGGCAATGATATCTACATGTTTTATTCACAAATAAACTATTGATGATGCTTGTATGAAGAGTTCCAAGTTGAGAAAACTTACCTCAAAACTAGAAATCGTGTTGTGAGTTTGAGCTTGTTTCAAGTGATGGTGATGATCAGGTTAGCTTCCTTGAGGTCCTAGGAAGCTAATGCAATGGTTTGCTTGAGTTGAGAGTGGCTGAAGTGACTTGGAGAAGTCAATGTGAAATGCTCTATTTTTGGTTATGGAGGATATGGTAAATGATGTTACAGTAATGAAACAGGGACATGGGTAGGTTACACTTGATGTAAGGAAGCTTTGGAAACTAAAAGTCCAAGAAATGCATGAGGGAAATGTGAGTTTGATGTTCAAGGTCAGAAAATGTGCAACAATTGAGTTTTTGGGCAATTTCTTATTTGAGATAGTTTTGGTGTATTTCAGGGTTCTTAAGCTCGTCCCTTAGCTCACAAATAGTGACTCTATTTATAAGAAACAATTTTGGAGACTTGTTGTTCATCAGAATTCAAAATCACAAGTTTATGCATAACATGTGAATTTTGAGAAATTCAAGTTTCAAAGCCTTGTGTACTTGCTAAGATAGAGTGGTTATGCTTTAAACAAGTTTTCTTCTGACTTTGTGGATGGAGTGTTATCATAGGGAACAAGTTAGAGGCTCAAGAATGAACTTTATGCAAAAAGCTTGCTTTACAAGAATGGCAATGTTAACTTTGTGCCATTAATGGAAATGCAACTTGGATAATAGCTCAATTGCTTGGACCAAAGCCCTAACAGCTGTGTAAACATTTAGTTATGGAGTGAAAAACAAGTTTGAGGCCTGCAAAGCAAATATTATACAGACTAGCATGATTTGGTTCATGTGTTCATCAAAAATGACTTGTAATTCAAGTGACAAAACCCTAACTTCATCTCTTCGACTCACCCTACTCAAGAATGATCTCAAGGATTTATTGGACATTTTGGAAAGCTTGAAATGTTCTCTATAACCCATTTTTGAATTGCTTTTGAATATTTCCCTTGGAACTATGTGAAAAAGTGTCATGAATTAGGTCAAAATCCTGGCCAAATTAGGGCAAAATTTCACTAAGTGTTTAGTTTCATGACCACATGTTCATAAAATTATAACTTGAGATCCAAGAATTTTGGAAGAAGTTGTATGAAGTAAAGTTGTATATTTCACGGAGATCTACAACTTTCATGTTGGAAGTTTCTCTTGAATCATCTTGTATCATGGTGAAACTTTTGCTCAAAGCTATGAAAAATAAGAAATTTCCAACACTTAGAAAAATTTCTAAGTTTAGAAATTTTGACTTTTCAAAATGAAATCTTGAATTTTTTATTTCTTGATGAATAAGTTCCATATTTTGACATATTTTGATGAATTATGATCTTTGGCACTTGAATTTGACCAAAAAGTCAAAGTTTGACTTTTCAGTATACAATTGACTTTTGATCAGTTGACTGAAAAATTCATTTTTAAATCCAAGGACTTGCAATGTTTTGAATCATGTAATTAGGTCAAAATGATGCAATTGGACTACTGAGATCATGCCTTAAACCAATTGACCATTTGCTAGGTTAAAAATCAGAAATTGCCCTTTCCCAGTCAAAACCCTAATTTTGACCATTTTGCCCCTTTGGTGATTTGATCAAATTTCTTGAGGAGTTGTGGTCCAAACTTGATCAAATGATACATATGACTTTATAATGTTGACGTGGATCAAAAATTATGGATTTTGACTCTAAATTGGCCATGATTTACTTTTTCTTCAATACAATTGATTTTTAGGTCAACTGCTCAATTGACTGAGCAAAAATGTGATCCAAGGCTTGAAACTTGACATGAGTGATCTTGGGGGTCCATGATGATCCATGAAAGTCATATGGGGCATAGAAAGTTCAAAAATATTTGTGCAATCTCAAACCCTAATTTTGGTCATCAGTGCATAAGGAGGTGTCTTGAGCTGATCAAACCCTATTGCAGTCTTTAGCCCAAGGGGATCTTTGTGGGCAAATTCTTGATAAGTGAGAGGGAAAATTTTATGGTACAACAACTTCCCCTGTTCAATCTTCTTAAGACTGAAGAGTTAGATTGGCGAGTCTTGCCATTCGTGACTTAAAGGTGGAAGATGATTGGACACTAGAGTGCCCAGAAATTTGCACTCTTAAAGATGCCATTCGGAGAGATGATAGAAAGTTGTTGGAGATGGGCTTGCAGATATAATCCAAAAGTGATTGTTGAATCTGAAAGAGAATCTAAATGAATATCAGAATGGCGTCCGTGTCTGGAGCGTATATGTACTGTATCTGAGAAAGAATCGGAATGAGCATCAGAATGGCATTCATGTCTAGAGCATATTTGAACTATATGTGAAAGTTGAGAACTGGATGAGTATTAGAATGGAATCCGCATCTAGAGCATATTTGAACTGTATATGAGAAGTTGAGTCTTAATGAGTATCAGAATGGCATCCGCGTCTGGAGCGTATCTGAATTGTATCTGAGAAGTTGAGTCTGAATGAGTATCAGAATGGCATGTGTGTCTGGAGCGTATCTGAACTGTATCTAAAAAGTTGAATCTGAATGAGCATCAAAATGGCATCCGTGTCTAGAGTGTATCTGAACTGTATCTGAAAAGTTGAATCTGAATGAGTATCAGAAAGGCATCTGTGTTTGGAGCGTATCTGAACTATATATGAGAAGTTAAGTTTGAATGAGTATCAGAATGGCATCCGCGTTTGGAGCGTATCTGAACTGTATCTGAAAATTTCAATCTGAATGAGTATCAGAATGGCATCAGTGTCTGGAGCGTATCTGAACTGTATCTGAAGACTTTGAACATTGTTAATGGTAGCTGTTGATTAATCTTATCCTGAAAAAGGTAAAATGTTAGCTAATATGCAATGTTATGTTGTATGAAATGCATAGCATAATGCATTCGTGTCATCAATGTTTATGATATATGGGTGCGATGTATGCGTATGTGAGCTAATCTGCTGTATTGCTGTTGGATTGGGGAAAATAGATCCCTGGCTGTTGCTGAGGATATGGAATATAAGTCTTCATGTTGTGAAGTCTAAGTGTTGATGAATTTCTCCTTATAGAAATAAACTCTATTGTAAGGGAAATGCCATGTACTACTTGAAAAATCCTGCTGGGGGAATCCTGAGAAATTTGACGACTTCTACTGGGGATTGATAATTGGAAGCTCTGTTCTGCTGGGGATTAAAATGCATACTACGGGGGATTATGGAAATAGAATAGAGATATTTCCTTACCTCTTAAAGCCATCAGCAATTGTCTTTCTATTTTGTTTATTTATAAACAGTAATTATTTTCAAATGCATATGTTCAAAAATGAATCATTGGACATTTTTGTAAACAAAACACAAGAGTAAAGAAAAAACAGATAGTTTTGCACTTTCAAAGGGATATCTTTGTATTGACTTTGAGTAAGTATTTTTTTACAATGAGACAAATATTCTAGTAAGAGAATATTGTCGTAAAAAATGAAAATTTTGATACAAAGAAAAGATAGTTATGTGCAATAATCCCATGGGGGTCCCATTCTGCTATAGCCTTCGTATCTTCGAGCATCTTGTACATTTGTTTCCTCGTCCGAAGATGATTGAATTGATCAGAACCTCTGAGTTTGTCAGTTGAAGCCAAAGGTTGTCCGTAAGGTGATCTAACGGGACATAGTCATACACTTTAATTCCCTAACTTTTTCCTGGACCGCCCTTTCGGGTTTTCAGTCCACCGGGAAACCCTTTTTTCCCAAGCCTCCCTTTCGGGTTTTCAGCTTACCGGGTGTACAAATTTTTTGTTTTATCCCTAATTTTTGCCCGAACCTTTTTGGTTCGTCGGGATGCCCTTGTTTTGCCTAGGTGTGTCAACCCAGCGGGTCTCTTATGCATAGTATCTTTTGACTATGTCCGTGTTCGCAGGGTGTGGCAGGTCGTCGCCATCCATGGTGGTTAGGATCATTGCTCCTCCAGAGAATATGTTCTTGATTACAAATGGTTCTTCGTATGTAGGAGCCCATTTTCCCCTGGTATCACCTTGCGGAAGTATGATGCGCTTGATCACCAGATCCCCAACTTGATATACTTGTCATCTGACCTTTTTGTTGAAAGCCTTGATCATCCATTTTTGATACATTTGACCATGATAGACAGTAGTAAGTCTTTTCTCATCAATCAAGTTTAGTTGATCAAGTCGAGTCTGGATCCAATCTTCTTCATTCAACCCCACGCCCTTCATAATTCTCAGAGAGGGGATCTGGACCTCAATAGGCAAGACAGCTTCCATGTCGTAAACCAGAGAATAGGGTGTTGCCCCAGTTGATGTGCGAGTTGTGGTACGATATCCATGGAGAGAGAATGGTAGCATCTCATGCCAGTCTTTGTATGTGATTGTCATTTTCTATATGATCTTTTTAATGTTCTTATTCGCGGCTTCGACAACACCATTCATCTCTGGCCGGTAAGGGGAAGAATTGTGATGTTGGATCTTGAATTGTTCGCACAAGCCGGTGATCATAGTATTGTTCCAGTTCGTACCATTGTTTGTAACGATCCTCTTTGGGATACCGTAATGACATATGAGATTCTGCTTGATGAATCGGGCGATAACATTCTTGGTAACGGAAGCGAAAGAAGCTGCCTCCAACCACTTAGTAAAATAGCCAATGGCCACTAAAATGAAGCGGTGTCCATTGGATGTTGTTGTCTTGATTTCCCCAATCATATCAATCCCCCACATAGCAAAGGGCCAAGGAGCCGTCAAGACATTCAGAGGAACCAGAGGTACATGCATTTTGTCAGCATAAATCTGACACTTGTGGCAAGTTCGAGAGTGTTGACAGCAATCTGCTTCCATGGTAGACCAGTAATAGCCTTCCCGTAGGATTTTCTTTGCCATCGTATGCCCATTGGAATGGGTGCCAAAACTGCCTTTATGTAATTCATCCATGATCCTTTCAGGTTCAACCTTGTCTACGCACCGAAGTAACACAGATTCATGGTTGTGTTTGTAAAGAATGCCATTACTAAGGAAGAATTTAGCAGAGAATCTCCTTAAGAATTTCTTATCGTTTACTGAAGCTCCTTCTGGATATTCTTGGGTTTCAAGATACCTCTTGACTTCGTGAAACCAAGGCTGGTCCACTACTTCTTCAGTATTAATCTCATGACAGTGTGTTGGTTCATCCTTTCGTTCAATGGTGATCGTGGGAGCCTCGTTATCCCATTTAAGTTTAAACATAGATGACATTGTAGCTAGTGCGTCTGCTAGCTGATTTTCTTCTCGCGGGAAGTGTTCGAAGGTAATCTTCTCAAAATGTGGGAGCAATGTCAAAACATGTTCTTTGTAAGGGATAAGGTTAGGGTGTTTGGTGTCCCACTCCCCTTTGATCTGGCTGATAACCAAAGCTGAATCTCCGAATACATTCAAAGATTTGATCCCCAAATCTATGGCAGCTTTGAGACCAAAGATGCACGCTTCGTATTTCGCCATGTTATTTGTACAATTGAAGCAGAGTCTTGTCGTAAAGGGAGTATGACATCCTTCAGGAGATATGAGTACATCACCAATACCATTTCCGAGTGCGTTAGATGCCCCATCAAAAACCAGGGTCCATCGGGATCCTTGTTCAGGTCCGTCATATGGTCTGAATTCTTCGTAGTTGTTTACCATCATGATGTCTTCATATGGGAATTCAAACTTCATGGACCGGTAGTCTTCCACAGCTTGGTGAGCAAGGTGATCAACTAGTACACTGCCCTTTATTGCTTTCTGGGTAGTATATTGTATGTCATATTCCGTCAGGATCATCTGCCATCTCGCTATTCTCCCAGAGAGAGCAGGTTTCTCAAAGATGTATTTTATTGGATCCATTTTATATATCAATAAGGTAGTATGGGTCAGCATATACTGTCTTAGCCAGCGAGCAGCCCATGCTAGAATGCAGCAAGTTTTCTCGAGCAGTGAATATCTTGTTTCACAGTTGGTAAAATTTTTGCTCGGGTAATAAATAGCATGCTCTTTTCGGCCAGACTCGTCATGCTGCCCCAGCACACACCCCGTTGAATTTTCTAAAAAAGTTAGATACATAATCAAGGGTCTTTCCTCTACTGGTGGCATCAAAACCGGAGGCTATTGCAGGTATTCTTTGATCTTGTCGAAGGCATTTTGACACTCATCATTACATTTGACTACTTGATCTTTCTCCAGTAATTTGAAGATTGGTTCACAAGTAGCTGTCAGGTGAGAAATGAATCTGGCAATGTAGTTTAACCGTCCCAAGAATCCTCTGACTTCCTTCTCGGTACGAGGAGCAGGAATTTCTTGTATTGCTTTCACCTTGGCAGGATCCACTTAAATACCTTTACCGCTGACGACAAAGCCTAAGAGTTTACCGGACCTCATCCCAAATGTGCATTTATTCGGGTTCAACCTCAGCTTGTATTTCTTTAGTCTCTCAAAGAGTTTCTGTAAATGGTCAAGATGCTCTTCTTCTGTTTGAGATCTGGCTATCATGTCGTCTATATAGACCTCTATTTCGTGATGTATCATGTCGAGAAATAGAGCTACCATGGCACGCTGATAGGTTGCCCCAGTATTCTTCAGTCTGAATGGCATAACCTTGTAGCAGAATGTGCCCCACTGTATGACAAAGGTTGTTTTCTCCATGTCCTCAGGCGCCATTTTGATTTGGTTGTAGCCTGACAAACCGTCCATGAAAGAAAACACTTTATATTGTGCCGTATTGTCAACTAGAACATCAATATGGGGTAGTGGGAAATCGTCCTTAGGTCTTGCCCTATTCAAATCTCTGTAGTCCATGCACATTCATACTTTGCCGTCTTTTTTGGGAACGGGAACGACATTGGCAACCAACTGCGGATAGGAGGTGACGGCCAAGAATCCATCTTTGAATTGTTTCATAACCTCTGCTTTGATCTTCTCTGACATGTCTGGTCGCATTCGACGGACCTTTTGTTTCACCGATCGACAATCTTCTTTTGTTGTTAGACGATGTACCACAATATTTGCATCCAGTCCTGGCATGTCTTCATATGACCAGGCAAAGACTACAACATAATCGTGTAACAACTGAATCAGACGCTCTTTGACACTGGGTTCCAGATTGGTACCCACCTTGACTTCTCTTTTGTCTTCTTCGGTACCTAGGTTAATTGTATCCACTGGCTCTTTGTGGGGTTGAATGGTCCTCTCTTCTTGTTGTAGTAACCTGGCGAGTTCCCCTGACACTTCACAATCTTCCTCATCTTCGTCTTCGGCTTGGTAGATTAGAGTTTCAGAGTCACAGAAAGCCATAGCAGAATCGTTACCCATGGGATCCCGAATGGATGTAGACCTGCATTGTGAGTGTGAGTGTGTGTAAGAGTATAGCTATCTTTGAAAGAAATGAAAAGGTAAAAAGAAAAACAATGAGCGCAAAGTTTGTATGCAAAAACGTCCATGATTCATTGATGTCATATGGAAATGAGATAATAAACCTTACAAATGGATCATTGTGCCTCGAGTAAGACACAAGGTTTTAAGAGTCTGAATTATTTTAATATTACAGATCCAACAAAATGTAAAGACAAGTTACTGTGGGATAAATGTGATCGGGACAAAATCTCTAGCCTCCCAGTTATTGAGCCCTCCACTGACAGTTTGTAAAATCCAACCCTCCAGGTTGTAGCTGTCTTCATCATCCTCTACCGCGTTGACTTCATGGTTGCTGATCTTCAAGGGTGGTCCTCCAGCACGAGCGCGGCGTACAACCTTCTGAGCACCTGAAGTGAAACCCAGGCCAAACTTTTCAGATTTGTATGGGATGTCTGGGAGTTGTCCCCAGATAGTGCACCCACCTTCTTCTATTACTACCTTGGCATCCTTCAAAATTGACATTCTGAGTGGAGGCCTTGTGATCTTGGGAACTTGAGACACAACCTTGGTCACTGTCACATCTTGTGGGACTTCTTCAAAGTAATGGAATGGAGTTTCAATAAATTCACCATCTAGCTCCACATATCAAAAGGAATTGAGATGGCTGATCATATACTCTTCTTCTTCGTGAACGGTGATAATCTTCCCTTGAATTGGATACTTTAGCATTTGGTGCAACTTAGAAGTGACAACTCCAGCATTGTGAATCCACGGTTTGCCTAGAAAGCAGGAATACGAAGGGCAGATATCCATTACATAAAAAGTTGAATCAAATTTTTGGGTTCCAACCTTTATGGGGATACCCACTTCCCCATGCACCATCCTTTTTGAGCCGTCAAAAGCCCTCACTACTATATTTCTTGGCTTCAATGTCAATCCTTTGCAGTCAAGCCTATCAAGAGTTGTTTTAGGCAATACATTCAGAGACGAGCCAGTGTCCACCAAGACATGAGATAGAGTCATTCCCCTGTATTCCACTGAGACATGCAATGCCTCATTATGCTTCCTCCCTCTTGGCGTTTAATCAACATCTAAAAATCCTAAACCATTATCTACAGTCAAGCTGGCTACACAGTCTTCGAACTGATCGGCAGATGTTTCTTGGGGTACATGGGCAGTTTTCAGGAATTTTACCAAGGTCTTTGCATGCGCCTCGGAACATAGTAGTAAAGCCAGCATGGAAATTTTAGATGGAGTTTGCCCCAGTTTCTCAACTACATTGTAGTCGCTTCTTTTTATGATCTTTAGAATTTCCTCCATCTCTTTCCGGGAGGTCTCAGGGATAGCCAATGATTGTTCCTTCATCCAGATAGGCTCAATCAGAATACTTTTACCTCGACTCTCAATTGACTCGGCAACAGAAATGTCAGTAGGAGTGATAACAAGGGTCGTATCAACTTTGTTAGTTGGAATATTAGCAAAGATGGTTGTAGGACTAGAAATAATATTTGGAGGAGCAACAACAATAGGAATGATGATGGGTCTAGAGACTGCTTTTGAAGGAGCAATTTCTGGAGAGAATATCCTTCCGCTTCGAGTAATCTTGCTAGTCCCTGAAATATTACTGACATAGGAGTCAACTTTCTCAGAATTTGAATCTTTGGAGCTGGCCAATCTTGCTTGACACCGTGGTAGTAGACATCCCTTCCATAATTCCATGGTACGGTTTTGTCGAACAAATACGGGACTGGTCCAGGCATTGTAATTATCAAAGGAGATACTTTTGGAACTGATGTAATTTTAACGGGTCTTTTGGTGGAGACCCTGGAAGAATTGTCGGTAATGGTCACGATGGAAAAATCATTATAAGAAACAGGTGGAACAGAAGTCTTTTCAAACAAAATTTCCTTGTTGTCTATTAGGCACTGAACGCATGCTTTCAACAAAGGATAGTTGGTTGGTGAGGACAAACAGAAATGACAGCTTTCATCACAGCCTGGGAAAACACTGGCATTCAATAAGTTCTTTTTGATAATCGGGAGTGGAGTCATAAGTTCATCAACTGAAGTAACAAACATATCTTCCTCAATGGCGTTGGTGTTATGGCCATGTTTGGGCATAGGGGCAGAAATGATATTGGGCTTTTCTGGCGCATCAAATTCAATTTCTTTATCTTCAAGGAGGTCTTGTACTTTGTTCTTTAGAGCCCAATAGTTGTTAGTGTCATGGCCGGGACTCGCAGACTGGTATGCACAGCGGGCATTAGGATGATAATGAGGAGAGTTTGTGTTAGGATTCTTTGGAGCTTCTTTTAAAGTCACTAGATTGGATCTTAACAAATGTGGCAATACTTGATATAGTGTCATGTTAATTCAGGTGAACCGTATGATTGGTCTTTCCGTTCTTGGCTAGTTGCTTCTTTGCTGAGCAGGTGCGGGTTTAGGAATCATGACAGCCCCCACCATTGGACGGCGTTCAGCCCTATCTTGATTTCTCTGAGGATATACAGCAACCACTTCTTTCTTTCTAATGAATGGTTTTCTTAGAGCAACAGGGGATGCATCTTTTTGAATCTTCCCATTCTTTATCCCGGCTTCCACCCTTTCTCTGGTTAATATCAATTCAGTAAAACCTGCCGATGAACTCCCAATTAATTGATTAAAGAAGGGACCAGACAAGGTGCCTAAAAACATGTCTACTAATTCTCTTTCAGATGTGGGAGGCTGGAGTCTTCCTACTAAGTCCCTCCATTTTTGTGCATATTCTTTGAATCCCTCACTTGAAACCATGGCCATACTATGGAGTTGAGTACGGGTGGGTGCAAGATCAGCATTGTATTGGTATTGTTTGTAAAAGGCACGGCAAGATCTTCCCAGTTATGAACATTGACTCTTTCTAACTGATAAAACCAATCAAGCTTAGTCTCAGACAGACTATCTTGAAAGAAGTGTACCCATAAATCCTTGTCAGCGGTATGAGGCTGGATTTTCCTCACATAGGACCGTAGATGCATTTTGGGACATGAAACTCTGTCATATTTGGGGAACACAGGTGCTTTGAATTTTGGGGGAATGACAATCCTAGATACTAGACCCAACTCCTCAAAGTCCAATCCAGGCACTTTTTGAATTTCCATTGCACTTAACCATTCTTCTAGATGCTTATACTTGTCGTTGGCTGGAGGGTATTGTTCTTCAGAATAGTCTTCCTCTTCCTCTTCTGAATCAGACTGAACAACTGTTTCCTTGCCCTTCCCATCTTGATTGTCTTTCTCACCGGATGTCGTTGCAAAGTCTAAGGCCCTTCTTGTCTGCCCTTGGAATCTTCTTCCCATGTTCAGAATTTTGGTTATCTTCTTCGTCTTCTTTTTCTTCTCCTCAACCAGAAAGGTCTTCAACTCTTCTTGTCCTTTGGCCAGAGTTAAGAACAATTGTTGAAACTGTGCATTCTGAGCTTGGAGGTCCTTCACTGTTTGCTCGAGATCTATCTTACTGAAATAAATAGTAGAGAGATGAGGAGACTTGTTGCAAGAAACCTGCTCATGTTATGATGAATGATAAATGCGTATGCAATGATTTCAAGGATCTTAAGATTCAAATTTGTTTTAGACAAAAAGGAAACACATGTTATATTAATAAATTAAAGCTTGAGTACATCAATGCCTCCTTGGGTAAAACAAATACAAGAAACTCTAAGATAGAAAGGTAGTACACATCCTCTTTGGTGCAATGTAGGCATTCAGAGTCTGCTTCTCATGAAGTAGCCTAGTGAGTTCCAAAACCTTCTTCTCACTTGTGTAGAATTGGGCTTCAAAAGTATCTCGCTCCCCCTTGACTTGTATCCAATCCTTTTGTAGGTCTTCAAGAGAGGTGGGCATGTCAGGATGTAGGATAGTGTATGGAACATCCCCTTCCATGACAGGCTCAATGGTTACCAGGAGAATGGAGGGATAAGGCATCAAAAGACTCTGAGCACGAGTTAGTACCCATTTGAGGTAAGGCTCAAGAGGGATGGAATTTTTATGCCCCAAAGTCTTGCTATCTACCTTGTTCAACATCCTCCAAGCTTGGATAAATCTCTGACGAAGACCTTGATCGTCGTTGTTGTAGTCAAATACCAAACCTTGAATCAGCATCTCGTGCGGGCCATCCCTTCAGGCGTAACCAAACTGTCTTAAGGCTAAACAGGGGTTGTAGGTGATACCTCCCCTAATTCCAAGTAAAGGGACATTAGGAAATTCTCCATAATGGTCGATAATAGAAACATTCTCTATGGATCGGGAGCACCAATGAATGTCTAAATGTTTGAGCATCATCAACCTTTGTGACCACCTTGAGCCTTGATCATTCTTCAATACAGATTGGGGAAGATGCAAAATAAACCATCTTTCCAATAGAGGAGTACAACATATAAGAACACATCTTTTCCTCATTGTGCGAGTGCGAAAAGAGTGTAGGATGTCCCCTAGCAATGTAGGCACCAGGTTGCAGGATATGAAGATTTTAACGGTGTTCACATCTATGAGTTGATCAGGATTTGGAAACAAAACCATCATATAGATGAGGAGAGCCACAATTTCCTCAAAAGCTTGTAGGTCCAGAGAGTTCCAACAGTTTTGGGCTTTCTCAAATAAGAACTTTGCTAGGAAACCTTTGACACCACTCCTTGTATCCCAATGAGTTGTGACATCAGATGAGTGCAAGTGTAGAGCTTGAGCAATCTCTTCTGGATTTGGATCTCTTTCCCTACCGTTGAAAGGTAGTTGATTAAGAATGGGAATTCTCAAGAGTCGGGAGAATTCTTCCAAAGTAGGCACAAGTTGATAGTTGGGAAATGTGAAGCAATGGTGTAAAGGATCAAAGAACTGAAAGAGCACCTTCATCATGTCCTCATCTGTGTTGGAGGTGACCAAGTTAAGTAGGCGACCATGTCTCTCGGTGAATGGAGAGTTTTCATGAATCCTTGAGGCTAGCTCCTTAAGTTGTGGAGGGATCCTTACAAGGTTGACTTGAATAGTTTTCCTGCGAAGAGGATCCATATCTTACAAAACACGAACAAAGATAAATCCCAAAATCCTTGAAATGGTTAGTGAATGTGTATGATGTTATGATGTTCATGATGTTATGTACAAGTATGCATATACAAACAAAGCAAACAAGTCCTTAGATTTAGGCTTGCATGGAGTTTATAGGTAAGTACCCTCTTGAAGTTTAATTGGCTCAACCTGTCCTAGTAATAGTAATCGGGTTCTAAGGAGCTCAATATCACTGGTTGTTTCCTTGGTCATTGTTTCAGCACAAGCCTCTTTAATGGAGACCGAAATATCCCAAGAAACCAAACCTCAATGAGTGTAGTATCGAGTATCTACCAACTTCGGACTGAACCAAAGTCGGTCATCTCACTATATCCTAAAGGCCAAGTTGGTCAAGTAAAGGTTCTAAAAGTTCATCAGTGCTTCATGACATCACTCAGTGGCCCCGTATTCTCTTTGATTAACTCAAAGGCTACTGGTACCCACAAATATGTCGCACTAACATAGCTATTTCTTAGACCATGTCGGTATACCCCGCACAGTTTCCACAACGTATTGCTACTTACCTATAATGTATCCCAAATCTGGGTAGAGGATTCAAACTCAAACAAAGAACCATAATGTAAAGCATACAAGTCAAACAATGAAAGCAAATAAATGTGATCTAGCCCTAAGGTAACTCCACTTTTATAATTTTCCCCAGCAGAGTCGCCAGTTCTGTGATACGATGAGAGAACTGACTTGAAGGTTTTGCGTTTGATCGCAAATGTTGCGGTTAGCAAGAGTCTCCACCGAATTTTCTTTTATCCAAAAGGAAAGGTGAAAAAGCATAGGAAAGACCTTTGATATTATTTCTTGAGTTCGGGGGGTAGATTAGAAAAGGGAAGCTATTAGCACCCTTTTCATCCATGGTTTTCCATGGGAACTTAATTACTTGCTAGATCACTTGCTTTTATTTGAAATTATGCTTTGTGTGGTTTTTTGAAAGCATTTTGTAAAGAGACCATTGTTTAGGCAATCTTTGTAATGATTCTCGTTCGTAAGAATGTATACAAAGATGTTGATCTTTTGAAAATGTTTTCAAGTTTTGTAATATGTTTTTGAAAGTGTAGGTGATTGTTTTGAAAATAGCAAGGATGTTTATTTGAAATTGAGCAAGTAATTAGGAGCATTCTACCTACTCAAAAAGTCTTTCTTGTTCATTTTCCTTTTCCTTTGATATTGTTGTCTTACCATTGATTTGGTAAGCAACCCTATCTTTGGATGTAAATGGGACGGGCATGGGTCATCGTATAACCATGATTAGAAATGTTGCAAGGTATCTTAGCATTCTCTTTTAGGGACTAAGATCATTTGAAAGGCAACTTAGATAGCATCATCGAGGGACTATGATCTTGTATTTTGCTTGTTTTTGCTAAGATACCTTACATGCGTAATATGGCCATTTTGTATAAGGCAACCAAGTGGAATAACCCTAGGGGTGCTCGTGTGCGAGTGTACTATTTTCATGCTTGCTTTTGTATTAAATTAGGGTTTTCTAAGTATTGGTTTTAGTCTTTTCATACAAACCCTAATTACTAGCATGTTATATAAATGCGATAAATTGCGAAATTTAAAGTTACTATGCTATTACAACATTTTTGGGGAGGGGGTGTACAAATTGAATGGGGATTGCAAGAATTTAAAGTCTAAATAGTCTATTACAACCATATTGAATTGATATTAATGTAAAAGAGATTAAATAAATATAATGTGCAAAAAGAATAAATATGCATTAATGTAAAGGTGAAAAAAATGAATATTTTGTATGGTTTTCATAAAAAAGGGATTTTGTCTTAACCTAATTAAATAAAGAAAATAATTAATTAAATTTGAATTTTATTAAGAAAAAGATTTTAAATAAAACCCTAATTCTATTAATTAATGAAAATAAGTTTAGAAAAGAAGTATTTTTGGTATTTTTATCTTAAAGATATTTATAGCATTACAAAATATTTTTAGTCTTTTTTACATTAAAAATAATATATTTAAATTAGTATGAAATAAAATAACTAATAACCTAATTTTAATTATATTTATAAGATAATAAGTATAAAAAATAAATAAAGTATAGTTAATAAAAATATTTTTTGTGAGAAAAATAAAATAAACTAAGTCAAAATATAAATCTATCATTTTTTTTGTATTTTATAATTTTTTAGTATTTAGAAAATATACTTAAGAAAATAAAAATGAAATAAATAAATTAAAAAAAAACTTGGGCCAGGGAGGCCATTAGTCAACAGAGAGGTCAGCTAGCAAAAACAAAAACAAGTCAGGCCCAAAGGGACTCAGCGCCTGCCAAAAACACAAAAATCAGCAAGTAAAAATGTGTAAAATAAAAAGGGTACCACTGGGGCTCGAACCCAGGTCCCATAGGTTACAGGCGCGCGCTTCTACCAATGGGGTGGCTATACATCTGTTAACATAAGCAAAACAATAAATATACAAGGCAAAACGCACCCTGATGACTTCATCTTCAACCTCCAGCCAGACCAACTGTAACTTACTCATTTCTCATCAAAAATGAAAACTGTAAACATGAAACTTGTAGAAAATTTTCTCACGATTCCAGAAATGTAAAGTATTAAAACTATAGATCAAAGATAAGCATGAATTTTAATAGCCCTAATCTGAACCCTAAAAATTTCAAAAATTTCACTTTCAAAATTCTCTAAGCTCAAGCAAAATTAATGGAAACTATGGACATGGTTAGCTTCAGGGAAATGATATCTACATGTTTTGTTCACAAATAAACAATTGATGATACCTGTATGAAGAGTTCCAAGTTGAGAAAACTTACCTCAACACTGGAAATCGTGTTTTGAGTTTGAGCTTGTTTCAAGTGATGGTGATGATCAGGTTAGCTTCCTTGAGGTCCTAGGAAGCTATGCAATGGTTTGCTTGAGTTGAGAGTGGCTGAAATGAGTTGGAGAAGTCAATGTGGAATGCTCTGTTTTTGGCTATGGAGGATATGGTAAATGATGTTACAGTAATGAAACAGGGACAGGGATAGGTTACACTTGATGTAAGGAAGCTTTGGAAACTAAAAGGCCAAGAAACGCACGAGGGAAATGTGAGTTTGATGTTCAAGGTCAGAAACTGTGCAACAATGGAGTTTTCGAGAAAATTCTGATTTGAGAGAGTTTTGGTGTATTTCAGGGTTCTTAAGCTCGTCCCTTAGCTCACAAATAGTGACTCTATTATAAGCAACAAGTTTGGAGACTTGTTATTGATCATAATTCAAAATCACAAGTTTATGCATAACATGTGATTTTTGAGAAATTCAAGTTTCAAAGCCTTGTGTACTTGCTAAGATAGAGTGGTTATGCTTTAAACGAGCTTGCTTCTGACTTTGTGGATGGATTGTGATCAGAGGAAACAAGTTAGAGGCTCAAGAATGAACTTTATGCAAAAAGCTTGCTCTACAAGAATGGCAATGTTTACTTTGTGCCATTAATGGAAATGCAACTTGGATAATAGCTCAATTGCTTGGATCAAAGCCCTAACAGCTGTGTAAACATTTAATTATGGAGTGACAAACAAGTTGAGGCCTGCAAAGCAAAGATTATGCAGCCTAGCATGATTTGGCTCATGTGTTCATCAAAAATGACTTTTAATTCAAGTGACAAAACCCTAACTTCATCTCTTCGATTATCCCTACTCAAGAATGATCTCAAGGAATTCTTGGACATTTTGGAAAGCTTGAAATGTGCTCTACAACTCATCTTTGAATTTATTTTGAAGATTCCCCTTGTAACTATATTAAAAAGTGTCATGAAGTTAGGTCAAAATCCTGGCCAAATTAGGGCAAAATTTCACTAAGTGTTTAGTTTCATGACCACATGTTCATAAAATTATAACTTGAGATCCAAGAACTTCTGGAAGAAGTTGTATGACGCAAAGTTGTATATTTCATGGAGATAAACAACTTTAATGTTGTAAGTTTCTCTTGAATCATCTTGTATCATGGTGAAAATTTTGCTAAAAGTTATGAAAAATAAGAAATTTCCAACACTTAGAAAAATTTCTAACTTTAGAAATTTTTACTTTTCAAAATAAAATCTTGACTTTTTGATTTCGTGATGAATAAGTTTCATATTTTGTCATGTTTTGATGAATTATGATCTTTGGCACTTGAATTTGACCAAAAAGTCAAAGTTTGACTTTTCAGTATACAGTTGACTTTTGATTAGTTGACTGAAAAATTCATCTGTCAATCCAATGAATTTGCAATTTTTTGAATCATGTCATTAGGTAAAAATGATGAAATTGGACTCTTGAGATCATGCCTTAAACCAATTGACCATTTGCTAGGTCAAAAATCAGAAATTACCCTTTCCTAGTCAAAACCCTAATTTTGACCATTTTGCCCCTTTGGAGATTTGATCAAATTTCTTGAGGAGTTGTGGTCCAAACTTGATCAAATGAGACATATGAGTTTATAATGTTGATGTGGATCAAAAATTATGGAGTTTGACTGTAAATTGGTCATGATTGACTTTTTCCCCAATACAACTGATTTTTAGGTCAACTTCTCAATTGACTGAGCAAAAATGTGATCCAAGGCTTGAAACTTGACATGAGTGATCTTGGGGATCCATGATGATCCATGAAAGTCATATGGGGCATAGAAAGTTCAAAAATATTTTTGAAATCTTAAACCCTAATTTTGGTCATCAGTGCATAAGGAGGTGTCTTGAGCTGATCAAACCCTAGTGCAGTCTTGAGCCCAAGGGGATCTTTGTGAGAAAATTCTTGATAAGTGAGAGGGAAAATTTTGGGGTACAACAAAACCAAACAATAAATGATACTAGACCTCTTGAAAGAACCAAACTTCAAGTGTATTAAGTCTTCACAAAAATTGGGCAGAGTAACGGTTGTATACGGGTGAATTCCAGATTACAAACAAAGAGTGTAATCACAATAACTTGCACAAAAAACAAACAAACAACCCATTGCCTTGAGGTAAACCTCAAGAGCTCCAGAAAAAATAATCAGATAAGGTCACAAGGTCTCTAATCATAGGCCAAGGTTTCTAATCCTAAGTCCAAAAAGTCCAAGGCTCCATAATGCCAAGGATAGTAACCAAATAGTCCAAGTATCATTAAATATTTTTAGGTTTTATGTTGATTATTAGGTGTTTTGAAAAAGAAAAGTAAAGCTCAAGTGAGAAAAAATAAAAATGACAAGAAACTAAATACTCAAATGAGCAAAGATGAAAATGGCATGAAATGTAAATGCTAAAAGTAGATAGTGCATAAAAATAAAAGGGGGCATATAATACAAATAAAGGATAAAGTCAATTATTAGTGATTAGTGGTTAGTTGGATGATCATCTCGAAACTTGCATTTAGAACTTATTAGAGGATTGGTAGAACCAAAGCCTCCACACAACAAGTTGCATTTTCTTTTTGTCAAGTATATCATCCATTTGGAATCCTCATGAGTACCATTTAATGATCAACGATGTTTAAGTGATCCGCGTTGACAAAAGGTGTTGTAGATCCATTAGAGGATTGGTAAAACCAAAGCCTCCACACAATGAATATCAAGGTTATTGGATCAAAGAGATCAAATTAACATACTTGGGCTTACAAATATAATTGGGCCACGAATGATCATTTATTCGAATTGGGACAAAATTTAGCGCTATGTTAAGCAATTGTAAGTGGACTTATATAGAAGTCGCACCTATTTTGAGGTCGGTCAATAGCAATCTATGCACCATTTATTTTGAGACATGATATAGAGATCATTCTCCAATAACACTTAGTGCAATAAGAAAGGGATGAGATGAAGAGGGGTGGAAGAGAATATATAAACCACTTTTGAATTAAATTTAATCAAACTATTATTAAAATCATTCATCCATTTTTATGGAGTTAGACTCAACACCATGGATCCTATGATGTTAATAAAGTTCATGATCAAAAATTTAACCCAAGATCAGCCAGAAAATAGTCACAAAATAATATTACATTTAAAATATACAAAAAGGTTTTAAAAAAAATGTTTTAAAATAGAAATAAAAGATAAAAATATCAACTATGTTCAAATTGATCAAGAAATAAAAAGTAAGTCCATAGAAAAATCAAAAAAGGACTCAAATGATTTTATAAATTTTTTGGTAATTTTTTAAAGTCAGAAACTATTTTTAAAATTAAAAGAAATGAGTAAAATAAAATAAAAATGATAAAAAATACCAAAGTCGGAAATAAAATATATGTGAAGTCAGCGATATTTGTCACAATATCATTGGATCATTCCATAATTTTTTTAGAATTTAAAAATGCATAAAAGTATTTTTAAACATTTAAAACAATTCAAATAAAGTGAAAATTTATAAAAAATACCAAAACACAAAATTAAATTGTGAAAAAATAAAAATTAGAAAGATAATAATCAAAAATATTTTTCATAATTTTTTCAGAATTGTTAGACTAAAAATGAATTTTCTATGATTTTTTGAAGTTTAAAACAATTAAGTATAAAAATCAGAAAAGAAAATAAAAACCAAAAAAATATGGGCCATCTGATCAATGTCAAAACGCGTTAGTAAACAGATCAAGTAGACCTGGAGCGATGTGCATGTTATGGACTTCAGTGAATAATGCATAGGATCATTAATTAAATCATATTTTTGAAAAACACAGATGGCGCGCCTTCATTGGTTGGAAGATGACACGTTGGTCATCTTCAACCTCCAGCCAGTCCCAAAACCAGGTTGCTCAATTTGTAAAATTAGAGCACGAGACATATGTCATTCGCTTCGTCTCTTCAAGACGAAGACAACCATACCTTCGCGAAAAATTTATATAAATTGTAGCTCAAGCAATTTGGAAGGAAAGTTTTGAAAAGGGATTTGAAATTTCATGGTCAAAATGTGTTTCCAGTAAAAAAAACAAGTGTTGTGACTAGAACCAGGGCAATGAGAGCATCGCAATGATATCAAAGTTTTGAAGAATTGGTGAAGGAATCTACCTATTGAAGTTGAGTTACAGAGCTCTAAAACTGGACTTCTATGGAGAAATATAGGGCACGATTCTTGAGTGTAATTATATGGTTAGCTTCGGGGAAGATCAAGGAAGGTGAATTGATGGAAAAATTGGATTGAAAAAGGCTTGAGAATGGATTTCGAAGTTTCTGAATTTTGAGTTATGGAGCAAGTTTGGCAGGGTGATTCTGGCTATCCAAGCTTGAAGAAATGAATGGGGATGACCCTCTATTTATAGGGAATAAAATGGAATGTCCAAGTGTGTGAAATGATGAAGTTTGGAGGGAAATCGTTTGAAGTTGAAAACAAGAAAAGTGTGACTTCTAATTTGATCAAAACTCATCCAAAACGCGCGTTTTGTTGTGCTAAACAATTCTGTAACTTCATTAAACATGTTTAGAGGCATAAACACGTGGAAAACTTGTGACTAGAAGCCAAAACAGAGATTTCAAAATCTGACTTGAGATGAAACTTCAGTTCCAAGTTACCAACTTCAAAATCATGGCATTCTCAGCTCAAGGGGTCTTAGGGCATGATTCTTGATGCTTTAAAAAGATGAGGTTACAAGCTTTACAATGGAAAAAGAATGGGATCAAATGGATGCTTGAGATGAAAGTGTCATTGAGTCAAAGTTGGAGAAAAAGGGTTGACTTTCCATACTTCGAAATATTTCAAATTTTTCTTCAAAAGTGACCTATAATGTTTTGCATCCAAACATGGCCTTCCTCTTGGAATTTTCTCTTTACCAAAAAATATGGGATGAAATAGACCTCTTGAATGACATTTTGGGACTTGAACCATTCAAAATCTCCAAAAATTGAGAGAGTTAGAATTGTTGAATTTGGAAAAAATCATGAAATGACCTATAATCTTTTGTATCCTTAAGGAAACTCCCATCCATTTTCTCACTTTGCACATGAAATAAGGCATAAAGTTAACATCCTCAAGATCATTGTGGGAAAATAATAGGCTCAAGGTGATAAAAATTTACCTTAAGATCATTTGAAGTCACACATGGAAAATTGGGGATTCATCTGGAGTACTTGTAATCTTTCTTCTTCATCAAGTTTCTTCCACATGAAAACTTCTTGGAACTTTTGAAGTGATTTGTTGATAACCCTTTTAAGAGAAGTATGTTTCTGGAATCACTCAAAAATACCAAAAGATGAGCAAGATATACTCCTTTGAAGTGCAAAACCCTAGCTCCTAGATCAAGAAACATGCCTTGAGGAACTTTGACAATTTTGAACAAACTTCTTGTACCAACACAAATTCTTTGTAAATATAAGTTGTTGAGGATGATGATGAGAACTCATAGCAACCACAACCACTTCCATATCTTGAGAATTGAGAGAAATATGCATTTGTGACCAATGGGAACAAAGCCTTGTCCAAGCATGACAACTTCTCCAATCAATCCCTTGTGCTTTTGAACCAAATTTGATAACCTTGAAATGTGGTGAACCAAAATAACCTTGCCATGTGATTTCTTCCAAAAAAATCCAATGGTGAGGTTTGAACTTCTCAAGCTTTATTTACTAGGGCATGGAAATAAACTCATGAACCCATGGAGCAACTTGTTAAATCTCATTGCCTTTACCTATATTAGTAACAAGCAAGACAAACCAATATTGCATTTTATTAATTAAGAGGAGAAATCAAGATAAAAATATTCATGATCACAAAAGAACATAAGTCAAGGTGTTTGGTGATTCCTCAAAGAGTAAAGCTAAATATAGGGAGGGGAACCAAGAATCCTAATGTGGTCTTATTGTGAATGACTCAACATGGTATGATGAAGGGATCTTAGGGGGGGAAATTGGGGTACAACACAATGCATTAATGAAAGTAACCAAAGTTTGACATAAAGATAAGTGTTTAAACAGACAAATAAATTACAATTGAAAATTGAAAATGAATTGGACGCTCAATGATTTCGCATGGGAGCAGTGATCATGTTGGGAGTCTCGGGAGGACCGAATTAAATCTCCTTGGCATCAATCATATTTTGAATCTTGTATTTTAGCGCCCAACAATCGTCAGTGTCATGCCCAGGACTGTCGGAATGATAGGCACATCTTGCATCAGGATTGTAGTTAGGAGAAGAAGTTTTGGGGTTTGGATGAGGTCCTATCAACATAATCAGATTCATCCCCAACATGTGTTTAAATTCTTGAGCCAAGGGCATGTTTATCTCAGCAAATTATCTTCCTAGCTTACGCTGACCACCTTGTCGTGGTTGGCGAGGTTGTTGTTGGACTCTTGGTATAGTAGCCATTTTGAAGGGTGTTCTCTCGACCAAACCAACTTCTTGTCTCCTCGGAGGATGATTAATGACTTGATCCTAAATCCAGATGTTTGTTCCATATGGTTGCATCCGTCTTGATGAAGCTTGTTGACGAGGGCTCTCAGCTCTTCTTGTCTCCGAGCTAAGTTTTGGATAAGAGCCATCTGACCCACCATCTGTCCCATCATATAGATTTTCATGGTTGCCATTTCAGTTTGTAATTGTTCCAACTGGTCATCCTTGTTGTCCTCGGGATTCTTCTTGGTCATGCTCTCAACAAGGAGTGCTTTCACTTCTTCTTGCCCCTTGGATAGGTTCAGGAACAGTTCTTGAAGTTGAGCATTTTGGGTCTAAAGATCTATGACAGTCTGTTCTAGAGCCATCTCTACTGAAATAAACAATAAGAAGATGAGAAACCTGTGTGGGGAAAACCTATCATGATATGATTCATGGTATATGAATGTTGTTGTACCCTAAAATTTTCCCTCTCATTTCTCAAAACATTTGTCATAAGGATTCTCAAAATTCAAGCTTACACAAGTACAATTGGATTTTTCAGTATCAAATTAAATATGAAGCTGTTAAAAAGGGGAAAATAGATAAAAATAATATTTTTAACAAAATTGGAGAAAAAACAAGTCTTCTTCGATTCGCCTCCTTCGATTGGCCTTTTAGCCTCTTTCGATGCAAGCTTGGCTTGCATCATTCGACTGGGCGTGGGCCTCTGGCACGCTGGCTTTGATTCACAAGGCAGGAGCTTCATGCATGCAACCTTCGATTGCATTTTTGGCCTCACATGGTTCACAATACAATGGCTTTCTATGTGCCTGCTTCGATTGGATATTTGATGCTTGGATGCTTGTGTTGACTGGATAAATTATCCCCTCCATGATTGCTTTGACTCACAAAGTTATGGCTGGCTATATGTAGCTTTCGATTGAGCCACAGCTTCCTTCTTGCATGCAAGAGGCGCCCACCAGGCCAATAGGAACAAGACAAAAATCCTCATGTAGCCTCCTTCGATTCCAAGGCAAAAATCCTCCTTTTAGCATCCTTCGATTGCACATTTTTGCCTCCTACATGCCTCTTTCATCTGGGCATTTTTGCTTCTTGCATGCCTCTTTTGTTTGGGAATGTGGCCCTCCTTTGATGCCAGCCTAACATGCCTCTTTCATTTGGGCATGTGGCTCCCGTCATGCAAGTCTTTGTTTGAGCATTGGCCTCTTGTATGCTTGCTTGGAGTCACAAAGTTTAGACCTCCTGCATGCAGGCTTCGACAGGGCATTGGTTATGTTTACACTAGCTTCGACTGGACAGATTTTCCTTTAGTATGCTTCAGTTCCACCCTTGATAACCTTCAACACACATGGTTGGTGGATTTTAAGGGCATACATAAGATTCCCTATAGAAGGATATACCTTACTAGCCCATTTGAAGAATTGCATAGTCCATTCGAAGGACACATTTGGCCTTTTTCAAAGATACATACATAACCCATTCAAGGGATATATTTGGGCGTCCCATTCGAAGGACATGTTTGATGGCCCATTCGAAGGACTTACAAGACCCACCTTAAGGCATACTTTGGTGACCCATCCAAGGGGCACACATTTGGCTCCTTCGAAGGATGCACAAAAGTGACCAATTCGAAGGACGCTTGTTGGAGGAAAATCAAATAACATTGTTGGAAGAAAAATCCGGTTGAATGGGGGTCAAAACGAAAGGATGAAATATTCAAAAGATGCTTATTGCCAAGTTCAGGCCTGGTACACTGGCCATAACGCTCCAAAACTGCTGCACAATAGTCCTGAAACACTGCCCCATTCTTGCACCAAATAGGCATACGAACACTGCCCCTCGAAAGCTACAAAAAAATTTTTACTCAAATTGTTCAAATTGTTTTGTTTTCCCTCCAAAACTTCAGCCAGCTTTGCCTATAAATAAGAAGCTCCATAACATGTATAAGGGGCTGGACAACACATCCAGGACTTTTTGGGGGGAACGAATCTTCAGGAATTATCAAGCTCTTAAAAACTATTAAACATTAAACACAAACCCAGAATCTAAACCTTTTTCTCTTTCGAATCTGAAATCATCCCTCACCTCTCATGACCTTCGAATCCAGTACAAGAAGCATAACTCATGTTTCTTCCATTCAAAGCCAGGAGTATCCAAGGAAACAGCTAAAGGTCCAGCTCACATACCCCCAACTTCAAGCAAGGTAAGTCACTCTTACCCTTTAACCTTTCGTTTCTAGCATAACATGTGAATAAGTCTTCCCTTTCGTTTCAAAAACATGTACATAACATTTTTCTTATTTTCGTTTCCATCTCTTCAGTTTGTTTTCATTGACACTCTTATGGCTTATTTTATTTGTTTATTAAATATTCTTTAAGAACTAACCTGGCCATAAGACAATGCTAGCATGGCCTCAGGCCATGTTGCTATTTAAAATCTCAAATGAAAGAAATAGGAGGAAGAAAGTACGAAACGAAGCCTTAGGCTTCCATACTGACTTCCAGGACCCAATCAAAGGAAGCAGAAAGTTAGGCTACACCTCACTACTTTCAGGCCCCAGTCAAAGAAAGCATAAAGTCAGGCTACATCTCACTACTTCCAGACCCCAGTCGAAGGAAGCAGAAAGGTGAAGAGTTCATTTCATGCTGATTCCAGGCCCAATCAAAAGGCACGCCTTGACTACTTCCAAGCCAAATCGAAGGGAGCCAAAGAAGCAGAATCGAAGGGTTCTGCTGCCCAAATTGAAAAGCCCATTTTCGTTTCTTTATTTTATTTTGTCTTTATATTTTCTTGCTATTCAATATGGTTATAATAGTGTAGGATTTATTTTTCTGCATTTTTATTGCTTTTGTAAAAATGTTAGTGTTGTACCCCAAAATTTACCCTCCCATTTTTATTCAAAACATATTCCTAGAGGTTCTCAATTGCTCAAGTTGACTAAGGATTGACCAGACATATTCTCTCCTAAGGAAATGAACCTTCAACTAGGGTTTCCATTTTCATCAATATATGTGAACTCCAAAGGTCTCAAATCGTTTCCATTGCCCTAATATGTCCTCAAGACCATCCATGCCAAGTTTCATGCCTTGCACAGTAAATTTACTCATTCAACTGCTAAGATGCCTGGAAATCAATTGTGTTAGGTCAAAAGTCAACTATGGCCCACATACAGTCAAACTTCAATATTTTTGGTCAACATCAACATTTTGAGGTGATATCAATCATTTGATCAAGGGTTGATCATGATTCTTCAAAGAATTCCTTAAATTCATCAAAACTCAAAAGTTGCTAAATTAGGGTTTCTATATGAAAAGTCAACCAAACTTTCACTAGGCATAACTTTCTCATACTGTATCAGTAATTTCTCATCCAATGCTCATTTTTAAGAGAATTTAATTCCCTACAACTCATCTTCAACCCTCAAGTTCAAAAAATGCACTCATGAAAAGATATAAATTCAGACATTATAGTTCATTTCAAAAAGTCAACAAAAACACCTTTTGGGTCAAAGCTTCTTACATGAACATGGAAGATCCAATTGAGATGAAACCAAAGAGGTTACTTAGAGGACATCCTAATCTTTATAAAAAAGTCTAAGAACACCCTCTTAGGGTTAAAACTGAAAGAGATATGCATTGCTAAAGTTGACCAATTTTTGGAAAAGTGCATGAAGTCAATATTGCCCAAATTTGAAATTTTCCCAAATGGGTCCATCCTTTTATGTTTGAAACATGTTTCTAACATGGTCCATGACCTCCAAACCCACCCATGAATTATCATATTATTTACTCTATTTATTTTGATATTTTATTCATTAAAATGCAAAATTAAATAAATAATAGAAATAATATAAGATTTGATTTCAAATCTTTTTCTCATCAAATAATGGGCAAAATGTGCTGGCATATCCAAGAAAATTTGTGGAGAGAAGATAAGATTGGATTTGGTCTAAAAAAAGTTTAAAAAATCACATAATTAAAAGAAATTTTATTCTCATGAATGCTTGGATTTTCCTCTACTTTTGTTGACCTAGTGTGATATACTATATAGTCACAAACCTTCCATCCTGAAAGGACACGCGCAACTGCTACAGAAAGCCCTAAGAAAGTTTTCAAAATTATTCAAAGTGGTACAACTCGAGGTCTTTTTCTCCAGCCAGTTTCAATCACAACCATCCATCCATTCACGTTCCTGAGACTCTCAGCAAGCCAACCCATCCCTCCTTGAAGGCCAAAGCACACAGGAACTCCCTCTCTAACAAATCACGGTTTGCCAACTTCTCATGGTTCAAACTTTTTATTCATGGCATATAAATAATATCTTTGCATATATTTGTGTTTAATATCATGTTTGCAAGTGTTTAGAACCATCGTGCAATAGTTTGGACGTGAAAACAAGGAAATGCCATTGTTAGGGCACGAAGGTCCATCTCCTTCGTATCTGGACTTACAGGTTGTTTCAGTCAAAATGGACACCATCATTAGATTCCTGGGGAAATTCTAAGGGGGGTAGGGTCCTTTTTATGCTTTGATATTACGTATTTTGCAGGTTCCAGATTCTTAGGTCACCGGAGAAGGTGACTGGGAACACCGTGGTCGGTGGCTTGACTTTTGCAAGTGGTGGTCCACGCATGCGTGGCTGTTTCCAGGCGTCCCATTGGCTAGATCTAATGATGGGGTTCCTCTCTCCATGTCTGATTGGCACTTTGAATCACTAGGGCCCCACAATGCTCGCGTGTCTAGTTTGACTCAACACTAGATCTATTTTTCCCTTATATTCTTTTTTTGTTATTATATCAATGAATGAGTAGCTAGCGCAGATGGTCAAGGAAGACAGGTGTAAAGAAAATGTCCTAGGTTCGATCCCAGGCGCGTGCTTTTGTGTTTTTCTTGTTATGTCTTTGCAGATCCCATGCGTCACGCAACCCAGCGCTCACCATGCACCTCAAGATCCATCACCATTAGATCATCCTTGCCCAGATCTAAACGGCCAGCAAAGAGCAGTGCATGGTATACTCCCTGAAAGTGAACCACACTGTACCAGGTGCAGCCTTGGGCCACAAGCAGGATTGGGCCTGAGCAAATTCAATTCACACCCCCAGAAATACTTTCACACCAGGCCCAATTTAATTCTTTCTTAAATTTCTTTTATTTGTTTAATTATTTGTTTTAATTATTTTTTACAAAAAAAAACATTTTTTAATTAAATCAAAGAATCACAAAAGTCACAAAAAATTAGAATTAGTTTTTTATATAAAAAAAAATTTAGTTGCATTAATTAATTAGATTAATTAGGATAACTTAAATGTTTTTTTTCATAATTAAAATGAATTAGAAATTAGGTTGATTTGCAAAATTAATTATTTTCTCTCAAAAAAATCAAAAAAATACTTTTCTCAATTTACTAATTAAATATCTTCGAATTCAATTTCAGTTCCATATTTAATTTTGTCGCACACGTTTATTTCATTATTTTCCTAATTAATGTAATTGCTCCTAGTTTGTAATAATTTAATTAGGTTTAAATTTCTGCATCTAATTATGTAATTTTCCCAAGGCCTTGTAATAGTTTAGGAACCCTTATCTTTCTGCAATTTATTTTCCGCACATAAACTGCTTAGATGATTGGCTAATAGGATTGTATGGAAAGATAACGATTAAATGAACATAGAAAACCCTAATTGTGCAAAGATAAATAAACTGAAAAATAAGCACTTGCACATGCTCACTCCTAGGGTTTGTCCCACTTCGGTTGCCTTCGGTAAACGATTATGAAGTATAGGGAGTCTTAGTGATTGTCCTCTAGTCCCAAAAGATAAAAAATGACCCATTTGAATCTTGCCTCGGGAAGATCTTTAGGACTCTAGGGTAATTACTAAGGTTTCCAAACCATTGCTTTAGTGATCGTATTTGTCCCTTTCGTCCCTTTCAATTCTCCCTTAAACTCCAACGATGGAGTTACCTATTCCTTAATAGTAGGATAGCACTGTCTAAAGGAAATAAGGAAACGAACAGACTTTTTCGAGTAGGTAGAAACTTTTAGGTACTTGCTCAAAACAACGATTTTTACACTTACACTTTCAAACAAAGTTTTCAAAAACATTTTATCACACCCTTAAGGACTGATACAAGGGTTACCATAAAGTGAAACGCCACACCAAGGCAAATTTCAAAACTTTTTCAAGCATACAAATACACGAAAGCAATTTCAAAAATGAGCAAGTACCTAAGAGCCCATGGAAAACCATGGATAGAAAGGGTGATAACACCTTCCCTTTCTATAATCTACCCCCTGTACTCAGAAACATCTCGAAAAAGGTTTTTTTTCTGTTCTTTTCCCTTTTCCTTTGTTGGATGAAATAAAAGTCGGTGGCGACTCTTGCTTACCGCGACATTTGCAAATACAAAAATGCAAACCAGTATATAACAGTCGATTCTGCCTCCGTACCACAGAACTGGCAACTCTACTAGGGACATAATAAAGTGGGGTACACCTTAGGATCTAGGTCTTTTTTTAAATTGCTTTCTTCTTTGTTTTGCCTGCTTTATCTTTAAGGGTTTTTGCTTAGGTATTATTGAAGATCCTACACCCGGATCAGGGGGCACTTTTTAGGTAAACAACAATAGATCGCTGAGACTATATGGCATATACCGATATGGTTTAAGTGATGGTTGTATTGGTCTGAAACTTTGGTTGGTACCGATATCCTTCGTGTGGAAACGAGGAGAATACGAGGCCGCCGCGTGGTGTCGTGAAGCACTAACGGACCTTAGAACCTTAGTTGAACAAACTTGGCCATTAGAAAATAGTGAGATAGCCGGCCTCGGTATAAATCTGAGGGTTGGTTGATACTCGATGCTACACTCATTGAGATCAGACTTTCGGGATATTTCAACCGCAAGAAAAGATTGTCTAAGCTGAAACAATGTTCGATAAAGGATGATCAGTGATAGAGAATCCTTAGAACCCGGTTACTTTTCTAAGACAGTTTTGAAACCAACTAAACTTCAAGAGGGTACTTACCTTTAACCTCACGCAAGACTATGAACCTAAGGTATATTGTGTGCTTTGGTTGTGTGTGATTTACTCTGTTTGAACATAACATCATGCATCATAACATAGTATCCATTCTCATGACACTAACCATTTCAAGGACCAAGGGAATTTATCTTTGTTTTGTTTTGCAGATCATGGCTTCCGCTCGTAGAAACACTATCTGAATCAGCTTTGTGAGAATACCTCTCCAACTCAAGGAGCTAGTATCAAGGGTTCCTAAAACTTCTTTGTTCACTAAGAGACATGGTCGACTTCTCAACCTGGTTACTTCTAGCTTTAATGAAAAGATGATGGTGTAATCTTTCAGTTCTTTGATCCCAAGCACCACTGCTTCACCTTTCCAGACTATCAGTTGATGCCTACCATGGAAGAGTTCTCTCAGTTATTGAATCTAACCATCCTTGACCAGGTGCCTTTCACAGGTTTAGAAGAAGTTCCTAAGACAAAATTCATTGCCTCAGCTTTGCATCTGAAATGGGCCGACGTGGTATCCAATTGGGAAACAAGAAGCGGAGTCAAGGGTTTTCTAGCCAAGTTCTTAATAGAGAAGGCCCAGTTGTTTTGGAATGATTTAGACTTTCAAGGTTTTGAGGAGGTTTTGGCTCTTCTAATTTATGTGTTAGTACTGTTCCCTAATCCAGACTTACTCATAGACGTGAATGCTATCAAGAACTTCCTCTCTCGCAACCGTGTGCCTACTTTACTCAGAGATATCTTGCATGCTCTCCACACTCGTACCATGAAGAGAAGAGGGGTTCTTATGTGCTGCATGCCATTACTATCGAGGTGGTTTATTTCTCACCTCCCTAAGTTAGTGTTGAAGAATGAAGAAGGTTTGGGTTGGTCGCAAAGGATAATGTCACTTTCTCACGCGGATATCCTCTGGTATTCCCGATCTATAGGAGATATTGCTATTATTGACCGATGTGGGGAATTCCCTAATGTCCCACTACTTGGCATTAGGGGAGGCATAACTTACAATCCTTGTTTGGATCTGCGAAAATTTGGTTACGCTCGAAGGGATGGTCCTCAAGAGATGCTTATCCAAGGCATTGTGTTTAACTATGAGGATGATGTTCAAGGGTATCGCCAGAGGTTCATACGAGCTTGGGGCATGGTAAACAGATCTGACGCCAAGACTTTGGGCCGAAGAATTCCATTCCTATGGAACCTTATCTCCGATGGGTACGAGCTCGTGCTCAGAAACATATGATGCCCTACGTAGTCATCTTACCATTGATTGTGGAGCCTATTACTGAAGAGAATATTCCCTACACGGTTCTTCATCCTGATATGCCCATCGATCTTGAAGAACTACAGAGGTCCTAGATTCAGTTGAAGAAAGAGCGTGATACTTATAGGGACCAGTTCTATGTCTAGGAGAAGAAAGTTTTAGAGCTCACAAAGCAGCTTCATGAGGAAATAAGCCTTAATTTCTATCTCGGCACGAAGAGGAAGCATCCATGGGAAACTTAATTTCTTTTAGTTTTTTATAATTTTCAATTGTAACGCCTAAAAGGAAATTGTATTTTGAATTCTATTAATAAAATATTTGTTTCATTTTGGTTCGCAAATTTAAATTTCCCAAAGTCCTTGAAATCATTTCATACACATGCCATGCATATCAATGCATACTGTTTATTTCAGCAATAATTTCTTCTGAACAAAGCATCAAAGATCTCCAGGCACAAAATTCCCAATTCCAGCAAATGTTCATAACTTTGGCTAAAGGGAAGGAAGATCTGAAGGCCCTTATTCTGAAAGAAATGAAGAAGAAGAAGATTGCTGGTGTCTTAAATCTGGGAAGAAGATTCAAGGGACCGTTGAAGCAACCGATTGATCTGGCCTCCTCATCCAAAGAAGGGGTGAATCAAGAAGGAGAGACAAGGGAGGAGGACCTTAGCCCTGAGGTTTCTGATAATGACACAGACTACAATGATGAATAGTATCCTCCCACTGAATTTGGTATCTGGGGTAGTTATCCCACAGAATTTCAAGGCTCTGGTATTTGTAAAGTATGATGGGGTGTCTTGTCCCAAGCTTCATCTTCGTTCTATGTGAGGAAGATTCAGTCTCACACTGCAGATAGGAACTTGTGGGTCCATATCTTTCAGGACAGTCTGTCCGGGACTCAGCTTGAGTGGTTCTATCAACTGGAGGGAACTAATGTCCGCAACTGGGAAGACCTGGCTGCTGCTTTTTATAAGCAGTATCAATATAACGCTGATCTTGCCCTTACCCGTACTCAACTCCAGAGTATGTCCATGGGTGCAGGCGAAGGTTTCAAGGACTATGCGCAGAAGTGGAGAGATCTGTAAGGGAGAGTCCAACCCCCTTTGTCTGATTGGGAGTTGGTTGACATGTTTCTTGGTATGTTGTCTGGTCTGTTCTTCAATCATTTGATTGGTAGCTCCTCAGTTGGTTTCACCGAGCTGATATTGACTGGAGAAAGGGTAGAAGCTGGGATCCGGAGTGTCAAAATCCAGAAAGATACCTCGTCAAGTAAAGTGAAGAAGCCATTCACGGGTAAGAAGGAGGTCAATGCCATTTATAGCCCAAGAAGTCAGAGCTGAGTTGAGCGCCTCCAACAGCAGGGGTTATGATGATACCTAGGCATGTGGCTACTCAACAACAAAACAATCAGCAAAAGGTAAAAAGACCGCAAAGGAAGTTCACCCAGATTAATATGACATTGACTGAGGTTTTACCCCATATGTTAAGATCCAACTTGGAAAACTTAAAGGAGGCTCCCAAGAATCCTAACACCACATCTCCTTGGTATAATCTAAATGCTCGGTGTGCTTACCATTATGAGAGTCCAGGCCACGATACAAATGACTGTTGGGCTCTGAGGAATAAGGTACAGGATTTGATCGAAGCAAAGGAGATTGAGTTTGATGCTCTGGAGAAGCCTAATATCATAACTGCTCACATGCCCAAGCACAACCGTGGAGTTAATGTCATTGATACTGATCTGTTTGTTACCTCTGTTGATGAAGTTTCCACTCCTCTCATGACTGTCAAGAATAATTTGTTGCTAGTCGGTTTATTTCTGGGCTGTGGTGAAGGTTTCCACATGTGTTTATCTCTACCCTCTGGTTGTTATTTGCTAAAAGCAAGTGTTCAACGCCTGATGGATAGCAGAGAGATTTTGTTTGAAAAGACTCGGATTCCGACTGTTCCGCATGAAGATGTTGCTATCATAACCATTTCCGCCAATCCTTCTAAGGTCTCCTCTAAAAGACCTGTTAGGATTACACCTGCTCCAAGAATTGCTCTACTAATAATCACTTTTTCTGGTCCCGTATCGTACTCCTCGGACAAAGCTGACCCTTGGAATTATGGTGCCGACGTTTACTATCATGGCGTCAAACAGGATTTGAAGACTGAAGAGGCTGGTCCCGATGTCAGTAACATCGTCGGGACCAGCAAAGTTACCCGAAGTGGAAGGGTTTTCTCTCCCGAGATCTCCCCGAAGACTGTGGCTAAGCTTGTTGTTATTCCATATGTTGTTCCTGCCAGTACTTATGTTACTACTCCTATTCTTACTCCAGTTGTTACCCTTGTCGATGAGTCATTTGGGACTCGGGGCAAAGAAGCTATAGGTGAGCCTGCCCAGACGGAGGCACCTAGAAAAGTTTTTTTGGAATCCTCTAAGCATGAAATGGAGGAAATTTTAAAAATAATCAAAAAGAGCAACTACAATATGGTCGAGCAGCTGGGGCAGACTCCTTCGAAGATATCAATGTTGTCTCTATTGTTGGGCTCTGAGGCCCATGCAAAGGCTTTGATTGAATTTCTCAAGACTGCGCATGTGCCGCAAGAAACCTCTGGTGACCAATTCAAAGACTGTGTGGCCAGTTTGACTGCTGATAATGGGTTGGGTTTTTCAGATACCGATTTGACACCGAAGGGGAGAAAGCATAATGATGCTCTGCATGTCTCGATCGAATGCAGGGGAACTACTGTGGCTCATGTGCTAGTAGACACTATATCTCCACTGAATGTTCTGCCTAAGAAGGCTCTTGATAGATTAGATTGTGAAGGCTTAACCTTAAAGCCCAGTAACATTGTGGTGAGGGCTTTTGACGGTTCAAAAAGAATGGTGCACGGGGAGGTGGACATCCCTATCAAATTGGGTTCCCAGACCTTTGAATCCACCTTCTACGTGATGGATATCAGGCCATCGTACTCTTGTTTGTTGGGTTATCCTTGGATCCATGAAGTTGGGGCCGTTACTTCTATGCTGCATCAAATGCTGAAGTATCCAGTGAAAGGGAAGATTGTCACCGTACATGGTGAAGAGGAGTATATGGTAAGCCACCTGAACTCTTTCAGGTATGTGGAGATGGATGGGGAATTCATAGAGACCCCTTGTCAAAACTTTGAAGTGGTTCCTCAGATCATGGCATCAACTGAGACTATCACCAGCACCAAACCTCCTTTGAAGATGGTTTCTCTCAAGGACGACAGAGCGGTAGTTGAAGAAGGTGGGTGTACCATTTGGGGACAGCTCCCTGACATTCCTCATAAAACTGACAAATTTAGTTTGGGCTTTACTTCAGGAGCTCAAATTGCTATTCGATGTGCTCGGGCTGGAGGACCTCCCCTACGCATCAGCAATCGTGGGGTTAACGCTATAGAAGACGATGATGAGGATTCTGATATTGACAGCTGGATCCCATTGATAACAGTTCTACTATTTGCAGTTATAACTTCGAAAATCCGATCAACCAAGCCGAGGACGAAGGTGAGGAAGATTTTGAGGTACCAGGAGAACTTTCTAGACTATTACAGCAGGAATAGAGGGCTATACATCCCATGAAGAGTCAGTTGAGACGATAAACTTGGGCACAGAAGTAGATAGAAAAGAAGTCAAGATCGACGCAAATCTGGAGATTAATGTCAAACTGCGATTGATAAAGATGTTGCACGATTATGTTGAGATATTCGCCTGGTCATATGAAGATATGCCTGGTTTAGACACTGATATTGTGGTACATTGTCTGCCTACTAAAGAAGATTGTCCTTCGGTTAAGCAAAAAGTCTGTCGTATGCACCCTGAAATGTCAGAGAATATTAAAGCGGAGGTTATGAAACAGTTCAACACTGGGTTCTTAATTGTCACCTCATATTCGTAGTGGGTTGCTAACGTCGTTCTGGTACCTAAGAAGGACAGAAAGGAACGGATGTGTGTGGACTACAGAGACCGGAATAAAGCAATCCCAAAGGACGACTTCCCGCTTCCCCACATCGATGTTCTGGTTGAAAACACCGTGTAGAACAAGATCTTTTCCTTCATGGATGATTTCTCTGGGTACAATCAGATCAAGATGGCTCCTGAGACATGGAGAAGACAACCTTCATCACATAGTGGGGCACTTTCTGTTACAAGGTGATGCCCTTTGGGTTGAAGAATGCTGGGGCAACTTATCAGCGAGCCATGGTAGCTTTGTTCCATGATATGATCCACCATGAGATAGAGGTTTATGTTGATGACATGATAGCCAGGTCTCAAATCGAGGAAGAACACCTTGATCATCTACAAAAGTTGTTTGACAGGTTGAAGACATACAAGTTGAGGTTGAATCCGAACAAGTGCACCTTCGGGGTAAGGTCTGGTAAACTTCTGGGGTTCATCGTCAGTGGCAAAGGTATTCAGGTAGACCCTGCAAAAGTGAAGGCCATATAAGAGATGTCGGCTCCCCGTACTAAGAAGGAGGTTAGAGGTTTCTTGGGACGCCTAAATTATATCGCCAGGTTCATTTCACATCTGACTACTACTTGTGAGCCAATCTTCAAGCTCCTGAAGAAAGATCAAGTGGTATAGTGGAATGACGAATGCTAGACCGCTTCCAAAAGAATCAAGGAATACCTTCAAGAACCACCAGTTATGATGCCTCCGATTGAAGGAAGACCTTTGATATTGTACTTAACGGTGTTAGACAATTCAATGGGGTGTGTGCTGGGGCAGCATGATGAGTCTGGTAGAAAAGAGCACGCAATATACTACCTTAGCAAAAAGTTTACTGATTGTGAGATAAGATACTCACTGCTCAAGAAAACTTATTGCGCTTTAGCATGGGCTGCTCGCCTACTAAGACAGTATATGTTGACCCACACTACTTTGTTAATATCTAAGATAGATTCAATCAAGTACATTTTCTAAAAGCCCGCTCTCTCCGGAAGAATAGCAAGATGGCAGATGATCTTCACTGAATACGATATACAATGTATAACTCAGAAAGCAATCAAGGGAAGTGTATCAGCTGATCATTTGGCTCATCAGGCCATGGATGACTACCAGTCCATGAATTTCGAGTTCACGGAAGAGAATATTATTCTAGTAACTGACTATGAAGAACCTGGACCAGATGAAGGACCTGAAGAAGGATCCCGGTGGACTATGGTTTTTGACGGAGCTTCGAACGCACTTAGTAATGACATTGGTGTTGTAATCATGTCTCCTGAGGGCTGTCATACTCCTTTCACCATCCAACTATGCTTCAACTATACCAACAATATGGCGGAGTATGAAGCCTGTATCATGGGTCTTAAAGCTGCTATCGACATGAGGATCAATTTCTTAAATGTTTTCGAGGATTCATCCTTGGTAATAAGCCAGATCAAAGGAGAATGGGATACGAAGCATCTGAATCTCATCCCGTACAAAGAGCATGTGCTGACATTGCTCCCACACTTTGAGGAGGTAACCTTTGAACATTTCCCACGAGAGGAGAATCAGTTAGCGGACGCGCTAGCTACCATGTCTTCCATGTTCAAGGTCAGGTGGGACAACGAAGATCCCCGGATCACTATTTAGAGGTTGGATGAACCAGCGTACTGCTGTGAAATTGATGTTGAAGAGGTAGCAGATAAACCTTGGTTTCACGAAGTAAAAAGGTATCTCGAGGCTCAAGAGTATCCCAAGGGGGAATCTGTCAATGACAAAAAGTTTCTGAGAAGGTTCGCCGCGAAATTCTTCCTCAGTAATGGAATCCTCTACAAGCGCATCCATGACTCTACCTTACTGCGGTGTGTATACAAGAGCGAAGCAAGGAGGATTATGGTAGATCTACATGAAGTTACCTTTGGAACCCATTCAAGTGGACATACCATAGCTAAGAAGATCCTACGGGCAGGATACTATTGGTCCACTATAGAAGCAGACTGCTATCAGCATTCTCAAACTTGTCATAAATGCCAGATCTATGCTGATAAGGTGCATGTGCCTCTGGTTCCCTTGAACTTCTTGATGGCTCCTTGGCCCTTTGCAATGTGGGGCATCAACATGATCGGAGAGATTAGACCTACCGCTTCCAATGGGCATCGCTTCATCCTGGTGGCCATTGATTACTTCACGAAATGGGTTGAAGCTGCCTCTTTTGCTAATGTGACCAAGAACATTGTGGCGCGGTTTATCAAGCCTAACCTGGTTTGTCGTTACAGTGTGCCAGAGAGAATCATCACTGACAATGGTACGAATCTCAACAACACGATGATCATCGAACTCTGTAAGCAATTCAAGATACAGCATCATAACTTTTATCCCTACCGGTCGAAGATGAATGGCGATGTTGAAGCGGATAACAAGAAAATCAAGAAGATCATACAGAAGATGACGGTGACATTCAAATACTAGCATGAGATGTTACCATTTGCTCTTCATGGTTACCGCACCTCAGCACGAACATTGACAGGGGCAACACCCTACTCTCTGTTATATGCCATGGAGGCAGTCCTATCTATTGAGGTCCAGATCCATTCTTTAAGGATTATGAAGGATGGGGGTTTGAACAAAGACGACTGGATCCAGACTCGACTTGATCAATTGAATTTGATTGATGAGAAGAGACTCACTGTTGTCTGTCATGGTCAAATGTGTCAAAAACGGATGATCAAGGCTTTCAACAAAAAAGTCAGATGCCAAGAATATCAAGTCGTGGATCTAGTGATCAAGCGCATCATACTGCCGCAAGGTGATCCCAGGTACAAATGGACTCCCACATACGAAGGTCCATTTGTGATCAAAAACCTTTTCTCGGGTGGAGCCATGATTCTGACCACCATGGGCGAAGACGACCTTCCTCACCCTGTCAATATGGACATAGTGAATAGATACTACGCATGATTAAAGACCCTCTAGGTTGACTGGCCTAGGAAAAAATAAGGGCTTCCCGGTGAACCAAAAGGGTTCGGGCAAAATTAGGGATGAAAATGAAAAAATATGTACACCCGGCAAGTCGAAAACCTGAAAGGGAGGCTTGGGCAAAAAAGGGTATCCCGGTGGACTGAAAACCCGAAAGGGCGGTCCAGGAAAATGTTAGGGATGTAAAGTGTATCCCTATGTCCCATTGGATCCCCTTGTGACCAGACCTCAGTATCAACTATCAAGCTCGAACGGCACCAATCAATCTAGTCAGCTTCGGACAAGCAGCAAAGTGATGAGACGCTCGAAGACACAGCGACAATAGCAGAATTGAAACTCAATTGGATTATTACACATAGCTGTTTTATTTTCTTTGTACACAATATTGTATAGCTTTAATTTTTGCAGCGGCGTTCTCTTACTAGAGCGTTAGCTTCCTTGTACAAAAGCGCCTGTTATAGGCCAGCTTCAAGAAATCAATACAAGTTATTTTTTACAAAACCATTTGTTTTTTCTTTTTCTATTTTGTTTCGCAAAAATGTCCAATGGTTTATTCTTGACATAAGCATTTGAGTATAATTTTTGTTCACAAATATTTGCATAGGAAACGGAAAGACAATTGCTCGTAACCTAAGAAACAGGGACAAAAAGCTATAAAAAATGCCAAGCCCGATAATTACTCTATTCAGCAGGTACAAGGGCAAAGATAGCTTTGAAACAAGGTCATCTCAACATACGATCTTGTGACATCTACACTCCTCAGAGTGGAAGCAAATAAAGCTTTGACGTCGGCTTCCCCAAATAGGAGTTACTCTCCCCAGCCAAGTTCCTTCAGAAAACTTACATCTATGTTCCCCAGCCGAATTTTATAGTCGCGACCGGTTCATAAATTTATCTCCCAAGCAGAGTTTATTTCTCTGAACGCAGAAGCTCACCCCCAACAGAGCTTATTACTTCAGCTATGTAAGTTCACCTTCCAATAGAGTTATTTCCCCGCAGAGTTATTCTCAAGCAGAGCCTCTCCCCGACAGAATATCCGTAAACAAGGGGCAAATTCCCAGCATAGTCATCTTCGTTTACAATGGAAGTCACTTTTTCTATAACGTTCAGGAAGTCAATTTCCAGTCCTCTCCAGCAGTAGTCAGGGATTTACTTTCCCAGACTCGAATATGTCACAATAAGCATTTCATGTTCATACACCATGACGTGCGCATACATATTGCATACAGCATAACCTCATTTATTTTGAGAACATCATCACATAATACATTTCATGCATCACATACAATTAACCCTCTGCCTTTTCAGGAAAGATGGTTATCATCAACAATTCCAACAATTCAGGATTAAATCCATGAAGTTATACATGTCACATCTACAGACAACTAATGGAAAATCAATCCCCAAAACCAAACGGGTTAACTAACCTACATGATCAGACGAAGTAACCCTACTATCCAGTCTTTCATTTCGAAGTAACCCTACTATCCATGTTCCTTCTCATAGCCCTACTATCCAGGCTTTCATTGCGAAGTAACCCTAATATCCAGGTTCCTTCTCATAGCCCTACTATCCAGGCTTTCATTTCGAAGTAACCCTACTATCCAGGTTCTTTCTCATAGCCCTACTATCCAGGCTTTCATTTAGAAGTAACCCCACTATCCAGGTTCTTTCTCTCTTATCTCCAGACAACAGTTTACAACACTATAAGACCTGGACCCGGCCAGATACGGTTGATTTCACATTTCCCCTGTAAGTTGCTGTGCAGCCTGGACCCTGACCAGATATGCAGTTCACTTCCGCCTCCTCAATCAAAAGTTAATTCCCCAGTAGAGTAATGGACAACTGAAGCTCCTAGACTCTATTTCCCAATACATAAATCAACATTCCCCAGTGAAGTCCTCCTCAACGGTAGGTACAGGAATTATCGCAAAGGAATCTCTTTTGCACGATGTTTTTTTCTGGATGGCATCTTTAAGCCCATCTCCTAAGATTCTCCGTCTCCTTCCAAATGGCATCTGTAAGCCCGTTCTCGATATCACCAATCAGTATTACTTCATGCGAGTACAAATTTCTGGGCACTCTAATGTTCAATCTTCTTCCACCTTCAGATCACGAAAGGCAGGCCAGCCAATCTACATCATCGGGTTTAATAAGATTGAACATGGGGGGAAGCTGTTGTACCCCAAAATTTTCCATCCCATTTTTATTCAAAACATATTCCTAGAGGTTCTCAATTGCTCAAGTTGACTAAGGATTGACCAGACATATTCTCTCTTAAGGCAATGAACCTTCAACTAGGGTTTCCACTTTCATCAAGATATGTGAACTCCAAAGGTCTCAAATCTTTTCCATTTCCATAATATGTCCTCAAGACCATCCATGCCAATTTTCATGCCTTGCACAAGAAATTTACTCAGTCAACTGCTCAGATGCCTGGAAATCAACTATGTTAGGTCAAAAGTCAACTATGACCCACACACTGTCAAACTTCAAGATTTTTGGTCAAAATAAACATTTTGAGGTGATATCCATCATTTGATCAAGTGTTGATCATGATTCCTCAAACAATGCCCCAAATTCATCAAAACTCAAAAGTTGCTAAATTAGGGTTTCTATAGGAAAAGTCAACCAAACATTGACCAGGCATAACTTTCTCATACTCTATCAGAAATTTCTCATTCAAGGCTCATTTTGAAGAGAATTCAATTCCCTATAACTCATCTTCAGCCCTCAAGTTCAAAAAATGCATTCATGAAAAGATATGAATTCAGACATTATAGGTCATTTCAAAAAGTCAACAAAAACACCTTTTGGGTCAAAGCTTCTTACATGAACATGGAAGATCCAATTAAGATGAAACCAAAGAGGTTACTTAGACGACATCCTAATCTTTCTAAAAAAGTCCAAGAACACCCTCTTAGGGTTAAAATTGAAAGAGATGTGCATTGCTAAAGTTGACCAATTTTTGGAAAAGTGCATGAAGTCAATATTGGCCAAACTTGAATTTTTCCCAAATGGGCCCATCCTTTTATGTTTGAAACTTGTTTCGAACATGGTCCACGACCTCCAAACCCACCCATGAATTATTATATTATTTATGCTATTTATTTTGATATTTAATTCATTAAAATGCAAAATTAAATAAATAAATAATAGAAATAATATAAGATTTGATTTCAAATCATTTTCTCAACAAATAATGGGCAAAATGTGTTGGCATATCAAAGAAAATTCGTGGAGAGAAGAGAAAATTGGATTTGGTCTAAAAAAAGTTTTAAAAAATCACATAATTAAAAGAAAATATTTTTTCATGAATGCTTGGATTTTCCAGTACTTTTGTTGACCTAATGTGATATACTATATAGTAACAAACCTTCTCGCCCGAAGTGACACGCACAACTGCTACAGAAAGCCCTAAGAAAGTTTTCGAAATTATTCAAAGTGGTGCAACTCGAGGTCTTCTTCTCCAGCCAGTTTTAATCACTCCCATCCATCCATTCACGTTCCTGAGACTCTCAGCAAGCCAACCCATCCCTCCTTGAAGGCCAAAGCACACAAGAACTCCCTATCCAACAAATCACGGTTTGCCAACTTCTCATGGTTCAAACTTTTTATTTATGGCATATAAATGATATGCTTGCATATATTTGTGTTTACTATCATGTTTGCAAGTGTTTAGAACCATCGTGTAAAAGTTTGGACGTGAAAATAGGGAAATGCCATTGTTAGGGCACGAAGGTCCATCTCTTTCATATCTGGACTTGCAGGTCGTTTAAGTCAAAATGACACCACCATTGGATTCCTAGGGAAATTCTAAGGGGGGTAGGGTCCTTTTTATGCTTTGATATGACGTATTTTGCAGGTTTCAGATTCTTGGGTCACTGGACAAGGTGACCGGGACCACTGTGGCTGATGGCTTAACTTTTGCAGGCGGTGGTCCAGGCATGCGTGGCTGTTTCCAGGCGTCCCATTGACTGGATCCAATAATAGGGTTTCTCTCTCCATGTCTGATTGGCTCTTTGAATCACCAGGGTCCCACAATGCCCGCGTGTCTAGTTTGACTCAGTACTAGATCTATTTTTCCCTTATATTCTTTTTTTGTTATTATATCAACGAATGGGTAGCTAGTGCAGATGGTCAAGGAAGAGAGGTGTAAAGCAAACATCATAGGTTCGATCCCAGGCGCGTGCTTTTGTTTTTTTCTTGTATGTCTTTGCAAATCCCATGTGCCACACAACCCAACGCTCACCATGCACCTCAAGATCCATCACCATTCGATCATCCTTGCCCAGATCCAAATGGCCAGCAAAGAGCAGTGCTTGGTATACTCCCTGAAAGTGAACCACACTGAACCAGGCTCATCCTTGGGCCACTAGCAGGATTCGGCATGAGCACATTCAATTTACACCCCTAGAAATACATTCACACCAGGCCCAATTTAATTCTTTCTTAAATTTCCTTTATTTGTTTAATTATTTGTTTTAATTTTTTTTACAAAAAAAAATCAATTTTTAATTAAATCAAAGAATCAAAAAAGTCACAAAAAATTAGAATTAGTTTTTTATATAAAAAAATTTTAGTTGCATTAATTAATTAGATTAATTAGGATAACTTAAATGCTTTTTCATAATTAAAATTAATTAGAAATTAGGTTGATTTGCAAAATTAATTATTTTCTCTCAAAAAAAATCAAAAAAATACTTTTCCCTATTTACTAATTAAATATCTTCGAATTCAATTTTAGTTCCGTGTTTAATTTAGTCGCGCGCGTTTATTTCATTATTTTCCTAATTAATGTAATTGCTCCTGGTTTGTAATAATTTAATTAGGTTTAAATTTTTGCATCTAATTATGTAATTGCCCCAAGGCCTTGTAATAGTTTAGGAACCCTTATCTTTCTGCAATTTATTTTCCGCACATAAACTGCTTAGATGAATGGCTAATAGGATTGTATGGAAAGATAACGATTAAATGAACATAGAAAACCCTAATTGTGCAAAGATAAATAAACTGAAAAATAAGCACTTGCACATGCTTACTCCTAGGGTTTGTCCCACTTCGGTTGCTCAAAACAACGATTTTTACACTTACACTTTCAAACAAAGTTTTCAAAAACATTTTATCACACCCTTAAGGACTGATACAAGGGTTACCATAAAGTGAAACGCCACACCAAGGCAAATTTCAAAACTTTTTCAAGCATACAAACACACGAAAGCAATTTCAAAAATGAGCAAGTACCTAAGAGCCCATGGAAAACCATGGATAGAAAGGGTGATAACACCTTCCCTTTCTATAATCTATCCCCTGTACTCAGAAACATCTCGAAAAAGGTTTTTTTTTCTTTTCCCTTTTCCTTTGTTGGATGAAATAAAAGTCGGTGGTGACTCTTGCTTACCGCGACATTTGTGAATACAAAAATGCAAACCAGTATATAACAGTCGGTTCTACCGCCGTCCACAGAACTGGCAACTCTACTAGGGACATAATAAAGTGGGGTACACCTTATGATCTAGGTCTTTTTTTAAATTGCTTTCTTATTTGTTTTTTCTGCTTTATCTTTAAGGGTTTTTGCTTAGGTATTATTGAAGATCCTACACCCAGATCTGGGGGCACTTTTTAGGTAAACAGCAATAGATCGTGGAGACTATATGGCATAGACCGATATGGTTTAAGTGATGGTTGTGTTGGTTTGACACTTTGGTTGGTACCGGTATCCTTCGTGTGGAAACGAGGAGAATACGGGGCCACCGCGTGGTGTCGTGAAGCACTAACAGACCTTAGAACCTTAGTTGAACAAACTTGGCCATTAGAAAATAGTGAGATAGTCGTCCTCGGTATAAATCTGAGGGTTGGTTGATACTTGATACTACACTCATTGAGATCAGACTTTCGGGATATTTCAGCCGCAAGAAAAGATTGCCTGAGCTGAAACAATGTCCGATAAAGGATGATCAGTGATATTGAGAATCCTTAGAACCCGGTTACTTTTCTAAGACAGGTTTGAAACCAACTAAACTTCAAGAGGGTACTTACCTTTAACCTCACGCAAGACTATGAACCTAAGGTATATTGTGTTCTTAGCTTGTGTGTGATTTACTCTGTTTGAACATAACATCATGCATCATAACATAGCATCCATTCTCATGACACTAACCATTTCAAGGACCAAGGTAATTTATCTTTGTTTTGTTTTGTAGATCATGGCTTCCGCTCATAGAAACACTATCTGAATCAGCTTTGTGAGAATACCTCTCCAACTCAAGGAGCTAGTATAAAGGGTTCCTGAAACTTCTTCGTTCACTAAGAGACATGGTCGACTTCTCAACCTGGTTACTTCTAGCTTTGATGAAAAGATGATGGTGTAATCTTTCAGTTCTTTGATCCCAAGCACCACTGCTTCACCTTTCCAGACTATCAGTTGATGCCTACCATGGAAGAGTTCTCTCAGTTATTGAATCTAACCATCCTTGACCAGGTGCCTTTCACATGTTTAGAAGAAGTTCCTAAGACAAAATTCATTGCCTCAGCTTTGCATCTGAAACGGGCCGACGTGGTATCCAATTGGGAAACAAGAAGCGGAGTAAAGGGTTTTCTAGCCAAGTTCTTAATAGAGAAGGCCCAGTTGTTTTGGAATGATTTAGACTTTCAAGGTTTTGAGGAGGTTTTGGCTCTTCTAATTTATGGGTTAGTACTGTTCCCTAATCCAGACTTACTCATAGACGTGAATGTTATCAAGAACTTCCTCTCTCGCAACCTTGTGCCTACTTTACTCGGAGATATCTTGCATGCTCTCCACACTCGTACCATGAAGAGAAGAGGGGTTCTTATGTGCTGTATGCCATTACTGTCGAGGTGGTTTATTTCTCACCTCCCTAAGTCAGTGCTGAAGAATGAAGAAGGTTTGGGTTGGTCGCAAAGGATAATGTCACTTTCTCATGCAGATATCCTCTGGTATTCCCGATATATGGGAGATATTGCTATTATTGACCGCTGTGTGGAATTCCCTAATGTCCCACTACTTGGCATTAGGGGAGGCATAACTTACAATCCTTGTTTGGATCTGCGAAAATTTGGGTTACGCTCGAAGGGATGGTCCTCAAGAGATGCTTATCCAAGGCATTATGTTTAACTATGAGGATGATGTTCAAGGGTATCGCCAGAGGTTCATACGAGCTTGGGGCATGGTAAACAGATCTGACGCCAAGACTTTGGGGCCGAAGAATTCCATTCCTATGGAACCTTATCTCCGATGGGTACGAGCTCGTGCTCAGAAACTTATGATGCCCTACGTAGTCATCTTACTAGTGATTATGGAGCCTATTACTGAAGGGGGTATTCCCTACACAATTCTTCATCCTGATATGCCCATCGATCTTGAAGAACTACAGAGGTCCTGGATTCAGTTGAAGAAGGAGCGTGATACTTATAGGGACCAGTTCTATGTCTAGGAGAAGAAAGTTTTAGAGCTCACAAAGCAGCTTCATGAGGAAAGAAGCCTTAATTTCTATCTCGGCACGAAGAGGAAGCATCCAGGGGAAACTTAATTTCTTTTAGTTTTTTATAATTTTCAATTGTAACGCCTAAAAGGAAATTGTATTTTGAATTCTATTAATAAAATATTTGTTTCATTTTGGTTCGCAAATTTAAATTTCCCAAAGTCCTTGAAATCATTGCATACACATGCCATGCATATCAATGCATACTGTTTATTTCAGCAATAATGTCTTCTGAACAAAGCATCAAAGATCTCCAGGCACAAAATTCCCAATTCCAGCAAATGTTCATAACTTTGGCTAAAGGGCAGGAAGATCTGAAGGCCCTTATTCTGAAAGAAATGAAGAAGAAGAAGATTGCTGGTGTCTTAAATCTGGTAAGAAGATTCAAGGGACCGTTGAAGCAACCGGTTGATCTGGCATCCTTATCCAAAGAAGGGTAGAATCAATAAGGAGAGACAAGGGAGGAGGACCCTAGCCCTGAGGTTTCTGATAATGACACAGACTACAATGATGAATAGTATCCTCCCACTGAGGATAGATACAAATAGTTTGAGGATCGTCTGAGCGCAATGGAGATCCAAAGAATACCAGGGTTGGATTTTGAAGAGATGAGTTTGGTATCTGGGGTAGTTATCCCACAGAATTTCAAGGCTCTGGTATTTGTGAAGTATGATGGGGTGTGTTGTCCCAAGCTTCATCTTCGTTCTATGTGAGGAAGATTCAGTCTCACACTGCTGATAGGAACTTGTGGGTCCATATCTTTCAGGACAGCCTGTCCGGGACTCAGCTTGAGTGGTTCTATCAACTGGAGGGAACTAATGTCCGCAACTGGGAAGACCTGGCTGCTGCTTTTTATAAGCAGTATCAATATAACGCTGACCTTGCCCTTACTCGTACTCAACTCCAGAGTATGTCCATGGGTGCAGGCGAAGGTTTCAAGGACTATGCGCAGAAGTGGAGAGATCTTGAAGGGAGAGTCCAACCCCCTTTGTCTGATTGGGAGTTGGTTGACATGTTTCTTGGTATGTTATCTAGTATGTTCTTCAGTCATTTGATTGGTAGCTCCTCAGTTGGTTTCACCGAGCTGATATTGACTGGAGAAAGGGTAGAAGCTGGGATCCGGAGTGTCAAAATCCAGAAAGATACCTCGTCAAGTAAAGTGAAGAAGCCATTCACGGGTAAGAAGGAGGTCAATGCCATTTATATCCCAAGAAGTCAGAGCTGAGCTGAGCGCCTCCAACGGAAGGGGCTATGATGATAGCTAGGCCTGTGGCTACTCAACAACAAAACAATCAGCAAAAGGTAGAAAGACCGTAAAGGCAGTTCACCCAGATTAATATGACATTGACTGAGGTTTTACCCCATATGTTAAGATCCAACTTGGCAAACTTAAAGGAGGCTCCCAAGAATCCTAACACCACATCTCCTTGGTACAATCTAAATGCTTGGTGTGCTTACCATTCTGAGAGTCCAGGCCACGATACAAATGACTGTTGGGCTCTGAGGAATAAGGTACAGGATTTGATCGAAGCAAAGGAGATTGAGTTTGATGCTCCGGAGAAGCCTAATATCATAACTGCTCACATGCCCAAGCACAACCGTGGAGTTAATGTCATTGATATTGATCTGTTTGTTACCTTTGTTGATGAAGTTTCCACTCCTCTCATGACTGTCAAGAAGAATTGTTTGCTAGTCGGTTTATTTCCGGGCTGTGGTGAAGGTTTCCACATGTGTTTATCTCTACCCTCTAGTTGTTATTTGCTAAAAGCAGGTGTTCAACACCTGATGGATAGCAGAGATATTTTGTTTGAAAAGACTCGGATTCCGATGGTTCCGCATGAAGATGTTGCTATCATAACCATTTCCGCCAATCCTTCCAAGGTCTCCTCTAAAAGACCTGTTAGGATTACACCTGCTCCAAGAATTGCTCCGCTAATAATCACTTTTCTGATCCTGTATCGTACTCCTCGGACAAAGCTGACCCTTGGAATTATGGTGCCAACGTTTACTATCATGGCGTCAAACAGGATTTGAAGACTAAAGAGGTTGATCCCGATGTCAGTAACATCGTCGGGACCAGCAAAGTTACCTGAAGTGGAAGGGTTTTCTCTCCCGAGATCTCCCCGAAGACTGTGGCTAAGCTTATTGTTATTCCATATGTTGTTCCTACCAGTACTTATGTTACTACTCTTATTCTTACTCCAGTTGTTACCCTTGTCGATGAGTCATTTGGGACTCGGGGCAAAGAAGCTATAGGTGAGCCTGCCCAGACGGAGGCACCTAGAAAAGTTTTTTTGGAATCCTCTAAGCAAGAAATGGAGGAAATTTTAAAAATAATCAAAAAGAGCGACTACAATATGGTCGAGCAGCTGGGGCAGACTCCTTCGAAGATATCAATGTTGTCTTTGTTGTTGTGCTCTGAGGCCCATGCAAAGGCTTTGATTGCATTTCTCAAGACTACGCATGTGCCGCAAGAAACCTCTGGTGACCAATTCAAAGACTGTGTGGCCAGTTTGACTGCTGACAATGGGTTGGGTTTTTTAGATACCGATTTGACATCGAAGGGGATAAAGCATAATGATGCTCTTTATGTCTCGATCGAATGCAGGGGCACTACTATGGCTCATGTGCTAGTAGACACTAGATCGCCACTGAATGTTCTTCCTAAGAAGGCTCTTGATAGATTAGATTGTGAAGGCTTGACCTTAAAGCCCAGTAACATTGTGGTGAGGGCTTTTGACGGTTCAAAAAGAATGGTGCACGGGGAGGTGGACATCCCTGTCAAATTTGGTTCCCAGACCTTTGAATCCACCTTCTACGTGATGGATATCAGACCATCATACTCTTGTTTGTTAGGTTATCCTTGGATCCATGAAGTTGGGGCTGTTACTTCTACGCTGCATCAAATGCTGAAGTATCCAGTGAAAGAGAAGATTGTCACCGTACATGGTGAAGAGGAGTATATGGTAAGCCACCTGAACTCTCTCAGGTATGTGGAGATGGACGGGGAATTCATAGAGACCCCTTGTCAAAACTTTGAAGTGGTTCCTCAGATCATGGCATCAACTAAGACTATCACCAGCACCAAACCTCCTTTGAAGATGGCTTCTGTTGTACCCCAAAATTTGCCCTCCCTTTTTCACAAGAAATCACAGCTTCGGACTTTTCCTGATTTTTCAAATTGGCTCAAGAATCGATCAAATAGACTTTTCTTATCAGTCAAATAAAATTAGGGTTTCCGTTAACTTTTGAATCAGTCCAAGCAGATTATTAGGGTTTTTAGTGATTTGGTTGAGTTTGGTCAGGGTTTGATCAGGCGGACGCTTCTTTGACAATAAATCCAGAATTAGGGTTTGCACGCGCATTTTCAGAAGGATTTGAATCCAGTGTCTTAAATTGGCTGTCACACTGCTTTGGCGCCTGTTCAAGATTTCATTTTGTTTTTCAAAACCTGAACCTATGGGATAGCAGCTGAGGCTTCTGATTGAAAATTTGCAGTTTTAGTTTAATCAAGTGAAGTGAAAGGCATATGGACGTTTGTTTGATTAACTGTGCAATGCTTATGGTTAATTGGAATGTCGGGTGTACTGTTGATTAATGCGAAGTTGCAAGACTATGGTGTTTATTAATTATTTATTTTATCTAAGTTAGAATAATTGGGATGTACTTCCAGTTATTTTAATTCAAGAAACTTAAATAATTAAATAGACAGTGAAATAAAGAATTATCTGACAAAAGATTTTTTATTCACTTTTAATTGTTGTTACAAGTGTTATTTGAATACAGTAAATTTATTTACAGTATTTATAATAATGTTTATTACAAACAATTGAAAGAGAAAATAAATTTATCCTAAGTCTTCATCTTCTACTGTTGCTTCCTTTGCCCAACTGATATTTACCTGCAAAGATAGAAGAAAGAAATCAGTACAGATAAATTAAAGGCATTCTCAGACATATAATCAAAAAACTCATCATTAAAGGTTTTGGCCGGAATCAGTTTGTTCGTCCTCTCTGCAAATCGCAAGAAGATGTCTCTTCTTGGTTCACAAAGAGGAAAGCAAATTATTTGCAAGCATATGAATTAATCAAATACAAAGCTGCATAAATTCAAATTGGCAAAAAAGGAAATCCAAACTGAAATGCCAAACAAACTGCATAAGTGCAAACCATCCAAGAGGCAATTCAAACTGTCAAAGAAACTAAACCAAATTGCATTGTCAAACTGAAAATACCAAACTAAGTCACAAGTACAAAACTGTCAAAAGCTGTCAAAGAAGCTTTCAATAAAGCTGTCAACAAGTACACAAAAGCAATGCAGAAAATCTGGAGGTAAGAAGATATGCAGAGGAAAGACAAAATGCAAGCAAACTTGTAAAAGATTTTTTCATCATTTTCTAGCCAAAACCTTTTCAGAAAATAAGCACTTTAAGCAATTAAATATGCTTTAATAGAGAGAGAAAAGAGAGAGAGAGAGAGAAGTAGAGGCTTACATTTTTTCAGGCAGGCTTAGATATAAATATAACAAATCAGAACACTGTAAAAAGAGGGCAAAACACACATAGAAAAATATAACAGATCCTGCATCAAAGCCTCTCAAAAACTAACAAGCTCAAAAACTGCAACCTGTATCTAAGCTTGCATACAACCACAAGAGAACACCAAGATAACACAAAACTAAAGACAGAAATCCAGTATCCTGTTTCAAAAACCTGTTCCCTCCAAACTAAATCAACAAACCTGTACCAGTAAACCTGCCTGCATAAAAAACCCACAAACAAACCCGTCTGCATAGCAAGCATGCCTCAAGCCTGTTTCAAACTGCTTAAGCCTGTTTCAAACTACCTCAAGCTTGTCTTCAAGCAAGCAAACAGCAGCCTGCCTCAAGCCTGCTTCAAGCCTAGACAAACAAACCTGCTCAAACTTTCAACAGACATGCCTTCCTAAAACTATCAACGTGTAACAAAAACCAAACAATAAATATTCTCAGAGCTAGGTACATCATGGAATCATCAAAATCCCAAAAGAGAGGAAGATTGTAAAAATTCCAACAAAGCCAAAACCAGATATCATAACAAACATAGCCAAAGCCAAAGCTCCAAAAGCCTGTCAAAACAATAAAACTCCAACAAACCAAATTCAAACAAATCCAAATACCCTCCGAATAAATTCATCATAGGGCCAATATCATCAAACTCATAAAACAATCAACATCAGAAAGAATTATCACAGTCAAAACAGCACAGACAGGTATCTCAGTTTAAAAAAAAAAACATCATGGAAGACCAACCAAGCCAAAGAGAGATTTAAAGCTCATCACAGTATCAGCAATCAGAAGAAGAAAAGAAGATGCCATAGGGTTTTCAGAAGCATAGCATATCATCATAAAACCATTCAAGGAAAGCAAAGATACAAGTACCAGAACGCCAAGCTTTTGTCATCATCGATCTCCCCGCCTTGGCCACCGGAGAACGCCTCCTATCCCAAATTCCCTCTCCATCGCCTCTCCAAGAACGAGATCAGCAAGGTAGTATTTTTTCTTCCTTTTTCTGCTTCACACCTCACACAAACGCGAACATCCATGGTTAAAACTTTGTGAAATAATAACATGCAAGATGGAAATCTAAAAGCCCTAAAATACACGAAGACGAAAAAAGCTGAGAACCGATACCTTTTCTTGACACCGCCTTGCTCAATCGTGGGGAGAGGAGAGATGGATGGTGGCGCTCTGGCAGCTGAGGCAAAGAGAGGCATCAGAAGCTCATGTTCGAGAGAGAGGAAGAGATGAAGAAGATAGGGAGCGGCGCCGTTTGTAAAGCTGAAACCCTATTCTGGACAAAACCAAATGAAACCCTAATAAAATTTTGTGAATGCGCTTGGGCCTGCCCCCAACAAAGCTAACGCCTAAGCCCATCCAAAGCTGGCGCCTGCACCCCCCCCCCCCTTCTTTTAATCTGCATTGGGCCTACCCCTCATACTAATGCCTAAGCCCATTAAGTTTCTTTTTTATTTTCCTTAGGTTTATAAATCAATACCATTTTCATTTTTTATCACTTTATTTTTCCTCCTTTTTATATATATAACTTAAATTAATTTAATAAAAACAACATATTGAACTTTTGTATAAAAAATGTTTTAATAGTCTTTTTTATTTATTTATCACATTTTAAACAAAATATGTAAATAATAGATTTTCTTTATTAAGTTAAAATATTTTTTCTTTTAAGAACTTCTTGTATATAAAAACATTAACTAGATACATAGATAATAGAATACTTAAACTTAAACAATTTTCTTTTCTTTTCTTTAAAACCTTTGTTTATATAATTAACAAAAACACAAAAATAATAAAATACTTAATACATTAGGTTAACATTTTTACTCATGTGTAAATAATCATGTGCATCTTACATTGCTTTTGATTCCCCTTTTCTTATATTTTTTACATTGAGAATGCGATGATTCGATTTGGTTGTAAATAATATTTGGACACTACTATTCTGATGAGACTCATCCCCATTTGTAAACATTTGTACCCCCATCCCCGATACTTATTTGTAATAGCTCAGACTTTAAATTCCCGCAATTTAGCGCTTTCTATATACTGTATAGTAATTAGGGTTTGTATGCGAAGATTCAAAATCAACCGCTAGATAACCTAACACAAGACAAAATGCATGAAAATCAATACACAATTCACACTTGCACCTCTAGGGTGACCTCGCTTGTTGCCTCGGAAAAATGCAATCATGTCCCTCGAGTATGAGACACTCTAGCAAATGTCCCTTCGATAAATAAAGATCGTTAGTCCCTCGATGACCCTCGATGTTGCCTTTGATAAAACGATCTCGTCCCTTACAAAAATTGCTAGAGCGTCTCACAAGTTGCCTTCAATGATTGTATACGATGACCCGCGCCCGTCCCGTTAACATCCTAACACAAGGTTGTTCACCAAATACAATGGTGAAACAACACTGTTAAAAGGGTTAAAACATGAGAAAGATCTTTGAGTAAAATTAGGGTAGACAACTCTTAGTTACTTGATCAAACTTGCAAAACACACTTGCCTACTTTCAAACACACATCTCCACACAATTTCAAAACAAACTTTCAAAACATTGAAACATCTTTTCAAAAAGACAAACACCTTTGTAAAACATTCGAGTAAAGAATTGTTACAATGGTTTCCTAGACAAGGCATCTTTTTCAAAACATTTTCAAAAACCACACACACAAAGCACCATTTCAAACAATTGAAAAGCAAAGGCAAGTGATCTAAAACAAGTAACTAAGAGCCCATGGATAACCATGGATGAAAAGGTTGCTAGCACCTTCCCTTTTCATAATCTACCCCCCGAATCCACGAAAACATCTCAAAGGTCTTTCCTGTGCTTTTTGAGCTTTCCGTAGGATACAATAAATAGTCGGTGGTGACTCTTGCTAAACCGAACAAGTGCAAAAACAAACGCAAAACCTCAAGTTAGTTCTCCCACCGTATCACAGAACTGGCGACTCTGTTGGGGATTAAATTAAAAGTGGGGTTACCTTAGGGTTTTAGATCACCTTTACATACTTGCTTTGATTGCTTTACTTTTTTGGTTCCTTGTTTGGGTTTGTTAAAAATCCTACACCCGGATTTGGGGGGGCACCTTTTTTAGGTAAATAGCAATAAACTGTGAGGGAACTGTGCGGGGTATACCGACATGGTTGAAGCATTAGCTATGTTAGTGTGACATATTTGTGAGTACCGGTATCCCTTGAGTAGTCAAGGAGAATACGGGGCCGCTGAGTGATGGCATGAAGCACTAACGAACTCTTAGAACCTTAATTGACCATCTTGGCCTTTTTAGGGGTAGTGAGATGACCGACTTTGGTGCAGTCCGAAGTTGGTAGATACTCGATACTACACTCATTGAGGGTTGTTTTCTTGGAATATTTTGGTCGCCAGTTAAGTGGCTAAACCAAAACAATGAACACGGAAAATAATCCAGTGATATTGAGCTCCTTAGAACCCGGTTTCTATTTTAGGACAGGATGAGCCAACTAACTTCAAGAGGGTACTTACCTACAAACCCCATGCAAGCCTAAACCTAAGGACTTGTTTGCTCTGTGTGAATATGATTACCTGTATATACACTTACTTGCTTTTGCATACATGTACATAACATCATAACATCATACCATAGCATTTTCAATAACCATTTCAAGGATCTCGAGGGTCTTTTAATGCAGGGTCACGTTGAACCAGACGTCTACCAAGGAGCAAGAGGTTTCTCCTCTAAACAAATGCCATCAAAGATCAAGTGCAACAACTTGAATCAGGGGGCTATGACCCACTTGACATGGTGAGCTTGATTCTCGTGGAAGGACATCCACTGATACAAAGTTCTCCAATCAAAGATGTTGATCAAAGTTCAACCTCTAACATTTCGTGTTTACCCCAAGAGATCCTTGAAAACATTGCATCCACATATCATGCATCACATCATAACAGGTTTCTCCTACAGGTATCCTTATCTCCCTAGTGTTTATTTCAGTAAGATGGATATGGAACAAACGGTGAAAGATCTCCAAGCTCAAAACGCTCAATTCCAACAGATGCTTATGGCTATGGGTAAAGGGAAAGAGGATTTGAAAACTCTCCTTCTCAAATACAAGAAGAAGAAGTCCAAGAAGGCAACGGGCATCCTGAACAGAAGACCTGAAACCCTAGATCTTTTAACTCCACCCAGCATAGGGGTCAGTCTTGAAGAAGACCACAATTTGGAGATCAATGATGTTGAAGCTGACTACTCCGAGGAACAATATCCTCCCGCTGATGACAAGTACAAACAGTTGGAGGATCGCCTCAATGCTATGGAAGTTCAACAAATACCTGGCTTGGATTTAGGAGACATGGGTTTGGTTTCTGGATTAGTCATCCCTCCTAAGTTCAAAGTCCCTACCTTGGCCCTGTACGATGGAGTCTCTTTCCCTAAGATGCACTTAAAATCTTATGCCCGCAAGATTCAACCATACACAACTGATCCAAAGCTTTGGATCCATTTCTTCCAAGAAAGCCTGGTAGGGACTCAACTCGAGTGGTTTTATCAATTGGAGAGTTCTCGCATCCACACCTGGGAGGACTTAGTTGCTGCTTTTTACAAACAGTATCAGTATAATGCTGATCTTGCACCAACTCGTGTGCAATTGCAGAACATGACCATGGGTTCCGACGAGAGCTTCAAAGGATACGCTCAAAAATGGAGAGATCTGGCTGGTAGGGTGCAACCCCCTTTAACTGATAGAGAGCTGATTGACATCTTCATGGGAACTTTGACAGGGCCTTTCTTCAATCACTTAATTGGAAGCTCCTCAGCCGGGTTCACCGAGCTAATACTGACCGGCGAAAGGGTCGAAGCTGGCATCAAAAGTGGAAAGATCCAAGCAGCTACACCCTCTGATGCTCAGAAAATTCCCTACAATGGAAAGAAAGAGTCTAATGTTGCGAACAGTCAAAAGGGTCACCGTGACCAACACGTAGGAGCAATCTTGATCTCTAATCCTACTCAACAAAGACAGGGGCATCAGCGTAGGGAGGTCACGCCTAAAAGACAATATACTAGGATCAACATGTCACTAGCTCAAGCACTACAACACATGTTGAAGAAAGAGCTGATTACATTGAAGGCTCCTCATCCGAACCCTAAGACTTCTTCTCCAAACTACAACCCGGATGCAAGATGTGCTTATCATTGTGGTAGCCCAGGGAATGACACAAACAGCTGTTGGGCTCTGAAGAACAAGGTCCAAGACATGATTGATGCCAAGGAGATCGAGTTTGACCCTCCGGAGACTCTAGCATAATCACTGCTCCTATGCCAAATCATTGAGAATGTCTTTGTTTCATTTGAATTTTCAAAGTTGTAATTTCTTTTGTTATTCAAACAATTATCTGTTGATGTCAAACTCTGTTTCATTAATGCATTGTATATGTTTGTCTTGAATTCATCCATTCGTTTTCACTATTCTTGAACTATGCTTTCTATTTGCTTTATGACATTTAACTCTTGCAAAAGCTACAAGCCTTTAGAGGGAGGATGACGAAACAATACCATAATCTCATACAGTATGCTTTTGAACAGACCTTGCTGATGATGTACAGGCGTTTCTTTCAAATCCCAAACACTGGAGTTATAAGGAAGATAATCCCTAGTCAACCCCTTCGAGCCAAAGAAGTAGGAGTTTTCTGTTCTGAACAATTTGAAACCTTTGATTTAAACCTGGGGCGGGGTAGTCTCTCAGTTAATTCAAAAAAAAGAGATGCGCATTGAAGTCGCAAAAACTCTCAGTTCGTAATACAACGAACGACATCAAAAAAAGAGAGTGAAAAGCATTCCTCTGGAATCAAAAGACAGTGATGGTTCCTTATCACATAGGCAGTCAATCTCTCAAAAGAGAAAAGCCCACTGAGCCAAAACCTACAAAGGAGGCTTAAGAAAGCTGGGGCATCCCGCTGACTATAATCTTGAAAACAGGAACAGTCAGGCAAAAGTTAGGGATAATAAATCAAAAGAAAGAGGTCATTACAAATCCTCAACAACATGAAAAATGTTGCAAAAATGACTGCCTTCCAAAATCCAACTTGTGTGAACCATCACCAAAAAATGAAGGGTCGTTCCAAACTCGAATGGAGTTCAAACGCACAATTAACTGAGTTTAGGATTGAAGGATATCACGAAGAGCGGGTGGGTACAAATACACTTTGAGCCTTTATCCTTTGTTTCTTAAACCGTGAGCCAAGCCACGTTACAACCCTTCAAAAGTCCTAATTGAAGCATGGGTTAGTTCGAAAGCATACTGTTACAAAGGTATCCTGACTCCTGTAAGGCTTTGCTCTAAATCTTGTGTTGAATTTGTCTTATAAAAAGTTTTCTGCTAAAAAACGCATTTTTCAAAACTTTGAGACAAGCATAAACTTTGCATTATTTGAATATCGTTGTTTGCACATGGTTTACTTGTTTAACAGCGAAGAAATTCATACAATGAATGTTCGGAGGAACGAAAGCTCTCTCAGTGATTGAAGTCACTTCAAGTGGGATGACACTCCCGTTGCAAAAGTCTCCTATCAACAAAAGGAGATTTTATATGGTATTGTCTAGTTAACCTGGGGCAGTCCAGTCAAGATTTCAACAGATCTTTCAAAGTTCAATTAACCTGGGGCAGTCCAGTCAAGATTTCAACAGATCTTTCAAAGTTCAATTAACCTGGGGCAGTCCAGTCAAGATTTCAACAAATCTCTCAATTACAGATTAACCTGGGGCAAGTCTCCGTCACCATCACTTGGGGCATTAAACGTCAATCTCATCAAAGGGTTATGTGCAATCCAAGTTTCCTGGCAATATCACAAGCATCTGATACTAGGGGCAGTGATGAAACTTCTCCGAAATCTTTTTGAAAAGACATTTAAGCGTCCTCAAGGAGTTCATCACCTCTCTAGAAGACCTGCAGTCATGGGTTTATTTCCCCAACATTTGTCAAGGATTTATTCTCCAAAGCAAAATTACATTCCAAATTTCAATAGCGTTCAAAATTTCCTTCTGGAAGTTGCGGTCATCATCAAAAATTCCTTCATCACCTGCTGGAATTCAAGAGCGTTCAAAATTTCCTTCTAGAAGTTGCGGTCATCATCAAATTTCCTTCATCACCTGCTGGAAGTTACAACCACCAACAAGATAACGGACAAATGAAGCTCCTAAAAATCTTGTTTTTCTCAAGAATGAAGAATCTCATCCTTGAAGCCTCGGAAGATTGGTATACTCCCAATTTCTGACCCTTAACAGAATGAAGATTCTCATCCTTAAAACCTCAGAAGATTGGTATACTCCCAATTTCTGACCCTTAACAGAATGAAGATTCTCATCCTTAAAACCTCAGAAGATTGGTATACTCCCAATTTCTGACCCTTAACAAAATGAAGATTCTCATCCTTGAAGCCTCAGAAGATTGGTATACTCCCAATTTCTGACCCTTAACAGAATGAAGATTCTCATCCTTGAAACCTCAGAAGATTGGTATACTCCCAATTTCTGACCGTTAACATAATGAAGATTCTCATCCTTGAAACCTCAGAAGATTGGTATACTCCCAATTTCTGACCGTTAACATAATGAAGATTCTCATCCTTGAAACCTCAGAAGATTGGTATACTCCCAATTTCTGACCCTTAACAGAATGAAGACTCTCATCCTTAAAACCTCAGAAGATTGGTATACTCCCAGTTTCTGACCGTTAACAAAATGAAGATTCTCATCCTTGAAACCTCAGAAGATTGGTATACTCCCAATTTCTGACCCTTAACAGAATGAAGACTCTCATCCTTAAAACCTCAGAAGATTGGTATACTCCCAATTTCTGACCCTTAACAGAATGAAGACTCTCATCCTTAAAACCTCAGAAGATTGGTATACTCCCAGTTTCTGACCGTTAACAGAATGAAGATTCTCTTCCTTGAAACCTCAGAAGATTGGTATACTCCCAATTTCTGACCCTTAACAGAATGAAGACTCTCATCCTTAAAACCTCAGAAGATTGGTATACTCCCAGTTTCTGACCGTTAACAGAATGAAGATTCTCATCCTTGAAACCTCAGAAGATTGGTATACTCCCAACTTCTGACCCTTAACAGAATGAAGATTCCCATTCTCAAAGTGGTATATAACCTGAGTTCCTGATACTCCCGACAGAATGAAGATTCTTATTCTCAAAGTGGCAGACAACCTGAATTCCTAAATTCCCCAAGCAGAATGAAGACTCTCATTCTCAATTCCTCACAGAATATTCAGATATTCCCCAGTGAAGATCTCCTCAAGACAGGAATCCCCAGTAGATTGGCGTACAACCCAAGCTCCTGATTCCCCAACAGTGGTCCCAGAACTTCTCATTTTCAACGATCAAAGGATTTTCAATCCCCAGCAGCAGTCAAGGATTTACTTTTCCCGGCAGCAGTCAAAGATTTCATTATCCAAGATTCGTCTTCCTTAGCAAGACAGCTACTCATCTTACATGCACATTCATTACATTCATATCATAAACATTGATGAAGTGCAATCCATTGCATCATACATATCATACAACATAACTTTATGTTTAGATAACATTTTGTCCTTTTCAGGATAAGAATAAAAGGCTATCCTTCTCAATTCAGATGCAGTTTTACACGGACTCATCATCAGGAAACCCTACACCGGTTCCTTCTCAAATCCAGATGCAGTTTTACACTGACTCGTCATCAGAAAACCCTACACAGGTTCCTTCTTTCAACTTACCAAATTACAGTTCAACAAACCTTCTTGGATGGCATCTACAAGCCCATCTCCAACAAGATACAATCACCTTCAGATGGCATCTATAAGCCCATCCTCCTACCAACAATTTTCAGATGGAATCTCTAAGCCCATCCCCCGACAAGATTCTGTCACATCTCTAGAGGGCATCTTTAAGCCCATCTCCAAATGGCATCTTTAAGCCCATTCCCTCAACTACGCTTTGACGAGTGCAGATTTTTTGGGCACTCTAGTGTCCAATCTCCTTTTACCTTCGAGTCGCGAACGGCAAACTTGCCAATCTAACTCTTCAGGTTCAAGAAGATTGAACAGGGGCAACTGTTGTACTCCAAAATTTGCCCTCCATTTTTCACAAGAAATCACAACTCCGGACTTTTCCCGATTTTTCAAATTGGCTCAAGAATCGATCAAACAGACTTTTCTTATCAGTCAAACAAAATTAGGGTTTCCATTAACTTTTGAATCAGTCCAAGCAGATTATTAGAGTTTTTAGTGATTTGGTTGAGTTTGGCTCAGGGTTTGATCAGGCGGACGCTTCTTTGACAATAAATCCAGAATTAGGGTTTGCACGCGCATTTTCAGAAGGATTTGAATCCACAGTGTCTTAAATTGGCTGTCACACTGCTTTGGCGCCTGTTCAAGATTTCAGTTTGTTTTTCAAAACCTGAACCTATGGGATAGCAGCTGAGGCTTCTGATTGAAAATTTGCAGTTTTAGTTTAATCAAGTGAAGTGAAAGGCATGTGGACGTTTGTTTGATTAACTGTGCAATTCTTATGGTTAATTGGAATGTTGGGTGTACTGTTGATTAATGCGAAGTTGCAAGACTACGGTGTTTATTAATTATTTATTTTATCTAAGTTAGAATAATTGGGATGTACTTCCAGTTATTTTAATTCAAGAAAATTAAATAATTAAATAGACAGTGAAATAAAGAATTATCTGACAAAATATTTTTTATTCACTTTTAATTGTTGTTACAAGTGTTATTTGAATACTGTAAATTTATTTACAGTATTTATAATAATGTTTATTACAAACAATTGAAAGAGAAAATAAATCTATCTTAAGTCTTCATCTTCTACTGTTGCTTCCTTTGCCCAACTGATATTTACCTGCAAAGATAGAAGAAAGAAATCAGTACAAATAAATTAAAGGCATTCTCAGACAGATAATCAAAAAACTCATCATTAAAGGTTTTGGCCGGAATCAGTTTGTTCGTCCTCTCTGCAAATCGCAAGAAGATGTCTCTTCTTGGTTCACAAAGAGGAAAGCAAATTATTTGCAAGCATATGAATTAATCAAATACAAAGCTGCATAAATTCAAATTGGCAAAAAAGGCTAACCAAACTGAAATGCCAAACAAACTGCATAAGTGCAAACCATCCAAGAGGCAATTCAAACTGTCAAAGAAACTAAACCAAATTGCATTGTCAAACTGAAAATACCAAACTAAGTCACAAGTACAAAACTGTCAAAAGCTGTCAAAGAAGCTTTCAATAAAGTTGTCAACAAGTACACAAAAGCAATGCAGAAAATCTGGAGGTAAGAAGATATGCAGAGGAAAGACAAAATGCAAGCAAACTTGTAAAAGCTTTTTTCATCATTTTCTGGCCAAAACCTTTTCAGAAAATAAGCACTTTAAGCAATTAAATATGCTTTAATAGAGAGAGAAAAGAGAGAGAGAAGTAGAGGCTTACAGTTTTTCAGGCAGGCTTAGAGATAAATATAACAAATCAGAACATTGTAAAAAGAGGGCAGAACACACATAGAAAAATATAACAGATCCGGCATCAAAGCCTCTCAAAAACTAACAAGCTCAAAAACTGCAACCTGTATCTAAGCTTGCATACAACCACAAGAGAACACCAAGATAACACAAAACTAAAGACAGAAATCCAGTATCCTTTTTCAAAAACCTGTTCCCTCCAAACTGCATCAACAAACTTGTACCAGTAAACCTGCATGCATAAAAACCCACAAACAAACCCGTCTGCATAGCAAGCCTGCCTCAAGCCTGTTTCAAACTGCCTCAAGCTTGTCTTCAAGCAAGCAAACAGCAGCCTGCCTCAAGCCTGCTTCAAGCCTAGACAAACAAACCTGCTCAAACTTTCAACAGACATGCCTTCCTAAAACTATCAACGTGTAACCAAAACCAAACAATAAATATTCTCAGAGCTAGGTTCATCATGGAATCATCAAAAGCCCAAAAGAGAGGAAGATTGTAAAAATTACAACAAAGCCAAAACCAGATATCATAACAAACACAGCCAAAGCCAAAGCTCCAAAAGCCTGTCAAAACAATAAAACTCCAATAAACCAAATTCAAACAAATCCAAATACCCTCAGAATAAATTCATCATAGGGCCAATATCATCAAACTCATAAACCAATCAACATCAGAAAGAATTATCACAGTCAAAACAGCACATACAGGTATCTCAGTTTAAAAAAAACATCATGGAAGACCAACCAAGCCAAAGAGAGATTTAAAGCTCATCACAGTATCAGCAATCAGAAGAAGAAAAGAAGATGCCATAGGGTTTTCAGAAGAATAGCATATCGTGATAAAACCATTCAAGGAAAGCAAAGATACAAGTACCAGAACGCCAAGCTTTTGTCATCATCGATCTCCCCGCCTTGGCCACCGGAGAACGCCTCCTGTCCCAAATTCCCTCTCCATCGCCTCTCCAAGAACGAGATCAACAAGGTAGTATTTTTTCTTCCTTTTTCTGCTTCACACCTCACACAAACGCGAACATCCATGGTTAAAACTTTGTGAAATAATAACATGCAAGATGGAAATCTAAAAGCCCTAAAACACACGAAGACGAAAAAAGCTGAGAACCGATACCTTCTCTTGTCACCGCCTTGATCAATCGTGGGGAGAGGAGAGATGGATGGTGGCGCTCTGGCAGCTGAGGCGAAGAGAGGCATCAGAAGCTCATGTTCGAGAGCAAGGAAGAGATGAAGAAGATAGGGAGCGGCGCCGTTTGTAAAGCTGAAACCCTATTCTGGACAAAACCAAATGAAACCCTAATAAAATTTTGTGAATGCGCTTGGGCCTGCCCCCAACAAAGCTAACGCCTAAGCCCATCCAAAGCTGGCGCCTGCACCCCCCCCCCCCCCCCTTGTTTTAATCTGCATTGGGCCTACCCCTCATACTAATGCCTAAGCCCATTAAGTTTCTTTTTTATTTTCCTTAGGTTTATAAATCAATACCATTTTCATTTTTTATCACTTTATTTTTCCTCCTTTTTATATATATAACTTAAATTAATTTAATAAAAACAACATATTGAACTTTTGTATAAAAAATGTTTTAATAGTCTTTTTTATTTATTTATCACATTTTAAACAAAATATGTAAATAATAGATTTTCTTTATTAAGTTAAAATATTTTTTCTTTTAAGAACTTCTTGTATATAAAAACATTAACTAGATACATAGATAATAGAATACTTAAACTTAAACAATTTTCTTTTCTTTTCTTTAAAACCCTTGTTTATATAATTAACAAAAACACAAAAATAATAAAATACTTAATACATTAGGTTAACATTTTTACTCATGTGTAAATAATCATGTGCATCTTACATTGCTTTTGATTCCCCTTTTCTTATATTTTTTACATTGAGAATGCGATGATTCGATTTGGTTGTAAATAATATTTGGACACTACTATTCTGATGAGACTCATCCCCATTTGTAAACATTTGTACCCCCATCCCCGGTACTTATTTGTAATAGCTCAGACTTTAAATTCCCGCAATTTAGCGCTTTCTATATACTGTATAGTAATTAGGGTTTGTATGCGAAGATTCAAAATCAACCGCTAGATAACCTAACACAAGACAAAATGCATGAAAATCAATACACAATTCACACTTGCACCTCTAGGGTGACCTCGCTTGTTGCCTCGGAAAAATGCAATCATGTCCCTCGAGTATGAGACACTCTAGCAAATGTCCCTTCGATAAACAAAGATCGTTAGTCCCTCGATGACCCTCGATGTTTCCTTCGATAAAACGATCTCGTCCCTTACAAAAATTGCTAGAGCGTCTCACAAGTTGCCTTCAATGATTGTATACGATGACCCGCGCCCGTCCCGTTAACATCCTAACACAAGGTTGTTCACCAAATACAATGGTGAAACAACACTGTTAAAAGGGTTAAAACATGAGAAAGATCTTTGAGTAAAATTAGGGTAGACAACTCTTAGTTACTTGATCAAACTTGCAAAACACACTTGCCTACTTTCAAACACACATCTCCACACAATTTCAAAACAAACTTTCAAAACATTGAAACATCTTTTCAAAAAGACAAACACCTTTGTAAAACATTCGAGTAAAGAATTGTTACAATGGTTGCCTAGACAAGGCATCTTTTTCAAAACATTTTCAAAAACCACACACACAAAGCACCATTTCAAACAATTGAAAAGCAAAGGCAAGTGATCTAAAACAAGTAACTAAGAGCCCATGGATAACCATGGATGAAAAGGGTGCTAGCACTTTCCCTTTTCATAATCTACCCCCCGAACCCACGAAAACATCTCAAAGGTCTTTTCTGTGCTTTTTGACCTTTTTGTAGGATAAAATAAAAAGTTGGTGGCGACTCTTGCTAAACCGAACAAGTGCGAAAACAAATGCAAAATCTCAAGTCAGTTCTCCCACCGTATCACAGCTTCTCTCAAGGATGCCAGAGCGGTAGTTGAAGAAGGTGGATGTACCATTTGGGGACAGCTCCCTGACTTTCCTCATAAAACTGACAAATTTGGTTTGGGCTTTACTTCAGGAGCTCAAAGGGCTGCTCGACGTGCTTGGGCTTGAGGACCTCCCCTACGCATCAGCAATCGCGGGGTTAACGCTATAGAAGACGATGATGAGGATTCTGATATTGACAGCTGGATCTACCCTACTACCAACGATGGATCTAGTAATTGGAAGGCCAAAGATTTTGTGCCGATTTCTTTTGTTCGGCAGTAATTGTCTTACTTGTTTTTCAAATTTGTAATGAACAATATAAACTCTAGGGCCTTGTGTCTTACCCGAGGCACAATGGTTTATTTGTGAGGGTTATTATATGTCATTTTCATATATCATCAATAAAACATTGGACGTTTCTTGCATATAAATTTTGCGCTCTCTGTTTTTCTTTTCTGCTTTTTCACTTTATCAATACAGCTATGCTCTTACACATACTCATATATCAAACTGCAGATCCATATCCACTCTGGATCCCATTGATAACAGTTCTGCTATTCCCAATTATAACTTCGAAAATCCGATCAACCAAGCCGAGGACGAAGGTGAGGAAGATTGTGAGGTACCAGGAGAACTTTCTAGACTATTACAGTAGGAATAGAGGACTATACAGCCCCATGAAGAGACAGTTGAGACGATAAACTTGGGCACAGAAGTAGGTAGAAAAGAAGTCAAGATCGACGCAAATCTGGAGATTAATGTCAAACAGCGATTGATAAAGATGTTGCATGATTATGTTGAGATATTCGCCTGGTCATATGAAGATATGCCTGGTTTAGACACTGATATTGTGGTACATTGTCTGCCGACTAAAGAAGATTGTCCTTCGGTTAAGCAAAAAGTCTGTCGTATGCGCCCTGAAATGTCAGAGAATATTAAAGCGGAGGTTATGAAACAGTTCAACACTGGGTTCTTAATTGTCACCTCCTATCCGCAGTGGGTTGCTAACGTCGTTCCGGTACCTAAGAAAGACGGAAAGGAACGGATGTGTGTGGACTACAGAGACCAGAATAAAGCAATCCCAAAGGACGACTTCCCGCTTCCCCACATCGATGTTCTGGTTGAAAACACCGTGCAGAACAAGATCTTTTCCTTCATGGATGATTTCTCTGGGTACAATCAGATCAAGATGGCTCTTGAAGACATGGAGAAGACAACCTTCATCACATAGTGGGGAACTTTCTATTACAAGGTGATGCCCTTTGGGTTGAAGAATGTTGGGGCAACTTATCAGCGAGCCATGGTAGCTTTGTTCCATGATATGATCCACCATGAGATAGAGGTTTATGTTGATGACATGATAGCCAGGTCTCAAATCGAGGAAGAACACCTTGATCATCTACAAAAGCTGTTTGACAGGTTTAAGACATACAAGTTAAGGTTGAATCCGAACAAGTGCACCTTCGGGGTAAGGTCTGGTAAACTTCTGGGGTTCATCATCAGCGGCAAAGGTATTCAGGTAGACCCTGTAAAAGTGAAGGCCATATAAGAGATGTCGGCTCCCCGTACTAAGAAGGAGGTTAGAGGTTTCTTGGGACGCCTAAATTATATCGTCAGGTTCATTTCACATCTGACTACTACTTGTGAGCCAATCTCCAAGATCCTGAAGAAAGATCAAGTGGTAAAGTGGAATGACGAATGCCAGACCGCTTTCAAAAGAATCAAGGAATACCTTCAAGAACCACCAGCTATGATGCCTCCGATTGAAGGAAGACCTTTGATATTGTACTTAACAGTGTTAGACAATTCAATGGGGTGTGTGCTGGGGCAGCATGATGAGTCTGGTAGAAAAGAGCACACAATATACTACCTTAGCAAAAAGTTTACCGTTTGTGAGATAAGATACTCGCCTACTAAGACAGTATATGTTGACCCACACTACTTTGTTAATATCTAAGATAGATTCAATCAAGTACATTTTCGAAAAGCCCGCTCTCTCTGGAAGAATAGCAAGATGGCAGATGATCTTCACTGAATACGATAAACAATGTATAACTCAAAAAGCAATCAAGGGAAGTGTATCAGCTGATCATTTGGCTCATCAGGCCATGGATGACTACCAGTCCATGAATTTTGAGTTCACGAACGAGAATATTATTCTAGTGACTGACTATGAAGAACCTGGACCAGATGAAGGACCTGAAGAAGGATCCCGATGGACTATGGTTTTTGACGGAGCTTCGAACGCACTTAGTAATGACATTGGTGCTGTAATCATGTCTCATGAGGGCTGTCATACTCCTTTCACCATCCAACTATGCTTCAACTATACCAGTAACATGGCGGAGTATGAAGCCTGTATCATGGGTCTCAAAGCTGCTATCGACATGAGGATCAAGTTCTTAAATATTTTCGAGGATTCATCCTTGGTAATAAGCCAGATCAAAGGAGAATAGGATACGAAGCATCTGAATCTCATCTCGTACAAAGAGCATGTGCTGACATTGCTCCCACACTTTGAGGAGGTAACCTTTGAACATTTCCCACGAGAGGAGAATCAGTTAGCGGACGCGCTAGCTACCATGTCTTCCATGTTCAAGGTCAGGTGGGACAACGAAGATCCCCGAATCACTATTTAGAGGTGTGATGAACCAGCGTACTGCTGTGAAATTGATGCTGAAGAGGTAGCAGATAAACCTTGGTTTCACGAAGTAAAAAGGTATCTCGAGGCTCAAGAGTATCCCAAGGGGGAATCTGTCAATGACAAAAAGTTTTTGAGAAGGTTCACCGCGAAATTCTTCCTCGGTAATGGAATCCTCTACAAGCGCATCCATGACTCTACCTTACTGCGGTGTGTATACAAGAGCGAAGCAAGGAGGATTATGGCAGATCTACATGAAGGTACCTGCTGTACCCAAAAAATTTCCCTCTCATTTCATCAACATTTTCTCAATCACAAGACTCTTGGGACTCAAGATCAAGCTAGGGTTTGCTCTGCTCAAGACACCTCCTTGCACTGTTGTCCTAAATTAGGGTTTGAGTTTGCACAGGGATGTTTTGACCTACAATTCCCAAAGTGACTTTCATACTTCATGTTGGACTCACAAGTTTGTCCATACCAAGTTTCAAGCCTTGATTCAATTTTTTTCCCAATCAATTGGATAGTTGACCTAGAAATCAGTTGTATTGGGGAAAAAGTCAACTGTGACCAATTGACAGTCAAACCTCATGAAATTTGACCCATATCAACATTATGAACTCATGTGAAACAGTTGATCAAGTTTGGATCACAATTCCACAAGAAATTTGATCAGATCACCAAAAGGGCAAAATGGTCATTTTTAGGGTTTTGATTGCACAAAGGCAATTTTTGATTGTTTAACCTAACCAATGGCAAATCAAGCTCACACATGGACTCAAGGACTCAATTAAATTGTCTTGACCCATTCAACAAGTTCAAAAGATCTCAAATGCATAGGATTGACATATGAATTTTTCAGTCAACTGATCAAAATTTGATTGTACACTGAAAAGTCAAACTTTGACTTTTTCGTCAAAATCAAGTGCCAAGAGTCATTTTTAACCAAGACATGTCAAATTATGAAACTTGTTCATCAAGAAACCCAAAAATGCAAAGTTAGGGTTTAAAATGGAAAATTTTCATAACTTAGAAATTTTCTAAGTTATGAAATTTTCTTATTTTTTCCTAACTTTGTCCCATTTTTTCACCAAGATGCAAATGGATTCAAACAAAACTTGCAACATGAAAGTTTTAGTCCATCACAAAGTATACAACTTTTATTCACAAAGTTTTCTCAAAAGAGGCTTGTATCTTAAGTTATGATTTTTTGAACAAGGGTACCTAAAACTTTTAACTTAGAGAAATTTTGCCCTAGTTTAGGTAGGATTTTGACCCATCTTCTTGGCCATTTTTCACATAGTTCCACTTGGAGTTTCAAGTTGTATTTCAAAGATGGATTGTAGTACATGTTCCAAGCTTTCCAAATTGTCCAAGAACTCCTCAAACACCCTTGTGGTTAGGGAGAACCGAATGCTTGAAGTTGGCAAAAACTCACTTTGATCCATGGCCAATACATGTTCATACCAAATTGCAAATCTGATCTAGCTAGCTTGGTTCACAACTACAGGCCTCAAAACCAGTTTGTACTCCATAATTTAATGCATATCCATTGAGCTAAGGTATTGTCTTGGTCATTAGGGCATTATACACTAGTTTAAGCCTTAAAAGGAAAAAGTAACAATGCCATTTTTGCCTAAATTTCACTTTATGTCAAAACAAAATCCTTGAGGCATGGGGCCATATCTTTGAGGCAAGATCAAATCTACCAATTCCAGTAACCAAGATAAAAATGTGCAGCATGATATAGGACTTGTACAGGCCTGCATTGGACAGAGACACACTCTTGCTTCAAGTAGAAGAAACTTGCAAAATACAAGCCATCTCTCACATCTGAAGAAACCAACTTACACAAACATTGTAAACAAGTTTGATACCTCCTAACAAGCCAGAAACACGACCCCTTTGCCTCTCAAACTCCCTTGTACACAGAATCACTGTTTTTCTACAAAACAGGGCAAGCCCTGCAGAACCATCTCCATCTCCATTCTCCCTCGTGCGTTTTGCCTCAAATTTGTTCCAATACCTTCCACTCAACTCACCTGAACTATCCCATACCTCCATTGCTAGATGTAACACCATTAACACGCATTGTCATTTTTGTTTCAAATCTTTGCAGGTTGAGTTCTGTGGCACGATTCAAGCCATTTCAAAACAAAGTAAGCATTGGGGGAAGCTTCCTTGGACCTCAGGAAAGCTCAAAAGAAGCTCAAGCACCCTTAAAAGTTGCTGCATTTCCCAGCTCGAAGTCAACTGAAACAGGTATTTCATGAACTTCTATCTCTCTATTTAGGAATAGTTAGACTTAGGTTTGTGAATGAAAGATGTTGTATTCATAGCCCTGAAGCCATACATATGCTTAGTTTGCATTTATATTAATCATGCTAGGAGAATTTTGTTCATGAACTTTCTGAAAAAACTAGGTTAAGAATTAGGGCCAGAGAAATTCTCTTTGGTCTTTGAGAGTTAGCTTAAGTTTTTTATATGGTTGAATTCGTTGTTTGATGCTCTACAAGTTTCATGTTATGAGTTTTGTCAAAAAATCAAAGAATCAGGAGATAGCCATTGATGTACAGAACGCGCGTTTTTGTGAACAAGAGGAAGAAGATGAAGTCTGACTGGGCTGGGCCTGGTTGTTTTTACTCTTTACACATGCATTTTTAGTTTACACCCCCCTGGCTCATTTATTTGTACATTGGTCATTTTTGCATTTTTATTTCATTTTTTATTTTGATATTTTATTTTCTAACATAAAAATACTTAAAAAATTATTTTCATAAATTTTTGTATTTATTTGGAATTTATTTTAATTATTACTAGTATAAATATATAAATCATTTATTTTCTTTTTATCAAAAAACCTAAAGAATAATGTAAAATATGTTTATTTTCATTTATCATTTTTTATTTACATTTGAAAACATTTTCTTGAATATACACCTCTTTTGTAAATAATTAATTTTTATTTTTATATATTTAATATGTTTAATATATATATATATATATATATATATATATATATATATATATATATATACTTATATACTTTACTTTATTTAATAATTAGGTCAAAAATACAAAAAATAATACATTTTCATTTTTATTAATATTTTATACTAAAAATATCTTTTTTTGCAATATACTTTTATTTTTTGTATAAATTAATATATTATTGTATATAATTAATAAATAATACTATTTATTTAAGAATTAGGGTTTTTGCCCTAAATGACAAAATAATTTAAATTGACTTTTTTTTTATTTACACTTCACATTAAAAAATACTTTTTCATATATAAAAAACATTTTTTTGCAAAATACATTTTATTTGACATTTATTTGTTGTATTTTATTTAATTATTGTACATTTAAATATTGCCTTGTACATTCAATTTGGTTGTAATAACTTAGAATTTAATTTCTTGTCAAATACCCCCAATTCAAATTTGTACCCCCCTCCCTATATCATGTTGTAATAGTGTAGGATTTAAATTCTCGCACTTTTAAATACTTTCAATTATGCCATGGTTAGACCTAGGGTTTGTATGCAAATAAAATCAACAACTAGCTTGACCTAATCCAAGATAAACATGCATGAAAAACAAACACAATGCACACTTGCACCCCTAGGGTTACAATCCACTTGTTGCCTTCAAAAATGGGCCATGGTATGCATGTCAAGTACTTTGGCAAAACAAAAACAAAACAAAAGATCATAGTCCCTCGATGACGCTATCTGGGTTGCCTAAACAAAATGATCAAGTCCCTCAAGAAAATTGCCAAAAAATACTTGACACCATTGCTATCATGGTCTATACGATGACCCGCGCATGTCCCGTTTAAACATCCTAACACAAGGTTGTTCACCAAATACAATGGTGAAACAACATTGTTAAAAGGGTTAAAAAACATAAGAAAAATCTTTGAGTAAAATAGGGTAGATAGCTCTTAGTTACTTGATCAAAGCTTGCAAAAAAACATCCTTGCTATCTTCAAAACACACTTCACAACACAATTTCAAAATCCTACTTTGAAACATTGGAAACATTTAAAAGACAAAAACAGCTTTGTATACATTCAAACAAGAATCATTACAAAGGTTGCCACAACAATGGCCTCTTTTCAAAACATCTTTGAAAACCACACACAAAGCACAATTTCAAACAATTGAAGAGCACCATTTCAAACAATTGAAAAGAAAAGCAAGTGATATAAGCAAGTAACTAAGAGCCCATGGATAACCATGGATAGAAAGGGTGCTAATACCTTCCCTTTCTATAATCTACTCCCTGAACTCAAGAAAACATCTCAAAGGTCTTTCCTGTGCTTTTTGACCTTTCCTTAGGATAAAATAAAAAGTCGGTGGCGACTCTTGCTAAACCGAAACATTTGCAAACACAAACGCAAAATCCCAAGTCAGTTCTCCCACCATACCACAGAACTGGAGACTCTGCTGGGGAATACTTTAAAAGTGGAGTAACCTTAGGGCTTAGATCACCCTTTGCATGATTATTGTTTGCTTTGATTGCTTTACATTTTGGTTCTCTTGTTTGGGCTTGAAATCCTCTACCCGGATTTGGGAAACATTCATAGGTAAATAGCAATACGTTGTGGAAACTATGCGGGGTATACCGATATGGTTGAAGAAATAGCTATATTAGTGTGACATATTTGTGATTACCGGTAGCCTTTGAGTCAATCAAAGAGAATATGGGGCCGCTGAGTGATGTCATGAAGCACTAATGAACTTTTAGAACCTTACTTGACCATCTTGGCCTTTTATTAGGGGTAGTGAGATGACCGGCTTTGGTGCAGTCCGAAGTTGGTAGATACTCGATACTACACTCATTGAGGGTTGTTTTCTTGGAATATTTTGGTCGCTAGTTAAGTGGCTAAACTAAAACAATGAACATAGAAAATAATCCATTGATATTGAGCTCCTTAAAACCCGGTTACTATTTATAGGACAGGTTTTAAGCCAACTAAACTCAAGAGGGTATTTACCTATGAAGCCTCATGCAAGCCTGAAACTAGGGTTTTGTGTGACTTGCTTGTACATGTGCTTGTGCATACATCATAAACATCATAAAGCATCATATGCACCCACTAACCATTTCAAGGGTTTGGATCTTCATCTTTGTTCTTGTTTTGTAGGTCATGGGATCTCTTCACAGGAAAACAATTCAAGTTAACCTTGTGAGAATCCCTCCTCAACTCAAGGAGCTCACCTCCAGAATTCCAGAGAATTCTCTCTTCAGTGAAAGACGTGGTAGACTCCTCAACTTGGTCAACACCAACATTGAAGAAGACATGGTGAAAGTTCTCTTCCAGTTCTTTGACCCCCTACACCACTGTTTCACATTCCTTGATTACCAGTTGGTGCCTACTTTGGAGGAATTTTCTCAACTCTTGAGAATTACTATTCTTAATCAACTACCCTATAATGGTACGAAAAAAGAACCAAAGCCTGAAGATGTTGCTCAAGCATTACACTTGCAACCATCTGACGTCAAGGGGTATTGGGAAACCAGAAGTGGTGTCAAAGGCTTCTTGGCAAAGTTCCTGTTTGAGAAGGCACAAGACTGCTGGAATTCTCTTGATCTACAAGCCTTTGAAGAGATTGTGGCACTCCTTATCTATGGGTTGGTCTTGTTCCCAAACCCTGGTCAGCTTATAGATGTGAATGTTGTTAAGATTTTCATATCCAAGAATCCTATACCTACATTGCTTGGGGACATCCTACACTCATTTTACACACGAACAATGAGGAAAAGAGGTTTTCTCATGTGTTGTACTCCTCTCCTAGCAAGGTGGTTTATTTCTCACCTTCCACAATCAATTTTGAAGAATGAGCAGGGTTTAAGGTGGTCACAACGATTGATGACCCTCACACATTCTGATGTACATTGGTGTTCTCGGTTCAGAGAAAATGTCATCATCATTGATCGTTGTGGGGAATTCCCTAATGTCCCACTACTTGGCATTAGGGGAGGCATCACCTACAACCCTTGTCTAGCTTTGAGACAATTTGGATAAGCTCGGAGGGATGGCCCTCATGACATGCTGATTTCGGACCTAGTTTTTGACTTCGATAATGATGCGCAAGGACTTCGACAAAGGTTCATCAGAGCTTGGAGGATGGCTAACAAGGTGGATAGTAAGACACTGGGGCACAAGAATTCCATCCCCCTTGAGCCTTATCTCAAGTGGGTACGAACCCGCTCCCAGAATCTTAGGATGCCATACCCTCACATTCTCCCCTTGATCAAAGAGCCTGTTATGGAAGGAGAGGTTCCATACACCATCCTACATCCTGACATGCCAACATCATGGGAATAAATGCAAAAGAGTTAGATCCAACTCAAGGAAGAACGGGATACTTTTGAAGCCAGCTTCTATGCCAGTGAGAAGAAGGTTTTGGAGCTTACCCGCCGACTTCACGAGGAGGAAACTCTCAACACTTACATCGCACCAAAGAGGATGCGCAATGTCTTTTTACATTAAGAATTTTGTAATATTTCGCCCATGGGGCACTTATGTACTAACAAATTTCTTCTTAATATGACGTGCGTTCTTTTTGTTTGCAACAAATTGTAATTTTTTAACCCTTGAATGCATTACATGAATAACATACCATTCATCATATGCATGAACAGGTCTTCACGCCAGGTTTCCTTATCTTTCTGCTTTTTATTTTAGCAAGATGGATTTGGAGCAAACGGTAAAGGATCTACAAGCACAAAATTCACAGTTCCAGCAACTCCTCATGACCTTGGCAAAGGGTCAAGAGGACCTCAAAGTTTTGTTGGAGAAGAATAAAGAGAAAAAGAAAAAGAGACCTGGGGTAGCCACTTTGGGAAGAAGATTTGAGCATCAGGCCAGGAGAGTTCTCGAGTTCCCCTCAACGTCTGATGAAGGGGCCGGTAAAGGGAAAGGGACTGATGTGCCTTCTGAATCTGAGGTTGAAGAGGAGGAAGAGGAAGAAGACGAAGACTACTCCGAACAACAGTATCCACCAGCGGATGATAAATATAAGAACCTTGAAGATAGACTGGCAGCTATGGAGTTGCAGAGGGTGCCCAGATTGGATTTTGAAGAACTAGGGCTGGTAGCTGGGATTGTTATCCCTCCCAAGTTCAAGGTGCCAACATTTGCCAAATACGACGGTCTGTCTTGCCCAAAGATACACCTGAGGTCGTATGTCAGAAATATCCAACCCCATTCATCCGATAAAGACCTCTGGGTACACTTTTTCCAATACATCTTGTGTGGCACTCAGTTAGACTGGTTTTATCAACTCGAGAGATTAGAGGTTCACAATTGGGAAGACTTGGAAGCTTCTTTTTATCGTCAGTATCAATACAATGCTGATTTGGCGCCCACTCATACTCAGTTACAAAGTATGGGGATGGCTTCCAATGAAGGGTTTAAAGAGTATGCCCAGAAGTGGCGTGATCTGGCTGGAAGGGTGCAGCCACCGCTATCAGATAGGGAGTTAGTTGACATGTTTCTGGGGACCCTGTTTGGCCCCTTCTTTAATCATTTGATCGGAAGTTCTTCCGCGGGGTTTACTGAACTGATTTTGACCGGCGAAAGGGTTGAGGCTGGTATCAAGAGTAGAAAGATTCAAAAGGATGCTTCCGCATCCATGGTTGTTAAGAAACCTTTCTCGGCTAAGAAGGAAGCATTTGTTGTGTATTCTCAGAAGGGACAGGGAAGAACTGAGCACCGGCCGACTGTAGGGGCTGTGATGATTCAAAACTCGTCAAATGATCAACCTCGTAATAATCAGTCGAGACCTAATCAACAACGGGTGGAAAGTCCACAACGGAAGTTCACCCGCATCAACATGACGCCCGCTCAGGTACTTCCTCATTTGCTGAAGCTGAATCTGGCCAGTTTGAAGGAAGCGCCAAAGAACCCTAACACCTCCTCTCCATACTACCACTCCAATGCCAAGTGTGCTTACCATTCCGACAGTGCTGGGCACGATACCAATAATTGTTGGGCGCATAAGAACAAAACCCAGGATCTTATTGATGCTAAGGAAGTAGAATTTGATGCTCCTGAGAAGCCCAATGTTATATCTTCTCCAATGCCCAAACACCGCCACAATATTCATGCTGTTATGGAGGACACTCGTGTTACTGATGTTGTTGACCTGCTGACGCCGTTACTTGTGATTAAGGAAAAAAAATTGAGAGCCGGGATCTTCCCTGGTTGTGGTAAAGACTGCTATTTTTGTTTGAACATATGAAGTGATTGCCCAATGTTGAAGTCAGGTGTCCAACGCCTGATGGATACCCAAGAGATACTTTTCCAGAAAACCCAAGTTGATACCTTTAATCCTGTTACTCCTGATACTTTTGCTACTTCAACCAACGATATTGCAATTATAACCATTTCCGACAATCCTCCCAAGGCTTGCAAAAGGCCTGTCAGGATTACGCCCAACTCTGAATGTGTACCTTTAAAGATCACCATACCGGGACCTGTCCCGTACCAATCAAGCAAAACAATACCATGGAACTATGGGGGAGAAATCTTCTACCATGGTATCAAACAAATTGAGACAGTCCAAGAGATTTCTGAAGAAGAAAACCCTGATGTAGGGAAGATTGTGGGAACAAGCAAGATAACCCGCAGTGGCCGGATCTTTTCTCCGGAGATTGCTCCCCCCCCCCCCCGAGCAGTTTTCGGACCCTTGTACTCCACCTGAGATGCCTCCTAAGCCAGTCAAAATTAGGGTTTTGGTTCTCTCAAGGAATTTGGGGATTTCAATGGCTCAATAAAGTCACATGGGCCTATATACATTTCCAAGCATCTACATACCAATTCTCAAGACTCACAGGGTCAAATTCCACAGTCAAAAGCCCTATTTGGTTCACAATCAACTGCAGGGGTAAAATGGTCATTTTACAGTCAAAAGTCAAAAAATTTGGTCAACATCTTATTTTGAGCTCACAATCATCATTTGATCAATTCTTGATCATGATTCCACAAGCATGGCTCAAAAATCATCAAGATGCAAAAGTTACTATTTTTGGACAGTTTAAAAGTCAACTGTAACTTGACCAGGGCATAACTTTTTCATGGTTCATCAGGAAAATCTCATCCAATGCTCATTTTTAAGGGGATGACATTTCCTACAACTCCTCTTCACATTCCAAGTCCAAGAAATGCTCTCACAAAATATTATCAATTTCTACATTATAGGTCAATTTCAAAAGTCAACAAAAAGGCACTTTAAGTCAAAGACCATAACGTGAGATTGGTAAATCCAAATGACATGGGACCAAAGGCATTGATTAGAGGACTTCAAGACCTTTCCAAAATGTCCAAGAACATGTTCATATGATTAAAATTGAGCAAGATATGCATTGGAGAAGTTGGGAAATTTTTGTGAATTTGCAAAAGTCAACTTTGCTCAAAACACATCATTCTTGCTAATGGGCCTCAAATTCCTTCTTGAATCTTTACCCAAAGCATATGCACGACCCATCAAGCCTAAATTGATTTATTTTCTTATTTTTATTAATTAATTGGATTTTTAATTGATATTAATTCATTTAATTGATTTAAAATATATGAAATTCAAAGATATGGTTTTCAAATCTTTTTGTGAAGCAAACAAACTCAGGGCAAGCTGGAAAATTCGTGTATCAATCAAGGACATCAAAATCTCCATGTTTGGCAAGTTTTCTCAATCAAAAAGATTGAAAAATATTTGATTTTCAATCAAATATTGGAACATCAATGCAAGGGATTTCTTGTGCAAGATTTGACCTAAAACCATTCTACTATAAGTGCATAAGCTAAACCTAATTCCTAACACGTGAGAACTGCTGCAAAAAGCCATAATCACATTCAAAAAATCCAAGGAAAAAGTGAAAACTGTTTGCTATCTTCCAAGCCAATTCAAGGCGTTTCAGTGATTCAAATACATTGCTAGCACTCCCAGGAATGGGTTGGAATCAAAATCAAGGGCTAACACTCAAAGAACACGCAAGAACAGTCATACGGTTTGATACTTTTATTCAAAATCGTAACATCCAATTCATGAGCATTTAACGTAATTTTTTGTTTGTTTTGTGTTGTTAGCGATCATATGAAGCTTTTGGCATAAGTCAATTGGATTAAGATGTCTTAAATCAGAAGTTTCCATGAATGAATTCTAGGTTTTCCAAGCTTCCAAATTGGGGCTTTATTATTTAGGAAAAATTAAGCCTCATGATGCCCATGGTTAAACTCGTTGAGACCAGACGAATTCAATGGACATGTCGCGAACAATTTATGTTTAACGTATGCCTAATCGCTATTAATCATGCTTCCATGTTGTGGGGGTTAAAAACCCCCGCTATTTGATTTGTTTTCTGCAGGCTTAATGAAGAAGATGAATGCGTGTTTACACGTGATTGGTCCATTTAAATGAAATGCGCGCTTTTTCATAATTGTTAGCACATGTTGTTGTTTTATATATTATATTTATTGATCACTATAATAACAAAGGCATTCAGCTGGCATAGTGGAGGATGAGTTGTCTGGCAATCACTGGGACCTGGGTTCGATTCCCAGGTCCACCCAAATAATTATTCCTATTTTTTCCAACGTGATCATGTGCATGCACTTAAAAGCATTCTACCATATCCCTCAAACAATCAGGCGCCAAGTGTCTTCCCACTCAAATCCAAAGGCCATGAGAGAGGGAACACCATGTTCCTGGTCAACCAACGCACTAGACTATCCAGAAAGTCAAAGCAGACTTATGTTAGTGGGCTTCACAATTCCAGAATTCACCTCCATTATTGGGTCAACACCCCCCCTGGTTTCTATTTCTTTTTTATTTTCTTTCTTTTTATTTTCCTTTAATAATTATTATTACTATTATCTAATTAATTCATAAATTATTTTTATAATAAATTCTGAAAACTAATATTATTATTATTATTTATTAAATTGTTATTTTGTAAATAAATGTAAATTAATTAGTTTAGCCTTTTAAAATTAGGTCAACTTTAACTTTTTCTCAATAACTTAAAATAAATTAGAATTAGGTCTTGACAATTTTTAATTCCTTTTATTTTATTTTCATCAAAAAACTAAAAAATACTTTTCTCTTTTAATTAATTAGTTAATTAGGTTTAGGTTTAATATTTAATTAATTACAAAAAAGGACAAATTACTTTCTTTTCTCAAAAAGGGTCAAAACCCTAAGACGTTCCCGATTTAATTTCTTTCGCGCTTTAATTCCTTTTGATTATATTGATGTAACTGTTTCCAAGGATGTAATAGTTAATTAGGTCTTTTACCGCTTTCTTTACTTTTCTCGCATTTATTTTCCAAACGGGTTTTGTTTTTGGCGATGTATAGACCCGCGCCTTGTAATAGCGTAGATTTACCTTTTCGCACTTTATTTCCCGCACAAACATTAACTGTTAATTATGCATGCAAGACTTGTATGACAAATAAAATCAATATGTAGCTCACAAAGATGCATGTTCAAAGATAATATGAATCGAAACAACACACATGCACATGCCACTCCTAGGGTACGCCTCACTGGTTTCCTCGACGTGGTCATCAAGTATAGGGTGTTTTAGAGATCGCCCTCCTGTCTAAAGATCCAGTTGCCTCGAAACGGTTGCCTCAGATAAAAAGGATCTAGGACATTAGGGTTACCGCTAAGGCGTCCTACTATTGCTTTGGTGACCACATTGTCCCTAATAATCGAATTGACCCGCAACTCCAACGACGGTGCTACCTACTTCTCAATAGTGGGATAGTACTGTCTAAAGGACTCTTACACAGCCTAATTCCTTAGAGTAGGTAGATTTCTCATGGGTACTTTCTCTTTCAAAAAACAAAAACATCTTTTCGCACCTACACTTTCAAAAAGTTTTCAAACAAATACTTCATACACTCTTGAGGACAGATACAAGAGTTACCTAGAAGTTTTTCAAACGAACTTTTTCAAAACCCACATACACTTGAAAAGCAAACAATTTTTGAAAACATAGTGAGCAAGTACCTAAGAGCCCGTGGATAACTGTTGTACCCCAAATTTTGACCTAAGATACCGTCTTCCATCTGCATCATTCGCATTGCAAGAGTTTTGACATATTTTATCAAATTTTCAAAACAGTTTAAAAATTCATAACTTTTTCGAGTCGGAAGTTGTTTATTTGTTGAACGCTAAATTTATTAACTGATCAAGACTTAAACAATGTTCATTAATTATTTATTATCTTAAATTCAAATAATTGGAATTTATTTTCGATTATTACGTAATTTAAAGATTTATAAATAATAAAAAGATTATTTGAGAAAAGGTTTATTAATTGATCAAATTATGTTTATTAATTATTCATTATCCTAAATTTAAATAATGGGAACCTGTTTTCCGTTATTATATAATTTGAAGGTTTATGAATAATGAAATAAACATTTGAAAAGGAGTCTATTAATTGATCAAGCAATGTTTATTTGATTATTTATTGTTCTAAATTTAAATAGCTGAAATTCTATTTTTCAAGTTATTATAATTTAGAAGAATTAAAAATAATAATAAAATAAATAATTGAAGTTATTAATTGATCAATGATGTTTATTTATTTGTTTATCATTTTAAATTTAAATGATTGGATTTGATTTTTAATCATTATATAATTTAAGGAATTATAAACAATAAATAAATAATTGGAAAGAAAAAGAATTAATTAAGAAATAATAGAATTTTTATTCACTTTATTCTATTTATTACAATTGTCATTTAAATGTTGTGTTATTACAAAATATTCATAAAGACAATTACATAAATGCTTAAAGTAAATAAAAAGCTATTTTTCTAAATTCTAATTCTAAATCTTCAATCCAATGCTCTTGTTCGCTCATTTAATTTTACCTGCGAAAACAATTAAAAGAAAAGTCAAAAGTGAATAAATAATTAAAATGCAGAAAATAAATTCAATGTTCATCATTAAAAGCAATGGCCGGAATCAGTTACTCTTTTTTGCAAATCACGGGATTTCTCCCGGTTCACAAAAAAGAGAGGAATTTTTAAATGAATGCATAATTAAAAATAACATTTTCAAAATCATTTGCATTTTTATCAAAAGCCTACTGCATATTTCACATATGCATAAATACTTTTTTTGGTCAAAACTGCATAAGTATAAGTCACAGCATACATAATTTCAAAACAAACATATGCAAGGTACACAACAAGTAACGTTAACCTGTACCCTTATAGCAGAATAATATAGGCTAATGCAAGACAAAAAAAACAATATGAAATTTCAAACAATGTGCAGTTTTAAACAACATATGCAAGCAACCTATATTTCCTTTTTCATCATTTTTCCAGCCTATTGCTTTTTCAGACAGCATGTACAGTATATCATTTATATATATCAATTTCTGTACTTGGGAGAGAGAGAGAAGAGGTTCAATTTTTGCAGGTTCTGACTTAAGCATGAATTGGGAATAAAGTCAACCTTGAAGCAGCATAGGTGCAGAACAGCAGAAAATATATAGAATACTCAAACCTGATGCCACAAGGAAGCAACGGCTATATGAAAAACCCCTTCAAAAGGAAGTCTAAGCTGATATATCTCTACACACCATATCACTGCAAAAGCTAAGAAATATAGTCCATTGCAAACCATCTCTAAGCATTTGCCATAACCTGCTACTGCTATACAAAACATATTCCATTTCCACACAAGATATCACTTCAAAAACTAAGCAAAGCACCAAAGCATTCAAAACCAGCATACTGCATACTGCATCAAACCATTATCCAGTATACTGCATCAAACCATTATTCTGCATAAAAACCATTTTTTCCTGCATATTGCATAAAATCATTCTGCATATCTCTACATAAAAACCATTATTCTGCATATTGCATAAAAAACCATTTTCCTGCATATTACATAAAATCATTCTGCATATCTCTACATAACCATTCTGCATATTGCATAAAAACCATTTTCCTGCATATCGCATAAAATTATTCTGCATATCACATAACCATCCTGCATATTCATATTTTCATAATCCTACATATTTTCATAAACCTGCATTTTTTTCATAAAACTACATATTGCTAAAACCTGCATATTTTCATAAGCTTGCATATTTTCATAAGCTTGCATACCCATAACCTGCTTCATAACCTGGTTGAGAACCTGCATTTAAACTATTCAAAAATATACCAACCATTTCCAAAATAGCAAACCTTCTAATGCCTTAACCTACTGTCAAGAAAACCACATAACCCGCATACTGTATCAAAACCAAAAAACGGTATAATCCAAAATCCATTCAAAACACCAATTATTCAATTTTTCAACCAGTTTTTAGACGAAGAAGAAGAGAAGAATTAATAGTAGAAAGCAAAGAGCGAGGAGTCTTCGGAGCTTACCTGACTTCGTTGGAATCGTACCGTCGGACTAGCTCCGACCATGTGAGTTTCCTTGGTTTTTCGCATAAATCGTTATGCCGTTGTGTTGCCTTTGTCTCACGGGATAATAATGCTCTCTTTAATTTCTTGAAATCATGTTAAACGGCCATTTACAATCATTGTTGGTCTTAACGTCTTTGCCTTCGTCAATCTTACCCCTGCCCTGTTACAACAACACATTAAATCCCTATTTTAACACAGACAATGACTCGATTGATAATTTCAAAATTCAATAATGTCGCAAAACCAACGCAATCATATAACATACTGTTAATATAAAGTCAATTTGAACAATATAGAATTCTCAGATTTTTTTAATTACCCGTTCGGACTTCGCGGTTCATCGCTTTATCTCCATCATTTTTCACCTCCTTCTGCTTCACGACCCCAATCCTTCTACTCCCGGAGCAATCTTCATCAATTCAACCTTCAACGATTTCCTTTCATTTTCGCTTCTAGTTCACTTAATTCACTCTAGAACCTGTAAAATGCCTAAGGAGAGAAAAGACAGGTCAGTGTCACAGGATAGTAGTAGAACATCACCTTATCCAAGCAGCTCAAGTCGTGTCAGAAGATCTACATCTAAACTCCTTTAGAGTCGGAAGAAAAATATAAAAAATGGGAAGAAAACTACACAAGAAAATTCTGCCAAAGTTTTAATCAGAATTCTTCCTCCAATCTGATCCTTCAAAAGTCCCTTTCAATAAATCTGCAAATAAGAAATTCCTAACGATTCAACAATTGTAAATCTACCAGAATTCCAATAACGACATCACTCCAACCATACACAAAATTCACATCTTCTATCTTCATCAATTCAACCTTCAACGATTTCCCTGTCAAGCTTCCAAAAAGAACACATCAATTCAATACAGAATACACCGAAATGAAAAGTAGAAGAAGAAGAGAGATGAAAAGAAATTGAATGCTTACCGTTGAGACTTCACCGTAACCCTTTCTGCCTCCACGACAAACTCATCAACCTCTCCACCGCGTTACCGGAAAACGTCTCCACTCCAGCTCCTATTGTAGCTCCAACACCTGATTTTCAAGAATCATCATTTACCTACATATTTATAATTCTAAGACCTAACTATCGTTAATTAGCACCATAATCAGTATAACTTGGAAATTGAAAAAATGAAGAATTACCTCAAAGAAGTATTTCTCTTGATGCTACTGAGAAGGAAGAACTTCTCAAAGAAATTCAGAATCGGAGAACCAAGCTGCAGTTACAGTGACGCACCAGTTGAATGTCCACCGACCGACTGAGGTCTTCATTAATATCAAGATCCAAGGTTCGCCGGAATTACTCCGGTCGTGGAAGTTGGAATCAAGTTTGAGACCCCCCCAACGGAGTTGAATGACGTTGTTGATGTGAGATGAGATACAACGATGTAGCCGCGTCGAGATGATTAGCGAAATAGTGGAGAAGATCGGAACAAGGAGGGAGAAAAGAGATCCAAGCGGCGGCGGCCAAACCAGTTTCCTTAGGTTTTTTTCGTACAGCATTCTGTGTTCTTCTCCCTGGGTCCTCCCACGACCCGACCCGCTCCACTCCTCAACCCAACCCAATTCTTTTCTTACACTTAAGCCCATTCCATTTGCTATTCATCCCATCTTTTATTAGTTTAATTCCTTTCTTTTTCTTAATTAATTTAGATTAGTTAATTTTCTTAAGAATAACATATAATTTTAAATAGATAATCTTTAATATATTTTACTCAAATCTCATTTAGTTTAAATTTATGTTTATTTAATAATTTTAGTCTTGCTTATTTTTAATTCAATTCATGGTTTGATTTAATTTGGAGAAAATATTTAATATCTCTAAAAAACATGTAAAATGAGAAAACTAAAAGACATTCTATTTTTCTTTAATTTACCCCCCTCATTTTGATTAAATACTAATACAAAAAAGGACATAAAAAATAAAAAAACATATAAAATCTAAAAAACATTTCTATTAATTCTCATCACCTTTTATCATTAAAAATGCGTAAAAAAGTGAAAACCAATTAAACTTTTTCTTTTCGCCTATTAAACAGAAATCATATAAAAATGCATGTTCACATTTAATTGTTGTGTATCATTTCCTGTCAATTATTTCATTTTACTTGATTATTCTGTTTGTGCCAATCCAAAGGGAATTGTCTAATTTTTGTTGACTTCATGTCCTCAAAAATGATCGAGCGAATACTCTCATTCATTAAAAAACTTAGGTTAATTTTCCTCAAATATTCACCCTTTCTTCAAAATTTCAACCTTTTCAAGACTTATACCTTTTAAGCCAAAACTTCGACATTAGGTCGTCGTATCTTCAAAAAAACCGTCCGTACCCCTTTTTCGGCCAAAACAATTTATTTTCAATCAAGCAATCAATTTTAAATAAAACAGATATTTCAAAAGGTTCCTATAGAGTACTATAGATGCATTGGGTGCTAATACCTTCCCATTGTATAACCAACCCCCGAACCATAAGATCTCTTTTCGAAAAAACGCTTTGTATTTGTATTTTTATTTGCATTGCATATTTAGGGTTTATTTCGCTCTTTTCCCTTTTCCTTTGGAAACAATAAAGCGCGGTGGCGACTCTTGCGTTTGTGAGACGAATTAATCAATAATTCGATCTCCGATTTACCCCGCTACATTTTTTATCGCTACAATAACCACGGATAGAAAGGGTGCTAACACCTTCCCTTTCTATAATCTACCTCCCGAACCGAGAAACATCTCGAAAAGGAATTTTGTTGTGCTTTTGTCCTTTCCATGTTGAAGAACATAAAAGACGGTGGCGACTCTTGCTTACCGCGACATTTCGCGAACCAGCTTAAAAAACAGTCAGTTATATTTCCATCGATCACAGAACTGGCGACTCTGCTGGGGACATATAAGTGAGGTGTACCTTAGGATAAGAACACTTATGTTTTCAATTGTATGCCTTGTATGCTTTAATTTTGTGGGCTTGTATCGGAGTTTTTATAGATCCTAACCCGGATCTGGGGAATACCCTTTAGGTAAGTAGCAATAAACTGTGAGGGACCTGTCCGGCGTAGACCGACACGGGTGAAGCAGTAGCTACGTTGGTGTGACACCTTGGTATGTACTGATATCCCTTGTGTTGGAACGATGAGAATATGGGTCTTCTAAGGAGTCATTAAGCATCAACTGACCTTAGCACCTTAAATTGACCAACTTGGCCATAGAACAGTAGCAGTATGCTACACTCATTGAGGCTAAACTCTCGCGATGGTTTCGGCCGTAAGAAAAGGTTGCCAAACTGGAATTATGACCGATCGAGGGTAGTCAGTGATATTGAGATCCTCTAGAACCCGATTACTATTTTCTATGACAGGTCTTAACCAACTGAAACTGAAAGAGGGTAGTACCTAAACTTCATGCCAGCCTGAAATCTAAGGGCTCTTTTGTGTGACTTGTGTGCCTTTACCATGTTTGCCTTTTGTGAATACTTGTGGTGTGCCATTACCATGACATCATAACATCATAACATTGCATACATCCAGCATAAGGACTAACCCATTTCAAGGATCTCAAAGGTTTGTGATGCAGGTCATGATGAACCAACTGTCTAGCAAGGGGCAAAGGGGATTTATTTTCCTCTAGCCAAGGTTGTTTGGAGATCAAAACATGATAACTTGAGTCAGGGGCTATGACCCACTCGATATGGTGAGCTTTGACTCTTGAAGAAGGACCCTCAACAACATGAAGTTCCTTCAATCAAGCCACCGGATTCAAATTCTAACGAGCTTCTCTGTTTACCCCGCGAGATCCTTGAAAACATTGCATACATACACATCATTGCATAACAGGTACCCTTGTTACAGGTCATTTACCTCCTTCGCTTTTTATTTCAGCAATGGCTTCCCAACAATACAACCAAGATCTTCATGCTCAAGAGACTCGGTTCGGGGAGATCCTCCTAAATCTATCCAAGGGGAAGGAAGAGTTGAGAACACTCCTCACGGGGACTTTGGTCAGGAACAGTCCAGAAGACAGTAAGGATGAACGGCTGAAACATCTGCATGCTGAGGTGGATACAATGAGAACCCAGATGTTGGGGCAGATGACTCTCATTCAAGACTTAGCTCAAAGACAAGAAGAGCTCAGGGTTCTCGTCAACCAACTGCTTCGGGATAACCAACTGGGGCAAACATCTAAGGTTGAAGAGCCAGTCATCATTAAATTCCCTTTGAGACAAGAAGACAAGGGAAAAGCTCCTCAACTTGCTTCAGGGTCACAAATTCAGCATCAACCTCACCAGCTTCAGCAAGACAGTATGAAGCAAGTAGTCAGGGTTGGAGACCAAACCGGTAATCAGCCTCCAAGAAGTTAAAGGTTTGGTTCAATGAATAGACCTCTCCAAGCTGCTACTACTTCACAGGTCCAACAACGACCTCGCCAAGAACAACGGGTTGATCAGAGCAAGCCAGACAAGCCTAGGAGGCGATTCACCCAGCTTAACATGTCGTTGTTTCAAGCCTTACAACGCCTGTTGAGATTGAATCTGATCACATTAAGGGACCCTCCTAAGAATCCCAACACTTCCTCTTCCCGGTATAACCCGAGTGTGAGATGTGCCTACCATTCTGACAGTCCCGGACACGACACCAATGAATGTTGGACTCTGCAGAACAAGATCCAGGACCTGATTGATGAAGGAGCAGTGGAATTCACCCCAGATGGTCAGGTCGAGTTCTTCTACTATCCCTAGACGAGAAGACCTTTTGTTCATTGGAAGTTTCAAGTTGTATTTTTACTTTCTTGTTCAAACATTTGGTCATGTCAAACTCTTTTACTTTATCAATGCATCACATATGTCTGTTTTGAATCAATATATTCGCATTCGCTATATTCAAACTGCTTTCATTTTTTGATGTCAACTCTCGATTAAATTCTAAGCCTTTTGAGGGAGGATGACGAAAACGATACCACGATCTTTACAGTATGCTTCTGAACAGACCCCGCTGATGAGGTACAGGCATTGTTTCAATTCCTAAACACTGCAGTTATAAGGAAGATAATCCCTAGTCAACCCCTTTGAGCCAAAGAAGTTGGAGTTTTTCTTTTCGAAAATTAAAACCCTTAATCATAACCTGGGGCAGGGTAGTTTTCTTAGTTGATCCAGGTGCACAATGGATGGCACCAAAGGAGTCCTTCCGAAACAAAAGACAGTGATGGTTCCTATAATCATAAAGACAGGCAGTCGTCATCTTTCAAAATAAAAGCCCAACAAGTCAAAACCTATGAAGGAGACTTACAAAAACTGGGCCATCCCGCTGACTGTAATCACAAAAGAAACAGTTCAGGCAAAAAACAGGGATAATAAAAATAAATAAAAAAGAGGTCCTACAAACCCTCAACAAAAAAGAAATGACTGCCTATGAATTGTCAACATCCGAACCATCACCGGAATATCAGAGCAAAGACTCAAACAAGGTCTAATGCACGATTAGATGAGTTTAGGATCGAAGAACATCACGAAGAGCGGGTGGGTACAAATAAAATTTGAGCCTTTATCCTTTGTTTCTTAAATCGTGAACCAGGCCACGTTATAACCCTTAAAAGTCCTAGCTGAAGCATGGGTTAGTTCGAAAGCATACTGTTACGAAAGGTATCCTGACTCCTTAAGGCTCGCTGTAAAATCTTGAGTTGACATCACATTTTACAAAATTTGCTTGTTTTACTGAAAAATGCATTTTCAAAAAAACTTCAAGACAGACATAAGCTTTGCATTCTTAAAATAACATTGTTTGCCTATGATTATTTGTTCAAACAGCAGAGAAATTCACACGACGAATATCCAGTGAACAAGAATCTTCTCAACAAAAGAGTCATCTCAAATGGAAAGACACTTCCAACCAAGGGGCACGGCATGATCATGGTCTATCATCTGGGGTAGTTAAGTCAAGATTCAGAGAATCTCTCAAATGCCAAAAAGCTTGGGGCAAATCTCCGCCTGAGTCACTTGGGGCATTGGACATGGATTCCCGTAACGAATCTTGCATGAGCAGACATCTTCTGGTGGCATAGCAACATAATGCTACCGGCAGTGACAACTCCCTGCACTCTGGGAGCATAGACATAGTCGAAAAAATACTACGCATAATCAAAGACCCGCTAGGTTGACTGGCCTAGGCAAAATTAAGGGCTTCCCGGTGTTGGCTGAAGATTTTGATAATATTATTAGAAGCCAAGTGAATTGGAACGTTTCGATCGAAATAAAACAAAGCGTCATGTTTTGAAGTAGCAGAAGCAGTGTTTCGAATAAGCATATCAAATCTTGGAGCTTTGAGTGGCAATTATGGGAACATATCTAAAGAAGTCTCGAAACGACAACAAGGCTGTGTCTGAGAAGTGCGTTCGAAGCGGAGAAGTACCAAAACATTTGAAATTCAAATGAGAGCGGGACATTCGAAGTTTGAAATTTATGTGCTGGAGCATTTGGAGACACGTGGAAACAAGAGAGAGGCATTGTTCTGCATGTTCTGAACGTGGCATAATCCTATAGCAAGACCGTTATGGTCGAATTAGTATAAATAGAAGTCTTAGTATTAGTATTTCGTGTGTCATATCTATTGTACTAAATACTCAGTAACATTCAAATTACCACATGGCAAGGGAAACGAATGCAAGAGCAATGTACGTATGATAGCACCACATGTTTATGATTTAATGAAAACCTTTTATCATTTCCAGCATTTTCCTTTATCTTCTTGTCAAATACCATTTACAAGTTTTCTCATTTAAAGTCTTTTATTCGAAATCTTTTCATTGAAGCCTTACATTTTTATGCTTTCTTTACATTTCGAACACTTTACATTTCAGAAAACTGTCATACTTTTCATGCCTTTATCTTCAAGCTTTATCCTTCGAACGCCTATTTTTACTTAAAGTCATTTTATAGATTTCTTGCATTAAACGCTTTCTTCATATTTCGAATCTTTTACGTTCCAGAGCATCCTTTACATTAACTGTTTTTATAATTCGAAACCATTTATTTTGCTTTTTATGCAATTTTACATGTCTTTACAATTAACATTTATTCATGCAATTTAGTTTCGTGCACATGTATTTTGATTATACCTTTAGATCTTTAAGAGAGAAATCGAAATAAGTCAAACACCTATACAACACTCAAATATCAACCATGAATATCTGTTCGATCATGAGAGTTACCCTAATGACCAAAGAGTCCTAGGATCAATCTAGTCGATCATGTGAGTTACCGGAGAAATTGAATAACAGTCAGTAAGTTTATTCGATAGTTTGGAAGACTAGCGGTTGTTTACCAGAAATCACTGGAAACAAATTGGCACACCTGATGGGACCAATAATTGGACATTAGAAATAAAGATTGTTGAGACATAACCATTATAAAAACGTTGGAACCTAAGAAGTTTGCTGTTTTATGAACCTAAGAAGTGGTAAAATAACCAACAGCAACCAACCCTTATCCAGAAGAAAACGTTTGAACAAGATGTCTAATTCTGACAATCAACAAGGGGAACAAAATGCCCCACATACAACAGGCACTAATGTGTCCACTTCGGTGGGAACATCTAATGTGATCCCTTCGAACGCACAGTCTTTTGCATCTTCAACCAGTAATATAGCCACCAATGGAGTAAGTGGCATATCAACTAATAGTTCGATCTTAGGAAATACTTGAACCATTGGTTATCCTGGGGGATTCGTTCCGCCATCAGGGACACAGTCCCATTTCGCCACTCCACTAACTAGACCACCCGGTTTCGATGGTAATAGAACCAGAAATTCCTCTTATGGAATGCACACTTCCTTTATGGCAGGTTTACACAATTCCACATCGAATTCATCACCACAATTAGGGTTTGGGTCTGGGGCGAATCAGTTTATGACAAATAACCAAGGGTCAGTGGGTTATAGCACAATGCCTATTTTAACCACAGAAAACCAGTTGGCTTTTAGGCAATTGATGGATGACAGTAACCATAATATGATAGGGGTGTTAGCACAAACTATGCAGGAAATATTTGCCCCAATAGTACAAAATGTGACTGTGACAAACAGGGAAAACGCTGACAACATGAGTCGAATAGCAGATTTCTTTGCTCCCCCAGAAAGGTGTAGGCAGAATCAGGCGGGATTTCGAGCAAACATGCCTGTTATGGAACAAGTTGCTAACGACCCAATTTATAGACCACCTAGAGAAGAAGTTAACTTGGGGGCAACAGCACCAAGGTTAGAAGCCCCAATAATCCCAGGCCCACAAAGAGAAATTATGGAACCAGGGGCAAGGGTCGAAAGGCCAGAAGCCCCAGAGTTTCGAGAAGAACAACCTAGGGGGGTTGTCATGGTTGGTCGAAATCAAGATGTTGATGCTGTCGTTCATAGAATTCGAAACGATAACATCTTGGCAGAAAACAATCTAACCACCATGATAGAGAGAGTCATGGCCCAGAATGGCCTCAACACAGGAATGAGAAGGCCAAATTATGCTTCTCCTATATTAGATTGCATAATGCATACTGATTTACCAAGGGGATATAAAGTCCCTAAATTTACAAAGTTTGCTGGGGATACCAATGAGTCAACAGTCGAACACATAGCCAGATATCTAACCGAAGCGGGAGATATAGCCAATAATGAAGATCTCAGGATCAAATACTTCCCAAGTTCCTTGACTAAAAACGCCTTCACATGGTTTACCACTTTGCCTCCTGGGTCCATTGATACTTGGGCTCTCTTGGAGAGATTATTCCATGAACAATTTTACATGGGACAGTCGAAAATAAGCTTGAAGGAATTAGCCAGTGTCAAGAGAAAGTACACCGAACCCATAGATGATTATCTGAATAGATTTAGGCTGTTGAAATCCAGATGTTACACAGTAGTGCCTGAACATGAGTTAGTCGAAATGGCCGCTGGTGGTTTGGATTACTCTATTTAAAAGAAACTAGACACTCAATATTTGAGGGATATGGCTCAGTTAGCCGATAGGGTTCGACAGGTTGAAAGGCTAAAGGCCGAAAAGGCTAAAGTATTTAAGAATAGCAAGAAAGAAAGGATCTCCTATGTTGGAACTGAGGCAGCAGAAGAATATCCTGAATTCGAATTCGAAGAGGTCGAAATCGACCTCGCTGAATTAAAACAGGCCCCACCTTACTCCTGCAAATTATTGGTTCCCACAAAAGGGAAAGAGATTGTTGAAAATGAGAAAAGTGACAAATTCCCAAAGAAGGTTTATACCTTCGATGTCACTAAATGTGACGAGATTTTTGATTTACTTGTCAAAGATGGCCAACTCATTGTGCCATCAAATGTCAAAATACCTCCTTTGGATCAGAGAAAGAAGAGAGGATTTTGCAAATATCATAGTTTCCTAGGCCACAAAACCTCACAATGTTTTCTTTTCAGGGACCTAATTCAAAACGCAATCAAAGATGGCAGACTAAAGTTTGCTGATAAGGCAAAGATGAAAGTGGACGAAGATCCTTTGGACGTCGCAGACACCAACTACTCCGAGCCTGCATGCATTGGAGAGATTAACATGGTGGAAGCCGACCAAAGCGATGCCCTAACAGGAGAGAAAGGTACTGAAACTGAAAACTGGGTGATGGTCGAAGTCGATAAGGAGGTCACTGAAGACATCCAGAAGATACCAGAGACTTCGATTGAAGCAGAACCTGTAGCTGTTGCAAAAGAAACCCAGGCTACTGAAGGCCAGGGAAATCAAAACCAAGAACTAACACAGGTCACTGAAGGCCTGAGGCTGGAATTGGAGAAAGTCCAAATCACGAAGCCAACTTCCCCTCAGAAGGAAATATGGGACACTCTAGGGGAACCCAGTGGAAAGTTTGACTATTTGGTCAAATATTCTGCCCCAGAGAGTTCGAAGGTTCACATTGAGGATATAAAGCCCACAGGATGGGGAGATGATGAAGCTAAGGGGGAAGATGTTTAGATAAATATGGTGGATATGGAGAGGCCTCGCTCTGAGATGGAGGAGGTAGAAAAATACTTAGAAAAAGAGAAGTATAAAATGGAGGATAATCACGCTGGAGATGCTAGTCTCAAAGATTACCTCATGACATGCCACAAGGGAGATACAGGCATGATATTGTGCCCTAGGTGCAGCATCCTCTGCAATCAAAGAATCGCTGCGAATTTCGAGAGGGTACAGAGGACTCGAACTCGCAACAATTGGCGCCAGGATAACCAGCTTTTCAGGTGTTATCTCAAGGCTGGAGAAAGTTTGCTGGAATTTGTGTTTCGTTGCTACAAAGGGGCAACCAAGTGCTTGATTTGCCCAAGGTGTTCTGCTGTGTATGACCAGAGCATGGCCAGAGCCTTCGAAACGATTCCCTTCGCCCCTTGCTGGAACCATCAAGAAACTGTCCAGATGGACCCACGTTTCGACAGCAGACACAAACAACGAAGGCCTGATAGCCCTCACCCCAAGGCTGCTCGAAGAGTGACTTTCAAACTCCCTGCTGAAGTGCCAACCGACAGATGGTTGCAAGTCAGAAATGACAAAGGCAAAGATAGATGGAGAAACACCGAACGAAATACACGCCATGCTATGACGTACAGAAGGCAATTCAACATAGCAAAAAGGGAAGAGGTAAGATTAGAAAACTACAAAGGAAGGAACCCCATGTCAAGATCCCAGTGGCGCAGGCAACAAAGGATTCGAAAGGCTGAGAGGGAAGTTGTGGCAAACAAAGGGGTCACTTCAACAAAGAACCAAGGTGAATCTAGCACCAACAAACCAAAAAATCAAACTGAAGACAAACCTCCAGTTAATAGGAGGCTTTTCTCTGAAGTACAACGGGATGAACCAAAGGAATACACTCCAGGCCCAGAAGAGGACGAAGATATGATAACAGATAACTTCGAATCGGAGGGGGAGTCTTCATTCAACCTAAACTGTAACGTGGTATTTGTGCTTCCGTGTGAATTTGGGCAGGAAACTGAAATTAATGAATATGAGGAAGAAGATACCACAGATTTGATGAAGCATAGGCCTGTGTGCTACTATGTGATGGACAATGGGGCTGTTGAGGAGCAAAATGCGTTCTTCGAACGTCCAGAACCTGCTATGAAGAACCATCTTAAGCCACTATTTATTCGGGCAAAAGTTGGTGCCCATGGTGTGAACAAGGTTCTAGTGGATGGGGGTGCGGCAGTCAATTTGATACCCCACTTCATAATGAAAAGACTAGAGATCCCCGAAGGAGATATCAAGCCCCATAATATGGTTCTGTCCAATTATGAGGGAAAAGTGGGCAAAACACTGGGAGTGGTCCAGTTGGAATTGACAATAGGCTCAAGCTGTAGGCCCACCATGTTTATGGTGATCGAAGCCAAGGCCAACTATAACTTATTGCTGGGAAGGGAGTGGATCCATGGCGTGGGGGCAGTTCCTTCGTCAATGCATCAGCGACTAGTTCTGTGGAGAGATGATGGAATCGTGGAAAACATCGAAGCAGACCATAGTTACTTTATGTCAACAGTCAATTTAGTTGACAAGAGGGATTATGATAAAAATCTGGCAAAGATTGCTCCGTGTGTTCCAAATGATGAGATTAACGAAACCAGAAACGCCCACTACTACATGACCCTTCGCCATGATGGCCTTTACTGGGATAGAACAATAATCAGTGAAGAAGAGGGAGTCGAAAGAACTATACAAAAACGGCCAGCAGGCTGGGACTTCGACAACCTTATCCATGACTGAGTCCTCCTTTTTTGAAAGGATCTCGGCCTATATGGCTGAGAACGAATCAAAAGCGGCCTTAGAGGCTGAAATAAATAAATTAACTGTAAAGATGAACGAAGTAAGTGGGGATGGCTCGAAATGCTCACCCTTAAAAGAATTTGAGATGGATCAAAGGTTGGATGCCATCTACGATAAAGAACCCTTAGGCTTCGAGAGGGACCCCATAAACTCAGGTGCCAAAATGTTGGCACAAGACCCACTCGAAGAAGTCAACTTAGGGGATGAAAAAACGAAAAGAATAACCTACATAAGTGCAAAACTTAGCCCAGGCCTCAAGAAAGAAGTAATCGAAGTCCTCAAGGAAAACAAAGATTGCTTCGCATGGGATTATGACGAGATGCCTGGTTTAAAGAGGGAGTTGGTCGAACACAGACTGCCAATCAAAGATGGCAAGAAGCCCATCAAACAAACCCCCAGAAGATTCGCACCAGCGGTTCTCACAAAGATTAAAGCTGAGATCGAAAGGTTGCTGCATTGCAAATTCATCAGAACAACAAGGTACGTCGAATGGTTAGCAAATATAGTACCTGTTATTAAGAAAAATGGTTCTTTAAGAATTTGCATAGATTTTAGGGATTTAAACACTGCAACCCCTAAAGATGAATACTCCATGCCTGTGGCAGAAATGTTAGTAGACTTTGTTGCAGGGTTCGAATACTTGAGTATGTTAGATGGATACTCTGGGTATAATCAGATTTTCATTGCTGAAGAAGATGTTGCAAAGACAGCATTTCATTGCCCAGGAGCCTTAGGCACCTACGAATGGGTGGTGATGCCTTTTGGTTTAAAGAACGCTGGGGCAACTTATCAAAGGGCAATGAATTCAATTTTTCATGATTTCATTGAAACCTTCATGCAGGTGTATATTGATGACATAGTCATCAAATCTATATCTGCAGAAACACATTTGCGTCATTTGGGCCAATCATTCGAGCGAATGAGAAAACATGGCTTAAAGATGAATCCCTTTAAATGTGCATTTTTTGTGCAGGCTGGAGATTTTCTTGGTTTTGTGGTTCTCAAGAAAGGGATTGAAATCAACCAGAACAAAACTAAAGCCATAATGGAGACGAAAGCACCTACGTCAAAAAGGGAGTTGCAATCTCTGCTAGGGAAAATTAACTTCCTCAGAAGATTCATTTCGAACCTGAGTGGAAGAACCCAAGCTTTCTCTCCGTTACTTCGTCTAAAGCAAGGCCAAGCCTTCGAATGGAAGGAAGCCCACCAGGAGGCATTTGACAGGATAAAAAGATACCTCTCTCAGCCTCCTATTTTGTCTCCACCTTCATGGGGGAAGCCCATGAGATTGTACATATCTGCCTCTGAAGTTAGTATAGGTAGTATGTTAGCACAAGAAGATAGCAATGGTATCGAAAGAGCCATATACTATTTAAGTAGAGTACTAAATGATGCAGAGACCAGATATAGCAATTTAGAAAAGTTATGTCTCTGTTTGTATTTCTCTTGTATGAAACTCAAGTATTATATAAAGCCTGTTGATGTTTATGTTTCATCTCATTTCGATGTCATTAAACATATGCTTTCAAAACCAATAATGCATAGCAGAGTTGGTAAATGGGCTTTAGCCTTAACAGAATATTCTTTGACTTTCATGCCTTTAAAAGCTGTGAAAGGTCAAGTGATTCCTGACTTCATTGTGGACCATTCTTTGGTTGAGCAGACTGTCATGAGTTACGTCGAAATGCAACCATGGAAATTGTACTTTGATGGTTCAACCCACAGGAATGGAAGTGGCGTTGGAGTCCTTATAATTTCTCCTGAAGGAATTCCAACAAAATTCAAGTATAAATTAGATGGTCCTCATTGCTCGAACAACGAAGCTGAATATGAAGCGCTCATTGTTGGACTTGAAGCTTTGTTGGAATTGGGGGCAACTAGAGTCGAAATTAAAGGAGACTCGGAATTAGTGGTCAAGCAAATTACAAAGGAATATAAGTGCATAAAGGAAAACTTGATGATATACTTCGTCATAGTCAATAGGTTACTAAGGAAATTTGAATACATGGATATTCAACACATACCAAGGATAGAGAACCAAGAAGCAAATGACTTAGCACAGTTGGCTTCGGGTTATAAAGTTTCTACCAGGAACTTTAAGGATTTAGTTGAATTAAGGGGTAGAGTTATGGCTACTAGATTCACACCATCGGATCTGGAAAGTATGAAATTGGGGTATGCTGAGAAACAGGGATTCGAAATATTAGCCATAAATACTTTGTCAGATGAAGATTGGCGAAGTCCACTGATGAGTTATTTAGCAAACCCAACTCTGAGTGTGGACAGAAAGACAAAATACAGAGCATTGCCATATCTCCTCATGGGGAACAAATTGTTTAAAAAGACCCAAGAGGGTGTATTATTGAAATGCCTAGGAGAAAGTGAGGCATACTTAGCATTGTCAGAAGTCCACAATGGGGCATGTGGGGCACATCAAGCAGGCCATAAAATGAAATGGTTGTTATTTCAATACGTCTTGTATTGGCCTAGCATGCTTAAAGATTGCATAGACTTTGCTAAAGGATGTGAGGAATGTCAGAGACATGCAGGGATTCAACATGCCCCTGCAAGTGATTTGCATTCGATCATCAAACCATGGCCATTTAGAGGATGGGCATTGGATTTGATAGGAGAAATAAATCCTGCTTCGTCAAAAGGACAGAAATACATCTTGGTAGGAATAGATTATTTTACCAAGTGGATCGAAGCTATACCACTAATAGTTGCTGATCAAGAGGCTATTATTGAGTTTATACAGAAGCACATTATCTATAGGTTCGGATTGCCAGAGAGCATAACCACAGATCAAGGCTCTGTGTTTACTGGTAGAAAGATGCAAGAATTTGCCCAAGAAATGGGGTTTAGATTGCTAACGTCAACGCCATATTATGCTCAAGCAAACGGTCAAGTCGAAGCAGCCAATAAAGTGATAATAGGATTAATCAAGAAACAAATTGGCAAAAAGCCAAGAAACTAGCACAAAACTTTAGACCAAATATTATGGGCTTGTAGAACATCTCCTAAGGAAGCTACTAACACTACGCCTTTCCAACTCACATTTGGTCATGATGCAGTGCTGCCAGTAGAAATTCATCTACAATCAGTTCGAATTCAGAGACAAAACGAAATCCCAGCTGCATTATATTGGGAAATGATGATGAATGAATTAGTTGAGTTGGACGAAATTAGATTACATGCATTGGAAATTTTGATGAGACAAAAAGAAAGAGTGGCCAGAACATACAACAAAAGGGTGAAGAAAAAAGTATTCATTATTAATGACTTAGTTTGGAAAGTCATATTGCCCATGGACAAGAAAAATAAAGCATTAGGTAAATGGTCACCTCATTGGGAAGGACCTTTTCGAATATTAAAAGTATTCTCAAACAATGCATATGAAATCGAAGAACTGGTGGATGATAAGCGTATCCTAAAGGTTAATGGGAAATATTTAAAGAAATATAAGTCACGCCTGCAGGAGATTCGAATAGTAACAACGTAACCAAGATATTATAAAAAGGCCAAAATGGCAAGATAAGATGCCAAACTGGCGTTGTTCGAATATTACATATAAGAAACCAAATTATAGTCAAATAAACATTGAGATTTAGAAATAAGAATTATTTTTCAATCTATTGAAAGTGATTCGAAATGATTCAAGTATCTGCTGAGCGAAACGCCTGGCTCCTTCCAAGGTTGCCACCTCTCCTTTAAGTTGTTCTGCAGTTTCCATTTCTGCAAGCCCCTGGTTGAGAAGCTCTTCGAATTGGTTACCAGCAGTATTGGTTTCGAAGGCTATTTGTTGTTCTTTAGCCTCCTTAACCTTCTGTTGAAGTTCCAGAATCTGCCTTTCCCAAAGAAGTATGGACTCAGCTCGAGCCTCATAATCAGTTTTCGCCTACTTTAGATGCATAGCTTGATCCTCAGCTTTTTGAGAGAGTTTCGAAGCTTGTTCATAAGCAGCATCCATTGCAATGCGTTTTTCCTGAACCTTCTTGGCAGTAGATTCATCTTGGAGAAGGTAACCAGTTACGTTGTCCAGCAAAGCCTGAAGATCGAACAAGAGAGTACTAACTGGCAAGGAGCAGGTAGCAAGATTGACCTTTGTAAGCAACTCCTTCATAGTATAGCAAGCAATGCTATCTTGTTTGAGCACTTCGAATATATCCACATTGAGAATTGTTTTCCTGATCTTATTAAGAAGTACAATTCTTTCATCTGTGGGAAGAGGATAGCTGGTCGAATTGGTGCCAGCCCTAGCAAGTGGGATGTCCCTCTGAGCCAGCTTTGTCTTCATGTACCCAATAGGGTCATTTCGTCTCAGGAGTGCAAGCTCCTCGTCAGTCATTCGAGACAAAGAGGATTGAGGGAGTTCCACACGTAGGGGAGTCACGTCCATTTCAACCTCCATGGGTTTGTTGTTTGCATCACCATCCCCTTCTTTCGTTTCGTGCTCTTGATCTTCTTCATCATCATCCAAGTCCACCACTTCGATGCCTTCCTTTTCACTGCTATTTGCGTTGGACTCCGTCCCAGCAGTCGAACCATCATTGGCATCCTCCTCCTCAGACTCTTCGTCTGCAGATTCTTCGTCTCTTTGGCCAGAATCAGCTTTCTCTCCTTCAGTTTGAGTGTCCTTTGGGTCCTCTTGAAGAGTTTCAAGAGGGGACTTTTGAAGAGAAGCTCTTTGCAAATCCTCTGCAGATGTTTGAAGTGGTGTTTTGTTTGTCTCTTTCAGGGGAATAGAGGTGCCTTGATCTTCCTGCTGTTCAGAAGTTCCAGCCAGAACCGCCATATTGGAGGAACCTTTGTTCTGTACAACGTTGCTGGAATCTCCTTGAGGAGAGGAGTTTAGTGGAGCAGCAGCTTTGGATGGTGAGTTCGAAGTAGTGGAAGCTGGATTCAAGATGTTCTGCAAGGCGCAAAAGAATGTTAAAAACATGCACCAAGGTAATAAGAAATTATTATTTTTCAAAGAGATTTAAAGTTCGATTTACCTGTGGACTCTCGGAGGAGAGGTCACTAGCTATGCGTTCCAACATTACATTGGAGGTCGAAGGTGGAATTTTGGATTTGGGTAAGGGAGCAGCATCCCTGGAATCAAGTCCAGAGACACTAGTTGGAATGGTACTTTTCGAAATATCTTTCTTCTGCTTCTTCTTCGAAGCAGTTGGTAAGTTTCCTCCAGCCTTGGGGTCTTCCCCAGTGGTATTTGATTTCCGCTTCTTGGGAGTAGTAGGAGGAAGTTTGTTGGTCTGAAAAGATTTAAACAAAGAGTTAGATGCAAACCATAAAACATGAGTGAATTCGAAACATCAAGGCTAAGTGATTACCGTTGGAGTTGGAACACTGGTTGTTGTTGGTATTGTTGTTGTTGTTGTTATGGTTGCAGCAATAGTTGTTGTTTCGGATGGAGTCACTTTGTCAGTAGTTTCGATGGAGGCTTGAGAGGCGCTCCCTTCTTTCGACTTCGAGGCGGCTGTTTTTATCCTGATGGCTGAAAATCGAAACAATTAAATCAAAGGTTAAAGATATGGAAAATGAAAGACATTTGGGATTTTCCCAAGCATTCGCACCTGTGCCTTGATCAGATTTAATCGACATGGCAGAAAGGTCGTAACAAAGGTGTCCTGGGAAATCATGAAGCCAGTGTCGAGCCCATGTCACAGTCTCAGATGGCTTTGGTTTCCTTTGAAGATGTTTAAACATCTCTTTGCAAGTGAACCACCAAGGATATGGGGGAAACCAAGCCAGAGCCAGTTCTGAGGTAGGTAATCTAGGAAATTTAGGTGGATGCATTTCGAATGCCAACCTATACTTATCCTCAGGTGACAACCCTGAAGGAAGTTTTAACTTAGAAACTTTTTGTTTGAATTTTTCCTTCAAGGTCTCAGTCGCTTGATGCACAGTGGATTCCAAGCGCGTGGGGTCATAAGTAGTTTCAAAATAATTTTGGAAAGCTTTAATCTCTTTGGCATGAGTAAACATACCTTTCTTTGCTGGTACCTGCACATCGAAGGCATCAATTAGTTTCTGTTGAATTGTAAGTGTATCGAACATATAAGTTTGATAAAACTTGGTCCACCATTCCAGAAACCCCTTAGCTGTGAGATGGGTAGGTTCGAAGGTTATCAGCTCAAACTGGGCAAAGCCTTGATATTGTTCTTGCTGTAATTTGGCTTCCCGTGCCTTGAAAGTTCTCCCAGAGGTAATGGCACTCTCAGTTTGAAATAAAGGTTCAGGAATTAGTTGGCATAAGCCAAACTGTCTCGAAACAAAATTTGGCTGGTAAGCAAAAAGAAAAATCTGATTCTTGGCTGGAGTTATTCTTGAAGAAATGAGTCTAGGTAGCAAAAAAGCTCTCCATACATCCTGAATCTCCTTGCTCTTGATAGCTTCTGAGAGAGCCATGGTGAACCAGGAAGGTCCATGAGCCCTCGAAGCAAAAGGCGCCATGGTCTCTTCGAACTTATGCCTTTTGGAGAATATCATGATGTACTTCGAGAATAGGACTTTGAAGTCGTCTTTGTCGTCATTTAGAGTTAATCTTCAAAGCCTAGTGCCTTCGACTATCCTATCAGTTATCTCAGGGTCTTGTTCATTAATGGTGTTGGCAGTTGACAAGGAGGGTTCGAACATGGCGTTTAGCCATAGCTGAAGTAACCAAAAAGGGCCAGCCAACAGGATATTCTTGGAGGTATGGGATTTGAGGCTCGAAACAGCTGACCTTAGGCTTTCATAAAGGTCAACTAAGAGTAGTTCACTTAAGCACACTCTTCGATTTTCATGCAAATCCCTAGCTAGAGGAATAAACCTACTGGCTACCTGTAGGGATCTACTGCAGAAGACGTATCTTGACAGCCATAGGGTAAGGAAAGCAATGTGTTCTACGTCAGACACACTGTCTCCCTCAGCATGGTAGTGACTGATAAACTTGGAAAAACTTGCTAGTTTGACTTCGAAGTCAATTATGCTTGAATGTTCTTCGTTGTCGGGGATGTATGTTTCTCCTACTGGCGATAGCCCAGTGATGGCTGCTATGTCGAAGAAGGTAGGGGTGATCATTCCACCAGGGAGATGGAAAGTATTATAGGTACTGTCCCAGAAATAGAGGGACGCGAATAGTAAAGGGTGGCTGTAAGTGAAACCAGGCTTCGACAGCTTAATCAAATTGTAGATACCTAATTCTTCCCATTGCTGGGATTTCTTAGCTTCTACCTTCTTGAACCAGTTTTGATAAGCAGTATCTGAGTTGGGGCAAGATCGAAACGGTTTGAAATTACTTTTTACATAGTCTAATACAAAAGGGTCCTTAGGAGGAACAGTTGGATTTTCTATGGTGTTTGAGCCAGAAGATTCTATTGCCTTAGGGGCGTCCATTTTGTTAAACAAGGGTTTGAAACTATAGCAAACTGGGAAAATTATCCTGGTATCTTTTAAAATTTCAAAAACCATAAGAGGGCCATTTAAAGCTAACCTCTTACCAGCAACGGTGGTAGGAATGAGTACCTGTGATGCATACAGCATTTCTTTTTCCTTTGAGATCATCTGAGGAGCAAGAACGGATTGACCTTGGTGAGTGATAATCTTACTTTCCATTGTAGTTCCTGCAGTTTTTCCCTTCTTCTTGGAAACCTTTTTGAGTTGGGATGAAGTAGAAGAAGACATTTTTGAAGGATGTTGAAAGCTTAGGGTTTTTGGCGAGAGAAGAAGGATAAAAGATTCAGAATGTAGAAAGAAAAGAAAAAGATTAAGTTGATGATGTTTTATAATGGGGAAGTTTAAGCATCCACTGAATGAGGGTGTGATACGTGGAAATCATGGGTTGGTTTGATGAAGAGGTGGCGTAAAGTTAACATGGGTAATAGGCGTGATTAAAGATAATCATTGTTTGTAACTGCACCATACTGTGAAGTGGCTCCAGGCGGTTAAGGAATCCAAAAAGTGTTATGATTGACGTGACTGGAGTCAAATGCATTAAATGTTACGATGATTCGAAGGTCGCATCAAAATCTTGTGTAGACGTTTAAAATAGGTATTTCTCAGAGAGATCGAAATACATATTTTAAAGGGGCATTTTGTTGGCTGAAGATTTTGATAATATTATTAGAAGCCAAGTGAATTGGAACGTTTCGATCGAAATAAAACAAAGCGTCATGTTTTGAAGTAGCAGAAGCAGTGTTTCGAATAAGCATATCAAAGCTTGGAGCTTCGAGTGGCAATTATGGGAACATATCTAAAGAACTCTCGAAACGACAACAAGGCTGTGTCTGAGAAGTGCGTTCTAAGTGGAGAAGTACCAAAACATTTGAAATTCAAATGAGAGTGGGACATTCGAAGTTTGAAATTTATGTGCTGGAGCATTTGGAGACACGTGGAAACAAGAGAGAGGCATTGTTCTGCATGTTCTGAACGTGGCATAATCCTATAGCAAGACCGTTATGGTCGAATTAGTATAAATAGAAGTCTTAGTATTAGGATTTCGTGTGTCATATCAATTGTACTAAATACTCAGTAACATTCAAATTACCACATGGCAAGGGAAACGAATGCAAGAGTAATGTACGTATGATAGCACCACATGTTTATGATTTAATGAAAACCTTTTATCATTTCCAGCATTTTCCTTTATCTTCTTGTCAAATACCATTTACAATTTTTCTCATTTAAAGTCTTTTATTCAAAATCTTTTCATTGAAGCCTTACATTTTTATGCTTTCTTTACATTTCGAACACTTTACATTTCAGAAAACTGTCATACTTTTCATGCCTTTATCTTCAAGCTTTATCCTTCGAACGCCTATTTTTACTTAAAGTCATTTTATAGATTTCTTGCATTAAACGCTTTCTTCATATTTCGAATCTTTTACGTTCCAGAGCATCCTTTACATTAACTGTTTTTATAATTCGAAACCATTTATTTTGCTTTTTATGCAATTTTACATGTCTTTACAATTAACATTTATTCATGCAATTTAGTTTCGTGCACATGTATTTTGATTATACCTTTAGATCTTTAAGAGAGAAATCGAAATAAGTCAAACACCTATACAACACTCAAATATCAACCATGAATATCTGTTCGATCATGAGAGTTACCCTAATGACCAAAGAGTCCTAGGATCAATCTAGTCGATCCTGTGAGTTACCAGAGAAATTGAATAACAGTCAGTAAGTTTATTCGATAGTTTGGAAGACTAGCGGTTGTTTACCAGAAATCACTGGAAACACCCGGTGAACCAAAAGGGTTCGGGCAAAAATAAGGGATGAAAATGAAAAAATCCGTACACCCGGCAAGTCGAAAACCTGAAAAGGCGGCTTGGGCAAAAAAGGGTATCCCGATGGACTGAAAACCCGAAAGGGCGGTCCAGGCAAAAATTAGGGATCAACGCGTACGACTATGTCCCGTCATCTCGTCACGTGCTTACCAGAAGAAGATTTGTCAATCGTTAAGTACCTTCTTCCACAGAAACAGGGGCAATAGAAATGGTCCAAACTGTACAAGTTGTTCTGCCCACAAGGTACAAGGTAGATTCGGCTGAAGAATGCACCCAAGATACCTCCACTCCCCGCAGAGTAAGACAAGAGTCAGCCATGCTCTCTCCTCAAGCAGAGTTGGCCTACCATCAGCCCCGAAAAGGCACAATATCCCTAGCAAAGTCAGCAACACTCTCCCCAAGCAGAGTTAGCCTACAATCAGCCTTAAGGAAGTTGGACATCTCCAGAAGATCTCAATATTCCCCAGCGGAGTATACAGATGTTCCTAAGCAAGCATCCCCGGCAGTCTTAATATAAGATTGTTCCCCGGTGGAATACAGACGCCCTAGTGGAGCCATTTCCCCAGTACAGTTCAAAAGTTTCCCCATGAGAGTTGAACCATATTCCCAGTAGATTTTGGAAGCTTATCCCCAGTAGATTCTGGAAGCTTATCCCCGGTAGAGTACGAAAGCATCTCCCTGACCATGTTCAGAAGTTATTCCCCACCAGAGCTTATAACTGGGTTATCCTCAGCTAATTACAACGGAAAGATCGTCCTCGGCGAAGTTCTTCCTATCCCCAGCGGAGTTCATCAAATTCCGCAACAAAACATATCAACGGTATCCCCAGCGGAGTTATCATTAAAATCTCAGCGAAGCATCTCTTCTCCACAGAGTAATTCCCCGTAGAGTAATCTCTTCACCAAGTTTATTCCCCAACGGAGTCATCTTCTCCTACCGGTTTATTCTTGCAACCATCATCCCCAGCGGAAATGAAGAACTCTACTCTTCAAACATCAGCCCAGGATTCAACAAACTCCCGACATTCGTCAAGGATTTATTTTCCTAGTCGAAAACACATTCATAGACATTTCACATTTCATACATCCCGCTTACATACATGATAAAGTGCATACGACGCAATCTCATTTATTTTTTAGAACATCATGACATCATGCATTTCATACATCATGACATTGCATACAACTAATGTTTTGCCTTTTCAGGAAAAGGTCAATCCAAAGATGATTACCATCAACTTTCGCAATTCCAGATTCGATACCTGTATCTAGCCAGGGCATATCTGTGAGCGATTAATTATGGATTCGACACTTGTATCTAGCCAGGGCATATCTGCATGAAGGGTTTAGAGATTCGATACCTGTATCTAGCCAGGGCATATCTGTAAACGACCAGTTCCAGATTTGATACCTGTATCTAGCCAGGGCATATCTGTGAGCAATTGGTTGTGGATTCGATACCTGTATCTAGCCAGGGCATATCTGCATGAAGAGTTTAGAGATTCGATACCTGTATCCAGCCAGGGCATATCTGTAAACGACTAATTCCAGATTCGATACCTGTATCTAGCCAGGGCATATTTGTGAGATTGTAGATTCGATACCTGTATCCAGCCAGGGCATGTCTGCATGAAGAGTTTAGAGATTTGATACCTGTATCCAACCAGGGCATATCTGTAGACGACTAATTCCAGATTCGATACCTGTATCTAGCCAGGGCATATCTGTGAATAATTGATTGTAGATTCGATACCTGTATCTAGCCAGGGCATATCTGCATGAAGAGTTTGAAGTTCCAGATTCGATACCTGTATCTAGCCAGGGCATATCTGTGAGCGATTGATTGTAGATTCGATACCTGTATCTAGCCAGGGCATATTTGCATGAGGAGTTTGAATATCAATACCTGTAACAGGCTAGGAAACTATCTTTCTTTCTCAAGTACGCAAGTTCTCTCTAAGGAATCTCTTACGCGATCGACACCTCCGGATGGCATCCTTAAGCCCATCTCCACAACTATCCATTATATTTCCAAATGGCATCTATAAGCCCATTCCCGACAAGGTTCTGTCACGTCTCCAGATGGCATCTTTAAGCCCATCTTCCTATCCATCATCTCTCCAAATGGCATCTGTAAGCCCATTCCCGACATCACATTGCTGGTATTCTACTATGCGAGTGCAAATTTCTGGGCACTCTAGTGTTCAATCATCTTCCACCCTCGGATCACGAAAGGTACACAAGCCAATCTACATCCTCAGGTCTAAGAAGATTGAACAGGGGCAACTGTTGTACCCCAAAATTTTCCCTCCCATATTCTTCAAAGTTTGTCAAGAATCATCTTCAAATGGTTCAAGATTGCTCAAGGGATTGCACAGTCCAAATGCCTCCTAAGCCAGTCAAAATTAGGGTTTTGGTTCTCTCAAGGAATTTGAGGATTTCAATGGCTCAATCAAGTCACATGGGCCTATATACATTTCCAAGCATCTACATACCAAGTCTCAAGACTTACAGGGTCAAATTCCACAGTCAAAAGCCCTATTTGGTTCACAATCAACTGCAGGGGTAAAATGGTCATTTTACACTCAAAAGTCAAAATTTTTGGTCAACATCTTATTTTGAGCTCACAATCATCATTTGATCAATTCTTGATCATGATTCCACAAGCATGGCTCAAAAATCATCAAGATGCAAAAGTTACTATTTTTGGACAGTTGAAAAGTCAACTGTAACTTGACCAGGGCATAACTTTTTCATGGTTCATCAGAAAAATCCCATCCAATGATCATTTTTAAGGGGATGACATTTCCTACAACTCCTCTTCACATTCCAAGTCCAAGAAATGCTCTCACAAAATATTATCAATTTCTACATTATAGGTCAATTTCAAAAGTCAACAAAAAGGCACTTTAAGTCAAAGACCATAACGTGAGATTGGTAAATCCAAATGACATGGGACCAAAGGCATTGATTAGAGGACTTCAAGACCTTTCCAAAATGTCCAAGAACATGTTCATATGATTAAAATTGAGCAAGATATGCATTGGAGAAGTTGGGAAATTTTTGTGACTTTGCAAAAGTCAACTTTGCTCAAAACACATCATTCTTGCTAATGGGCCTCAAATTCCTTCTTGAATCTTTACCCAAAGCATATGCCCGACCCATCAAGCCTAAATTGATTTATTTTCTTATTTTTATTAATTAATTGGATTTTTAATTGATATTAATTCATTTAATTGATTTAAAATATATGAAATTCAAAGATATGGTTTTCAAATCTTTTTGTGAAGCAAACAAACTCAGGGCAAGCTGGAAAATTCGTGTATCAATCAAGGACATCAAAATCTCCATGTTTGGCAAGTTTTCTCAATCAAAAAGATTGAAAAATATTTGATTTTCAATCAAATATTGGAACATCAATGCAAGGGATTTCTTGTGCAAGATTTGACCTAAAACCATTCTACTATAAGTGCATAAGCTAAACCTAATTCCTAACACGTGAGAAATGCTGCAAAAAGCCATAATCACATTCAAAAAATCCAAGGAAAAAGTGAAAACTGTTTGCTATCTTCCAAGCCAATTCAAGGCGTTTCAGTGATTCAAATACATTGCTAGCACTCCCAGGAACGGATTGGAATCAAAATCAAGGGCTAACACTCAAAGAACACGCAAGAACAGTCATACGGTTTGATACTTTTATTCAAAATCGTAACATCCAATTCATGAGCATTTAACGTAATTTTTTGTTTGTTTTGTGTTGTTAGCGATCATAGGAAGCTTTTGGCATAAGTCAATTGGATTAAGATGTCTTAAATCAGAAGTTGCCATGAATGAATTCTAGGTTTTCCAAGCTTCCAAATTGGGGCTTTATTATTTAGGAAAAATTAAGCCTCATGATGCCCATGGTTAAACTCGTTGAGACCAGACGAATTTAATGGACATGTCGCGAACAATTTATGTTTAACGTATGCCTAATCGCTATTAATCGTGCTTCCATGTTGTGGGGGTTAAAAACCCCCGCTATTTGATTTGTTTTCTGCAGGCTTAATGAAGAAGATGACTGCGTGTTTACACGTGATTGGTCCATTTAAATGAAACGCGCGCTTTTTCATAATTGTTAGCACATGTTGTTATTTTATATATTATATTTATTGATCACTATAATAACAAAGGCATTCAGCTGGCGTAGTGGAGGATGAGTTGTCTGGCAATCACTGGGACCTGGGTTCGATTCCCAGGTCCACCCAAATAATTATTCCTATTTTTTCCAACGTGATCATGTGCAGGCACTTAAAAGCATTCTACCATATCCCTCAAACAATCAGGCGCCAAATGTCTTCCCACTCAAATCCAAAGGCCATGAGAGAGGGAACACCATGTTCCTGGTCAACCAACGCACTAGACCATCCAGAAAGTCAAAGCAGGCTTGTGTTAGTGGGCTTCACAATTCCAGAATTCACCTCCATTATTGGGTCAACACCCCCCCTGGTTTCTATTTCTTTTTTATTTTCTTTCTTTTTATTTTCCTTTAATAATTATTATTACTATTATCTAATTAATTCATAAATTATTTTTATAATAAATTCTGAAAACTAATATTATTATTATTATTTATTAAATTGTTATTTTGTAAATAAATGTAAATTAATTAGTTTAGCCTTTTAAAATTAGGTCAACTTTAACTTTTTCTCAATAACTTAAAATAAATTAGAATTAGGTCTTGACAATTTTTAATTCCTTTTATTTTATTTTCATCAAAAAACTAAAAAATACTTTTCTCTTTTAATTAATTAGTTAATTAGGTTTAGGTTTAATATTTAATTAATTACAAAAAGGACAAATTACTTTCTTTTCTCAAAAAGGGTCAAAACCCTAAGACGTTCCCGATTTCATTTCTTTCGCGCTTTAATTCCTTTTGATTATATTGATGTAACTGTTTCCGAGGATGTAATAGTTAATTAGGTCTTTTACCGCTTTCTTTACTTTTCTCGCATTTATTTTCCAAACGGGTTTTGTTTTTGGCGATGTATAGACCCGCGCCTTGTAATAGCGTAGATTTACCTTTCCGCACTTTATTTCCCGCACAAACATTAACTGTTAATTATGCCTGCAAGACTTGTATGACAAATAAAATCAATCTGTAGCTCACAAAGATGCATGTTCAAAGATAATATGAATCAAAACAACACACATGCACATGCCACTCCTAGGGTACGCCTCACTGGTTGCCTCGACGTGGTCATCAAGTATAGGGTGTTTTAGAGGTCGCCCTCCTGTCTAAAGATCCAGTTGCCTCGAAACGGTTGCCTCGGATAAAAAAGGATCTAGGACATTAGGGTTACCGCTAAGGCGTCCTACTATTGCTTTGGTGACCACATTGTCCCTAATAATCGAATTGACCCGCAACTCCAACGACAGTGCTACCTACTTCTCAATAGTGGGATAGTACTGTCTAAAGGACTCTTACACAGCCTAATTCCTTAGAGTAGGTAGATTTCTCATGGGTACTTGCTCTTTCAAAAAACAAAAACATCTTTTCGCACCTAAACTTTCAAAAAGTTTTCAAACAAATACTTCATACACTCTTGAGGACAGATACAAGAGTTACCTAGAAGTTTTTCAAACGAACTTTTTCAAAACCCACATACACTTGAAAAGCAAACAATTTTTGAAAACATAGTGAGCAAGTACCTAAGAGCCCGTGGATAACCATGGATAGAAAGGGTGCTAACACCTTCCCTTTCTATAATCTACCTCCCGAACCGAGAAACATCTCGAAAAGGAATTTTGCTGTGCTTTTGTCCTTTCCATGTTGGAGAACATAAAAGACGATGGCGACTCTTGCTTACCGCGACATTTTGAGAACCAGCTTAAAAAACAGTCAGTTCTATTTCCACCGATCACAACATCTGACCGTCATATTCATGTTTTCTAGGGAGACCGTGGATCCATTATGTCGGGGCAGTTCCCTCCTCTTTGCACCAAATGCTGAAATATCCTGTTAAGGGTAAGATTATAACGGTGCACGGAGAGGAAGAGTACATGATAAGTCATCTCAATTCCTTCCGCTATGTGGAGTTGGATGGCGAGTTCATCGAAACGCCTTTCCAACATTTCGAGGAAGTGTCTCCTGAGGTAGCAGTTGCGAAGACAATGGTCGAGATGCCTATCATTCCCAAGCATGTATCTAGGATGGCATCTCTCAAGGACGCAGAGGCGGTGATCAAAGAAGGGAAGAGTACAGTATGGGGACAGTTGCCTGACTTCCCCCATAAGATAGACAAGTTTGGGTTAGGGTTCACTGCTGCAGGACAAAAGGCTATGCGTCGCTCCAAGGTTGGAGGACCACCCGTCAAGATCTCACACCATGGAATCAATGTTGTAGAAGATGAAGATGAAGAGAGCCACTTTGAAGATTGGATCTTTTCGACCGTCGAAGGGGGTTTGAGCAACTGGGAAGCAAAGGATTTTGTTCCCATCACCTTTATCAACCAGTAATTTTATCTTTGAACAATTTCCCATTTTTATGGTCTGTAATAACTGAAACAATTCGCACACTATTTTCACCTCATGCCTTGCCCGGGGAATGTAGGTCCATTTGTAAGGGCTTGATTTTCTTCATGATCATATTCCATGTTTTAATGAATCATTGGACGTTTTTCATCTATAAACTGTTGTTTTCATTTTCTTTCCTTTTGCATTTTGCTTGTTTAAGGATGGTTATCCCTTACACACACCCACACTCACAAATGCAGATACCCATCCACTCCGAATTCCATGGGTGACTATTCTGCTTTAGCCTTCGATAACTCTAAAGATTTGGTCAATCATGCTGAGTACGAAGTTGACGAAGATTGTGAAGTGCCGGGAGAGTTAGCCAGACTTCTACAACAAGAAGAGAGGGCCATTCTGCCTCATGAAGAGTTGCTAGAAACCATCAACTTGGGGACAGAGGAAGACAAGAAGGAAGTAAAAGTGGGTACCAACCTAGAACCAAATGCCAAGGAGCGCTTAGTGCAATTATTGAATGATTATGTTGAAATCTTCGCCTGGTCTTATGAAGACATGCCAGGGTTAGACACAGATATCGTGGTTCACCGTCTCCCTACAAGAGAAGACTGTCCACCGATCAAGCAAAAGGTCCGCCGGATGAGGCCTGACATGTCTGAGAAAATCAAGGCTGAAGTAATGAAGCAATTCAACGCTGGCTTTCTGGCTGTTACCTCTTATCCACAATGGGTTGCTAACATCGTGCCCGTGCCTAAGAAGGACGTCAAAGTCAAAATGTGTGCGGACTATCGGGATTTAAACAGGGCTAGCCCTAAAGACGATTTTCCACTACCGCATATCGACATCTTAGTTGACAACACAACTCAGCACAAGGTATTTTCCTTCATGGATGGATTCTCGGGATATAACCAGATCAAAATGGCCCCCGGGGACATGGAGAAAACTACTTTCGTCACGCAATGGGGTACCTTCTGCTACAAAGTGATGCCATTCGGACTGAATAATGCAGGGGCAACTTATCAACGCGCCATGGTAGCTTTGTTTCATGATATGATACATCATGAGATCGAAGTTTACGTAGACGACATGATAGCTCGATCACAGACAGAAGAAGAACACCTTAGTCATTTGCAAAAGCTGTTTGCCAGGTTGAAGGAGTATAAGCTCAGATTGAACCCAAGCAAGTGCACTTTTGGAGTTAGGTCTGGTAAACTTTTGGGATTTATTGTCAGGAACAAAGGCATTGAGGTTGATCCATCTAAAGTGAAGGTTATACAAGAGATGCCTGCCCCCCGTACTGAAAAGGAGGTTAGAGGATTCTTGGGACGCTTAAACTATATTGTGAGGTTCATCTCTCACCTGACATCTACCTGTGAGCCAATTTTCAAACTCTTGAAGAAAGATCAGGTAGTTGAATGGAAAAATGATTGTCAAGTTGCTTTTGATAAGATCAAGGAGTATTTGCTAGAACCTCTTATTCTGATTCCACCCTTCGAAGGAAGACCGTTAATCATGTATCTGACTGTTCTGGATAACTCAATAGGGTGCGTACTGGGCCAACATGATGAGTCTGGCCGAAAAGAGCATGCCATTTATTACCTTAGCAAAAAGTTTACCGACTGTGAGACTCGCTACTCACTGCTCGAGAAAACTTGTTGCGCTTTGGTATGGGCTGCTCGCCGGCTGAGACAGTATATGTTGACTCATACCACCTTGTTGATTTCTAAAATGGATCTGATCAAGTATATCTTCGAGAAGCCTGCTTTATCTGGAAGAATCGCTAGATGGAAAATTATCCTGATTGAATATGACATCCAGTATACTACCCAAAAAGCTATAAAGGGGAGTGTACTAGCCGACCATCTAGCTCATCAAGTCGTCGAAGATTACCAATCTATGAGATTCGACTTCCCTGACGAGGACATCATGACATTGGACAACATTGAAGGTAACAGACTGTATGACGGACCTGAACAAGGATCCCGATGGACCCTGTACTTTGATGGTGCTTCAAATGCACTTGGCAACGGTATCGGTGTGGTACTCATTTCTCCGGAAGGTTGCCATACACCCTTCACTGCCCGACTTTGTTTCAGCTGTACCAATAACATGGCCGAATATGAAGCTTGCATATTTGGTCTCAAGGCTGCTATAGACTTGGGAATCAAATCTTTGGTCGTATTTGGGGACTCGGCTTTGGTTATCAGTCAAGTCAAAGGAGAGTGGGATACTAAACATCCTAATCTTATCCCATACAAAGAACATGTTCTGACGTTGTTGCCTCATTTCGAGCAGATTACTTTTGAGCACTTCCCGCGAGAAGAAAATCAACTAGCAGATGCTCTGGCTACAATGTCTTCCATGTTTAAACTCAACTGGGATAACGAGGCTCCCCAAATTGCCATCGAGCGAATGGACGAACCCGCGCACTGTCATGAGATTAATACCGAAGAAGTAGTGGAACAACCCTAGTTTCATGAAATCAAAAGGTATCTCCAGACTAGAGAATATCCTGAAGGAGCTTCCGTCAATGACAAAAAGTTCTTAAGGAGATTTGCTGCCAAGTTCTTCCTAAGCAATGGCATCCTTTATAAGCGCAGCCATGATTGTGTTCTACTTCGTTGTGTGGACAAAGCTGAAGCAGAGTTGATCATGACTGAGATACACAGTGGCACATTTGGCACCCACTTGAGCGGACATACGATGGCTAAAAAGATTCTAAGGGCAGGCTACTACTGGTCTACCATGGAAGCTGATTGTCACCAACATTCCCGTACTTGCCATAAGTGTCAAGTCTACGTCGACAAAGTGCATATCCCTCATGTTCCTATCAATGTTCTGACAGCTCCTTGGCCATTCGTGATGTGGCGCATTGACATGATAGGAGAGATCAAGCACACGGCATCCAATGGACATCGCTTCATCCTGGTGGCTATTGATTACTTCACCAAGTGGGTCGAAGCAGCTTCCTATGCCTCAGTTACAAAGAATGTGGTTGCCCGCTTCATCAAGCAGAACATCATATGCCGGTATGTTATCCCCGATAGGATCATCACAGACAACGGTACAAATTTGAACAACACTATGATCACCGCTCTATGCGAACAATTCAAGATTTATCATCACAATTCATCTCCCTATCGGCCGAAGATGAACGGTGTTGTTTAAGCTGCGAACAAAAATATCAAGAAGATCATTCAAAAGATGACAGTCACCTACAAAGACTGGCATGAGATGTTACCGTTTGCTCTGCATGGATATTGTACCACGACACGTACTTCAACAGGGGCAACCCCATTTTCTTTGGTGTATGGCATGGAGGCTGTTTTACCTATGGAAGTTCAGATTCCTTCCTTAAGGATTATGAAGGACGCTGGTTTGAGCGAAGACGATTGGATTCAGACCCGGCTTGACCAACTCAATTTGATCGACGAGAAGCGACTTACCGCTGTTTGTCATGGTCAGACGTATCAAAAATGGATGATCAAGGCTTTCAACAAGAAAGTTAGACGTCAAGTATATCAAGTCGGAGATCTTGTAATCAAGCGGATCATCTTACCGCAAAGTGATCCTAGGGGCAAGTGGACTCCTACTTACGAAGGACCATTTGTGATCAAGAACATCTTCTCTGGTGGGGCCATGATTCTGACCACCGTGGACGGCGACGACTTGCCGCACCCTGCGAATGCAGACATAGTCAAAAGATACTACGCATAAAACGACCCGACAAGTTGAAAACTCGAAAGGGCGACTTGGGCAAAAATGGGAATCCCGGTGAATCGAAAACCCGAAAGGGCGGTTCAGGCAAAAATTAGGGATAAAATAAAAAAAGTCGTACATCCGGCAAGTTGAAAACCCGAAAGGGCGACTTGGGCAAAAAAGGGTTTCCCGGTGGATCAAAAACTCGAAAGGGCGGTCCAGGCAAAAGTTAGGGAATTAAAGTGTATGACTATGTCTCGTCGGATCACTTTAAGAGAAATCTTTGCACCAACAAGCTCCAAGCTTCTGATCAAACCAGTCATCGGCGGACGAAGCAGCGAATGGACAAGATATTCAGAGTTTTGAAAGGCTATAGCAGAATAGGAATCCCATGGAATTGTTACACATAGCCATCTTTCTTTTGTATAAAAATTTTTGAATTTTTACGACAACGTTCTATTACTAGGATGTTTGTCCCCCTTGTACAAAGATACTCACGAAAGTTAAATACAAAGATGCTTCAAAGTGCAGAAATTCGCTTTCCTTTCTTTTCTTTTTTATACTTATGCTTTATTTGAAAACGTCCAATGTTTTGTTAAAAAGGCATATGCATTTGAATATAATCACTGCTTACAAATAAAACGAAATTGAAAAGGGATAATTACTGATAGTTTAAAGGAGTAGGAAGAAATCTTTATGCCATTCCAGAAGAAATCCCCTACGATACATCATTCAGATCCTCAACAAGGCAAAATTTGGAGTATATTTCCCCAGCAAAGTTAAGCTTCAAGATCTGCAGCGGAGCCAGTGCAGTCTAAACCTTAATTCCCCAGTTGAGTTAAGCTTCAAAATTCCCATCAGAGTTAAAGCTTCAAGATCCCCAGTGGAGCCCGAAAACCCTGAAAACCCAATCCTCAGTGAAGCCCGAAAACCCTGAAATAAATATCCCCAACGGAATTAGAATACTCTAAACCTTCTTCCCCAGCGGAGTCAAAATTTCCAACTATCAATCCCCAGCGGGAACCATTCAGTTTTCCCCAATTTCCCCAGCAGGATATCTTAAAAGTCTGAGAATCAATCAGATAACAGTTAACTCTTGGTCTTATCCTCAACTAGGAATCCCTAGTAGATTGGCATACAATTCAAGCTCCTGATTTCCCAAGCAGAGTAAACATTCTCCCCACAGAGTTATTTCTCAGCAGATTGAAGATTCTCAGTCTCATTTCTCCAACATAAGTCTCCCAGGTTCTAACTCCCTAGTAGAGATTTTCAGAGTTTTCCTTATTCCCTAAGCAGTCAGCAGTCAACAAGGATTTCTCATCTTCAGTAATCAAAGATTTTTGGAATCCCCAGCTTTGGTCAAGGATTTACTTTCCCCCGACAGCAATCAAAGATTTCATTATCTCCAGTTATCAAGGATTTATTTTCCTCAGCAAGACAGCTACTCAGCTTATATGCACATCCATTACATTCATATATCATAAACATTGATGAAACACAATTCATTGCATCATACATATCATGCAACATAACTTTGTGTTTTAGATAAGATTTTACCCTTTTCAGGATAAGATTAAAAGGCTATCATTAACAATTATTCAGATACAGTATGGATACACCCCAGACACGACGGTCATTCTACTACTCATTCAGACTTCAGCAATCAGATACAGACTAGATACGCTCCAGACATGGTAGCCATTCTATCTCTCATTTAGATTCTCAACTCAAAGTTCAGATACGCTCCAAACACGGATGCCATTCTTGCCCTTACACCAGCAGTTTGATTCTCCCCAGTGCAATCGCCACGGAAGTCATTCTGCTACTCATACAGATCCCAACTTCAGATACAGTCCAGATACGTTCCAAACACGGTTTCCATTCTGTCACTCATTCGGAATTTATCCTCAGCCCAGTTGCTCCATACCCAGATACTTCTCTGTTATCCATTCAGATACAATACAGATACACTCCAGACACGGAAGTCATTCTGATATTCATTCAAAGTTCAAATACAGTTACAGCTCAGATACGCTTCGGACACGGACGCCATTCTTTTGCTCGTACAGACTCAGTCTCCAGATACAGTTCAAGTGCATTCCAGACACGGATATCATTTGGTGCTCATTCTTCTGACCTACAACATTGCACTTCAACAAACATTCTTGGATGGCATCTTTAATCCCATCTCCAGCAAGATTCTACCATCTCTAAATGGCATCTTTAAGCCCATTCCCTCAACAATATGTTGACGAGTGCAAATTTACGGGCACTCTAGTGTCCAATCCTTTTTTACCTTCGAGCCGCGAAAGGCAAACTTGCCAATCTAACTCTTCAGGTTCAAGAAGATTGAACAGGGGAAACTGTTGTACCCCAAAATTTTCCCTCTCATTTCATCAACATTTTCTCAATCACAAGACTCTTGAGACTCAAGATCAAGCTAGGGTTTGCTCTGCTCAAGACACCTCCTTGCATTGTTGACCTAAATTAGGGTTTGAGTTTGCACAGGGATGTTTTGACCTACAATACCCAAAGTGACTTTCATACTTCATGTTGGACTCACAAGTTTGTCCATACCAAGTTTCAAGCCTTGATTCAATTTTTTGCCCAGTCAATTGGACAATTGACCTAGAAATCAACTGTATTAGGGAAAAAGTCAACTGTGACCAATTGACAGTCAAACCTCGTGAAATTTGACCCACGTCAACATTATGAACTCATGTGAACCATTTTATCAAGTTTGGATCACAATTCCACAAGAAATTTGATCAGATCACCAAAAGGGCAAAATGGTCATTTTTAGGGTTTTGACTGCACAAAGGCAATTTTTGATTGTTTGACCTAACCAATGTTAAATCAAGCTCACACATGGACTCAAGGACTCAATTACATTGTCTTGACCCATTCAACAAGTTCAAAAGATCTCAAATGCATATGATTGACAGATGAATTTTTCAATCAACTAATCAAAATTTGACTGTACACTGAAAAGTCAAACTTTGACTTTTTGGTCAAAATCAAGTGCCAAGAGTCATTTTTCACCAAGACATGTCAAATTATGAAACTTGTTCATCAAGAAACCCAAAAATGCAAAGTTAGGGTTTAAAATGGAAAAATTTCATAACTTAGAAATTTTCTAAGTTATGAAATTTTCTTATTTTTTCCTAACTTTGTCCCATTTTTTCACCAAGATGCAAATGGATTCAAACAAAACTTGCAACATGAAAGTTGTAGTCCATCACAAATTCTACAACTTTGATTCACAAAGTTTTCTCAAAAGAGGCTTGTATCTCAAGTTATTATTTTTGGAACAAGGGTACCTAAAACTTTTAACTTAGAGAAATTTTGCCCTAGTTTAGGCAGGATTTTGACCCATCTTCTTGGCCATTTTTCACATAGTTCCACTTGGAGTTTCAAGTTGTATTTCAAATATGGATTATATTACATGTTTCAAGATTTCCAAATTGTCAAAGAACTCCTCAACACCCTTGTGGTTATGGAGAATCGAATGCTTGAAGTTGGCAAAAACTCACTTTGATCCATGGCCAATACATGTTCATACCAAATTGCAAATCTGATCTAGCAAGCTTGGTTCACAACTACAGGCCTCAAAACCAGTTTGTACTCCATAATTTAATACATATACATTGAGCTAAGGTATTGTCTTGGTCATTAGGGCATTATACACTAGTTTAAGCCTTAAAAGGAAAAAGTAACAATGTCATTTTTGCCTAAATTTCACTTTATGTCAAAACAAAATCCTTGAGGCATGGGGCCATATCTTTGAGGCAAGATCAAATCTACCAATTCTAGTAAACAAGAGCAAAATGTGCAGCATGATATAGGACTTGTACAGGCCTGCATTGGACAGAGACACACTCTTGCTTCAAGTAGAAGAAACTTGCAAAATACAAGCCATCTCTCACATCTGAAGAAACCAACTTACACAAACATTGTAAACAAGTTTGATACCTCCTAACAAGCCAGAAACACGACCCCTTTGCCTCTCAAACTCCCTTGTACATATAATCAATGTTTTTCTGCAAAACAGGGCAAGCCCTGCAGAACCATCTCCATCTACATTCTCCCTCGTGCGTTTTGCCTCAAATTTGTTCCAATACCTTCCACTCAACTCACCTGGACTATCCCAGGCCTCCATTGCTAGTTGTAACACCATTAACACGCATTTCCATTTTTGTTTCAAAGCTTTGCAGGTTGAGTTCTGTGGCACGATTCAAGCCATTTCAAAACAAAGTAAGCATTAGGAAAGCTTCCTTGGACCTCAGGCAAGCTCAAAAGAAGCTCAAGCACCCTTGAAAGTTGCTACATTGCCCAGCTCGAAGTCAACTGAAACAGGTATTTATTGAACTTATATCTCTCTATTTAGGAATAGTTAGACTTAGGTTTGTGAATGAAAGATGTTGTATTCATAGCCCTGAAGCCATACATAAGCCTAGTTTGCATTTATATTAATCATGCTAGGAGAATTTTGTTCATGAACTTTCTGAAAAAACTAGGTTAAGAATTAGGGCCAGAGAAATTCTCTCTGGTCTTTGAGAGTTAGCTTAAGTTTTTTATATGGTTGAATTCGTTGTTTGATGCTCTACAAGTTTCATGTTATGAGTTTTGTCAAAAAATCAAAGAATCAGGAGATAGCTATTGATGTACAGAACACGCATTTTTGTGAACAAGAGGAAGAAGATGAAGTCTGACTTGGCTGGGCCTGGTTGTTTTTACTCTTTACACATGCATTTTCAATTTACACCCCCCTGACCCATTTATTTGTATATTGGTCATTTTTGCATTTTTATTTCATTTTTTATTTTGATATTTTATTTTCTAACATAAAAATACTTAAAAAATTATTTTCATAAATTTTTGTATTTATTTGGAATTTATTTTAATTATTACTAGTATAAATATATAAATCATTTATTTTCTTTTTATCAAAAAACCTAAAGAATAATGTAAAATATGTTTATCTTCATTTATCATTTTTTATTTACATTTGAAAACATTTTCTTGAATATACACCTCTTTTGTAAATAATTAATTTTTATTTTTATATATTTAATATGTTTAATATATATATATATATATATATATATATATATATATATATATATACTTTACTTTATTTAATAATTAGGTCAAAAATTCAAAAAATAATACATTTTCATTTTTATTAATATTTTACACTAAAAATATCTTTTTTTGCAATATACTTTTATTTTTTGTATAAATTAATATATTATTGTATATAATTAATAAATAATACTATTTATTTAAGAATTAGGGTTTTTGCCCTAAATAACAAAATAATTAAAATTGACTTTTTTTATTTTTATTTACACTTCACATTAAAAAATATTTTTTCATATATAAAAAACATTTTTTTGCAAAATACATTTTATTTGACATTTATTTGTTGTATTTTATTTAATTATTGTACATTTAAATATTGCCTTGTACATTCAATTTGGTTGTAATAACTTAGAATTTAATTTCTTGTCAAATACCCCCAATTCAAATTTGTACCCCCCTCCCTATATCATGTTGTAATAGTGTAGGATTTAAATTCTCGCACTTTTAAATACTTTCAATTATGCCATGGTTAGACCTAGAGTTTGTATGCAAATAAAATCAACAACTAGCTTGACCTAATCCAAGATAAACATGCATGAAAAACAAACACAATGCACACTTGCACCCCTAGGGTTACAATCCACTTGTTGCCTTCAAAAATGGGCCATGGTATGCATGTCAAGTACTTTGGCAAAACAAAAACAAAACAAAAGATCATAGTCCCTCGATGACGCTATCTGGGTTGCCTAAACAAAATGATCAAGTCCCTCAAGAAAATTACCAAAAAATACTTAACACCATTGCTATCATGGTCTATACGATGACCCGCTCCTGTCCCGTTTAAACATCCTAACACAAGGTTGTTCACCAAATACAATGGTGAAACAACATTGTTAAAAGGGTTAAAAAACATAAGAAAAATCTTTGAGTAAAATAGGGTAGATAGCTCTTAGTTACTTGATTAAAGCTTGCAAAAAAACATCCTTGTTATCTTCAAAACACACTTCACAACACAATTTTAAAACCCTACATTGAAACATTGGAAACTTTTAAAAGACAAAAACACCTTTGTATACATTCAAACAAGAATCATTACAAAGGTTGCCATAACGATGGCCTCTTTTCAAAACCACACACAAAGCACCATTTCAAACAATTGAAGAGCACCATTTCAAACAATTGAAAAGAAAAGCAAGTAACTAAGAGACCATGGATAACCATGGATAGAAAGGGTGATAATACCTTCCCTTTCTATAATCTACTCCCCGAACTCAAGAAAACATCTCAAAGGTCTTTCCTGTGCTTTTTGACTTTTCCTCAGGATAAAATAAAAAGTCGGTGGCGACTCTTGCTAAACTGAAACATTTGCGAACACAAACGCAAAATCCCAAGTCAGTTCTCCCACCGTATCACAGTACCTTTGGAACCCATTCAAGTGGACATACCATGGCTAAGAAGATCCTACGGGAAGGATACTATTGGTCCACTATAGAAGCAGACTGCTATCAGCATTCTCGAACTTGTCATAAATGCCAGATCTATGCTGATAAGGTGCATGTGCCTCTGGTTCCCTTGAACGCCTTGACGGCTCCTTGGCCCTTTGCAATGTGGGGAATCGACATGATTGGAGAGATTAGACCTATCGCTTCGAATGGGCATCGCTTCATCCTGGTGGCCATTGATTACTTCACGAAATGGGTTGAAGTTGCCTCCTTTGCTACTGTGACCAAGAACATTGTGGCGCGGTTTATTAAGCCTAACCTGGTTTGTCGTCACAGTGTGCCAGAGAGAATCATCACTGACAATCGTATGAATCTCAACAACACGATAATCACCGAACTCTGTAAGAAATTCAAGATACAGCATCATAACTCTTATCCCTACCGGCCAAAGATGAATGGCGATGTTGAAGCGGATAACAAGAAAATCAAGAAGATCATACAGAAGATGACGGTGACATTCAAATACTGGCATGAGATGTTACCATTTGCTCTTCATGGTTACCGCACCTCAGCGCGAACATCGACAGGGGCAACACCCTACTCTCTGTTATATGCCATGGAGGCAGTCCTATCTATTGAGGTCCAGATCCATTCTTTAAGGATTATGAAGGATGGGGGTTTGAACAAAGACGACTGGATCCAGACTCGACTTGATCAATTGAATTTGATCGATGAGAAGAGACTTACTGTTGTTTGTCATGGTCAAATGTATCAAAAACGGATGATCAAGGCTTTCAACAAAAAAGTCAGATGCCAAGAATATCAAGTCGGGGATCTAGTGATCAAGCGCATCATACTGCCGTAAGGTGATCCCAGGTACAAATGGACTCCCACATACGAAGGTCCATTTGTGATCAAAAACCTTTTCTCGGGTGGAGCCATGATTCTGACCACCATGGGCGAAGACGACCTTCCTCACACTGTCAATACGGACATAGTGAAAAGATACTACGCATGATTAAAGACCCTCTAGGTTGACTGGCCTAGGAAAAAATAAGGGCTTTCTGGTGAACCAAAAGGGTTCGGGCAAAATTAGGGATGAAAATGAAAAAATCTGTACACCCGGCAAGTCGAAAACCTGAAAGGGAGGCTTGGGCAAAAAAAGGGTATCCCGGTGGACTGAAAACCCGAAAGGGTGGTCCAGGAAAATGTTAGGGATGTAAAGTGTATCCCTATGTCCCATTGGATCCCCTTGTGACCAGACCTCAGTATCAACTATCAAGCTCGAACGGCACCAATCAATCTAGTCAGCTTCAGACAAGCAGCAAAGTGATGTGACGCTCGAAGACATAGCGACAATAGCAGAATTGAAACTCAATGGGATTATTACACATAGATGTTTTCTTTTCTTTGTACACAATATTGTATAGCTTTCATTTTTGCAGCAGCGTTCTCTTACTAGAGCGCCAGCTTCCTTGTACAAAAGCGCCTGTTATAGGCCATCTTCAAGAAATCAATACAAGTTATTTTTTACAAAACCATTTGTTTTTTCTTTTTCTGTTTTGTTTCGCAAAAATGTCCAATGGTTTATTCTTGACATAAGCATTTGAGTATAATTTTTGTTCACAAATATTTGCATAGGAAACGGAAAGACAATTACTCATAACCTAAGAAACAGAGGCAAAAAGCTATAAAAAATGCCAAGCCCGACAGTTACTCTATTCAGCAGGTACAAGGGCAAAGATAGCTTTGAAACAAGGTCATCTCAGCATACGATCTTGTGACATCTACACTCCTTAGAGTGGAAGCAAATAAAGCTTTGACGTCGGCTTCCCCAAATAGGAGTTACCCTCCCCAGCCAAGTTCCTTCAGAAAACTTACATCTATGTTCCCCAGCCGAATTTTATAGTCGCGAGCGGTTCATAAATTTATCTCCCAAGCAGATTTTATTTCTCTGAACGCAGAAGCTCACCCCCAACAGAGCTTATTACTTCAGCTATGGAAGTTCACCTTCCAACAGAGTTATTTCCCCGCAGAGTTATTCTCAAGCAGAGCCTCTCCCCAACAGAAACAAGGGGCAAATTACCAGCATAGTCATCTTCGTTTACAATGGAAGTCACTTTTTCTATAACGTTCAGGAAGTCAATTTCCAGTCCTCTCCAACAGTAGTCAGGGATTTACTTTCCCAGACTCGAATATGTCACAATAAGCATTTCATGTTCATACACCATGACATGCACATACATATTGCATACAGCATAATCTCATTTATTTTGAGAACATCATCACATAATACATTTCATGCATCACATACAATTAACCCTCTACCTTTTCAAGAAAGATGGTTATCATCAACAATTCCAACAATTCAGGATTAAATCCATGAAGTTATACATGTCACATCTGCAGACAACTAATGGAAAATCAATCCCCAAAACCAAACGGGTTAACTAACCTACATGATTAGACTAAGTAACCCTACTATCCAGTCTTCATTTCGAAGTAACCCTACTATCCAGGTTCCTTCTCATAGCCCTACTATCCAGGCTTTCATTTCGAAGTAACCCTACTATCCAGGTTCCTTCTAATAGCCCTACTATCCAGACTTTCATTTCGAAGTAACCCTGCTATCCAGGTTCCTTCTTATAGCCCTACTATCCAGGCTTTCATTTCGAAGTAACCCCACTATCCAGGTTCCTTCACTCTTATCTCCAGACAACAGTTTACAACACTGTAAGACTTGGACCCGACCAGATACGGTCGATTTCACATTTCCCCTGTAAGTCGCTGTGCAGCCTGGACCCTAACCAGATATGTATTTCACTTCCGCCTCCTCAATCAAAATTTAATTCCCCAGTAGATTAATGGATAACTGAAGCTCCTAGACTCTATTTCCCAATACATAAATCAACATTCCCCGGTGAAGTCCTCCTCAACGGTAGGTACAGGAATTATCGCAAAGGAATCTCTTATGCAACCGATGTTTTTTCTTGATGGCATCTTTAAGCCTATCTCCGAAGATTCTCTGTCTCCTTCCAAATGGCATCTGTAAGCCCGTTCTCAATATCACCAATCAGTATTACTTCATGCGAGTGCAAATTTATGGGCACTCTAGTGTTCAATCATCTTCCACCTTCAGATCACGAAAGGCAGGCCAGCCAATCTACATCATTGGGTTTAAGAAGATTGAACATGGGGGAAGCTATTGTACCCCAAAATTTTCCCTCCCATTTTTATTCAAAACATATTCCTAGAGGTTCTCAATTGCTCAAGTTGACTAAGGATTGACCAGACATATTCTCTCTTAAGGCAATGAACCTTCAACAAGGGTTTCCACTTTCATCAAGATATGTGAACTCCAAAGGTCTCAAATCTTTTCCATTGCCCTAATATGTCCTCAAGACCATCCATGCCAATTTTCATGCCTTGCACAAGAAATTTACTCAGTCAACTGCTCAGATGCCTGCAAATCAACTATGTTAGGTCAAAAGTCAACTATGACCCACACACTGTCAAACTTTAAGATTTTTGGTCAAAATAAACATTTTGAGGTGATATCCATCATTTGATCAAGTATTGATCATGATTCCTCAAACAATGCCCCAAATTCATCAAAACTCAAAAGTTGCTAAATTAGGGTTTCTATAGGAAAAGTCAACCAAACATTGACCAGGCATAACTTTCTCATACTCTATCAGACATTTCTCATTCAAGGCTCATTTTGAAGAGAATTCAATTCCCTATAACTCATCTTCAGCCCTCAAGTTCAAAAAATGCACTCATGAAAAGATATAAATTCATACATTATAGGTCATTTCAAAAAGTCGACAAAAACACCTTTTGGGTCAAAGCTTCTTACATGAACGTGGAAGATCCAATTGAGATGAAACCAAAGAGGTTACTTAGAGGACATCATAATCTTTCTAAAAAAAGTCCAAGAACACCCTCTTAGGGTTAAAATTGAAAGAGATGTGCATTGCTAAAGTTGACCAATTTTTGGAAAAGTGCATGAAGTCAATATTGGCCAAACTTGAATTTTTCCCAAATGGGCCCATCCTTTTATGTTTGAAACTTGTTTCTAACATGGTCCACGACTTCCAAACCCACCCATGCATTATTATATTATTTATGCTATTTATTTTGATATTTAATTCATTAAAATGCAAAATTAAATAAATAAATAATAGAAATAATAAAAGATTTGATTTCAAATCTTTTTCTCATCAAATAATGGGCAAAATGTGTTGGCATATCAAAGAAAATTCGTGGAGAGAAGAGAAAATTGGATTTGGTCTAAAAAAAGTTTTAAAAAATCACATAATTAAAAGAAAATATTTTCTCATGAATGCTTGGATTTTCCTCTACTTTTGTTGACCTAATGTGATATACTATATAGTAACAAACCTTCCCGCCCGAAATGACACGCACAACTGCTACAGAAAGCCCTAAGAAAGTTTTCAAAATTATTCAAAGTGGTGCAACTCGAGGTCTTCTTCTCCAGCCTGTTTCAATCACTCCCATCCATCCATTCACGTTCCTGAGACTCTCAGCAAGCCAACCCATACCTCCTTGAAGGCCAAAGCACACAAGAACTCCCTCTCCAACAAATCACGGTTTGCCAATTTCTCATGGTTCAAACTTTTTATTCATGGCATATAAATGATATGTTTGCATATATTTGTGTTTACTATCATGTTTGCAAGTGTTTAGAACCATCGTGTAAAAGTTTGGACGTGAAAACAGGGAAATGCCATTGTTAGGTCACGAAGGTCCATCTCTTTCATATCTGGACTTACAGGCCGTTTCAGTCAAAACGACACCACCATTGGATTCCTAGGGAAATTCTAAGGGGGTAGGGTCCTTTTTATGCTTTGATATGACGTATTTTGCAGGTTTCAGATTCTTGGGTCACTGGAGAAGGTGACCGGGACCACTGTGGTCGGTGGCTTAACTTTTGCAGGCGGTGGTCCAGGCATGCGTGGCTGTTTCCAGGCGTCCCATTGGCTGGATCCAATAATAGGGTTTCTCTCTCCATGTCTGATTGGCTCTTTGAATCACCAGGGTTCCACAATGCCCGTGTGTCTAGTTTGACTCAACACTAGATCTATTTTTCCCTTATATTCTTTTTTTGTTATTATATCAACGAATGGGTAGCTAGTGCAGATGGTCAAGGAAGAGAGGTGAAAAGCAAGCATCCTGGGTTCATCCCAGGAGCGTGCTTTTGTTTTTTCTTGTATGTCTTTGCAAATCCCATGTGTCACATAACCCAGCGCTCACCATGCACCTCAAGATCCATCACCATTGCATCATCCTTGCCCAGATCCAAATGGCCAGCAAAGAGCAGTGCATGGTATACTCCCTGAAAGTGAACCGCACTGAACCAGGCTCATCCTTCAGCCACTAGCAGGATTGGGCCTGAGCACATTCAATTCACACCACCAGAAATACTTTCACACCAGGTCCAATTTAATTCTTTCTTAAATTTCCTTTATTTGTTTAATTATTTGTTTTAATTATTTTTTACAAAAAAAATCAATTTTTAATTAAATCAAAGAATCAAAAAAGTCACAAAAAATTAGAATTAGTTTTTTATATAAAAAAATTTTAGTTGCATTAATTAATTAGATTAATTAGGATAACTTAAATGCTTTTTCATAATTAAAATTAATTAGAAATTAGGTTGATTTGCAAAATTAATTATTTTCTCTCAAAAAAAATCAAAAAAATACTTTTCTCTATTTACTAATTAAATATCTTTGAATTCAATTTTAGTTCCGTGTTTAATTTAGTCGCGCGCTTATTTCATTATTTTCCTAATTAATGTAATTGCTCCTGGTTTGTAATAATTTAATTAGGTTTAAATTTCTGCATCTAATTATGTAATTTCCCCAAGGCCTTGTAATAGTTTAGGAACCCTTATCTTTCTGCAATTTATTTTCCGCACATAAACTGCTTAGATGAATGGCTAATAGGATTGTATGGAAAGATAACAATTAAATGAACATAGAAAACCCTAATTGTGCAAAGATAAATAAACTAAAAAATAAGCACTTACACATGCTCACTCCTAGGGTTTTCCCCACTTTGGTTGCCTTCGGTAAACGATCATGAAGTATAGGGAGTCTTAATGATTGTCCTCTAGTCCCAAAAGATCAAAAAAGATTCATTCAAATGTTGCCTCGGAAAGATCTTTAGGACTCTAAGGTAATTACTAAGGTTTCCAAACCATTGCTTTAGTGATCGTATTTTTCCCTTTTGTCCCTTTCGATTGTCCCTTAAACTCCAATGATGGAGATACCTACTCCTTAATAGTAGGATAGTGTTGTCTAAAGGAAATAAGGAAACGAACAGACTTTTTCGAGTAGGTAGAAACTTTTAGGTACTTGCTCAAAACAACGATTTTTACACATACACTTTCAAACAAGCTTTTCAAACAAAGTTTTCAAAAACATTTTATCACACCCTTGAGGACTGATATAAGGGTTACCATAAAGTGAAACGCCGCACCTAGGCAAATTTCAAAAGTTTTTCAAGCACACAAACACACGAAAGCAATTTCAAAAATGAGCAAGTACCTAAGAGCCCATGGAAAACCATGGATAGAAATGGTACTCAGAAACATGTCAAAAAAGGTTTTTCTGTTCTTTTCCCTTTTCCTTTATTGGATGAAATAAAAGTCGGTGGCGACTCTTGCTTACCGCGACATTGTGAATACAAAAACGCAAACCAGTATATAACAGTCGGTCCTGCCACTGTATCACAGTTAGTAATTAGGATGTATGGCAAGATAAAAAATAACAAGTAGATAACCTAAAGTTCAAATACAAAATGCATGCAAATCAAACACACTATTCACACATGCACCCTTAGGGTAATCTCACTTATTTCCTCGGAGAAATAGCCATGTCCCTCGAATATGGGTGTTTTAGCAAATACCCTCAATAAAAAATCGTAATCCCTCGATGACCCTTAATGTTTCCTTCAGTAAACGATCTAATCCCTAAACCACATTGCTAAAACATCCCATAGGTTGCCTTTTATGACTATACAAACTTCCCACGCCCGTCTCTTCACATCCAACGACGGGGCTTCTTATTAAATCAATGGTAAGATAGCAACATCTAAAGGAGGGGAAAAGAACATTAAGATCTTTTGAGTAGGTAGGATGCTCCTAGTTGCTCGCTTGCTCACAACAAAAACATTTTATACACCAACACTTTCATTTGAAACATTTTCAAAAGTTAAAACACTTTGGACGCGTTCTTATAGAAACGAGAACCATTACAAAGACACTTTTCAAAATCACTTTCAAAAACACATTCCACAAATACCTCTTTGAACTATTTTCAAAACCAACACTTTGTACATGTTCTTATAGAAACGAGAGCCATTACAAAGATGTTTTAAAAATCACCTTCAAAAACACAATCCACAAACACCTCTTTGAACTACTTTCAAAACCAACACTTTGTATGCGTTCTTATAGAAACGAGAGTCATTACAAAGACATTTTCAAAATACTTTCAAAACCCACACCACAATCACATTTTCAAACAAAAGTAAGTGATCCAGAAAGCAACTAAGAGCCCGTAGATAACTACGGGTGAAAAGGGTGTTAATACCTTCCCTTTTCATAACCTACCCCCCGAACTCAAGAAATAATCTCAAAGGTCTTTCCTGTTCTTTTCACACTTTCCTTATTGGATAAAAGAAAAGTCGGTGGCGAATCTTGCTATCCTTAACAATTACGATCAAACACAAAACACCCAAGTCAGTTCTCCCACCGTGTTACAAAACTGGCGACTCTGCTGGGGAATTTTTTTAAAGTGGGGTTACCTTAGGGCTAGATCACCTTTACTTGATTTTCATTGTTTGACTTGTTTGTTTTACATTATGGTTCCTTGTTTGGGATTATTTTGATCCTCTACCCGGATCTGAGGCACCTTTTAGGTAAGTAACAATAGATTGTGGAAACTGTACGGCATAGACCGATATGGTTGAAGCAATGGCTACATTAGTGTGATGCATTTATTGGTATCGGTAACCCTTGTGTTAAATCAAGGAGAATAGGGGGTCGTTGAGCAGCGTCATGAAGCACTAACTGACTTTAGAACCTTAATTGAACAACTTGGCCATTAGGAAGTAGTGAGATAGCCGGCTTTGATCTCGATTGAAGATTGGTTGATACTCGATACTACGCTCATTAAGACCGGACTTTTGGGATATCTCGGCCGCAAGAAAAGATTGATTGAGCTGAGATAATACCTAAAAAAAGGTCGGTAATATTGAGATCCCTTAGAACCCGGTTAATTTCTAGGACAGGTTGAGCCAACTAAACATCAAGAGGGTACTTACCTACAAACCTCATGCAAGCCTAAACATAAGGACTTGTCTGTTTTGTGTGTATATGACTATTTGTACATAACAACTTGCTTGCTTTGCATACTTGTACATAACATCATAAACATCATAACATCATAAGCATTCTCACTAACCATTTCAAGGATTTAGGAATTTATCTTTGCTTTGTTTTGTAGGCCATGAATCCCATCCGAAGGAATACCATCTGAATCAGCTTTGTGAAAGCACACCCTTAACTCCAAGAATTAGCATCAAGGGTGCCTGGAGATTCTCCCTTCACCGAGAAATATGGTCGACTTCTCAGCTTGGCTACCTCTAATTTCCAAGAAGAAATTATGTGTGTACTCTTCCAATTCTTTGATCCCATGCATCATTGTTGTTCTCTCAACTGTTAGGAGTGCTCGTTCTTGATCAAATACCGTTCACCGGTTTAGAAGGGACTCCAAAGCCTGAAGTCATTTCCGAAGCCCTGCATCTGAAGAGAGCCGACATTATAGAAAATTGGGAGATAAGAAGCGGAGTTAAGGGTTTCCTAGCCAAGTTTCTGTTGGAGAAGGCTCATTCATTCTGGGAAGATATGGATTTTCAAGCCTTTGAAGATGTTTTATCCCTTCTAATCTATGGTTTGGTTCTGTTTCCCAATTGTGATCGGTGGATCTGGAACTGACTGTTTAACGCTGGTTCGCGAAATGTCGCGGAAGCAAGAGTCGCCACCGTCTTTTATTTTCTCCAAATGGAAAGGACAAAAGCACAGAAAAATTCCTTATAGAGATTGCTCTTGGTTCGGGAGGTAGATTATAGAAAGGGAAGGTGTTAGCACCCTTTCTATCCATGGTTATCCATGGGCTCTTAGATACGTGCTCACTTGTGTTTTCAAAAATGGTTTGTTTGCTTTTCAACTGTGGGTTTTAAAAAGTTTCTTTGAAAATTTCAGTTCGACTCTTGTATCGGTCCTCAAGAGTGTTTGAAAAATGCTTTCGAAAGCTTTTTGAAAATGTGTTGGTGTGAAAAGTATTTTTGATTTGTTTTGTTTTGAATTAGAGCAAGTATCCATGAGTCGTCTACCTACCCTAAGGAATTCGTCTGTGTAAATGTCCTTTAAAGTAGTGCCATCCCACCATTGAGAGGTAGGTAGCACCACCGTTGGAGGTGTTCGGGTCAATTCGAGGTTCGGGACATGGTGATCACCAGAGCAATGGGAAGACACCTTAGAAGCTACCCTCATGCCAGATTCCCGGATCATGAGGACTTACTAAGACATCCTCTACTCGACGATCACCTTTCGAGGCAAGGCAACAGTGAGGCGTACCCTAGGGGTGGTGTGTGCGATTCGTGTGTCGTCTTCATTTGCATTTATCTGGTCATGTTATTGGTGTTCTACGCATTGCTTTTATTTAGACATTCATTCTTGCATGCTTTGTTTAACAGTTAAAATATTTGCGGGAAAGTAAAGATCTAAAGCTATTACAAAAGGCGCGGGTCCACATCGCCAAAATTAACCAGAACCCGATTTGACAGAAAATAAATAAACAAAGTAAATAAAGAATTGAAAAGTGCGAGAAGTAATTTACATGGCTTCGGGAGAGGTACGTAATTATTTAAGCAAAATAAAATAAATATGCGAAATAGAATAAAATTAAGAACGTGGGCGTTGGATCCTTTTGCAAAAATCAAATTAATGATGAAGTTAATTAATTAAAAAAAAGATGTTTTTGGTATTTTTAATATTTTAGGATTTAAATGAAAAGAGTGAATTAATTAAAATTTAAATGAGATGCAAACCCTAATTCTAGTTATTTTTTAATTTATTAAGAAGACGTTAAAATTTAACCTAAATTAAACCTAATTTTTCATATACAATTTTAATTATGAAAATAAATAAAATAAATAAATATTATTATAAGAAAGAAAAATTAAAAAGGAATAAAAACATTAATTAAACCTAATTCTACTTCTTTTTAGATTTTTTTATTAAAAGTATTAAAATTAAAACCTATTTTCAACTAAGCTTAATTATATATAATTTAATCACAAAAAATATCAAAACAAAATATTTATTATATTTTTTTCTTTTCTGATTTTTAAGCATTTTTTTATATTTTGTAGAAACAATTAATTAAATCAAAACAATAAAGAAAATAAAATAATAATTGAAAATAAAATGTAAGAAATATAGAGAATTGCAAACCAGGGGGGGTGGTAGTCCCCAAATGGGAGGTTTGGCCTTGGTAATTCAGGCCCAATGACCTTCAGGTCCGTTTGACTTCCCCACTAGCATGTAGCAATGTTGACCTGAGTTTATGGTGTTCCTCCACTCTATGCCTTTGGATTGATCTTGAGAGGGACGTGTCACGCTTGATTTGGAAGTGTATCATGGTCCTCAGTAAGTGAAACGGCATGTGAACCTTGTTTGAAAAATAATATGAAGAATAAGGCAGACCTGGGGCTCGAACCCAGGTCATGCACTTCACCAGCCAACGCGCTTGCCAACCGTGCTAAATTGCTTATCTGTAGATTAAATGAACCAAGAATAATATAATAAGAAAACAATAGTTAGTGGTAGTTAGCGCGCGAGATTTAAATTAGCCAATCGTTGGCAGCCACGAAGTCGTCTTCCTCGTTATTCCTGAAACACCAAACACATAGGCCACGGTTTTCTGAATGTTCTTTTAGGCCGGTTTTGAGAAAATAACGATTAGGCCTAGGACACTCATAAATTAGGCGCGATGGTTGGTTCTTGTTCGTCCAGATGCACTGATTTGAATAGTATGGGTCTGGAAGGCCAATTTTTCTTAATTTCAAAAGCCCTAATTCCAAGCTTCCTGAACCCTAAATATCATCAATGGCGAAATCGTATACAGCACATAAAAATACAATTAATTATATTGGTTAGCTTCAGAATTTCATCAGGAATATGAATCAATGAATAAAATGTTATGAAGATGCATAAATTTTAAAACACGATTATGAATTTTTCACGAGGTATCTTGAATGCTGTATACCAATTCCTTGCATTTGGATGGCTGTTCTTGATTGGAATATGTCCAGTGACCTTCAAGGAAGCCAATGGGACAAGAATTATGCTTTGAATCGCCCTGGAAGTGAGTTTGCAGTTTTGAGTTTTTGGAGAAAAAATTTAAGTTTGATTATGGCCTTCTTGCGCAGCTTAGTGTGTATCAACATTAGGGTTGTGTTTAGGCTTTTGTATTGAGCAGATTAGGTCAAGAAAAGTAGAACAAATCCAATGCAATGATGGTTTTTGAAAATTTGATTTTTAAGGATTTTTTTCAATCTTTTCCATGTGTTCTTTGTTCTCAATCATGATCAATCAACCCAAATCTTTCCTTATCTGCATATACACGAAATCTTGAGGCTAAAACATGTATAAAAAGATTGGTTAGGTTAAGTTAAATATTTTCCACATGTTTAAATGATTTAAATGAATTAATATAAATAAAAATTCAAATAAATAAATAAAAAATGAGAAAATACTTCCCTTTGGGCCAAGTGGTCGTGCATATGTCATGGATGATGAATCATGGAAGAAAAATGGGCCCATTAGCAATTTTAGGTCATTTGAATCAATGTTGACTTTTCAAAATATCCAAAATTTCCCAACTTCCACAAGGCATAACTTGCTCAATTTTTAAGATTTTCTCATGTTCTTGGACATTTTGGAAAGGTCTTTGAGTCCTCTAACCAATGTCTTTGGTCCCATGTCATTTTGATTTACCAATCTCAAGTTATGGCCTTTGACTTAAAGTCCCTTTTTGTTGACTTTTGAAAATGACCTATAATGTTGAAATTGATAACTTTTTGTGAGAGAATTTCTTGGACTTGAAGTATGAAGATGAGTTGTAGGAAATGTCCTTCTCTTCAAAATGAGCTTTGGATGGAATTTTTCTGACAATCCATGTGAAAGTTATGCCCTGGTCAATTTCAGTTGACTTTTTCAGCTGTCCAAATAAGGAAACTTTTGCATCTTGATGATTTCTGAGCCAAATTTTGAGAATCATGATCAAGCATTGATCAAATGATGTTTGTGGCTTCAAAACAATATGTTGACCAAAAATTTGAACTTTTGACTGCCAAATGACCATTTTGCCCCTACAGTTGACTGTAGTGCAATTAGGGTTTTGACTGTGCAATTTTGAGCTGAATGTCTTGAAACTTGATATGAGGATGCTTGACCATATTTGTAGGCATGTGAGACTTGATTGGGCCTTTGAAAACTTCATTTTCTTGATCAGAACACAAACCCTAATTTTGACTGTATAGGAGATCTTTGACTGTGCAACCCTTGGGGAACTTTGAAGCTTGACTTGGCATTTTCTTGAAGAATTATGGGAGGGAAAATTTTGGGGTACAACAGTTGCCCCTGTTCAATTTTCTTAGACCTGAGGATGCAGATTGGCTGACGTGCCTTTCGTAATCCGAAGGTGGAAGATGATTGAACACTAGAGTGCCCAGAAATTTGCGCTCACATAGTAGCCGTGTAGCCGTGTGGTGATGGGAATCGGCTTATAGATGCCATTTAGAGGTTGATGAATAGGATGATGGGCTTATAGATGCCATCTGGATGTTGATCGCGTAAGAGATTCCTTAGCGAGAACCTGTATACCTGCAAAAGAAAAAAGAATACCTGACACGTTGCAGGAGCTGATTTCAGATGCTTGGCATAGATATGTCCTGACTGGTTACAGGAGCTGAGTCTGGAGCTTCAAACGGCGGTGAATGAACCAGGGATGGTTACTACCTTAGCATGAATGGTAAGAGAAACTTGGGTGATTTTAACTTCAACAACGCTCGTTGAGAAAATCTTGGTGGGAATTACCATTTTCGCAGTATCGGGAAGAGAACCATAGGCAATCATAGTCTGAAAGGGAATTACATCTCACGCACCGTCGGGGAGAGAACCAATAGGAACTTATAACCTGAAAGAAAAACCTAAAAATGGAAATCTCATGCACCGTCGGAGAGAGAACCAAATAGGAAAATATAATCTCAAAGAAAAAACCTCAAATGGAAATCTCATGCACCGTCGGAGAGAGAACCAATAGGAAAATATAATCTCAAAGAAAAACCTAAAATGGAAATCTCATGCACCGTCGGAGAGAGAACCAATAGGAACTTATAATCTCAAAGAAAAACCTAAAATGGAATCATCTCATGCACCGTCGGAGAGAGAACCAATAGGAAATTATAATCTTAAAGAAAAACCTAAAATGGAATCATCTCATGCACCGTCGGAGAGAGAACCAATAGGAAATTATAATCTTAAAGAAAAACCTAAAATGGAATCATCTCATGCACCGTCGGAGAGAGAACCAATAGGAAAATATAATCTCAAAGAAAAACCTAAAATGGAATTATCTCATGCACCGTCGAAGAGAGAACCAATAGGAAATTATAATCTCAAAGAAAAACCTAAAATGGAATCATCTCATGCACCGTCGGAGAGAGAACCAATAGGACCTTATAATCTTAAAGAAAAACCTAAAATGGAATCATCTCATGCACCGTCGGAGAGAGAACCAATAGGACATTATAATCTTAAAGAAAAACCCAAAATGGAAATCTCATGCACCGTCGGAGAGGGAACCATAGGAGACTATCACCTCACTCACCGTCGGAGAGGGAAACATCTGAAAAGGACTTACCACCTCACTCACCGTCGGAGAGGGAACCATAGGAGACTATCACCTCACTCACCGTCGGAGAGGGAACCATCTGAAAAGGAATTATCGCCTCACTCACCGTCGGAGAGGGAACCATAGGAGACTATCACCTCACTCACCGTCGGAGAGGGAAACATCTGAAAAGGAATTACCACCTCACTCACCGTCGGAGAGGGAACCATAGGAGACTATCACCTCACTCACCGTCGGAGAGGGAAACATCTGAAAAGGACTTACCACCTCACTCACCGTCGGAGAGGGAACCATAAGAGACTATCACCTCACTCACCGTCGGAGAGGGAAACATCTGAAAAGGAATTATCACCTCACTCACCGTCGGAGAGGGAACCATAGGAGATTATCACCTCACTCACCGTCGGAGAGGGAACCATCTGAAAAGGAATTATCGCCTCACTCACCGTCGGAGAGGGAACCATAGGAGATTATCACCTCACTCACCGTCGGAGAGGGAACCATCTGAAAAGGAATTATCGCCTCACTCACCGTCGGAGAGGGAACTATAGGAGATTATCACCTCACTCACCGTTGGAGAGGGAACCATCTGAAAAGGAATTATCGCCTCACTCACCGTCGGAGAGGGAACCCATCTGAAAATTATAATCTTATAGAAAACCCTAAAAATGGAAATCTCATGCACCGTCGGAGAGAGGACCAATAGGAAATTAATAACCTGGGATAACTTCTACTGAGTCTTTATCAGAAAAATCTGTTGGGAGTCGATTTAGCTGGACTAGAGAAGGCCTGGGACTGGATAAGAAATCTTTGGAATCGATTAACTGAACCGGTCTAGGTCTTGAAATATGATTGAGAATTTCAACTGCATCTTTCCTGAAAGGTAAAGGTCAGTCGTATGCAATGCATGATATGGATCAAGCAATGATGTTCTCAACATAAATGAGATTTGTATGATATAATGCGTCTATGCATGCTATAATGATATATGTGATGTTTTATGAATGTATGTTTTTGTCTAGGAAAGTAAATCCTTGACGGGTGCCGGGAAGTCACTCCTGGGCTGCTGTTGGAGAATAGATTTTGCTTCCGCTGGGGATGATAACTGCAAGAATACCGGTAGGAGAAGATGACTCCGTTGCGGAATAAACTTGGCAAATGGAAGATTCTGCGGGGAGAAAAGATACTCTAGCGACCATGCTGGGAAGCAATACTCTGTGGGAAGAGGGATGCTTTGCTGAATTGTTGATAACTTGCTGAGGATATCCTTGTTGTGCTGGAAGTGTTGATAGACTTTGCTGGGGATAAGGAGACTTCGTCGAGGACGCCCTTTCCGTGGCTTTTGGCTGAGGATAACCCAGTTATATCCTGTTAAGGAAATAACTCTTTAAATCAAGCCGGACGACGTGTTCGTGCTCTGCGAGGGATAAGCTTCCAGAATCTACTGGGGATAAGCTTGCTGCTTGGGGAAGATGAATTCCAAATTTCCTGGGGGAATTGGATTGGACTCTCTTGGGGAAGTTTTGAACTATGTCGGGGAAGCGATTCCTTTGAATATTTGATATACCACCGGGGAACAATCTTTGGACCAAGACTGCCGGGGATGCTCGTTATGAATATATGTATTGCTGCTGGGGGATGTTGGGATCTGCGGGAGCATACCCAATTTCCTTGAGATTTATCAACTCTGCTTGGAGAAGAATGCACTTACTCTCTGGGGAATTAAGATATCTGGTTGTATTCTTTAGCTGAACCTACCTTGGTACCTTGGAGGATAGAACAATTAGATTGCTTAGACGACTCTTTTAGTGCCCCTGTTTCTAGTGTCACCTGCAATTAATTCCTTTGTTTCGTATGCGAATATTTATGAGTTAGCAAACTATTGTCAATGCATATATCACAAATTGAACCTTGGACGTTCTTCGCAAAACAAAACAGAAAAAGAAAAACACTTGGTACGTTTAACTGAAAATATATTTGTATTGATTTTGAATGGCCTGTGAATAGGCGTTTTATGTACAAGAGGCTGACGTCCTAGTAAGAGGAACGTCGCCGAACAAGAGAGTTTATACAAATTTTGTACAAAAGAAAATAAAACAGCTGTGTGAAGTGAATGATCCCACTGGGTTTCAACTCTGCTATTGCCTTTATAACTCCGAGCGTCTCATCACTTGATTACCTTGGTTGAAGGTGAAGCTGACTGATCGATGCCGTCTGAACTTGTTGTAGATATCGGATTCTGGATGCAAAGTGATCCAATGAGACATAGTATTATGCTTTATCCCTAATTTTTTCCTGGACCGCCCTTTCGGGTTTTCAGTCCACCGGGATACCCATTTTTGCCCAAGCCGCCTTTTCAGGTTTTCGACTTGCCGGGTGTACAGATTTTCTTTCATTTCATCCCTTCATTTTGCCCGAACCCTTTTGGTTCGACGGGAAGCCCTAATTTTTGCCTAGGCATGTCAGCCTAGCGGGTCTTTTTATGCGTAGTATCTTTTTACTATGTCTGCATTGGCGGGGTGAGGAAGGTCGTCACCATCCATGTTGGTTAGAATCATGGCTCCTCCTGAGAACACATGTTTAACCACAAATGGTCCTTCATACGTAGGGGTCCATTTGCCCCTTGGATCACTCTGAGGAAGGATGATTCGCTTGATTACCAGATCCCCAACTTGATATTCCTGTGGTCTGACCTTTTTGTTAAATGCCCTGATCATCCGTTTCTGATACGTCTGACCATGACAGATAGCAGCAAGTCTCTTTTCGTCAATGAGGTTGAGCTGATCAAGTCGTGTCTGGATCCAATCATCTTCGTTCAGATTTGCATCCTTCATTATCCGGAGAGAGGGTATTTGTACTTCGATCGGCAAGACTGCCTCCATGCCATAAACCAGAGAGAAAGGAGTTGCCCCGGTTGACGTCCTAGCTGAAGTACGGTACCCATGTAGAGCAAACAGTAACATCTCGTGCCAATCTTTGTAAGTCACTGTCATCTTCTGCACGATTTTCTTGATGTTCTTATTTGCTGCTTCTACAGCCCCATTCATCTTCGGTCTGTAAGGAGAAGAATTGTGGTGCTGTATCTTGAACTGTTCGCAGAGCTCAGCGATCATCTTGTTATTCAGATTGGTACCGTTGTCTGTAATAATTCGCTCAGGGACGCCGTACCGACAGATCAGGTTGTGCCGAATGAACCGTGCCACAACGGTCTTGGTTACCGTAGCATAGGATGTTGCCTCGACCCACTTCGTGAAGTAATCGATTGCCACTAGGATGAAGCGATGTCCATTGGATGCCGTAGGTTTAATCTCACCAATCATGTCTATGCCCCACATTGCAAACGGCCAAGGCGCAGTCAGAACATTCAGGGGAACCGGAGGAACATGCACCTTGTCTGCATAAATCTGGCACTTATGGCATGTCCTGGAATGTTGGTAGCAATCAGCTTCCATTGTGGACCAGTAATATCCTGCCCGTAGGATTTTCTTAGCCATAGTGTGCCCACTGGAATGCGTACCAAAGGTCCCTTCATGTAACTCTTCCATGATTCTTTCTGCTTCAGTCTTATCCACACAACGCAGTAAGGTTGAATCATGGTTTCGCTTGTACAAGATGCCGTCGCTAAGGAAGAACTTGGATGCGAACCTTCTCAGGAATTTCTTATCATTGACCGAGGCCCCTTCAGGGTATTCCTGAGTTTCCAAGTATCTCTTCACTTCATGGTGCCAAGGCTTCTCAGTCACCAATTCAATCTCGAGGTCGCAACAGTATGCCGGTTCGTCCAGTTTCCAGATGATTATTCGGGGAGCTTCATTATCCCATTTAACTTTGAACATTGAAGACATTGTAGCTAACGCGTCCGCCAACTGATTCTCTTCTCTTGGAAAGTGTTCAAAGGTTACCTCTGTGAAGTGGGGGATTAGGGTCAACACACATTCTCTGTAAGGAATCAGGTTTGGATGTTTCGTATCCCACTCTCCTTTGATCTGATTGATCACAAGAGCGGAATCTCCGAAGACACTCAGAAATTTGATCCTTAGGTCGATCGCAGCTTGAAGACCCATGATGCACGCCTCATACTCCGCCATGTTGTTGGTACAGTTGAAACATAGCCGGGCAGTGAGTGGAGTATGAGTACCTTGAGGAGATATGATAATGGCGCCGATACCGTTTCCCAAAGCATTGGAGGCTCCGTCAAAGTGCATAGACCATTGGGATCCTGGTTCAGGTCCTTCATCCGGTCCAGGTACTTCACAATCTGTTACTATCATGATGCTTTCATCCGGAAACTCGAAGTTCATTGACTGATAGTCATCTACAGCTTGATGTGCCAGGTGGTCTGCCAATACACTTCCCTTGATGGCTTTCTGGGTTGTGTACTGAATGTCGTATTCCGTCAAGATCATTTGCCATCTTGCTATTCTCCCAGACAGAGCAGGCTTTTCGAATATGTACTTTATAGGATCCATTTTTGAAATCAACAAGGTAGTGTGAGTCAGCATATACTGTCTCAGCCGGCGAGCAGCCCATACCAAAGCGCAGCAAGTTTTCTCAAGCAGTGAGTATCGGGTCTCACAGTCGGTAAACTTTTTGCTAAGGTAATAAATGGCATACTCTTTTCAGCCAGACTCGTCATGCTGCCCCAGCACACACCCCATTGAGTTGTCAAGCACTGTCAGGTATAGTATCAGAGGTCTCCCTTCAACCGGTGGCATGAGGATGGGTGGTTCTTGGAGATACTCTTTGATTTTGTCAAAAGCAGCCTGACATTCATCGTTCCAACGTACTACCTGATCTTTCTTCAGCAGCTTGAAGATTGGCTCACAAGTAGCAGTCAGATGTGAGATGAAGCGAGCGATGTAATTCAGGCGTCCTAAAAAGCCTCTGACTTCCTTTTCTGTCTTAGGGACTGGCATCTCTTGAATAGATTTGACCTTAGCAGGGTCCACTTGAATTCCCTTGTCACTTACCACGAAGCCTAGTAACTTTCCTGATCTTACCCCGAAGGTGCACTTGTTCGGGTTCAATCTCAGCTTGTATAGTTTCAACCGGTCAAACAGCTTTTGCAGATGATCTAGGTGCTCTTCCTCAGTCTGGGACCTTGCGATCATGTCGTCGACATACACTTCTATCTCATGATGGATCATGTCATGAAATAAAGCAACCATGGCACGTTGGTAGGTTGCCCCAGCGTTCTTCAGTCCAAATGGCATGACCTTGTAACAGAAGGTGCCCCACTGAGTAACAAATGTAGTCTTTTCCATGTCTTCAGGCGCCATCTTAATCTGATTGTAACCTGAAAAGCCATCCATGAAAGAGAATACTTTGTGCTGAGCCGTATTATCAACAAGGACATCAATGTGAGGTAAGGGGAAGTCATCCTTGGGGCTGGCCCTGTTCAGATCCCTGTAATCGACACACATTCTGACCTTACCGTCTTTCTTAGGTACCGGCACCACATTAGCAACCCACTGAGGGTAAGAAGTCACTGCAAGGAACCCGGCATCAAACTGTTTCATAACCTCGGCCTTGATCTTCTCCGACATCTCTGGACGCATCCTACGGACCTTTTGCTTAACTGGAGGGCAATCTTCCTTAGTCGGCAAGTGATGGACCATAATATCGGTATCCAACCCGGGCATGTCTTCGTAGGACCAGGCAAAGATCTCCATATAGTCATGTAACATCTTGGTTAACCGTTGCTTCACGCTGAGCTCTAGGTTGGCACCAATCTTTACCTCTTTCCTGTCTGCCTCAGTACCCAAGTTTATTGTTTCCACTGGCTCTTCATGGGGTTGAATTGCCCTCTCTTCCTGAAGCAACAGTCTTGCAAGCTCGCCAGGCACTTCGCAATCATCTTCACCTTCGTCTTCGGCTAAGTTGATCGGATTTTCGAAGTCATAACTGGCAGTAGCAGAGTTGTTATCAGTGAGATCCAGAGTGGATTGAAACCTGTATGAGTGAGTGTGTGTGTAAATACAACTGTTTTGAAATATATGTAAAGGAAAGAAAGACAGAAAAGGAGCACAATATTTGCAATGCGAGAAAACGTCCAAGATTTTCATTCATGATATATGAAATGACAATTTATATGCCCTCACAAATGATACCACGGTGCCTCGGGTAAGACACCGGGCCATAGAGTTTATTTATTGTTTATTACAAAATAACAAAACATAGGAATTCATTACTCAGTAACAAGAGAAACAGGGAGATTGTCTTTTGCGCTCCAGTTGTTAAGTCCACCGTCGGTTGCCGGGTAGATCCAGCTATCAAACTCAGCTTCATCCACTTCCTCTTCGTCCCCGATAGCATTCACTCCATGAGCAGGCAGGGGCGCTGTCACTACATTAGGCTTCTCAGATGCCTCAAACTGTACCTCCTTGGCGTCAATAAGGTCTTGCAGCTTGTTCCTTAATGCCCAACAGTCGTCAGTGGCATGCCCCGGGCTATCAGAATGATAAGCACAACGAGCATTCGGGTTGTACTTGGGAGATGCAGTATTGGGGAACTTCGGAGCCTCCCTGACAGTCACCAAATTGGTGGATAGCAACTGTGGCAGGATCTGCGATAGGGTCATGCTTAACCGGGTAAACTCCCTCCGGGGTCTTTCAGCCCTTTGAGGATTGGTCGGCCGAGGAGCGGCAGCAGGCTTAGCAATCATTACCGCACTGACAGATTGGCGGCGCTCAGGTCTCTCTGATCTCTTGGAACCATACACGGCACTAGACTCCTTCTTGAAGGGTTTCTTCTCAGAACTAGACGATGCACCCTTCGCAATCTTTCCAGACTTCAACCCAGCCTCAATTCTCTCTCCAGTCAAAATCAAATCAGTGAACCCAGCAGAAGAATTCCCAATGAGATGGTTGAAAAAAGGCCCGGATAGGGTCCCCAAGAACATGTCCACCAACTCCCGATCAGTCAACGGTGGCTGCACCCTGCCAGCCAGGTCTCTCCACTTCTGAGCGTACTCCTTAAAACCTTCACTTGCACCTAACGACATACCCTGGAGTTGGGTACATGTAGGGGCAAGGTCGGCATTATATTGATATTGCTTGTAGAAAGCAGTAGCCAACTCCTCCCAGTTACGAACCTTGGTCCCATCCAGCTGATAGAACCATTCGAGATGAGTCCCTGAAAGACTCTCCTGGAAGAAGTGGATCCATAAATTCTTATCCGCAGAGTACGGCTGAATTTTCCGAACATAGGACCTTAGATGCAGCTTGGGACAAGACGCCCCGTCATACTTAGAAAAGGATGGTGCTTTGAACTTGTGAGGGATGATCACACCAGTTGACAAACCCAGATCTCCGAAATCCAGCCCAGGTACCTGTTGAATCTCCATAGCTTTCAACCTATCCTCCAGTTGCTGGTATCTGTCTTCTGCAGGAGGGTACTGCTCTTCATCAAAATCGGTCTCGTTGTCGGAGACTACCGGACTAGGAACCCTTGCTTCTGCCTGAGGAGTACTCTTGCCAACAGAAGAACCAGCTCCTTCCTGCTGCAGAGTATTACCAAACCTTCGGCCCGAGTTGAACAGAACAGTCCTTCTCTTCTTCTTCTTTTCCTTCTTCAGGAGCATAGCCTTCAGTTCTTCTTGGCCTTGAGCCAGACCCTTGATTAATTCCTGGAATTGTGCATTCTGCACCTGAAGAGCCTTGATTGATGTCTCAGTTGATGCAGAGTCGGGATTCATGATGCTGAAATAAACAGCGAAGAACTGTAAGCAACCTGAAAAGAGGAAAAACCTGCTATGCACATGATGAATGAAATGCGTATGAATTTTGTTTTCAAAGACAATCGGGAATCAACTTTGTAAACAAAAAGGAGCACACTTCATTAGTTTCAACTTTGCAACTGAAATTATTCAACAGGTTGCCCTTAGGCGTTACATGAAAGGAAATACTGAAAAGGAAATAAAACTGTAAAAGCACATCAGGAGCTCATTATTGATCCCATGGTCTCCTCTTCTCAGTACGGATGTAGGCATTCAGAGCTCTCTCATTCTCCAACTGCTTGGTCAGCTTCTGGATCTTTGATTCCTGCTCGTTGAACTTTTCCCGATAAGAATCCCGCTCTTCTCGCAGTTGCGACCAAGATCTCTTCAATGTCTCATAATCAGTGGGTATCTGAGGAGGGAGGACAGTTGGAGTAACACCATCTTTGTCAGGACACTCAAGAATGACAGGTCTGACAGCTTCATACGGCATACCTAACTTCTGAGCACGGATGCGAACCCATTTGTAGTAGGCTTCCATAGGTAAAGAGGTCTTTGGCCCTAACTCCTGTGGGTCAGCTTTATGAACCTTGTCCCAAGCCTTGATGAACCTACGACGCAGCTCGTCACTATCCACCTGAAACTCGAAACTGATGTGAGGCACCAACATCTCATGGGGGCCTGCTCTTCTTGCTCTTCCAAACTGACGGAGTGCTAGACATGGATTGTAAGAGATCCCTCCTTGGGTACCAATCAGAGGAACATTAGGGTATTCCCCGCATCGATCAATAATAGTTATCTCGTCCAAACCTCTGCAAGTCCAAATGATGTCTTTATCAGTGAGAGACATCAACCTGTGAGCCCAACCTCTTCCTTCTTGATTCTTCAGTACGAACTTAGGGAGGTGCGAAATAAACCACCTCACCAACAAAGGGATACAACACCATAGGGTTCCTCGTCTTCGAGTAGTACGGGCATGAAGTTGTTGCAAGATGTCACCCAAGAGAGTGGGCACAGGATTCTGAGACATAAAGATCCTTATGGCGGTGACATTGATGAAGTTGTCCGGATTAGGAAACAGGACTAACCCATAGATTAGGAGAGCCAAGATGTCTTCATATGCCCTAAAGTCCAGGTCATTCCAGAAACTGTTAGCTTTACCAATCAGAAACTTGGCCAAGAAACCCTTAACTCCGCTTCTAGTCACCCAGTTGTCTGTTACCTCTTGATGGGTCAAAGGAAGAGCTGTAGCCACATCCTCAAGCCTGAGGGTCTTTTCCCAACCAGTAAAGGGAGTCTGATCCAAGATAGGGATACCAAGCAAATCAGAGAACTCTTCCAGGGTAGGGACCAGCTGGAAGTCTTGAAAGGTGAAGCACTGGTACAGAGGGTCATAAAACTGGGTCAGAACACTCATCAACTGTTGATCCCGCTTTGCAGTGACTAAACTGAGAAGGGAACCATGCCTCTGAATGAAGGAAGTGGTATTTGGAATTCTGCTAACCAACTCATCAAGCAACTCAGGTGAACGAACAAAGTTGAACCGGATAGTATTCCTTCGCACCGGCATCATGATGTCCTACAAAACAGAGCAAAGGTGAAACCCTCTTGTCTTTGAAATGGTCAGTCCTTATGCAGGATGCATGCAATGCTCATGATGCTATGATGTTATGATAAAGCACACCACAAATAGATACAAAGACAAACATGGTAAGGCACACAAGTCACACAAGGCAAGCCCCTAAAGTTTAGGCCAACATGAGGTCTAGGTACTACCCTCTTTCAGTTTGTTGGTTCATACCTGTCCTAATCAAAAGTAACCGGGTTCTTAGAGGATCCCAATATCATTGACTACCCTCAATCGGTCATAACTCCAGCATCGCAATCTTTTCTTGCAGCCAGAACCATCACGAGAGTTTAGCCTCAATGGGCGTAGCATACTGCTACAATTCTAAAGGCCAAGTTGTGTCAATTAAGGTTCTAAGGTTGTTGGTGCTTAATGACTCCTTAGAAGACCCATATTCTCCTCGTTGCGACACAAGGGATATCGGTACAGACCAAGGTGCCACACCAACGTAGCCACTGCTTCACCTGTGTCGGTCTATGCCGGACAGGTCCCTCACAGCTTATGCTACCTAAACAGGGTATCCCCAGATCCGGGTTAGGATCTATGTAACTCCGATGCAACCCACAATTTAAAGCATACAAGGAAAACAATTGAAAACACAGTTATGAACTAGCCCTAAGGTACACCTCACTTTATAAAGTAGTCCCCAGCAGAGTCGCCAGTTCTGTGATCGGTGGATCTGGAACTGACTGTTTAACGCTGGTTCGCAAAATGTCGCGGAAGCAAGAGTCGCCACCGTCTTTTATTTTCTCCAAATGGAAAGGACAAAAGCACAGAAAAATTCCTTATAGAGATTGCTCTCGGTTCGGGAGGTAGATTATAGAAAGGGAAGGTGTTAGCACCCTTTCTATCCATGGTTATCCATGGGCTCTTAGATACTTTCTCACTTGTGTTTTCAAAAATGGTTTGTTTGCTTTTCAACTGTGGGTTTTAAAAAGTTTCTTTGAAAATTTCAGTTCGACTCTTGTATCGGTCCTCAAGAGTGTTTGAAAAATGCTTTCGAAAGCTTTTTGAAAATGTGTTGGTGTGAAAAGTATTTTTGATTTGTTTTGTTTTGAATTAGAGCAAGTATCCATGAGTCGTCTACCTACCCTAAGGAATTCGTCTGTGTAAATGTCCTTTAAAGTAGTGCCATCCCACCATTGAGAGGTAGGTAGCACCACCGTTGGAGGTGTTCGGGTCAATTCGAGGTTCAGGACATGGTGATCACCAGAGCAATGGGAAGACACCTTAGAAGCTACCCTCATGCCAGATTCCCGGATCATGAGGACTTACTAAGACATCCTCTACTCGACGATCACCTTTCGAGGCAAGGCAACAGTGAGGCGTACCCTAGGGGTGGTGTGTGCGATTCGTGTGTCGTCTTCATTTGCATTTATCTGGTCATGTTATTGGTGTTCTACGCATTGCTTTTATTTAGACATTCATTCTTGCATGCTTTGTTTAACAGTTAAAATATTTGCGGGAAAGTAAAGATCTAAAGCTATTACAAAAGGCGCGGGTCCACATCGCCAAAATTAACCAGAACCCGATTTGACAGAAAATAAATAAACAAAGTAAATAAAGAATTGAAAAGTGCGAGAAGTAATCTACATGGCTTCGGGAGAGGTACATAATTATTTAAGCAAAATAAAATAAATATGCGAAATAGAATAAAATTAAGAACGTGGGCGTTGGACCCTTTTGCAAAAATCAAATTAATGATGAAGTTAATTAATTAAAAAAAAGATGTTTTTGGTATTTTTAATATTTTAGGATTTAAATGAAAAGAGAGAATTAATTAAAATTTAAATGAGATGCAAACCCTAATTCTAGTTATTTTTTAATTTATCAAGAAGACGTTAAAATTTAACCTAAATTAAACCTAATTTTTCATATACAATTTTAATTATGAAAATAAATAAAATAAATAAATATTATTATAAGAAAGAAAAATTAAAAAGGAATAAAAACATTAATTAAACCTAATTCTACTTCTTTTTAGATTTTTTTATTAAAAGTATTAAAATTAAAACCTATTTTCAACTAAGCTTAATTATATACAATTTAATCACAAAAAATATCAAAACAAAATATTTATTATATTTTTTTTCTTTTCTGATTTTTAAGCATTTTTTTATATTTTGTAGAAACAATTAATTAAATCAAAACAATAAAGAAAATAAAATAATAATTGAAAATAAAATGTAAGAAATATAGAGAATTGCAAACCAGGGGGGGTGGTAGTCCCCAAATGGGAGGTTTGGCCTTGGTAATTCAGGCCCAATGACCTTCAGGTCCGTTTGACTTCCCCACTAGCATGTAGCAATGTTGACCTGAGTTTATGGTGTTCCTCCACTCTATGCCTTTGGATTGATCTTGAGAGGGACGTGTCACGCTTGATTTGGAAGTGTATCATGGTCCTCAGTAAGTGAAACGGCATGTGAACCTTGTTTGAAAAATAATATGAAGAATAAGGCAGACCTGGGGCTCGAACCCAGGTCATGCACTTCACCAGCCAACGCGCTTGCCAACCGTGCTAAATTGCTTATCTGTAGATTAAATGAACCAAGAATAATATAATAAGAAAACAATAGTTAGTGGTAGTTAGCGCGCGAGATTTAAATTAGCCAATCGTTGGCAGCCACGAAGTCGTCTTCCTCGTTATTCCTGAAACACCAAACACATAGGCCACGGTTTTCTGAATGTTCTTTTAGGCCGGTTTTGAGAAAATAACGATTAGGCCTAGGACACTCATAAATTAGGCGCGATGGTTGGTTCTTGTTCGTCCAGATGCACTGATTTGAATAGTATGGGTCTGGAAGGCCAATTTTTCTTAATTTCAAAAGCCCTAATTCCAAGCTTCCTGAACCCTAAATATCATCAATGGCGAAATCGTATACAGCACATAAAAATACAATTAATTATATTGGTTAGCTTCAGAATTTCATCAGGAATATGAATCAATGAATAAAATGTTATGAAGATGCATAAATTTTAAAACACGATTATGAATTTTTCACGAGGTATCTTGAATGCTGTATACCAATTCCTTGCGTTTGGATGGCTGTTCTTGATTGGAATATGTCCAGTGACCTTCAAGGAAGCCAATGGGACAAGAATTATGCTTTGAATCGCCCTGGAAGTGAGTTTGCAGTTTTGAGTTTTTGGAGAAAAAATTTAAGTTTGATTATGGCCTTCTTGCGCAGCTTAGTGTGTATCAACATTAGGGTTGTGTTTAGGCTTTTGTATTGAGCAGATTAGGTCAAGAAAAGTAGAACAAATCCAATGCAATGATGGTTTTTGAAAATTTGATTTTTAAGGATCTTTTTCAATCTTTTCCATGTGTTCTTTGTTCTCAATCATGATCAATCAACCCAAATCTTTCCTTATCTGCATATACACGAAATCTTGAGGCTAAAACATGTATAAAAAGATTGGTTAGGTTAAGTTAAATATTTTCCACATATTTAAATGATTTAAATGAATTAATATAAATAAAAATTCAAATAAATAAATAAAAAATGAGAAAATACTTCCCTTTGGGCCAAGTGGTCGTGCATATGTCATGGATGATGAATCATGGAAGAAAAATGGGCCCATTAGCAATTTTAGGTCATTTGAATCAATGTTGACTTTTCAAAATATCCAAAACTTTCCCAACTTCCACAAGGCATAACTTGCTCAATTTTTAAGCTTTTCTCATGTTCTTGGACATTTTGGAGAGGTCTTTGAGTCCTCTAACCAATGTCTTTGGTACCATGTCATTTTGATTTACCAATCTCAAGTTATGGCCTTTGACTTAAAGTCCCTTTTTGTTGACTTTTTAAAATGACCTATAATGTTGAAATTGATAACTTTTTGTGACAGCATTTCTTGGACTTGAAGTATGAATATGAGTTGTAGGAAATGTCCTTCTCTTCAAAATGAGCTTTGGATGGAATTTTTCTGACAATCCATGTGAAAGTTATGCCCTGGTCAATTTCAGTTGACTTTTTCAGCTGTCCAAATAAGGAAACTTTTGCATCTTGATGATTTCTGAGCCAAATTTTGAGAATCATGATCAAGCATTGATCAAATGATGTTTGTGGCTTCAAAACGATATGTTGACCAAAAATTTGAACTTTTGACTGCCAAATGACCATTTTGCCCCTACAGTTGACTGTAGTGCAATTAGGGTTTTGACTGTGCAATTTTGAGCTGAATGTCTTGAAACTTGATATGAGGATGCTTGACCATATTTGTAGGCATGTGAGACTTGATTGGGCCTTTGAAAACTTCATTTTCTTGATCAGAACACAAACCCTAATTTTGACTGTATAGGAGATCTTTGACTGTGCAACCCTTGGGGAACTTTGAAGCTTGACTTGGCATTTTCTTGAAGAATTATGGGAGGGCAAATTTTGGGGTACAACACCAATCCAGACCAATTCATAGATGTGAATGTCATCAAGGTTTTCCTCTCCCGTAATCTTATACCTACTTTCCTTGGATACATTTTATATTGTTTCCACACTCGCACCATGAAGAAAAGAGGTACTCTCTTGTGTTGAATTCCCCTACTCGCCAAGTGGTTTACTTCGCAACTACCTCGATCAACATTGAAGAATGAGCAAGGACTGACATGGTCTCAAAGGATGATGTCCCTCACACACTCTGACATTTACTGGTGTTCTCGATCCTTGGAGGATACTACTATCATTGATTGTTGTGAGGAATTCCCTAATGTTCCACTCTTAGGCATTAGGGGAGGTATCACCTATAACCCTTCTCTTGCATAACGGCAATTTTGGTATGCACGAAGAGATGGTCCTCACGATGCATTCATCCAAGGTTTGGTATTCGACTATGAGGGAGACAACCAAGGCTACCGTCAAAGGTTTATACAATCTTGGAGAATGGTAAATAAAGTGGATAGCAAGACATGAGGGCGTAAGAACTCCATTCCTTTTGAGCCTTATCTTAAGTGGGTACGAACTCGTGCTCAAAGACTCGGTATGCCATACCCTGCCATTTTGCCTATCATCATGGAGCCATTAGTTGAAGGAGATGTTTCATATGATATCCTTCATCCTACCATGCCTACTTCTCTTAAAGACTTACAAAGAGCTTGGATCCAGCTGAAGGAAGAACGAGACACCTTCTAAGCCCAGTTCTACGCGAGTGAAAAGAACGTTTTGGAGCTTACAAGACAGCTTCATGAGGAGCGAAATCTGAATGCCTACATTGCGCTAAAGAGGATGTGTTTGACCTTTTTGTCTTAGGAGTTTATTTTGCTTTACTTCCTCCATTGTAAGCCCAAGGGGCATGGTTGTAATCAATTTAAACTTATTAATACAATTGATGTTTGCTCCGTTCTTGTTTAAAACAAATTTAAATCTTATAAGTCCTTGAAAACATTTCATCCACACACCATGCATCATATCATGACAGGATTTTCCCACACAGTTCTCTCATCTGCTTACTATTTATTTCAGTAGAGATGGCCCTAGAACAGACTATCGAGGACATTCAGGCTCAAAATGCTCAACTTCAAGAAACGTTCTTGAACATATCCAAGGGGCAAGAAGAAGTGAAAGCACTCCTAACCAGGGGCATGGCCCTAAAGAATCCTGAAGACAACAAGGATGACCAGTTGGAGAGGCTACAAACTGAGATAGCCACAATGAAGATCCAGATGATGGGATAGATGGTAGGTCAGATGGCTCTTATCCAAAACTTAGCTCAGGGGCAAGAGGATCTAAGGACCCTCGTCAACAAACTTTATCAAGACGGTTGCAACCGTATGAAACAAACAGTCGAGAGTAGGGATTAAGTCTTTATTCAGCCTCCCATGAGACAAGAAATCGGTCTGGTGAAGAGCAGACCTGCCCAAATTATTGCCACGTCACGAGCCCAACAACAACTTTACCAATAATGATAGAGGAATCAACGCAAAGAGGTCGCACCTAAGAGATGATTTACCAGGATCAGCATATCGCTAGCTCAGTGCTACAACACATGTTGAAGGTAGAGCTAATTACATTAAAGGCTCCTCCCCGGAATCCTAACACTGCTGCTCCTAGTTACCATCCTAATGAGAAGTGTGCATACCATTCTAATAGTCCTGGGCATGATACGAACGGTTGCTAGGCTCTGAAGAACAGAATTCAAGACCTAATTGATGAATGAGTGTTGGAATTTACACAAGATGACCAACTGGAGCTCTTCTACCACCCCTCAAGGGCATCCATATGAAGTGACAATCTGGGCAAGCAAATTTTATGTTTATTCAAATTTCAAGTTGTAATTTCTTTGTTTACTTAAACACTTATCTATATGTCGAACTTTGGTTACTTTCATTAATGCATTAAATATGTTTGTCTTGAATTAATCCATTCATTTTCATTCTATTTAAGCTATGCTTTTTACTCCCTTTATGATATTCAACTCTTGTTTTAAAAGTTGCAAGCCTTTAGATGGAGGATGACGAAAACAATGTCATAATCTCATACAGTATGCTTTTGGACAGACCTTGCTGACGATGTACAGGAATTTCTTTCAATTCCTAAACACAAGAGTTATAAGGAGGATAATCCCTAGTTAACCCCTTTGAGCTAAAGAAGTAGGAGTTTTCTTTTCCACACAAATTGAAACCTTTAATCAAAACCTGGGGCAGGGTAGTCTCTCAGTTAATTCATGTGCGCGTCAGTCGCAAGCTTTCACTTTGTATACAACAAATGACATCAAAAAACTTTCCTCTGGAATTAAAAGACGACAGTGGTCCTTATCACATAGGCAGTCATTATTTCTCAAAAGAAAAGCCCACCAAGAAAAACCGGGGCATCCCACTGACTGTAATCTCAAAATAAGAACAATCAGGCAAAAATCAGGGATAATAAATCAAAAAGAGGTCACTACAAATCCTCGACAACATGAAAAAACATTGAAAAAATGATTGTCTTCCAACAAATAAACTTCCAAATTTCTGAACCATCACCAAAATGTCATTACAAGCTCAATTGGAGTTTAAATGCACAATTAGCTGAGTTTAGGACTGAAGAACATCACAAAGAACAGGCGAGTATAAGTACACTTTGAGCCTTATCCTTTATTTCTTAAATCGTGAACCAAACCATGATACAACCTTTCAAAGTCCTAATTGAAGCATGGGTTAGTTCGAAAGCATATTGTTACAAAAGGTATCCTGACTCCTGTAAGGCTTACCCTAAATCCTGAGTTGAATTCACATTCTTACAAAATTCTTTTATCTGTTAAAACACATTTTCAAAACTTTAAGACAAGCATAAACTTTGCATTATTTGAACATCGTTGTTTGCATATGGCTAATTGTTTGACAGCGGAGAAATTCACACGACAAATATCCAGCGAACGAAAGCTCTCTCATTGAACAAAATCACTTCAAATGGGATGACACTTCCAACGACAAATCTCCTATAAAGAGGGGGAACGGCATGATCTTTGTTTAGCACATCTGGGGCAGTCAAGTCAAGATTCCAAGAAAGCTCTCAAGAAGTATTGAGTAACCAGGGGCAGGTCTGTATCTGAATCACCTAGGAGCATTGAACTTGAATTCCAGCAAAGGGTCACATACAGCCAAGAAAGCACTTTCTAGAAGTACTACAACACTTACTACTAGGGGCAGAGATAAATTCTCACAAAGTCCTTTTCATAAGGTAATCCCCAGCTAGAGTTTCAACCTCTGAAAACTTCTCCCAAACTGAGTTGAGCTCAAGAATCCTCGAGGAGTTCTTCCAAAAGAAAACACCTCTCCAGCAGATTGGCAACCGGGTTTATCTTCCCAACAAATTACAGATTCCCCAGCTTGAGTTTGTCTCTCCGACTACTACAAATCAAGGGACCACAACCCCTCTTCCCCAGTAGACTCTTCTACAATCCCCAATGAGTTACTGTAAAGCCTAGAAGCCAAACCAGATAACAGTTAACCTCTTTATCCCCAACAAGTTGTTAACTTCCTTTCTCTTCCATCAAGAGATATCTCCCCAGTAGAGCAGCGAACAGCCGAAACTCCTGAACTCTTTTCCCCAAGCAGAAATCAACACTCTCCACAGAGTTTTCCTCTCAATCAAAATCAACATCCCCAGTGGATTTCTCCTCAAAACAACAAAAAGGGGAATCCCCAGCGGAAACATTCTAAACAAAGTTTGAAGATGCACTTACTCTTCATCTCCAACAGCAGTCAGGGATTTATTTCCCCAGTCTAGCAACACTGCAGCAGAACAACTAATATGTTCATACATTGGATTCATACATCATAGCATCGATGTCACAAACGCATATATATATCGCAATCTCATTTATTTTGAGAAACATCATTACGCCATGCATTTCATACATCATGGCATTGCATACAACTAACTCTTTACCTTTTCAGGAAAGATCAATCAACAAAAAATTATCATCAACAAATCTTCGATAAAACAAGAATACTATCTGTGAACAAATCAATGGTAGATCAATTCACGAAACAGGACTGGGTGACTATCTACATGAAGAATACTTCCTTCAAACCTCTACTGGTTCAGTTTAAGTTGATCAATGGTTTATCCTGATTCCTTTCCGGTAGACATTTTCTCTAGTTCAGATAAATCGCTCCAAGATTTATTCTTTTTCTTTCCAGTTAAAGAATATTCAAGACCTATGCTGGTTTAGTTTAAATCAATCAATGGTTCATCATGATTCATTTCCGGTAGAGATTTCCTCTAGTTCAGATAAATCGCTCCAAGATTTATTCTGATTCTTTCCAGTTAAAGAATATTCAAGACCTCTGCTGGTTTAGTTTAAATCGATCAATGGTTTATCCTGATTCCTTTCCAATAGATATTTTCTCTGGTTCAGATAAATCACTCCAAGATTTATTTTGATTCTTTCTAGTTAAAGAATATTCAAGACCTCTGTTGGTTCAGTTTAAATTGGTCAATGGTTTATCATGATTCCTTTCCGGTAGAAATTTTCTCTGGTTCAGATGAATCTCTCCAAGATTTATTATGATTATTTCCAGTTAAAGAATATTCAAGACCTCAGCTGGTTCAATTTAAATCGATCAATGGTTTATCCTGATTCCTTTCCGGTGGACATTTTCTCTGATTCAGATAAATCGCTCCAAGATTTATTTTGATTCTTTTTAGTTAAAGAATATTCAAGACCTCTGCTGGTTCAGTTTAAATCGATCAATGGTTTATCCTGATTCCTTTTCGGTAGACATTTTCTTTGGTTCAGATAAATCGCTCCAAGATTTATTCTGATTCTTTCTAGTTAAAAGAATATTCAAGACCTCTGTTGGTTCAGTTTAAATCGATCAATGGTTTATCCTGATTCCTTTTTGGTAGATATTTTCTCTGGTTCAGATAAATCGCTCCAAGATTTATTCTGATTCTTTCTAGTTAAAGAATATTCAAGACCTCTGTTGGTTTAGTTTAAATTGATCAATGGTTTATCCTGATTCCTTTCCGGTAGACATTTTCTCTGGTTCAGATGAATCGCTCCAAGATTTATTCTGATTCTTTCCAGTTAAAAAATATTCAAGACCTCTGTTGGTTCAGTTTAAATTGATCAATGGTTTATCCTGATTCCTTTTTGGTAGACATCTTCTCTGGTTCAGATAAATCGCTCTCAAGATTTATTCTGATTCTTTTCCAGTTGAAGTCAAGTTTAGACTTAGTCTAATTTCTGTCAATAATCACTTTTGGGTGGCATCTATAAGCCCGTCTCTGACAACTCTCCATCATCTCTCTAAATGGCGTCTTTAAGCACATTCCCTACACAATCAACCACCGCATCATCGAGTGCAAATTTCTGGGTACTCTAGTGTTCAATCATCTTCCACCTTCAAGTCATGAATGGCAGACTCGCCAATCTAACTCTTCAGGTATAAGAAGATTGAACAGGGCAGCTGTTGTACCCCAAAATTTTCCCTCTCATTTCTCAAGGCATTTCTCATAAGGATTCTCAAAATTCAAGCTTGCACAAGTACAATTGGATTTTTCAGCATCAAATTAAAGATGAAGCTGTTAAAAAGGGGAAAATAGATAAAAATAATATTTTTCACAAAATTGGAGAAAAAACAAGTCTTCTTCAATTCGCCTCCTTCGATTGGCCTTTTAGCCTCTTTCGGTGCAAGCTTGGCTTGTATCCTTCGACTGGGCGTGGGCTTCTGGAATGCTGGCTTTGATTCACAAGGCAGGATCTTCCTGCATGCAACCTTCGATTGTATCTTTGGCCTCACATGGTTCACAATACAATGGATGCCTACGTGCCTGCTTCGATTGGACGTTTGATGCTTGCATGCCTGTGTTGACTGGAAAAATACTCCCCTCTATGTTTTCTTTGACTCACAAAGTGATGGCTGGCTATATGTAGCTTTCGATTGAGCCAAAGCTTCCTTCTTGCATGCAGGAGGCGCCTACCAGGCCAACAGGCACAAGGCAAAAAGCCTCTTGTAGCCTCCTTCGATTGCAAGGCAAAAATCCTCCTTTTGGAATCCTTCAATTGCACATTTTTGCCTCCTACATGCCTCTTTCGTCTGGACATTTTTGCTTCCTGCATGCCTCTTTTGTTTGGGCATGTGGCCCTCCTTTGATGCCGGCCTAAAATGCCTCTTTCGTTTGGGTATGTGGATCCCTTCATGCAAGTCTTCGTTTGAGCATTGGCCTCTTGTATACTTGCTTGGAGTCACAAAGTTTAGACCTTCTGCATGTAGGCTTTGACAGGGCATTGGCTGCGTTTACACTAGCTTCGACTGGACACATTTTCCTTTAGTATGATTCAATTTCACCCTTGACAACCTTCAGCACACATGGTTGATGGATTTGAAGGGCATACATAGGAGTCCCTGTCGAAAGATATACCTTACTAGCCCATTCGAATAATTGCATAGTCCATTCGAAGGACACATTTGGCCCTTTTCAAAGATACATACATAACCCATTAAAGGGACGTGTTTGGGCGTCCCATTCGAAGGACATGTTTGATGTCCCATTCAAAGGAATTACAAGGCCCACCTTAAGGCATACTTTGGTGACCCATCCAAGGGTCACACATTTGGCTCCTTCGAAGGATGCACAAAAGTGACCATTCGAAGGACGCTTGTTGGAGGAAAATCAAATAACATTGTTGGAATAAAAATCTGGTCGAAGGGGGGGTCAAAACGAAAGGATGAAATATTGAAAAGATGCTTGCTGCCAAGTTCAGGCCTGATACACTGGCCATAACGCTCCAAAACTGCTGCATAGTAGTCCTGAAACACTATCCCATTCTTGCACAAAAATGGCATACGAACAATGCCCCTCGAAAGCTACAAAAAACAGTTTACTCAAATTATTCAAAAAAATTTGTTTTCCCTCCAAAACTTCAGCCAGCTTTTGCCTATAAATAAGAAGCTCCATAACATGTATAAGGGGCTGGACAACATATCCAGGACTTTTTGGGGGGGAACGAATCTTCAGGAATCATCAAGCTCTCAAAAACTCTTAAACATTAAACACAAACCCAGAATCTAAACATTTTTCTCTTTCGAATCTGAAATCATCCCTCACCTCTCGTGACCTTTGAATCTAGTACAAGAAGCATAACCCATGTTTCTTCCATTCAAATCCAGGAGTATCCAAGGTAGCAACTAAAGGTCCAGCTCACATACCCCCAGCTTCAAGCAAGGTAAGTCACTCTTACCCTTGAACCTTTCATTTCTAGCATAACATGTGAATAAGTCCTCCCTTTCGTTTCAAAAACATGTAGATAACATTTTTCTTCTTTTCGTTTCCATCTCTTCAGTTTGTTTTCATTGACACTCTTATGGCTTATTTTCTATGTTTATTAAATATGCTTTAAGAACTAATCTGTCCATAAGACAATGCTAGCATGGCCTCATGCCATGTTGCTATTTAAAATCTCAAACGAAAGAAACAGGAGGAAGAAAGTACGAAACGAAGCCTTAGGCTTCCACACTGACTTCCAGGCCTTAATCGAAGGAAGCAGAAAGTCAAGGTACACCTTACTACTTCCAGGCCCCAATCGAAGGAAGCAGAAAGTTAGGCTACATCTCACTACTTCCAGACCCTAGTCGAAGGAAGCAGAAAGGTGAAGAGTGCACTTCATGGTGATTCTAGGCCCAATCGAAACGAACGCCTTGACTACTTCCAGGCCAAATCGAAGGGAGCCGGAGAAGCAGAATCGAAAGGTTCTGCTGCCCAAATCAAAAAGCCCATTTTCTTTTATTTTATTTTATTTTGTCTTTATATTTTCTTGATATTCAATATGGTTATAATAGTGTAGGATTTATTTTTCTGCATTTTTATTGCTTTTGTACAAATGTTAGTAATTAGGATGTATGGAAAGATAAAAAAGAACAAGTGGATAACCTAAAGTTCAAAGAAAAAATGCATGCAAATCAAACACACTATTCACACATTCACCCTTAGGGTAATCTCACTTATTGCCTCGGATAAATAGCCATGTCCCTCGAATATGGGCGTTTTAGCAAAGACCCTCAATAAAACATCGTAGTCCCTCGATGACCCTCAATGTTTCCTTCGGTAAATGTCCTAGTCCCTAAACGAAATTGCTAAAATGTCCCATAGGTTTCCTTCTATGACTATACAAACATCCCACGCCAGTCCCTTCACATCTAACGATGGGGCTTCTTACCAAATCAATGGTAAGATAGAAACATCTAAAGGAGGAGGAAAAGAACATTAAGACCTTTTGAGTAGGTAGGATGCTCCTAGTTGCTCGCTTTCTCACAAAAAAAACATTTTATACACCAACACTTTCATTTGAAACATTTTCAAAAGTTAAAACACTTTGGACGCGTTCTTATAAAAACGAGAACCATTACAAAGACACTTTTCAAAATCACTTTCAAAAACACATTCCACAAACACCTCTTTGAACTATTTTCAAAATTAACACTTTGTACGCGTTCTTATAGAAACGAGAGTCATTACAAATACGTTTTCAAAATCACTTTCAAAAACACATTCCGTAAACACCTCTTTGAACTATTTTCAAAACCAACACTTTGTACGCGTTCTTATAGAAACGAGAGCCATTACAAAGATGTTTTCAAAATACTTTCAAAACCAACACCACAAGCATGTTTTCAAACAAAAGCAAGTGATCTAGCAAGCAACTAAGAGCCCGTAGATAACTACGGATGGAAAGGGTGATAATACCTTCCCTTTTCATAACCTACCCCCTAAAATCAAGAAATAATCTCAAAGGTATTTCATGTTCTTTTCACCCTTTCATTATTGGATAAAAGAAAAGTCGGTGGCGACTCTTGCTATCCGCAACAATTGCGATCAAACATAAAACACCCAAGTTAGTTCTCCCACCGTGTTACAGATGCAATGTTTTTAAGGATATGATGGGGTATACACAAGAAAATGTCAGAAGTTGAACTTTGATTACAACTTTGATTGAAGAAGTTTGCATTGTTGGAATGCCCTACTACAAGAATCAAGTTCACCATGTCGAGTGGGTCATATCCCTTGACTCAAGTTATCATGCTTTGGTCTTTGACAGTATTTGGTTAGAGGAGAATAAATCCTCTTGACCCTTGATAGACGTCTAGTTCATCATAACCTTGTATCACAGGATCTTGAGATCCTTGAAATGGTTATTGACAATGCTATGGTATGATGTCATGGTGTCATGTACAAGTAATCATACATAAGCAAAAGCAACAAAGTCGTTATGTACAAACAAAGCAAACAAATCCTTAGGTTTAGGCTTGCATGGATTTTATAGGTAAGTACCCTCTTGAAGTTTAGTTCGCTCAACCTGTCCTAGAAAATAATCAGGTTCTAGGGGATCTCAATATCATTGATCTTTCTTTATTGGGATTTTTCTCAGCATAATCAATCTTTTCTTGCGGCCGAAATATCCCAAAAGTCCGATCTCAATGAATGTAGTATCGAGTATCAACCAATCTTCAACTTTACACTAAAGTCGGATATCTCACTACTTCATAGTGGCCAAGTTGTTTAATTAAGGTTCTACGGTCAGTTAGTGCTTCATGACACCGCTCAGCGGCCCTGTATTCTCCTCGATTCTACACAAGGGATACCGGTACCAAAAAATGTGTCAAACTAACGTAGCCATTGCTTCAACCATATCGGTCTATGCCGTATAGTTTCCACAATCTATTGCTACTTACCTAATGATGCTCCCCGATCCGAGTAGAGAATCAAAAACCCAAACAAGGACCCAAAATGTAAAGCAAGCAAGTCAAACAAGGAAATCATTTTAAATGTGACCTAACTCTAAGGTATCCCCACTTTTAAGTTAATCCCCAGTAGAGTCGCCAGTTTTGTAATACGGTGGGAGAACTGACTTGGTTGTTTTCATTTTATCGCAAGTATTACAGATAGGAAGAGTCGTCACCGACTTTTCTTTTATCCAATAAAGGAAAGGGTGAAAAGAACATGAAATACCTTTGATATATTTTCTTGAGTTCGGGGAGGGGGGGGGGGGGGGGGGTAGGTTATGAAAAGGGAAGGTGTTAACACCCTTTTCATCCGTAGTTATCTACGGGCTCTTAGTTTCTTGCTAGATCATTTGAAAATGCTTTGTTTGAAAATGTGTTTTGTGATGGGTATAAGTTTGAAATTATTTTGAAAATGCCTTTATTTCGGAAAACTTTGTAATGATTCTCATCTCTATAAGAATGTATACAAAGTGTTGGTATTGAAAATAGTTCAAAGAGATGTTTATTTTTGAAATATGTTTTGAAAGTGTAAGTGTGGAAATGGTTTTAGTTTGCGAGCAAGCAACTACGAGAGTCCTACCTACTCAAAAGGTATTTGTTCTTTTCCTCCTCCTTTAGATGTTGCTATCTTACCATTGATTTGGTAAGAAGCCCCATCATTGGATGTGAAGGAATAGGCGTGGGTCATCATATAGTCATGAATGGAAATATTGTGAGATATCTTAGCATTTCTCTTAAGGTACTAAGATCATTTGTAAGGAAACATTCGTAGCATCATCGAGGGACAATGATCTTGTATTTTGATTATTTTTGCTAAGATGGCTCACATGCACATCATGACTATTTTTCTCAAGTCAACAAGTGGAGTTGACCCTAGAGGTGTAAGTGTGCAAGTGTTTATTTTTCATGCATTGTCTGTCTTGGATTAGGAGCAGCATAGCATGACTGTTTTGTAGCAGTTTTGGAGTGTTATGGAAGCTTGGTGCAGGGCTATTTCATAGCAGTACAACAGACTGTTTTTTGACATGGTTTTAGGCTGTTATGTGGACAGTACAACAAGCTTGGGCTTGGAAGCATATAGGACTTTGTTCAGCAAGCATCTTGAATCTCTAAAAGATGTCAAATACTTCATCCTTTCATTTTGATCACATAGATCCACAACCTTCGACCAAACTCATCAATAGACAAAACAATATTTGTTTCTACCAATTGTATATTCTTCGAATGGACCACATTCATTTGAACCTTCGACCAAACTCATCAATAGACAAAACAATATTTTTTCCACCAATTATATGTTCTTCAAATGGAACACATTCATTTGAACCTTCGACCAAACTCATCAACAGAAAAAACAATATTTTTCCCACCAATTGTATGTTCTTCGTATGAACCACATTTATCTGAACCTTCAACCAAACTCATCAACAGACAAAACAATATTTGTTTCCACCAATTGTATGTTCTCCGAATGGATCATATTCATCTGAATGTACCACTTTGAGTATGCAAGATGATCTCATTGGCATAGTCGAAACAAAAGAATTTCTGGATTGCTTTCCTACCAGTAACCATATCTTGAGTAATCAGTTGATTAAGTGATAGAAAGTTCAAATGTCCAAACATCAAATTGTAATTCATAGTGTCGAAACTATGTGTGTCAAAGGGTTTAGAGGTGGATCGAAGCAAGTTGCTCGAAGGAAGCCATTTCCCAGTCGAAGCTTGTAGATCGAAGCAAACGTGAAGATAGACTTGTAATTCATAGTGTCGAAATTATGTGTGTCGAAGGGTTTAGAGGTGGATCAAATTAGGTTGCTCGAAGGAAGCCATTACCCAGTCGAAGCTTGTGGATCGAAGCAAGCTTGCTCTTCTTCGACTTGTCAAAATCTACCAACCACTCCTTTCGATCAGTTATATGGTTCGAACCGCCTGAACCAGATTTTGAATACGACGTAGTTATCTGCAACTGCACACCCTTTTTATCTGCTTTGCCCTTTCGACATTTTCCTCTTCCTCCTTTCGAAGATTCAGAAGTTCCATCTTGGACCTGATGCTTGAAAGTCCAATATGATCCATGGAAACTATATGGGGCATTAAAAGTCCAATTGTACTTGTGAAAACTTGAGCATTTACAATATTGTGAGGGCAGGTAATTTCATAACTTCTAACTCTTGATACATATTTTATTTTATATTTCAATATGTTTATAAATTTATTTAATCACATGGTATAAACAGATCAATAGTGGGAAACTTATGGCACTTGTACACCAACTTTGCAAAGGTTAGCTATTCGTATTTTAAACCAAACTTGTAGTGCTTCGGGTTGTGAACGCAATTGGAGTATATTTGAGCATATTCATTCCAAAAAAAAGAAATAGATTGAAGCACCAAAAGCTTAATGATTTAGTGTTTGTTCGTTACAACTTGAGACTTCAAAATAGGTATTATTATGGTTATTTTTATCTGATCATTATATTTTTATATTTAAATACATATACTTAGATTTAATTCATGTGTGCTTAGGAAAATAAGAAATGGGAGTTATGATCCTATCAATATTGAAACAATTGCCGACCATTCTAGTTGGGTATTAGAGGATTCACCACCTCTCTTAACCAATGAAGAGTTGGAAGTATTGCGAAATGACCTTGCAAATATGACCATCCAACCAATTTCAAGTGATATTGGTATGTTCTAATATGAGCATAATATAGTTTGTGGTTGTGAATCAATTTAATGTCTCATATTTACCATCTCTAAAAAAAATTTGTTAATTATTTTTTAAAATATTGTTATAGATCAAATAGATTTAGATGAGGATGAAGATGGAAATATGGGTAATGCACAAGATACTATTGTTGATGCTGTGAATCAAGAAAAAAGCAACACCAGAGAAGATAAAGTTGGCGGAGAAGACAATGAAGTTGAAGATGAATATGAATATCAAGATTATGACAATTTGACTTCATGGACATAAAAAATTATGGATCGTTGAATATGGATTTTTGTGACTTATTATAATACTATAACTTATGAATTGTTAAATTTCTATTACTTCTTTGAATTTATAATTTGCTACATTAAGTTTCTATCACTTATTTTGATTGTTACTAATATTTTTGTTTATTCTAAATTATTTGAATTTATAATTTTCTATATTATTATAGTTACAAATTTTAGGTAATGAATATATTTTTTATAGAAACCGGGTCAAAAGTCATGCGGTCTGACCAGTGACCCACTGGTCCGACCAGTAACCCAATGACCCAGTAACTTTACCGAGTCGATCACCGGTCTGGATTTTAAAACATTGAGTCGTCTAATATTTACTTTGGCCTTTCAAAGAAAAAAACTCCATTAAACTTATTTAATTTTTTAAGGTAAAATATTTATTTTAGTCTCTTAATTATGCATTTAAATTTATATTGGTCTCTTAATTTATTTTCGTGTGACTTTATTCTTTTAATTTTTAAAACGTTTTATTTTAGTTATTTTTGTTTAATTAATAACAGAAAAACTTTAAAATTTATCCTAAAAAAAAAAATTAAAATGAAACATTTTAAAAATTAAAAGATAAAAAATAATACGAAAATAAATTACAGTAACAATCTAAATCTAGAGTTATAATTAAGGGATAAAATATATTTTTTTTGCCAATTTTTTATTACTTGTTTTGTTGTTTTCTGCGGCAATCATTCTCACAGGGCTCATCAAAGAAGTAGGGAAGAAGTTTCGAGGAAATAAACAATCAGACAAAAACCTCAACACTTGCCCATTAGCCATTGCTTCCATCTCCACTTTTTTCTTCACATACTCTCTCAATTTTTAATATTTATTTTTTCTACAGTACCTATTCAAAGAGTGCTCATAACATTTAGAATCATTGCAAGATTCATATGTAAAACTAAGAAAAGGATAAAAAAAACATAGCAAAGAAAGCAATCCCACTTTCTAATGCTGAGTTTATTCTCTCCTTTCCTTCATCAACTAGCACAACCAATTATTTCCGACAAGAATCATTAATTTTAATATTTAAACTCAACCACACCCTTCTTCAATTTTTTTCATCCATACATTGTTGAAGATAAACCAAAATAAATAAATAATTTTTTTTTCATTAGTAGAGATCATAGGAGAAAAATAAGATGAAAATAGATAAGGTGAGATTGGGGTTGATACTAGTGATTACAGTGATGATGTTAAACCTGTCTTGTTGTTCAGCTTGGTTTGGTAATAAACGCAAAAGTGGAAGAAACTCAATTTTACGAGGTGAATCCATGTCTTCAAGGACAAGTCTCATGTACCATGCTGCTGCTGGTTCCTCAATTGTGTTCCCTATTTATGGCAATGTTTATCCTGTTGGGTATGATATAATTCACTTCTTTCTATGTTTCTTATTCTCTTTCATGTTTATCATGTTTTTCAATTTTTGCAGATTCTATAATGTTACTCTCAACATAGGCCAACCACCAAGGCCTTATTTTCTTGATGTCGACACCGGTAGCGAACTCACATGGCTCCAATGTGATGCCCCTTGTTCTCAATGTTCCGAGGTAATAATATTAAGCTGAAAAATCTCGCAACGATTGTTCCGAATGCCATGTTGATTTCAATTTGCTGATGAAATTTTCAGACACCTCATCCACTTTACAAACCTAGCAATGACTTTGTGCCGTGCAAGGATCCACTCTGCGCATCCTTGCAACCCAGTGATGACTACACATGTGAAGATCCTAATCAATGTGACTATGAAATTAAGTATGCTGATCAATACTCAACCCTTGGTGTGCTTCTCAATGATGTCTACCTTCTAAACTTCACCAACGGAGTCCAACTAAAAGTTCGGTTGGCGCTCGGGTTTGTTTTTACTTTGCAAACTAATTCTGTTATGTATATCATTGTTTAGAAGTCGATAAGATTTATCTAATGCACCTAATTCTTTTATACAGATGTGGATATGATCAGATTTTTTCACCTTCTTCTTACCATCCCTTAGACGGAATACTTGGACTTGGAAGGGGAAAGGCTAGTTTGGTTTCACAGCTGAATAGTCAGGGCTTGGTGCGAAATGTGGTCGGGCATTGTTTAAGCTCGCGAGGAGGAGGATACATCTTCTTTGGAAATGCTTATGATTCTTCTCAGATGAGTTGGACTCCAATTTCGTCTATCCATTCGTTAGTACACCATTCTCATTTCACATGATCCACACTAATTATACTAGTGACTCATAATTTTATGATATCAGGGGAAAACATTACTCGGCAGGACCAGCTGAACTTGTTTTCGGAGGAAGGAAGACCGGTGTGGGAAATCTGGATATTATTTTTGATACCGGAAGTTCCTATACTTACTTCAACTCTCAGGCTTACCATGCATTGATTTCTTTGGTCGGTTAAAGTCATTTTTCACTAATACTTAGAAATTATGTAAACAAGTAACTAAGGTTTATATTATATAGTTCTATTTTCCAAATGCAGCTGAATAAGGAATTACATAGAAAGCCATTAAAAGTAGCACCTGATGACCAGACTTTACCAATGTGTTGGCATGGTAAAAAACCTTTCAGAAGCATAAATGAAGTGAAGAAATACTTCAAGCCACTAACACTTAGTTTCGGCAATGGTGGAAAAGTTAAATCTCACTTTGAGATCCCTCCTGAAGCTTATTTAATAATATCAGTGAGTTAAATAACTTTTCTACATTTTCTATGTTTCTAGACTGCTATAGTAAATCATAGCAACATTTCATGTGTGAATGTGAATGGTAACATTTTGTTTCCGGCAGAACAAGGGAAATGTTTGTCTAGGCATTTTAAACGGCTCTGAAGTAGGATTGGATGAAGTGAACCTAATTGGAGGTATGAATTTAGTTACATTGTTATTCTATCATTATGGATAATATTCTATGAAACACTGACACTAAAACTAACTAATAAATCGAGACATATGACGTACGTACACCTAACACGTTTTCAATTTGAAGTATATTTATTTATTTAAATGATTCATGAACTCTGCATTCTATTATGCAGACATATCCATGTTAGATAAAGTGATAGTTTTCGACAACGAGAAAGAATTGATTGGATGGGGAGCTGCAGATTGCAATGGTGTTCCAAAATTCAGAGATGTCAGTTTCTGATCATAAAACTACCTGATTCAAACATTTATAAGACAGTAGAAAAGATTAATATAGATTATAGAGCGGTGATGTTAAAGTGTAAAATATTAATGATTTGTGTATAATATATTACTATATTGTCTTTATGGTGTAGACTTAAGCTTATGATTTGTATAGTATTAGCTTCTGATAATTACAGAAATTGTTATATATTAGAGCCATTTATGAAGCGATGCTTTTGTAATTAGAGAATACACCAATACATTTGATTATAAAATGAATACTATATGACAAACATATTAAAAAAATTCTAGTACAATAAAGGAATGGAACAAGAATTTTCTACATGTTAACACTACCGTATACCCCTAATATGACTAATTGGATCTAGAATTGAGATCATAGTGCTTATTGTTTTAGTTACAAATAATGACCCCATTTCTTAAAGTTGAACCATAAAACAAATGAATATCATCCCAAATAGAACAATCCCTAGTAATCACCTACCCAAGAACACACATGCACCATTAGCATCTCCACTTGAAGTTGTAGTTAGTAGGTGTGAATGTGAATGTGATTTTTGTCTCCAACCAATTTAAAATACCATAGGACCCCTCCTTTTTAGGGTCATTTCCCTTTTTCAAAGCCCACGACCATGACCTATTTTCATCACTAGTCAAAATAAAATAAAAACTTAATTACTTGGGCAGGTACGTAAACACATCATGCCAACCCGAAAGTTGATTCATTTGATACTGAACCTGAGGGGCAAAAGGGTCATCTTCACCATCATCCATAAAATTCAACTGAAAATCAAACGCCGACACTGGATCAAATTCGTTCCACTTCGGCTCACTTTGAACCTCCTTATCGCACGTGACATCCGGCGAAACCACGTGCTCAGAACAGCTTGAATCCGTGTGAAACCGTGGCACCGAATCTGACGTGTCAGTGTATAACTGCTCGTTTATAATCCCGAAATCATCGTGACCGTTCGTTTTGATCTTAGGCTTCGTCTCATTCTCAAATTGAACATCCTCACAAAACATTGATGATTCTTTTGTATTTTCATCATCATTGTATTTCTCAATCTTCCCTTTCTTGTTGTATATTCGACACAACACCCAATCATCAAGCTGTAAATAATTTTCAATAACAAAATCATTTCATTTTCATTTTCATTCGCACCATAAAAATAAAATTTATTTGATATAATATATTACATACTCTTAAATTGCGGTTATTTTTTGCTGCGGATCTATCAACGTTTGCAAGTCGATATTCATGCATGATCCAATTAGTTTTAACACCTTTAGGAGCTTTCCCAGCGTAGAAAACAAGAGCTTTCTTAATCCCAAGCGGCTTCGGCTTCCCAATCGGCTTATCGGCTCCGGTCGCTTTCCAGTAACCGGTTCCGGCAGCCCGGTTCGGCCGTGAACCGTTTGGATATTTCCGGTCCCGTGGAGAGAAAAAATACCATTCTTTCTCACCGTAAAGAGCCATTTCTGTTTACAAAGCCAAAAAACACAAATTAGTAAATTTAAATAATCTTTTTATTGAAGAATAAATATAAGATTATACACAAAAACCGGTGTTGAAAACTAAATTACCGGGAAGATGCCATGGATCAAACTTATATAAATCAATTTCTTTGATAATAGGGACAGAGATTGGGAGAGAAGCACACTTTCTACATAAATAATGATTCACAAGCTCATCATCAGTGGGGTGAAATCTGAAGCCAGGAGGTAACTCTAATGCACCTTGCATTCGCGAATCGCTGTTTAATAATATCTGTTTTTTAATGGTGTTGTTGTTGATATCGTTGGTGGTTGGTGGTTGATATTTGATTTTGAAGTTCGAAGTTGTAAGAGAGAAAGAACTTGTGGTTTTATAGGATGAAGAAGAGTAAAAAAAGTTGATTAAAAAATACACGTGGGATTATCAAGTCACAAGGAGAGAAAGTCCTCGAACTTCGAACCTTGTTTTTTTTTATAAAGGTGAACGCAGACGGCACGTGGCAACATGTGAATGGAGGATGGGACACGTGCGAGGGACTTTTTTTTTGTGTCACTGCTTGCGTCACTGACTTAGCCCGGTTTTGGTAAAATGGTTGACTGTTGTTGTATGGCTATGTTTTTTTTTTGGAGTCGACATGTTGCTGTACCTTATTTATTTCTCCTAATGCTCTGCATCTCGTTGAGGTCTGTCCAAATGTTCCCTCCACCACATGTAACATATTTTGACCGTTTATTCTAATTTTAACAAAATTTGTGTTATTCTTTTTTTTTTTTTAAACAGCTAAAATATATTAATCAGCAAATAGCACCAGAAGTGCTAATACATTTACAAAACATAAGCCAAACACTTGGCCAAACAACGCCTGAACTACAGAAACAACTCCTAACTGATACCACCATAACAGCAGGAAAATATAAAAACCAGAGACTATCAACCTATGACAATTGATCAGCACCAAATAACCAATACTAAACATGGACAAAAACACTATGACTCCATTGAGATTACTCTATATTGGATATACTACAACATGTCACAATTCAAATCTGAACAGAAATTGACCGATCCCTCTCGATGCCCGAGAACGGAGCGAATTACCCCCTCTGAATATCGCAACTATTGCTAATAGACAAGACAAGATACTTTCAGCGTACGGTTTTATGCCACGCCTTTCTCCAATCCGATTTACTTTCTACATCGATATGGGACATTAAACCTTTATCACCAATAATTTGGATTTTACCGCCTCTACCACCGGTATCCAAGCTTTAGTTCTGTTCATGTTTCAACCAATCGGCAGTCCCAAGTATTTGAATGGTGTATTACCTATTTTGCACTGCAGAATTGATGCAGCCTCTTCAATCCACCTGTGAGTAATGTTGACCCCATTAAAACACTTTTATGATACTTTACCTTTAATCTCGACATCAATTCAAACACCAACAAGTTTGCTTTGATAATTCTAATAGAGGACTAACTTTTTCCCCCTATAATTAGCGTGTCATCCACATATTGTAAGTGAGTGAATCTATCTTCTCCTTTATCAAATTTATATTGAATGACTTCCCTTCATTCACCGCTCTTCTCATCGACTGGTTGCCGCTATCAAAAACAAAAATGATGACAATGGATCCCCTTGCTTTAATCTGCGATACATCGAAAATTCTTTTGTGGGACTTCCGTTTACTAAGACTGAAACTCGCAACGATCAAAGACATTCTGAAATCCATCTTCTCCATTTTTCATGAAATCTTATCTTTGACATCACAAAATCTAGAAAGTCTCGGTCGACCGAATCATAGGCCTTCTCAAAGTCCACTTTAAACAAAATGACTTATTTATTTTTCATTTGCGACTAAAATTCCATCCAAAATATGCCTACCTGCAAGGAAGGCTGACTGAGTTTCCAATATCACTTCTCCGATGACTTTTTTCAACCTGTTTGCAAGCACTTTTGCTATTGCTTTGTATATGCAACCCACCAAAGAAATGGGGCGATATTATGCTATTTTGTCGGGTTTTTCCTTTTCGGAATCAACAGTATAAACAAGCTATCCCCCCCCCCCCCCCCCCCCCTTACCATTTTTCCGTTTGCGTGAAACTCAGTCAACACCCGAAAGAAATCATCTTTTATTTCTTCCCAAAACTCCTTAATGAAATCGAAGAATATTTTGTCTGGGCTCGGGCTTTTACTATTGTCGCATTCCCACACTCCTGTTCTGATTTCTTATGTGGAAAACTCACGGACCATATCTTCACTAATTTCATTTGCTAATCTTTTGAAGTTCATAAAGGCAGGGATTTGTTTTAGAGTCCCTGCTGAAAATTGAGTCTGAAAGTAATTAACTACTGCTTCTTTAATCTCTTGCACTCCCTTCAACTTCCTGCCATTCTCCTCCAATGCTAGTATCTCATTCTCCCCCCTCCTTTTATAGATACATCCATTGAAATACTTTGTATTTGCATCTCCATCTTTTAACCACCTGATTCTTGATTTCTTCCACTGGACACTACAATTGAGTTTTGATAACTTATGCATTTTCTGCTAAGGCTCTTTTAGATCTTAACTTAGTATCCGTAAGGCTCGTAGTTTCGCTTTTTATTTTCAATGCATTCAATTCCTTCTTAGCTTTTGCAATTTTCTCTCCAATGTTTTGAGTATGATCTTTATGCCACTTTTTTAGGTTATCTTTGATCCTCTTAAATTTTTCTTTAAGCACATACATTCTGCACCACTCCACCTGAAGATCTCTCCAATTTTCCTTTACAAAACTATGATATCCTTCCATTTCTTTCCAATAATTCAGAATTTTAAACGGCTTTGGTCCCCAATCTTGAACCAGTTCACTTAACAATATCGGACAATGATCTGAAAGATCTTTATCCAAACACCATTGGGTACTCAACAGCCAAGACCTATACCAAGCTTTTGATAAGAGAAATCTATCCAATCTACTCATAGATGTCCCTCCTGGCTTGGATCAGGTATATTTTCTTCCGAGTAATGGTAGGCCTATTAGATCTGACTCTGTAATAAACTCGTCGAACACTCTAATTTCTTCTCTCCTTATGTTTTGACTTCTTCCATTTCTTTTTGCTTCATCCATGACTTCATTGAAGTCACCCATCATACACCACCTTTCTTCGTTTTTAACCTCCATGAGACGATGTAATTTTGACCATAGAACTAATTTTATGCTACCTTCACACGGAGCATATATATTAACAATGTTGACTTTCTTCTTTTCTTCTCCCCAATCCCTCTCCAAATACCCCTTCAAACACATAGCTCAATTTAACATCTCAGTTTTTTGAATCTTCAGTTTATTGTTGTTCCAAATTGCCAACAACCCCCCAATCTTCCTTCGGCTGCTTTAAAGGTGAACTCGAACTCATGAGAGCCCTAAATAGTGGAGCATATATTAATATCAATATGTTCCTGTTGCACTCCAAAATTTTCCCTCTCACTTATCAAGAATTTGCTCACAAAATTTCCTTGGGCTCAAGACTGCACTAGGGTTTGATCAATTCAAGACACCTCCTTAGGCACTGATGACCAAAATTAGGGTTTTAGTTTGCACAAGTATTTTTGAATTATCAAAGCTTCATATGACTTTCATGGTCCATTATGGACTCCCAAGATCACTCATGTCAAGTTTCAAGTCTTGAATCACACTTTTGATCAGTCAATTAAACAGTTGACCTAAAAAACAGTTGTATTGGGGAAAAAGTCAACCATGACCAATTTATAGTCAAACTTCATAATTTTTGATCCACATCAACATTTTAAACCCATATGTATCATTTGACCAAGTTTGGACCATAATTCCTCAAGAAATTTGATCAAATCTCCAGATGGGCAAAATGGTTAAAATTAGGGTTTTGGCTGGGAAAGGGGAATTTTTGATTTTTGACCTAGCAAATGATCAATTGGTTTAAGGCATGATATCAAGAGTCCAATTGCATCATTTTGAACTAATTATATGATTCAAAACATTGCAAGACCATTGGATTGACAGATGAATTTTGCAGTCAACTGATCAAAAGTCAACTCTATACTGAAAAGTCAAACTTTGACTTTTTGGTCAAATTCAAGTACCAAAGATCATAATCCATCAAAACATGTCAAAATATGAAACTTATTCATCAATAAAGCAAGAAATCAATATTTCATTTTGAAAAGTCAAAATTTCTAAACTTAGAAATTTTTCTAACTGTTGAAAATTTCTTATTTTTTCATAACTTTGAGCAATTTTTTCATTATGATGCAAGATGATTCAAAGGAAACTTCCAACATGAAAGTTGTAGATATCCATGACATATAAAACTTTTCTTCACACAACTTCTCCTATTAGTGCGTGGATCTCCAATTATAATTTTGTGAATACATGCTCATGAACTAAAAAAGACTTAGTGAAATTTTGCCCTAGTTAGGCAGATTTTTGATCTAATTTCATGGGACTTTTTCATATAGTTCCAAGGGGAATATTCAAAAGAAATTTAAATATGAGTTTTAGAGCACATTGAAAGCTTTCCAAAATGTCCAAGAACTCCTTGAGATCATTCTTGAGCAGAGAGAATCAAAGAGGTGAAGTTGGTGTTTTGTCACTTGGATTACAAGCCATTTCATGATAAACATTGAATCCAATCTTCAAGCATGTTGTACAAATATCACTTCGCAGGCTTCTAACTTGACTTTCACTTCATAATTAAATGTTTTCACAGCTGTTGGAAGCTTTAATCCAAGCATTCAATGCATTGTACAAGTATAATTCCATTTTGGGAAGAAAGGCAACATTGCCATTTTAGAAAAGCAAGCTTTATGCAAAGTCAGCTTGCATTGAGCCTTGCATTTGTTATTTATGCACAAACACACTCTACACAATCAGAAAAAGTGTGTTTAAAGGTTTCAGCCACCCTACAAGCCTTGTACTTCACATTGAAACCATGCTTGCTTACTTTGCTTCAAAAACAAGTAACCAAGCCAAAACTTGAGAGTTTCAAATTCTGAGTTGTGACAAGCCTCAAAACCTCTTGCTTATAAGTATACACATTATTTGAAAGTTGACACACGAATGCTAGTGCCCTGAAACTACCTCAAACACTCAAAAACCAAAAACCTGTCCAAGAACACCATTAACACACAGTTCTGAACCAAAACTCATGATCTTCATTTCCACTCATGCGTTTTGAAAATTAATCACTCAGACACTTTCTATACATCATACCAAAGCAATCCATACCCTTGTTTCCTCACTGTAACTCCTTCATCATTATCCACCATTTTCAAATATCAAGCTTGTAGGTTGACTTGAGTAGAGATATTCAGGGACTTTCAAGGCAAAGTAAGAGTTGGAATACATTCAAGGAAGTTCGGGCAAGCTAAATAGATCCTCAGGCCATCTAAAAAGCTGCTCAAACTCCATTCACGACTCCAGCTGCAAGAGGTAAAAACTCAATTTTTTATCTCTTCATACAAGCATCATTTGATCCTGGTTTGTGAAGACAAAATGTAGATATCTTTGCTCTAAAGCTGACCATGTTCATAGTTCCCATTTATATTGACTGTGTATAGAGAATTTTGGATTTGAAATTTCTGAGAAAATTAGGTTTCAATTTAGGGCCAACATAATTAGGTTTTATCTTTGACTTTTAATTTACATAAGTTATATGGTTGAATTCGTGGGAAGAAATACCACAACTTTCATGTTTATATTTTCCATTTTCATTGAGAAATGAGCAAGTTACAGGAACCATGGCTGGAGGTTGAAGATGAAGTCATTTTCAGGACTGGACTTATGTTATGTATTTATTATTTCACTTATGTTAACGGATGTACAACCACCCCAGTGGTAAGGCAGCGCACGTTATTGCTAGAGGTCATGAGTTCGAGCCTCAGCGCACTGCTTTTTGCATTTTCTCACTTTTTCCCACACTTTTTATCTCTTGCAGCGCTGGGCCTCCACTTCATGTGCCTAATGTTTTATTTCTAACATTTCCTCCCTGTTTCATATTTGCACCCCTGACCCATTATTATTTTATTTTTTTTCATTTTTATTCTAATTTTATTTTCTTAAACATATTTTTCTTAATATTAAAAACCACAAAAATACAAAAAATAAATAGTAGAGTTATATTTTAACTTAGTTTATTTATTTTTTCACAAAAAATATATTTTATTTTGACCATAGTTTATTTATTTTCACTAATTATCTTGTAAATTTAATTAAAACTAAAATATTATTCATTTTATACTAATTAAAAAATATTTTTTTAATACCAAAAAGACTAAAGAATATTTTATAACACTATAATTTATTTTTTTCAAAAAAAGGACAAAATATAAAAAAAATACTATTCTTATAAACTTCATCTCTTTTAATCAATTAAGTAGAATTAGGGTTTTTATTCAAGAATCTTTTTCTTAATGAATTAAAACTTGACTAATTATTTTGTTTATTTAATTAGGTTAAAATTAAAACCCTTTTCCTTAAGAAACCAAACAAAAAAAATATTTTCTCTTTGCATTTACAAATCCTTGCATATTTAATTCATCTTGTATATTATTTATTCATATTCTTGTACAAAATTCAATTTGGTTGTAATAGATTAATTAGGTTTAAATTCTTGCAATCCCCATTCATAAATTGTATACCCCCGTCCCACAAATGTTGTAATAGCGTAGTAACTTTAAATTTCGTAATTTATCGCTTTTACATAATATGCTAGTAATTAGGATTTGTATGGAAAGAATAAAATCAATCAAATATAAAACCTTAATTCAAGACAAAAACAAGCATGAAAACAACACACTTTCACACAAGCACCCCTAAGATAAAATCCACTTTGTTGCCTTACAAAATGGTCATATTACGCATGTAAGGTATCTTAGCAAAAACAAGCAAATACAAGATCATAGTCCCTCGATGACGCTATCTAAAGTTGCCTTACAAATGATCTTAGTCCCTCAAAAAGAATGCTAAGATACCTTACAACATTGCTAATCATGGCTATACGATGACCCACGCCCGTCCCGTTAACATCCAAAGATAAGGTTGCTTACCAAATCAATGGTAAGACAACAATGTCAAAGGAAAATAAAATGAACAAGAAAGACATTTGAGTAGGTATATTGCTCCTAATTACTTGCTTCATTTCAAAATAAACATCCTTGCTATTTTCAAAACAAACACCTACACATTTGAAAACATCTTGCGAAACTTGAAAACATTTTCAAAAAAGATCAACATCTTTGTATACATTCTTATGAACGAGAATCATTACAAAGATTTCCTAAACAATGGCCTCTTTACAAAATACTTTCAAAAACCACACAAAACATAATTTCAAACAAAAGGAAGTGATCTAGCAAGTAACTAAGAGCCCATGGAAAACCATGGATGAAAACAGTGCTAATATCTTCCCTTTTCATAATCTACCCCCCGAACTCAAGAAACAATCTCAAAGGTCTTTCCTGTGCTTTTTCACCTTTCCTTTTTGGATAAAAGAAAAGTCGGTGGCAACTCTTGCTAAACACAACATTTGCGTTAAAACGCAAAACCCTCAAGTCAGTTCTCCCACCGTATCACAGAACTGGCGACTTTGCTGGGGAATATTCTAAAAGTAGGGTTACCTTAGGGATAGATCACATTTATTTGCTTACATTGTTTGACTTGTTTGCTTTTCATTATGGTTCTTTGTTTGGGTTTGAATCCTCTACCTGGATTTGGGATACATTATAGGTAAGTAGCAATACGTTGTGGAAACTGTGCGGGGTATACCGACATGGTCTAAGCAATAACTATGTTAGTGCGACATATTTGTGAGTACCGGTAGCCTTTGAGTTAATCAAAGAGAATACGGGGCCGCTGAGTGATGTCATAAAGCACTAATGAAATTTTAGAACCTTTACTTGACCAACTTGGCCTTTAGGATGTAGTGAGATGACCGGCTTTGGTGCAGTTCAAAGTTGGTAGATACTCGATACTACACTCATTGAGGTTTGGTTTCTTGGGATATTTTGGTCGCCATTAAAGGGGCTTGTGTTGAAACAATGACCAAGGAAACAAACCAGTGATATTGAGTTCCTTAGAACCCGGTTACTATTACTAGGACAGGTTTGAGCCAACTAAACTTCAAGAGGGTACTTACCTATAAAACTCCATGCAAGCCTAAACCTAAGGACTTGTTTTCTTTGTTTGTATATGCATACTTGTACATAACATCATGAACATTATGAACATCATATACATCCACTAACCATTTCAAGGATTTTTGGATTCATCTTTGTTCTTGTTTTGTAGGATATGAATTCACTTCGCAGGAAAACTATTCAAGTCAATCTTGTAAGGATCCCTCCACAACTTAAGGAGATAGCTTCAAGGATTCCTGAAAAATCTCCATTCACCGAGAGACATGGTCGCCTACTCAACTTGGTCACCTCCAATACAGATAAGGATATGATGAAGGTGCTCTTTTAGTTCTTTGATCCTTTACACCATTACTTCATATTTCCTGACTATCAACTTGTGCCTACTTTGGAAGAATTCTCCCAACTCTCGAGGATTCCCATTCTCAATCAACTACCTTTCAACGGTACGGAAAGAGACCCAAAGCCAGAAGAGATTGCTCAAGCTCTACACTTGCACTCATCTGATATCACAACTCATTGGGAAACAAGGAGTGGTGTCAAAGGTTTCTTAGAAAAGTTCTTGTTTGAGAAAGCCCAAAGCTATTGGAATTCCTTGGACTTGCAAGCCTTTGAGGAAATTCTGGCTCTCCTCATCTATGAGATGGTTTTGTTTCCAAATCCTGACCAACTCATAGATATCAACACCGTCAAAATCTTTATATCCCGCAACCCGGTGCCTATATTGCTAGGAGATATCCTACACTCTTTTCACACTCTCACAATGAGGAAGAGAGGTGTCCTCATGTGTTGCACTCCTCTCTTGGAAAAATGGTTTATTTCGCATCTTCCCCTATCTGTATTAAATAATGAGCAAGGTTCAAGGTGGTCACAAAGGTTGATGACGCTCAAACATTCAGACATTCATTGGTGCTCCCGATCCAAAGAGAATGTTATCATTGTCGACCGTTGTGGAGAATTTCCTAATGTCCCTTTACTTGGCATTAGAGGAGGAATCACCTACAACCCTTGCTTAGCCTTAAGACAGTTTGGTTATGCCCGAAGGGATGGCCCGCATGAGATGCTGATTCAAGGTTTAGTATTTGACTACGACAACAATGATCAAAGTCTTCGCCAGAGATTTACCCGAGCTTGGAGGATGTTGAACAAGGTGGATAGCAAGAATTTTGGGCACAAGAATTCCATCCCTCTTGAGCCTTACCTCAAATGGGTACGAACTCGCGCTCAGAGTCTTATAATGCCTTACCCCTCTATTCTCCCAGTAATCATTGAGCCTGTCATGGAGGGAGATGTTCCATACACTATCCTACATCCTGACATGCCCACATCTCTTGAAGACTTATAAAGGGATTGGATACAACTCAAAGGAGAGCGAGATACTTTTGAAGCCCAATTCCATGCAAGCGAGAAGAAGGTTTTGGAACTCACTAGGCTACTTCATGAGGAACAAACTCTCAATGCCTACATTACACCAAAGAGGATGTGTACTAACTTTCTATCTTAGAGTTTTTGTATTATTTTGCCCAAGAGGCATTGATGTACTCAAGATTTAATTTATTAATATAACGTGTGTTTCCTTTTTGTCTAAAACAAATTTGAATCTTTGAAATCCTTGAAATTATTACATACGCATATACCATTCATCATAACATAAGCAGGTCTTTTGCAACAAGTCTCCTCATCTCTCTACTGCTTATTTCAGTAAGATGGATCTCGAGTAAACAGTGAAAGACCTCCAAGCTCAGAATACACAGTTTCAGCAGCTGCTCTTTACCCTAGCCAAGGGACAAGAAGAATTGAAGACTTTGCTGGCTGAAGAGAGGAAAAAGAAAACAAAGAAGGTAACCGGAGTCTTAAACATGGGAAGAAGATTTCATGGGCAGACAAGAAGGACCTTAGACTTTGCAACAACATCCGGTGAAAAAGACAATCAGGAGGGGAAAGGCAAGGAAACAGTTGTCCCATCAGAATCAGGGGAGGAAGAGGAAGAAGAAGACTACTCTGAAGAATAATACCCTCCAGCTGATGACAAGTATAAACATCTTGAGGAGCGGCTGAGCGCGATGGAAATCCAAAAGGTGCCAGGCTTGGACTTTGAGGAATTGGGTTTAGTGTAGGGGATTGTGATTCCTCCGAAATTCAAAGCACCTATATTTGCCAAATATGACGAAGTTTCATGCCCTAAAATGCATCTTCGTTCATATGTAAGGAAAATCCAGCCCTATACCACTGACAAAGACTTATGGGTGCACTTCTTCCAAGACAGTCTGTCTGGAACTCAACTTGACTGGTTTTACCAACTAGAAAGAGCCAACATTCATAATTGGGAAGATCTTGCTGCAGCTTTCTACAAACAATATCAGTAGAATACTGATCTGGCGCCTACCCGTACTCAACTCCAGAGTATGGCCATGGCTTCTAATGAGGGTTTCAAGGACTATGCGCAAAAATGGAGAGATTTGGCTAGAAGAGTTCAACCTCTTTTATCTGAGAGAGAGTTGGTAGACATGTTCTTAGGCACCTTGTCTGGTCCTTTCTTCAACAATTAATTAGAAGTTCATCTGCAGGCTTTACTGAACTAATATTGACCGGAGAGAGGATAGAAGTCGGTATAAAGAATGGGAAGATTTAGAAAGACGCATCTTCTTCTACAGCTATAAGGAAGCCTTTCATCAGAAAGAAAGAGGTGGCTGCTGTATATCCGCAAAGAAACTAAGATAGGGCCAAGCGCCGACCAATGATGGGGGTTGTTATGATTCCTAAGCCTGCATCTGATCAGCAAAGAAATAATCAACCAAGGATGGAAAGGCCAGTCAGGCAGTTCACCAGAATCAACATGACCCCGTCTCAAGTATTACCGCATCTACTAAGATCCAATTTGGTAACCTTGAAAGAAGCTCCGAAAAACCCCAATACAACATCTCCTCACTATCATCCCAATGTCCGTTGCGCATATCACTCTGAAAGTCCTGGTCACGATACTAATAATTGTTGGGCTCTAAAGAACAAAATACAAGACCTCATTGAAGCAAAAGAGATTGAATTTGATGCGCCTGAAAAGCCAAATGTCATTTTTGCCCCTATGCCCAGACATGGCCACAATACCAATGCCATTGAAGAAGGATTGTTTGTTACTTCAATTGATGAACTCATGACCCCACTTCTGACTATTAAAATGAATTTGTTGAATGCCGGTGTGTTCCCGGGATCTGATGAAGTTTGCCATCTCTGTTTATCCTCACCAACCGGCTGTCCTTTGTTGAAGGTAGGCATTCAGTACCTAATAGATAACAAAGAAATTTTGTTTGAAAAGACTCTTGTTCCACCTATCCCTTTTGAAGAAGTTTCTATCATTACCATTTCCGCCAATTCTTCCAGGGTCTCCACCAAAAGACCTGTTAGAATTACATTAGTTCCGAAAGCAACTCCTTTAATAATCACAATGTCTGGACCAGTCCCATATGCGTCAGACAAAACCGTGCCATAGAATTATGGAGGGGATGTCTACTACCATGGTATCAAGCAAGACTGGTCAGCCGCCGAAGATTTAAGCTCCGAGAAATTCAACTCCGACATCAGTAATATTGCAGGAACTAGCAAAATTACCCGAAGTGGTAGGATCTTTTCTCCAGAAATTGCTCCCCCAAAAGCAGTTTCTGGACCCGTAATCATCCATGTGGCTGCTCCAAAGGTTACTCCCACACCCATAATCATCTCTGCAAATACTCCAATCGACAAAGCCGTTACAACCCATGTAATCATTCCTACTAACACTCCTGCTACTGAATTAAATGAGACTCGAGGAAAAGGTGTTTTGATTGAACCTGTCCGGACGAAGGCTCAGTCATTGACTATCCTTGAGACCTCCAAGAAAGAAATGGAAGAGATCCTAAAAATTATAAAGAGAAGCGACTACGATGTAGTTGAACAACTGGGGCAAACTCCCTCTGAAATCTCCATGCTGACATTACTACTATGTTCCGAGGCACATGAAAAAGCCTTGGTAAAGTTCTTAAAAACTGCCCATGTACCTCAAGAGACCTCTGCCGATCAGTTCCAAGACTGCGTAGCCAGCCTAACTGCGGACAATGGTTTAGGTTTTTCAGATGCTGATCTAACACCGAAGGGAAGGAGGCATAATGAGGCATTACATGTCTCAGTGGAATGTAGGGGCACAACTCTGGCGCATGTTTTGGTGGACATTGGCTCATCTCTGAATGTATTACCTAAAAAATCTCTTGATAGACTTGACTGCGAGGGACTGAAATTAAAGCCAAGCAACATAATAGTAAGGGCTTTTGACAGCTCGAAAAGGATGGTGCACGGGGAGGTGGATATCCCCATAAAGGTTGGAACCCAAACTTTTAATTCAACTTTTTATATAATGGACATCCGACCTTCATACTCCTGCTTGCTAGGCCGACCATGGATCCATAATGTTGGCGCTGTTACTTCTACGTTGCACCAAATGTTGAAGTATCCAGTTCAAGGGAAGATTATCACCATTCATGAAGAGGAAGAATACATGATCAGCCATCTCAATTCCTTCATATATGTGGAATTAGATGGTGAATTCATTGAAACTCCATTTCAACACTTTGAAGAGGTCCCCCAAGATGTGGCAGTGACCAAGGTTGTGTCTCAGGTTCCCAAGATTACAAGGCCTCCACTCCGGATGTCATCTCTGAAGGATGCCAAAGCAGTGGTAGAAGAAGGAGGGTGCACTATTTGGGGACAGCTCCTGAATATCCCATATAAGTCTGACAAGTTTGGCTTAGGTTTCACTTCAAGTGCTCAAAAGGTTGTACGTCGTGCTCGTGCTGGAGGACCACCCTTGAAGATCAGCAACCGTGAAGTCAACATGGTAGAAGATGGTGAAGATGGCTGCAACCTGGAAGATTGGATCTTCCTAACTGTTAATGGAGGGCTCGACAATTTGGAGGCTAGAGACTTTGTCCCGATCACTTTTATTCCACGATAATTTGTCTTTACATTTTGTTGGATCTGTAATATTGAAACAATTCTCACTTTTAAAACCTTGTGTCTTACCCGAGGCACAATGGTCCATTTCTAAGGGTTATTATATCATTTTCATATGACATCAATGAATCATGGACGTTTTCTCATACAAACTTTTGTGCTCATTGTTTTTCTTTTACATTTTACTTTCTTTCAAAGATAGTTATACCCTTACACACACCCACACTCACGATGCAGGTATACATCCGTTCGGGATCCCATAGGTAACGATACTGCTATGGCCTTTCGTGACTCTGAGAATCTAATCTACCAAGCCGAAGACAAAGGTGAGGAAGATTGTGAAGTGCCAGGGGAACTTTCCAGACTACTACAACAAGAAGAGATAACCATTCAACCTCACGAGGAACCCGTGGATACAATCAACCTGGGTACTGAAGAAGACAAAAAAGAGGTCAAAGTGGGCACCGATCTGGAGCCTAGGGTTAAAGAGCGCCTAATTTAGTTGTTACACGATTATGTTGAAGTCTTTGCATGGTCATATGAATACATGTCGGGACTTGATACAGGCATTGTGGTACATCGTTTTCCTACAAGAGAAGGTTGTCCGCCAGTAAAGAAAAAGGTTCGCCGCATGAGGCCTGATATGTCAGAAAAGATTAAAGCAGAAGTCATGAAGCAGTTCAATGCTGGATTCTTGGCTGTCACATATTACCCCCAATGGGTTGCCAATATTGTTCTCGTACCTAAAAAAGACGACAATATGCGAATGTGTGTGGACTACAGAGATTTGAATAGGGCGATCCCTAAAGATGATTTTCCACTCCCCCACATTGATACCCTAGTTGAAAATACGACACAACACAAAGTGTTTTCCTTCATGGATGGATTCTCAGGTTACATACAAATCAAAATGGTGCCTGAGGACATGGAGAAAACAACATTTGTCACACAATGGGGCACTTTCTGCTATAAGGTGATGCCATTCGGACTAAAGAATGCTGGAGAAACCTATCAGCATGCCATGGTAGCTTTATTTCACAACATGATTGTGATACGGTGGGAGAACTGACTAGAGTTTTGCGTTTTGTTTTCGCAAATGTTTCGGTTGAGCAAGAGTCGCCACCGACTTTTTATTTTATCCTAAGGAAAGGTTAAAAAGCACAGCAAAAACCTTTGAGATATTTTCTTGGGTTCGGGGAGTAGATTATAGAAAGGGAAGGTATTAGCACTCTTTCTATCCATGGTTATCCATGGGCTCTTAGTTACTTGCTTAGATCAACTTGCCTTGATTTTCAATTGTTTGAAATGGTGCTTTGTGTGTGTGGGTTTTGAAAATGTTTTTGAAAAGAGGCCAATGTGGTGGCAACCTTTGCAATGATCCATGTTGGGGATGTATACAAAGGTGTACGTCTTTTGAAAAGTTTTCAATGTTTTTGAAAGTTGTTTTTGAAAGTGTTGTGATGTGTGATTTTGAAAAATAGGCAAGTGTTTTTGTTTTGCAAGTTGGCAAGTAACCAAGAGCTATCTACCCTAAATTTCTCAAAGATCTTTGCTATGTTTTAACCCTTTTAACAATTTTGTTCTACCATTGTATTTGGTGGACAATCTTGTGTTAGGATGTGAACGGGACGGGCGCGGGTCATCGTTTAGACCATAATTGCAATGGTGCCAAGTATCTTTGGGCAATTTTTCTTTAAGGGACTATGATCATTTTTAAGCAACTTTTGAAAGCGTCATCGAGGGACTATGATCATTTGATTGTTTTGTTTTTGCCAAAGATACCTAACATGCAATATGGCCCATTATTGAAGGCAACAAGTGGAATACCCTAGGGGTGCAAGTGTGATTAGTGTTGTCCATTTTCATGCTTGTTTATCTTGAATTTAGGTCAAACTATTTTTGGTTAATTTTTTGCATACAAACCCTAATTCTAACATGGCATATTTAGAAAGCTTTTAAAATGCGGAAAATAAAAGGTCCTAAGTTATTACAACACAATATGTAGGATGGAGGGTACAAATGTTCAAATGGGGATATTTTAGCAAGAAATTAAACCTAAACTATTACATCCAAATTGAATTATACAAATTATTTAATATACAACAATTAAATAAAAATATAATAAATGTGCAAGATGCAAAAAAAATGATTTTTTATATGTATGAAAAAAAGTATTTTTTATGTGTCAAATAAACAAAAATAAAATTAATTAATTTTTGATATTTTTATGTATTTAGGGTAAAACCCTAATTTTATAAATAAAAAGTATTTATTATATAATATAGGAAATATTTATTAATTATATACAAAAAATAAATAAAGAAGGTATATTGTAAAAAAAAAGTATTTTTGAGGTCAAAATAAAATGTATTAATTCTTTGTATTTTCCCTAAATATACTAATAAATATATATGTATTTTACATTATTTATTAAATATATATTATATGTACCAAAATAAAATATTTAATATTATTAAAAAAAGTATATTTTTATTATAAAATATTTTCAAGAGATAATATAAAATAAAAATCAGAAATAAAATATGTTTGTATTATTTTTTAGTTATTTTAAATAATAGTATATTTATGTTTATTTATATACAAAACTAAATGAAACAAAATAAATGTCAAAAAAATGAAAAAAAAAATGTGGGAAAAATATTTTTAATGTTTATTTATGTTTAGATGAAAATATAAAAACAAAATCAAAAGGAAAAAATAAAAAATAACAAAGATATCTCAAAATGGGCCAGGGGGGTGCATGTGTAAAACAGTGGTGTGAAAAGGAAAAACATTTCAGGCCCAGCCCAAAACCTATCTTCTTCAACCTCCAGCAATCTTTGTTTAAAAAACGCGCGTTTTACATACTGATTCAAATATCCTGATTCCTGGACTTTTAGCACAAACTCATAACATGAAAGATGTCAAGCATCAAGCCACGATTCCATACATATAAAAAACTCAACTTAACTCTCAGAAATGAGAGAGAATTTCTCCATCCCTAATTCTTAACCTAAGTTTTTGTCAATGTTCAGGTTCAAAATACTCTCAGCATATGCAATATAAATGAAAAGTGAAGATATGTATAGCTTCAGGGCCATGAGTAGAACATTTTTCATTCATAAACTTAGAGCTAACTCTTCCTATATTGAGATATAGAAGTCCATGAACTTACCTGTTCAGCTTGGATCGTGTCTGGAAATGGAGGCACTTTCAAGGCAAGGTGAGGATTGGTACAACTTGCTTGAAGTTCAGGGATGCTATTCCAAACTTTAGCTTGCTTTGAAACCAAGTGAATCAAGCTATGGCAATAAACCTGCAAAACAGAAAAAGTAAAAATGGTGAAGTGGGTTAGAGGTGTTACAGGTCGTGTCCAATGCTTGGGATAGCTTGTATATGTGGTATGGAGTGTGTATGAACTGGTTTTAGCAAGAATGCACGAGTGGATTGGCTTATGGAAGTCCAACTGCAGAGGTGACTCTGTTTTCTGCAGTAGGAGGGTGTTTTGAGGTTTGATGATGTTTGGAGGGTGTTTTGATCGTGCCTTAGCTTAGGTTTGATGTTTGGAAGGTGTACAACAAGTTTGTCTTAGCTTGTGTTGGCATAAATGAGAGTTGTTATGTGTTATGCCAAGTTTCTTCACACTTAAGCAACAAAATGTCAACTTGGTTTCTAGACTTGTGCAGGCCCCTCAAATGTGCTGCAACCATCCCTCTTGATCAGTGTGACATGCTTCTGAACGTGTGCCAAAGAGATTTGCCTTGTACTTCTTGATTTGCAAATTTGACATAAAGTTCAACTTTTCAAAAATGGATATATTGCTTTTTCTAATTATGGCTCAATCTTGTATGCAATGCTTAAACACATAATATAAGGCTTGAACACAAGAGGTTTGCATTAAATTATTGAGTGTGGATGAGATAAAGGACCTGTAACCTAGCTTAGAGCATGCTGAGTTCAAAAATGCAAAGTTATGGACATGTAAATTGGCCATGAACAAAGTGAGTTTTGGCCATATTGCCAAATTCGATTCTCCCTAACCACAAGGTTGTTTGATGAGTTCTTGGATATTTTGGAAAGCTTGGAATGTGTACTACAATCCATATTTGTAATGAAATTTGAAATTCCAAGTGGAAGTATGTGAAAAGTGGCCATGAAGGTAGGCAAAAATCCTGCCTAGAATAGGTCAAAATTTTTCTAAGTTAAGAAATGTTTTGCACCCTTATTCCAAAAATCATAACTTGAGCTACAAGCTTCTTTTGAGGAAACTTTGTGAATCAAAGTTGTATATTTTGCAATGGACTACAACTTTCATGTTTTGACTTTTGTTTGAATCCAAATTCATCTTGATGAAAAAGTGGGACAAAGTTAGGAAAAAATTAGGGATTTTCATAACTTAGAAAAATTCTAAGTTATGAAAATTCTTCATTTCAAACCCTAATTTGTGATTTTTGATTTCTTGGTGAACAAGTTTCACAATTTGACATGTTTTGATGAAAAATGAATCTTGACACTTGATTTTGACCAAAAAGTCAAAGTTTGACTTTTCAGTATACAGTCAAGAATTGATCAATTGACTGGAAAATTCATCTGTCAATCTTGTGCATTTGGGATATTTTGAACTTGTTGAACATGTCAAGACAATTCCATTGGGTCCTTGAGTCCATATATGAGCTTGGTTTGCCATTGGTTAGATCAAACAGTCAAAAATTGCCTTTGTGCAGTCAAAACCCTAAAAATGACCATTTTGCCCTTTTGGTGATCTGATCAAATTTCTTGTGGAATTGTGATCCAAACTTGATCATATGGTCCATATGAGTTCAATATGTTGATGTGGGTCAAAAATCATGAGGTTTGACTGTCAATTGACCACAGTTGACTTTTTCCCCAATACAGCTGATTTCTAGGTCAACTGTCCAATTGACTGGGCAAAGATTGGAATCAAGGCCTGAAACTTGATATGGATAAACTTGTGAGTCCAATATGAAGCCTGAAAGTCACTTTAGGCACTTTAGGTCAAAACATCTTTGTGCAAACACAAACCCTAACTTGGGTCAACAGTGCGAGGAGAAGTCTTGAGCAGAGGAAACCCCAACTGGATCTTGAGCTCCAAGGGTCTTGTGGTGAGAAAATGTTGAGGAAATGGGAGGGAAAATTTTGGGGTACAACAATGATACATCACGAAATAGAGGTCTACATGGACAATATGATAGCCATATCTCAAACAGAAGAAGAGCATCTTGATCACTTACAAAAACTGTTTGAAAGACTGAAGAAGTACAAGTTGAGATTGAATCCAAACAAATGCACATTTGGGGTACGGTCTGGTAAACTCCTAGGCTTTGTCGTCAGTAACAAAGGTATCGAGGACGATCCTGCCAAAGTTAAAGCAATACAAGAGATGCATGCTCCTCGTACTGAGAAGGAAGTCAGAGGATTCTTGGGACGTTTGAACTATATTTCCAGATTCATCTCTCACCTGACAACTACTTGTGAACCAATCTTCAAATTGTTGAAGAAAGATCAGGTAGTCAAATCGAATGACGAGTGCCAAATTGCTTTTGACAAAATAAAATAATACTTACAAGAGCCTCCTGTGTTGATGCCACCAGTCGAGGGAAGACCGTTGATCATGTATCTGACTGTTTTAGAAAACTCAATGGGGTGTATATTGGGGCAGCATTACGAGTTTGGCGGAAAAGAGCATGCTATTTACTACCTGAAAGTTACCGACTGTGAAACTAGATATTCACTGCTCGAGAAAACTTGCTGTGCTCTGGCATGGACTGCTCACCGGCTAAGACAGTATATGCTGACTCATACTACCTTGTTGATATCTAAAATGGATCCAATAAAATACATCTTCGAGAAGCCTGCTCTTTCTGGGAGAATAGGGAGATGGCAGATGATCCTAACAGAGCACGACATATAGTATACTACCCATAAAGCTATAAAGGACAATGTACTAGCTGATCACCTTTCTCACCAAGTTGTAGAAGACTACCAGTCCATGAAGTTCGAATTCCCGGATGAAGACATCATGACATTAGACAACTGTGAAGAATTCAGGCCATATGAAGGACCTGAACAAGGATCCCGATGGACCCTGTTCTTTGATGGAGCATCTAATGCACTTGGAAATGGTATCAGTGTTGTACTCATATCTCCGGAAGGGTGTCATACTCCCTTTACTGCCAGACTTTGCTTCAATTGTACCAACAACATGGCGGAATACGAAGCGTGCATCTTTGGTCTCAGAGCTGCCATAGACTTGGGGATCAAATCCTTGGATGTATTCAGAGATTCAGCTTTGATTATCAGCCAGATCAAAGGGGAATGGGACACCAAACACCCTAACCTTATCCCTTACAAAGAACATGTTTTGACATTGCTACCACATTTTGAGAAGATTACCTTCAAGCATTTCCCGCGAGAAGAAAATCAGCTAGCGGACGCACTAGCCACAATGTCATATATGTTTAAACTTAATTGGGATAACGAGGCTCCCCAGATCACCATTGAACGAATGGATGAACCAGCACACTGTAACGAGATTAATACTGAAGAAGTAGTTGACCGGCCTTATTTTCATGAAGTCAAAAGGTATCTCGAGACTCAAGAATATCCAGAAGGAGCTTTAGTCAATGATAAGAAGTTCTTAAGGAGATTCGCTGCTAAGTTCTTCCTTAGTAACGACATCTTGTATAAACTCAATCATGACTCTGTGTTACTTCGGTGCGTAGATAAGGTTGAAGCTGAAAGGATCATGGCTGAATTACATGAACGAACTTTTGGCACCCACTCCAGTGGGCATACGATGGCGAATACGGGCAGGCTATTACTGGTCTACCATGGAAGCAGATTGCTATCAACACTTTCGAACTTGCCATAAGTGTCAGATTTATGCTGACAAGGTGCACGTCCCTCCGGTTCCTCTGAATGTCTTGACAGCTCCTTGGCCCTTTTCTATGTGGGGGATTGATTTGATTGGGGAAATCAAGCCGACGGCCTCCAATGGACACCGTTTCATCTTAGTGGCCATTGATTACTTTACAAAATGGGTGGAGGCAGCTTCCTTCGCTTCCGTTACCAAGAATGTTGTTGCCCATTTCATCAAGCAAAATCTCATTTTCCAGTACGGTATCCCGAAGAGGATCATCACTGATAATGGTACAAATCTCAACAACACTATGATCACCGCCTTGTGCAAACAATCTAAGATCCAGCATCATAATTCTTCCCCTTACCGGCCGAAGATGAATGGTGATGTCGAAGCTGCAAATAAGAACATTAAAAAGATCATACAGAAAATGACAGTCACATAAAAAGACTGGCATGAGATGTTACCATTCGCTCTCCACGGGTATCGTACCACGACTCGCACATCAATTGGGGCAACACCATATTCTCTGGTTTACGGCATGGAAGTTGTCTTGCCTATCGAGGTCCAGATCCCCTCTCTGAGGATTATGAAGGATGCAGGGTTGAACGAAGATGATTGGATCCAGACTCGACTTGATCAACTAAACTTGATTGATGAAAAGAGACTTACTGTTGTTTTCCATGGTCAAATGTATCAAAAACATATGATCAAGGCTTTCAACAAGAAATTCAGACGCCAAGTGTATCAAGTTGGGGGTTTAGTGATCAAACGCATCATATTGCCACAAGGTGATCCCAATGGAAAATGGAATCCTACCTACGAAGGACCATTTGTCGTCAAAAACATTTTCTCTGGTGGGGCAATGATCTTGACAACCATGGATAGTGACGACCTGCCGCATCCTACGAACCCGGACATAGTCAAAAGATACTACACATAAGAGACCCGCTAGGTTGACATACCTAGGCAAAACAAGGGCATCCCGGCGAACCAAAAGTGTTCGGGAAAAAATGAGGGATAAAACAAAAAAAATTGTACACCCGGCAAGTTGAAAACCCGAAAGGGCGACTTGGGCAAAAAAGGGTTTCCCAGTGGACTGAAAACCTGAAAGGGCGGTCCAGGGAAAAGTTAGGGAATTAAAGTGTATGACTATGCCTCGTTGGATCACTTTACGGACAACCTTTGGCTTCCACTGACGAACTCAGAGGATCTGATCAATTCAATTATCTTCGGACAAGGCAACAAATAGACAAGATGCTCAGAGATACGAAGGCTATAGCAGAATGGAAACCCCATGGGATTATTACACATAGCTATTTTTTTGTATATTAAAATTTTAATTTTTACGATGGAATTCTCCTACTAGAGTGTTTGTCTCCTTGTACGAAAATACTTACTCAAAGTCAATACAAAGATATCTATTTGAAAGTGCAAAAACTATCTGTTTTTCTTTACGCTCGTATTTTGATTACAAAAACGTCCAATGATTCATTGTTGGACATATGCATTTGAACTTAATTACTATTTACAAATAAACAAAATAAAAAAAAGAGGGAAATTACTGATAGGTTGAAGGGATAGGGAAATACCTCTAGGCTATTCCATAAGAAATCCCCACAGTACGTCGTTTAAAATCCCCAGCGGAACAAAGCTTCAAATTATCAACCCCCAGTAGAAATCATCAAATTTCTCCAAACATTTTAAGCAACACATGGCATTTCCCTTACAACAGAGTTTATTTATCTAAGAGGAAAATCATCAACACTTTGAATTCAAGACATAAAGACTTACATATCCTCAGCAGCAGTCAGGGATTTATTTTCCCTAATCCAACAGCAGTACAACAAATTAGCTCACATACGTATATGTTGCATCCATATACCATAAACATTGATAAAATGAATGCATTATATCATACATTTCATGCAACATGACTTTGCATTTTAGCTAATATTTTACCCTTTTCAGGATAAGATTAACAGCTACCATTAACAATGTTCAGAGTTTTCAGATAAAGTTCATATATGCTCTAGACACGGATGCTATTCTGATACTCATTCAGATTCAGTCTTCAAATACAGTTCAGATACGCTCCAGACACGGATGCCATTCTGATACTCATTCAGATTCAGTCTTCAGATACAGTTCAGATACACTTCAGACACGGATGCCATCTTGATACTCATTCAGATTCAACTCTCAGATACAGTTCAGATACGCTCCAGACATAAACGCTATTCTGATACTCATTCAGAGTCTCTTTCAGATACAATAGAGATATGTTCCAGATACGAATGTCATTTTGGTACTCATTCAAATTCAGCTTTCAGATACAGTTCAGATACGCTCCAGACACGAACGCCATTCAGATACTCATTCAGATCCTCTTTCAGATACAATACAGATACGTTCCAGATACGAATGTCATTCTGGTACTCATTCGAAAGCGGCCTTCAGATACAGTTCAGATATGCTCTAGACACGGACGCCATTTTGATACTCATTCTTTCTGCTTACAAATTACAATTCAACGATCATTCTTGGATGGCATCTACAAGGCCATCTCCAACAATTGTCCATCACCTATCCAAATGGCATCTTTAAGCCCATTCCCTCGACTCTCACACCATCGAGTGCAAATTTTTGGGCACTCTAGTGTCCAATCATCTTCCACCTTCGAGTCACGAATGGAAAAATTCGCCAATCTAACTCTTCAGGCTTAAGAAGATTGAACAGGGGCAGCTGTTGCACCCTAAAATTTTCCCTCTCACTTATCAAGAATTTTCTCACAAAATTTCCTTGGGCTCAAGACTGCACTAGGGTTTGATCAACTCAAGACACCTCCTTAGGCACTGATGACCAAAATTAGGGTTTGAGTTTGCACAAGTATTTTTGAATTATAAAAGCTTCATATGACTTTCATGGACCATTATGGACTCCCAATATCACTCATGTCAAGTTTCAAGTCTTGGATCACACTTTTGATCAGTCAATTGAACATTTGACCTTAAAAACAGCTGTATTGGGGAAAAAGTCAACCATGGCCAATTTATAGTCAAACTTCATAATTTTTGATCCACATCAACATTTTAAACCCATATGTATAATTTTACCAAGTTTGGACCACAATTCCTCAAGAAATTTGATCAAGTCTCCAGAAGGGCAAAATGGTCAAAAATAGGGTTTTGGCTGGGAAAGGGGAATTTCTGATTTTTAACCTAGCAAATGATCAATTGGATTAAGGAATTATCTCAAGAGTTCAATTGCATCATTTTGACCTAATGACATGATTCAAAACATTGCAAGACCATTGGATTGACAGATGAATTTTGCAGTCAACTAATAAAAAGTCAATTGTATACTAAAAAGTCAAACTTTGACTTTTTAGTCAAATTCAAGTACCAAAGATCATAATCCATCAAAACATGTCAAAATATGAAACTTATTCATCAATAAATCAAGAAATCAAGATTTCATTTTGAAAAGTCAAAATTTCTAAACTTAGAAATTTTTTTAAGTGTTGAAAATTTCTTATTTTTTCATAACTTTGAGCAATTTTTTCATTATGATGCAAGATGATTCAAAGGAAACTTACAACATGAAAGTTTTATATCTCCATGAAATCTACAACTTTGCTTCAAACAACTTCTCCTAAAAGTTCTTGGATCTCAAGTTATAATTTTGTGAATACATGCTCATGAACTAAAAAAGACTTAGTGAAATTTTGCCCTAGTTAGGCAGATTTTTGACCTAACTTCATGGGAATTTTTCATATAGTTCCAAGGTTAATATTCTAAAGCAATTCAAATATGAGTTGTATATCACATTTAAATCTATCCAAAATGTCCAAGAACTCCTTGAGATCATTCTTGAGCAGGGAGAATCGAAGAGGTGAAGTTGGTGTTTTGTCACTTGGATTACAAGTTATTTCATGATGTACATTGGATCCAATCTTCAAGCATGTTGTACAAAAATCACTTTGAAGGCTTCTAACTTGAATTTAACTCCATAATTAAATATTTTCACAGTTGTTGGAAGCTTTAATCCAAGCATTCAATGCACTGTACAAGTATAATTCCATTTTGGGAAGAAAGGCAACATTGACATTTTAGAAAAGCAAGCTTTATGCAAAGTCAGCTTGCATTGAGCCTTGCATTTTTTCTTTATGCACAAACACACTCTACACAATAAGAAGAAGTGTGTTTAAAGGTTTCAGCCACCCTACAAGCCTTGTACTTCACATTGAAACCATGCTTGCTAACTTTGCTTCAAAAACAAGTAACCAAGCCAAAACATGAGAGTTTCAAATTCTGAGTTGTGACAAGCCTCAAAACCTCTTGCTTATAAGTATACACATTATTTGAAAATTGACACACGAATGCTAGTGCGCCGAAACTACCTCAAACACTCAAAAACCAAAAACCTGTCCAAGAACACCATTAACACACAGTTCTGAACCAAAACACATGATCTTCATTTCCACTCGCGCGTTTTGAAAATTAATCACTTAGACACTTTCTATACATCATACCAAAGCAATTCATACCCTTGTCCTCATTGTAACTCCTCCATTAATATCCATCATTTCAAATATCAAGCTTGCAGGTTGACTTGAGTAGAGATATTCAGAGACTTTCAAGGCAAAGTAAGAGTTGGAATACATTCAAGGAGGTCCAGGCAAGCTAAACAGATCCTCAGGCCATCTAAAAAGCTGCTCAAACTCCATTCACGACTCCAGCTGCAAGAGGTAAAAACTCAAACTTCTATCTCTTCATACAAGCATCATTTGATCCTGGTTTGTGAAGACAAAATATAGATATCTTCGCTCTAAAGCTGACCATGTTCATAGTTCCCATTTATATTGACTGTGTATAGAGAATTTTGGATTTTAAATTTCTGAGAAAATTAGGTTTCAATTTAGGGCCATCAAAATTAGGTTTTATCTTTGAATTTTAATTTACATAAGTTATATGGTTGAATTCGTGGGAAGAAACACCACAACTTTCATGTTTACATTTTCCATTTTCATTAGAAATGAGCAAGTTACAGGAACCATGGTTGGAGGTTGAAGATGAAGTCATTTTCAGGACTGGACTTATGTTCTGTATTTATTATTTCACTTATGTTAACGGATGTACAGCCACCCCAGTGGTAAGGCAGCGCGTGTTATTGCTAGAGGTCATGGGTTCGAGCCTCAGCGCGCTGCCTTTTGCATTTTCTCACTTTTTTCCACACTTTTTATCTCTTGCAGCGCTGGGCCTCCACTTCATGGGCATAATGTTTTTTTCTAACATTTCCTCCCTGTTTCATATTTGCACCCCTGACCCATTATTATTTTATTTTTTTCATTTTTATTCTCATTTTATTTTCTTAAATATATTTTTCTTAATATTAAAAATCATAAAAATACAAAAAAAATAGTAGAGTTATATTTTAACTTAGTTTATTTATTTTTTCACAAAAAATATATTTTATTTTGACCTTACTTTATTTAATTTTCACTAATTATCTTGTAAATTTAATTAAAACTAAAATATTATTCATTTTATACTAATTAAAATATATTTTTTTAATACCAAATAGTCTAAAGAATATTTTATAACACTATAATTTATTTTTTTCAAAAAAAGGACAAAATGTAAAAAAATACTTTTCTTATAAACTTCATCTCTTTTAATCAATTAAGTAGAATTAGGGTTTTTATTCAAGAATATTTTTCTTAATGAATTTAAACTTGACTAATTATTTTCTTTATTTAATTAGGTTAAAATCAAAACCCCTTTTCTTAAGAGACCAAACAAAAAAAAAATTCTCTTTGCATTTACAAATCCTTGCATATTTAATTCATCTTGTATATTATTTATTCCTATTCTTGTACAAAATTCAATTTGGTTGTAATAGATTAATTAGGTTTAAATTCTTGCAATCCCCATTCATAAATTGTATACCCCCCTCCCATAAATGTTGTAATAGCGTAGTAACTTTAAATTTCGCAATTTATCGCTTTTACATAATATGCTAGTAATTAGGATTTGTATGGAAAGAATAAAATCAATCAAATAGAAAACCTTAATTCAAGACAAAAACAAGCATGAAAACAACACACTTGCACACAAGCACCCCTAGGGTAAAATCCGCTTTGTTGCCTTACAAAATGGCCATATTACGCATGTAAGGTATCTTAGCAAAAACAAGCAAATACAAGATCATAGTCCCTCAATGACGCTATCTAAAGTTGTCTTACAAATGATCTTAGTCCCTGAAAAAGAATGTTAAGATACCTTGCAACATTTCTAATCATGGCTATACGATGACCCACGCCCGTCCCGTTAACATCCAAAGATAAGGTTGCTTACCAAATCAATGGTAAGATAAAAATGTCAAAGGAAAAGAAAATGAACAAGAAAGACATTTGAGTAGGTAGATTGCTCCTAATTACTTGCTTCATTTCAAAACAAACATCCTTGCTATTTTCAAAACAAACACCTACACATTTCAAAACATCTTGCAAAACTTGAAAACATGTTCAAAAAAGATCAACATTTTTGTATACATTCTTACGAACGATAATCATTACAAAGATTGCCTAAACAATGGCCTCTTTACAAAATACTTTCAAAAACCATACAAAGCACAATTTCAAACAAAATCAAGTGATCTAGCAAGTAACTAAGAGCCTATGGAAAACCATGGATGAAAAGGGTGCTAATACCTTCCCTTTTCATAATCTACCACTCAAACTCAAGAAACAATCTCAAAGGTCTTTCCTGTGCTTTTTCACCTTTCCTTTTTGGATAAAAGAAAAGTCAGTGGTGACTCTTGCTAACCGTAACATTTGCGTTAAAACGCAAAACCCTCAAGTCAGTTCTCCCACCGTATCACAGTTCCATTTTTTTAATTAGATACTAATCATATCAGGCTTATGTTTTTGGATTAATCTCCATATCTCCTTTTTCTTTGCCAATCCCCCAAGACCCCTTATGTTATATGGAATCAATTTCATGGTTATAATTTTCTCCTATCTCATATTGCCCCACCCACTGTCCAGGATGATCTTGTTTCCCTTTTACCTCTCTCTCTAGTTCTTGAATTATTTCCCATTATCCCCCCCCCCCCCCCCCTTTGGATCATACCAAAGTTTTTACCTAGATCCCAAACATCTTTTGCTATCTCTTTTGCATTTCCATATAACAACATCCAATAACTTCTCTCTATATTACTATCTAACCAATTTAGTTTCAGATAAGGGCTTACCGTTTTATCCTTTTTGTTACAAACCTTGAATGAACATGTCAAATCCTTTTTTCTCCTCTTCCTCCAAGCTTTCTTCCATTCTTTCAATATAGTATATCTTCTGAATCTTTTATCTTTAAACACCTCTATTGATTCTTTCTTCTTTTTACATTAGCTCTATACCTTTTATCCTTTTTTGAATTCACTCCTCGTTTTCCCTGGACTTTGTTTTTGCGCACAATTGAGGATGTTTCTTGGATTGTGGTATTCTCCGCTGCTTGACTTGGAATGTTGTTCTCAACTATTTCTTCCTCCCTGTTACTGTCTTGGCTATCTTCTGCGGCTTTGCTTTTCTTATCTTCTCTTCTCTTGAAACAATAATGTCTTTATTCTTCCCTATTGGGTCTTTTATTCCTTCTCTCGAACTTTCTCCACCCTCCATGTTATATGTAGTGATTCTTTTCACCTTTGAGGCTTTTGACCCATTATGTGTATTTGGGCTTAAGCAATTAATTTAGACCAATTCTAAAATTTCCACTAATTCTTAAGTTTTGACACCATTATGTTTCGGCCCAATAATATTTTGTGTCAACCCACTTTTACCTCTCTCCTCACTGTCTCTATCATCTAAGTTTTGGTTGTTTACTCAACATTCTTGCCGCTTGGAATCACGCACACATTATTGTTTTTTCCTTCACTCTCCTTTTCAGTGTCAACATTGTTTGTTGTTTTTCCCCAAAATCTTCTGCCTCCACCTACTGCCTCACGCCCCAGGTTTTCATCTAATTCAAGGTCATGTAATAATTATGCATAATTATTTTGGATTCTCTTTTCATCTACCTCTTCCTCCATTGACGCCATTGAAGGAGGAATATAGGAAAAATTTGAGTCATCACTTTCATATTCATCACCATCATCTGATGATCCTACTCTGTTGTGGATTGAGTTAAATGTTTTGCAGTTACATTCTTTTTCTGAAATTCTCACCTTGAAAATTTCGTTATTAATCTGTATGTTGACTACTCTGTTAATGCATTCCACATACGGTGTTCTCACTAAAACACGCGCCACATCTAGCCTTCTCAAATCTTCTGTTTTTGGATCCATTTTGATGAAACCTCCAATTTGTTTAGTTAGAATTGAGATTACTTTTCTCCTCCAAGTGTGTATTGGGATCCCATATAATTTGCACCTAATATTTCTTGCTTCTGTACCATCTCTGGGTTCCGAAGATCTTACTAATGTGAACCAATGATTGAAAAAAGCTTATGAGTCCTTTATCATGGTATTGATATCTTCATCCTCTTCCATTTTTAAAAACACCTTCTTGCCACTTAGCGAAATAACTTTAACCCTAGTTATGCCTTCCTCTACAATTCTTTGTAATAATAAATCTACATTTTCTGCTCCTCGCAAGCTACCGACAAATTATGATTTGGCCCATTTCATTTCTTCATTGCTGATTGAGACTGACATACCTTCATGATATTGAATATCCGGCTTCTATATCTCTATCCTTTATTTTGACCTCCATGTTTGTCTTCTCTCTTCCCTATGGTTTGATGTTGTAGCTTTGAGCACGTCTGTGTATGATTTGTCTGGTGTTATAATGTTATGTCTCTTCTCTATGCCGAAAGTCTCTACCTTTTCTCCTTTATCCTGAGCTTGGTTTCTGAATCTTACAATTTCTCCCCCAATGCTTTCTCTTATTTTCTGAAATTTTTGGTCAGTCGTATTTCGAAATGTTCACCCATACTTTCTATGATCCGAACCAAATGTCTTTTAGTTTGCTCTCCAACCATCTCTCGTCGATTTTCCCTTCGTATCTCACAAATGAAAATAATTTCCCTTGCTTGTTCCTCTTTCACGCTATGTATATATATATTGTACCCCAAAATTTGCCCTATCATTTTACTCAAGACATGCTCATTGAGGTCCTCAATTGCTCAAGGTTGACCAGGAATTGACCAGACAAATTCTCCTCCTAAGCAATGGACTTCCAACTAGGGTTTCACTTCTCACAAATAATTTTGGGTTTCAAAGGCTTTAAGTGATTTCCATGGTCCCTAATATGTCCTCAAGAATGTCCATGCCAAGTTTCATGCCTTGCCCTACAAGCGTGCTTATTCAATTGCTCAAATGCTTGAAAATCAACTATACGAGGTCAAAAGTCAATTGTGGCCAACATACAGTCAAACTTCAAGATTTTTGGTCAACATAAATATTTTGAAGTGATGTCCATCATTTTATCAAGGGTTTTTCATGATTCCTCAAGGAATGTTCTCAAATCATCAAGAATCAAAACTTGCCAAATTATGGGTTCCTAGAGAAATCAACTGAACTTTCATCAGGCATAACTTTCACATGCTTCATCCATTTTGCCCTAACCAAATCCCATTGTGAATAAAATTCAATTCCCTACAACTTCTATTTTTCCCTCAAGTTCAAAAAAATCATCATTGGAAAGATATGAGCCAATACATTACAGGTCTTTTTTGAAAGCCAACAAAAAGACACTTTTTGTCAAGACAATTTACATCAAGAAAAAGTCTTCAAATGTAAAATTTATCAAAAGAGAGATTGAATAGGACATCTTGAAATTTCCAAAAAGTTAAAGATCATCTTCAAAAGATAAAAATTGAGCAAGTTATGGTTTGCACAAGTTGGAAAATTTTGGTCAAATTCATGAAATGCAAATTTGAAATTTTAGGTCAATGGCCTAACGTTTTGAGCTTTAAACATCTTCATGACCTTATGAAGGACCTACAAACTCACCCTAACCTTGCCTTTATTTTCTTATTATTTTATTCACATTTTATTTTGTTTTTATCCAAATAAATGCAAAATAAATTGAAAAAAATATGAAAACCATTGGGCCAGCACATGGAAGGATTTCTCTAAGGCCCATACAGCAAATGATAGTCTGTCAACCTTACCATTTTCGTGCACAAGCCAAAATGGCATGAAATCTTTCAAATTTGGCAAGTTTTCAAATTGGATTATCTTGCTTTCATCATGGCCATTATGGTTTGATTTCTTCCCATCTTGGCTAGCTCTCTCCTTCCTCTATAAATACAGAGTAGTATTGCAAGCCAAAGACACGTATAGGTTACATAGAGAGGCCACATGAAATTTTCAAAAAATTCATTCAAAGTTGCAAATTTGAAACTCTCACACCCTGCCTCTCTCAAGCCAAACAAAGGGTCCATTTGTTCCCCTGAAACTCCCAAGAGTCGAATCAGACCAGTAGACAAGCGCCTCCATCCCTAGAAGTCGCCCAACCAACTCACTATTTCCTTGGTAAAATTTTGAATTTCAATCTCTTAATCTATACGTTGTTGAATGTTTTGATGCTTTGATTTATGTTCAGGACCTTTATTAGGACAGGATGAATGCCTCGCATGAGAGGATTGGGGCCTAGAATGCTAGATGCCATTGTTAGGGCATCCATGGATGTTAAGGTTTAAACTCTTAATTCAGGGGTTTTCAGGCCAATCTAAGGTCAGATTCGTGACCAGGGCGTGATTTTATGTAGGGTAGGTCTTTTTGTTTCGTCTTAAATCGCTTGTCTTACAGGGAAGAGTTTTGGATCGATCGGAGATGGTGACCGGAGTTTGACTCTGACACTGTTGACTATGGAAGACTCTGGTAACCCAAATGTAGTTTCATCATTGGTCCATTTAAAATGTTGATGGTGCGTGTTTGACACCTGGGACTAGACGTGATTTACTCTTATATTATTATCATTTGGTTATATTAACAATTGATTAATTTGGTCCAGCAGTGAGAACAAGGGGTGTTAAGGCTTTACAAAGGGCAAGGGCAGGGATTCGATCCCTGCCTCTTGCCATATTATTTTTCAAAATTTCATTTGCAGATACTGTACTTTGAATCTAAGCGCGTACGTCATGCATTGTCATCTCACCATAGTTGGATCCATCAACAATAGATCTAGTGCTTCAAAATGAAATACCCATGCTAGACCCTCAAGGGCCAGCAATATTGAAACAGACGCATCTTTTGGGCTCTCTAAAAAATGGGTCTAACCAGTTCCACGTTACACCCATCATTTCAGTTTGAACACCAGGCCCATCTTTTTTTTAATTCTTATTCTTTTTTAGTTTATTATTTATTTGTTTTATATTCACTTATTTTCAAAACCATATTTTATTTAATCATAAAATCATAAAGAAATCATAAAAATTAGATTTTAGGTTTAGATTGATTAAATTAATTTTTGACAAATGAATTTAATTTAATTTAATCATGCTTAATATTTATTTTATAATTATTTGTAATTAAGCTAGATTTAGGTTTTATTATTAAAATCAAATCACAAAAATTCCAAAAAATATTAGATTTGTTTAGAACTAATTTTAATTAATAAATTTCTTTTCCTTTCATTTCAATCAATTAGATTTAACTTAGTTCAATATTTTCCCAAATAAACAAAACAACAAAAAGAATTTTCTTTTACTTAGAACCTTTTAGGGTTTTAAACGTCCTTTCTAATTCGCGCTCGTTTAGTGTTTTTGCATTATCATTTTCATATTATTGTATCTGACTATGGGTTGTAATAGTTAAAATTTGGACTTGATTTACTGCTTTTATCTCCCCAATTTTGGACTTGTAAATTCCCCTCCCCGAAGCCATGTAATAGTTAGATTTTAAATTTCGCACTTTAAATTCATATATATATATATATATATATATATATATATATATATATATATATATATATATATATATATATATATGAACTTTTAGATGTATGGTAATAGGATTGCATGGCAAGAAATTAAAAACAAAATGTTAGCAAACCTAACATCAAGATAAATAACTGAAACACAACGCACTTGGACATGCGCACCTCTAGGATACCCCCACTTCAGTTACCTTCGAAATAAAACAGTCACAACTCTCGAAACGTGAAAGATTTTAGTGGCTATCCTCCGGTTTAAAGATCTAAAAAATGACCCTCTCGATGTTGCCTCGGTATGATCTTAAAACCCTAGGATGGTTACTAAAGTATCTTGCTCAGTTGTCTTTGTGACTGTAATGATGACCCTTCAATTGTCTCTCAAACATCCAACGATAAGGCTACTTACTCACTAATAGTAAGATAGCACTGTCTAAAGGAAAAGAGGAAAAGAACAAACCCTTTCGAGTAAAATAGATAGTTCTTAGATGCTTGCTCAAAAAAAATTTTCACATATACAAAACTCTTTCCAAAAACATTTTCAAAATACTTTGTATATGTTCTCAACAATACGAGAAACATTATGAAGTTCGCCGCACTAAGGCGTCTTTTCAAAATACTTTTTCAAACACACAAACACAAGGTAATTTCAAATGAGCTAGCATCTAAGAGCCTGTAGATAACTACGGATGGAAAGGGTGCTAACACCTTCCCTTTCCATAATCTACCCCCTTACTCAGAAATAATCTCGAGAGGTCTTTTCTATTCTTTTCACCCTTTTCTTTGTTGGATAAAAGAAAAGTTGGTGGTGACTCTTGCTTACTGCAACATTTGCGAATACAAATGCAAAACCAGTATAACAGTCGGTTATGCCACTGTATTATAGAACTGGCGACTCTGCTGGGGAAAATAAAAGTGGGGTTACCTTAGAGTTAGATCATTTTAAAATTGATTTCCTTGTGTGTTTTGTATGCTTTATTTTTAAAGGGTTTGCTGAGGTTACTGTTAAAGATCCTATACCCGGATCTGGGGCACTTTTAGGTAAGCAGCAATAGATCGTGGAGACTGTATGGCATAGACTGATATGGTTGAGGTGATGGATGCGTTAGTGTGACACATTTATTGGTACCAGTATCCCTTATGTTATATCGAGGAGAATACGGGGCCGATGTGTGGTGTCATAAAGCACTAACTGACCTTAGAACCTTAGTTGAAGAAACGTGGCCATTAGAAAAGTAGTGAGATAGCTAGCTTTGGTATAAAGCCGAAGATTGGTTGATACTCGATACTGCACTCATTGAGATTGGACTTTCAGGATATTTCGGCCACGAGAAAAGATTGCCTGAGCTGAAACAATGCCTGATAAAGAAAGATCAATGATATTGAGACTCCTTAGAACCCAATTACTTTTCTAGGATAGGTTGAACCAACTAAACTTCAAGAGGGTATTTACCTATAAACCCCATGCAATCCTAAACCTAAGGTCTTGTGTTTTTATTGTGTGTGATTAAATTATTCAAACATAACATCATGCATCATAACATACATTTTCATTTCACTAACCATTTCAAGGACCGAGGGAATTTGTCTTTGTTTTGTTTTGCAGATCATGGCTTCCGTTCGTAGAAATACCATCCGAATTAGCTTTGTGAGAATACCTCTCCAACTTAAAGAGCTGGTATCAAGGGTTCCTGAGACTTCCTCGTTCACTAAGAAATATGGTCGACTTCTCAATATGGTTACCTCAAGATTTGATGAGAAGGTGATGGGTGTACTCTTTCAGTTCTTTGACCCCAAACACCATTGCTTCACATTCCCTAATTATCAGTTGGTACCCACCATGGAAGATTTCTCTCAATTATTGAGTGTACCTATTCTTGATCAAATGCTTGTCATCGGTTTGGAGGAAGCTCCAAAGCCAGAGGTTATTGCAGCAGCCTTGCATCTGAAATGGTCTGACGTTATATCCATCCGGGAAACAAGAAGTAGAGTCAAGGGTTTCCTAGTTAAGTTCCTATTAGAAAAGGCTCAATTGTTTTGGGATGATTTGGATTTCCAAGCTTTCGAAGAAGTCCTGGCTCTTCTAATCTATGGGTTAGTACTATTCCCTAATTCGGACTTACTCATAAATGTGAACGTTGTCAAGGTCTTCCTCTCTCATAGCCCTATGCCTACTTTGCTCGGATATATCTTGCATTCCCTTCACACTCGTACCACGAAGAGAAGATGGGTTCTTATGTGTTGTATACCATTGCTGTCTAGGTGGTTTATTTCACACCTTCCTCAATCAGCATTGAAGAACGAACAAGGTTTGGGTTGGTCGCAAAGGATAATGTCACTTTCTCACTCGGATATTCTTTGGTACTCCCGGTCTATGGGAGATGTCTCTATCATCGAGCGTTGTGGGGAATTCCCTAATGTCCCACTCCTTGGAATTAGGGGAGGTATCACCTATAATCCTTCTCTGGCTCTATGACAGTTCAGTTATGCTCGAATGGATGGTCCCCATGATATGCTTATCCAAGGAATTATGTTCAACTACGAGGATGATGTTCAATGGTATCATCAAAGGTTCGTACGAGCTTGGGGCACGGTAAACATGGTTGATAGCAAGACTTTGAGGCATAAGAACTCCATTCCTATGGAGCCTTATCTCAAATGGGTACGAGCTCGCACCCAAAACCTTATGATACCATATACATCCATCTTTCTAGTGATTGTGGAGCCTATTGCCGAAGAAGATGTTTCTTATACAGTTCTCCATCCTGACATGCCCACTGATCTTGAAGAGTTGCAGAGGTCCTAGATTCAGATGAAAGAAGAACGGGATACTTTTAGAGCTCAATTCTACACAAATGATAAGAAAGTGTTGGAGCTCACAAAGAAACTCCACGAAGAAAAAAGTCTTAATGTCTATCTCGGCACGAAGAGGAAGCGCCCATGAGAGACTTGATTCCTAGATTTTAAGAGTTTTTAATTTCAATTGTAAGCCTAAAAGGCGGTTGTAATTTGAATTCTACTAATAAATTTTTTGTCGATGGGACAAAGTAACCATCTCTATGCATCCTTCGATCCACTTGCACCAAGGGCCTCTTGCAGACTTTGCCTCTCACAAGCTTCGTTTGAGCCTAGAGATATCTTCATACAGGATTTGACTAAGTTCTTGCTTCCCTTGAAAGAAAACCCTTCGATTCAAAAGCCAGGAACTTCCCTCATGCTAAATAGACACCAGGAAATGACTCCCTTTATGTTTGTTTCGATCCACATGCTTCGATTGGGAAATATGCTTCCTTTGAACACGAGCTTTCGATTGGGCAATGTGTTTGCTTTGATCCAAGCTTCACATGGGAATTAGCTTCCTTCGAGTAAGCTTGTTTCGACCACAAGCTTCGACTGAGGCAAAGGCTTCCTTCGAACACGTGTGCTTCGATCTCATTCTTGCATTCGACTCAAGACCAAATCTCATTTGCCAGGCTATGTTGCTTCCAAATATTTACATAACCATAGGTTTACACATGTTTGTGATACATTTCCTAAGGGTTTGAAGGTTTATTCAAAGGATAATACCATTTTTGGATAAACTGGCAAAGGATTGTGTACCCTTTCTTCATAAAAGGTACTTTAGTCACAAAATCAGCTTTCAATCTGATTTTGGTCTGAGCACAAGCAAGGCCAGAAGCATAAGTCACATCTTCTGCAACCCAACTGCCAAAAGGCCCCCCACTTGTACTTTCACGTTACCTATTTTTTATTATTCTTTGCAAGGCTGGCTATGGACAAACATGTCCACTTTTCTCTATAAATAGAGGAATTCTTTGCAAAGGCTATGGAGGATTTTTTTACTAGAGGAACAAAACCTCCAAAATCTTCTCAAACACAACAAAATCTCTCAAGTCCTTAAACACTTGTGAAGAACAAAACTAGAATCACACTCACCTCCTTCAATTCTGAAGAACTCCCCACTCTTTAGTATCCTTTGAATCTAGTGTGGAAAGAAGCATCACACTTGCTTCCTTTCTTCCTTCGAATCCAGTATCCAAGGCCAAGCTGCAGGCTCCTCCCTTCGAATTCAGGAGAACCCAGGGCCACTACTCAAGGTCTATTTCATATTCAAAGCTGAATCAAGGTAAGTTGCTCTTACCCTTGAACCTTTCATTTCATGGCATAGCATGTGAGTAACTTTCCATTTTGTTTGAAACATGTACATAACATTTTTTTTTTCTTTTTGTTTCCACCCTTTTAAGTTGTTTTCTTTGCTAACCCTTTTAGTTTTGCTTCTTGCTTTATTAAACATGCTTTAAGGACTAACTTGGCCATAAGACAATGCTAGCATAGCCTTAGGCTATGTTGCTATTTATAAAACTCAAATGAAAGAAACAGGAGACATGGGTATGAAATGAAGCCTTTGGCTTCCACACTGACTTCCAGGCCCAGCCAGAGGTACACTCACACTAATTTCACTAGCCCAATCGAAGAAGGCAACAAGGCAGAAAGGCAGAACCAGAAGGCACACCCTGCTGACTTCCAAGCCCAATCGAAGGCCATGACCTGACTGATGCCAACTCCCAATCAAAGGCCATGACCAGCTGCTGCCAAGGCCCAATCGAAGGCCGTGCCTTATTGGTGCCAACTCCCAATCAAAGGAGGCCAACGGAAGCAGAATCGAAGGATTCTCCTCCCCCCAATTGAAAGAACTCATTTTCCTTCTTTTTATCTTATTTTTGCCTTTATATTTTTATGCACTTCAATATGGTTGTAATAGTGTAGGATTTATTTTTAGCACTTTTTTATTGCTTTATACAAATGCTAGTAAATAGGATGTACGACAAGATAAAAATCAACAAGTAGACAACCTAAAAATCAAAGACAAATGCATGCAATCAAACACACTATTCACACATGCACCCTTAGGGTAATCTCACTTGTTGCCTCGAAAAATAATCATGTCCCTCGAACATGGGCGTTTTAGAAAAGAATCTCGATAAAAGATCGTAGTCCCTCGATGACCCTCAATGTTGCCTTCGGTAAAATATCTACTCCCTAAACGACATTGCTAAAACGTCCCATAGGTTGCCTTCTATGACTATACAAACGTCCCACGCCCGTCCCTTCACATCCAACGATGAGGCTTGTTTCCAAATCAATGGTAAGATAGAAACATCTAAAGGAGGAGGAAAAGAACATCTAAGACCTTTTGAGTAGGTAGATTTGCTCCTAGTTGCTCACTTGCTCACAACAAAAACATTGTATACATCAACACACTCATTTGAAACATTTTCAAAAGATAACACTTTGTACGCGTTCTTATAGAAATGAGAGCCATTACAAAGACACATTTTCAAAATACTTTCAAAACCCACACCACAAGCATACTTTCAAACAAAAGCAAGTGATCTAGCAAGCAACTAAGAGCCCGTAGATAACTACAGATGAAAAGGGTGCTAATACCTTCCCTTTTCATAATCTACCCCCCGAACTCAGAAATAATCTCAAAGGTATTTCCTATTCTTTTCAGCCTTTCCTTTTTGATAAAAGAAAAGTCAGTGGCGAATCTTACTAACCGCAACATTTGCGATAAAACGCAAAACACCCAAGTCAGTTCTCTCACCGTATCACACACTTCAAATAAATAATACTCAACTTTTGCTTAAAAGCTCATGAGTTAGAACAATACTTAGTTTTGCTTAAAAGCTTTAAACTAAGAACAATCAGTAAACCTCAATGTATCAAGGATACATGAGTGACATACAAAGAAAACACAAAGACTATAAAAGACTCCCAAAATCCAAAACCCTTATATTTCACCCATGGTTTTTTCTTGTTGTGAATGCTTATTATTTTAGGTTTATCAAGTCCTTATTTATAGAATCTTGTAGAATGGGCTTGGAATCTTCAAATCAAATCAAATCTTCTGTTTTAAATCGGCTGAAAAATCTTCACATAAAAATAGGAACAAATCTTCAAAGTTTCCAAAAAAGTTTCAAGGATCCTTTTTAATGAAACCAAATCAAATTTGCACTATTCCTAATAAAATCTTCTTGACATAGGAAAATCAGTGAAATATATCCAACAGGATCTCACAAAATCAAATCAAATCTGTCAAGAAACATAACAGAAGCACATGTTGTACAACTGTCAAGATGTCAAGACATATGACTTAACATCTGGCTGGTATATATGACAGCAGAAACTGTCATGACAGTTGGTCATGATGTTGTGACATCTTGCTCAACATCAGTCCAAAACCATGTTTTGGAAAAATTTATGCCAATCATAAAACCATGGATCTAACAGGATTCTCCACTCAATGCATCAAACAAGATACATGAGTGACATACAAACACAAAGCACAATAGAAAAACTCTAAAACCCCTAAAGACTCTTGAAGAACAAATCTTCCCCTTATTTTTCACTTGTTACTTGAGGTTTAGGTTATTTTTACTTTTAAACTCCTCAATTATCCATGGGCTTTGAATTCTCCACTCAATTTGTTGTAGATCCACAAACTGATGGCTGCATAAATTATGCAGAGTAATCTCCTTGAATTATGGCACCAAAAACATCACAATTTTCCAAAATTGACTCAACATCTAATTTTAGAAACTAATGCATAGTTGGAGATAAAATTACTTGTTCCAAGAATATCCTTCTTGGCCTGCACAAATATGTGAGATATATCCATAGAGAATCACATAAAATCAAATCAGATCTTTCCAAGAAGAGCAATAACTTCTGCTATATCAGTTGGTCAAGTGTCATGATATCTTGCTCAACATCTGGCTGTGATACATTGTTTTACCAAAAAATTTACCAATTATAAAATCACAGACCTAACAAAATGGATATAAATCTTTTCTATTTTCAAAGAGTCCGAGCAAAAGAAATAGTAAGAAAGCCATAGGTTTAAAAAGGCAACATGTTCCAAGTCGGAAACTTCAGTGATATCTTTGTCATGGTGATCAATAATGTATTACTTAAAGCCAAGATTGTCTAATTTGAATTCCAGTTTAATTTTTAACATAGGATCAAAGATTTATCCTAAGAGTGAAATTCTAGTTACACCTACCACGTCGAATAGATTCAGTGTGGTTATTCCATAAGATATCTGGAAGGTGATAGTCGATCCTTCGCAGAAGAAGATCGAAGCAAGCAGCATACATGGGTTATACTTAGAGCCAATCCTAGAAAGTTGGATTAGGTCGAATATACCTAAGTTTTCTCATTGGTCTTTTTGTTGGGCTTGCACCTTGTGGAGCCACGCAATGTATTCTTTATTGTTAGGCGTAGGGGCTGATTAAAAAATGCGCTCGAAAGGATCTAAAAATTTTATGTCCAATGCATGTTGTTCAAATACATAAGGAATTATAGGAAAATAACATGGAAAGAAATCCTTCACCTTTTAAGGACGCAATTTTAGGGTATGATATGGATCCTGAAGCGCTAGTAGTTTATCAAAAATAGAGAAGGGTATGAGTACATGATTTTCCAAATAGCAGTATTATCCTTATCTTATGGTGATTCTTGGATGAAAATCTGTACCGTTTCCTCTTCTGACGCCAGAATGGAAAATGGTAGCAGATTGTTTCCAGTGTCTACCTTCGAAGATGAAGTAGAAGCTGCAATGATCAAGTTGCAAAGAAAGCTTGTAGGTGAGCACGGGTTTTGTATGTTTTGGGCAAGAAACAATTACAATTCTAGAGAAAAGATGAAAGAAGTTTGAAATAGGTATGGAAATAAGTATTTATATAGTTGATGGGCCTCAGTGTGATAGACAAGTGGTGAACATGTGGCAGTTAGCAACGCTTCATGATTCAGGAAGTGGAAGAGTTAGTTGAAGTTTCTGCATTTGAAAACCCACGATCTCCTAGGAAATAGGAGTTAATGATGAGTTTTTCTACAAAAATCCATTAGAAGTGAAAATGTGCATAAAGTTGCAATGATAAAGCTGGTGTCAGCGATATGCTTTGAATAATGTCGAAAATAATTCAAAAAGTGCCAGTTTTCTCCTTTTTTCCCGATGTGTTCGGTCGAAAATGACATTTTTAGGGGTTGTTTTTTACCTATGATTTTTTACATAAGTCTTAGTTTGAAATATTAGAAATGATCTTGAGAAATAGTTGTTATCTTCAGGTCGAAATGGTCAAGTATCGACCATGAGTTTCAAGGTTAATTAGATATTTGTCCGGTTGAAAGGGGAATACTAACCTGGGTCGAAGGTTTTACTAGTGAAGGTAAAAGATATATTTTGGATTTAGCGAAACTTAGAGGATTCAACTAATATCAATTGTTCAGTCGAATAGAATAAAAAATGGATAAGATCGACGGTTATTCAAGAACATGTGTAAGGCTTGTAAGGACGAAGGTTGCATGGTGTTGGGAACATGGCGTATTTTGTTGGGTTGACCGTTGTTGACGGTTACATTAAGACTAGTATATAAGCATTATGTGTTTATTGTTTTAGGGTCCGCAATTTCACACACAAATTCTATAAACTCAAAGTACCAGTGTTGAGAGAAACGACTAATCGGGAAATGTATGCTTTGCATTCCATTGTATGAATTAAGGGTGTGTTTGGTTCGAGGTAGATCGAGGGAAGGGGAGGGAATATTACTAATTAAATGTATTTTGTTTAAATTTTAAGAGGGGAGAGGGGGAGGGGAGCAAATCCCCTTCAAAACACAATTTTTGCGTCCCTCCAAATCCGAGGTAATCTGATTTTTATTTTTTAACTTTCTTTATATTTCTTAAAATATCCTCAATTTTATTTTAATATTTTAAAATTATTCGTTTTCTTTCATGTAAGTGCTTCTCTTTTGTATGATTTTCTCTACATCTTCTATCAACTTATTATAATTGTTCTCTGACTTTAAATTATTTTTGTATTTTTATACTTAATATACATTATAATAACTGCACATTTTATTTTATTTTTTGTAAATTTTTATATTATTTTTATTTATGTTTTTTTATCTAATTTTTTTTTTATGTATTCTATTGTATTTTATTTTACATCAGATTTTAAACCATTCTTTTTTTTTGTCTATTACATTGTTATTTTATGTTTTTTTGTTAGATGGCTCATCACAATATAAAAGTTTTTATAAGCACATAATTTAATTTATGTCCAAGAGATATAATCTAAATCAAATATATTTAATTTTTTGTAACGCTATGTTATAACTTTTTTAATCAATCAACATTATAAATTGTGTCTAATTATTTATGTATATTTTATTACCAAAAGATATTTATGAATTTTTCAACTTTGAATATCATATGATGTATATAAGATCATAAGGATAAAAATGTAAATTATTAATAAAATTCCTCCCCACCTCTTATGAACCAAACATATTTTTTTATTAAAATCCCTCTATTTCCCTCCCCTCCCTTATATTGAATCAAACATATATATAATTTTTAAAATTCTCTCACCTCCCCTCCCCCTCCCTTGTTATTTTATGTTTTTTTATTAGATGGCTCATCACAATATAAAAGTTTTTATAAGCACATAATTTAATTTATGTCCAAGAGATATAATCTAAATCAAATATATTTAATTTTTTGTAACGCTATGTTATAACTTTTTTAATCAATCAACATTATAAATTGTGTTTAATTATTTATGTATATTTTATTACCAAAAGATATTTATGAATTTTTCAACTTTGAATATCATATGATGTATATAAGATCATAAGGATAAAAATGTAAATTATTAATAAAATTCCTCCCCACCTCTTATGAACCAAACATATTTTTTTATTAAAATCCCTCTATTTCCCTCCCCTCCCTTATATTGAATCAAACATATATATAATTTTTAAAATTCTCTCACCTCCCCTCCCCTTCCCTTGCCTCCATTAAAATCTCTCTCCTCCCTTCGCCTTCATTTGAATCAAACAGACCCTAAGTTCTTTATCTTTTCAAGTTATTTATTGCATTCAAGTTACTTTAGTGCATTTTAAGTTCCTTTTTACAAACTTCTTCAGCGTTTGAACTTTTGTCAAACATATTCAAATTCATGAAATTTCGCACAATATATCCGAAATCTTTTCGAGTTTAATCCCTTAAGTAAAATCAAACTTGTCGTTGTCTAGTAAATTTCCCAGTAAATAAGTTCTTAGCCAATTTTTTATTTATAAAAGTAGAAAATAATGTGCGTCACCCACTTTCTTAGCGTGCACAACTAAATACTTTATAGGCATGTCTAATTTGCAATCAAGAGCGTACACTTTGTCACATAAGCACCCATTCTTGATTGTTTCTCAATTGAGATGAAGTCGCATTATCAGTGGCGCCTCGAACTCAATTGTTTAGCAATTCACTTTCAGATGTCAATTTATTACCTTTTGATACATGAATGACATCTCTATTGATCTTGTGTTTGCAACAATCATAAGCGTGCAAAACGAACTCGATTCTAAAATAAAATATTGTCTTTAAACTTTCTCATGATTACAACATGAATTAGTAGAAGTTCATCATTAGATGGACTTACATAACCCCTTAGTTCCTATGAGTTTACTCATTCATGGTAAAGTGAATTGCAACAATATTATAAAACATTATAAGTAAAATAAGTGAATAAATAACAAGAAAATAACAAAATGAAAGTAGAACACTTGCAATATATAGAACAAAAGCTTTGAGTTAAAAAGTTATTGGCAAAAGCTCAAGAAATTACAAAAAAAAGTATTCAAGTAAGAAGTGATGCTAATGAAGTGTCCCAAAACACCTATTTATAGTATTTTAAGGGCTAGGGCACTAATTGGATACACTAAATTTGTGTATAATGAGTCCTTAACAATATTGAATCATGAAATTGGGAGTTATAAGAGTTATAAAACCAGAAAAAGGATCCAAAGCTCAAACTTTGTAATTGTCCGAACTACTGACATAGGCTGGGCGTGTCAGCCTCTGGTGTTTCATATGAAGGTGGTTTTTAGGGGAGAACACAGACTGGTCGTGTTTGCCTCTGATTTTTTATACTGAAAATGGTCTTTTGTGGGGTCTTTGGCCCTTTATCATCTCGATTTATTATATGAACTTCTTATTGACCGAAAACATGAAAGAAAAAAAGCAAAAACGCATAAAAACGAACTTAAACAGTAAAAACACACGAGAAATGAAATAGAAAACAAGTTAGAAAAACACATACATTTACCACCTATCAACAATTACAATAAATTTTTAAATACACAATCTCTAATCTTCACTTTCAATATGATTATCTTGAACTCTAAACTGACTTGGATATTAGAGTGCTAGCCATGAACGCACCCCTCCGCATCAGAGATTAGTAACACTGGATCAAGATCAAATCTCCAATTCAAGAAACATCAAAACCGTAATCTTCAATCTGAGAAATCATTCAATCAAATCATTAAGGAAGCTTCTTTCTGCTGTAACTTCTACAACCTTCTCCATCTCTCTGATTCACATCATGCATGTTGAACATAAGACAGTAATACCATTAATATTCATTATGTGTTAAACACATATATATAAAAACATAGAATAAAATAGAAAAATATATTAAACTATCTCAAAGTTTTACAAAGTGGCTAAGACCAATATATAGGTCCAATGCATGAAAATCTGTTAGAGAAAAATTCTCTAATAAACTAAACTAAATAAACTAAACTAAATAACTAACCTAAAACAAATTGAATGACAAATTGAATAATAATAATTTAAATTGTAACACAAACCATCAACAACATTTTATGATGAATTAGTTATTTTTACAAAATGTTTATAATATGTTTGTTCAATTATTAAAATTTGATTTAAATGTTTTATTTGATGTAAAATAATGAATAACATCACTATTATTAATAATAATTTATTCTACCTATTTTTTTCTTAATAATAACAATAATTTTCTCTCATATAGCCAAAAACAAGTTACAGCACACACACTTACATATATTGTCTATTGCCTGAATTTTGCAGTAATTTAATTCATACAGCGTTGCTTATAATTTAGGGTTAACTTTATTTTCACATAAAAAAGAAACTTTATTTTTCTGTAATAAAATGCTACTATATCACTAATATTCTTAAAAGAAAAGTAAAATGGATTCACAAAATAGTAAAATGGATTTGAAACCTATAGTTGATATATATGTGACGTGGAGCATGACCTAGGTTTACATGGCCAACAGAACTCTTGCTCAATGTGGAAGCTACCTGGATGTTACCTTGCAAATGATAAATCTAGGTCTGTTCAGAAAATGATTCTCCAATAAAACCAAAGGTTAAGGTTAGGTATGATTTTTCAAGCCTTTTGGTATTGAACTGTAACCTTTTGGTTTCTCTTTGGTCAAGTTCTTGTCTCTTATATTTTCAACTTGGCCAGCTTGGATATCCATTAATTCCCCTTTGAATCACCTTTGACTTCAAATTAACTTTTCAATGATAAATAAAATATTTAAAATTATGAAATAACAAAAGTACATACATCTTATTAAAAAGTAGAGTGACGACCTATAACTCATTTCTACAAAATTGATTTATATATTATCCTTTTTTATAAAATAAAAATATATTTATATTATATATTATTTGATGTAAAATCTTTAATATATATTTTTTATTTAAAATTAAATATTTAAAATGTAATAATAAATAATAGATAGTATGATAGCAAAAATGAATTTATCATCGAGTCTTAAACAAAACTCTTGATGATACCATATTATAAAGTTTTCCACTATATTATTTTACATTTCTTATTTTTTAATATAAATTGTTGTGTGAAAGTGGGACTCATGAGTTTAAACTCTTGGCACTATTGACTAGCTGCTTCTACTAACTCTATATATAAATGCTCGCTGCCATCTTTATACATTTCTTATTTTTTAATGAAGATGGTTATAAAACATCATTGTCACTAGTGAAGCCATTTGCATGTAGCAGCAGAAAACAGGTCCAAGAGGAATGAATATTTGCCCATCAAGTAATTTTGCCACCTTCTCGGAAGTTTCTTTACCTTGCACACTAGCTGCCAACATTGACTTTACCATACTTTACCATACCATTGTGAAAGTATTCAGTAAGTTTTTGGCTGGTTCAAAATAAAACAAGGGGAGAAAAGTTGAGTGAAAGTGACAGAAATAGTACACTCATTTGCCTTAAAATACACTTGTTTTCTTCAATTTTATCTTAACCAATTTCTCTCATTTTTAAATATATTCTTTGACTTTTTCTAAATATGACATTTTATCTCTAACTGGGTTCTGTATATTGTGTGCAGTATAAAGCAAATGTTAAAATAAACATTTTTATATTAAAAAAATTTAAAATCTAATTTACAAAAATCTTTTTTTTTATTTGAAAAATAATATCTATTTTATAAAAGTTTATATACAAATAAAAAACACACAGCGCAAAAAAATTGATAATTTTTTTTAAAAGTAATCAATTATTTATATCTATAATTTAAAATAAATTTTATTTAAAATATAGATTAATAATATACATAAAAAATACAATGATGTTGATTATCCTGTTCACGCGTGTGATCGCAAGATGATATATATATGTTATGATTATGATAATTACTGAATGGATTTTTTGAATCTTTGAGATTAAAATATTTATAGATAGTTTTCTAGTGGGGTAATAGGAGAGAAATAATTTTCCCCTTACTTTTCTAACAAGGACGTGAGAGTAAAGAGAAGATCAACTTTTTCTCATTGATTGAAGAGATAGTTTTTTTTTCCTGGTGTGGCCAAAGCAGCTTCTTCTGGACACCTTATCTGCCACGTATGGGAAAGATGGATTAGACGATAGTCATGAATCTGAGTTGGGCCATCCAAGACACAGTCTGGTGACCCGAGGTTCCGTCCGCTCGGTTCTATGAATGTCCTTCTCACAACTTCTTTCGACTGCTTCTCTCCAATCACTACTATAGAATGCATATCTTACAACAGTCGGGAGAAAGCTTCTACTACGCACAGTGGTCCGTGGTAAAGTAAGGTGTGCTTGTATGTGTCCTATTTACAATCATGGAATGCCAGTCATGGTAAAAATATAGTAACGCGTACAATTACATTACACAATCATAGAAAAAGGTTGATGTCATGGATTCGATACCAACGCTAAGATTTTTGCAGATTTAAATACATTTCACGACGGTTCTAAGTCCCAATTGTTGTGAAAGACTTAGTGCATAATACTTTATTACGGTCCTAGTATCCAACCGTGGTGATATGCTTACTTGAGTTTATTATAACTTATGTAGAATACTTGTTTCACCAACTACTCACTAAACATATAACATTTCAATCTGAGTTAGAAATCAATAATATGACAAATTAAGTTATATATTAGAAAGATAAATTACATTGATCAATGTTGTACGAGCTTTTTACAATCCATTATCTGCATTTTACCCTTTAACGGTTATAACTTGTTTCAATGCTTCTAATTCTTCTCCTAGCACTTCCCTTACCTCTAGCTTATTTTGCAAAATATTATTTACTTTGTAGACAAAATTAAGGTGAAGGAAGTGATAGCTGAAGAACTAGAAGCATTGAACCTAGTTCTAACCATTAAAAAGCAAGATACGAATAATAGGCTGTAAAAAGCTCGTAAAATATTGATAAATATAATTTGTTTTCTAATATAAGTTAACAACTCATATTATAATTTTCTAATTTAATTTGAAGGTTATATATTTAGTAAGGAATTGAAAAAAAATACTCAAACCACATACAATATAATAAATTTATCTTCGATGACATGTTGAATGACCGTAATGAAAATTTAAATGTACAACAACATAAAACTTTTATCATCAACAATATACATTAAATAACATATAGCATAGCTCAACAAAAAGAAAATCATCAACAACATACAAATTTTATCAACAACAATATACCATAAACAACATACAACATAGCTCAACAACATATCCTAAACAACATATTCTAAACAACATAGAACTTTTATCAACAACAACATAACTTAAACAACTTATAAATTTTATCAACAAAAACGTGAAGAGGAAGTGAAAGGTGGAAATGTCTACGTACCTGAAATGTGAAAAGGAAGTGAACGGAATATGTTGTGTGTAACACCTTTCCTTGTTATGCAACCATTCATGGAGTAAGGCGTGAGAGAGTGTTAGAATTTTATTAAGAAAGATACAACTATCTGTCTTGGAAGAGAGAAATTTCACTTAAATATAATTTATATTTTTCACCACGGTTGGATAAAACGATTGTGATTAAATATAAGTACATTTCAAAATGATTGCTACTCCAGACCTTGATCAAAGGCATTTTAATTTAATATAAATATTAAATTACAAGTGACATGCCTATTTTGTGACCAAAAAATGGAAAACAGCTGGTGTTGGAATTTAAAGCTAGTAACACTTAACATATTACTATGGTTGTTATTATGGACCATAGTGAAATGTCTTTTAATAAAAGAAATAAAATTGAAGGCGCCTAATTAAGAGTTATTACTTCAGTTGACATAGTATCTAAGGTAATAACATGTTACGTTAGGTTCTTTTTATAATATTAAGTCCTAATAAAGTTGTATCAATCTACAGTCTCAAATGTGCGATGATCTCTCTGAAGCTTACGATGACCATCCCCTCAAGTGTTGCTTGGGGTGATTTCATCAAGCATTTCTTTGGAAAACACATGTAACATTTAAGGCCTAGGAAAACTGCCTTTTGTCTTGGCAATGTGCCATCATCATGGGTCGTCAATTATTTGCATGTGCGTGATCAGGTTTGTAGGAGCCATAATTTACTCGTAGGCACATAACTATGACTTGGAAATGAAGCCTATCATGTCTTAGTTCCCTGGACTTTAAATAGATGAATGATAACCGTTTTCTCCATACTTTCTCTATTTTATAAATTTGAATTTATCCCATGGTTCTTCTTTCCCAAGTTTGACTTCATCTTCGATTCGTCCTAATCTCTAGTGGAAGTATTGACTATTTATCTTTACCTCACTCTTTCTTGCTTGAAACGGAAATTATTTGGGATTTAGATGAGAAAGACAGTGTCATTGATCATTCTACTCACTTGGGGGGTATATAGAGATGTAAAGGAACTGTTTAGAAACATGAAGCACACAAATGAGATAGTTGATTATATCGTCGAGTTAGGAATGTTTAGGTGTTATGATAGTAATTTAAATTCTAGTAATAATAGTGACTCATTTCCCCTATTCTTTCTCGGGAAAATAAGGATCGTTGATGGCATCTAGATCTTCAAAACACCTAGGAGTTGAAGAATACGAGTTGTTTATATGACATATGAAAAAGTAGATTCCTATCATAAGAGTGTATACTTTTCTGATTTGGGCGACGAGGCAATTGTAATTTTGGAGAACTTCTTTGAAAAAGAATGGGTTGACATGGTTCTCTATACCAACATTTCAAATGATTTTTTTCTACTTGCACCACCCTGTCGTTCATGAATTGCGTGGGTGCTTAATTCTTTTTACACTTTTTGTGTATGAGGTCCTTACAACCATACTTGTCTTCCCATATCAGATATCACTCAACAAATGGGTCTTTGTAAGAGCGTTCAAGATAATTTATGGTTTCCTCGAAGTCATACCCACTATAGGAATTTTACTTTCCTCTTACGGTACTAAGACCAAAGGAGGTTGGATGGCTCTAGGTGCCTTGCTGGTGAGGATCCTCTTTACCCATCACTTGAATAATTGCAATAACTAGAGAAATTGCTCATGAAGAAGAGGGATCAAGATACCACTTATATGGTGATATTCAGAGATGATAATGACTATCGCTTCCCTCTATACTAGACGGACGACCTTGTGTTCATAAAAGGCTATAGTCACGATTATTTTACTGTTATAGAGACTGAAGTTGTCAAGGTATTAGAAGTATTTTCCATTTTGAGCTTTGGGAAAATGGTGGAACTCGGTCATCATGATGAATGGGATAAGATAATTGATTAGTACTTGCATAAGTTTGATTTTTTTAGACATTTGGGATTAAGTTTTTTTCTCTATATAATGTTAATTATTTTTTTAGACAACTATCTGTGAACAAGTTGATTGTAGATTAACACCTAAAACCAGACAGGAAAACTATCTACATGACAGACGAAGCAATCTCATACAGGTTTCTTCTCAAACAGTCTAACACAGGCTCTTTCTAATACATCTCCAGGTAGCGGTTAATTCCATTATCCCCAGCAAATCACTAGAAACCTGGACCTCAACCAGAACACATGAAACTTTCATTTCTCCAGAGATAACTCTTCAGTAGAGCCTTGGACAATTGAAGGTCCTAGACTCTTTTCCCCACAAAGTTTTCTTCAAACAAGAAAACAACATAAACCCACATTCCCCAACAGACTCCTCCTCAGACAGTAGGAATAGGAACCCCCAAAGGGACCATGTGTAAATCAACATCTATTTTGGAGGCATCTTTAAGCCCATCTCTGACGACTCTCTGTTATCTCCTCCAAATGGAATTTGTAAGCCCATTCCCTACATTATTAATCATCAGTGTTATTTCATACGAGTGCAATTTTCTAGGCACTCTAGTGTTCAATCATCTTCCACCTTCAGATCACGAAAGGCAGAAAAGCCAATCTAAATCCTCAGGTTTAAGCCGATTGAACAGGGGCAGCTGTTGTACCCCAAAATTTTCCCTCTCATGTTTTCTAAGATTTTTCTTATATGGGTGGACACAAGCATTTGATTAAAGGAAAAAATAATTTTTTTTGAAGATAAATAAGGTCTTTCGATTGGCATGAACAAGGCGTCTTTCGATTGTCATTTTGATAAGCTTCGATTGGGCACCTAACCTCCTCGAAGCTTGCCTTAGTTTTTCAAGCTTCGATGGAAGCCTTGTCCTGTTGCTTGTTTACTGGATACACGCTTTGACTGGGCATGTATTTCCTTAAAACAACTTCTTTCAATTCAGAAAGGAAGGGCCTCTTGTTTGTGCCCCTTCGATTGCACCACTGTCTTTGCATGATGGCTTGACTCATAAATGTAATGGCTACCTGCATGCAAGCTGGATCCTTGCTTCAATTGAGCATTTGTTTTCCTTAGAGCAAGCTTATTTCATGCTTTTACTAGGAAAACTATCCCTCTGGGCGTGCCTCCAGCGCACAAAAGCAAGAACTTCTCCAAACTGGCCTTCGATTCACAAAAACTCCCATTGGGCAAAAGACCCCTCAGCGTGTCACCAGCGCACGTGTCCCTCTTCAGTTTGTCTTCAGCACAAGGCCAAGACTCCTTCAAAGTTGCCTTCAACCACAATGCACTGGCCACCTTTGTGCCAGCTTTGCCTAGGCAATGGCCTCCTTTATGCCTGCCCTGACTTGCTTCATGCTAGCATCCACAAGGCATAGGCTGCCTTTGTGCCAGTTTCGACTAGGCGCAGACCCCCCTTTGAAACAATTGTATACACTTCAGCATGAAAAAGGCCCAGTCGAAGGCCACACAAGAGACCCATTTGAAGGAAGTAATACTAGAGCCAGTCGAAGGGTACACAAGAAGTACATTTGAAGAAGCATGCAAAAGGCTCGGTCGAAGGCCACACAAGAGACCCATTAGAAGGAAGTAATACTAGAGCCAGTCGAAGGGTACACAAGAAGTACATTTGAAGAAGCATGCAGAAGGCCCATTCGAAGGCTACACAAGAATCCCCGTCGAAGGCTACACAAGAAGTCCAGTCGAAGGCTACACAAGAGGGCCAGACGAAAATCAGCACTAAAGTGTATTCGAAGGAGCCAAAATGTCCTCATACATTCAAATTTCAAAAAAGGACAAGATCCCATGTTTTTGGCCAACGTTACAAACTCTCATTCATGGCTTTCAAACATAATTAAGGCTGTTTAAACCTTTAACTTCTTGTCCCCTCCCTCCTACTCTATATAAGTAGTGTGCTTGCAAGCCAAACACAAACACATTGGAGATACGCTGCCCATAAACCCACCATAGTTATCAAAAATCTCATAAGTGATCCAAATCAAATCAGCCCTTAAACAAAGGGTATCCACGTCCAGAAGCCAAATCGAAGAAATCATCAAACAAGGATACCCACACTCATCATCACATATTCATCCATCAACCATTGGTAGGAATTGGTAAAAAGATCAATCTCTAAATTTGCATGACACATCAATATTTGTAATTTCATTCGATTTGTTGTTCAAGACTAAAGACCTGGGTTCGACCCCAGGTTTGCCTTTGTTTTGCTTCTAACGCTTGTTGCAGATCCAGCATAAATAAGGCCAGTGTGTACAGAATCGAAGGACCTGGGCTTGGCACCCAAGTCATGCTTTTAGTTTTGCTAACATACCTTTGTAGATTCAGTCCCCTCACAACATCCACCCCTGGATCGAAGGGCAAACACCTTGATCGAAGGCTACCCTTTTTCCTATGGATCGAAAGCCATCTTTCTCTAGATCGAAGACAACTTTTTCCTCTGAATTGAAGCATTGAGTCTCCCTGGATTGAAGGATCCCATCACTCCTTCATATTTTATTTTTTGTTCCTTTTTGTTATTTATTCATTGATCCTTTTTTTATTTAAATTAATCTTAAATAAGAAATCACAAAAAAATAATATTAGGATAGTTTTTATTAATCAAATTAATTTGTAAATAAATTAATTAAGTATTTTAACCTTTTCCTAAAATTAAAAATTAAATAGACTTAGGCTTGATTTTAATTTATACATAAAAAACAAAACAAAAGGTTTTTACTTCTTAGGATATTTCTAGACGTTATTTTCAATTTCACACGCGTTTATTTAATTTCTCATTTTTATTATTAATGTACTTGCTCACTGGATGTAATAGATTAAAACCAGGATATTTATTGCTTTACCCCCATCATTTTTAGACATGTAAATTCCCTCCCCAAAGCATTGTAATATCGTTAGATTTAAATTTCTGCATTTTAATATTCTGTAATATACATTAACTGCTAGTAACTAGGTATGTATGATAAGACTAATAATCAAACGCTAGCAAACTTAACAAAAAGACAAAAATAGTTGAATTGAATCAATTGCACATATGCATCTCTAGGGTACCTCACGTTGGTTGCCTTTAGAAATAAAAAAGTCATGAGGCAGGAACGCTTTAGCAAAGACCCATAAATCAAAAGATCATAGTCCCTCGATGACCCAACAGCTGGCTTCTCGATAAATGATCTAGTCCCTAAATTTTTTTTCTAAAGCGTCTCCACAAGTTGCCTTCGTGACTGTAACATCCCTTTCGAATGTCCCTAATACATCCAACGATAGAGCTACCTACTCACTAATAGTAGGATAGCACTGTCTAAAGGATAGGAGGAAAAGAACGTCCCTTTTCGAGTATAAAAGTAGACAGCTGTTAGAAGTTTGCTCAAAAAAACATTTTGCACTTACACAAATACTACTTTTCAAAAGTAATTTTCAAAACATCTACTTTGTTAACACTCTTGAGGACTGATACAAGAGTTAAACGCAAAGCAAATCGCTGCAATAAGGCATTTTCCAAACATTTTCAAAAAACACAAAGCACAAAGGTATTTCAAAACGAGCATACCTCTAAGAGCCCGTAGAAAACTACGGATGTAAAGGGTGCTAACACCTTCCCTTTCTATAATCTACCCCCCTTACTCAGAAAATTCTCGAAAAGGTCTTTTCTGTTCTTTTCACCCTTTCCTTTATTGGATACAAGAAAAGTCGATGATGACTCTTGCTTACCGCAACATTTGCGAATACAAATGCAAAACCAGTATTAACACTCGCCACACATAGAAGAAGGTGGAATAAGGAGAAAATTAGTTTGATGGTCCTAAAATCTATTCTAATGGTCTTTTGATCAAGGACAAGAAAAGGTTTGTAAAGAAGGCAATAACCCTTTCTCCCCGGCCTATCAAGAATCTTTAGTCGATAGAGGTTGACAAAATTTTCTCCCCTCCTCGATCCATAAAAAATGACGTGTCCAGTATTTAGAGACCTTCCTTCTAGAGGATGATGATGGAAAATATCACGAAGAATAACTCGTAATGGTGTACATCTCAGGGGCTTCTCCAAAAGGTACATCGATGCCATTCTTATAGAACAAGAATTTTGATGCCAAAAGTTATGTGAGCAATCACTTCAACTTTTTTATTGAGTTCCCCAATGATCAGAAGATAGTGAGTCGGTTGAGGGCCATGCATATGTCTAAATTGGTGGAGACCTATCTGATAAGGGGCCTAATGTTGGAATTTCTATTGTATAACACCCATTGCCAAGCATACATGTCAAGTGTGGAGATGAATACCAAATAGTACACAATGAAGAATATGCTCACTGTGGTCCAAGATTCATTGAAGTATACAATTGATGAGTATGATGAGGCAGGTCGCTCCATGACTAAGCTAAAGGATGAATATGAGAATAAAATTTCTGAGAAGCTCTCCTATGTAGTAAGACAACTCAAAAGTTCAAAGGATTCTCTTCAGGCGGCAAAAATTCGTAAGAATAAGTTCGAAGATAATCTTTTATAATGTAAGGGAGGGATAGTCAAAATTATAGATATGTTCTTTAAGTGGGATAAACCCTATGTTGCCTTCCTTTATCCCAGTCAACATTTGAGATATATCAACTTGTTTAAGGTTATATATGGCAATCAACTGGTGCATGATAAGGATGAGCTTGATAAGAAGATGTCCCTTGTCGAGGAAGAGATATACTTTATCCGAAGGTTACTCACATCCATGAAGAGAGGTGAGTTCAAGATGGATAAGAGTTTGTATTTTTTTCTTTGTAGGCCCCCTTGTAATCACGCCCATCAGGGTTTTAAGGAATATATTTAGACCTTATGGCGCTTTATTTTATAGCTTTCTGAGAATTTATTACTCATATAATCAAGTTGTAGTCACGCGACGTGTTTCCCCTTATGTGTTACGTGAATGACCTATTGAGGCAGTGACAGATTCTAAAAAAGGTCGAGTATTGACATCCTGATAAGTCAGCAAAGACTCCCTCTTGGGATCCAGCAAAATTGTCAGGTAAGGAGATAAGGATCCTTATGTGAAGGATCAAATAAGTATTATCTAATGAGAGAGAAATGATCTACAATAAAGCCAAAAAAATTATTATCTGATAAGGCATAAATGATCCTTCTATAAAGGTTTAGCAAAGTAGTTCTTTATAAGGCGACAAAGATCCTTCTGTGAAGGTACAACAATGTATTGTCTGATAAGGCAACAAGGATCCTTAGTAGTTGAGTGGGGTTTCATATGATAATGGCGATTAAACCTTTGTAAAACTATATTAAATAAAAATCTTTACCTTAGGCGAGAAAATGTCAGAGTAAATAGAGTCAATGAGAAAATACACCTCATGCAATTGTTCGGCCCACATACCCTTGGTGTCATCTAACTTATTCTTTATCCCATAAAGCATTATTCTGTTTGCCAATTCAACTTGTTCATTCACATGAGTGTGAACAACTCAAATAACTTCATTTGAATTCCTAATTGGTGGTAAATTTCCACCATAAATGAGTTGGAGAAGTGAGTTTCATTATCCAAGACAATACTCATTGGCAAACCAAGCCGATAAGTAATACACTTCTATTAAAAATGTTGTACTCTCTCTATTGAGATTTTCAAAATGACCTCAACTTCTATCCACTTTTTGAATTAGTCCACCCCCACAAGAAAGAACTTTAGATGACTTGGAGGTAGAGGGAAGGGAATCAAAATGTCCATGCTCCACTAATAAAAAAGACAAGGAGATGTGACAAAGTTGAGGATTTTGGATGGCTCATGGTGAAGATTGGAACGACTCTTACATTTGTCACACTTTCTATAAAAAAAATTTAGATTATCATTCATAATGTTTGACCAAAATTAGACCCCTTTGTGGACCTTGTGAGAACCAAGGCAGTTTCAACCTTGCCTAAGTATCTCAGCATGGGAGAAATCTTTCCTATATTACCATGGTACACTTCACTGATACCTTATGATCTTATTCACTTTGGTTTTTTCTGAAGGAAGTTCCTCTATCATTAGGTAGTTGTTGTACCCCAAAATTTGCCCTCCCATATTCTTCAAGAATTGCCATGTCAAGCTTCAAAACCTCCCCAAGGGTTGCACAGTTCAAGAGCCTCATGAACAGTCAAAATTAGGGTTTTGGTCCTGATCAAGAAAATGAAGTTTCCAAAAGCCCAATCAAGTCCCACATGCCTATAAATATGGTCAAGCATCCTCATACAAAGTTTCAAGACTTTCAGCACAAAATTGCATAGTCAAAACCCTAATGGCACTACAGTCAACTGTAGGGGCAAAATGGTCATTTGACAGTCAAAAGTTCAAATTTTTGGTCAACATCTCATTTTGAAGCCACAAACATCATTTGATCAATGCTTGATCATGATTCTCAAAGCTTGGCTCAAAAATCATCAAGATGCAAAAGTTTCCTTATTTGGACAGCTGAAAAAGGCAACTGTAAATTGACCAGGGCATAACTTTCACATGGATTATCAGAAAAATTCCATCCAAAGCTCATTTTGAAGAGAAAGACATTTCCTACAACTCATCCTCATACTTAAAGTCCAAGAAATGCTCTCACAAAAAGTTATCAATTTCAACATTATAGGTCATTTTCAAAAGTCAACAAAAAGGGACTTTAAGTCAAAGGCCATAACTTGAGATTGGTAAATCAAAATGACATAGTACCTAATGAATTGGTTAGAGGACTCAAAGACCTTTCCAAAATGTCCAAGAACATGAGCAAAGCTTTAAAATGGAGCAAGTTATGCCTTGTGGAAGTTGGGAAATTTTTGGATATTTTGAAAAGTCAACATTGGTTCAAATAACCTAAAATTGCTAATGGGCCTACTTTTCTTCCACAATTCATCATCCCAAGCATGTGCACGACCATTTGGCCCAAAGGGAAGTTTTTCTTCATTTTTTATTTATTTATTTGAATTTTTATTAATAATAATTCATTTAAATCAATTAAATACATGAAAAATAATTAACCTAAGTTTTTCAATCCTTTTGTGCATATAATATCTTCAAAAATTCGTGCATGATCAGATATGGAAGAATTGGAATTGATTGGATATGATTTGTACAAAATAGCATGAAAAAAGATTGAAAAAAGATCTTGAAAAATCAAATCTTTCAAACCATGAATGCTAAGGTTTTTGATTGATTTCTTTGACCTAATTCACTCATACATAAGTATAGAACACAACCCTAATGCCAAAAACCAAGAAGCTGCGCCAGACATAGAAAAGAAAACTTGAAAATTTTTGCCAAAAACTCAAATCTAAAAACCTATTTGCAGGTCGTTTCAAGCCACAAAACTCATCCTATTGCCTTCCAAGGACCTCAAGCAACCTTCCTGGATCAAAAACATCAATCCTAACACCTTGAAACGGTATACAGAAGTCAAGCTTTTTCCACTTTTTCTCATAATCGTATTTTACATTCTATGCACATTCATGGCATTTTGTTTATAGATTCATGATCAGTGATGTGTTTTAAAGCTAACCATGTAAATTAATTATGTTTTTGAGCATTATACACGATTCCACCATGTGAGCATATTAGGGTTCATGAAGCTCCAAATTGGGGGTTTTAAAATATGAAACAATTGGAGCTTGAGACCAAAGCCATTCAACTCAGTGCGGTTAGACGAAGAGAAGGCCACCCTCGCGCCTAATTTATGAGGCCTTATGGCCTATTCGCTATTTTCTCTAATGGTATGTTATAGAACGGTTCAAAACCGTTGCTTATTGTTTTTGTATTTCAGAAAAAGAAAACACAACGAAGAGGACGATGAAGTAGAAGGCGCTGATTGGATCATTCAAATTCTTCGCGCGTTTTTGAGCCACTGACTATTTTTCTTTTATAATGTTTGTTAGTTATTAAATGTTAAACGTGCGTGGAATGGCTTAGTGGTATACGTATGTGCTGGCAACGTTCATGACCTGGGTTCGAGCCCCAGGTCCTCACTATTTCCATGTTATTTTTCAATCAATATTCCCATGCAGTTTCAATGCTGAAGCGTATCATGCACCTTCAGAATCAAACCGTCCACACGTTCAGTTTCATCAATCCAAGGGCATAGATTTGAGGAATATGGTACGCGTGAGTCAACACTTGAGTACGTGATTGGAAAAGTCAGCCAGGCCTGAAGCTCATTGGGCCAGATTGCTAAAGATTTCACCTCCACTTTGGGGACTGATACCCCCCTAGGTTTGCCATTTTATTTTTTTCTTTTGCATTATTTCTATTTTCTTTTTAATTATTGTTTTTAATTAATTTATTATTTTCATAATACACAAAAACCATAAAAAAATCAGAAAAGAGAAAAAATATAATAAATATTTTATTTTAGTATTTTTTAAATAAATTGCATTAATTAAATTTAGTTATTAAATTAGGTTTAATAGTAATGTTTTCATAATTAATTTAAAATTTGTAGAACTAGGGTTTATGATAATTTTTATTCCTTTTTATTTTTCTTTCATAATAATTAAAATATTAAATATTTATTTTTGTAATTAAAATTGCATGTAAATTAATTAGGGTTAATTTTAGGGTAAAACTTTAATCTTCTTTTTAAATAAATTAAAATAACTAGAATTAGGGTTAGCATTTATTTTAATTAATTCTTTTTCATTAAAATCACAAAATACCAAAAAATACCAAAAAGACAATTTCTTTTCCTTTTAATTTTAATTAATTCATCGTTTAATTTAATTTTGCCAAAAGGGTCCAACGCCCTCGTTTAATTCTTATTTAATTCGCGCGTTTATTGTCTATTTCTTTTAATGTTTATGTATCTCTCCCAAGGCCTTGTAATTAATTTCTCGCACTTTTAATTCTTTATTTTCTTTAATTCTTTATTTTTCTGTCAAATCGGGTCCCGGTTTAATTTTGGCGATGTGGACCCGCGCCTTTTGTAATAGCTTAGAATCTTTTATTTCTCGCAATACTTTTAACTGTTAAATAAATGCATGCAAGAATGAATGACAAAAAAATAAAAACAAGCGCATAGATCGCCCATGACATGACAAGATAAATGCAAATGAATCTGACACACAAAATCACACACCACCCCTAGGGTACGCCTCACTGTTGCCTTGCCTCGAAAGGTGATCGTCGAGTAGAGGATGTCTTAGTAAGTCCTCATGATCCGGGAACCTGGCATGAGGGTAGCTTCTAAGGTGTCTTCCCATTGCTCTGGTGATCACCATGTCCCGAACCTCGAATTGACCCGAACACCTCCAACGGTGGTGCTACCTACCTCTCAATGGTGGGATGGCACTACTTGAAAGGACATCTACACAGATGAATTCCTTAGGGTAGGTAGACGACTCTAGATACTTGCTCTAACTTTCAAAACAAATCAAAAATACTTTTCACACCGACACCTTTTCAAAAAGCTTTCGAAAGCAATTTTTCAAACACTCTTGAGGACTGATACAAGAGTCGAACTGGAATTTTCAAAGAAACTTTTTAAAAACCCACAGTTGAAAAGCAAACAAACCATTTTTGAAAACACAAATGAGCAAGTATCTAAGAGCCCATGGATAACCATGGATAGAAAGGGTGCTAACACCTTCCCTTTCTATAACCTACCTCCCGAACCGAGAGCAATCTCTTTAAGGAATTTTTCTGTGCTTTTGTCCTTTCCATTTGGAGAAAATAAAAGACGGTGGCGACTCTTGCTTCCGCGACATTTCGCGAACCAACGTTAAACAGTCAGTTCCAGATCCACCGATCACAGAACTGGCGACTCTGCTGGGGACTTAACTTAAAGTGAGGTGTACCTTAGGGCTAGTTCATAACTGTGTTTTCAATTGTTTTCCTTGTGTGCTTTAAATTGTGGGTTGCTTGGGAGTTCTATAGATCCTAACCCGGATCTGGGGGATACCTTCTTAGAAAGTAGCAACAAGACTGTGAGGGAACTGTGCGGGGTATACCGACATGGTTGAAACAGTCTGCTACGTTGATGTGGCACTTTGGTGTGTACCGGTAACCCTTGAGTTCAGTCAAGGAGAGTACGGGGCCTCCGCGTGGTGTCGTGAAGCATCAACAGACCTTAGGAACCTTAATTAAACTATCTTGGCCTCTTTAGGGTAGTGAGATAACTGACCTTGGTGCAGTCCGAGGTTGGTTGATACTCGATACTACACTCAATTGAGGGTTGCTTTCCTGGAATATTTCGGTCGCCAGTTCAGTGGCTAAATCGAAACGATGAACAATGAAAGCAATCCCGTGATATTGGGACCCTTAGAACCCGGTTACTTCTAATAGGACAGGTTGAACCCACCAACTTCAAGAGGGTACTACCCAGACCCCATGCTGGCCTTAAACCCTAAGGGCTTGTCTTGTGTGCCTTGTGTGCCTTACATGTTTGTCTTTGTAAATATCTGTGGTGTGTTTAATCATAGCATCATGACATCATCCAGCATCATATGCATTGACTAACCATTTCAGGGGTTCGAATTTTCATCTTTGTTCTTGTTTTGTAGGACATGGAAACTGTTCGTAGAAAGACAATTCAAGTCAGTCTTGTAAGGAACCCTCCTCAGCTTAAGGAGATTATATCCAGGATTCCCAAGAACTCTTCATTCAGTGAAAGACATGGAAGTCTCATCATCTTGGTCAACACCAACATCGAGGAAGATATGATAAAGGTCCTGTTCCAGTTCTTTGACCCTCTGCATCACTGTTTCACCTTCTTGGACTATCAGTTGGTACCTACATTGGAGGAGTTCTCCCGGCTCCTGAAGATCCCTATCCTTGATCAGCTACCCTTCAACGGTACAGAAAAGGAACCCAAGCTTGAAGAGATTGCTAAAGCCTTGCACCTACAGTCATCTGACCTCAAGGGACATTGGGAAGTTAGAAGTGGTATCAAAGGGTTCTTAGCCAGGTTTCTGTTTGAAAAGGCCCATGAATGTTGGAACTCCCTTGACTTGCAAGCTTTTGAAGAGGTTGTGGCCCTCCTTGTCTATGGTTTGGTGTTGTTCCCTAACCCAGATTAGCTTATTGATATCAGTGCTGTCCATATCTTTATGTCCAGGAATCCTATACCTACGTTGCTGGGGGACATCCTTCACTCATGTTACACTCGAACCATGAGAAAAAGAGGTGTCCTTATGTGTTGCACTCCCCTCCTGGGAAGGTGGTTTATTTCGCACCTTCCACAATCAGTTTTGAAGAATGAGCGGGGTTTGAGATGGTCACAACGGTTGATGACTCTTACACATGCAGATATACATTGGTGCCCTCGGTCCAGAGAAGATGTCACTATCATTGATCGTTGCGGGGAGTACCCTAATGTTCCTTTACTTGGAATCAGAGGAGGTATTACTTACAGCCCATGCCTGGCTTGGAGATAGTTTGGTTATGCTCGGAGGGATGGTCCTCATGACATGTTAATTCCTGACATAGTTTTTGACTTCTACAACGATACTCAAGGACTTCGCCAGAGATTTATCAGAGCTGGAGGATGCCAAGTAGGATAGACAGCAAGACACTGGGGCACAGGAACTCCATCCCGTTGGAACCTTATCTCAAGTGGGTACGAGCCCGCTCCCAGAAGTTAGTAATGCCTTATCCTCATATGCTCCCAGTAATCAAAGAGCCAGTCTTGGAAGGGGAAGTGTCCTATACTATTCAGCACCCTGATATGCCCACATCCTGGGAAGAGATGCAGAAGAGCTGGATCCAGCTTAAGGAAGAACGTAATTCTCTTGAGACCAGTCTACATGCTAGTGAAAAGAAGGTCTTGGAGCTCACCCGCCTGTTGCATGAGGAGAGGAATCTCAACACTTACATAGCTCCAAAGAGGATGCGCAGTGTATTTTGGGATTGATTTGCTTTTGTATTATTTTGCCCATGAGGCTTTGATGTACTGAACAATTTTCCTTAATGATAACGTGTGTTCTTTTTTGTCTACAACAAATTTGAACTTTCGAACCCTTGAATGCATTGCATAAACACATATCATTCATCATGTGCATAGCAGGTTTTTCCTCTTTTCAGGTTGCTTACAGTTCTTCGCTGTTTATTTCAGCACCATGAATCCTGACTCGTCATCAACTGAGACATCCATCAAAGCTCTTCAGGCGCAGAATGCGCAATTTCAGGAATTAATCAAGGGTTTGGCTCAAGGCCAAGAAGAGCTGAAGGCCCTGCTCCTGAAGAAGGAGAAGAAGAAGAAGAGAAGAACTGTTCTGTTTAGCTCGGGCCGAAGGTTTGGCAACACTTTACAGAATGAAGAAGCTGGTTCTTCCATTGGCAAGAGTACTCCTCAAACAGAAAAAGGTCCTAGTCCGGTAGTCTCTGACAACGAGACTGATTTTGATGAAGAGCAGTACTCTCCCGCAGAAGACAGATACAAGCAACTGGAGGATAGGTTGAATGCTATGGAAATACAACAGGTACCTGGGCTGGATTTTGGAGATATGGGTTTGTCTACTGGTGTGATCATTCCTCGGAAGTTCAAAGCACCATCTTTCACTAAATATGACGGGGCGTCTTGTCCCAAGCTACATCTCAGGTCCTATGTTCGGAAGATCCAACCGTACTCAGCGGATAAGAATTTGTGGATCCACTTCTTCCAGGAGAGTCTTTCAGGGACTCATCTCGAATGGTTCTATCAGCTGGATGGGACCAAGGTTCGTAACTGGGAGGAGTTGGCTACTGCTTTCTACAAGCAGTATCAATATAATGCCGACCTTGCCCCTACACGTACCCAACTCCAGGGTATGTCGTTAGGTTCAAGTGAAGGTTTTAAGGAGTACGCTCAGAAGTGGAGAGACCTGGCTGGCAGGGTGCAGCCACCGTTGACTGACCGAGAGTTAGTAGACATGTTCTGGGGGACCCTATCTGGGCCATTTTTCAACCATCTTATCGGGAATTCGTCTGCAGGGTTCACTGACCTGATTCTGACTGGAGAGAGAATTGAGGCTGGGTTGAAGTCTGGTAAAATTCCGAAGGGTGCATCGTCTAGTTCTGAGAAGAAACCCTTCAAGAAAGAGGCTAGTGCTGTATACGGTTCCAAGAGATCAGAGAGATCTGAGCGCCGCCAATCTGTCAGTGCGGTAATGATTGCTAAGCCTGCTGCCGCTCCTCGGCCAACCAATCCTCAAAGGGCTGAAAGACCCCGGAGAGAGTTTACCCGTTTGAGCATGACTTTATCGCAGATCTTGCCACAGTTGCTATCCACCAATTTAGTGACTGTCAGAGAGGCTCCGAAGTTTCCAAATACTACATCTCCTAAGTACAATACAAATGCTCGTTGTGCTTAGCATTCTGATAGCCCGGGGCACTCCACTGATGACTGTTGGGCATTAAGGAGTAAGGTGCAAGACCTTATCGACGCGAAGGAGATACAGTTCGAAGCGCCTGAGAGGCCGAATGTGGTTACTGCCCCTATGCCTCAGCATGGGGTAAATGTTGTTGACGAAGATGTTTACGCTGTTTCTGTGGATGATCTAGCCACTCCTCTGAAGACTGTCAAGAGGAACCTGCTGCTGGCCGGTTTATTTCCGGGTTGCAGTGAGGGTTGCCTGTTCTGTGCTGTTTCCCTATCTGGTTGCCCCTTGCTGAAGTTAGGCATCCAAAGCCTAATGGATAGCAAGGAGATTTTGTTTAAGAAGTCTGCTGTTCAGTTGGTCCCGGTAGAAGAAGTTTCTGTGGTTACCATCTTCAATAATCCGATCAAGGCTCTCCCGAAGAAGCCTATTCAAATCATGACTGTTGCACCTGTGGTTATCACTGTTCCGGGGCCTCTTCCCTATGTATCTGATAAAGCTGTCCCCTGGCATTATGGGGCCGATGTGTATGTAAACGGGATTAAACAAGAGTTCAACACTGGTGCCAGTATCTGTGATATCACTGGCCCAACCAAAGTCACCCGCAGTGGCAAGCTCTTCTCGCCTGACATTGCACCGCCTGCTGCTCGAAGACCACTCCTTATAACTCCTACAAGTGTACCTGTTCCTATTGCCGATCAAGTTGTTTCTCCTGCTGCCGAGTCATCCAATGCTCGGGGCAAAGGAATTGAAGTTGAGCCTGCCCAGATGGAGGCACCTATACCTGTAACTGCTGAAGCCTCCCAACAAGAGATGGAGGAAATCTTGAAAATTATAAAGAAGAGTGACTTCAATGTTGTGGAACAGCTGGGGCACACGCCCTCCAAAATCTCCATGCTCTCTTTATTGCTGTGCTCCGAGGCCCATGCTAAGGCCTTGATCTCGTTCCTCAAGATGGCCCATGTGCCACAAGAGACATCTGCTGTCCAATTCACTGACTGCGTAGCAAATCTGACAGCGGATAATGGCTTGGGTTTCTCAGATGCTGACCTGACTGCGAAGGGAAGAGACCACAATGATGCTCTGCATGTCTCTATCGAATGCAGGGGCACTACCTTGGCACATGTATTGGTGGATACTGGTTCGTCCTTGAACGTGTTACCCAAGAAGGCTTTGGACCGTTTAGATTGTGAAGGCCTGGAATTGAAACCCAGCAATATCATCGTCAGGGCCTTTGACGGTTCAAAAAGGATGGTTCATGGAGAGGTTGACATTCCTATTCGTGTGGGATCTCAGGTGTTTGACTCTACTTTTTATGTGATGGATATCCGTCCATCATACTCTTGTCTACTGGGTCGACCTTGGATACATAAAGCTGGGGCAGTGACCTCTACCTTGCACCAGAAGCTGAAGTACCCTGTCAGAGGGAAGATCGTCACTGTACAGGGAGAGGAGGAATATATGGTAAGCCACCTAAATTCCTTCAGATACATTGAGATGGACGGGGAGTTTATTGAAACCCCCTTTCAGCATTTCGAGGAGGTGCTTCCAATTTCAGCAGCAGCAGAAACAGCGGTCGAGGAGAATGTTCCTTTGAAGATGGCTTCCCTGAAGGATGCCCGGGCTGTGGTTCAAAAAGGTGAATGTGCTAACTGGGGCAGGCTTCCAGACTTTACACAGAAGACTGACAAATTTGGGCTGGGTTTTACTGCAGAGGGTCAGAAAGCTATGCGGAAAGCGAAGACCGGAAGACCTCCTGTGTTCATTACAAATCCAGGAGTGAATGCTGTTGGGGAAGACAACGAAATGGATGAAGCAGAATTCAATAGCTGGATCTACCCGACAACCGAAGGCGGATTGACCAATTGGATTGCCAAAGACCATACTCCTGTTACCTTTGTGACGCAGTAATAAATTTCTTTGTTTCGTTATTTGTAATAAACAATAAATAAACTATATGGCCCGGTGTCTTACCCGAGGCACCGTGGTTTTATTTGTGAGGGCATATAAATTGTCATTTCATATATCATAAATGAAAATCTTGGACGTTTTCTCGCATTGCAAATCTTATGCTCCTTTTCTGTCTTTCTTTCCTTTACATATATTTCAAAACAACTGTATTTACACACACACTCACTCATACAGGTTTCAATCCACTCTGGATCTCACTGGTAACGACTCTGCTACTGCCAGTTATGACTTCGAAAATCCGATCAACTTAGCCGAAGACGAAGGTGAAGATGATTGCGAAGTGCCTGGAGAGCTTGCAAGACTGTTGCTTCAGGAAGAGAGGGCAATTCAACCCCATGAAGAGCCAGTGGAAACAATAAACTTGGGTACTGAGGCAGACAGGAAAGAGGTAAAGATTGGTGCCAACCTAGAGCTCAGCGTGAAGCAACGGTTGACTCAGATGCTGCATGATTATATGGAGATCTTTTCTTGGTCCTACGAAGACATGCCCGGGTTGGATACCGACATTGTGGTCCATCACTTGCCAACTAAGGAAGATTGCCCTCCGGTTAAGCAAAAGGTCCGCCGTATGCGTCCAGAGATGTCTGAGAAGATTAAAGTCGAGGTTATGAAACAATTTGATGCCGGGTTCCTTGCAGTGACTTCTTACCCTCAGTGGGTTGCTAACGTGGTGCCGGTACCAAAGAAAGATGGAAAGGTCAGAATGTGTGTCGACTACAGGGATCTGAACAGGGCCAGCCCCAAAGATGACTTCCCCCTACCTCACATTGATGTCCTTGTTGATAATACAGCTCAGCACAAGGTATTCTCTTTCATGGATGGCTTTTCAGGTTACAATCAGATCAAGATGGCACCTGAAGACATGGAGAAGACTACATTTGTTACTCAGTGGGGCACCTTCTGTTACAAGGTTATGCCATTCGGGTTGAAGAACGCTGGGGCAACCTACCAACGTGCCATGGTTGCTCTATTTCATGACATGATCCATCATGAGATAGAAGTGTATGTTGACGACATGATCGCGAGGTCCCAGACTGAGGAAGAGCACCTAGATCATCTGCAGAAGTTGTTTGACCGGTTGAAACTGTACAAACTGAGATTGAACCCGAACAAGTGCACCTTCGGGGTAAGATCTGGAAAGTTGCTAGGCTTCGTGGTAAGTGACAAGGGTATCCAAGTGGATCCTGCCAAGGTTAAAGCTATTCAAGAGATGCCAGTTCCTAGGACAGAGAAGGAAGTCAGAGGCTTTTTAGGACGCCTAAACTACATTGCTCGATTCATCTCACACCTGACTGCTACCTGTGAGCCAATCTTCAAGCTGCTGAAGAAAGATCAGGTAGTACATTGGAACGATGAATGTCAGGCTGCTTTTGACAGAATCAAAGAGTATCTCCAAGAACCACCCATCCTTATGCCACCAGTTGAAGGGAGACCTCTGATACTATACCTGACAGTGCTCGACAACTCAATGGGGTGTGTGCTGGGGCTGCATGACGAGTCTGGCCGAAAAGAGCATGCCATTTATTACCTTAGCAAAAAGTTTACCGACTGTGAGACCCGATACTCACTGCTCGAGAAAACTTGCTGCGCTTTGGTATGGGCTGCTCGCCGGCTGAGACAGTATATGCTGACTCACACTACCTTGTTGATCTCAAAGATGGATCCTATAAAGTACATATTCGAAAAGCCTGCTCTGTCTGGGAGAATCGCAAGATGGCAAATGATCTTAACGGAATACGACATTCAGTACACGACCCAGAAAGCCATCAAGGGAAGTGTATTGGCAGACCACTTGGCACATCAGGCTGTAGATGACTATCAGTCAATGAACTTCGAGTTTCCGGATGAAAGCATCATGATAGTAACAGATTGTGAAGTACCTGGACCGGATGAAGGACCTGAGGAAGGATCCCGATGGTCTATGCACTTTGACGGATCCTCCAACGCTTTGGGAAATGGTATCGGCGCCATAATCATATCACCTCAAGGTACTCATACTCCACTCACTGCCCGGCTATGCTTCAACTGTACCAACAACATGGCAGAGTATGAGGCGTGCATCATGGGTCTTCAAGCTGCGATCGACCTAAGGATCAAGTTTCTGAGTGTCTTCGGAGATTCCGCTCTTGTGATCAATCAGATCAAAGGAGAGTGGGATACGAAACATCCGAACCTTATCCCTTACAGAGAATGTGTGTTGACCCTAATCCCCCACTTCACAGAGATAACCTTTGAGCACTTTCCGAGAGAAGAGAATCAGTTGGCGGACGCGTTAGCTACAATGTCTTCTATGTTCAAGGTCAAATGGGACAATGAGGCTCCCCGGATCATCATCTGGAAACTGGACGAGCCGGCATACTGTTGCGATCTCGAGACTGAATTGGTAACCGAGAAGCCTTGGTACCATGAGGTGAAGAGATACTTGGAAACTCAAGAATACCCTGAAGGTGCATCTGTCAACGATAAGAAGTTCCTGAGAAGGTTCGCGACAAAGTTCTTCCTTAGCAACGACATCTTGTACAAGCGAAACCATGATTCAACCTTACTGCGTTGTGTGGATAAGACTGAAGCAGAAAGGATCATGGAAGAGCTACATGAAGGGACCTTTGGTACATATTCCAGTGGGCATACAATGGCAAAGAAGATCCTTCGGGCAGGGTATTACTGGTCCACAATGGAAGCTGACTGCTACCAACATTCCAGGACATGCCATAAGTGCCAGATTTATGCAGACAAGGTGCATGTTCCTCCGGTTCCCCTGAATGTTCTGACTGCGCCTTGGCCGTTTGCAATGTGGGGCATAGACATGATTGGCAAGATTAAACCTACGGCATCTAATGGGCATCGCTTCATCCTAGTGGCGATTGATTACTTTACAAAGTGGGTCGAAGCAGCATCCTATGCTACGGTAACCAAGACTGTTGTGGCACGGTTCATTCGGCATAATCTGATCTGTCGGTACGGTGTCCCTGAACGAATTATTACAGACAACGGTACCAATCTGAATAATAAGATGATCACTGAGCTCTGCGAGCAGTTCAAGATACAACACCACAATTCTTCTCCTTACAGACCGAAGATGAATGGGGCTGTCGAAGCAGCAAATAAGAACATTAAGAAAATCGTGCAGAAGATGACAGTGACTTATAAAGATTGGCACGAGATGTTACCGTTCGCTCTACATGGGTACCGTACCTCAGCTAGGACGTCAACCGGGGCAACTCCTTTCTCTTTGGTTTATGGTATGGAGGCAGTCTTACCGATTGAAGTGCAGATACCCTCTCTCCGGATAATGAAGGATGCAAATCTGAACGAAGATGATTGGATTCAGACACGACTTGATCAATTAAACCTTATTGATGAAAAGAGACTTGCTGCTATCTGTCATGGTCAGACGTATCAGAAACGGATGATCAGGGCATTTAACAAAAAGGTCAGACCACAGGAATATCAAGTTGGGGATCTGGTAATCAAGCGAATCATCCTTCCTCAGAGTGATCCAAGGGGCAAATGGACCCCTACGTACGAAGGGCCATTTGTGGTTAAGCATGTGTTCTCAGGAGGAGCCATGATTCTAACCAATATGGATGGTGACGACCTTCCTCACCCCGCCAATGCAGACATAGTAAAAAGATACTACGCATGAAAAAAGACCCGCTATGCTGACATGCCTAGGCAAAAATTAGGGCTTCCCGGCGAACCAAAAGGGTTCGGGCGAAATGAAGGGATGAAATAAAAAAAACTATACACCCGGCAAGTCGAAAACCTGAAAAGGCGGCTTGGGCAAAAATGGGTATCCCGGTAGACTGAAAACCCGAAAGGGCGGTCTAGGCAAAAATTAGGGATAAAAGCGTAATACTATGTCTCATTGGATCACTTTGTATCCAGAATCCGGTATCTACATCAAGTTCAGACGGCATCGATCAGTCAGCTTCACCTTCAACCAAGGTCATCAAGTGATGAGACGCTCGGAGTTATAAAGACAATAGCAGAGTTGAAACCCAGTGGGATCATTCATTTCACACAGCCGTTTTATTTCTTTTGTACAAAATTTGTATAAACTCTTTTGTTCGGCGGTGTTCTCTTACTAGGACGTCAGCCTCTTGTACACAAAACGCCTATTTTCAGGCCATTCAAAAATCAATACAAATATACTTTTCAGTTAAAAGTGCCAATTGTCTTTCTTTTTCTGTTTTGTTTTGCGAAGAATGTCCAAGGTTCAATTTGTGATATATGCATTGACAATAACTTGCTAACTCATGAGTATTCGCATACGAAACAAAGGATTAATTACAGGTAACATTAAGAACAGGGGCAATAAAGAGTTGTCTAAGCAATCTAATTGTTCTATCCTCCAAGGTACCAAGATAGGTTCAGCTAAAGAACATAACCGGCATATCTTAATTCCCCAGAGAGTACGTCATCAAGTCAACATACTCTTCTCCAGCAAAGTTACAATCAAATTTAAGGAAGTTGAGTATCCTCCAGCAAATCTCAACATTCCCCAGCAGCATATATACATATATTCTTAACAAGCATCCCCGGCAGTCTTGGTCTAAAGATTGTTCCCCGACGGTATACCCAACATTCAAAGGAGTCACTTCCCCCGCAGTTCAAAACATCCCCAGGAGAGTCCAATCTAATTCCCCAGGAAAATTGGAACCCATCTCCCCAAGCAGTAAGCTTATCCCCAGTAGATTCGGGAAGCTTATCCTCGCAGAGCACGAACGCGTCGCCCGGCTTTATTCAAAGAGTTACTTCCCTACTAGGATATAACTGGGTTATCCTCAGCCAAAAGCCACGGAAAGAGCGTCCTCAACGAAGTCTTCTTACCCTCAGCGAAGTCTATCAACACTTCCAATGCAACGAGAGTATCCCCAGCAAGTTATTATCCACAACTCAACAAAGTATCTCTCTCCCCACAGAGTATCGCTTCCCAGCAAGATCGTCAGGGTACTTCTCCCCCCGTAGAGTTATCCATTCGCCAAGTTTATTCCCCCAACGGAGTTATCTTCTCCTACTGGTATTCTTGCAACTATCATCTCCAGCGGAAGCAAAAATCTACTCTTCAACATCAGCCCAGGAGTGACTTCCCGGCACCCGTCAAGGATTTATTTTCCTAGACGAAAACATACATTCCTAAACATCACATAAATCATTATAGCATGCATAGACGCATCATATCATACAAATCTCATTTATGTTGAGAACATCATTGCTTGATCCATATCATGCATTGCATATGACTGACCTTTACCTTTCAGGAAAGATTCAGCTAAATTCTCCATCATATTTCAAGACCTAGACCGGTTCAGTTAATCGACTCCAAAGATTTCTTATCCAGTCCAAGGCCTTCTCTAGTCCAGTTAAATCGACCCCAAACAGATTTTTCTGATGAAGACTCAGTAGAAGTTATCAAAGGTTTTTCTCAAACGTCCGCTTTTGAGATTATAATTTCCTATGGTTCTCTCCCTAATGCTGCGGAGATGATAATTCCATCCCAGGTTTTTCTCAAACGTCCGCTTTTGAGATTATAATTTCCTATGGTTCTCTCCCCAATGCTGCGGAGATGATAATTCCATCCCAGGTTTTTCTAAAACGTCCGCTTTTGAGATTATAATTTCCTATGGTTCTCTCCCCAATGTTGCGGAGACGATAATTCCATTCCAGGTTTTTCTCAAACGTCCGCTTTTGAGATTATAATTTCCTATGGTTCTCTCCCCAATGTTGCGGAGACGATAATTCCATTCCAGGTTTTTCTCAAACGTCCGCTTTTGAGATTATAATTTCCTATGGTTCTCTCCCCAATGCTGCGGAGATGATAATTCCATCCCAGGTTTTTCTCAAACGTCCGCTTTTGAGATTATAATTTCCTATGGTTCTCTCCCCAATGCTGCGGAGATGATAATTCCATCCCAGGTTTTTCTCAAACGTCCGCTTTTGAGATTATAATTTCCTATGGTTCTCTCCCCAATACTGCGGAGACGATAATTCCATTCCAGGTTTTTTTTTCAATGTTTGCCTTTGAGATTATAATTGCCTATGGTTCTCTTCCCGATCCTGCGGAGGGGGTAATCCCAAGATTTTCTCAATGATTGCTGTTGAAGCTGAAGTCACCCAAGGTCATCTCACCGTCCCTGTTGAGGTAGTAACCATCCCTGGTCTATTCATCATCTTTTGAAGCTCCAGATCCGGCTCCTGTAACCAGTCAGGACACATCTATACCAAGCATCTGAAGACCAGCTCCTGCAACATGTCAGGTAATCATTTTCTTTTTTGCAGGTACGTAAGTTCTCGCTAAGGAATCTCTTACGCGATCAACACCCAGATGGCATCTATAAGCCCATCAACCATCTTCCAGCATCTCTCAGCATGGCATCTATAAGCCCATCACCCTATCCATCAATCTCTAAATGGCATCTATAAGCCCATTTCCATCACACTGCTACTATGTGAGCGCAAATTTCTGGGCACTCTAGTGTTCAATCATCTTCCACCCTCGGATTACGAAAGGCACGTCAGCCAATCTGCATCCTCAGGTCTAAGAAGATTGAACAGGGGCAACTGTTGTACCCCAAAATTTTCCCTCCCATATTCTTCAAGAATTGCCATGTCAAGCTTCAAAACCTCCCCAAGGGTTGCACAGTTCAAGAGCCTCATGAACAGTCAAAATTAGGGTTTTGGTCCTGATCAAGAAAATGAAGTTTCCAAAAGCCCAATCAAGTCCCACATGCCTATAAATATGGTCAAGCATCCTCATACAAAGTTTCAAGACTTTCAGCACAAAATTGCATAGTCAAAACCCTAATTGCACTACAGTCAACTGTAGGGGCAAAATGGTCATTTGACAGTCAAAAGTTCAAATATTTGGTCAACATCTCATTTTGAAGCCACAAACATAATTTGATCAATGCTTGATCATGATTCTCAAAGCTTGGCTCAAAAATCATCAAGATGCAAAAGTTTCCTTATTTGGAAAGCTGAAAAAGGCAACTGTAAATTGACCAGGGCATAACTTTCACATGGATTATCAGAAAAATTCCATCCAAAGCTCATTTTGAAGAGAAAGACATTTACTACAACTCATCTTCATACTTCAAGTCCAAGAAATGCTCTCACAAAAAGTTATCAATTTCAACATTATAGGTCATTTTCAAAAGTCAACAAAAAGGGACTTTAAGTCAAAGGCCATAACTTGAGATTGGTAAATCAAAACGACATGGGACCAAAGGAATGGGTTAGAGGACTCAAACACCTTTCCAAAATGTCCAAAAACATGAGCAAATCTTTAAAATTGAGCAAGTTATGCCTTGTGGAAGTTGGGAAATTTTTGGATATTTTGAAAAGTCAACATTGGTTCAAATAACCTAAAATTGCTAATGGGCCTACTTTTCTTCCACAATTCATCATCCCAAGCATGTGCACGACCATTTGGCCCAAAGGGAAGTTTTTCTTCATTTTTTATTTATTTATTTGAATTTTTATTAATAATAATTCATTTAAATCAATTAAATACATGAAAAATAATTAACCTAAGTTTTTCAATCCTTTTGTGCATATAATATCTTCAAAAATTCGTGCATGATCAGATATGGAAGAATTGGAATTGATTGGATATGATTTGTACAAAATAGCATGAAAAAAGATTGAAAAAAGATCTTGAAAAATCAAATCTTTCAAACCATGAATGCTAAGGTTTTTGATTGATTTCTTTGACCTAATTCACTCATACATAAGTATAGAACACAACCCTAATGCCAAAAACCAAGAAGCTGCGCCAGACATAGAAAAGAAAACTTGAAAATTTTTGCCAAAAACTCAAATCTGAAAACCTATTTGCAGGTTGTTTCAAGCCACAAAACTCATCCTATTGCCTTCCAAGGACCTCAAGCAACCTTCCTGGATCAAAAACATCAATCCTAACACCTTGAAACGGTATACAGAAGTCAAGCTTTTTCCACTTTTTCTCATAATCGTATTTTACATTCTATGAACATTCATGGCATTTTGTTTATAGATTCATGATCAGTGATGTGTTTTAAAGCTAACCATGTAAATTAATTATGTTTTTGAGCATTATACATGATTCCACCATGTGAGCATATTAGGGTTCATGAAGCTCCAAATTGGGGGTTTTAAAATATGAAACAATTGGAGCTTGAGACCAAAGCCATTCAACTCAGTGCGGTTAGACGAAGAGAAGGCCACCCTCGCGCCTAATTTATGAGGCCTTATGGCCTATTCGCTATTTTCTCTAATGGTATGTTATAGAACGGTTCAAAACCGTTGCTTATTGTTTTTGTATTTCAGAAAAAGAAAACACAACGAAGAGGACGATGAAGTAGAAGGCGCTGATTGGATCATTCAAATTCTTCGCGCGTTTTTGAGCCACTGATTATTTTTCTTTTATAATGTTTGTTAGTTATTAAATGTTAAACGCGCGTGGAATGGCTTAGTGGTATACGTATGTGCTGGCAACGTTCATGACCTGGGTTCGAGCCCCAGGTCCTCACTATTTCCATATTATTTTTCAATCAATATTCCCATGCAGTTTCAATGCTGAAGCGTATCATGCACCTTCAGAATCAAACCGTCCACACGTTCAGTTTCATCAATCCAAGGGCATAGATTTGAGGAACATGGTACGCGTGAGTCAACGCTTGAGTACGTGATTGGAAAAGTCAGCCAGGCCTGAAGCTCATTGGGCCAGATTGCTAAAGATTTCACCTCCACTTTGGGGACTGATACCCCCCTAGGTTTGCCATTTTATTTTTTCTTTTGCATTATTTCTATTTTCTTTTTAATTATTGTTTTTAATTAATTTATTGTTTTCATAATACACAAAAACCATAAAAAAAATCAGAAAAGAGAAAAAATATAATAAATATTTTATTTTAGTATTTTTTAAATAAATTGCATTAATTAAATTTAGTTATTAAATTAGGTTTAATAGTAATGTTTTCATAATTAATTTAAAATTTGTAGAACTAGGGTTTATGATAATTTTTATTCCTTTTTATTTTTCTTTCATAATAATTAAAATATTAAATATTTATTTTTGTAATTAAAATTGCATGTAAATTAATTAGGGTTAATTTTAGGGTAAAACTTTAATCTTCTTTTTAAATAAATTAAAATAACTAGAATTAGGGTTAGCATTTATTTTAATTAATTCTTTTTCATTAAAATCACAAAATACCAAAAAATACCAAAAAGACAATTTCTTTTCCTTTTAATTTTAATTAATTCATCATTTAATTTAATTTTGCCAAAAGGGTCCAACGCCCTCGTTTAATTCTTATTTAATTCGCGCGTTTATTGTCTATTTCTTTTAATGTTTATGTATCTCTCCCAAGGCCTTGTAATTAATTTCTCGCACTTTTAATTCTTTATTTTCTTTAATTCTTTATTTTTCTGTCAAATCGGGTCCCGGTTTAATTTTGGCGATGTGGACCCGCGCCTTTTGTAATAGCTTAGAATCTTTTATTTCTCGCAATACTTTTAACTGTTAAATAAATGCATGCAAGAATGAATGACAAAAAAATAAAAACAAGCGCATAGATCGCCCATGACATGACAAGATAAATGCAAATGAATCTGACACACAAAATCACACACCACCCCTAGGGTACGCCTCACTGTTGCCTTGCCTCGAAAGGTGATCGTCGAGTAGAGGATGTCTTAGTAAGTCCTCATGATCCGGGAACCTGGCATGAGGGTAGCTTCTAAGGTGTCTTCCCATTGCTCTGGTGATCACCATGTCCCGAACCTCGAATTGACCCGAACACCTCCAACGGTGGTGCTACCTACCTCTCAATGGTGGGATGGCACTACTTGAAAGGACATCTACACAGACGAATTCCTTAGGGTAGGTAGACGACTCTAGATACTTGCTCTAACTTTCAAAACAAATCAAAAATACTTTTCACACCGACACCTTTTCAAAAAGCTTTCGAAAGCAATTTTTCAAACACTCTTGAGGACTGATACAAGAGTCGAACTGGAATTTTCAAAGAAACTTTTTAAAAACCCACAGTTGAAAAGCAAACAAACCATTTTTGAAAACACAAATGAGCAAGTATCTAAGAGCCCATGGATAACCATGGATAGAAAGGGTGCTAACACCTTCCCTTTCTATAACCTACCTCCCGAACCGAGAGCAATCTCTTTAAGGAATTTTTCTGTGCTTTTGTCCTTTCCATTTGGAGAAAATAAAAGACGGTGGCGACTCTTTCTTCCACGACATTTCGCGAACCAGCGTTAAACAGTCAGTTCCAGATCCACCGATCACAGTAGTAGATTATAGAGGCCATCCATTTTAGAGGGTCAGTGGCATCTATAGTGTTGACTTCCACTTTCTCTCTACTGGGAACATCTAAGGTCCCTTGTATCCTTGTCTTGTTATGAACTTGCTTCTTGGTGCTTGAAAGCTTTGATAAGAGATTTTCCTAGGCGTTTTACTCTATAGATAGATGTAATATTTAAAATAATTTGAAATTTTTAGTTAAGTTTTGTACTCTCTGACCAAGCGTCATGTTAGTTGTTGAACATCCTTCTTTGTGATGGGACTTTTCATGTCAATAATGGCTTGGAATTTGTCGGGGTTCACCTATATCACTCTTATGGTCAACATGAATCCCAAGAACTTTCATGCACAAATATTAAAAGTGTATTTGGAGGGATTCAAACGCATGTTGTACCTTCTGAATGACTTCAGGATTTCTTCTAAGTTAATGTAGTGGTTTCCTTCATCTAGGGTATTTAATCATCAATGTAAATTTCTATGGCGTGCTTTATTTTATTGAGGAAAACATGACATCCATAAACCTCTAATAAGTGGCACATGCATTCTTTAGTCTAAAAGGTATAACATTGTTATAATAATTGCAATTATTTGACATGAATGTCGTCTTGGACGCGTTTAAGGGTCTATTTTTATTTGGTGTTAACTAGAATATGGTTCCATGTAGCTCAGATTATTATAACCCAATATCCATCAATCAATTTATCAATGTTTAGAAATGGATATGGGTTTATACGACAAGCCAGGTTCAGATCAGTGAAGTCAGCTCACATTCATCAATTATGGGAAGAATTCCAAAATAGCACCACATTTTCTAACCATGACATATTATTGACTTCCAAAATAGCACAAAATTTTCTAACCATTGTTAGAACAAGATTTGGTTTTGAAAAATCATCTCTGAGTTTTGATGATAACAAATGAGTATGTTTGTATGAACAATTTGACACTAATGTTTGTTATTTTTTAGTATCTAACAAACAGGTTCTGCTTCTGATGAATGGCGTGGCCAAGATATTAGAAGAGAAAAGTTCCTCTTTTGTGCTACATAAGTTCCATGAATAGTAGTAAGACATTCCAAAAGCTTCTGAAGTGTAGGCCTTAATGTTTGTCTAAAGAAACAAGTCAGAAGATCTGAAGACAAAATTTCCACTTAAGTCCAGATGCTGAAGACTCGTGCTTCTAAAGACAACATGTTCTAAAGAAACAAGTCAGAAGACAGAAGTTCTACTAAAGTCTAGATGCTAAAAGACTCATGTTTCTGAAGACAACATGTTCTAAATAAACAAGTCAGAACATCTGAAGACAGAAGTTCTACTTAAGTCCAGATGCTAAAGACTCAAGTTTCTAAAGCCCATGGTTCTAAGAAAAGGGTTCTAAAGACCAAGTGCTGAAGACTCTGAAGGAAGAAGTTCTAAAGACTTTGAAGACTTGAAGTTCTGAAGACCTAAGGTTCTAAGAAAAAAGTTCTAAAGACCAAGTGTTTAAGACTCTGAAGACAGAAGTTCTAAAGACTCTGAAGACTTGAAGTTCTCAAGACCCAAGGTTCTAGAAAAGGTTCTCACGACCAAGTGCTGAAGACTCTGAAGACGCAGTTCTGAAGACTCTGAAGACTTGAAGTTCTGGTGACCTTAGTGTTATGTTCTCTCTTCTAAGCTCATGCTCGCAGAAGCCTGTGAAGTGTAGAAGGAAAGAATATAATGTTAACATGGTACAAATAGTACATGATACCATCAACATTCATTCCACTACCATGAAAGAGCAAATGTATCGCACGATCTTGTCTCCCACGTGATTGCTCAAGACGCCAATCTTTCTGGAATTTCCAGAAATACCCTTCAATGGTTATTTTATTTTATTGGCTAGATAAAGTCTTGAAGACTAAGAGAGAGGGCTGCCAATTCATGGATTATCCATGCACAAGGGTTGTTTATAGCTTTCATACTTTTTAGTCTATTGTTCTTAAAATAGTTTACATATTCAGCTTGTGAGTTATTGTAAGCAAAACTTGTATTTAAACAGTTGTTTGATTTCCTTAAGAGACTAGTTAGGTCAGTATTCTTGAGAAGTTTAAGACTAGTGTGTCTTAGAGATTTGATTTTCCTTAAGGGACCAATTAGGTCTGTATCCTTAAGAAGTCTAAGACTAGTGTGTCTTAGAAGTTGTTGCTAGTAACTTGCGGGTAGCTTATGCATTGTAATAATCAGTTGGATTATTGGATTAAGTCCTTGTTGATAAGGCAAAATCACCTTGGCGGGTGGACTAGACTAGCTCGATAGTTTTCAAGTGAGCTAGTATAAACATGCCATGTTCTTTACTTTTTGTTCTTAATTATTGTTATTATCAAGAGTGGAGAAAAAGTATTTTTAATTAAAAAGGGATATTTTTAAAGAAAAGTTTTGGTTTAAGACCCAATTCACCCCCCCTATTTCTTGTGTTTTTCACACCTTTAATTGGCATCAGAGCTCTGGTTCTGAGGAGATAAAAAGTTTGCATTTTTATCAACACCTAACAATATTCAATATCGATCCAGTGTGTGTGAAAAACCAATGGCTACACCTATTTCCACTGTTGATAATAGGGATACTGATAGAGATCATTATATTTCAAAACCTCATATGTCTGATGGGGAGAAATTTGATAATTGGAAGGATAAAATTGAAAGTTATTTTATGGAATATGACTTAGATCTATGGGATTTGATAGTTGATGTCTACACTCACCCAGTAGATGGTAAAGGTCAGAAGATTCCCAGAAGTGTAATGACAGAAGAACAGAAGAAGGTATACAAAAATCACTACAAAGCAAGAACCATTCTTCTAAGTGTTATTTCATACAATGAATATGATAAGATCATAGATAGAGAGACTGAAAAGTCTATCTTTGATTCTATTCAGATGATGCATGAAGGAAATACACAAGTAAAGGAAACAAAGGCTCTGGCCTTAATTCAAAAATACAAAGCCTTCAAGATGAAAGACGACAAATTTGTGGAAATGATGTTGTCAAGATTTAAGACTCTTGTGGTAGGACTTAAAGTTCTGAATAAAGGTCACTCTACAGCAGATTGCATTAAGAAGATTATCAGAAGTCTTCCTAAAAGATGGAGACCAATGGTAACTGCCTTAAAATTATCAAAGGATCTGAATGATCTTACCGGTTGATCAGAACCTGCAAGGTTGCAGGATGATGGTCTTCTATCGGGTTGGAAAGTCGAGGAGCAAAAAAGGGGGTTGTACCTTCAAGGCACTCTGATGATCAAGTAAGTATGGGAGCAAAGAGATACAAGAAAAAGTATTAGGGTTTTAGTGGTGAATAATTAATAGTTGATACCTGAACCTCACATGTGTGAGGGTATATATAATGCCCCTTGCACGTGGCCATTGGTTCCTATTTTTGGGCCTAGATATATGGACCCATGAAAATAGGTAACTTCCAGGACTTGGTCATACTGAGCAGGTATGCCTGTAACTAGTTGTTGGTCCCGAGGAGGAGTTAGGCTATAAGCAGCGGTATGGTCAGTCCCTGATTGTCTGGGCGACTTGATGTTGGGTAGACTGAGAGTTTCCCGTTGATCACCATGGGTCGATGCCAGTTTAGGAGAGGAGAATGATCGTTGGTGCCTGACGGGAGTGGGGGAGATTCGAGTCATGGTTGCATGGGTTGCATCAAAGAGGGATTCTAGACTAGGCCCATTTTGGCTGTCGGGCCAGTCTAAAATAGTAGCCCCCTAAGTCGTTGCTTCTAGGAATAGGAGTGACGATTTTAACGTCTACTCATGAACGGGGTGTTTCTTACAAGGAGCATGAGCGTCACCAATTGCTCCTTTCTCGCCGGGAGATGAGCAGTTGGTCGTTTTTGGCTTTGGACTTAAAGAGGTAGCGTGTTTCGGGTAGTGTCGATCTGACCAGGGAGAAGAGGAAAGGGAAGTACGACCTTCCTCTGCTGACTGGAGAGTTCTTTCTTTGAAGGCACTGCTCTTCAACTTCTTTGGGCTGAGTCTCTTTACCTCGAGGGCTTGGACCGCCTGGAAAAGATTATTGTGTTGGCGCATAATGTTGGTGGCCTAATGAGGATATTGTAAATGGTCGTCGCTTACACCGAGGGGAGTTCTTCACAAGAATTTGAGTTGAAGAAGCTACGAGCTAAACTGGTCGCGATTGAGAAGGCACGGAGTGACGGGGAGAAGGCCCAGAAGCTGGCCGAGGAGGAATTGGGGAAGCTTTCTGAGGAACGAAAATCTAGGATGCTAAAAAAGAAGGCTCTGGATGAAAAGGTAGCGATCTTGACTGCCGAGACTGCGCCCGCAGAAGACGAGTCGAAGGACACGAAGGATTTAAAGACTCGGGCTAAGTTGGTCGCTCGTTTTCAACTGGCGATGGATGACGCCCAGGCTGCCTCCAAGGGGAGTTTCGAGAACACGGTGAAGCAGTTGCGCGTGCTGAACCCAGGGGTCGAGCTCAACACCTCCAGCATGGGGGTTAATTATTATGTGGCTGCAGGCTAGATCCTGGTCCTAGATTACCTCGAAGAGCTTGTTGCCTAACCTATCGGGGGTCTTCCTCAGTTGTCGCCCATCGCCAAGGAGAGAACAGAAGAGTGATGCTAATATGTTCTGGCCTACGCGCTGCTATTTTGTGATTTTTTGGGCAAATTCCCGTTTATGTAGTTTTTGAACAGATGTGGTTCTTGCGGCCGAGATTTTGCTTTGGGTGCGGAGCCATGGGCCTATATTTGTAAAAATTGATACAACAGCGGCCTTGACGGTCGTTTGTTTTAATTTTAAATATGTTTGTATGTTCATTGTGATGCTTGTCTGTTTGAGATATATTTGGTTTTTCTATAAGCTTATGGCGGGGAACTGCTCGTTTAGTTTGTGTGTTCACTGGTGTGGTTGACTGGACAAACGGCCAGGACAAATGTCGGGCATGAGCCAGAACACAGGTTACATTTTAAGGGCCTGAGCTCGGCAGCGTGAACTTCCCGTCGCGAGCCGGGTGTTTCGTCGTCATGGTACGGGGATGATGGAGCTCGATTGAGTTATCCATGTCAGGATGAGGACATTCTCGTTTAAAGATTGGAGTCTCGCCCCTTCAATATAATTTGGGTGTTATGCTTGTACCTAGGCATGCACGTGTGGTCGGGTATGGATGAGTTCGTTTTATCGATGAGACTCGTCGATTGTTCAATGTTTTAAATGTAATATTATTTTATCTTCTCAATGTTCCATGATCGGACAAGTTGTTCCCCTTGTAAATTTTCTAAGTAATACGCCCATGTCCCCGTTTTTATGTAGACATGATAAGGGCCTTCCTAGTTTGCTGCGAGCTTGCCTTCACGAGGTTCTTTGTGATTTCTCTTCAAGATAAGGCTACTGACCTCGAAATCTCATTGTATGACTTTGGCGTCTTAGCATATGACTATCTTTTGCTTGAGCGAGGCCTCTTGTAGGGTCGCTCCCATTCTGATTCCTTCTACATGATCTAATTCCTCCTGAAGGGTGATGTCATTCATATCCTCATTTGGGGGGGGGGGGGCTTTGGTTCATTTGGAGGGTTCCTCGATCTCCACAGGAATGACAGCCTCTGTTTCATAAGCTAGTCGGAAAGGAATCTCTCATGTAGACGAATGTGTCGTTGTTTGATATCCCCATATTACATTGTGTAACTCCTTTACCTACCTTTTCTTGGTTTCTTCTAATCTTCGCTTGAGCCCCCTGAGTATTACCCTGTTTGCAAATTTTTCCTGGCCGTTCGTCTAGGGGTGCTCGACAGAGGTGAAGTGTTGGGTGGTGCCCAACTTGGCGACGAATTCCTGAAAGGTGTGATCTATGAACTGAGTTCCGTTGTCAGTGACTATCAATTGTCGGATTCCGAATTGAGCGAGGATGTTTCTTTTAGAGGCGAAGGACGTTTTGGGCGGTAATTTTGGCCATAACTTTGGCTTCTATCCATTTGGAGAAGTATTCGACCGCTACAGTCAAATATTTGTTTTGATTAGTCCCTACCACAAATGGGCCAAGGAGATCCAATCCCCACCAGGCGAAGGGCCAAGGAGAGGAAAGGGATTTAAGCTTGCTTGGGGGAGCTAAATGCATGTCTCACTGTTGCTGGCATTTGTCGCATTTTTCACGTGTTCTTTTGCATTGTGCTACACAGTGGGCCAATAGTATCCTGCTCGTAGAGCTTTCCTGAAGAGGGATCTTCTGGCCAGATGCTGGTCGCTAATCCCCTTGTGGATTTCGAGAAAGATACAATCCGCACCGCTTAGATCAACTTATTTGAGGAGGGGAATGGAAAATCCTTTCCTGTATAGCTTGCCTTCGATCAAGACGTACGAGCAAGCTCTTCATCTGACGATGGCTTCTTCTTTCGAGTCGATGGTCAGCTTTCCATTTGTGAGGTAGTCGTGTACGGGGGTCATCCAGCAGTCGATGTCCTCTATAGCGAACACTTCCAAAGTTGAAGGGGGTTTCTGGGTGCTCGGTCGAGGAAGGATTTCCTGTATCACCGACTTATTTCCCCCTTTCTTCTTTGTGCTTTCTAGTTTGGATAGGATGTTTGTGTGAGTGTTATGTTCGCGGGGAACATACTTCACGCCCAAAAATTTGAATCTCTTTTTCTTCTCCTAGACCAGGGCCCAATATTCAGTGAGTTGAATGTTTTTCACTTGATACTCTCCCCGGGCTTGGGACGCAACCAGTTGAGAATCAGTGAAGATTTTTACTTCCTCGACTCCCAGATCTTCGGCCAGGTGCAAGCTTGCCAGAATTGCCTCGTATTTGGCCTAGTTGTTTGAGGTTGGGAAAGATAGTGCAAGGGAAACCTAGACTAAGGTTCCTTCTTCGTTTTCTAATATGATACCAGTGCCGCTTCCGGTCGAAGTGGAGGCATCGTCGACGAAGATTATCCACTTGCGTGCTTCGTCTGGGGGCCCGTGCAAGGTCATTTCAGCCACAAAGTCGGCCAATGCTTGAGCCTTGAGGGATTTCCTTCCTTCATACCGAATGTTAAATTTGGAGAGTTCCAAGGACCATTGCAACATTCTGCTGGCCATGTTAGGTCTTTCGAGCATCTATTTTATCGATTGATCTATTCGAATGACTACGGTATGGGCCAGAAAGTAGTTCCTGAGTCTCCTCGCCATGTTAACGACAGATAGGGACACCTTTTAAATTTGTTGATATCTCATTTCAGGGCCTTGCAAGGCCTTGCTTGTAAAGTAGATTGGTCTTTGTCCTTCTGGGGTCTCCCTGATTAGCGCTGCGCTTACTGACTTAGAGATAAAGGATTTTATCCTTCTCTGGTTGAGATAGGACGGGCGGTTGTGACAGTGACTGCTTCAAGTGAGTGAGAGCTTACTCGCATTCGGGCATCCATTCGAAGACCGCTTCTTTGTGGAGGAGCTTGAAGAGGGGGAGCGTGTGTTGGGCAGATTTTTCCACGAATCGAGAGAGGGAAGTGAGCATGCCGTTCAAGATTTTAATGTATTTCTTTGAAGTGGGCGTTGGGAACTTGGAAAATGCTCGACATTTTTCCGAGTTAGCCTCAATTCCTCGTTCTGTTAGGTAGAACCCGAGGAATTTGCCTGCGTGTATGCCGAAAGTACATTTCTTCGGATTGAATCGCATTCGGCACTTCCTGGGTTGCTCTAACACTTTCTTTAGGTGAAGGGAATGGCCGACCTCTTCCTTTGATTTGACGATCATGTCGTCCATGTAGACTTTGAGCATGTCGCCTATTTCGTTGCGGAAGACTTTGTTTATCATATGCTGATATGTAGCACCCGCATTTTTCAGGCCGAAGGGCATTATGTTGTAGTAATAGTTGCTCGAATCGGTCAGGAAAGCAGTGAATTTGTTGTTTGTTTTCTCCATTAGAATCTGGTTGTATCCAGAATATGTGTCCATAAATGATAGCAATTTAAAACAGGCCGAGTTGTCGACCGGTTTGTCAATATTGGGAAGGGGTAAGCATCTTTCAGGAAAGCCTGATTGAGATCAATATAATCAACTCACATGCGCCATTTTCCATTATATTTTTTCACAAGAACTAAATTTGAGATCTAGATTGTGTATTGGGATCCAGAAATAAAATGTTCCTCTAGGAGGTCTTTTAGAGCTAGTTCGACAACCTCCATTTTTTCGGGGGACTGTTTTATCATACGCTGAGCGACCGCCTTGAGGGAAGGATCTATGGCAGGTGATGGCATGCAATTTATGGATCTATTTTGGGCATCTCGTTTGCGCTCCAGGAGAATAGGTTAGCATTCTCCCTTAGGAAAGCTTTAAGTTGCCTCTTCACCAAGTCGGGGAGATTAACTCTGATCTTCACTCCTCTGGTGGGATCGTTCCCAAAGGGGATGAGTTTGAAATCTCCGTTCGGGATGGATCGTGAGAGTTCCTTGCTACCTACATATGGGATTGAATCCTTGCCTTCGATCATGGGTTCTTTGCCCTTACTTCTCGGTTCAGCACGATCTTCTTTGGAGAAGCGGTTGTCGAGGTCGTTGGCGTCGACCCTTGGCAGTGGCTTGGCTCCCTCGGAACTAGAGGGAAGTGCGGCCCCAGTGGTCGTTCGAGGTTGAACCTTGATGGAACTGAGACATATGGCTGAGGCTTCAAAACATCTCCTCGATGCCTAGATATCCCTGTGGAGGGTGGCGATTAAACCCTCAACAGTGTAATACTTCATCTTGAGGTGCACAGTGAAGGGCAATATGATTAGTTCAGCGAGAGGTGGTCTCCTGAAGATGATCTGGTAGAGAGATGGTCAATCTATTACCAGGAATTACGTCTTTATGGCTCTAGCCGTGACTCCTCTCCCAAAGGTGACGATCAGCTTGACATATCCTCAGAGTTTCATACTGGCCCCGTTGAAGACCTGGAGATCCGATCCTACGTACAGGGTCAGGTGGATTTCATTCAGCTGTAGGGTAGTGAACAACTAGGTGTACATGATATCTATTGAGCTTACCTGGTCGACCAGAATGCATCACACGTCAAAATTCATCATGCAAGCCCTTATGAGCAGTGGGATGGTCGAGTTGGGGGGCCCACCTGGTATCTCTTCCATGTAAAAGGCGAGGGGGTGAGAACCTCCTCAAAACTTGTCTAGTGTGGCGTCCATGTCGGAATTGGCTTTGATGAGTTGGTTGAATCTTCTTTTCAGAGACCCCGCCATATGCCTGTTGAATTCCCAGCGGAGATGACCATAGCAGCGGGGAACGACTCCCAAGGACTATGAGAGGAGAAATATAATGGAACGTTCCCCATGTCTAGGAAATAGAAGTCCTCTGGCCGCGATATGCTCGTGGCGACCGGCATGGCACTGATGTCGGGGGACTCCTTCCCCTCTTAGATGTTTTTGACTTCTAGAGCCTCTTCATGGGCGACCTCTTTTTTCTTGTATTGCTTGAGGTGCCCATCTCGAATCAGTATCTCGATTGCATCTTTGAGATGGATGTAATCCTCAGTGTTGTGCTTGTGGCTTTTATGGAACCTGCAATACTTGCTCTTGTCGATTTCTATTTTTGAGGGTGTTTGTTGGGGAAAGCGTATCCTGACTTGTTTGAATTCGGAGTTGGTGCATTCAGATATAATACGCTCCCTTAAAGTAGTCGGAGGGGTGTAGTCGTGGAACCGACTAGCATGTCCCTTGTAGTCCTTGGAGTCCCAGGATCTGTCTTCCCGTTTCTTCTCTCCTTGACGGGATGTCGAGGGTTCGTTATTTCTTGAGGATTTGGTATTCTCTTTGTGCCTTGACTCCCTGGAACTATTGGCGTCTTCCTTCTCCTCATATTGTATGTATGCTTTAGCCTTGAGGAGGAGGGAGTCGAGTGTTGTCGGTGTTTCGATGCCCACCGCTTTAACAAAGTCGCTGCAGGGACGGAGCCCGCGCTCGAGAAGGTATTTCTTCATGTTTTTGGTCGTGGAGACCAGCACCGCTTCCTTGTTGAAGCGCCCGATGTATGCACAGAGAGATTCATCTCTATCTTGGATGATCGCTTCGAGCGAAGCCTCTGACTTCGGGTGTCGACGTGAGGCAGTGAAGTTCCTCGAAAACATCCTCCCAAGCTGCTTCCAGAAGGTAGTGGATTCGTCCGGGATACTCTTGTACCAAGATATTGCTCCTTTTCTGAGAGTGGTCAAGAACATTCTGCATTTAATGGCTCCTCTGACCCCTCGATAATCGAGGAGGGCATCGATGTTCTCTATATGTTCGTCGGGATCTGTCGTCCCGTCGTATGTCCTTAGTGGGGGTGGTTTCTCCATGCCGATTAGGAGTTATTCCTCTGTAATTCATCTTGATAGGGGCCCGCGGGGCTCATCGTCGTCGCTTTCTACAGGAGATAGAGAAGGGGAGTGATAATTCCTTCCCCGTCGGGTGTTGTGGTCTCGACAGGAGGAAGGACTCCTCCGTTGTTGTCTCAGCTTGGGCGATGATGATCGATAGCGGTCAGCTTGGTGGTCGCCTTTCTTTCTCTTGGATGATGGAAAGTCTTGATCTTTCGGGGGAGGTGTGCGGTCACGTTTCTTGAAGAAAGAAACGTCGCGCTACTCCTTCTTCGATGGAAGGCCACGCCTAGGTGGAGACATGTTGGGGGAATATCGTCGTCGGGGTCTCTGAGGAGGAGACCTTGACCGCTTCTATTCCCAGGCCCCATCTTTCTGTTCTATTGTAGAATAAGGGTGTTGGTTTGGTTGATGGAAACGAGCAATGTTGCGATGACTGGATCGGTGTTGTGAGGGATGGGAACTGGTTGTAGGATCTCTAGAAGTTCCTCCGTGGGGATTTTGGGACGCTGTTCGTCCAAGAATTTTTGATCATCACGCTAGATGTCGACGGAATCTGGGGACGCATTTCGACCACCATAGAGGCCGAGGTTATCCTCGAGGTGAGGATGTTCTTGACCTCCATCAGTCTTGTGTGTCAGGGAAAGTGAAGCCTTTCCAGAAGGGTGATGATCATCATGGTCAGCCATGATTGTTGAATGAAAAGGATCTCTGGTTTTCAGACTTAAAGGAATAGAAAACGGAGAAGAAAGATTCCCACAGATGGCGCCACTGATCTTATCGGTTGATCAGAACGTGCAAGGTGGTCGGATGACGATCTTCTATCGTGCTAGAAAGTCGAGGAGGAAAAAGGGGGTTGTACCTACAAGGCACTCCGACGGTCAAGTAAGTATGGGAGCAAAGAGATACAAGCAAAAGTATTAGGGTTTTAGTGGTGAATAGTGAATATTCTATACCTGACCCTCACATGTGTGAGGATATATATAATGCCCCTGGCGCGTGACCATTTGGTTCCTATTTTAGGCCTAGATATGCGGACCCGTGAAAATAGGTAACTTCCAGAACTTGGTCATACCAAGCAGGTATACCCGTAACTAATCATTGGTCCGGAGGAGGAGGTAGGTTACGGGAAGCGGTCTGGTCAGTCTTTGGTTGTCTGGGCGAGTTGATGTCGGGAAGACTGAGAGTTTCCCGTTGATCACCGTGGGTCGGTGCTGGTTCAGGAGGGGAAACTCATCGTTGGTGCCCGACGAGAGCGGGGGAGATTCGGGTCATGGTCGTGTGGGCTGCATCAAAGGGGGAGTCTAGACTGGCCCATTCTGGCTGTCGGGCCAGTCCAGAACACAGAATCACACGAGTCTTGAGAAACTGATTAGTTCTTTAAGAAGTCATGAAATAGAGCTTGAGGAAGATGAACCTTAGAAGAAAGTTAAATTTGTAGCTTTAAAGTCTAAGTCTGGAAAGACAAAGGCTTTTTGAAGATAAAGAAGAATTAGAAGATTCTGATGAAGATTCAGACGAAGATGAATTGTCTCTGATTTCCAGAAGGATAAGTCAAATATGGAAACACAAACAGAGTAAATTTAGAGGACCAAGAAGAAATAATGGTAGATCAGAATCTACATCCTGTCGGAAGAAGTCATCTGGAAAAGAGGTTACTTGTTATAAGTGCAACGATCCTTGACATTACAAAAATGATTGCCCAAAGCTCAAGAAAGACGAGAAGCCTAAGAAGGCTTACAAAGATAAGAAGGGTCTCATGGTAACATGGGATGATTCTGAATTAGAAGATGAAGATTCTGATGAAGAACATGCAAACGTGACACTCATGGCCAGAACCAACACAGATGAAGAAACATAAGAATGTGAGCTAACAGTAAATGATGAGTCATACTCCAAAGATGAAGCTGAGGTAATTGCTTCTCTTTCTTGTTTTCAACTTGAATATTGTTTTTCTGAAATGGTGAGAAAGTATCAAACCCTTATAAGTAAATACAAAACTCTGAAAAAGAAGTTTGTAGTTACTTCTGAAAACTCTACTAATGATGAGCAAAACTTTTCTAGTTTAAATGAAAAATTATTTGTTTTTGAAAAATCAAATCTAGCTCTCAAAAGTAAAGTTTCTAGGTTGGAAGAAGAGATGATATCTACCACATCTATTACTGATGAAGTAATCATATATGATAGAGCTTTTCAGCATTTCCTAGCTAAGAGCATAAATAGAAGAAAAATGGCTTCAATGATCTATGGTGTTAGTAGAAATGGAAGAAGAGTCTTGGGATACTCAGAACCATCAAAGAAAATTGACGAGACTTTGATTATCATACCAAAACCTCTTTCTAAACATTTCATGCTTGCTGGCACAAAATTGAAATGTCCAGAACAAGAAGGTTTTGATACTACTATAGCACAACCACAGACACAGAAGGAAACTTCTACATCAAAGTATCATGCACAAATTTCACATGATTAGCCTGTTGCACAAAGTACAAAGGTGTTAGAACCTATGGAGTTTCTAACAAAAGAGGACCCGTAAAATGGGTACCCAAAGATTAGATAATCTATGTTGCATATGTTCTTGATGGTGCAACTGAAACACCAATCATGGCATCTGGATAATGGATGCTTGCAACACATGAAGGGCGAAAGGCATATGTTCCAAGATTTGAAACTTAAGTCTGGAGGCCTTGATAGTTTCAGAAGGCAATCAAATAGGAATATCATTGGCTTTGGTACTATTGATATGAAGATAATTTTTGTTGAACCAAAGGACAAAACTCAAGAAGATAAAGAATCAGAATCTCCTACTTCTGATATTATTGTTGTTCCTTCTGATAAACCTCAACAAAAGAAAAGTAGAATCTCACCATCTCTTTCTGAAGATCTAGTTCTAGGAAATAAAGATGCTCTAGTCAGAACAAGATCAACGTTCAAACCTTCTGAAGAATACTAGACTCTAAGATTAACAAAGGTATTGTATTTCTTTCAGAACCCATGTAATCAAAAGATGTTTTGATAAAAAATGTCTTTGATTAGATGGAGACATTTATGGTTTTCCAGATTCCGGGGATATCAAACGTGTCACTTAGTTAGATGTATTGATTAACGTGTGTAACCCTTGGTTATGCTTAATCATTACACACTATCTAAGCTATGCACTGAGCAGTGTGCGTATTTTTTGGAATTGATTGAAATCATAATTATTAGTTTCATTTAATTCTCCTAATTATTATGTTTATTTGTCTTCTTATTATTTTATTTTATCTCACATATCAAACACTATAAATCACACATGTTCACTTCATTCTCACACGTTAGAAACCCTAAACCCTCTTTTCTCTCAAGCGTTCAACAAGTTTTCCGCTTTCTTCAATAAACCCCCATCATTTTTCATCTCTCTTCAACAATGATTAAACATAATCAACAAGATTCTCTTGAGTTTGCAAAAGAAGTGGAACAAAGTATGAATTCAACAACTATGTCTTCATCAACCATCACTCCATCTTCAACAACTGCGATTCCTTCATCTTCAATAGTTCCTCCATCAACTTCATCTACTTCTTTATCTTCTGCAAACCCTGTTGATGTTAATCACATTACGTAGAGAGGTTCTCAAGTTCATTGCAACTTAAAACCAGCAGAGTTGATTGTTCTTAAGGAATTAATGGTTGATTTTGACAATCTTGCTGCAAATGGGTGTGACTTAAAAGAGGAATTAAAAGCTCAAGGCCTGGAAAACCATTTTTGAATGCTTCATGGTCCTATCTATGGGGCTCTGTTGTACCCCAAAATATTCCCTCCCATTTTCTTCGAAGCATTATTTCAAGTCTCTTCAAATGGTCAAGGCACCCAAGGGTTGACTAGTCAAGATGCACCTCCTAGACCAAAAGCCTACAACTAGGGTTTGGAGTTTCTCAAGGAAATTTGGTCTGCAAAAGTCTCAAGTGGCTCCCATGTTTCTTCATAGGTCCTCAACAAGGCTCATGTCAAGTTTCTAGCCCCACATCATAAGTTTGCTCAGTCAATGGCTCAAATGCTTGAAAATCAACTTTATTGATGAAAAAGTCAACTATGGTCAACATACAATGAAACTTCTAGATTTTTTATCAACGTCGACATTTTTAAGTGATATTCATCATTTGATCAAGGGTTGATCATGATTCCCCAAGGAAAGTCCTCAGATCATCAAAAGTCAATAATTTGCCAAATTAGGGTTTTCCTTAGGAGAAGTCAACTGAACTTTGATCAGACATAACTTTCATATGCTTCATCAACTTTTCCCCAACCAAAGCCCATTTTGAAGAAAATTCAATTATCTACAACTTTTATTTTGTTCTCAAGTCCAAAAGATGTTTTATTTGGAAGATATGATCTCATACATTATAGGTCATTTTCAAAAAGTCAACAAAAGACACTTTTTGTCAAGGCAACTTACATCAAGATAATGTCTCCAAATGCAAAAATGATTAAAATAGAAAGTATAAAGGACATCTTGGTATTTCCAAAAAGTCCAATATCATCTCTAAAATGTGAAAATTGATCAAGTTATGAGTTGCACAGTTTGTGAAATTTTGAAGGAATTCATGAATTTCAAGTTGGAAAATTTTGAACTTTTAGACCAATGGACCTAATTTTTGAGACTCATACATGTTCATGATATGTTATAAGACCCCTAAAACCATTCCCTTATTTTTCACAATTTTTATTTATTTTATTTGATTTTTTCATTTAAAACAAATTAAATCAAAAACAAAGTGTAAAGCAAATGGGCTTAGGCGTATGATTGGACTTCTGGGTCAAGATTGAAGCCCAAATTTCATGAAAAGGCCAGCAAGGAAGTCCAGGTTCAATTCATGTCAAGAATGGCAAAGATTTCACAAGTTTGGAAACATTTTAATGTGTTTTATCTTGTTTTGAAAAGGGCCTTAATCCAATAAGTTGTAAGACTCATAACCCAAGTTCCAGCTTCTCTCACTCAAAACCAGTGACTCCCACATCCTTCTAAGACCCCCTATAAGGTGATCCACATCATTATCCAACCCCACGCATCTTAGAATCCCTTTATACCATCCCTCCGATTTGGTAAAATTTTGATTTCAAATCTCTTTGATTTCGTAATTTAAATCATTTTTATGCATATATTCTTATTACTATTGATGTTTTGAGCAAGTGTAACATTTTACATGAAAGCATGAATGCAGAAATAACGTGATGCCATCGTTAGGGCATCAAGAACGTTTGGTTTTGGATCTCGGGATATGGGACGATCCAGACAAAAATAAGCTTAGATTCGGAATCAGGCCATTTTCTTTTTTTAATATTTATGTTATCTTATTAACTTTTTTTTAGATAATTAACTCAATCATAAAAATATCATAAAATCAAAAACACAAAAAAAAAGATTTAATTTTAATTAATAATCACTTCCTTTTTTTAATTAAAATCAATTAGACATTAGATTTTTTTATTATCATTAACTTAATTTTCTTAAACCAATTAAAAAAATAATAACAAAAAATCATAAAATTGAAATCACAAAAAAATAGATTTAGGTTTTTTTTATATTAAAATTAATTTTTGACAAATTTATTTTAATCCCATTTTAATGTTTATTTCATAATTAATTTGTAATTAATTTAGACTTTTTTTTTAAAATATTAAGATCAAATCACAAAAATACCAAAAATATTTAGGCATTTCTTTTTAGGATATTTAATTTTCTTTCTAAATAATCTTTCCTATTATTTTCTATTTATTTACCATTTTAGAAATAAATGTATAGGTCGCACATATGATTTTGTAATAGTTAGTTTATCTTTTTCACATTTTCTTTCTAAATATTGTAACTCCTCATGGGATGTAATAGTTTAGGATTTACTTTCCGCACCTCTGTATATACATGTATATTACTGTTAGTAATTAGGTCGTGTATGGCAAGATAAAAGCAAACGTTAGCAAACCTAACACTCAAGATAAATAACTGAAACACAACACACTCGCACAAGCGCATCTCTAAGGTACCTCCACTTGTTGCCTTCGGATAAATAAACAGTCACGACTCTCGAACATAAGAGATTTTAGTGGTAACCCTTTGGTTTAAAGATCATAAGTCTTTCGATGACCCTTTCAACGTTGCCTCTGTATATGATCTTAAAACCTTAGGGTAACTACTAAAGTATCTTACTAGTTGCTTTTGTGACTGTACGATGACCCTTTCCCGTCCCTCAAAAATCCAATGATAGAGCTACCTACTCATTAATAGTAGGATAGCACTGTCTAAAGGAAAAGAGGAAAAGAACAAACCTTTCGAGTAGGTAGATATCTCATAGTTGCTTGCTCATAAAAACAATCAAAAATAATTTTTTTATACATACACAAACTCGTTTCTAAATATTTTCAAAGACAAAAAAACACTTTGTATACGTTCTCGTCGAAACGAGAAACATTACAAAGTTTTCTGCACTAAGGCGTATTTTAAAAATATCTTCAAAACACACTTACATAAAAAAGCATTTTCAAAGCGAGCTAGCAACTAAGAGCCCATAGATAACTATGGATAGAAAAGGTGCTAACACCTTCCCTTTCCATAACCTACCCCCTTACTCAGAAAATAATCTCGAAAGGTCTTTCCTGTTCTTTTCACCCTTTCCTTTGTTGGATAAAAGAAAAGTCGATGGCGACTCTTGCTAACCGCAACATTTTCAATAAAATGCAAACCAGTAAAGTCAGTTCTCCCACTGTATTACAGAACAAGCGACTCTGCTGGGGTTTGTTTACTCTTAAAAATTGGGGTTACCTTAGGGCTAGATCATATTTTAAATGCTTTACTTGTCTGATTTGTATGCTTTATCTTTCAGATTTATGTTTGGGCTATTATTAAAGATCCTATACCTAGATCTGGGGCACCTTTTAGGTAAGTAGCAATAAATCATGGAGGATGTACGGTATAGACCGATATGGATGATACGATAGCTACGTTAGTGTGATACTATGGCTTGTACTAATGTTTCTTGAGTTAGTCAAGGATAACATTAGGCTTCCACATAGTATCATTAAGTACTAACTGACCTTTAGAACCTTAAATTGACTCATATTAGCCATTAGAAAGTAGTGAGATGGCCGACTTTGGTGCAGACTGAAGTTGGTTGATACTCGATGCTACACTCATTGAGATTGGACTTTTAGGATATTTCGGCTGCAATTCAGATGCTTGAGCTGAAATAATTCCTGAGAGAAAGATCATTGATATGAGATCCTTAGAACCTAGTTACTATTGCTATGATAGGTTGAGCAAACTAAAACTTCAAGAGGGTACTTACCTACAAACTCCATGCAAACCTGAACCTAAGGCTACTTGTGTGACTTATTTGCTTTCATTATCTAACAACTTAAACTTCTTATAGGGTTTTGTTTGTATTCATTATCTAACGATGTGAGTTCCTTGCAGGACTTGCTTGTAGTCATTATCCAATAACCTGGACTTCTTGCAAGACTCACTTGTCTTCATCATCTTACTCTTTTGCTTGGTGCATGGCATACACATTATGACATCATGCCATAACATTTTATTAACCATTTCAAGGATCTCTAGGGCATGTGATGCAGGTTATGATGAACCAAACGTCTAGCAAGGGGCAAGGGGATTTATTTTCTTCTAGCCAATTCCGTCAAAAGACCATAGCATGATAACTTGAGTCAAAGGCTATGACCCACTCGACATGGTAAGATTGATTCTTGTAGAAGGACATTCAACAATATGAAATTCTTCATTCAAAGATGTAATCAAAATTCAAACATTTTCTTGTGTTTACCCCATGATATCCTTGAAAACATTGCATGTATGTCATTAATAACATGTATTCTCAAGACAGGTTTCTCATTTTCCCGCTGTTTATTTCAGCAAGGAAGATGGCTCTCGAACATAATGATAGAGATATCCAAACTCAAGATGATAGGTTCAAGGAAATGGTCCTAAATCTATCCAAGGGGCAAGAATAATTGAAAGCACTCCTCGCTGGGAACACGACCAAGAAAAATCCTGAAAATAACCAGGATGACCAGGTGGAACAACTGCAAGATGAGATGGAAAGGATGAGAATCCAGACGAGTAGTCAGATGGCTCTTATCCAAAATTTAACTCGGGGACAAGAAGAGTTAAGAATCCTCATCAGTGAAATTTGTCAAGACAAATACAACCGTCTGGGGTAAACTGCTAGAATTTAGGGCCTAACCAATGATCAACCTCTCTTGGCAGACAGGGAATTGGGTGACATGTTCATGTGGGAATGTGTTGAAAATAAACTCAGGAATGGTGAAATTCAGGGGACTACATCTTCAAGTACTCAGAAGAGATCATACAATGGAAAGAAGGAGTCCAGTACTATGTACGTCCAGAAGGATCGTAATAAGAGTGATCTCAACCAATCTGTGGGGGCAGTGCATATCTCTAATCCAGCACCGGTGCAACAATAATGACAAGGCAATCAGCATAAGTAGGACGCGCCCAAAAAGAAATTCACCAAAATCAACATGTCATCGGCTTAAGTATTTCAACACATGTTGAAGATGGAGTTGATAACATTGAAGGATCCTCCTCAGAATCCCAAAACTGCCTCTCCTCGGTACAACCCTAATGTGAGATTCACTTATCATTCCAATAGTCCGGGTCATGACACTAATAGCTGTTGGACATTGAAAAATAAGATTCAGGACTTGATCGATGAAGGGGTGCTAGAGTTCACACAAGATGGTCAGACTGAATTCTTCTGCCATCCCTCAAAGGCACACCATTTGAAGTGACAAGTTCAGACAAAGAGGCTTTTGTTCATTAGAATTTTCAAATTGTAATTTTCTTTTGATTGTTCGAACACTTATTTCATGTCAAACTTTGTTATTCGATTAATACATTGCATATGTTTGTCTTGAATTAATCCATTCGTTGTCACTACACTGAAACTATACTTTTACTTCCTTTTTGTGATATTCAACTCTTGAATAAAAGCTTAAACCTTTAGAGGGAGGATGACAAAAACAATACCATAATCTCATACAATATACTTTTGAACAGACCCTGCTGACAATGTACATGCGTTCTTTCAAATCCTAAAGAGTGGAGTTATAAGGAAGATAATCCCTAGTCAACCCCTTTGATCCTAAGACGTAGGAGTTTTCTTTTTCATACAAATTGAAACCTTTAACCATAACCTGGGGCAGGGTAGTATCTCAGTTAATTCAACGGTGCATTCAAACGCAAGCTTTACCCTCGTACACGATGAGTAGTGTCGAAGATACTCTTCTAAATCAAAAGACAATGATGGTTCCCTGTAATCACTAAAACAAGCAGTCATTATCTCTCAAAAGAAAAGCCTACTAAGTCAAAACCTATGAAGGAGACTTAAGGAAAAAAACGGGGGCATCCCGCTGACTGTAATCACAAAAGAAACAGTTTAGGAAAAAGGTAGGGATGATAAAAAAAAGAGGTCGCTACAAATCCTCAACAAAAAGAAAATATTACAAAAAATGAATGCCTCCTCAAAATAAACTTTCAGTATCCAAACCATCACCGGAATATCAAGGCAAAGATTCCAGACACAATTGGGATTTAAATGACAATTAACTGAGTATAGGACTGAAGAGCATCACGAAGAATGGGTTAGGTACAAATAAATTTTGAGTCTTTATCCTTTGTTTCTTAAATCGTGAACCATGCCACGCTACAACCCTTAAAAGTCCTACCTGAAGCATGGGTTAATTCAAAAGCAAACTGTTACAAAAGGTATCCTGACTCCTATAAGATTTACTATAAATCCTGAGTTGAATTCATATTCTTACAAAATTCTGTTTGTTTACTAAAAATTCATTTTTAAAAACTTCAAGACAGACATAAGCTTTGCATTATTTAAATGCCATTGTTTGCATATGACTAATCATTTGACATCAAAGAAATTCGCACGACGGAAATTCAATGAACGGAAGTCCTCTCAATGGACAGAGTCACCTCAGATGGAAAGACATTTCCAGTAACAGGCCTTTCATAATCAAGGTGCATGACATGGTGTCTAACTGATCTGGAGGCAGTCGTGTCAAGACATAAGGAATCTCTCAAAAGTGCCAAATAGTCAGAGGCAGACCTCCGTCTGAATCACTTGGGGAATTGAACATGAGTTCCAGCAAAGTTCCACGTGCGATCAAGCAAACATCTTTCTGGCAGTGCTACCACAATTACTACTATGGACAATGACAATTCTCCGCACCCTATGAACGTGGACATAGTCAGAAAATACTACGCATGAAAAAAAAAGACCCGCTAGGTTGGCTGACCTAGGCAAAAATAAGGGCATCCCGGCGAACTAAAAAAGTTTGGGCAAAAATTAGGGATATATAAATAAAACTGTACACCCGGCAAGTCGAAAACCTGAAAAGGCGGCTTGGGCAAAAAAGGGTATCCTGGTGGATTGAAAATCTGAAAGGACAGTCCAGGAAAAAGTTAGGGATTAAAGCATACTGTTGTACCCCAAAATTTTCCCTCTCATTTTATCAAGATTTTTCTCACAAGACTCTTTGGACTCCAGACAGGATTAGGGTTTGCTCAGCTCAAGACATCTCCTTGCACTGGTGACCTGAAATTAGGGTTTGAGTTTGCACAAGGAATTTTGGACTTCCAATGCCCCATGTGACTTTCATACTTCATTTTGGACTCCTGAGATGGCTCATACGAAGTTTCAAGCCTTGAATCAAATTTTTGCCCAGTCAATTGGACAGTTGACCAAAAAATCAGCTGTATTGGGGAAAAAGTCAGCTGTGGCCAATTTATAGTCAAACCTCATAACTTTTGATCCACATCAACATTATAGACTCATATGAACCATTTTATCAAGTTTGGACCACAACTCCTCAAGAAATTTGATCAGATCATCAAAAGGGTAAAATGGTCATTTTTAGGGTTTTGACTGTAGAAGGGCAATTTCTGATTTTTCACCTAGCCTATGGCAAATAGGGTTCAAGCATGGTTTCAAGGACTCAATGGCATCATCTTAACCTAACCACAAGGTTCAAAAGATCCCAAATGCATTGGATTGACAGATGAATTTTCCAGTCAACTGATCAAAAATCAACTATACACTGAAAAGTCAAACTTTGACTTTTTGGTCAAAATCAAGTGCCAAGGGTCATTTTTCATCAAGATGTGTCAAAACATGAAACTTGTTCACCAAGAAACCTAATTTTGAAAATTAGGGTTTAAGATGGAAAATTTTCATAACTTAGAAATTTTCTAAGTTATGAGAATTTCTTATTTTTTCCCAACTTTTCCCAACTTTTTCACCATGATGCAATTGGATTTAAAGAAAACTTCCAACATGAAAGTTATAGTCCTCCACAAAATCTACAACTTTTATTCACAATTTTTTCCCAAAAGATGCTTGGATCTCAAGTTATGATTTTGTGAACCAGGGTCCATGAATCTTTTAACTTAGTGAAATTTTGCCCTAGTTTAGGCAGGATTTTGACCTATCTTCATGGAAACTTTTCACATAGTTCCAAGGGGAATATCAAAATGCATTTCAAAGATGGATTGTAGAGCATGTTACAAGCTTTCCAAAATGTCAAATAACTCTCCAAAATCATTTGTGGTTAGGGAGAATCGAAAGTTTGAAAATGGCAAATCCTCACTTTTGTCCAAGGCATTTTACACCGTTGCTACAAGTTGCAAAATCAGTCCTAAGCATGCTTGTACTTATTTTACAAATCTTAAACCTTTCCACACTCATTAATTAAATGCAAACACATTGGACCAAGGCTTTGTTCTGAGCTTTAGAGCATTACACAAAGAGTTAATCCAAAAATGGCATAAAGGTAACATTGCCACTTTGATAAAGCATGCTTTATGTCAATTTGTTTATCTTGAGCCATGGATCAAGCCTTTTCCTGCAAACAAAGTTCACTAATATCAGGAAATTGGTACCAACTATGTGCAGGCCTTGAGATAGCAAGTACAACCTTTGAGCATTGTAAATTCAACTTTTGCTTCAAAAGCAAGTAACTTGCAAAAGTTCACACAACTCCTCAATCTGATAAGAGCAAGATTTGTGTTCATTTCAAACAAGTTTTACATATTGTCTAAGGACAGAAACAAGAGCTCATAGCCTCTCAAATACCCTTAAGCACAAAAACTCCAACTTCTGCCCAAAACAGGGCATTTTCTGTAAACACCAAGCCAAAACAAATTCCACTCGTGCGTTTTATCCCAAACCACTTCAGACACATTGCATACATCCCATCCAAGCTACCCAAGTCCCTGTCCAGCCACTGTAACTCCATTTTCACACTTCACCATTTTTACTTTGAAGCTTTGCAGGTTGAGTTCTACAAGCACATTCATGCAAGTTCAAGGCAAGCCAAGCATTGGGAAAGGTTGAGTGAACTTCAGGCAAGCTAACACGACCTTCAGGCCTCATCCAAAACTCCTACATTGCCATATCCAAACTTGGGTGAAACAGGTATTTTCTAAACTTCTATCTCCTTATTTAGGAATTATTAGGCTTAGGTTTGTGAAGCAAAAATGTAGCCCTTAATGTCCTTGAACTGTACATGTGCATAAAATTCATTTATGTTAGCTGAGCTAGGAGAAATTGGATGTTGAAGTTGCTGAATTTTTAGGTTAGAAATTGGGGGTGATAAAATTCTCCCTGGTTTCTTAGAGTTAGATCAAGTTTTTTATATGGTTAGAATCGTGTGATGATGAGCTATAACTTTCATGTTGCAAGTTTTTGTTTTTAAGCACATATGCAGGAGATACAGATTTGAAGAACAATACGCGCGTTTTTGTTCCAAGGACAGGGACGAAGTGAGTTGGGCTGGGCCTGGCTTGCTTCTGCTTTTGACACCCCTATTCTGCTTTTTGAACCCCCTTGGCCCATTTCTTTATTTTTGCATATTTTTCAATTCTTTTTTTATTTTCTGACTTTATTATTTTTCTTCTTGAACATTTAAAATCACAAAAAATATTTACTTTATTTTTTGCATTTTGTTATATTTTTATTTTATTTTTATTTGCATGATAAATAATTATTAGGATAATATTACTTTATTTTCTAAATAAAAATTTGTAAATAATACTAAAATACTTACATATTTTATTTTATTATTTATACACTTAAAATAATATTTTCTCACATAATTTAATTTTTAACATTTTTGTATATATTTTTATTTATTTTCTTGTACATAAAAATTAATAAATAAATAATTAGAATATATATTTTCTTTTAAACAAAAACTAGGGTTTCCACCCTTTCCAAAAATAATCATTAATATTTTTCTTATTTTTGAGACATAAATAATTTATTTTACATACATGAAATGAAAACAAAAACATCCTTTGCATATTTATATTTATTTGTACATTTAAATATTTGTCTATTTATTTATTTGTGCAATATTTTAATTTGGTTGTAATAATAGTTTTAGGGTTTTATTTTGAGCAATATCCCCCTATTTAAACTTGTATCCCCCTCCCCATAATAATGTTGTAATAGTATTAGATTTACTTTTACGCATTTTATTGCTTTCAAATGCCATGATAGTAAGATTAGGGTTTGTATGATAACAAAAAATAAAAACAAATAGCATGACTAAATTCAAGACAAAAATGCATGAAAAATGACAACACAATACACACAAGCACCCCTAGGGTTTCATCCACTTTGTTGCCTTAAAATGGCCATGGTATGCATGCTAGGTATCTTGGCAAAACAAAAACAAAACAAAAGATCATAGTCCCTCGATGATGCTATCTTGGTTGCCTAAACAAAAATGATCTAGTCCCTCAAAAAACTTGCTAAAGATACTTGGCAATATTGTTATCATGGTCATACAATGACCCACGCCCGTCCCGTTTAACATCCAAAGATAAGCTTGTTTACCAAATACAATGGTAAAACAACAATATCAAAGGGTTAAAAATGTTTAGGAAAGATCTTTGAGTATGGTAGATAACTCCTAGTTACTTGATCAACTTGCAAACCATCTTTGCTATTTTCAAAAACACACACAATTTCAAAACATTTCCCAAAACAAACTTTCAAACATTGAAACCTTTTTCAAAAGACAATACATCTTTGTATACATTCTTCAAACAAGAATCACTACAAAGATTTCCTAAACGATGGCCTCTTTTCAAAATACTTTCAAAACCACACAAATCACCATTTCAAACAATTGAAAAAGCAAAGCAAGTGATCTAAACAAATAACTAAGAGCCCATGGAAAACCATGGACGAAAAGGGTGCTAGCACCTTCCCTTTTCATAATCTACCCCCCGAACCCAAGAAAACATCTCAAAGGTATTTCTTGTGATTTTTGATCTTTCCTTTGGATAAAATAAAAAGTCAGTGGCGACTCTTGCTAAACCGAAACATTTGCGAACACAAACGCAAAACCTCAAGTCAGGTCTCCCACAATATCACATAACTGACGACTCTGCTGGGGAATAATCTAAAAGTGGGGTAACCTTAGGGTTTAGATCACCTTTACATGCTTACCTTGTTTGCTTTGATTGCTTTACATTTGGTCATATTGTTTGGGTTTGAATCCTCTACCCGGATTTGGGAAACATTCATAGGTAAATAGCAATACATTGTGGAAACTGTGCGGGGTATACCGACATGGTCTAAGCAATAGCTATATTAGTGCGACATATTTGTGGGTACCGGTAGCCTTTGAGTCAATCAAAGAGAATACGGGGCCGCTGAGTGATGTCATGAAGCACTAATGGACTTTTAGAACCTTTACTTGACCATCTTGGCCTTTTTAGGATGTAGTGAGATGACCGAATTTGGTGCACTCTGAAGTTGGTAGATACTCGATACTACACTCATTGAGGGTGTTTTCTTGGAATATTTCGGTTGCCAGTAAAGTGGCTAAACTGAAATAATGAACACAGAAAATAATCCAGTGATATTGAGCTCCTTAGAACCCGGTTACTATTTATAGGACAGATTGAGCCAACTAAACTTCAAGAGGGTACTTACCTATGAAACCCCATGCAAGCCTGAAACTAGGAACTTGTGTGATTTGTTTGTACATATATACTTGTGCATAACATCATGAACATCATGAAGCATCATATGCATCCACTAACCATTTCAAGGATTTTAACTCTTCATCTTTGTTCCTGTTTTGTAGGTTATGGAATCACTTTGCAGGAAAACTATTCAGGTCAACCTTGTGAGAATTCCTCCTCAACTCAAGAAGCTTGCTTCCAAGATTCCAGAGTACTCTCCATTCACTGAGAGACATGGTCTACTTCTCAACTTGGTCAACTCCAACACAGAGGAAGAAATGGTGAAAGTTCTCTTCCAGTTCTTTGACCCCCTACACCACTGCTTCACATTTCCTGATTACCAGCTTGTGCCTACTTTGGAGGAATTTTATCAACTCCCGAGGATTCCTATTCTCCATCAACTACCCTACAACGGTACAGAAAGATATCCAAAGCCTGAAGATGTTGCTCAAGCCCTACACTTGCAACCATCTGATGTCAAAGGTCATTGGGAAACCAGAAGTGGTGTCAAGGGTTTCTTGGCAAAGTTCCTGTTTGAGAAAGCTCAAGAGTGTTGGAATTCTCTAGATCTGCAAGCTTTTGAGGAGATTGTAGCACTTCTCATCTATGGGTTGGTTTTATTCCCAAACCCTGACCAGCTTATAGATGTAAATGCTGTCAAGATTTTCATATCTCGGAATCCTGTGCCTACTTTACTTGGGGATATCCTACACTCATTTCACACTCGAACAATGAGGAAAAGAGGTGTTCTCATGTGTTGTACTCCTCTTCTAGCAAGGTGGTTTATTTCTCACCTTACCCAATCAGTCTTGAAGAATGAGCAAGGTTTGAGGTGGTCACAACGGATGATGACTCTTACATATTCAGATGTTCATTGGTGTTCTTGATCCAGAGAAAATGTTATTATCATCGACCGTTATGGGGAATTCCCTAATGTCCCACTACTTGGCATTAGGGGAGGCATTACCTACAACCCTTGCTTAACTCTGAGACAGTTTAGGTATGCCCGAAGGGATGGCCCTCATGACTTGCTGATTCCAGACTTGGTTTTTGACTTCGACAACGACGTTCAAGGACTTCGACAAAGGTTTATCCGAGCTTGGAGGATGCCAAACAAGGTGGACAGTAAGACATTGGGACACAAGAATTCCATCCCCCTTGAGCCTTACCTCAAGTGGGTACGAACCCGCACCCAAAGTCTTATGATGCCTTACCCCTACATTCTCCCTGTGATCAAATAGCCTGTTATGGAAGGAGAGGTTCCATACACCCTCCTACATCCTGACATGCCAACATCATTGGAAGATTTACAAAGGAGTTAGATACAACTCAAGGGAGAACGCGATACTTTTGAAGCCCAATTCTATGCCAGTGAGAAGAAGGTTTTGGAACTTACTCGTCAACTTCACGAAGAGCAGACTCTCAACACCTACATTGCACCAAAGAGGATGCGCAACGTCTTTTTACATTAGAATTTTGTATTATTCTGCCCATGGGGCATTTATGTACTAACAAATTCTATCTTATTAATATGACGTGTGTTCCTTTTTTGTTTAAAACAAATTTGAATTTCTGAATCCTTGAATGCATTACATGAATACATTTCATTCATCATATGCATAAACAGGTCTTCACACCAGGTTTCCTTATCTCTCTGCTGTTTATTTCAGCAAGATGGATATTGAGCAGACGGTCAAAGATTTGCAAGCGCAAAATTTGCAATTCCAACAGCTACTCATGACCTTGGCAAAGGGTCAGGAGGATCATAAAGCTCTACTGGAAAAGGAAAAGGAGAAAAAGAAGAAGAATAGGGTTGGTGTGGCTACTTTGGGCAGAAGGTTTGAAGGTCAAGCCATAAGGGTCCTAGATTTCCCATCAACATCTGAAGAGGGTGAAGGAAAGGGTAAAGGAGATGCAGTTCCTTCTGATTTTGAGGCTGAAGAAGAGGAAGATGAGGATTACTCAGAACAACAGTATCCTCCTGCAGATGAAAAATACAAGAATCTGGAAGAACGTCTGACAGCCATGGAGATTCAGAGAGTACCTGGGTTGGACTTTGAAGAGTTGGGTTTGGTTTCTGGAATTGTCATTCCCCCGAAGTTTAAAGTACCTCTGTTTGCTAAGTACGATGGGGTGTCTTGCCCAAAGATGCACCTACGGTCCTACATCAGAAAAATTAAACCATATTCTTCTGACAAAGATCTGTGGGTACACTTCTTCCAGGACAGTTTATCGGGGACGCAATTAGATTGGTTCTACCAGCTAGAGAGGTCTGATGTGCACAATTGGGAGGATTTGGCTGCTGCCTTCTACAAGTAGTATCAGTACAATACGGACTTAGCACCTACCCGTACTCAATTACAGAGTATGGGCATGGTCTCAAATGAATGCTTTAAGGAGTATGCCCAGAAATGGAGAGACTTGGTGGGACGAGTACAACTACCTCTATCTGAGAGGGAGCTAGTTGATATGTTCTTGGGGACTCTGTTAGGTCCATTCTTTAATCACCTGATAGGAAGTTCGTCTGCGGGGTTCACCGAGTTGATTCTAACTGGTGAGAGAGTTGAAGCCGGAATCTAGCGGTAAAATTCAAAAAGATGCATCTGCTTCCGCTGCCGTCAAAAATCCTTTTCCAGCAAAGAAGGAAGTCTCAGCTGTCTACTCCCAAAGAGGTCAAGGAAGAGTTGAGCGTTGGCCAGCGGTGGGGGCCGTAATGATTCAGAAGTCTGCAGCTGATCAGCCAAGAAATAATCAACCCAGAACCAACAACAAAGGGTGGAAAGGCCTGTAAGGAAATTCACCCAAATAAACATGACTCCCGCTCAGGTTCTTCCCCATCTCTTGAAGTTAAACCTTCCTAGTTTGAAAGAGGCCCCGAAGAATCCGAATACAAATTCTCCGTACTACCAATCAAACACCAAGTGTGCTTATCATTCAGGGAGTATAGGGCACGACACCAACAATTGTTGGGCCCTCAAGAATAAGATTCAGGATTTGATAGATGCTAAAGAAGTGGAATTCGACGCCCCTGAAAAGCCGAATCTGATCTCTGCTCCAATGCCAAGGCATGTCCATAATGCCCATGCTGTTGAAGAGGATCTTTTTGTTTCTACTATTGATGATTTGATGACTCTGTTACCGATAATCAAGCTGAATTTGTTGAGGGCTGGGATTTTCCCAGGTTGTGAAGAAGATTGCTGCCTTTGTTCATCCTTACCAACCGACTGTCCGTTGTTGAAGTTAGGCATCCAACGCCTAATGGATAATCAATAAATCCTTTTTGAGAAGACTCCTGTTACACCGACTCCTGTCAATGATATTTCAATAATTACCATATCCGCCAATATTTCCATGGTCTCCAAAAGACCTGTTAAGATTACATCTGATTCGAAGATTGTACCTTTGAAGATAACCATGCTGGGGCCCATCCCGTACAAGTCCAACAAATCAATACCGTGGAACTATGGGGGAGAGATCTTCTACCACGGTATTAAACAGATAGAATCAACTGAAGAAAGTTCTGATGAAGAGACTTCCGACATTGGAAATATTGCTGGAACGAGTAAAATCACCCGCAGCGGAAGAATTTTCTCTCTTGAGATTGCTCCTCCAAGGGCAATCTTCGGACCCTCAAAAGCTCCTAAGGTTACCCCTGCGCCGGTCAACATATCTGCAAGAACTCCAGTTATTGAAGAAATTGTGACTCCTGTGGTTATCCCCCCTGCTGCTGATGATGATAGAGGGAAAGGGATCCAAGAAGCGCCCGTCAGGACGAGGGCTCAGCCATTGGTCATCCCCGAGACCTCTCAAAAAGAAATGGAAGAGATTTTGAAAATAATCAAGAAAAGCGATTATGATGTTGTGGAGCAACTGGGGCAAACCCCCCTCAAAGATCTCTATGTTGGCCTTGCTGCTTTGTTCAGAGGCTCATGCTAAAGCACTAATCAGATTCTTGAAGACGGCCCACGTGCCACAGGAAACCTCCGCGGATCAGTTCCAGGAATGTGTAGCTAGCCTAACAGTTGACAATGGTCTAGGATTCTCCGATGCCGATTTAACATCTAAAGGGAGAAAGCATAATGATGCTTTACATGTCTCGGTGGAATGCAGAGGGACTACTCTAGCACACGTTTTGGTTGATACTGGATTGTCTCTAAATGTCTTGCCGAAGAAAGCGTTGGACAGATTGGACTGTGAAGGCCTAACCCTGAAGCCCAACAATATCATTGTCAGAGCCTTTGATGGTTCTAAAAGGATGGTCCACGGGGAGGTGGACATCCCGATTAAAGTAGGAACTGAAACCTTCAACTCCACAATCTATGTGATGGACATCCGTGAAATTCTGGCAGCAGATACTCAATGTCACGTTCAATGTTATGACACCGTATCTGACTTACTATATGACAGTAAATACAAAAGCAATAAAGAACACAGTCAATTGTTTACCCAGTTCAGTGTGCAACAACACCTACTCTGGGGGCTACCAAGCCAGGGAGGAAATCCACTATAAGAGATTTTAATTCAGGAATAAACCAACCAGTTTATCTCCTTCACTTAAGACCTACCCAATGCAATTCCAATCTAAGTACAACTTAAATCTGAGTTCCTACTCACTCCCCCTCAATCACAGCAGTGATACATAAACCAATTTGACTTAAGAATTGATGAAGACACTCTTCATAAACAAACACTTGATTAAGCTTCACAGCTTTTTAATCAAGCAACACAATCACCTGTGCTTCACAGCTTTGAGTGATGCACACAACTAACTTGACTCTGCTTCACAGCTTTAGTCAAGGAACATTCAAACACTCTTGCTTCAAAGATTTGAGTGATACACAACCCTTACAATTAGAAACCTATTCCAAGGCACTTATCACAATGATAGTTTCTTGGAGTACAATAATCAAATCTATACAGATTATAAATGATCTTCTGATCAATGAAGAGAGATCCTTGAAAAACAGCAGCTCTGTTGAATATATAGCAGCTGCAACTTCAGTTAGGGTTTCCAAAATCCTAGGGTTAATTCTGTTTGACCTAAAGACCAGGTCACATGACTTTATTAACCAGGTTAGGGTTGAGCTAGGTTACCCCTCAGAAAACGTAGGATTCTGTTCAGGAAAGACTGGGTTATTTCCTGAAAAAACTCAGACTTATCCATCCTGCATACCTGTTAGTTCAGAACAGGATGTCATAACATCTGTTATGACATCTGAGAAAACCTGTCTACTGATTTAGCAAAATGTGATCATTTTGCAAAATGCTCAGATACACACTTATAAACATCAGTACTTCAATTACAATATTTTTCTGCAAAGGTACCTAATGAGTCAGTACAAACTGAACTAGAATGTTATGACATCAGTCATGACATTCACACAGACACTTGGGATTTACCAAAAATGCAAGCCAATACCTAAACACCTACAAACTCCCCCTTTGGCAGATTTTTGGCTAAAGACCCTAAACAATCAGAGATAGATAGCAGCAGAAATAAGTGACAGCAGAAAAATAGAATGTCAAGTACTAATTAAGTAAGTACCAAAATATTCTCCCCCTCTTTAGCCACAAATGGGCCAAAGATACATGTTCATAAAATTATACAGTTATCCAAAACAAATTAATAAGAGCAGCAACAGAAAACAACTTCCAAACTCCACCAGATATCAGCACCAACCAGCAATACCACCAAACAGCAATCAACCTTCAAGCACTGTCATCAGACTCAGAGGAGCTGGTTTCTTCAATGTTGAGATGTCCTTCAGCTTCTACACCTTCTTCCCTTCTGTTTTCTTCAGCTTCCTCCTTTTCTAGCCTGGCAATTAGAATTTCTAGGGTCCTTTTTCTAGCATCCAGCTCTTTGCAAGTTTCTCTTAAAACAGCTATGACATCTGATGTCTTGGACTGGGTCTTCACAGACGATGTCTCAGCTGATGTTATGACAATGTCTAGAGCATGAGATCCCTGAAACAGTTTGTAGTGCAGGCCAAGGGCAGGAGCTCTTTTGCAGACTGTATCTCTTGCCACAAGGATATCAGGGTATTGTGCAAGGATGATTCCACAAAGGAGGGAGGGAAAGGCAATTGGTCCTTTGACAGCATAACTACCAGCATGCTTTAAAGTTTGTTCAAAGATGTACCTCCCATAGTCAAAAGCAGTCTTGGTTCCCACAGCATAGATAAATCTCCCCAATCCTGTGGAGATAGTTGATTTGTGATTTGTAGGCACCCAGTTGGCTGCACCTATTTTATGCAAGATGGAAAATTTCATGCTGAGTTTACTAGCATTCAGCTTCCCTTTCAAGGGCCAGCACTTTACTTGCCTGGCTGTGATGGTTAGACAAACTTCATTGTCAGTTGCCTCTAGATCAGGACAGTCCTCATTTGTTCTTCCAAGAAACTTGTTGATTTCTGATGGAGAGAACTTGACCCTTCTTCCTCTAACAAAAACACTTTCAAAGTCAGCTGACCTTCCATCAGCATAATCATTTGACAAGTTCACTACAAACTCCTTGACCAGATTTTCATAACATTTGTTAAACTTTATCACTGTCTTCATTAGCCCAGCATTCTTGATCAGGTCCATGATGTCTTTGCACTCCAAGGCATCATTGTTGAGTTCTCTCTCTAAGGCTATTCTCTTTAAGCAGACATACTTCCATCTGTTTGCATTGTCAGGATGATGAAAAGAGATGTTGTCTGTTGGCACTTCAGGCACTCTAGCAATTTTGCTGGAGGGGAGCTTCCTTCTGATGGGAGTTTCTTCAATATCAATCTCAAATTCTGATTCCTCATCAGAATCAGAAGTTTCAGGTTCTTTACTCTTCTTAGAGATTGGTTGTCTAGCAGTATGCACCTGGGCCTTCTTCCCTTTTGTCTGAATACTTTTCCCTGCCATGCCTTCAGCCTTGGATTTCTTAGCATCAGGTTTATCATTTTGACTACTCTTTCTTTTCATCAATCTCCTAGCTATGCTAGGGTTCACATTAGCAATCAGTTCATTATCTGAGTAATCTTCATCCACATCAATGATAGGTGGATCAGCAGCCTTTTCAGAGGGGTTCTGAATGTTGTCTTTTGGTGTCACAACATTCTCAGTGACATCTACATTTTCAGAAACTTCCACATTTGGACTTTCTGATTGATTTAAAGGGATAGAAATCCCCGGTACAGATTGGTTGCCACTCAGTATACTAGTAACCAGCCTAGCAATAGCTTGGTGAACTTGAACTGATCCTTCTCTATTAGGTACAGAAGACGAAGGATGAGAAGAATTACCAGAGGTTGTAGCTTGAGCTCTTCCTGCATGTCTGGTTCTGAGCTTTTTGACTTTGGCTGGGTCAGTTGCCATCTCCCTGAGAGGAGTGACCTCAAGAACTTCAGATTCTATGCATGTAGTGATTGCCCTAGAATCTTGGTCAGATAATGACGATGATGAGGATGACGAAGTCGCCATGGTTGAAGACGATGTCTGAGACATTTTGATTGACTTTGAGTAATGGTAGCAGTTTGAGAAAAATCTTTGACTGGGAGGAGGAAACAGGTTGCAAGGATGAGAGAGGTAGGGGGTAAAAGGGAGTCTCTTCAACTTCTTAAGGATTTTGAAGGAATTGTGAAAGAATATGATTAACCCACTAAATATAGACTTAATAAAATTAATCCCTTCAACCTTTGTTTTAAGCAAAATTAATTGCTATAATTTCTCATGTTGGTGAATACCCAACTTGTCCCTCAAATTTTCAAGTTTATTTCCAACAAGCGCCTTGGTAGAAGAATCAGTCAGCTGAAGCTTAGAGAAACTATGTTCCAGTTTAAATGACTTCTTCTCTTCAAAGTCAAAAGGGTTCAAGGAAATGTTGATTGTTTTCAGATTGTCACAACACAATGTCACAACATCTTGTGTAACATTGTACTCAGGGAGCATCTGTTTTGACCAGATGTTTTTAGACTTGTTATTTCCAACATCCTTGTCCAGATGACTTAAGGTTCTGACAACACATCCTTCTTCAAGTTTATTTGCCACATCACAGATATTATCAACCTGTAGTTTTGGAGTTCTTCTGACAACTTCCATAGTAATAGCTCTCTTCATTCTTCTTAGATGAAGGAGGCCAAGCTTATGCTGCCACAGTTTCATCTCTTTTTCTTCTTTGATTATTTGACACATAGTGGAGATATCAGTGTTCTCAGGCTGCCATACGTAACAGTTATCTTTGGATCTGATTCCTCTCATTACAACTTCTAGTTTTTCATTAATTACTAGACATTCAGATCTTGAGAAGTTGACCTTGAATCCTAGATCACATAATTGACTGATACTAATGAGATTAGCAGTTAACCCTTTTACCAGCAGTACTTTATTCAGACTTGGAATTCCAGGGCAGTCCAAATTACCAACTCCTTTAACTTCACCTTTAGCACCATCTCCAAAGGTCACAAAACTGGTGGTGTGAGGCATAACATTATTGAGGAGATTTTTGAATCCAGTCATGTGTCTGGAACATCCACTGTCAAAGTACCAATCTTCCTTTGCAGAGACCCTCAGGGAAGTGTGAGCTATCAGTGCAGTAGCCTTTTTCTTCCATTTAGGAGCATGTGGTACCTTTTTAGACTTAGGTTTGACACCTGAGTTCTGATTAGGATATCCATGTAGTCTGAAGCAGAAGGGCTTTATGTGACCATATCTCCCACAATGATGACATTTCCATCTTTGGTACCTTTTCTTCATATGTCTCTGTTCCTGATGTTGAGAGTTGTGTTGAGACATCTGTTTTGACATTTGCTTACCAGTACCAGATTTCTTTGCTTCTATAAATCCTAGTCCAGATTTATTTCCCACATTTTGTCCAACCTGAAGGATCTCTTCCAATTTGTCTGTTCCATTTGTCAACATCTTGACAGATTTGGTCATTTGATTCAGTTGTGAGTTCAGCAATTGAACTTCTCCTTCTAGATGACTTATAGTTTCAAGATTTGCCCTTTTTTCAGCCTCCAACTTTATAATGAGTTTTGATTGTTTCTCATTCTGCACACAGACTTCAGCACTTCTGATACACAATTTCTTGTAGGTATCAGCCAGTTCTTCAAATGTCACTTCTTCATCACTAGTGTCACTTTCAGAAGTACAAACACTAGTTAGGGCAGTAACTAGTTTGGCAGATTCTTCTTCAGAATTACTTTCTGAATCATAGTCAGACCAGGTAACAGTCATTCCTTTCTTTTGTTTCTTAAGAAAGGTAGGACATTCAGCTCGAATATGTCCATATCCTTCACATCCATGGCATTGAATACCTCTGCCTTGGTTTCCCTTATCCTCTGACCTTGGTCTTCTGCTGGAACTGTCAATGTCAGAGGGAATGTTATGAACATTAGACCTTTACTTTGGATCCATTCTTTTGATGAGCTTGTTGAACTGTCTTCCAAGCATGGCAATAGCTTCTGATATGTTTTCCTCTTCATCCTCCTTGTATTCAACATCAGTGTTGGATACAAGTGCTATGCTTTTGTTCTTCTTGTCACCATTATCAGTGATCCCCATCTCAAAAGTCTGAAGAGACCCAATAAGTTCATCCACTTTCAACTTGCTAATGTCCTGGGCTTCCTCTATGGCAGTTACCTTCATTGCAAATCTTTTAGGCAAGGATCTGAGAATCTTCCTCACCAGTTTTTCTTTTGACATCTTTTCTCCCAGTGCTCCTGAGGTGTTGGCAATCTCCAAGATGTTCATGTGAAACTCATGAATGGTTTCATCTTCCATCATTTTTAGATTCTCAAATTTGGTAGTCAACATCTGAAGCCTTGACATTTTTACTTTGGAAGTGCCCTCATGAGTAGTTTTGAGAGTGTCCCAAACTTCCTTGGCCAGTTCATATTGATGTACTAGTCTGAAAATGTTTCTATCAATTCCATTGAACAAGGCATTTAAAGCTTTTGAATTTCCCAGAGCTAACTCATCTTCTTCTTTACTCCAATCTTCCTCAGGCTTCAGACTGATTGTCCCATCTATCTCAGTTATGGTGGGATGAATCCATCCTTTGTCAGCAGCTCTCCAAGCCTTTTTGTCCAGAGATTTTAGGAAGGCAATCATACGAGGTTTCCAGTAGTCATAATTAGTTCCATCCATAATGGGTGGTCTATTTCCAAAAACTCCTTCTTTGTCCATAGTGCCAGAAAGTGATATCCCTAGATCTCACCCAGTAATACAGGCAGGGTGCCTGCTCTGATGCCAATTGAAATTCTGGCAGTAGATACTCAATGTCACGTTCAATGTTATGACACCGTATCTGACTTACTATATGACAGTAAATACAAAAGCAATAAAGAACACAGTTAATTGTTTACCCAGTTCAGTGTGCAACAACACCTACTCTGGGGGCTACCAAGCCAGGGAGGAAATCCACTATAAGAGATTTTAATTCAGGAATAAACCAACCAGTTTATCTCCTTCACTTAAGACCTACCCAATGCAATTCCAATCTAAGTACAACTTAAACCTGAGTTCCTACTCACTCCCCCTCAATCACAGCAGTGATACATAAACCAATTTGACTTAAGAATTGATGAAGACACTCTTCATAAACAAACACTTGATTAAGGTTCACAGCTTTTTAATCAAGCAACACAATCACCCGTGCTTCACAGCTTTGAGTGATGCACACAACTAACTTGACTCTGCTTCACAGCTTTAGTCAAGGAACATTCAAACACTCTTGCTTCAAAGCTTTGAGTGCTACACAACCCTTACAATTAGAAACCTATTCCAAGGCACTTATCACAATGATAGTTGCTTGGAGTACAATAATCAAATCTATACAGATTACAAATGATCTTCTGATCAATGAAGAGAGATCCTTGAAAAACAGCAGCTCTGTTGAATATATAGCAGCTGCAACTTCAGTTAGGGTTTCCAAAATCCTAGGGTTAATTCCGTTTGACCTAAAGACCAGGTCACAGGACTTTATTAACCAGGTTAGGGTTGAGCTAGGTTACCCCTCAGAAAACGCAGGATTCTGTTCAGGAAAGACTGAGTTATTTCCTGAAAAAACTCAGACTTATCCATCCTGCATACCTGTTAGTTCAGAACAGGATGTCATAACATCTGTTATGACATCTGAGAAAACCTGTCTACTGATTTAGCAAAATGTGATCATTTTGCAAAATGCTCAGATACACACTTATAAACATCAGTACTTCAATTACAATATTTTTCTGCAAAGGTACCTAATGAGTCAGTACAAACTGAACTAGAATGTTATGACATCAGTCATGACATTCACACATACACTTGGGATTTACCAAAAATGCAAGCCAATACCTAAACACCTACAATCCGTCCTTCCTATTCTTGCTTGTTGGGGAGACCCTGGATTCACAATGCTGGAGCCGTCACTTCTTCTCTGCATCAAATGCTCAAGTACCCTGTCCAGGGGAAAATTATAACAGTTCATGGTGAAGAGGAATACATGATAAGCCATCTAAATTCTTTCCGCTATGTAGAATTGGATGGTGAATTCACTGAGACCCCTTTCCAACACTTTGAGGAGGTAGCTCAGGAGATTATGGCAACCAAGACATTGACTTTTGTACCCATGATTACCAAACATGTGCCTCGGATGTCATCCCTCAAAGATGCAAAGGTTGTGATTGAAGAAGGAGGAAGCACAATCTGGGGGCAGCTTCCCGATTTTCCTTTCAAATCTGATAAATTCGGCTTGGGTTTCACTTCGGCTAGTCAGAAGGTTGTGCGTCGCTCTCGTGCCGGAGGGCCACCAGTGAAGATCACCCATCATGGAGTCAATGCTTTGGAGGATAGTGAAGAGGAGAGCAACCTGGAAGACTGGATTTTCCCTACTGTTGACGGAGGACTAAACAACTGGGAGGCAAAGGACTTTGTTCCCATTACTTTCATAAATTAGTAATTTATCTTTCAAACATTTCTGTTGGTTTGTAATAATTCTCAAACAATTCGTACACTTTTTACCTTGTGCCTTACCTGAGGCACATAGGTCCATTTGTAAGGGTTTGATTTTTCATCTTCATATGTCATTTTAATGAATCATGGACGTTTTCACATATAAACTTTTGTGTTCATTGTCTTTCTTTTTAAATTTTATTTGTTTAAAGGTGGCTATCCCTTACACACACCCACACTCACAAATGCAGGTACCCTTCCATTCCGAATTCCATGGGTAACAATTCTGCTATGGCCTTCAGTGACTCTGAGGATCTGGTCTACCATGCCGAATACGAAGGTGATGAAGACTGTGAAGTGCTGGGAGAATTGGCTAGACTGCTACAACAGGAAGAAAGGGCTATTCTACCTCACGAGGAGTTGTTAGAGACAATCAACTTAGGTACTGATGAAGACAGAAAAGAAGTCAGAGTGGGTGTCGACCTTGAGCCAAGTGTCAAAGAGCGCTTAATTCAGCTATTAAATGAATATGTTGAGATCTTCGCCTGGTCTTATGAAGACATGCCGGGACTCGATACAGATATTGTGGTTCACAGTCTCCCTACAAGAGAAGACTGTCCACCAATTAAACAGAAAGTTCGCCAAATGAGGCCCGACATGTCTGAAAAGATCAAAGCAGAAGTAATGAAGCAGTTCAATGCTGGGTTTCTTGCTGTTACTTCCTATCCACAATGGGTTTCTAACATTGTGCCCGTACCTAAGAAGGACGGCAAAGTGAGAATGTGCATGGATTACAGATACTTAAACAGGGCTAGCCCTAAAGATGACTTTCCACTTCCGCATATTGACATCTTGGTTGACAACACAGCTCAACACAAGGTATTTTTTTTCATGGATGAATTTTCAGGTTACAACCAGATTAAAATGGCACCTGAAGACATGGAGAAAACTACTTTTGTTACACAGTGGGGTACGTTCTGCTATAAAGTGATGCCATTCTGACTGAAGAATGCCGGGGCAACCTATTAGCGCGCCATGGAAGGTTTGTTTCATGACATGATACATCATGAGATTGAAGTCTATGTAGATGACATGATAGACCGTTCACAAATAGAAGAAGAACACCTCGACCACTTGCAAAAGCTGTTTGTCAGGTTGAAGGAGTACAAGCTCAGATTAAACCCTAACAAGTGCACTTTCGGAGTTAGGTCCGGTAAACTCTTGGGTTTCATAGTCAGCAAAAAAGGCATTGAGGTTGATCCTGTCAAAGTCAAAGCTATACAAGAAATGCCTGCCCCTCGCACTGAGAAGGAGGTTAGAGGTTTCTTGGGACGCCTAAACTACATTGCTAGGTTCATCTCTCACCTAACATCTACCTGTGAGCCAATCTTCAAGTTGTTGAAGAAAGACCAGGTGGTTAAATGGAATGATGACTGTCAAGTTGCTTTCGATAAAATCAAGGAGTATTTGCTAGAACCTCCTATCTTGATGCCTCCAGTCGAAGGAAGACCGCTAATCATGTATCTGACCGTCCTAGAAAATTCAATGGGGTGCGTACTGGGACAACATGACGAGTCTGGACGAAAAGAGCATGTCATTTATTACCTTAGTAAAAAGTTTACCGACTGTGAGACTCGATACTCACTGCTCGAGAAAACTTACTGCGCTTTGGTATGGGCTGCTCGCCGGCTAAGGCAGTATATGTTGACTCATACCACTCTACTGATATCTAAGATGGATCCGATCAAGTACATCTTCGAGAAGCCTGCGTTATCTGGAAGAATAGCTAGATGGAAAATGATCCTGACTGAGTATGATATACAGTACACGACCCAAAAGGCTAAAAAGGGGAGTATACTAGCTGACCATCTAGCTCATCAAGCTGTCGAAGATTACCAATCCATGAAGTTTGACTTCCTCGACGAAGACATTATGACCTTGGACAACATTGAAGATTTCATACCGTATGACGGACCTGAACAAGGATCCCGATGGACCCTGTACTTTAATGGTGCCTCCAATGCACTTGGGAATGGTATCGTTGCGGTACTCATTTCTCCACAAGGTTTCCATACACCTTTTACCGCCAGACATTTCTTCAACTGGACCAACAACATGGCCGAGTATGAAGCTTGTATCTTTTGACTCAAGGCTGCAATAGACTTGGGAATCAAATCTTTGGTTGTGTTTAGAGACTCAGCTTTGGTCATCAGTCAGATCAAAGGAGAGTGGGACACTAAACATCCCAACCTCATCCCTTACAAAGAACATGTCCTGACATTGCTACCTCATTTCGAGCAGATTACCTTCGAGCATTTTCTGCGAGAAGAAAATCAGCTAGCAGTGCTCTAGCTACAATGTCTTCCATGTTTAAACTTAACTGGCATAATGAGTGTGATACGGTGGGAGAACTGACTTGAGGTTTTGCGTTTGTATTCGCACTTGTTCGGTTTAGCAAGAGTCGCCACCGACTTTTTATTTATCCTAAGGAAAGGTCAAAAAGCACAGGAAAGACCTTTGAGATGTTTTCGTGGGTTCGGGGGGTAGATTATGAAAAGGGAAGGTGCTAGCACCCTTTTCATCCATGGTTATCCATGGGCTCTTAGTTACTTGTTTTAGATCACTTGCCTTTGCTTTTCAATTGTGTGAAATGGTGCTTTGTGTGTGTAGTTTTGAAAATGTTTTGAAAAAGATGCCTTGTCTAGGCAACCATTGTAACAATTCTTTACTCGAATGTTTAACAAAGGTGTTTGTCTTTTTGAAAAGATGTTTCAATGTTTTTTTGAAAGTTGTTTTTGGAAGTTGTGTTGTGATGTGTGTTTTGAAAAATGGCAAGTGTGTTTTGCAAGTTTGATCAAGTAACTAAGAGTTGTCTACCCTATTTTACTCAAATATTTTTCCTTATGTTTTTAACCCTTTTAACAGTGTTGTTTCACCATTGTATTTGGTGAACAACCTTACGTTAGGATGTTAACGGGACGGGCGCGGGTCATCGTATACAATCATTGAAGGCAACTTGTGAGACGCTATAGCAATTTTGTAAGGGACGAGACCGTTTTATCAAAGGCAACATCGAGGGTCATTGAGGGACTACGATCTTTGTTTATTGAAGGGACGTTTGCTAGAGTGTCTCATACTTGAGGGACATGATTGCATTTTTCCAAGGCAACAGGCGAGGTTACCCTAGAGGTGCAAGTGTGAATTGTGTATTGATTTTCAGGCTTTTGTCTTGTATTAGGTTATCTAGCGGTTGATTTTGAATCTTCGCATACAAACCCTAATTACTATGCAGTATATGGAAAGCGATAAATTGCGGGAATTTAAAGTCTAAGCTATTACAAATAAGTATCCGGGGATGGGGGTACAAATGTTTACAAATGGGGATGAGTCTTATCAGGATAGTAGTGTCCAAATATTATTTACAACCAAATCGAATCATCGCATTCTCAATGTAAAATATAATCAAGGTATAAGAATAAAAACAATGTATGATGCACATGATTATTTACAAGTGATCAAAAGGTTAACCTAATGTATTATTAAGTATTTTATTATTTTTGTATTTTTGTTAATGCCATATATAAAAAAAGGTTTTAAAGAGAAAAGTATTTAACTTAATAAAATCTATTTTTTTACGTATTTCAAGTGTAATAAAAAAGTATTGTTACTAAAAATTTTAATATATAGAAAAAACAATATATCATTTTTATTTAAAGGAATTAGTTTTAAAAAAAAATAAATAAAGTGGTCATAAAAAGAAAAGTATTAGTTTGTTAACAAAGAAAAGAAATAAAATGGGCTTTTGAAGGAAATGCCTGGCCCAAACAAAAACAAACAGATTTACAAAGGGGTGTAGGCGCCAGTTTCGTATTGGGCTTGATGGTTCAGTTCAAAGGGAAGGCCCAAATGCTTTGTTAACAATTTTTTAGGGTTTCACTTTGTTTGTTTCAGAGTTTAGGGTTTCAATGTTTGATGAGCGGCGCCGCTCCCTTTCTTCTTCATCGTTCTCTTCCTCGCTCTCAATAGAGCTTCTGATGTCCTCCACTCTCCAGCTGCCAGAGCGCCGTCCCCTTTCATCCCTTTACCTTCTCCCAGCGATTCAAGCTTGATGTTTCGAAAGGTTTGATTCGTTCATTTAGGGTTTTTAGAGTTACATTAGTGTGATTCCTGTATGTTATAGCTCGCATGTTTTGCCCTTTATTCTTTCTTTTGTTTGATGCTTATATGCGATAGAGATTTTGAAGGTTTGAGGAATATACCTTGAATGCCCTGCTTCTGAGAATGATGGAGGGAGGAAAGGGCTAGATGGCGCCTCCTTGGTGGCCGGAATGGGGAGAACGTGATGCTGATGAAAGCTTTTCCGGTAACCTCGTATCTTTAGCCTTGAACGTTTAATGATGAAAATGCTTCTGAGAACCCTAGGACATCCGTTTCTGGATCTTCTTTTCTTCTTCTGATTGCTTGCCTTGTTGTTGTTTTTACTTCTGGCTTCTTCCTCTCTTGGGCTTAGCCTTTTTCAATGATGATAATATTTGAATCTGAGATACTCTTGCTTCAGCTGCTTTTCCTCTCTTGGGCTTTGTTTCTCAATGATGAACCTTGGTTCTGAGAGGCTTGGATTTTTTGATGATTTTTAATGTTGAATTTGATTTTGAGGGTATTTGCTACTGTTGCTACTGATATGTTGATGTTGGCCCTATGCTGAATTTGTTCTGAGGGCTTTTTGGCTTTGCTTTGAGTTTGGTTACTTGATGATGTTGATGATGTTGCCTTATTCTGATAATGTCTTTTTCGCTATTGTGGATTGGGTTTCTGTTTTGGCCTATGATGAACTTTGGTTCTGAGGCGCTTTGGCTTGAATGCTATGCAGTTTGTAAGCTTGACTCGTGTTTGACAGACTTCAGGGATTATGCAGGCTTGAGGTAGGTTTCTGGTAGTTTGAAGGTTTTTAGGAGGTTAGGAGGTTTTAGCAAGTTTGAAAGTCTGAAGCAGGCTTGAGGTTACAAGCTTATTGACTTGCTTCTGTAACAGTTTTGTGGGTTTTTGCTTGAAGGCAGCTTGTGCGTTTTGACAGGTTTGTTGGGGTTTAGGCTTTCACAGGCTTGCTTTTGATAGCTTGTTGTACAGGCAGGCTTCTAGTTTTATGCAGGCTTAAGGTAGTTAGAGCCGGCTTGTGGTGTTCTTAACACAGGTTTGAAGTTTGTGTTTTGATGCAGGCTTGTTGAGGTTTTAGCAGGCTTGTGCTTGCTTCTTCAAGGCTTGGTGTTTTATGCAGACCTGAGGTGTTATCTGTTTACAGTTCTTTTGTGATATCTTTTGCTATGTATTCTTTGTATTCTTCCCCCTTTTGAACCGTTCTGACTTGTTATATTTATCTATTCTTCTTAGCCTGCCTGAAAAACTGTAAGCCTCTACTTCTCTCTCTCTTTCTCTCTCTCCAGAAAAGTATATTTAATTACTTAAACTGTACTTTCTTTTCTGAAAAGGTTTTGGCCAGAAAATGATGAAAAATGTTGTGAAATATTGCTTGCATCTTTGGCTTTCCTTTGCATATCTTCTTACCTCCAGATTTTCTGCATTGCTTTTGTGTACTTGTTGGCAGCTTTTGACAATTTTTGATATCTTTTGGTATCTTTTGGTATCTTCTTTGACAGCTTTTGACATTTTGGAACTTGTGACTTAGTTTGCCCCTTTGACAATTTGGTTTTCCTAGTTTGATAATGCAATTCAGTTTGGATTTATGCAGCTTGTTTGGCATTTCAGTTTGCACTTTGCAATTTGAATTTATGCAGCTTTGTGCATTTTGCAAAATAATTCATATGCTTGCAAACATTTTACTTCCCTCTTTGTGAACCAAGAAGAGACATCTTCTTGCGATTTGCAGAGAGGACGAACAAACAGATTCTGGCCAAAACCTTTAATGATGAGTTTTTTTGATTAACTGTCTGAAAAATACTTTTTTTAATTCATCTGTGTTGACTTCTTTTTCTGTCTTTGCAGGTAAATACCAGTCGGGCAAAGGAAGCAGCGGTAGAAGATGAAGACCTCAAGAAACTTAGGATATAGTTTTATTTTATTTTAATCATTTGTAATAAACATTATTATAAATACTGTAAATAAAATTACTGTATTTAAATAACACTTGTACCAATAATTAAAAATAAATAAAAGTCTTTTTGTCAGATAATTCTCTGTTTCACTGTCTATTTAATTATTTAAGTTTATTGAATTAAAATAACTGGAAGTACATCCCAATTATTCTAACTTAGATAAGATAAATAATTAATAACGTTGTAGTCTCACAAACCCCGCTTTAACCAGCGATAAGCCCGGCATGTCAGTTAACCAATTGCACAGCTTAAACAAACAAACATCCAGGCGCCTTTCACTTCACTTGATTAAACTAAACTGCAAATTTTCAATCAGAAGCCTCAGATTCTATCCCAGAGGTTCAGGTTTTGAGAAACAAACTGAAATCTTGAACAGGCGTCAAAGCAGTGTGACAACCAACTAAGACACTGTAGATTCAAATTCTTCTGAAAATGCGCGTGCAAACCCTAATTCTTGATTTATCGTCAAAGAAGCGTCTGCTTGATCAAACCCTGAGCCAAACTCAACCAAATCAATAGAAACCCTAATAATCTGCTTGGACTGATTCAAAAGTTAATGGAAACCTTAATTTTGTTTGACTGATAAGAAAAGTCTGTTTGACTGATTCTTAAGCCAATCTAAAAAATCAGGAAAAGCCCGAAGCTGTGATTTCTTGTAAAAAAGAGGAGGGAAAATTTTGCGGTACAACAGTTGCCCCTGTTCAATCTTCTTGAACCTGAAGAGTTAGATTGGCAGGTTTGCCTTTCGCGACTCGAGGGTAAAAGAGGATTGGACACTAGAGTGCCCAAAAAATTTGCACTCGTCAAAGCGTAGTTTGAGGGAATGGGCTTAAAGATGCCATTTGGAGATGGGCTTAAAGATGCCATTTGGAGATGTGACAGAATCTTGTCAGGGGATGGGCTTATAGATGCCATCTGGAAATTGTTGGTAGGAGGATGGGCTTATAGATGCCATCTGAAGGTGATTGTATCTTGTTGGAGATGGGCTTGTAGATGCCATCCAAGAATGTTTGTTGAACTGTATGTTGTCGGTGAGTGGACGAGTATCAGAAAGGTATCCATGTTTGGAACACCTCTGAACTGGGGGTCTGAATAAGCAATAGATTGACATCCATGTTTGGAATCATCCGTAAACTGTTTTCAGAAGTCTTGAAGTTGAATAAACATGAGTTGGTCGAGTAGATATTTGTCCTGTCAGGTTTCAGGTATTAATCTCCAACCTGAGAAAGAAAGATAGTTTTCCTGGCTCGTTACAGGTATTGATCTTCAATCCCTTGTCCGCAGATGGTTTTCCTGGCTTGCTACAAGTATTGATCTGGAACTTGAAAAGGTTGATGGTAGCCATATGTTGATTGACCTTTTTTTGGAAAAGGTAAAACGTTAGTTGTATGCAATGTCATGGTGTATGAAATTCATAATTCAATATATGTGATATCAATGTTTGTGATATGAATGTAATGAATGCGCATGTAAGCTGAGTAGCTGTCTTGCTGAGGATAGATGAATCCTGGATAGCTGGAGATAATAGAATCTTGACTACTGCCGGGGAAAGTGAATCTTTGACTACTGCAGGGGATTGCAAGAATTTTTTGATTGCTGCAGGTATTGATCTGGAACTTGAAAAGGTTGGTCGGTGAGATAGTTGTCCTGGCTGGTTTCAGGTATTAATCTCTGACCTGAGAAAGAAAGATAATCTTCCTGGCTTGTTATAGGTATTAATCTTCAATCTCTTCATGTAGATAGTTTTCCTGGCTGGTTTCAGGTATTAATCTACAATCAGTCGTCCACAGATATTTTTCCTGGCTTGCTACAGGTATTAATCTGGAACTTGGAAAGGTTGGCCAATGAGATAGTTGTCCTGGCTGGTTTCAGGTATTGATCTCTGACCTGAGAAAGAAAGATAGTTTTCCTGGCTTGTTACAGGTATTAATCTTCAATCTCTTCATGTAGATAGTTTTCCTGGCTGGTTTCAGGTGTTAATCTACAATCAGTCGTCCACAGATAGTTTTCCTGGCTTGCTAAAGGTATTAATCTGGAACTTGAAAAGGTTAGCCAACGAGATAGTTGTCCTGGCTGGTTTCAGGTATTGATCTCTGACCTGAGAAAGAAAGATAGTTTTCCTGGCTTGTTACAGGTATTAATCTTCAATCTCTTCATGTAGATAGTTTTCCTGGCTGGTTTCAGGTGTTAATCTACAATCAGTCGTCCACAGATAGTTTTCCTGGATTACTACAGGTATTAATCTGGAACTTGAAAAGGTTTGTCAAGGAGATAGTTGTCCTGGCTGGTTTCAGGTATTAATCTCTGACCTGAGAAAGAAAGGCTTCCTGGCTTGTTACAGGTATTACTCTTCAATCTCTTCATGTAGATAGTTTTCCTGGCTGGTTTCAGGTGTTAATCTACAATCAGTCGTCCACAGATAGTTTTCCTGGATTGCTACAGGTATTAATCTGGAACTTGAAAAGGTTGGTCAAGGAGATAGTTGTCCTTGCTGGTTTCAGGTATTAATCTCTGACCTGAGAAAGAAAGGCTTCCTGGCTTGTTTCAGGTGTTACTCTACAATCTCTTCATGTAGATAGTTTTCCTGGCTGGTTTCAGGTATTAATCTATAATCAGTCGTCCATAGATAGTTTTCCTGGCTTGCTACAGGTATTAATCTGGAACTTGAAAAGGTTACAGAATGGCAACCGTGTCTGGAGCATATCTGGACCGTATTTTCCAACAGGTGATGAAGGAATTTTTGATGATGACCGCAACCTCCAGAAGGAAATTTTGAACGCTCTTGAATTCCAGCAGGTGATGAAGGAATTTTGATGATGACCGCAATTTCCAGCAGGTGATGAAGGAATTTTGATGATGACCGCAATTTCCAGCAGGTGATGAAGGATATTTTGAACGACCTTGAGATTGACATTCGAATGCCCCAAGTGATGATGACGAAGACTTGCCCCAGGTTAATCTGTAATTGAGAGATTTGTTGAAATCTTGACTGGACTGCCCCAGGTTAACTGAACTTTGATAGATCTGGTGAAATCTTGACTGGACTGCCCCAGGTTAATTGAACTTTGAAAGATTTGTTGAAATCTTGACTGGACTCCCCCAGGTTAACTGAACTTTGAAAGATCTGTTGAAACCTTTACTGGACGGCCCCAGGTGTGCTGGATAGTGACATGCCACGCCCCCTTGTGGATATGAGATTTGTCAATGGAAGTGTCATCCTTTTTGAAGTGATTTTGCTCACTGAGAGGGCTTTTGTTCACTGGATATTCGTTGTGTGAATTTCTCCGCTGTCAAACAAATATCCAAATGCAAACAATGACATTCAAGTAATGCAAAGTTTATGTTTGTCTTGAAGTTTTGAAAAATGCGTTTTTTAGCAGAAAACTTTTTATAAGACAAATTCAACACAAGATTTAGAGCAAAGCCTTGCAGGAGTCAGGATACCTTTTGTAACAGTATGCTTTCGAACTAACCCATGCTTCAATTAGGTCTTTTGAAGGGTTGTAACATGGCTTGGTTCACGGTTTAAGAAACAAAGGATAAAGGCTCAAAGTATATTTGTACCCACCCGCTCTTCGTAATGTTCTTCGATCCTAAACTCAGTTAATTGCGCGTCAAACTCTGTTCGAGTTTGGAACGACTTTTGGCAATGGTTCACCAGTTGAATTTTGGAAGGCAGTCATCATCATTTTTTTTGTAACATTTTTCATGTTGTTGAGGATTTGTAATGACCTCGTTCTTTTGATTTGTTATCCATAACTTTTGCCTGACTGTTCCTGTTTTCGAGATTACAGTCAGCGGGATGCCCCAGCTTTCTTGAGCCTCCTTTATAGGTTTTGGCTCAGTGGGCTTTTCTATTTTGAGAGATTGACTGCCTATGAGATAAAGAACCATCACTGTCTTTTGGTTCCAAAGGAATGTTTTTGATGTCATTCGTTGTATTACGAACTGAGAGTTTGCGACTTCAATGCGCATCCTTTTTTTTGAATTAACTTAGAGACTACCCTGCCCCAGGTTTAAATCAAAGGTTTCAATTTGTTTAGAACAGAAAACTCCTACTTCTTTGGCTCGAAGGGGTTGACTAGGGATTATCTTCCTTATAATTCCAGTGTTTAGGATTTGAAAGAATGCCTGTACATCGTCAGCAAGGTCTGTTCAAAAGCATATTGTATGAGATTATGGTATTGTTTCGTCATCCTCCCTCTAAAGGCTTGCAGCTTTTTATCAAGAGTTAAATATCATAAAGAAAGCATAAGAATAGTGAAAATGAATGGATGAATTCAAGACAAACATATGCAATGCATTAATGAAACAGAGTTTGACATCAACAGATAATTGTTTGAATAACAAAAGAAATTACAACTTTGAAAATTCAAATGAAACAAAGACATTCTCAATAATTTGGCATAGGAGCAGTGATTATGCTTGAGTCTTCGGAGGGTCAAACTCGATCTCCTTGGCATCAATCATGTCTTGGACCTTGTTCTTCAGAGCCCAATAGTTGTTTGTGTCATGCCCTGGGCTACCACAATGATAAGCACATCTTGCATCCGAGTTGTAGTTTGGAGAAGAAGTCTTAGGGTTCGGATGAGGAGCCTTCAATGTAATCAGCTCTTTCTTCAACATGTGTTGTAGTGCTTGAGCTAGTGACATGTTGATCCTAGTATATTGTCTCTTAGGCGCGACCTCCCTACGCTGATGCCCCTATCTTTGTTGAGTAGGATTAGAGATCAAGATTGATCCTACGTGTTGGTCACAGTGACCCTTTTGACTGTTCGCCGCATTAGACTCTTTCTTTCCATTGTAGGGAATTTTCTGAGCATCAGAGGGTGTAGCTCCTTGGATCTTTCCACTTTTGATGCCAGCTTCGACCCTTTCACCGGTCAGTATTAGCTCGGTGAACCCGGCTGAGGAGCTTCCAATTAAGTTATTGAAGAAAGGCCCTGTCAAAGTTCCCATGAAGATGTCAACCAGCTCTCTGTCAGTTAAAGGGGGTTGCACCCTACCAGCCAGATCTCTCTATTTTTGAGCGTATCCTTTGAAGCTCTCATCGGAACCCATGGTCATGTTCTGCAATTGCACACGAGTTGGTGCAAGATCAGCACTGTACTGATACTGTTTGTAAAAAGCAGCAGCTAAGTCCTCCCAGGTGTGGATGCGAGAACTCTCCAATTGATAAAACCACTCGAGTTGAGTCCCTACCAGGCTTTCTTGGAAGAAATGGATCCAAAGATTTGGATCAGTTGCGTATGGTTGAATCTTGCGGGCATAAGACTTAAGGTGCGTCTTAGGGCAAGAAACTCCATCGTACAGGGCAAAGGTAGGGACTTTGAACTTTGGTGGGATGACCAATCCAGAAACTAAACCCATGTCTCCTAAATCCAAGCCAGGTATTTGTTGAATCTCCATAGCATTGAGGCGATCCTCCAACTGTTTGTACTTGTCATCAGCGGGAGGATATTGTTCTTCGGAGTAGTCAGCTTCAACATCATCGATCTCCAAATTGTGGTCTTCTTCAAGACTATCCCCCATGCTGGGTGGAGTTGAAAGGTCTAGGGTTTTAGGTCTTCTTTTCAGGATACCCGCTGCCTTCTTGGACTTCTTCTTCTTGTCTTTGAGAAGGAGAGCTTTCAGATCCTCTTGCCCTTTACCCATAGCCAGAAGCATTTGTTGGAATTGAGAGTTTTAAGCTTGGAGATCCTTCACCGTTTATTCCATATCCATCTTACTGAAATAAACAGTAGGAAGATAAGGAGACCTGTAGGAGAAACCTGTTATGCAATGATATGTATGATATATGTATGCAATGTTTTCAAGGATCTCTTGGGGTAAACACAAGAAAATGTTAGAGGTTGAACTTCGATCAACATCTTTGATTGGAGGACCTTATAATGGTGGATGTCTTTCCACGAGAATCAAGCTCACCATGTCAAGTGGGTCATAGCCCCTGATTCAAGTTGTTGCACTTGATCTTTGACGACATTTGTTTAGAGGGGAACCCTCTTGCCCTTTGGCAGACGTCTGGTTCAACGTGACCCTACATCAAAAGACCCTCGAGATCCTTGAAATGGTTATTGAAAATGCTATGATATGATGTTTTAATGTTATGTACATGTATGAAAAAGCAAGTAAATGTATATACAGGTAATCATATTCACACAAAGCAAACAAGTCCTTAGGTTTAGGCTTGCATGGGGTTTGTAGGTAAGTACCCTCTTGAAGTTAGTTGGCTCATCCTGTCCTAAAATAGAAACCGGGTTCTAAGGAGCTCAATATCATTGGATTATTTTCTGTGTTCATTGTTTTGGTTTAGCCACTTAACTGGCGACCAAAATATTCCAAGAAAAAAACCCTCAATGAGTGTAGTATCGAGTATCTACCAACTTCGGACTACACCAAAGCCGGTTATCTCACTACCCCTAAAAAGGCTAAGATGGTCAAGTAAGGTTCTAGAGTTCGTTAGTGCTTCATGACATCACTCAGCGGCCCCGTATTCTCCTTGACTACTCAAGGGCTACCGGTACTCACAAATATGTCACACTAACATAGCTACTGCTTCAACCATGTCGGTATACCCCGCACAGTTCCCTCACAGTTTATTGCTATTTACCTAAAAAGGTGCCCCCAAATCCGGGTGTAGGATTTAACAAACCCAAACAAGGAACCCAAAAAGTAAAGCAATCAAAGCAAACAAAGTAAACATGTAAAGGTGATCTAAAACCCTAAGGTAACCCCACTTTTAGAAGAATCCCCAGCAGATTCGCCAGTTCTGTGATACGGTGGGAGAACTGACTTGAGGTTTTGTGTTTGTATTCGCACTTGTTCGGTTTAGCAAGAGTCGCCACCGACTTTTTATTTATCCTAAGGAAAGGTCAAAAAGCACAGGAAAGACCTTTGAGATGTTTTCGTGGGTTCGGAGGGTAGATTATGAAAAGGGAAGGTGCTAGCACCCTTTTCATCCATGGTTATCCATGGGCTCTTAGTTACTTGTTTTAGATCACTTGCCTTTGCTTTTCAATTGTGTGAAATGGTGCTTTGTGTGTGTAGTTTTGAAAATGTTTTGAAAAAGATGCCTTGTCTAGGCAACCATTGTAACAATTCTTTACTCGAATGTTTTACAAAGGTGTTTGTCTTTTTGAAAAGATGTTTCAATGTTTTTTTGAAAGTTGTTTTTGGAAGTTGTGTTGTGATGTGTGTTTTGAAAAATGGCAAGTGTGTTTTGCAAGTTTGATCAAGTAACTAAGAGTTGTCTACCCTATTTTACTCAAAGATCTTTCCTTATGTTTTTAACCCTTTTAACAGTGTTGTTTCACCAATGTATTTGGTGAACAACCTTGCGTTAGGATGTTAACGGGACGGGCGCGGGTCATCGTATACAATCATTGAAGGCAACTTGTGAGACGCTCTAGCAATTTTGTAAGGGACGAGACCGTTTTATCGAAGGCAACATCGAGGGTCATTGAGGGACTACGATCTTTGTTTATTGAAGGGACGTTTGCTAGAGTGTCTCATACTCGAGGGACATGATTGCATTTTTGCGAGGCAACAGGCGAGGTTACCCTAGAGGTGCAAGTGTGAATTGTGTATTGATTTTCAGGCTTTTGTCTTGTATTAGGTTATCTAGCGGTTGATTTTGAATCTTCGCATACAAACCCTAATTACTATGCAGTATATGGAAAGCGATAAATTGCGGGAATTTAAAGTCTAAGCTATTACAAATAAGTATCCGGGGATGGGGGTACAAATGTTTACAAATGGGGATGAGTCTTATCAGGATAGTAGTGTCCAAATATTATTTACAACCAAATCGAATCATCGCATTCTCAATGTAAAATATAATCAAGGTATAAGAATAAAAATAATGTATGATGCACATGATTATTTACAAGTGATCAAAAGGTTAACCTAATGTATTATTAAGTATTTTATTATTTTTGTATTTTTGTTAATGCCATATATAAAAAAAGGTTTTAAAGAGAAAAGTATTTAACTTAATAAAATCTATTTTTTTAAGTATTTCAAGTGTAATAAAAAAGTATTGTTACTAAAAATTTTAATATATAGAAAAAACAATATATCATTTTTATTTAAAGGAATTAGTTTTAAAAAAAAAGAAATAAAGTGGTCATAAAAATAAAAGTATTAGTTTGTAAACAAAGAAAAGAAATAAAATGGGCTTTTGAAGGAAATACCTGGCCCAAACAAAAAGAAACAGATTTACAAAAGGGTGTAGGCGCCAGTTTCGTATTGGGCTTGATGGTTCAGTTCAAAGGGCAGGCCCAAATGCTTTGTTAACAATTTTTTAGGGTTTCACTTTGTTTGTTTCAGAGTTTAGGGTTTCAATGTTTGATGAGCGGCGCCGCTCCCTTTCTTCTTCATCGTTCTCTTCCTCGCTCTCAACAGAGCTTCTGATGTCCTCCACTCTCCAGCTGCCACAGCGCCGTCCCCTTTCATCCCTTTACCTTCTCCCAGCGATTCAAGCTTGATGTTTCGAAAGGTTTGATTCGTTCATTTAGGGTTTTTTAGAGTTACATTAGTGTGATTCCTGTATGTTATAGCTCGCATGTTTTGGCCTTTATTCTTTCTTTTGTTTGATGCTTCTATGCGATAGGGATTTTGAGGGTTTGAGGAATATACCTTGAATGACCTGCTTCTGAGAATGATGGAGGGAGGAAAGGGCTAGACGGCGCCTCCTTGGTGGCCGGAATGGGGAGAACGTGATGCTGATGAAAGCTTTTCTGGTAACCTCGTATCTTTAGCCTTGAACGTTTAATGATGAAAATGCTTCTGAGAACCCTAGGACATCCGTTTCTGGATCTTCTTTTCTTCTTCTGATTGCTTGCCTTGTTGTTGTTTTTACTTCTGGCTTCTTCCTCTCTTGGGCTTTTCCTTTTTCAATGATGATAATATTTGAATCTGAGATACTCTTGCTTCAGCTGCTTTTCCTCTCTTGGGCTTTGTTTCTCAATGATGAACCTTGGTTCTGAGAGGCTTGGATTTTTTGATGATTTTTAATGTTGAATTTGATTTTGAGGGTATTTGCTAATGTTGCTACTGATATGTTGATGTTGGCCCTATGATGAATTTGTTCTGAGGGCTTTTTGGCTTTGCTTTGAGTTTGGTTACTTGATGATGTTGATGATGTTGCCTTATTCTGAGAAGTTCTTTTTGGATATTGTGGATTGGGTTTCTGTTTTTGCCTATGATGAACTTTGGTTCTGAGGCGCTTTGGCTTGAATGCTATGCAGTTTGTAAGCTTGACTCGTGTTTGACAGACTTCAGGGCTTATGCAGGCTTGAGGTAGGTTTCTGGTAGTTTGAAGGTTTTTAGGAGGTTAGGAGGTTTTAGCAAGTTTGAAAGTCTGAAGCAAGCTTGAGGTTACAAGCTTATTGACTTGCTTCTGTAACAGTTTTGTGGGTTTTTGCTTGAAGGCAGCTTGTGCGTTTTGACAGGTTTGTTGAGGTTTAGGCTTTGACAGGCTTGCTTTTGATAGCTTTTTGTACAGGCAGGCTTCTAGTTTTATGCAGGCTTAAGGTAGTTAGAGCAGGCTTAAGGTAGTTAGAGCAGGCTTATGGTGTTCTTAACACAGGTTTGAAGTTTGTGTTTTGATGTAGGCTTGTTGAGGTTTTAGCAGGCTTGTGCTTGCTTCTTCAAGGCTTGGTGTTTTATGCAGGCCTGAGGTGTTATCTGTTTACAGTTCTTTTGTGATATCTTTTGCTATGTATTATTTGTATTCTGCCCCCTTTTGAACTGTTCTGACTTGTTATATTTATCTATTCTTCTTAGCCTTCCTGAAAAACTGTAAGCCTCTACTTCTCTCTCTCTCTTTCTCTCTCTCCAGAAAAGTATATTTAATTACTTAAACTGTACTTTCTTTTCTGAAAAGGTTTTGGCCAGAAAATGTTGAAAAATGTTGTGAAATATTGCTTTCATCTTTGGCTTTCCTTTGCATATCTTCTTACCTCCAGATTTTCTGCATTGCTTTTGTGTACTTGTTGACAGCTTTTGACAGTTTTTGATATCTTTTGGTATCTTCTTTGACAGCTTTTGATAGTTTGGAACTTGTGACTTAGTTTTCCCCTTTGACAATTTGGTTTGTCTAGTTTGATAATGCAATTAAGTTTGGATTTATGCAGCTTGTTTGGCATTTCAGTTTTCACTTTGCAATTTGAATTTATGCAGCTTTGTGCATTTTGCAAAATAATTCATATGCTTGCAAACATTTTACTTCCCTCTTTGTGAACCAAGAAGAGACATCTTCTTGCGATTTGCAGAGAGGACGAACAAACTGATTCCGGCCAAAACCTTTAATGATGAGTTTTTTTGATTAACTGTCTGAAAAATACTTTTTTTAATTCATCTGTGTTGACTTCTTTTTCTGTCTTTGCAGGTAAATACCAGTCGGGCAAAGGAAGCAGCGGTAGAAGATGAAGACCTCAAGAAACTTAGGATATAGTTTTATTTTATTTTAATCATTTGTAATAAACATTATTATAAATATTGTAAATAAAATTACTGTATTTAAATAACACTTGTACCAATAATTAAAAATAAATAAAAGTCTTTTTGTCAGATAATTCTCTGTTTCACTGTCTATTTAATTATTTAAGTTTCTTGAATTAAAATAACTAGAAGTACATCCCAATTATTCTAAATTAGATAAGATAAATAATTAATAACATTGTAGTCTCACAAACCCCGCTTTAACCAGCGATAAGCCCGGCATGTCAGTTAACCAATTGCACAGCTTAAACAAACAAACGTCCAGGCGCCTTTCACTTCACTTGATTAAACTAAACTGCAAATTTTCAATCAGAAGCCTCAGCTTCTATCCCAGAGGTTCAGGTTTTGAGAAACAAACTGAAATCTTGAACAGGCGTCAAAGCAGTGTGACAGCCAACTAAGACACTGTAGATTCAAATTCTTCTGAAAATGCGCGTGCAAACCCTAATTCTTGATTTATCGTCAAAGAAGCGTCTGCTTGATCAAACCCTGAGCCAAACTCAACCAAATCAATAGAAACCCTAATAATCTGCTTGGACTGATTCAAAAGTTAATGGAAACCTTAATTTTGTTTGACTGATAAGAAAAGTCTGTTTGACTGATTCTTAAGCCAATCTGAAAAATCAGGAAAAGCCCGAAGCTGTGATTTCTTGTAAAAAAGAGGAGGGAAAATTTTGGGGTACAACAATGAGGCTCCCCAAATCACCATTGAGAGGATGGACGAACCTGGACATTTTCACGAGATTAATACCGAAGAAGTAGTGGACCGACCTTGGTTTCTTGAAGTCAAAAGTTATCTCGAGACTCAAGAATATCCCGAAGGAGCTTCAGTCAACGACAAAAAGTTCTTGAGGAGATTCTCTACCAAGTTCTTCCTGAGCAATGGTATCCTATACAAGCGCAATCATGATTGCATTCTGCTCCGTTGTGTGGACAAGGTTGAAGCTGAGCAGATCATGGCTGAACTGCATAATGGTACCTTTGGCACCCACTCAAGCGGACATACGATGGTTAAGAAGATTCTGAGGGCAGACTATTACTGGTCTACCATGGAAGCTGACTACCATCAACATCCCCGTACTTGTCACAAATGTCAAATCTATACGGACAAGGTACATATACCTCCAGTTCCTCTCAATGTCTTAACAGCTCCTTGGCCATTCTCTATGTGGGGAATCGACATGATTAGAGAGATCAAGCCTAAAACATCTAATGGACACCGCTTCGTCCTGGTGGCCATTGATTACTTTACCAAGTGGGTCGAAGCAACTTCCTTCGCCTCCGTTACAAAGAATGTGGTTTCCCGCTTCATCAAGCATAACCTCATTTGCCGGTACGGCATCCCCGAAAGGATCATCACCAACAACGGTACAAACCTGAACAACACTATGATCACCGCTTTGTGCAAGCAGTTCTAGATTCAAAATCACAATTCATCTCCCTATCGACCGAAGATGAACGGTGATGTCGAAGCTGCGAACAAAAATATCAAGAAGATCATACAAAAGATGACAGTCACCTACAAGGACTGGCATGAAATGTTACCGTTTGCTCTTCGCGGGTACCGTACCACGGCACGAACATCAACTGGGGAAACACCCTATTCTTTGGTATACGACATGGAAGCTATTTTACCCATTGAGGTTCAGATTCCCTCCTTGAGAATCATGAAGGATGCTGGTTTGAGTGAAGACGATTGGGTTCAGACCCGGCTTGATCAACTTAACTTGATTGATGAAAAGCGACTTACTGCTGTTTGCCATGGTTAGACGTATCAAAAACGGATGATCAAGGCTTTCAACAAGAAAGTCAGGCGCCAGGTATATTAAGTCGGAGATCTAGTCATCAAGCGGATCATTTTGCCGCAAAGTGATCCCAGGGGCAAATGGACTCCTACTTACGAAGGACCATTTGTGATCAGAAACATCTTTTCTGGTGGGGCAATGATATTAACCACCATGGACGGTGATGACCTGCCGCACCCTGCAAACGCAGACATAGTCAAAAGATACTACGCATAAATGACCCGCTAGGTTGACACACCTAGGCAAAAAATGGGGCATCCCGGTGAATCGAAAACCCGAAAGGGCAGTTCAGGCAAAAGTTAGGGATAAATTAAAAAATTTGTACACCCGGCAAGTTGAAAACCCGAAAGGGAGACTTGGGCAAAAAAGGGTTTCCTGGTGGATCGAAAACCCGAAAGGGCGGTCCAGGAAAAAGTTAGGGAATTAAAGCGTATAACTATGTCTCGTCGGATCACTTTAAGGACAATCTCTTCACAGACAAGCTCCAAGCTTCTGATCAACTCAATCATCTTTGGACGAAGCAACGAATTGACAAGATATTCAGAGTTACGAAGGCTATAGCAGAACGGGAACCCCATGGAATTTTTACATATAGCCATCTTTCTTTGTATAAATTTTTCTCATTTTTTATGACAACATTCTCTTACTAGGATGTCTGTCTCCTTTGTACAAAATACTTACACAAATTTAATACAAAGATACTTCAAAATGCAGAAAACTATTTGTCTTCTTTTTTTTTACACTTGTGTTTTATTTGAAAATGTCCAATGATTTATTAAATGAGCATATGCATTTGAATATAATCACTGTTTACAAATAAACGAAATGGGAAAGAATTATTACTGACAGGTTGAAAGTATAGGAGAACGTCTTTAGACTATTCCAGGAGAAATCCCCTGCAGTACATCATCTAGATCCCCTCAACAGAGCTAAAACCTTGAAATACATATCCTCAGCGGAGCTAAATTTCAAAATCCCCGCCAGAGTTTTCCCAATCCCCAGCGGAGCAAAAACTTTGAACTATAGACCCTCAGCGGAGATGAAACCTTCTTCCCCAAGGGAGTCAAATATTCCAACTATCAATCTCTAGGGGAAACCATTCAGTTTTCCCCAAATTCCCCAGCAAGTTGTCTTAAAATCTGAGAATCAACCAGATAGCAGTTAACTTTTGCTTTATCCCCAGTAGATTGGCATACAACCCAAACTCCTGATATCCCCAACAGAATGAAGATTCTCATTCTTAAAGTGGCGTACAACCCAAACTCCTAAACTTTTTCCAAACAGGAATAAACTTTTCCCCAGAGTCCTGAACTTACTCTCCAGCAGTATAGCGACTCCCCGCAGAGTTTTTCATCCCCTTGAAGAATGAAGATTCTCATTCTCATTTCCCCATTGAAGTGGCCAGAGCCTTCTTTACTCCCCAGCATGAATTTGTCAGAATTTTTAATCCCCTGCAGAATGAAGATTCTCATTCTTGACTCCCCAAGGATTTAAATTCCCCAAGAGATTGAAGATTCTCATTCTCAGTTCCCCGCAGAAGCCATCAGAGCCTTCCTTATTCTCATTTCCCCGGTAGAGATTTCCAGAGCTTTCCTTATTCCCCAGCCGAATAAGAATTCCCCTCGTGTAATCCCCAGCCATAGTCATCAAAGTTCTCGAGACTCCCCAAGCAGGTTTCTCAAACAACACTTGGCATTATTCTCATAACAGAATGTTTATCATACTCCAACTCCAAATACTGGAAGGATCCCTATCCCCAGGAAAGTCGTGAAGGATTCTCACATCGCCATAGAAGTTGTCAAAGTTTTTGATAATCCCCGCGAGTTGCCAAGGATTCTCTATCCCCAACAGTAGTCAGCAAGGATTTCTCATCCTCAGCAATCAAAGGTTTTGAATCTCTAGCAGTGGCCAGGGATTTATTTTCCTCGGCAGCAGTCAAAGATTTTATTATCTCCAGCTATCAAGGATTTATTTTCCTCAGCAAGACAGTGAATCGGCTTACATGCGCATACATTATATTCATATATCATAAACATTGATAGAACACATTTATTGCATCATACATTACATGCAACATAACTTTGTGTTTCAGCTAACATTTTACCCTTTTCAGGATAAGATTAAAAGTTATCGTTAACGATATTCAAATATTTCAGATACAATACGTATACACTCCAGACACAGAAGTCATTCTGTTACTCATTCAGATCTCTTATTCAGATACAATACGAATACACTCCAGACACGGAAGTCATTTTGTTACTCATTCAGATCTCTTATTCAGATACAGTATGGATACACCCCAGACACGGAGGTCATTCTATTACTCATTCAGAATTCAAAGTCAAGATACATTACGGATACACTCCAGACACGGAAGTCATTGTGCTACTCATTCAGATTCTATTTCAGATACGCTCCAAACACGGATGCCATTCTGGCCCTTACACCAGAAGTTCGGTTCTCCCCAGTGCAGTCGCCACGTTTGCCATTCTGTCACTTATTCTGACTTTCTCTCCAGCTCAGAGATGCTCCAGACACAGATGCCCTTCTGTCGCTTATTCAAATTTCAGATTCAGATACAATACATATACACTCCAGATGCGTAAGTCATTTTGTTATTCATTTAGATTCAAATACAGTTACAGCTCGGATACGTGCTAGACACGGACGCCATTCCCTTGCTCATACAGGCTCAGTCTCCAAATAACAGTTCAGATACGTTCCAAACGCGGATACCATTCTGATACTCATTCTTCTGACTTACAACATGCAGTTCAACAAACATTCTTGGATGTCATCTTTAATCCCATCTCCTACAAGATTCTGTCACCTCTCCAAATGGCATCAACTACATTTTGACGAGTGCAAATTTACGGGCACTCTAGTGTCCAATCATCTTTTACCTTCGAGTCACGAACGACAAAATCGCCAATCTAACTCTTAAGGTTCAAGAAGATTGAACAAGGGAAGTTGTTGTACCCCAAAATTTTCCCTCTCATTTTATCAAGATTTTTCTCACAAGACTCTTTGGACTTCAGACAGGATTAAGGTTTGCTCAGCTCAAGACATCTCCTTGCACTGGTGACCTGAAATTAGGGTTTGAGTTAGCATAAGGAATTTTGGACTTCCAATGCCCCATGTGACTTTCATACTTCATTTTGGATCCTAAGAAGGCTCATACCAAGTTTCAAGCCTTGAATCAAATTTTTGCCCAGTCAATTGGACAGTTGACCTAAAAATCAACTATATTGGGGAAAAAGTCAATTGTGGCCAATTTATAGTCAAACCTAATAATTTTTTATCCACATAAACATTATAGACTCATATGAACCATTTGATCAAGTTTGGACTACAACTCCTCAAGAAATTTGATCAGATCATCAAAAGGGCAAAATGGTCATTTTTAGGGTTTTGACTGTAGAAGGGCAATTTCTGATTTTTCACCTAGCCTATGGAAAATAGGGTTCAAGCATGGTTTCAAGGACTCAATGGAATCATCTTGACCTAACCACAAGGTTCAAAAGATCCCAAATACATTGGATTGACAGATGAATTTTCCAGTCAACTGATCAAAAATCAACTGTACACTGAAAAGTCAAACTTTGACTTTTTGATCAAAATCAAGTGCCAAGGGTCATTTTTCATCAAGATGTGTCAAAACATGAAACTTGTTCACCAAGAAACCTAATTTTGAAAATTAGGGTTTAAGATGGAAAATTTTCATAACTTAGAAATTTTCTAAGTTATGAAAATTTCTTATTTTTTCCCAACTTTTCCCAACTTTTTCACTATGATGCAATTGGATTCAAAGAAAACTTCCAACATGAAAGTTGTAGTCCTACACAAAATGTACAACTTTTATTCACAAATTTTTCCCAAATGATTCTTGGATCTCAAGTTATGATTTTGTGAACAAGGGTCCATGAAACTTTTAACTTAGTGAAATTTTGCCCTAGTTTAGGCAGGATTTTGACCTATCTTCATGGCAACTTTTCACATAGTTCCAAGTGGAATCTCAAAATGAATTTCAAATATGGATTTTAGATCATGTTACAAGCTTTCCAAAATGTCCAAGACTCTCCAAAATCATTTTTGGTTAGGGAGAATCGAAAGTTTGAAAATGGAAAATCATCACTTTTGTCCAAGGCATTTTACACCATTGCTACAAGTTGCAAAATCAGTCCTAAGCATGCTTGTACCTGTTTTACATGTCTTAAACCTTTCCACACTCCTTAATTAAATGCAAACACATTGAACCAAGGCTTTGTTCTGAGCTTTAGAGCATTACACAAAGAGTTAATCCAAAAATGGCATAAAGGTAACATTGTCCCAAACCACTTCAGACACATTGCATACATCCCATACAAACTACCCAAGTCCCTGTCCAGCCAATGTAACTCCATTTTCACACTTCACCATTTTTACTTTGAAGCTTTGCAGGTTGAGTTCTACAAGCACATTCAGGCAAGTTCAAGGCAAGCCAAGCATTGGGAAAGGTTGAGTGAACTTCAGGCAAGCTAACACGACCTTCAGGCCTCATCTAAGACTCCTACATTGCCATATCCAAACTTGGCTGAAACAGGTATTTTCTAAACTTCTATCTCCTTATTTAGGAATCATTAGACTTAGGTTTGTGAAGCAAAAATGTAGCCCTTAATGTCCTTGAACTGTACATGTGCATAGAATTCATTTATGTTAGCTGAGCTAGGAGAATTTGGATGTTGAAGTTGCTGAATTTTTTAGGTTAGAAATTGGGGGTGATAAAATTCTCCCTGGTTTCTTAGAGTTAGATCAAGTTTTTTATATGGTTAGAATCGTGTGATGATGAGCTATAACTTTCATGTTGCAAGTTTTTGTTTTTAAGCACGTATGCTGGAGATACATATTTGAAGAACAAGGCGCGCGTATTTGTTCCAAGGACAGGGACGAAGTGAGTTGGGTTGGGCCTGGCTTGCTTCTGCTTTTGACACTCCCATTCTTCTTTTTGCACCCCCTTGGCCCATTTCTTTATTTTTGCATATTTTTCATTTCTTTTTTTATTTTCTGACTTTATTATTTTTCTTCTTGAACATTTAAAATCACAAAAAATATTTTCTTTATTTTTGGCATTTTATTATATTTTTATTTTATTTTTATTTGCATGATAAATAATTATTAGGTTAATATTACTTTATTTTCTTAATAAAAATTTGTAAATAATACTAAAATACTTACATATTTTATTTTATTATTTATACACTTAAAATAATATTTTCTCACATAATTTAATTTTTAACATTTTTGTATATATTTTTATTTATTTTCTTGTACATACAAAATTAATAAATAAATAATTAGAATATATATTTTCTTTTAAACAAAAACTAGGGTTTCCACCCTTTCCAAAAATAATCATTAATATTTTTCTTATTTTTGAGACATAAATAATATATTTTACATACATGAAATGAAAACAAAAACATCCTTTTCATATTTATATTTATTTGTATATTTAAATATTTGTCTATTTATTTATTTGTGCAATATTTCAATTTGGTTGTAATAATAGTTTTAGGGTTTTATTTTGAGCAATATGCCCCTATTCAAACTTGTATCCCCCTCCTCATAATAATGTTGTAATAGTCTTAGATTTACTTTTACACATTTTATTGCTTTCAAATGCCATGATAGTAAGATTAGGGTTTGTATGATAACAAAAAATCAAAACAAATAGCATGACTAAATTCAAGATAAAAATGCATGAAAAATGACAACACAATACACACAAGCACCCCTAGGGTTTCATCCACTTTGTTGCCTTAAAATGGCCACGGTATGCATGCTAGGTATCTTGGAAAAACAAAAACAAAACAAAAGATCATAGTCCCTCGATGACGCTATCTTGGTTGCCTAAACAAAAATGATCTAGTCCCTCAAAAAACTTGCTAAAGATAAGCTTGTTATCATGGTCGTACGATGACCCACGCCCGTCCCGTTTAACATCCAAAGATAAGCTTGTTTACCAAATACAATGGTAAAACAACAATATCAAAGGGTTAAAAATGTGTAGGAAAGATCTTTGAGTAGGATAGATAACTCCTAGTTACTTGATCAACTTGTAAACCATCCTTGATATTTTCAAAAACACACACAATTTCAAAACATTTCCCAAAACAAACTTTCAAACATTGAAACATTTTTCAAAAGACAATACATCTTTGTATACATTCTTCAAACAAGAATCATTACAAAGATTGCCTAAACAATGGCCTCTTTTCAAAATACTTTCAAAACCACACAAAGCACCATTTCAAACAATTAAAAAAGCAAAGCAAGTGATCTAAACAAATAACTAAGAGCCCATGGAAAACCATGGATGAAAAGGGTGCTAGCACCTTCCCTTTTCATAATTTACCCCCCGAACCCAAGAAAACATCTCAAAGGTCTTTCTTGTGCTTTTTAACCTTTCCTTTAGATAAAACAAAAAGTCAGTGGCGACTCTTGCTAAACCGAAACATTTGCGAACACAAACTCAAAACCTCAAGTCAGTTATCCCACCGTATCACACATACGACTATGTCTCGTCATATCGTCACTTGTCTATCAGTAGAAAACTTATCACCCTGATCAACATTCACCAAAGGCTTTAGAAGTTAAGATATGTTCAAGTCTCCACGAATCCCCACAGAGCCACTGCCATGAGATTATCCCCACAAGGTAATACTCACAAGTTCATATATTCCCCATAATTTCTTTGGAAGATCGCTCGGGATGATAAAGGAGTATGATCTTCTCCCCGAAAATGTCACCAACATATAGGATCCCAAACATTACAATCCATGGGAATTCCTCTCCCCAACTGAGTTTTCAAAACTGTAAAAGCCCTTGTAGATTACTTCTCTCTAGCAGAGCGCATTCTCCTCGACAAAGAGCTTCCCTCAGTAGGATATTCCTCCATCTCCAGGGTTTATTTCCCCAACAAGATTTATTTCCTCAACAGGATTTACCTCCCCAGTGAGGTCCAACCTCCCCAGCTTGAGTCTGTTACTCAGATGACAATAAGTCACCGACAAAACTCCCTTCCCCAGTGAAGTCATCACTATCCCCAGAGAGTTGACACTGAATCTAAAATTGGATCAAATATCAGTCAGCTCTATCCTCCTCAGATGAGCCAGAAAGTTATCCATCGATGTTATCCTCGGTCAGGGTATACAAAGAATTATAACTCCCCAATAGAGAAAAGAACAACCAAAGTTTGGACCTCTTCTTCCCCAAGAAGGAGTAAATGCTCTCCAGCAAAGTTCCCTCAGAGAACAGAAACCAATGTTCCCAACAAAGTTTCCTCAAACAACAAATTAGAATCCCCAGCAGAAACAATTCCTAGAAGATTACGCATACTCTTCATCCCTAGCGACAATGAGGGATTTATTTTCCCCAAACGAAGATGCTGCTCAAGTTTACAAATGCATTTCATTAACATTACACATTCATACATTATTTACCAAATGTCATAGCATATGCATATGAACCACATATAGCAAAATCTCATTTATTTTGAGAACATCATTACGCAATGCATTTCATACATCATGGAATTGCATACAACTGAATCTTTACCTTTTCAGGAAAAGATCAATCAACAAATATCATTGACTACTTATACGACCTGACAATATTCTCAAAGGCTAAATCTGACAAAGAGCTATTTTCAGCATTTTCCTCAGAAGATCATTCTCAAAATATATCTGCTAGTTCAGTTTAAATCGATAAATGATTTATCCTAATTTGTTTTCCGGTGGACTTCTTTCTATGGTTCATCTAAATTGACTCGAAGATTTTACTAATTTGTTTTCCAGATAAAGATTATTCAAGACCTCTATTTGTTCAGTTTAAATCGATCAATGATTTATCTTGATTTGTTTTCTAGTAGACTTCTTTCTCTGGTTCAGCTAAATCGACTCGAAGATTTTACTGATTTGTTTTCTAGATAAAGATAATTCAAGACCTCTGCTGGTTTAGTTTAAATCGATCAACGATTTATCCTGATTTGTTTTCCGGTAGATTTCTTTCTCTGGTTCAGCTAAATCGACTCGAAGATTTTACTGATTTATTTTCCAGATAAAGATAATTCAAGACCTCTGTTGGTTCATTTTAAATCGATCAACGATTTATCCTGATTTGTTTTCTGGTAGACTTCTTTCTCTGGTTCAGCTAAATCGACTCAGATTTTTTTGATTTGTTTTCCAGATAAAGATAATTCAAGACCTCTGCTGGTTCAGTTTAAATCGACCAACGATTTATCTTGATTTGTTTTCCGGTAGACTTCTTTCTCTGGTTCAGCTAAATCGACTCGAAGATTTTACTGATTTATTTTCCAGATAAAGATAATTCAAGACCTCTGCTGGTTCAGTTTAAATCGATCAATAAATTATCCTCATTTGTTTTTCTGTAAACTTCTTTCTATGGTTCAGCTAAATCGACTCGAAGAATTTACTGATTTATTTTCCAGATAAAGATAATTCAAGACCTCTGTTGGTTCATTTTAAATTGATCAATGATTTATCCTGATTTTCTTTCTGGTATACTTCTTTCTCAGGTTCAGCCAAATCAACTCGAAGGTTTTGCTAATTTGTTTCCAGTTAAAGATAACTCAAGGCCTCTGTTGGTTCAGTTTAAATCGATCGATGATTTATCCTGATTTGTTTTCCAGTAGACTTCTTTCTCTGGTTCAGTTAAATCGACCCTAATATTTTACTGATTTGTTTCCAGTTAAAAATAATTTGAGACCTCTGTCGGTTCAGTTTAAATCGATAACAATTTATCCTGATTTGTTTTTCGGTAGACTTCTTTCTCTGGTTCAGCTAAATTGACTCGAAGATTTTACTGATTTGTTTTCCAGATAAAGATAATTTAAGACCTCTGTTGGTTCAGTTTAAATTGATCAACGATTTATCCTGACTTGTTTTCTGGTGGACTTCTTTTTATGGTTCAGCCAAATCGACTAGAAGATTTTTCTGATCTGTTTCCAGTTAAGGATAACTGAAGACCTCTGCTGGTTCAGTTTAAACCGATCGACGATTTATCCTGAATTCTTTTCTGGTAGACCTTTTCTCTGGTTCAGTTAAATCAACCCTAAGATTTTGCTGATTTATTTCCAGTTAAAAATAATTCAAGACCTCTTCTGGTTCAGTTTAAATCGATCAACGACTTATCCTGATTTGTTTTTTCGATAGACTTCTTTCTATGGTTTAGCTAAATCAACTCGAAGATTTTACTGATTTGTTTTCCAGTTAAAGATAATTTGAGACCCTTGCTGGTTCAGTTTAGATCGATCAACGACTTATCCTGATTTGTTTTCCAGTAGACTTCCTCCGCTGGTTCAGTTTAAATCGACCAATAATTTATCCTGATTCGGTTCCAGTGGACGCTTCCTCTGGTTCAGTTAAAGTTTCCCAAAGATTTATTCTTATATTTCTTCCCATTGAATTCAACAGTTAATTAAGATGGCATCTATAAGCCCATCTTCGAAAACTCTCTATCACTTCTCCAAATGGCATCTATAAGCTCATTCCCGGTATACTCAAACAACAATATTACTTCTTGCACAAGCGAGTGCGAATTTCTAGGCACTTAAGTGTTCTATCATCTACTACCTTCAAGTCACGAATGGCGGACATGCCAAAATAACTCTTCAGGTTTAAGAAGATAGAACAGGGGCAGCTTTTATACCCCAAAAATTTCCCTCCCATTTTCTTCAAAGCATTCTTTCAAGTCTCTTCAAATGGTCAAGGCACCCAAGGGTTGACTAGTTAAGATGTACTTCCTAGACCAAAAGCCTACAACTAGAGTTTGGAGTTTCTCAAGGAAATTTTGTCTGAAAAAGTCTCAAGTGGCTCTCATGTTTCTTCATAGGTCCTCAACAAGTCTCATGTCAAGTTTCAATCCCTACATCACAAGTTTGCTCAGTCAATGACTCAAATGCTTGAAAATCAACTATATTGATCAAAAAGTCAACTATGGTCAACATACAATCAAGCTTCAAGATTTTTGGTCAACATCAATATTTTGAAGTGATATTCATAATTTTATCAAGGGTTGATCATGATTCCCTAAGGAAAGTCCTCAAATCATCAAAAGTCAAGAATTTGCCAAATTAGGGTTTTTCCTTAGGAGAAGTCAACTGAACTTTGACCAAGCATAACTTTCACATGCTTTATAAACTTTTCCCTAAGTAAATCCCATTTTGAAGAAAATGAAATTCTCCACAACTTTTCTTTTAATCTCAAGTCCAAAAAATGTTTCATTTGGAAGATATGATCTCATACATTATAGGTCATTTTCAAAAAGTCAACAAAAGACACTTTTTGTCAAGGAAACTTACATCAAGATAATGTCTCCAAATACAAAAATTATTAATAGATAAAGTATAGAGAGCATCTTGGGCTTTCCAAAAAGTCAAAGATCATCTCTAAAAGGTGAAAATTGAGTAAGTTATAAGTTGCACAAGTTGGGGAATTTTGAAGGAATTCATGAATTTCAAGTTGGGCAATTTTGAACTTTTAGACCAATGGACCTAATTTTTGAGACTCATACATGTTCATGATATGTTAGAGGACCCCTAAAACCATTCCCTTATTTTACACAATTTTTATTTATTTTATTTGAATTTTTTCATTTAAAATAAATTAAATCAAGAACAAAGTGTAAAGCAAATGGACTTAGGCGTATGATTGGACTTATAGGTCAAGATTGAAGCTCAAATTTCATGCAAAGGCCAGCAAGGAAGTCCAGGTTCAATTCATGTCAAGAATGGAAAGGATTTCACAAATTTAGAAACATTTTAATATATTTTATCTTGTTTTGAAAAGGGCCTTAATGCCTTGATTCTTACCTTACTTGTTTGCTCTCCTCTCACTCCTCTATATATACCACACTATGCAATCTACAAAGTAACGAAAAAAATCATTGCCTAAGAGCACAAAAAAAATCTATTCTTAAGAGCACAAAAAAATCATTACCTAAGAGAGACTCACTCATCCTTCTAAGACCCCTAGGAGGTGATCCACATCATTATCCAACCCCCACGCGTATCATAATCCCTTCATGCCATCCCTCCGATTTGGTAAAATTTTGATTTTGAATCTCTTTGATTTCGTAATTTAAATCATTTTATGCGTATATTCTTATTACTATTAATGTTTTGAGCAAGTCTAACATTTTACATGCAAGTATGAAGGCAGAAATAACGTGATGCAATCATTAGGGCATCAAGAATGTTTGGTTTCGGATCTCAGGATATGGGACGATCCAGACAAAAATAAGCTCAGATTCGGAATCAAGACATTTTCTTTTCTTTAATATTTATGTTGTCTTATTAACTTTTTTTAGATAATTAACTCAATCATAAAAATCTCATAAAATCAAAAACCCAAAAAAAAAATAGATTTACTTTTAATTAATAATCACTTCCTTTTTTTAATTAAAATCAATTAGACATTAGTTTTTTTTATTATCATTAACTTAATTTTCTTAAATCAATTAAAAAATAATAATAACCAAAAAATCATAAAATTGAAATCACAAAAAAATTGATTTAGGTTTTTTTTAGGTTAAAATTAATTTTTGAAAAATTTATTTTAATCCCGTTTTAATTTTTATTTCATAATTAATTTGTAATTAATTTAGACTTCTTTTTTTTACAAAATATTAAGATCAAATCACAAAAATACCAAAAATATTTAGGCGTTTCTTTTTAGGATATTTGATTTTCTTTCTAAATAATCTTTCCTATTATTTTCTAATTATTTACCATTTTAGAAATAAATGTATAGGTCGCACATATGATTTTGTAATAGTTAGTTTATCTTTTTCGCATTTTCTTTCTAAATATTGTAACTGCTCATGGGATATAATAGTTTAGGATTTACTTTCCCGCACTTTTACTTTTCGCACCTCTATATATACATGTATATTACTATTAGTAATTAGGTCATGTATGTCAACATAAAAGCAAACCTTAGCAAACCTAACACTCAAGATAAATAACTGAAACACAACACACTCGCACACATGCACCTCTAAGGTACCTCCACTTGTTGCCTTCATATAAATAAACAGTCACGACTCTCGAACGTAAGAGATTTTAGTGGTAACCCTTTGGTTAAAATATCATAAGCCCCTCGATGACCCTTTCGACGTTGCCTCGGTATATGATCTTAAAACCTTAGGGTAACTACTAAAGTATCTTACTAGTTGCTTTCGTGACTGTACGATGACCCTCGCTCGTCCCTCAAAAATCCAACGATAGGGCTACCTACTCACTAATAGTAGGATAGCATTGTCTAAAGGAAAAGAGGAAAAGAACAAACCTATCGAGTAGGTAGACAACTCCTAGTTGCTTGTTCATAAAAACAATCAAAATACAATTTTTTCACACATACACAAACTATTTTCTAAATATTTTCAAAGACAAAAAACACTTTGTTTACGTTCTCGCTGAAATGAGAAACATTACAAATTTCGCCGCACTAAGGCGTCTTTTCAAAATATCTTCAAAACACACTTACACAAAAAAGCATTTTCAAAGCGAGCTAGCAACTAAGAGCCTGTAGATAACTACGGATCGAAAGGGTTCTAACACCTTCCCTTTCCATAACCTACCCCCTTACTCAGAAAATAATCTCGAAAGGTCTTTCCTGTTCTTTTCACCCTTTCTTTTTTGGATAAAAGAAAATTCGGTGGCGACTCTTGCTAACCGCAACATTTGCGATAAAACACAAACCAGTAAAGTCAGTTCTCCCACCATATTACAGGTGCTAGTGATAGATTTATGAAAAATTGCTGATTGTGACGATTTTCAATTTTTTCGGATGTTATTGGATAGAGAATCATTATTACCAAAAAGTCCATTGAGAAACTATTGGGATTAGCGTTTTTGAAAGGAAAACGTGTGTATGAATTGGATAATAAATCAAAGGTTACAAATAAATATCTAGATCAACTGCTATTTGCGAATTTCTCTGCTAAGAAATCTAATTACAAAAGCAAGGATCTTCATGATAATCTCAAGAGTGTGGTACAATATTATTCTGGGCTGCATAAACCCTAGACTTCTTTCAAGCTCCTCTGATTATTTAAACATTAATTAGAAGTTCATGTTGTAATTTCTGTTGTCCAAACTAAAGATTAGTCTTACCTTCATTCTATTTAATCATCTGACAATTTCTATTAGAAAGTCCAGAACCACCGCCCTTCCCAACAAAAAGTATCTCCTAATATTCCTTTTGGACGTCTTCTAACGGATATTTTTGTTGAAAGTGGCTTGGTGAGGTTTTTGGTCAAAGAATCCAACTATAAAGAGGAGCTGATTCCAAGCATTGGAGATTCCTTCAATGGGAAAACTTTGAATAACATGAGGATGGTTGAAGAACTCAAGGTCAAGCCTTTGATTGAACCGTATGAGATTTATCATCACAAAATAATTCCTGTGAATGACTATCCTCTATTATCCAAGCAAGATCATGTATCCAGTGTGGCTGCATATGTTCTAATGATGCAACACGAAGGACATGATATGCCAAGCTTTAATTACTCAGTTTTACTGCTGAGGGTATTGATTATTCTATCGATAAAAGAAAGAGAAGTTAAGATGCTTCTGAATTAGAGAAGAAGAAGAAGAAGAAGAAGAAGAAGAAAGTCTGGGTTTCTCAAAGATACCATTATGGGAGTTGAAGCTTCTATAACATCTAGTAAGACTGATACTTTTATACCTGTTTCATTGTTTGTTTCTAATATTGTTAATGTATGTTCATACACAATCTCTACTGCACAAATTAATCCTCTTCCACCACCAACCAGAACTACACTTGTTTCTGACTCTGTTACCACTTATACCCCCATTTCTATCTATTTCCCTTACACCATCATCTTTAAAAATTCCTATATATCAACAAACAATCACCATTCCTCCATCTGATGGTTTTAACTTTTTTTCTATTCCGCCATCCACCATAACTTTTCCGGCTCCTGATCGTGTTTCCTCAACCAATCAGTTAACAATACAAACTTTTGCTTCTGATTCTGTCAGCAGATTTGTGACAATATTATCAACTGCTTCTACCCCAAACACCATAACCACTTCCGACCTTACGACCTCATCAACCACATATGTTTCTACTTTACTTTCATTTATCTCTACGCCTATACCATCTCAACCCATCTCTACCTTCTCCTCTCTACTTGTCTCATTGTTACCAAAAATCATCACATCTCAATCTTCATCAGAAATTCTTATTGTTTCTGATCCTTTTCCAAATCTCCACTTTGCTTTTCATCATCATCAATCACTCAGAAACTCTTAAAATCCTGACCATCATTTATGTTCTGTTCTTGAAGTGTCTGAAAGAACAATCTCTGATGATTTTGAAGCCCTTGTAAACCCAATAACTAAATCCTATTTTATGTCAGACCTTTTCGATCTAACTAAACAATCTAACCAAGCTGAACTTGTAACTTCTGAACCCATCCCTTCTGAAAGTGCTATAGCCATGGTTGTTTATGATAAACCTGTCCCAAAAAATCTGGATGAATGCATTAACAGGTTTATAACTAAGGCTATGAAAAAGGTTTTGAAGCTAAGGGCAGAGGCAAGTATCTCTACTATGCCTCAGAAAATGGATGGTTCTTGGAAGAAGTTCCAGAATGGATGGCTTCTGAGTTTGAATGTTTTGACACTTTTGTTGAAGCATCAAAAGTTTGGGATATTCAGGTTGCGAAAGAAAGGAAAGAAGCACATAAAAAAGTTAGAGTTCTTGAATTCTTTGCTGCTAAGCAAAAAGAGGCTGAAGCTAAAGCACTTCGAGAAGAAGAAGAAGAAAAGCTTAGGAAAGCAAAAGAAGAAGCCAAACTCAAAACTGTAGAAGAAGCAAGGGAAGCTGAAGAAGCTGCTAAGGCTAAACAAGATGCTCTGTGTTGTACCCCAAATTTTCCCTCTCATTTCTCAAGGCATTTCTCACAAGGATTCTAAAAATTCAAGCTTGCACAAGTACACTTGGATTTTCCGACATCAAGTTAAAGAGGAAACTGTTAAAAAGGGGAAAATAGATAAAAATAATCTTTTTTGACAAAATTGGAGAAAAAGTAAGTCTTCTTCGATTCACATCCTTCGATTGGAATTTTGGCCTTCTTCGATGCAAGCTTAGCTTGCATCCTTCGATTGGGCGTTGGTCTCTGACACGCTAGCTTTGATTCACAAGGCAGGAGCTTCCTGCATGCAACCTTCGATTGCATCATTATCCTCACATGGTTCACAATGTAATGGTGGCCTGCATACCTGCTTCGATTGGAAATTTGATGCTTGCAGGCTTGTGTTGATTAGACAAATAATTCCCTTCATGCTTGCTTTGATTCACAAGTTGATGGTTGGCTGCATACAACCTTCGATTGAGCCATAACTTCCTTCTTACTTGCACGAGGCTTCCACCAGGACAGCAGGCACAAGGCAAAGAGCCTCTTGTAGCCTCCTTTGATTCAAAGAGAAAAATCCTCCTGCACCAAGCTTCGATTGCACCATTGGCCCCTTACATGTTTGCCTTGGGTCACAAAGAAGCGACCCCTGCATGCAGGCTTCGACATGGCATTGACTCTTCATGCAAACCTTCATTTGAGCAATGGCCTCTTGTATGCTTGCAAAGTGGTGACCTCCTGCATGCAGGCTTCGAAAGGGCATTGGCTATGTTTATACTAGCTTCGACTGGACAACATTTCCCTTTAGTATGCCTCAATTCCACCCTTGACAACCTTCGGCACACATGGTTGGTGGCCCCCTTCAAGGGACATGTATTGGTGGATTTGAAGGGCATACATAGAAGTCTCTTTTGAAGGATATACTTTACTAGCCCAATCGAAGAATTGCATAGTCCATTTGAAGTACTTACAAGACCCACCTTAAGGCATACTTTGGTGACCCATTCAAGGGGCACACATTTGGATCCTTCGGAGGATGCACAAAAGTGACCCATTTGAAAGACACTTAATGTTGTTTGAAGGAGAATCTGGTCGAAGGTGGTCAAAACGGAAGGTGGAGATATCAAAAGATACTTGTTGCCAAGTTTAAGCCTGATACACTGGCCATAACGCTCCAAAACTACTGCACAACAGTCCTGAAACACTGCCCCATTCTTACACCAAAATGGAATACGAACACTGCCCCTCGAAAGCTACAAAAACAGTTTACTCAATTTGTTCAAATTGTTTTATTTTCCCTCCTAAATCTCAGCCAGCTTTTCCTATAAATAAGAAGCTCCATAACATGTATAAGGGGCTAGACAACACATCCAAAGGATTTTGGGGCGTGGAGAAAAAAAATCATCAAACTCTTAAATTATCAAACACTCTCAAACACTTAAACACATATTCAAACCCAGAGTCAAATGAAACAATACACATGTTTCTTCCCTTCGAATCCAAAACCCAGTAAAACACCAACTCAATACTTGATTCCTTCTTCGAATCCAACACTAGAAACATTACACTTGTTTCCTTCCTTCGAATCCAGGATACCCAGGGCAGCCACTCAAGGTCCAGTGCACACGTTCCAGATTCAAGCAAGGTAAGTTTCTCTTAACCTTGAACCTTTCATTTTTAGCATAACATGTGAATAGTCATTCCTTTCGTTTCAAGCATGTACATAACATTTGTTTAATTTTCATTTCTTCCCTTTTCGTTTGTTTTTCTTGTCAAATATATGGTAGAAATAACCACTATAGGCCCAAACAAAAGAAGGATTTTTTATGTGAAAAGAAGCCTCAGGCTTCACCTCCTTTACTACTTTGTAGTCCAAACGAAAAAGAGAAGGTTATCCACACTGACTGCCAGGCCCAATCGAAGGATGCACCAAGGGACTTGAGGTGAAGAGTGCACTTCATGCTGATTCCAGCCCCAATCGAAAGGCACGCCCTCACTACTTCCAAGCCCCAATCGAAGGAAGCAGAAAGGCAGACTGCATCTCATGCTTCATTGCTAAGCCCAAATCGAAAGGCATGTCCTCACTACTTCCAGGCTAAATCGAAGGGAGACAGAGAAGCAGAATCGAAGGGTTCTACTACCCAAATCGAAGCATTCATTTTTCCTTTATTTATTTTGTTTTTTATTTACATTTTCTTGCTATTCAATATGGTTGTAATGGTGTAGGATTTATTTTCTTCATTTTTATTGCTTTTGTACAAATGTTAGCAATTAGGATGTATGGCAAGATAAAACCAATAAGTAGACAACCTAAAATTAAAAGACAAAATGCATGCAAATTAAGCACATTATTCACACACATGCACCCTTAGGGTAATCTCACTTGTTGCCTCGGAAAAATAGTCATGTCCCTCGAATATGGAGTTTTAGCAAAGACCCTCGATAAAAGATCGTAGTCCCTCGATGACCCTCAATGTTGCCTACGGTAATGGATCTAGTCCCTAAACGAAATTGCTAAAACATCCCATAGGTTGCCTTCTATGACTATACAAACGTCCCACGCCCGTACCTTCACATCCAACGATGGGGCTTCTTACCAAATCAATGGTAAGATAGTAACATCTAAAGGAGGAGGAAAATAACATTAGACCTTTTGAGTAGGTAGGATGCTCCTAGTTGCTCGCTTGCTCATAACAAAAACATTTTACACCAACACTTTCAAATTGAAACATTTTCAAAAGACAAAACTCTTTGTACGCGTTCTTATAGAAACGAGAACCATTACAAAGACACTTTTCAAAATACTTTCAAAAATCACATTCCACAAACACCTATTTTGAACTATCTTTAAAACCAACACTTTGTACGCGTTCTTATAGAATTGAGAACCATTACAAATACATTTTTAAAAAACTTTCAAAACCTACACCACAAGCACATTTTCAAACAAAAGCAAGTGATCTAGCAAGAAACTAAGAGACCATAGATAACTACGGATGAAAAGTATGCTAATACCTTCCCTTTTCATAACCTCACCCCCGAACTCAAGAAAGTAATCTCAAAGGTTTTTCCTGTTCTTTTCACCCTTTCCTTATTGGATAAAATAAAAGTCGTGGCGACTCTTGCTATCTGCAACAATTACGATCAATTAAAAAACACCCAAGTCAGTTCTCCCACCGTATTACACTCTGGTTGCTTCATCTTCTGATCCTGCCATCGCGCTTCTGGAAAACACAATTGGTGAGATTAGACTAGAACAACAGGTTTTCAGAGAAAGCATCATTGAACAGAAGGTTGTCATTAAGAATGTTCAAAACATGCTGAAGCTGATTCTTGACAAGATATTTTCTCCAACACCTCCTGCATTTGGACCCTAGGCTCTTAGGATTTTATTTTACCTTTTGCTTCTGAACCTTAGAACTCTTTCTTCTTATGTTTTTCTTCTTATATTTTCTTTTCTGACTTATGATCTTCTAATTATTAATGAAGTTTATTTTGGTTTATCACTTCTTATTTTACTTGTTATTTCTTCTTGTTTTTATATTTTTCACACATAATTACCTTTTTGATTATGACAAAAAGGGAGATTAATTAAATGAACGTAATTTTGATTTCAATAATAAAGTTCTGGAAAATGTTCTCTGAAAACAGTTGCTTACATTCTAAACTAGATAAACTTCTGTTTCTGTTATAATTGTTTTCTTTTTCGGGAAATGAGAACTCTGATTAAAGACAAAGATTTGAAAGCATTATGCAAGGCTTATGTCTAACATGTTGGCTTCAAACTCTGAAGATATTTTTCAGTTCATAATCAGTCTCTAAGAATTGAGAATTTGGAAGTTGTCTTAGTGACATTAAAGTTTCAAGTTTTCAATTGATTTCATTGGCCTCTAGAGTCAAGACTCTCAAGATCTCAATACTGATCTATTGGAACCAGTGGGAGTTCTACTCAAATGGTTAAGAGTCGGGATATTCGAGCTTCATCAAGCCGTTGACTCAGTGAGAGTTTCATAAAAATGATAAGTGTTCTTACTCTTTTTATTTTCACTTTTTTTGATTATATGAACAAAATTGTGTCATCAAAATACATAGTTTTGTCATCATCAAAAAGAGGGAGATTTTTAGAACAAGATTTGTTTATGCAAAATTATCTCTGAGTTTTGATGATAACAAATGAGTATGTTTATATGAACAATTTTGATACTCTAATGTTTGTTATTTTTTAGTATCTAACAAACAGGTCATGTTTCTGATGATTGGCATGGCCAAGATATTAGAAGAGACAAGTTCCGCTTCTGCGCTACACAAGTTCTGATGAACAGTAGTGAGACACTCCATAAGCTTCTGAAGTGTAGGCCTTGATGTTTGTCCAAATAAACAAGTCAAAAGATCTGAAGAAAGAAGTTCTACTTAAGTCTAGATACTGAAGACTCATGCTTCTAAAGACAACGTGTTCTAAAGAAACAAGTCAGAAGATCTAAAGACAAAAGTTCTACTGAAGTCCAGATGCTAAAAGACTCATGTTTCTGAAGACAACATGTTCTAAATAAACCAGTCAAAAGATCTGAAGACAGAAGTTTTACTTAAGTGCAGATGCTAAAGACTCAGTTTCTAAAGACCCGTGGTTTTTAGAAAAGGGTTCTAAAGACCAAGTGATGAGGACTCTGAAGACGGAAGTTCTAGAGACTCTAAAGACTTGAAGTTCTGGAGATCCAAGGTTCTAAGAAAGGGGTTCTAAAGACCAAGTTCTGAATACTATGAAGATAGAAGTTCTAAAGACTCTGAAGACTTGAAGTTCTTAAGACCCAAAGTTCTAGATAAGGTTCTTACATGTTATCTCTTCTAAGCTCATGCTCGCAGAAGCCTCTGAAGTGTAGAAGGAAATAAGATAATGCTAATGTGGTATAAATAGTACATGGTACCATCAATGTTCATTCCACTACCATGAAAGGACAAGCACGTCGCACGATCTTGTCTCACACGTGATTGCTCAAGCCGCCAATCTTTCTAGAATTTCTAGAAATACCCTTCAACGATTATATTATTTTATTGGCTATATAATGGCTTGAAGACTAAGAGAGAAAGCTACCAATTCACGGATTACCCACGCACAAGCGTTGTTCATGGCTTTCATACTTTTTAGTCTATTATTCTTAAAATAGTTTACATATTCAGCTTGTGTAGAAGAATTATCTTGTAAACAAAACTTGTATTCAAGCAGTTGTTTGATTTCCTTAAGAGACCAGTTAGGTCAGTATTCTTGAGAAGTATAGGACTAGTGTGTCTTAGAGATATGATTTTACTTAAGGGACCGATTAGGCATGTACCCTTAAGAATTCTAAGACTAGTGTTTCTTATAAGTTGTTGTTTTCACTTGCAGGTATCTTGTGCATTGTAATAATCAATTGGATTATTGGATTAAGTCCTTGATAAGGCAAAATCACCTTGGCGGGTGGACTAAACTAGCTTAATAGTTTTCAAGGGAACTAGTATAAACATATCTTGTTCTTTACTTCCTGTTCTTAATTATTGTGATTATCAAGAGTGGAGAAAAGTATTTTTAATTAAAGGGGAATATTTTTAAAGAAAATTTTTGGTTTAAAACCCAATTCAAACCCCCTTTCTTGTGTTTTCACACCTTCTACCATGAATGGATAACTGAAGATCCTAAGGAAGAAAATGTGTAAAGTGAAGTTAATGTTGAGAAAGATTATGTCTTTTTTTATAATGTTCTGGAAGTTGATGTTATTGTTACTAATATTGTGCAAAATGGACATGGTAACAATGTTGAATTAGGTGGAAGTGGAACTTCAATAAATCCAACTTTGGTTAATGGTGAAGAAGTGTTTCATATGGGGGAGATTTTGATGATTATAGTCAAGATACCAATGAAGATGATGGTGAAGATATTGGTGGTGGTAATTTAATTGAAGATTTAGATGTTTGAAACCATTAACATATCTATTTTATGATTTTTTTAAAATATATGTAGTATCAAGTTAAGAATGAATTAGTACTTTAAGTCTTTAACTACGTACTTTGCTAATTTGTCTGTTTTATTATCAGAATTTTTGTTAAGAAATTTATTATTGAGCGTGAAATTTAAATTTTGATGTTAGTTGGTATTCTATTATATATATTTGTGTCATATATGAGAAATTTATAGGTTTATAAAAATGTGTGTCATATATGTGTCACCTATAAATTTTTGAAAATAATTTTTTATTTTCCATAGACTTGTACGAGTCTAAGAGTCAAGTATATGGACCCATTACTAGTATGAGTAGACTCGCGAGTTTGAAATCCTTGCTCTAGAGAGCATGTTGGTGACTCATCCTTTTAGTATAAGGAGACGCGATTACCTATTTTTGTGAGGCTTTAGACTACATGATTATTACGAGATGTTCTTTATGGATTAAGAAACGTGTTTGATGACTCATTTTTATAACATAAGAGGATATGTTGAACTCTCCCCTTTATCTAACACATGTCTTACATTGCCTATCTTTTTATCTTTCTGTATGCGTCTCACGAAGTGGGAGGCTAATGAGTTAAGGCTACTAATACTTAGTGGGCTTGAGTCATAGTATGACAATCCACGATTCCTAAAGCACAATCCTAGCATAAACTAATTGTTTAAGGAAGGATATAATAATCCATAATCTTTATATAACAGTTCATAATCCCTCAAGCGCGAGACCCATAAGAGTGAATTGGTTAAGGAAGAACATAATAATTCTCATTCTCTCAAGCATGAGGATTTTGTAAGAATAAGATTTAGTTTTGCATCTGGCCTTGAGTTTTGATGATAACATTACATGGGTGATTAGATAACAATTTATTACCCTAATGGTTTGTTTAGTGTGTAACTTTTTCTAACAGGTTATGTCTCTAAAGAAATGCGTGTGATGTCATCAGATTCTGGAGTGAACACACTGAAGAATACAAGTTTATGTTTCATGGCTTAGAACGCATCTTAAAGAAATGGTTCAGAAAGAACATTAGTTTTATTACTTCTAACTGTGATTTTGTTGTAGAGCTTGTGATACATTCTAAAGCTCTAAGGATTCCAAGTTATCTTGCCCAAGTTCTGGAGATTCTAAAGACAAGGTTATGTTGAACAACTTTTGATGATTCTAAAGGCAAGGTTATGTTGAACAAGTTCTGAAGATTCTGAAGACCAACGGTTCTCTAAACCAAATTCTGAAGACTCTAAAGACAAGGTTCTATTGAACGAAGTTCTGAAGACTCTGAAGAAAAGGTTATGAAAACTCTGAAGACCAAGTGTTGAAGACTCTGAAGAGAAGGTTCAGGATGAACAAGTTCTGAAGACTCTGATGACATGGTTCTGGAGACTTAGCTTTGATCCTTCTACACATGCTTCAACCATTATACATCTAGAAGCTTTTTAAGATTAGAAGAGAAGATCAAAAAGTTTCACGTGAGCTGCAGTACAAGGGACAACATAACCTCGCCTCCACTAAGTTGGTTTTATGGTGCAAGGACAATACTTCCGTACTAGGTTATCAAACACTCTCTCACTGACCGTTGCAAGAAGACAACTGGAATTTTGGTATTCATATTCTACCCTCCAAAGGATTTCTTTTCATCTATAAACGGAAGACTTGGAAGAATTGGAAATGTTGAAGAACTTTGAAGAAACTCATGCTTATTCAAGTTTCTAAAATGCTGCCAAAATAACTATGTAATTTTTGTAAAGAAAGGAGTTATTGCTTATTAACTTGCTACCAAGTGAAACAACCGGCTGAAAATCATCAAACAGTGAAGTCGCCATTGAACGTCTTTTATACCACATGAAGGGAAAGGTAAACATTGAGAAAACCTGAGAAGGGAGAAGTCACGGTCTTGCGACCGAGAGATCGGGTAAAGGAGTCTGTTACGCGAGAGGAAGGTACTAGCACCACGCACGCCGATAGGACTCTACGGTATCCACTCTTGTTATCTATCTTATGGGTGTGTCTAAACTATGCTTACTATTTACTATTAAGGAAGAATGCATGCAAAATAAAGGAGAAAAGAATGTAGGGAAAATAAAGTTGTACTCGCTTGGGCCCTACCCCAATGCCTACGTATCCTTTTTGAGGAATCAGAGTTACCGTAGTTCGGCTCATATGTTTTTGTTTATTTGTATTTTTTATGAACAATGTTAATTCTGCCTTCTGTCGCAGCTCGACCTTTGGAGACTTACGCGTTGAAATAAAAGTAAGTTAATCATGTCCTTATTGAAAAATGTTTTTGAGTTATTACCTCAAGGAAAGATGCCACATTTGATTGGTTTGTGTTTTTTACCTTGAAAAAGGTTTAAGTGAGATTAGCATGTTTTAGGATTTTCTAAGAAAGGAGGTTTTAGTTTTAGATGCAAGGATGCAAAAAGGGAAGAAAAGAGTCAATGGAGGACTAGTCTATTTCTAAACCTAATGTTATCATACAACGGTAACCCTACATCAAATATGAAAGGGAAATCTCTACCTAATGTTAGCATGCATGATTTGCAACATAAGGTCTAACTTGCATCCGAAAGGAGCAATCACATCCTAAGGAACATGGTATGTACAAGGATAAAACAAGCAAGCTCGAAGGAGCACACACATAAAATAGTAAGGAAAATAAGTGAAATTCTTTAGCCAAGTGGAGAGTATCACCCGAGACAAACAAGCGAGAGTGAGTTGAAAAACAAAAATGTGATGTCCAAAGTGACTGAACACCTAACCAAGATATAGGAGATCGAGGTAGGTGACAGAAGATAATATAAACGATCACGGAGTGTCAACATCAGCCAATGCGAACTCCTGGAAAAGCGTGGGGGTTCGATTGCAGAACCCTTCCCCACTTGATGACTCGACAACAAGAGTAGGCATAACTCCGAAGAATTATGGTGTGTCACGATCTAAGGATGACACAGACGAAATTGCGGGAGTTAATTGTGAACCCTCCTCGCTCGTCTCATTTTGAGGACTTCAATAAGGGATGGGGGAATATTGCGGGAACAAATATAAACATGCCTGCAAAATACCTACACAAAGGTAGGGTTGTAAACAAACCACACACAAGTAGCACACAATGGCAAACAATGCGGAATTTCCCTAAATGGGTCTTTAAATAAACCAGAGGGGTTCCTGACATGATCAACAATGGAGACCCCTGTCATACATATCTATTCCTACTTCTCATGGAATCAGAAAGCAGTAAAGCCCTACTTCTCATGATCTCTAGAAAAGCAGTAAAGAAATCCGATAAAGTGCGGAGAAATACAAAGGTAGTAGCAACAACTACCACAAGCAAGCCAATCGTCGAAATCACACGAAATTAATGGAGAAGCAGGGAGTACGCATCGACCAAGCTTCACCAACAAACAAACAAATCAGAAATAATATCCAACTAAGATAAAAGAAAACGTGTGTTGCAAATGCAACGCGCAATCAGAAATACCTGCACAAAGTATAAAAAATATCACATGCATTAGGATAATATATAATATGATATGAATTTCTCAAGACAAAGAGAAATAAGGTGTGTCGCATTGGAAGCGAGCACAAGCCATATGCTTTTATCACATAACAACTTGTTATGTTACATGATCAAAAGCATCAAAATGTACCTTTCACAATGAACAAACGCGTCAAAAATAACGAGGCATAACGGCATGAAAATATGAAGAAAAAAAACTAAAACAAAAAGTATTTTTTATTATTAGTTTTTTGTGTGAAGAAAATTCCATAAAAAAAACTAAATAAATATATTCCTAAAACCAACTAAAAGTTTTAACAAACTTTATTGCTTTTATTACAATTTCTCATCAATAATTTCCTTATAACAAACAACAAAGAAAATGAAATATAGAAAAAAAATCTAAACTTAGGGGGTGCTGAAGTCAGAATTGAAGTGTGAACCAGCAAATAGGAATATGAGCGCTAGGCCCAAGCAGACTAAGTCCAAGTAGACAGCTAGTTACAATAAACTTCAGACAGGCCAAAAAAAGGTTCATGGGCTCATGGAGATAGAAAACTCAGTCCAATCCCTATCTCACTAGTCAAGGTCCAATTCAGATTTTTTTATCAAGGTCCAATTCAGATTTTGAACAAAGAGGAACAGGCCTAAGGGGTGTGACTTTTTACAGGCCCAACAACCCGCATTCTATCATTTATTACATAATAAAAAATATAAAAAGAAATTAAACAAAATAATAAAAAAATAAAATGGATTAGGGTTATATTGGGGGGGGGGGGGGGGTAACTGTTAGAATACTATGGTTTATATCCTTCTCAAACGCGAACAGAGGAGAATTTAATCCTCCTTCTCCTTACACCGCCTCTCTTCTTTTTTGACGATTTCATTTTCTTCTTCGCAGAACTTCGTCACGGTTTCAACATCACAGTATCGCAATTTTATTCTTTGATGTCGATTTCACTCACTCCAACATCAATTGTATCTCGGCACCAACGTATCTGTTCCGCTTCATTTCAATCTTTACTCTCCACACAAACAGAAGACGTAAAAAGAGTGAAAGAAGAAGGTTTACCTCCCGAAGAAAGTGTCTGGTACCTCTTCGATGTCGGAGAGGAGCAACAAAAATCTAGAGAACATATTCAGGTATGTTTGCGATTCTCGTTTCTTTCCACAGAACCTTCTACTTCCGCCTATTTTCGTTTCCAAATTTTTTCTACGTATTCAAATGATGATAATTAGATTTGCTAAAGATGAAATTTATGTTGAAGGTGATTGAAGATGCAGTTGATGAGATGTGTAGAAGACTCAGAGATATTTCAGAGAATGTAGAGCGAGAATTGAGATTTATTTTTGGTGAGTTTATTGTGTGGTCTTGAATCTCTGTAGATAAACTGTGAATCACCTTTCTCTCCTTTTTCTGTTACTTTTTTCTGTTCTCCATGCCTCCCGAGTCCTCCTCTGTTTTTCTGTTTTTTCAATCTGTTATCCATATTTTTGGAAGTTAGTTAGAGTGGTTAGAGGATAGTGGAATCAGTTGAAAATAGTTGAAAAGTTCTATTTGGAAAATGGTTGAAATTTCTTAGTTATTTTTTGTTTTTTCTGTATAAGTGTGTGAACTGGCTTTTTTGTTAAGAGGTTGGAAACTGTTAGGCTTAGTTGGAATTCTGTTAGAGAAGAGGTTAAGGAGTTATGTTGCCCGCTGATTTTTTCTGTTAAACAATTAAGAAGTTAGAGGGATTTGGCTAGGAAGTTAGGACTCTGTTAGGCTTCTGTTGGTTTTTTAAGTTATATTTCTGTTGAGAAGTTCAGTTGGATTCTGTTAACTCTGTTACACTATACGTTATTCTTTTTATAGTTAGTTGTGCCAAAACTGTTGGGAAATTATGCAGGTTGGTAAATTGGTTTAATATGAGCTGGCAGTTAGAGAGTTATATTAATTTTCCATTTTCATTTTCTGATTTCTAAATATTCTACTTTTCTGAGCTTTGACTGGTGGTTGAACTGATGCAGGTGGTTTTTGGGTTGCTTCTTTTTGTCATTTTCGAGACTGATGCAGGGCGGTTGTTTGCTGTTGATGAACAAGTCATGAAGTTTATGAAATGGTGAATGCTTTTGGATCATGAAGAAGGTTTGAAACATGAAGGGCATGAAATGTTGGTACATGGAGATCTTAGAATTTGAGCAACGTGAAGAAGATTGAAGATGGAGGTTGGTTATGGAGCATTGAATATTGGTTAAATCATGACATATCATGAAGTTATGATGATGTGAGGATAAAAGATGAAGACAAAGTTGGGTAAATATTAGGTATTCTAGGATCTTTGGCTCAAATCGAATAGAACTTGAAATCTTTTGTAACATTTGTAACAGTATGGATGTGTTTTCGATAGATTTTCCATGTAATTTGAATTGTTTCTTTCTATTGTCTTTGTAATTTTGTAGAATGTGTAACGACCATGACATGAATGACGAAGATCTTTAAACTAGAAATTGCAATGAGCTAGTTTTATAATAGCTTGATCTTGTAAGGATTTGAAATAGGATTATATTTTTTGAAATCTTGGAGTATGGGATGTGATTGGAATGTTGATAGGATGAACTTCTCATAGTGAAAAGGTCTTGAAGCCATAATGAACATGGTGCTTGATTTTGTAAAAGAAGCATACTTTATAAACCCTTGAATCCAAATGATACATTCTTCAAAATATTAAAAGTGATATTCCTTTTCAAATTGATCGTGAATTCCTAATGTATTCTCTTATAATTGCATTTGAATAGACAATCATGTATTTCCATGCCTTGACTTTTCAACAATGGAATGAATCACCTCCCTTAAGTATCCTCAAGTAATTGAATATGCTTGACTATCTCTAGGACCTTTGATCTAAAACTCTAACGTTTCATAAGACAACACTAGGTTTTAATCTCGAAGCACTTGAAATGAAGCCCCAAGGAAAGCTTAGGCCATAAGTAAACCCAAGTACTCAAATGAAATCATTTTTCACATTGATGTCCACAAACCCTTGTTTATGAATAAAATCCAAGTGAAACTATCTTTCCATCTTTTTGTATGAAAACCCTAGCCACATGCTTTATGATTCACTATAATAAGTGAACTTTCCTTGATGAAGAAAAACCAATAGAAGACCTAGATTTCAATGGATAAGATATTATTCAATGATAGCTTCCTTATGTTACATATTGAAGAGCTCTCTCGAACAAAACCTTAAGGTGTCATGAATACACTAAGATCTCTTCCATAATCTCGTACCTCAAGCACTAATGGAATCCCTTTGATGATGAGATGAACTGATGAACAAATTTCATGGATCCTTCTTGAATTCCACATGATCAGGAAAATAACTCTAATCCCTATGGAGATGATGAGCACACGGAGATGACCTTCAATGCTTTAGTTTGTAGCCCTTGAGTCTTTAGTTTAGATAAGGTTACAAAGAGATGAAACATTGATGCCTAAGTGAAACCCTAATCCCGTGACCATTGACCTCAATTACCAAGCCTTGTTGTTAGTGAATACATGGTGTATTATATAACCTAATGGGGATATGTGCAGATGAAATGAGAATTGTATAAGCCAAATAAAAGTGAAAGGGTAGGACAAATTTGAGGTATTACATCTGCCCCTATTTAATCGTCTTAAACCTAAAAGTACGATTGGCGCGTGCCTTTCGGACATTCGAGGTAGGAGATGATTAAACATCAATGCCAAAAATTTGTTCTGAAAGAATGCGTGAGTGTTTATTTATCTTTTGTGATATTTGTTGGGGAAAGAATTTTTTATTTTCTAGTGAAGAGATGGAGATTGGACTCGTAATGTAGCGTGATGCCATTATAAGACAAAGGTTGGTATGAAAATATGGAGGATAAGATCGACGGGCGACCTACGATCCTAAGGTGAAACATAAGAGAGATCTATCGGAGAACTAGGCCTTTGGGCGACCGCGGGATTCTACGAAGATACCTATGGGCGATCTGCTGAAGAACTAGGCCTAAGGGCGACCTCAGAATTCTAAAAAAATATTTATAGGGATAACTAAGCCTACGAGCCGCCTCAGGGTTCTAAGATGAAACCTCATCTACTGGAGAACTAGGCCTATGAGCGGCCTCATAATTCTACGATGAGACATCAAGGCGATATGTCAGAGAACTAGACCTATGGGCGACCTCGGGATTCTACGAAGATACCTATGGGCGATATGCTAAACAAAATAAGCCTAAGGGAGACCTTAGAATTCTAAAACAATATTTATAGGAATAACTAGGTCTATGGGTGACCTCAGGGTTCTAAGATGAAACCTCACATACTGGAGAACTAGGCCTATGGGCGACCTCAGAATTCTATGATAAGACATCAATACGATCTATCGGAGAACTAGGCCTATGGGCGACCTCGGGATTCTATGAAGATACCTATGGGCGATCTGTTAAAGAACTAGGCCTAAGGGCAACCTCAAAATTCTAAAACAAGATCTAAAGGGAGAAGTAGGCCTACGGGCGACCTCGGTGTTCTAAGATGAAACCTCATCTACTGGAGAACTAGGCCTATGGGCGACCTCATAATTCTATGATGAGACATCAAGGTGATCTGTCGGAGAACTAAGCCTATGGGCGACCTCGGGATTCTACGAAGATACCTATGGGCGATCTATTAAAGAACTAGGCCTATGAGCGGCCTCAGAATTCTAAAACAAGATCTAAAGGGAGAACTAGGCCTACGGGAGACCTCAGGGTTCTAAGATGAAACCTCATCTACTGGAGAACTAGGCCTATGGGTGACCTCAGAATGCTACGATGAGACATCAAGGCGGTCTATCGGAGAACTTGGCCTAGGACGACCTCAGGATTCTATGAAGATATTTATGGGTGATATGCTAAAGAACTAGGCCTAAGGGCGACCTCAGAATTCTAAAACAAGATATATAGGAAGAACTAGGCCTACGGGCGACCTCAGGGTTCTAAGATGAAAGCTCATCTACTAGAGAATTAGGCCTATGGGCGACCTCAGAATTCTATGATGAGACATCAAGGCGATCTGTCAGAGAACTAGGCCTAGGGCGACCTTAAGATTCTACGAAGATACCGATGGGCGATCCGCTAAAGAACTAGGCCTAAGGGCGACCTTTGAATTCTAAAACAAGATTTATAGGGAGAAATAGGCCTACGGGAGACCACATGGTTATAAGATGAAACCTTATCTACTGGAGAACTAGTCCTATGGGCGACCTCAGAATTCTACGATGAGACATTAAGGCAATCTATCGGAGAACTAGGCCTATGGGCGACCTCAGGATTCTACGAAGATACCTATAGGAGATCTGCTAAAGAACTAGGCCTAAGGGCGACCTCATAATTCTAAAACAATATCTATAGGGAGAACTAGGCCTACGGGTGACCTCAGGGTTCTAAGATGAAAACATGGGTTACGACATGATGAGTGAAGGTACATGGTACGATTGACTGTACTGATTTTATTGGAATCTGGAGAAAAAATAGACACAGCAAAATACTTGGAAAAGCTGACACTAACGGGTATTTAGAAAGTTGACGTGGACGAGTGTTTAGAAATATAATGTACTAACACCGCTAGCTGGATATCGTGATATAACGAAGGATGTTAGATGAAAGTTTGGGAGCGATATCCTCTTGTGGGTATGTATTATTGTCTTTGAATGATTCATGTCTTTTATGTAAGGTACCCGATCTGGCTTATGCTTCATATGCATGTTTGAATTTCTTTTGTCGCAAAGATCCATTCTAATGGATCGAATACGCGCTTTTAAGGATGCAATGTTATGCAGTGATAAATATATGCAATGCACATAAATAGACTTCACTAGGATAAGCGAAGGCTCGTTGGGAATTGTTGCTCATCACTGGGCGTGTCAATACATATCGATGCTAGAAACTCGTGGTACCAAGGATAATTGGGGATGCTTATAAGAATTTTCACTGGGGGGATCATGATACCGAAGATTATGGATGACTCCGCTGAAGATTGAATTGCTGACAAAGCGGGTTTTCAGGTACGCCACTGAGTTCTGAATTGTGTTGTTAGGGAAGAGATAATCAGACCCAACTTCCCTACATCCTGAACCGTCTGGAGGATTGTAGGACTGGATATGCCGAGGAATAGGTATTGAACACCATGTGGATCTCTTGAACACATGCCTTAAGTTTATGCCACATTGGGGAATCACCTGTTGAATCATTTGGGGATAAAAGATTGACATGAACACTTGTGAATGCCTCAGTTTACTCCATTGGGGAAAGTCTATAGGACAATTTAGCAAATGCCTCGGTTTAGCTCTGTGGATGCCCTAGTTTAGCTTTTGGGGGACGTGCACTTATGTGTGCCAGTCAAACGATGACTCCGGACTTTCTGAGTTCACATGGGGAATCTAATTTGAAATTGTCTGTAGCAGATGAAGGCGGCTTCACATGCTGGCTAGATCAGGACGGCTTTTGTGATGCTTTTAGCTCGATTGTAGTTGGATCGTGCAACATAATTGGCTTGATCAGCTTTGCGAGTACGGGTGAAGAATGCCCTTGTCTTTGGGTTTTACGAAAGAATCTGTGCTTAATAGAAGACCGTAATATCCGTGCCACAATACAATATGAGGTGGCCTACCCCAATCTCTTGAGTTACGAAATAAACTGCTCTTGATTACAGCTTTCTTGGAGAGATTTGTCAAATCTCGACGTGACTTCCCCGGGTTGAATGAATTCTGAATAGATTTCTCGATGTAATTTCCCTAAGTTGGTGGCAACTTGAATAGGTTTGTCAACGTGATGGCTTCAAATTGGTCGAGCTTGAACTCAACGGGGTGTTCTCATGCTGGTCTTCTAAAAATTCTGCCCCAGAATAGGATCATTCTGTAAGATGATTTCCTTTCCAACATATTCCTGAAACAAGTTTTCATTTGATGCTCATCATGCAAGCTTACTTAATGTTTAAGCACTCATTCATATGCAAAGAATGTTTCTCTAAGAATGATAATTCTAATGCAAATCTTATGCTTGTCTTGAAGTAAAAAAAAATTTATTGAAAAGATGTCGAAGCATCGAGTTTTTCTTGTATGAAAGACAGTAAAAAATGGAGTGATACCAACTCAAAAGTTTTAGCCAGCCTCCTAGGAGTCAGGTTACCATACTCTCTGTTGTACCCCAAAATTTGCCCTCCCATATTCCTCAAGATATGTCAAGAATCATCTCCAAATGGTTCAAGATTGCTCAAGAGTTAGACAATCAAACCATCTCCTAAGCAGTAGACAGCTGAAATTAGGGTTTTGGTTCTTTCAAGGAATTTGGGGTTCTCAATGGTTCAATCAATTCTCATAGGCCTATATACATTCTCAAGCACCTACATGCCAAGTTTCAAGACTCACAGTGCCAGTTTGCACAGTCAAAAGCTCCATTTGATCTACAGTCAACTGCAAGGGCAAAATGGTCATTTTGCAGTCAAAAGTCAGAATTCTTGGTCAACATCTTATTTTGAGTTCACAATCATCATTTGATCAAGTCTTGATCATGATTTCACAAGAATAGCTCAAAAATCATCAAGATGCAAAAGTTACTATTTTTGGACAGCAAAAAAGTCAACTGTACTTTGACAAGGGCATAACTCTTTCATGGTTTATCAGAAAAATTCCACCCAAAGCTCATTTTGAAGAGGATGCAATTTCCTACAATCCATATTCACACTCCAAGATCAATAAATGCTCTCACAAAAGTTACAAATTTTTACATTATAGGTCAATTTCAAAAGTCAACAAAAGTACACTTTGAGTCAAAGACCATAACTTGAGATTGGTAAATCCAAATGACATGGGACCAAAAGCATTGGTTAGAGGACTTCAAGGGCTTTCCAAAATGTCCAAGAACATGGTCATATGATCAAAATTGAGCAAGTTATGCATTGGAGAAGTTGGGCAATTTTCATGAATTTGCAAAAGTCAACTTTGCTCAAAACACATTCTTTTTGCTAATGGGCCTCAAATCTCTTTTTGAAACTTCACCCATGACCTATGCACGACCCACCAAGTTAAATTGGATTTATTTTCTTAAATTTATTGATTAAATGGATTTTTAATATATATTAATTCATTTAATTAATTTAAATTATAAGAAAATAGAAGATTTGATTCTTAAATCAATTTGTGAACCAAATATGATCCAAATATGCTGACCAATTCATGCACAAGCTAAAAGATACAAAAATATCCAATTTTGGCAACTTGTTCAATCATGAAAAATCAAGAATATTTGATTTATCAATCAAGGATTCAATCTTCAATGCACATGGATATTGGCCCAACTCTTGACCTAAAATCATTTCCTTATATGCAAGCAAGCTAACCATAACCTAATTCACGAGAAAAAGCTGCAGAAACAGCCATATCAATTTCAAGAATTTTCAAGAAAACTCAAAACTTGTTCTCGCAATTTAGGCCAATTCAAGGTGCCTTGTCCATCCAAACACATTGCAGGAAGTACCAGGAGTGATTTGCAATCGAATTCAAGCACTAAAACTCAAGGAATCATGAGATACCATCTCACGGTTTACACTTCCTATTCAAAATCGTATCTCTTAATTCATACGCATTTGACATGTTTTTGTGATTGATTTGTGTTGCTAGAGATCATACAAAGCTAATGGAATGAGTTAATTGAACCATAGTGCCCTGAATCGAGAGATTCCATGATTGAATTTCTAGGGTTTTCAAGCTTTCAAATAGGGCTTTCCAAACCAGGAAAAATTGGAACCAATGGGATATATGGTTAAATTCGTGAGGCCAAGACGATTCCAATACATACCTCGCGAAATATTTCTTTTTACTCTATGCCTATTCGCTATTTTTTCGTGCAGGATATGGAGGGGGTTAAAAACCCCCGCTATCTGATTATATTTTTTGCAGGGCCAAGGTTGAAGATGATGACGTGTTGTCATCTGGTTCGTCTATTTGAATCAGCGCGCCTTTTTATTTTTTTCTAGGCATAATGACATGTTTTTCCATATAATAATTGTTTGGTATCCCGTTAACGAATGAACGCGTTGGTTGGTTTGGCAAGCAGGTTGAAGCATTATCCCTTGGGACCTGGGTTCGAATCCCAGGTCCCCCAAAACATTTATTCAATTTTTCTTCATATATTCATGTGCAGCACCCCACGCGTGATCCACCATACGCCTCAGATATCCACACGCCAAGTGGCTTCAAGCCAAGATCCAGTGGCCAAAGTTGAAGGACCACCATACTCCCTGGTCAGCGTACGCATAGCAAATCCAGAAAAGTCAAGCAGGCTAAAGCATAATGAGCCTGGGAAATTGCTGATCAAACACCCTTTTTGGACCCAAACCCCCTGAGTTTTCCTTTTCTTTTCTTTTCTTTTCTTTTATTTTAACATTTTATTTATTTACTTGATTTAATTGATTCTTAATTAATTACTAACTAAAATAATTAATTTTTTTTTCATAATAAAATTCAGAAAACATAAAAAAAAAATATTTTTATTTACTAAATTTAATTAGTTTATTTTGTAAATAAATAATATAATTTGTTTAGTTTTAATTAGGCATAATAATAATATTTTTGCAATAAATAAAAATTGGTGGGGAATTAGGTTTTTTTTAAATATATTTAATCATCTTATTTTTTCCCTAAATATTCTAAAAAACCCAAAAAATACATTTTTTATCTAATTAATTAATTAACTTAGGCTTAATTTCATTTAAATTCATTTAATTCAAAATAACAAAAAATCTCCTTCTTTCTTAAAAAAAGGGTCAAAACCCTAAAAACTCTCTGATTTAATTTTTCTCGCACATATTACTTTTTGATCCATATAATTGTATTTGCTCCGAGGATGTAATAGTTTTAATTAGGACCTTTTATCGCTTTTATTTACCTTTCCGCATTTACTTTTCAAGGGTTTGTTTTTGGCGATGTAAATACCCGACGCCTTGTAATAGCTTAGTTTTATTTTCTGCAACCATTAACTGCTAGATGTATGCTAACTAGGCTATGCATGACAAGATCTCTCTTAACTTAAAATCAACCGTAGCTCACCATGACATGTAAAGATAACATAACTGAAAATTGACACTCGCACATGCCACTCATAGGGTACGCCTCACTTGGTTGCCTCGAGCGTGGTCATTGAGTATAGGAAGTCTTAGAGGTCGCCCTCTTGTCCAAAGATCAAAGTTGCCTCGAAACGGTTGCCTCGATAAAATGATCTAAGACATTAGGGTTATCGCTAAGGCGTCCTAACATTGCTTTAGTGACCACATGTCCCTTAATCGAATTGACCCGAAAACTCCAACGGTGGTGCTACCTACTCCTCAATAGTGGGATAGCACTGTCTAAAGGAAATTTACACAGCTTAATTCCTTTTGAGTTGGTAGAGGTTCTCAGGTACTTGCTCTTTCAATACAAAACAAACTTTTCGCACTTACACTTTTTGAACAAAGTTTACAAAACACTTCATACACTCTTGAGGACAGAAACAAGAGTTAAATCGAAGTTTTCAAACAAAACTCTTTTCAAAACCCACGAACACAAGAAAAGCAAAACTTTTTGAAGACACAATGAGCAAGTACCTAAGAGCCCGTGGATAACCACAGATAGAAAGGGTGTTAATACCTTCCCTTTCTATAATCTACCTCCCGAACCCGAGAAACATCTCGAAAAGGAATTTTGCTGTGCTTTTGTCCTTTCCTTGTTGGATAAAATAAAAGATGGTGGCAACTCTTGCTTACCGCGACATTTTGCAAAAAACAAACGCAAACGCGAACCAGCATTCCAAAACAGTCAGTTCTATTCCCACCGATCATAGAACTGGAGACTCTGCTGGGGAATATTAAGTGAGGTATACCTTAGGATTAGATCACTTGTGTTTTCAATTGTATGCTTTGTATGCTTTAATGTTGTGGGCTTGTATCGGAGTTTTATAGATCCTAACCCGGATCTGGGGGTACCCTTTTTAGGTAAGTAGCAATAAACTGTGAGGGATCTGTCCGGCGTAGACCGACACGGATGAAGCAGTAGCTACGTTGGTGTGACACCTTGGTCTGTACCGATATCCCTTGTGTTGGAACGAGGAGAATATGGGTCTTCTGAGGAGTCATTACGCACCAACTGACCTTATAACCTTAAATTGACCAACTTGGCCATATAACAGTAGCAGTATGCTACGCTCATTGAGACTAAACTCTCGCGATGGTTCCGGTCGTAAGAAAAGGTTTCCAAACTGGAATTATGACCGATTGAGGGTAGTTAGTGATATTGAGATCCTCTAGAACCCGGTTACTATTTTTAGGACAGGTCTTAACCAACTGAAACTGAAAGAGGGTAGTACCTAAACTTCATGCCAGCCTGAAATCTAAGGGCTCTCTTGTGTGACTTGTGTGCCTTTACCATGTTTGCCTTTTGTGAATACTTGTGGTGTGCCTTTACCATGACATCATAACATCATAACATTGCATATATCCTGCATAAGGACTAACCAATTTCAAAGACAAGAAGGTTTCATCTTTGCTCTGTTTTGTAGGACATCATGATGCCCATGCATAGGAATACTATCCGGCTCAACTTTGTTCAACCACCTACTTTGCTTAAAGAATTGGTTGACAGGATTCCAAACACTACTTCCTTCATCAGGAGGCATGGTTCTCTTCTCGGTTTAGTCACCTCAAAGTGGGACCAACAAATGATGAGTGTCCTAGTCCAATTTTATGATCCGCTATACCATTGCTTCACCTTTCAAGACTTCCAGTTGGTCCCTACCCTGGAAGAATTCTCTGAGTTGCTTGGTATCTCTGTTTTGGAGCAGACTCCATTTACTGGTTGGGAAAAGACTCTCAGGCCTGAAGAGATTGTTGCAGCCCTTCACTTGACCAAAGAGGAGGTAATGGCTAACTGGGAGACTAGAAGTGGAGTTAAGGGCTTTTTGGCTAAGTTTCTGGTTGGCAAAGCTAATTGTTTCTGGAATGACTTAGACTTCAAAGCGTACGAGGACATTCTGGCTCTCTTAATCTATGGTCTGGTATTGTTTCCAAATCCTGACACCTTTGTTGATGTTAATGCCATAAGGATCTTCATCTCTCGGAACCATGTACCCACTCTCTTGGGTGATATCCTTCATCAGCTCTATACTCGTACTACCCGAAAACAGGGAACTTTGATGTGCTGTGCTCCTCTATTGTCGAGGTGGTTTATTTCGCACCTCCCTAAATCTGTACTGAAGAACAAAGAAGGAAGGGGCTGGGCTCATAGAATAATGTCTCTTACTGATAATGACATTATTTGGACTCTCAGAGGCTTAGATGAGGTGGCTGTCATTGATCGTTGTGGAGAGTATCCTAATGTTCCATTGATCGGAACCCGTGGAGGAATCTCTTATAACCCATGTTTAGCTCTCCGCCAGTTTGGAAGATCCAGAAGAGAAGGGCCTCATGAGATGTTGATACCTCATATCGTCTTTGATTTTCAGGTAGATAGCGACGAGCTGCGTCATAGATTCATCAGGGCTTGGGATAGAGTTCACAAATCTGACCCACTTGAGTTGGGACCAAAGACTTCTCTACCAATTGAGTCATATTTCAGATGGGCCCGCATCCGTGCCCAGAAGTTAGGTATGCCATACGAAGCTGGCAGGCCTATTACTCTTGAAGTTGCTGATAAAGACGGGGTTCCTCCAACTATTCTCCATCCTCATACGCCCACTGATGTTGGCATACTGAAGAGGTCTTGGGCACAACTGCAGGAAGAACGGGATTCTTATCGGGAAAGATTCAATGAACAAGAACAGAAGATCCAGAAGCTGACTAAGCAATTGGAGAACGAGCGAATTCTGAATGATTATATCCGCACTGAGAAGAAGAGGCCATGGGAGCATTGATGGACCTTTGAGGATTTCTTTTATGGTTTTATTTACTTTTCAATATTTCCATTCTTGTAACGCCTAAGGGCAATTTGTTGAACAATTTAAATTCCGAAGTTAAATCTAATAAATTGTGTTTCCTTTCTTGTCTACAAATTTGAATCCCGATTGTCTTTGAAAACATAAATCATACGCATTTCATCGTATGCACTGCATAAACAGGTACCCTTTTACAGGTCACGTATCTTCTTCGCTGTTTATTTCAGCAATCATCATGTCTACTGAACCTTCCACTGAGCAAGCTATCAAGGCCCTCCAGGCCCAGAATGCCCAGTTCCAAGAGTTGGTTATGAGCCTAGCCAAAGGTCAACAGGATTTGAAGACCCTGATTCTGAAAGAGAGGAAGAAGAAGAAGAAGAGGACCGTCTTGTTCAACACTGGACGCAGGTTTGGAAATGGACTGCAGAATGAGGTTGATCTGACCACCTCATCTGTAGGGAAAGACATCCCACAAGAGAGAAGGGTTCCTAGCCCCGTAGTCTCCGATAACGAGACAGATTATGATGAAGAACAGTACCCTCCTGCTAAGGATAGGTACAAACAGTTGGAGGACCGCTTGAGCGCTATGGAGATACAGAACGTGCCTGGGCTGGACTTCGGAGACCTAGGTTTATCCTCTGGGGTGGTGATTCCCCATAAGTTTAAGGCACCTGCCTTTGCCAAATATGACAGAGCTTCCTGTCCAAAGCTGCACCTCCGGTCATATGTAAGGAAGATCCAGCCTTACACAGCTGATAAGAATTTGTGGATCCATTTCTTTCAGGACAGTCTTTCAGGGACTCAAATTGAGTGGTTCTATCAGCTGGATAGAGCCAGTATCCGTAATTGGGAAGATTTGGCTACTGCGTTCTATAAGCAGTATCAGTATAATTCCGACCTCGCTCCTACGCGTACCCAACTCCAGGGTATGTCAATAGGGACGGGTGAAGGATTTAAAGAGTATGCTCAAAAGTGGAGAGACCTTGCCGGAAGGGTGCAACCACCTTTAACTGATCGTGAACTTGTTGATATGTTACTGGGGACCCTGTCTGGTCCGTTCTTTAACCATTTGATTGGAAACTCTTCAGCCGGGTTTACAGACCTTATCTTGACTGGTGAGAGGATTGAAGCTGGTATCAAGGCGGGGAAGATACAGAAGGGTGCCTCATCGAGCACTGACAAGAAGCCGTTCAAGAAAGAATCTAGTGTTGTCTATGGTTCAAGGAGACAAAATAGATCTGAACACCACCAAGCTGTCAACGCGGTGGTTATTTCAAAACCTGCTGGTGCTCCTCAGCATCACAACCAACAAAGGGTTGAGAGACCTCAAAGGTAGTTCACTCGTCTCAATATGACCTTGTCTCAGATATTGCCGCAGTTACTGACAACCAATCTGGTGACTCTAAAAGAAGCTCCGAAGATTTCAAACACAACGTCCCCAAAGTACAATCCTAATGCTCGCTACGCTTATCACTCTGATAGCCCGGGGCATAATACGGATGATTGTTGGGCTTTGAAGAATAAGGTTCAGGACCTAATCGATGCAAAGGAGATTGAGTTCGAGGCACCCGAGAGGCCCAATGTTGTGACTGCTCCCATGCCCAAACATGGAATAAATGCTGTAGAGGAAGACTTGTTTGTAGCCTCTATGGATGATATTGTCACCCCGCTGATGACCGTCAAGAAGAACCTATTGCTAGCCAGTTTATTTCCGGGATGTAGTGAAGGTTTCCATCTGTGTTTTGTTTCACCTACTGGTTGCCCATCTTTGAAGTCAGGCATCCAAAACTTGATGGATAATAAGGAGATCCTGTTTGAGAAGATTGTTGTTCCTGCCACCCCTACTGAAGAAGTTTCCATTGTTACCATTTTCAACAATTCTCCCAAGGCTCCCACGAGGAAGCCTGTCAAAATTATGCCTGTTCAGAAGATTGCACCCATAATCATCACTGTTCCGGGGCCTATTCCCTACACCTCTGACAAAGTTGTCCCTTGGAACTATAGGGCAGATGTTTATGTTCTTGGAGTTAAGCAAGAGTTTGATACTAATACCGGCGTCAGCAACATTATCGGGCCTGCTAAAGTCACCCGTAGTGGTAGACTTTTCTCACCTGATATTGCGCCACCAACTGTCCGAAGACCTATTGTCATCACACCTGCAAGTGTGCCTAATGCAATTCCTGATCAAGTTCTTAGTTCTACCCCTATCGCCGAGTCATCTGACGCTCGGGGCAAAGGGATCACCACTGATATGCCTGCCCAGACGGAGGCGCCAAAGACAACCACTGTTGAAGCTTCCAAACAGGAGATGGAAGAGATTCTGAAGATTATTAAGAAGAGTGATTATAATGTAGTTGAGCAACTGGGGCAAACCCCATCCAAGATTTCTATGTTATCACTATTATTGTGTTCAGAGGCCCATGCCAAGGCTCTGATTACCTTCCTGAAGATGGCCCACGTGCCACAAGAGACATCAGTTGATCAGTTTACTGATTGTGTGGCCAATTTAACTGCTGATAATGGTTTGGGTTTCTCCGACGCTGATCTGACTGCTAAAGGGAAGAACCATAACGATGCCCTGCATGTCTCCATTGAATGCAAGGGCACTACTCTTGCACATGTGTTGGTTGACACTAGTTCCTCGTTAAACGTATTGCCCAAGAAAGCTCTAGACAGGTTGGATTACGAAGGGTTGGAGCTAAAGCCAAGTAACATTGTTGTCCGGGCCTTTGATGGGTCTAAAAGGATGGTGCATGGTGAAGTCGATATTCCAATTAGAGTTGGTTCTCAGGTCTTCGATTCTACATTCTACATGATGGACATTCGACCATCCTATTCTTGTTTGATGGGTCGTCCATGGATCCATAAAGCTGGAGTTGTGACCTCCACACTCCATCAGAAGCTGAAGTACCCGGTCAGAGGGAAGATTGTGACAGTACAGGGGGAGGAATAGTACATGGTCAACCACCTCAACTCGTTCCGGTACATAGAAATGGATGGGGAATTCATTGAGACCCCATTCCAACACTTTGAAGAGGTTCCTCAGACACTGGCATCAGCTGAGACTGTGGTTGAAAATTCTCCTTTGAAGATGGCTTCCTTAAAGGATGCCCGGGCTGTTATTGAGAAGGGTGAGTATGCAAACTGGGGCCGACTTCCTGATTTCACTCAAAAGACTGACAAGTTTGGTTTGGGTTTCAATGTAGAAGCTCAAAGGGTTGTTCGTAGTGCAAGGATTGGAAGACCTCGTGTGTTCATCAGCAACTCGGGAGTAAATGCCATCGAAGAGGACGTGGAGGAATCTGAATTTGACAGTTGGATCTACCCTACAACCAACGGTGGACCAAACAACTGGACGGCAAAGGACTTCATCCCTATTAATTTTGTTACCCAGTAATGAACTCTTTGTTTTGAATTTGTAACAGACAATATTGTGAAACTTTATGGCCCGATATCTTACCCGGGGCATCGTGGCTTCATTTGTGAGGGCTTTTGTGTTCCATTTTCATATATCATTAATAAAAGCATTGGACGTTTCTTGCATTTCAAATTTTACGCTCCTTGTTTTTCTTTATTATATATTGCAAAACAGCTATTTTACACACACTCACGTATACAGGTCCCAATCCACTCTGGATCTCACTGGTAACGACTCTGCTACTGCCAGTTATGACTTCGAAAATCCGATCAACTTAGCCGAAGACGAAGGTGAAGATGATTGCAAAGTGCCTGGTGAGCTCGCAAGACTGCTACTTCAGGAAGAGAGGGCCATTCAGCCACATGAAGAGCTAGTGGAAACAGTGAATCTGGGTACTGAGACAGACAAAAAGGAAGTCAAGATCGGTGCAAATCTGGAGCTTAGTATGAAACAACGGTTGATTCAGATGTTGCATGACTACATGGAAATCTTTGCCTGGTCTTACGAAGACATGCCTGGGTTGGATACTGACATCGTGGTTCATCACCTGCCTACCAAGGAAGAATGCCCTCCGGTAAAATAGAAGGTCCGCCGTATGCGTCCAGATATGTCCGAGAAAATCAAAGCTGAGGTTATGAAACAATTTGACGCCGGTTTTCTAGCAGTAACTTCTTAACCTCAGTGGGTCGCCAATGTGGTTCCAGTTCCGAAGAAAGATGGTAAGGTCAAAATGTGTGTTGATTACAGGGATTTGAACAGGGCGAGCCCTAAGGATGACTTCCCTCTGCCTCACATCGACGTTCTGGTTGACAACACTGCTCAGCATAAGGTATTCTCCTTCATGGACGGTTTCTCCGGTTATAATCAGATAAAGATGGCTCCCGAAGACATGGAGAAGACCACTTTTGTTACTCAGTGGGGTACCTTTTGCTACAAGGTCATGCCTTTTGGGTTGAAAAATGTTGGGGCAACATATCAGCGTGCCATGGTTGCTTTGTTTCATGATATGATCCATCATGAGATTGAAGTATACGTCGATGATATGATTGTGTGATCGGTGGAAATAGAACTGACTGTTTTTAAGCTGGTTTCGTGAAATGTCGCGGTAAACAAGAGTCGCCACCGTCTTTTATGTTCTCCAACATGGAAAGGACAAAAGCACAGCAAAATTCCTTATTCGAGATGTTTCTCGGTTCGGGAGGTAGATTTATAGAAAGGGAAGGTGTTAGCACCCTTTCTATCCGTGGTTATCCACGGGCTCTTAGGTACTTGCTCTTATGTTTTCAAATTTTGTTTGCTTTTTAGATGTGTGTGGGTTTTGAAAAAAATTTCATTTGGAAAACTTCTAAGTAACTCTTGTATCAGTCCTCAAGAGTGTATGAAGTGTTTTGTTTGAAAACTTTTTGAAAGTGTGGGGTGCGAAAAGTTGTTTTTGTTTGTTTTGAAAAGAGCAAGTACTTAAGAGAATATACCTACTCTAAGGAATTAGGCTGTGTAAGAGTCTTTTAGACAGTGCTATCCCACCATTGAAAGGTAGGTAGCACCATCGTTGGAGGTGTTCGGGTCAATTCGATTATCGGGACAGTGTGGTCACCGAAGCAATAGTAGGACACTTTAGAAGTAACCCTAATGTCCTAGATCCTTTTATCCGAGGCAACCGTTTCGAGGCAACTGGATCTTTAGGCAAAGGGCGACCTCTAAGACGTCCTATACTTGATGAACATGTTTCGAGGCAACCAGTGAGGCGTACCCTAAGAGTGGCATGTGCTTTATGTGTTCTTTTTCAGTTAATTGTCTTTGTACATGTTATTTGTGAGCTACAGATTAATTTTATTTACATACATTCTTTCATGCATTTTAGCAGTTAGGAGTGCGGAAAATTAAAGTGCGGGAATGTAAAGCTACGCTATTACAAGGCGCGAGTCTATACATCGCCAAAAAACAAAGACCCGTTTTGATAAAGTGCGGAAAGTAAAGAAAGCGGTAAACCTAATTACTATTACATTCTTGGAAGCAGTTACATAATAATCAAAATATAATAACGCGCGAAAAGAAATTAAATCGGGAACGCCTTAAGGGTTTTGACCCTTTTAAGAAAAGAAATGAATTTTTTGTCTTTTTTGTGATTAAATGAAATTAAAACTAATGATTAAACTAATTAATTAATTTATTAAAAGAAAAAAAATGTTTTTGTATTTTTATGTTTTTAATGAAATAAAATAAAAGGAAATAAAATTAAAAGTTAATAAAAAACTAATTCTAAATTTATTTTAGTTATTAAGAAAAAAAAAGTTAAAGTTGTCTAATTAAAACTAATTCAATTTATTAGTATTTATTTACAAAAATAACATGAAATTAATAATAATAATAATAATATTAGTTCTTTTTTTGTATTTTTTATGAAAATATTAATTATGTTAGGTTAATTAACAATAATGATAATAATTAAAAAATTAGTTAAAAGAAAATAAAAAAGGAAAAGAAAACAAAAGAAAATAAAATAGAACCATAGGGGTGTTGGGCCAGAATTGAGGGTTTGTTTAGCATTGTTGTGGCCCATTTGCACAAAGTCACGTTGACTCCTGGAATCATGTGCGTATGGTTGACTGAAAAGCATGGTGCTCATCATTTCCTGGCCACTGGATTGTTGTTTGTAGACATTTGGCATACTGAAGCGTCAGGGCACATGGTGTGCCACTTTTAGAAACCTGCACAGGAATACATTGAGAAAAAATGGAAACAAGGAAATTGAGGGACCTGGGAATACTTACAGTGCTTGATAATGGACCTTAGGACGTGGCAAGGGTTACTTTAGCTTCAGGGTATGGCAAAGAAGAGAGTCACGTTCTCCTCTTGGCCTGAAAATGCTTGCAAAAACTCCTTTTGATCTCACACTTTTTTTGACAAATTTTGAACTTTTCTCTGGCCGTTTGTGCACTTTTTCTAGGTTCAATGAGGCTTGCAAGGCTTGTATATATAGTAATGAGTGATAATAAGTCACATTAAGGAGCTTTTAACCATTGCCATTAAGCTTTGGATTTTCTCATAACCACCATTAAAGAAACTTGCCATTTTTGTTCAAAATTTGAATTTCATGCTCATAATAGGCTTGGCACGAATTTGGTAGGTGATTCATGACATATAAAAGTCATTCAAAACTCAAAGATACCATTTAATTCATTTTTGGATTTTTATTTGAATTATTATGGATTAAAGTGAATTAAATCCATAAAAATTAAATAAAAAATGAAAAAAATAAATGTTTGGTCTTGTAATGGGTCATGGGACACGTGGGTGGCATGACAAGGCTGAACCAAGTGGAAAAAAGTGGGCCCTTTTGTCAAAAATTGAAGTTTCAAGGATAGTTGACTTTGGCCATTTCACAAAAATTTCCCAACTTCTCCATGCATATCTTGCTCAATTTTGATCATATGAACATGTTCTTGGACATTTTCGAAAGGTCTTGAAGTTCTCTAACCAATGCCTTTGGTCCCATGTCATTTGAATTTACCAATATCAAGTTATGGTCTTTGACTTAAAGTGCCTTTTTGTTGACTTTTGAAAATGACCTATAATGTTGAAATTGGTAAATTTTTGTGAGAGCATTTCTTGGACTTGGAATGTGAAGATGAGTTGTAGGAAATGTCATCCCCTTCAAAATGAGCATTGGATGGGATTTTTCTGATGAACCATGAAAAAGTTATGCCTTGGTCAAGTTACAGTTGACTTTTCAGCTGTCCAAAAATAGAAATTTTTGCATCTTGATGATTTTTGAGCCATTCTTGTGAAATCATGGTCAAGATTTGACCAAATGATGATTGTGGCTTAAAAATAAGATGTTGACCAAAAATTTTGACTTTTGACTGCCAAATGACCATTTTGCCCCTGCAGTTGACTGTCGAGCAATTAGGGTTTTTGATTGTGCAACTTGACCTTGTGAGCCTTGAAACTTGGCATGTAGATGCTTGACAATGTATATGGGCATATGGGACTTGATTGAGCCCTTGAAAACCTCAACTTCCTTGCAGGAACCAAAACCCTAATTTTGACAGGCTTAGGAGGATGGTTGACTGTGTAGCCCTTGAGTAAAATTTGAACCATTTGAGGTGATGCTTGGCAAAACTTTGAAGATTATGGGAGGGCAAATTTTGGGGTACAATAGTTTCCCCTGTTCAATCTTCTTAAACCTGAGGATGTAGATTGGCTTGCGTGCCTTTCGTGATCCGAAGGTGGAAGATGATTGAACACTAGAGTGTCAAGAAATTTGCACTCGCATAGTAGAATATCAGCAGTGTGACAACGGGAATGGGCTTACAGATGCCATTTGGAGAGATGGTGGATAGGAGGATGGGCTTATAGATGCCATCTGGAAATGTGACATAACCTTGTCGGGAATGGGCTTATAGATGCCATTTGGAATTGTAATGGGAGGATGGGCTTATAGATGCCATCTGGAAATGTGACAGAACCTTGTCGGGAATGGGCTTATAGATGCCATTTGGAACTGTAATGGGAGGATGGGCTTTATAGATGCCATCTAGGTGTCGATCGCGTAAGAGATTCCTTAGCGAGAACTTGCGTACCTGAGAAAGAAAGATAATTACCTGGCTTGTTACAGGGGTTGATCTTCACTCAGTCGCTCACAGACATGCCCTGGCTAGATACATGTATCAAATCTGGAACTTCAAAAGGTTGATGGGTTGTCTCTACTGACAGGTTATCTCGGGAAAAATATTTAGGATTTAACTGAACCAGAGGAGGTTTTGTCTTTCTTGACGAGTTGTCTCTTTGGACGGGTTGTCTTCATGGACGGGTTGTCTTCAACGATGAGTGATCTTCAATGACGAGTTGTCTTCAATGACGAGTTGTCTTCAATGACGAGTTGTCTTCAATGACGAGTTGTCTTCAATGACGAGTTATCTTCAATGACGAGTTGTCTTCAATGACGAGTTGTCTTAAATGACGAGTTGTCTTAAATGACGAGTTGTCTTCAATGACGGGTTGTCTTCAATGACGGGTTGTCTTCAATGACGGGTTGTCTTCAATGACGGGTTGTCTTTAATGACGAGTTGTCTTAAATGACGAGTTGTCTTCAATGACGAGTTGTCTTCCATGACGGGTTGTCTTCAATGACGGGTTGTCTTCAATGACGGGTTGTCTTCAATGATGGGTTGTCTTCACTGACGGGTGTCTATATTGACGGGTTGTCTTCAAAGACGGGTTGTCTTCAATGACGAGTTGTCTTAAATGACGAGTTGTCTTAAATGACGGGTGTGAGTGTTTATGACGACGAGTGTCTATGACGACGGGTGTCTATGACGACGGGTGTCTATGACGACGAGTGTGAGTGTCTATAACGACGAGTGTCTATAATGACGAGTGTCTATGACGACGGGTGTGAGTGTCTATGACGACGAGTGTCTATGATGACGGGTGTCTATGACGACGGGTGTCTATGACGACGAGTGTGAGTGTCTATGATGACGAGTGTCTATAATGACGAGTGTCTATGACGACGGGTGTCTATAACGACGAGTGTCTATGACGACGGGTGTCTATGATGACGGGTGTCTATGACGACGGGTGTCTATGACGACGGGTGTCTATAATGACGGGTGTCTATGACGACGAGTGTCTATGACGACGGGTGTCTATGACGACGGACGTCTATGACGACGGGTGTCTATGACGACGGGTGTCTATGACGACGGGTGTCTATGACGACGGGTGTCTATGATGACGGGCTGTCTTCAATGACTTTAGGAATTAATTTTAACTGGACTTGTCTTCTTTGACTGGATGAGAACCAGAAAAACCTTTGGGATTTAACTGGACTTGTCTTTTTTGACTGAATCTGTCTTCTTTGACTGGATTGGCCTCTTTTGAATGTATCTGTCTTCTTTGACATAGCTGATCATTTAACTGTATCCTTCCTGAAAGGTAAGGTCAGTCACATGAAATGCATGACATGGATCAAGCGATGATGTTCTCAACATAAAATGAGATTGTATGATGCGTATATGCATGTATCATGACGATGCGATGTTTATGAATGTATTCTCGTCTAGGAAAATAAATCCTTGACGGATGCCGGGAGCTTATTGAATCCTGGGCTTGATGTTTGAAGAGTAGAGTTCTTCGTTTCCGCTGGGGATGATGGTTACAAGAATAAACCAGTAGGAGAAGACGACTCCGTTGGGGAATGAACTTGTTGGAGAGATTACTCTGCGGGGAATACTCTGTGGGAAGAGATGCTTCGCTGAGGCTTGATGATAACTCTGCTGGGGATACCATTGATGAGATTTGTTGGGGATTTGATGAACTCCGCTGGGGGATAGGAAGAACTTCGCCGAGGACGATCTTCCCGTGGTAATTAGCTAAGGATAACCCAGTTATAAGCTCTGGCGAGGAATAACTTTTGAATAAAGCTGGGGAGATACGTCCGTACTCTGCAGGTGATAAGCTTCCAGAATCTACTGGGGATAAGCTTCAAGAATCTACTGGGGAGATTGATTCAACTCTCCTGTGGAGACTTTTGGACTGTACTGGGGAATGGCTTCACTAGGGTGTCTGTATTCCGCCGGGGAACAATCTTAGATCAAGACTGTCGGGGATACTTGCTTAGGAACATCTGCATACTCCGCTGGGGAATATTGAGATCTACTGGGGTAGATCCAACTTCCTTAAGGCTGACAGTAGACTAACTCTGCTTGGGAAGAGTGTTGCTGACTTGCTGGAGATATTGTGCCTTTTCAGGGCTTATGGGGGACCAACTCTGCTTGAGGAGAGTATTGCTGAATCTTGTCTTACTCTGCGGGGAGTGGAGGTAACTTGGTTATGTTATTCAGCCAAACCTACCTTGGTACCTTGGTGGACAGAGCAACTAGATCGCTTGGACAACTCATTATTGCCCCTGTTTCTGATGTGGGAGAAGAAGATACCTTGTGGAGGTGCTTGATAACCGTCGATTGACAAATCTTCTTCTGGTAGGCAAATGACAAGATGACGGGACATAGTCGTACACTTTGACCCCTAACTTTTGCCTGGACCGTCCTTTCGGGTTTTCAGTCCAACGGGATACCCATTTTTGCCCAAGCTGCCTTTTCAGGTTTTCGACTTGCCGGGTGTACAGATTTTTTTTCATTTTCATCCCTTATTTTTGCCCGAACCCTTTTGGTTCGCCGGGAAGCCCTTATTTTTGCCTAGGTGTGTCAACCTAGCGGGTCTTTGATTATGTGTAGTATTTTTTTTCCGACTATGTCCATGCTCTCAGAATGTAAGGAGTTGCCCCTGTTGTTGTGTTGCCATGATACCAGAAGATGTTTGATCATGCAAGATTCGTTGCTGAATCCATGTCTAATGCCACAAGTGACTCAGGCTGAGGTTTGCCCCTGGCTGCTTGGCATTTGAGAGATTCCATGAATCTTGACTGGACTGTCCCAGATGATGGACAATGATCATGTCTGCCCCTTGGTTGGAAGTACTTTTGTTCATTAGACATTCGTCGTGCGAACTTCTATGATGTTCAAACAAATAGTCATATGCAAGCAATGTTATATTAAAATGCAAAGCTCATGTCTGTCTTGAACTTTTTGAAAATGTGTTTTTTCAGTAAAACCAGTGAATTTTGTAAAACGTGATGTCAACTCAGTATTTTATAGCAAACCTCAAGGAGTCAGGATACCTTTCGTAACAGTATGCTTTCGAACCAACCCATGCTTCAGCTAGGACTTTTAAGGGTTGTAACGTGGCCTAGTTCACGGTTTAAGAAACAAAGGATAAAGGCTCAAATTTTATTTGTACCCACCCGTTCTTCGTGATGTTCTTCAAACCTAAACTCAACTGATCGTGTGTTAGACCTTGTTTGAGTCCTTGTCCTGATATGCCAGTGATGGTTCGGGTATTGACAGTTCATTTGGAATAGGCAGTCATTCCCCTTTTTTTTGTTGAGGGTTTGTAGGACCTCTTTCTTTTTTTTTATTTCATTATCCCTGTCTTTTGCCTGAACTGTTTCTTTTCGTATTACAGTCAGCGGGATGCCCCAGTTTTTGTAAGTCTCCTTCATAGGTTTTGACTTAATGGGCTTTTATTTTTTTTGGGAGATAGTGACTGCCTGTCTTTATGATTATTCGGAGCCATCACTGTCTTTTGTTTTGTAAGGATTCCTTTGGTGCCATTCATAGTGCACTTGGATCAACTGAGAGAACTACCCTGCCCCAGGTTATGATTAAGGGTTTTAATTTTCGAAAAGAAAACTCCTACTTCTTTGGCTCAAAGGGGTTGACGAGGGATTATCATCCTTATAACTCCAGTGTTTTGAAATAATGCATGTACCTCATCAGCGGGGTCTGTTCAAAAGCATACTGTAGATTATGGTATCGTTTTCGCCATCCTCCCTCAAGAGGCTTAGAATTCTTCAATTAAGAGTTGATCATCACAAAAATATGAAAACAGTTTGCATATAGTGAATACGAAATAATTACTTCAAAACAGACATGTGTAATGCATTAATGAAATAACATCGTTTGACATGAATACAATGTTTGAACAATCAAAGAAAAATACAACTTGAACATTCGAATGAACAAAAAATTTCTAATCCTAGCCATGTTTTAGCAAGGGAGCAGTGATCACATCGGGAGTCTCTGGAGAGTCGAACTGGACTTCCTTTGCGTCGATCAGATCCTGAACCTTGTTTCTCAAAGTCCAACAATCATCTGTAGCATGCCCCGGGCTGTCAGAATGATAAGCGCAACGAACGTTGGGGTTATACCTTGAAGGTGTCCTGTTGGGATTCTTAGGAGGGTCCCTTAGAGTTACCAACTTGGTCTCCAGCAGTTGTGGCAATATCTGGGACAATGTCATGCCGAGGGAAGTGAATTGCCTTTTAGATCTCTCTTCCCTTTGTTGGTGGCGATGTTGAGGAGCACCGGCCGGTTTTGAGATAACCACCGCGTTGACAGCACTAGATTCCTTCTTGGATGGTCTCTTCTCAGTGTTCGAGGAGTCACCGGTTTGTATCTTTCCAGACTTGATACCAGCTTCTATCCTCTCCCCGGTCAAGATCAAATCTGTAAACCCAATAGAAGAATTCCCAATCATATGGTTGAAGAAGGGACCAGACAGGGTCCCCAAGAACATGTCAACGAGCTCACGGTCAGTCAGAGGCAGCTGCACCCTTCTAGCCAGATCTCTCCATCTTTGCGCATACTCCTTAAAACCTTCACTCGTCCCAAGTGACATACCCTGGAGTTGGGTACGCGTAGGAGCGAGGTCGGCATTATACTGATACTGCTTATAAAAAGCAGTTGCCAAGTCCTCCCAGTTACGAATACTGGTTCCATCCAACTGATAAAACCAATCGAGCCGAGTCCCTGAAAGACTTTCCTGGAAGAAATGGACCCATAGATTCTTGTCTGCCGTGTAGGGTTGGATCTTCCTCGCGTATGAACGGAGGTGCAGCTTAGGGCAGGAAGCCCCGTCGTATTTTACAAAGGCAGGTGCCTTGAACTTGTGAGGGATCACCACCCCAGAAGATAAACCTAGGTCCCCAAAGTCCAACCCAGGCACACGTTGAATCTCCATAGCATTCAACCGGTCCTCCAACTGTTTGTACCTGTCCTCAACAGGAGGGTACTGTTCATCGTTGAAATCTGTCTCGGTGTCAGAGACTACGGGACTAGGAACCCTTGCCTCTTGGTGACTGCCTTCCCCAATAGATGGAGTAGTCCGCTCAGCTTCATTCTGCAGTGTATTCCCATATCCGCGTCTAGGATTGAACAAAACAGTCCTCTTCTTCTTCTTTTTCAAGAGCAGAGTCTTCAATTCCTGTTGTCCTTGTGCTAAGCTCATGACCAGCTCCTGGAACTGGGCGTTCTGGTCCTGGAGGGCCTTGATAGCTTGTTCATTGGATGATTCAGGATTCATGACGACTGCTGAAATAAACAGCGAAGAAGGTAAATGACTTGTACAAAGGGTACCTGTAATGCAATGATATGTATGTATGCATGCGATGTTTTCAAGGATCTCGCGGGGTAAACAGAGAAACTTGTTAGAATTCGAATTCGGTAGCTTGATTGAAGGAACTTCATGTTGTTGAGATTCCTTCTTCAAGAGTCAAGGCTCACCATATCGAGTAGGTCATAGCCCCTGACTTAAGTTATCAACCTTGGATAGAGGAAAATAAATCCCCTTTGCCCCTTGCTAGACATCATGACCTGCATCAGAAACCCTTGAGATCCTTGAAATGGATTAGTCCTTATGTAGGATGTATGCAATGGTATGATGGCATGATGTTATGCTATGCATGGAGTGATGTAAGTAAACCCTGTTATGAGTCCAGGTTAAGGACTGTAAACAAACCCTGCAAGAAACTCATGTGTTAGATAACGAGCATGCAAGTAGTCAAGTTTCAAAGCACACAAGTCACACAAGACAGCCCTTAGAGTTTAGGCCAGCATGAAGTTTGGGGTACTACCCTCTTGAAGTTGGTGGGCTCAAAACCTGTCCTATCAAAAGTAACCGGGTTCTAAGGAGCTCAGTATCATTGGGTTATTTTCTATGTTCATTGTTTTGATTTAGCCACTGAACTGGCGATCAAAATATTCCAAGAAAACAACCCTCAATGAGTGTAATATCGAGTATCAACCAACTTCGGACTGCACCAAAGTCAGTTATCTCACTACCCCTAAAGAGGCCAGGATGGTCAAGTAAGGTTCCTAAGGTCAGTTGATGCTTCACGACACCACGCGGCGGCCCCGTACTCTCCTTGACTTGACTCAAGGGTTACCGGTACTCACCAAAGTGCCACATCAACGTAGCAAACTGCTTCAACCGTGTCGGTATACCCCGCACAGTTCCCTCACAGTTTGTTGCTACTTTCTAAGAAGGTATCCCCCAGATCCGAGTTAGGATCTATGAAACTCCAAAACAGGCCCACAATTTTAAAGCAAGCAAAGCAGGCAATTGAAAACATAAGAGTGGTCTAATTCCTAAGGTAGACCTCACTTTTATTGTCCCCAGCAGAGTCGTCAGTTCTGTGATCGGTGGAAATAGAACTGATTATTTTTAAGCTGGTTTCGCGAAATGTCGCGGTAAGCAAGAGTCGCCACCGTCTTTTATGTTCTCCAACATGGAAAGGACAAAAGCACAGCAAAATTCCTTATTCAAGATGTTTCTCGGTTCGGGAGGTAGATTTATAGAAAGGGAAGGTGTTAGCACCCTTTCTATCCGTGGTTATCCACGGGCTCTTAGGTACTTGCTCTTATGTTTTCAAATTTTGTTTGCTTTTTAGATGTGTGTGGGTTTTGAAAAAAATTTCATTTGGAAAACTTCTAAGTAACTCTTGTATCAGTCCTCAAGAGTGTATGAAGTGTTTTGTTTGAAAACTTTTTGAAAGTGTGGGGTGCGAAAAGTTGTTTTTGTTTGTTTTGAAAAGAGCAAGTACTTAAGAGAATCTACCTACTCTAAGGAATTAGGCTGTGTAAGAGTCCTTTAGACAGTGCTATCCCACCATTGAAAGGTAGGTAGCACCATCGTTGGAGGTGTTCGGGTCAATTCGATTATCGGGACAGTGTGGTCACCGAAGCAATAGTAGGACACTTTAGAAGTAACCCTAATGTCCTAGATCCTTTTATCCGAGGCAAACGTTTCGAGGCAACTGGATCTTTAGACAAAGGGCGACCTCTAAGACGTCCTATACTTGATGACCACGTTTCGAGGCAACCAGTGAGGCGTACCCTAAGAGTGGCATGTGCTTTATGTGTTCTTTTTCAGTTAATTGTCTTTGTACATGTTATTTGTGAGCTACGGATTAATTTTATTTACATACATTCTTTCATGCATTTTAGCAGTTAGGAGTGCGGAAAATTAAAGTGCGGAATGTAAAGCTACGCTATTACAAGGCGCGGGTCTATACATCGCCAAAAAACAAAGACCCGTTTTGATAAAGTGCGGAAAGTAAAGAAAGAGGTAAACCTAATTACTATTACATTCTTGGAAGCAGTTACATAATAATCAAAATATAATAACGCGCGAAAAGAAATTAAATCGGGAACGCCTTAAGGGTTTTGACCCTTTTAAGAAAAGAAATGAATTTTTTGTCTTTTTTGTGATTAAATGAAATTAAAACTAATGATTAAACTAATTAATTTATTAAAAGAAAAAAAATGTTTTTGTATTTTTATGTTTTTAATGAAATAAAATAAAAGGAAATAAAATTAAAAGTTAATAAAAAACTAATTCTAAATTTATTTTAGTTATTAAGAAAAAAAAAGTTAAAGTTGCCTAATTAAAACTAATTCAATTTATTAGTATTTATATACAAAAATAACATGAAATTAATAATAATAATAATAATATTAGTTCTTTTTTTGTATTTTTTATGAAAATATTAATTATGTTAGGTTAATTAACAATAATGATAATAATTAAAAAATTAGTTAAAAGAAAATAAAAAAGGAAAAGAAAACAAAAGAAAATAAAATAGAACCATAGGGGTGTTGGGCCAGAATTGAGGGTTTGTTTAGCATTGCTGTGGCCCATTTGCACAAAGTCACGTTGACTCCTGGAATCATGTGCGTATGGTTGACTGAAAAGCATGGTGCTCATCATTTCCTGGCCACTGGATTGTTGTTTGTAGACACTTGGCATACTGAAGCGTCAGGGCACATGGTGTGCCACTTTTAGAAACCTGCACAGGAATACATTGAGAAAAAATAGAAACAATGAAATTGAGGGACCTGGGAATACTTACAGTGCTTGATAATGGACCTTAGGACGTGGCAAGGGTTGCTTTAGCTTCAGGGTATGGCAAAGAAGAGAGTCACGTTCTCCTCTTGGCCTGAAAATGCTTGCAAAAACTCCTTTTGATCTCACACTTTTTTTGACAAATTTTGAACTTTTCTCTAGCCGTTTGTGCACTTTTCTAGGTTCAATGAGGCTTGCAAGGCTTGTATATATAGTAATGAGTGAGAATAAGTCACATTAAGGAGCTTTTAACCATTACCATTAAGCTTTGTATTTTCTCATAACCACCATTAAAGAAACTTGCCATTTTTGTTCAAAATTTGAATTTCATGCTCATAATAGGCTTGGCACGAATTTGGTAGGTGATTCATGACATATAAAAGTCATTCAAAACTCGAAGATACCATTTAATTCATTTTTGGATTTTTATTTGAATTATTATGGATTAAAGTGAATTAAATCCATAAAAATTAAATAAAAAATGAAAAAATAAATGTTTGGTCTTGTAATGGGTCATGGGACACGTGGGTGGCATGACAAGGCTGAACCAAGTGGAAAAAAGTGGGCCCTTTTGTCAAAAATTGATGTTTCAAGGATAGTTGACTTTGGCCATTTCACAAAAATTTCCCAACTTCTCCAATGCATATCTTGCTCAATTTTGATCATATGAACATGTTCTTGGACATTTTCGAAAGGTCTTGAAGTTCTCTAACCAATGCCTTTGGTCCCATGTCATTTGAATTTACCAATATCAAGTTATGGTCTTTGACTTAAAGTGCCTTTTTGTTGACTTTTGAAAATGACCTATAATGTTGAAATTGGTAACTTTTTGTGAGAGCATTTCTTGGACTTGGAATGTGAAGATGAGTTGTAGGAAATGTCATCCCCTTCAAAATGAGCATTGGATGGGATTTTTCTGATGAACCATGAAAAAGTTATGCCTTGGTCAAGTTACAGTTGACTTTTCAGCTGTCCAAAAATAGAAACTTTTGCATCTTGATGATTTTTGAGCCATTCTTGTGAAATCATGGTCAAGATTTGACCAAATGATGATCGTGGCTTCAAAATAAGATGTTGACCAAAATTTTTGACTTTTGACTGCCAAATGACCATGTTGCCCCTGCAATTGACTGTGGAGCAATTAGGGTTTTTGACTGTGTAACTTGACCTTGTGAGCCTTGAAACTTGGCATGTAGATGCTTGACAATGTATATGGGCATATGGGACTTGATTGAGCCCTTGAAAACCCCAACTTCCTTGCAGGAACCAAAACCCTAATTTTGACTGGCTTAAGAGGATGGTTGACTGTGTAGCCCTTGAGTAAACTTTGAACCATTTGAGGTGATGCTTGGCAAAACTTTGAAGATTATGGGAGGGAAAATTTTGGGGTACAACAGATTGCAAGGTCCCAAACTGAGGAGGAACACCTTGACCATTTACAGAAGTTGTTTGACCGTTTGAAGTTGTACAAGCTGAGATTAAACCCGAACAAGTGCACCTTCGGGGTGAGATCTGGAAAATTGCTAGGCTTCATCGTGAGCGACAAAGGTATTCAAGTGGACCCTGCCAAAGTGAAAGCCATACAAGAGATGCCAGTTCCCAAGACAGAAAAAGAAGTCAGAGGCTTTCTAGGACGGCTGAACTACATTGCCCGATTCATCTCGCACCTAACTGCTACTTGTGAACCAATCTTCAAGCTACTGAAGAAAGATCAATTAGTACGTTGGAACGATGAATGTCAGGCCGCTTTCGAAAGAATCAAAGAGTATCTCCAAGAGCCACCTATTCTTATGCCACCAATTGAAGGGAGACCTCTAATCTTATACTTGACAGTACTTGACAATTCAATGGGGTGTGTGCTAGGTCAGCATGATGAGTCTGGCCGAAAAGAGCACGCTATTTATTACCTTAGAGAAAAAGTTTACCGACTGTGAGACCTGATACTCACTGCTTGAGAAAACTTGTTACGCTTTGGCATGGGCTGCTCGCCGGCTAAGACAGTATATGCTGACTCACACTACTCTATTGATCTCAAAAATGGATCCAATCAAGTATATCTTTGAAAAGCCTGCCTTGTCCGAAAGAATAGCAAGATGGCAGATGATCTAGACTGAATATGACATCCAGTACACGACTCAAAAAGCAATCAAGGGAAGTGTGTTGGCAGACCATTTGGCACATCAGGCAGTAGATGATTACCAGTCTATGAACTTTGAATTCCCAGACGAGAATATCATGTTAGTAACTGATTGTGAAATACCTGGACCGGATGAAGGACCTGAGGAAGGATCCCGATGGTCTATGCACTTTGATGGAGCCTCAAACGCTTTGGGTAACGGTATTGGCGTTGTGATCATATCTCCTAAAGGCTCTCATACTCCACTTACCGCCCGACTATGTTTCAACTGCACCAACAACATGGCGGAATATGAAGCATGCATCATGGGTCTTCGAGCTGCAATTGACCTAAGGATCAAGTTTCTGAGTGTCTTCGGAGATTCCGCTCTCGTGATCAGTCAGATCAAAGGCGAGTGGGATACGAAACACCCAAATCTTATTCCTTACAAGGAGTATGTATTGACGTTCCTTCCCCACTTCGAGGAAATAACCTTTGAACACTTCCCAAGAGAGGAAAATCAGTTGGCGGACGCGTTAGCTACGATGTATTCTATGTTCAAAGTCAAATGGGACAATGAGGCTCCCCGGATCATTTTTTGGAAGTTGGATGAACCTGCATATTGTTGTGATCTTGAGACTGAAGAGGTAACAGAAAAACCTTGGTATCATGAAGTAAAGAGGTACCTTGAAGCTCAAGAATACCCCGAGGGCTCGTCTGTTAATGACAAGAAGTTTCTGAGAAGGTTCGCGGCAAAGTTCTTCATCAGCAATGGAATTCTTTACAAACATAACCATGATTCAACCTTACTGCGTTGTGTGGATAAGATTGAAGCAGAAAGGATCATGGCAGAGCTGCATGAAGGTACCTTCGGAACGCATTCCAGTGGACATACCATGGCAAAGAAAATCCTTCGAGCAGGATATTACTGGTCAACGATGGAAGCCGACTGTTATCAGCATTCCCGGACATGTCAAAAGTGCCAGGTCTATGCTGATAAGGTGCACATTCCTCCAGTTCCTTTGAACGTCTTGACAGCACCTTGGCCTTTTGCAATGTGGGGCATTGATATGATCGGCGAGATCAGACCTACGGCATCCAACGGGCATCGTTTCATCCTGGTAGCGATTGATTACTTTACGAAGTGGGTTGAAGCAGCTTCCTTTGCCACCGTAACCAAGAACGTCGTGGCACGGTTCATTCGGCACAACCTGATCTGTCGATACGGTGTACCAGAGAGGATCATTACGGATAATGGTACCAATCTTAACAAAAAGATGATCACTGAGCTCTGCGAGCAATTCAAGATACATCACCATAATTCTTCTCCCTACCGGCCGAAGATGAATGGGGCTGTAGAAGCAGCTAATAAGAACATCAAGAATATTGTGCAGAAGATGACAGTGACCTACAAAGATTGGCACGAGATGTTACCATTTGCTCTTCATGGGTACCGTACCTCATCACGGACGTCAACAGGGGCAACACCCTTTTCCTTGGTTTATGGCATGGAGGCAGTCCTGCCCATTGAAGTTCAGATACCCTCTCTCCGGATCATGAAGGATGCGGGTTTAAGTGAAGACAACTGGGTCCAGACCCGGCTTGATCAACTGAACCTAATCGACGAAAAGAGACTTACTGCTATTTGTCATGGTCAGACGTACCAAAAAAGGATGATCAAGGCATTTAACAAGAAAGTCAGACGACAAGAGTATCAAGTCAGGGACTTGGTAATCAAGCGCATCATTCTACATCAAGGTGATCCCAGGGGCAAATGGACCCCTACGTACGAGGGGCCATTTGTGGTTAAGAACATCTTCTCAGGAGGAGCAATGATTCTAACCACCATGGATGGTGACGACCTTCCTCACCCCGCCAATGCAGACATAGTAAAAAGATACTACGCATAATCAAAGACCCGCTAGGTTGACTGGCCTAGGAAAAAATAAGGGCTTCCCGGCGAACCAAAAGGGTTCGGGAAAAAATAAGGGATGAAAATAACAAAAATCTGTACACCCGGTAAGTCGAAAACCTGAAAAGGCGGCTTGGGCAAAAATGGGTATCCCGGTGGACTGAAAACCCGAAAGGGTAGTCCAGGCAAAAGTTAGGGATAAGCGTAACACTATGTCACATTGGATCACCCTGCATCCAGACTTTGGTATCAACTATCAGGCTCAGACGACACCAATCAATAAGATTCATCTTCAACTAAGCAGCAAAGTGATGAGATGCTTGAAGATATAAAGGCGATAGCAGAGTTGGAACCCAGTGGGATTATTCACATAGCTGTTTTGTTTTCTTTTTACAAATTGTATAAACCCTGTTTGTTCGGCGGTGTTCTCTTACTAGGACGTCAGCCTCTTGTACAAAAGCGCCTATTTACAGGCACACTTCAAAATCAATACAAGTTCATTTTCCAGACAAATTGCAAATTGTTTTTCCTTTATCTGTTTTGTTTTGCAAAGAACATCCAATGTTCATTTTTGATATATGCATTTGACATTAATTACTGCTCATAAATATTTGCATGCGAAACAAAGGACTAATTACGGGTGATATCAAAAGTAGGGGAAATAAGAATTGTCTGAGAGGTCTAGTTGCTCTATCCACCAAGGTACCAAGGTAGGTTCAGCTGAAGAATATGACCAAGATACCTTCACTCCCCGCAGAGTAAGACAGTAAGGGAAGTTCTCCCCACTGAGACCTGCAATCATGAATGAATCAACCATACTTTCCCCCAAGCAGAGTTAGTCTATCGTCAGTCCCGAAAAGGCTTGGTATCCCCAGAAGGTCTTAATATTCCTCAGCAAAGTATACAGATATTCCTCAGTAAGCGTAAAGAGCATCCCCGACAGTATTAATATTCCTCGACAGAGTATAAGAATGTTCCCCAGCGGAATACAAGATACCCCCAGTGAAGCCATTCCCCAGCGCAGTCTAAAAAGATTCCCCGCTAGAGTTGAATCATCTTACCTAGTAGATTCTGGAAGCTTGTCCCCTACAAAGTACAAATGTATCTCCCCAACCATATTCAGAAGGTTATCTTCACAAGAGTCTAACTGGGTTATCCTCAGTGAGTTGCAGCTGAAAGGTCATCCCCAGCAAAGTTCTTTCTATCCCCGGCGAAAGTCATCATCAAGATCCCCAACAGAGCTTATCAACGGAATCCCCAGCGGAGTTATTGTTAAAATCTCAACGAAGCACCTCTACCCCACAGAGTAATCTCTTCACCAGGTTTATTCCCCAACGGAGTTATTTTCTACTACAGGTTTATTCTCACAACCATCTTCGTTCATCATCCCCAGCGGAAACAAAGAACTCAACACTATTCTCCAGCAGCTCCGGGATTTATTTTCCCCAGCTAAAAACATCACATCTTCATACATAATGACATGCATACGCATCATACAACACAAATCTCATTTATTTTGAGAACATCATGACATCATGCATTTCATACATCATGACATTGCATACAACTAATGTTTTGCCTTTTCAGGAAGAGGTCAAGCAAAAGATGATTACCATCAACCTTTCCAAGTCCCAGTTTAATACCTGTAGCAAGCCATGGAAACTATCTGTGGACGACTGATTGTAGATCAATACCTGTAACAAGCCAGGAAAGTTATCTACATAAAGAGATCGAAGATCAATACCTGTAACAAGCCAGGAAGACCATCTTTCTTTCTCAGGTCAGAGATTAATACCTGAAACTAGCCAGGACAACTATCTCCTCGACCAACCTTTCTTAAGTTCCAGATTAATACCTGTAACAAGCCAGGAAAACATCTGCGGACGACTGACTGTAGGTTAATACCTGAAACCAGCCAGGAAAACCACCTACACGAAGAGATTGAAAATTAATACCTGTAACAAGCCAGGAAAGCTATTTTTCTTTCTCAGGTCAGAGGTCAATACCTGTAACCAGCCAGGACAACTATCTCATCGGCCAACCTTTTCAAGTTCCAGATTAATACCTGTAACAAGCCAGGAAAATTCTGTGGACGACGGATTGTAGGTTAATACCGGAAACCAGACAGGACAATTATCTACTTGACCATCATAAAGCAACCCTACACCGGTTCCTTCTCTCTTTCAGATGAAGTTTCACACAGACTCATCATCAGGCAACCCTACACAGGTTCCTTCTTTCAACTTACAAAGTTACAATTCAACAAACAATCTCCAGATGGCATCTATAAGCCCATCCTCCTACCAACAATCTCCAAATGGCATCTGTAAGCCCATTCCCGACACCACGTACTACACCATGCGAGTGCAAATTTCTAGGCACTTTAGTGTTCAATCATCTTCCACCTTTGGATCATGAAAGACACACAAGCCAATCTACATCCTCAAGTTTAAGAAGATTGAACAGGGGCAACTGTTGTACCCCAAAATTTTCCCTCCCATATTCCTCAAGATATGTCATGGCTTAGAACGCATCTTAAAGAAATGGTTCATAAAGAACATAAGTTTTATTACTTCTAACTGTGATTTTGTTGTAGAGCTTGTGATACATTCTAAAGCTCTAAGGATTCCAAGTTATCTTGCCCAAGTTCTGGAGATTCTAAAGACAAGGTTATGTTGAACAACTTCTGATGATTCTAAAGGCAAGGTTATGTTGAACAAGTTCTGAAGATTCTGAAGACCAACGGTTCTCTAAACCAAATTCTGAAGACTCTAAAGACAAGGTTCTGTTGAACGAAGTTCTGAAGACTCTGAAGAAAAGGTTATGAAAACTCTGAAGACCAAGTGTTGAAGACTCTGAAGAGAAGGTTCAGGATGAACAAGTTCTGAAGACTCTGATGACATGGTTCTGGAGACTTAGCTTTGATCCTTCTACACATGCTTCAACCATTATACATCTAGAAGCTTTTTAAGATTAGAAGAGAAGATCAAAAAGTTTCACGTGAGCTGCAGTACAAGGGACAACATAACCTCGCCTCCACTAAGTTGGTTTTGTGGTGCAAGGACAATACTTCCGTACTAGGTTATCAACCACTCTCTCACTGACCGTTGCAAGAAGACAACTGGAATTTTGGTATTCATATTCTACCCTCCAAAGGATTTCTTTTCATCTATAAACGGAAGACTTGGAAGAATTGGAAATGTTGAAGAACTTTGAAGAAACTCATGCTTATTCAAGTTTCTAAAATGCTGCCAAAATAACTATGTAATTTTTGTAAAGAAAGGAGTTATTGCTTATTAACTTGCTACCAAGTGAAACAACCGGCTGAAAATCATCAAACAGTGAAGTCGCCATTGAACGTCTTTTATACCACATGAAGGGAAAGGTAAACATTGAGAAAACCTGAGAAGGGAGAAGTCACGGTCTTGCGACCGAGAGATCGGGTAAAGGAGTCTGTTACGCGAGAGGAAGGTACTAGCACCACGCACGCCGGTAGGACTCTACGGTATCCACTCTTGTTATCTATCTTATGGGTGTGTCTAAACTATGCTTACTATTTACTATTAAGGAAGAATGCATGCAAAATAAAGGAGAAAAGAATGTAGGGAAAATAAAGTTGTACTCGCTTGGGCCCTACCCCAATGCCTACGTATCCTTTTTGAGGAATCAGAGTTACCGTAGTTCGGCTCATATGTTTTTGTTTATTTGTATTTTTTATGAACAATGTTAATTCTGCCTTCTGTCGCAGCTCGACCTTTGGAGACTTACGCGTTGAAATAAAAGTAAGTTAATCATGTCCTTATTGAAAAATGTTTTTGAGTTATTACCTCAAGGAAAGATGCCACATTTGATTGGTTTGTGTTTTTTACCTTGAAAAAGGTTTAAGTGAGATTAGCATGTTTTAGGATTTTCTAAGAAAGGAGGTTTTAGTTTTAGATGCAAGGATGCAAAAAGGGAAGAAAAGAGTCAATGGAGGACTAGTCTATTTCTAAACCTAATGTTATCATACAACGGTAACCCTACATCAAATATGAAAGGGAAATCTCTACCTAATGTTAGCATGCATGATTTGCAACCTAAGGTCTAACTTGCATCCGAAAGGAGCAATCACATCCTAAGGGAACATGGTATGTACAAGGATAAAACAAGCAAGCTCGAAGGAGCACACACATAAAATAGTAAGGAAAAGAAGTGAAATTCTTTAGCCAAGTGGAGAGTATCACCCGAGACAAACAAGCGAGAGTGAGTTGAAAAACAAAAATGTGATGTCCAAAGTGACTGAACACCTAACCAAGATATAGGAGATCGAGGTAGGCGACAGAAGATAATATAAACGATCACGGAGTGTCAACATCAGCCAATGCGAACTCCTGGCAAAGCGTGGGGGTTCGATTGCAGAACCCTTCCCCACTTGATGACTCGACAACAAGAGTAGGCATAACTCCGAAGAATTGTGGTGTGTCACGATCTAAGGATGACACAGACGAAATTGCGGGAGTTAATTGTGAACCCTCCTCGCTCGTCTCATTTTGAGGACTTCAATAAGGGATGGGGGAATATTGCGGGAACAAATATAAACACGCCTGCAAAATACCTACACAAAGGTAGGGTTGTAAACAAACCACACACAAGTAGCACACAATGGCAAACAATGCGGAATTTCCCTAAATGGGTCTTTAAATAAACTAGAGGGGTTCCTGACATGATCAACAATGGAGACCCCTGTCATACATATCTATTCCTACTTCTCATGGAATCAGAAAGCAGTAAAGCCCTACTTCTCATGATCTCTAGAAAAGCGGTAAAGAAATCCGATAAAGTGCGGAGAAATACAAAGGTAGTAGCAACAACTACCACAAGCAAGCCAATCGTCGAAATCACACGAAATTAATGGAGAAGCAGGGAGTACGCATCGACCAAGCTTCACCAACAAACAAACAAATCAGAAATAATATCCAACTAAGATAAAAGCAAAAGTGTGTTGCAAATGCAACGCGCAATCAGAAATTCCTGCACAAAGTATAAAAAAGATCACATGCATTAGGACAATATATAATATGATATGAATTTCTCAAGACAAAGAGAAATAAGGTGTGTCGCATTGGAAGCGAGCATAAGCCATATGCTTTTATCACATAACAACTTGTTATGTTACATGATCAAAAGCATCAAAATGTACCTTGCACAATGAACAAACGCGTCAAAAATAACGAGGCATAACGGCATGAAAATATGAAGAAAAAAAACTAAAACAAAAAGTATTTTTTATTATTAGTTTTTTGTGTGAAGAAAATTCCATAAAAAAAACTAAATAAATATATTCCTAAAACCAGCTAAAAGTTTTAACAAACTTTATTGCTTTTATTACAATTTCTCATCAATAATTTCCTTATAACAAACAACAAAGAAAATGAAATATAGAAAAAAAATCTAAACTTAGGGAGTGCTGAAGTTAGAATTGAAGTGTGAACCAGCAAATAGGAATATGAGCGCTAGGCCCAAGCAGACTAAGTCCAAGTAGACAGCTAGTTACAATAAACTTCAGACAGGCCAAAAAACGGTTCATGGGCTCATGGAGATAGAAAACTCAGTCCAATCCCTATCTCACTAGTCAAGGTCCAATTCAGATTTTTTTATCAAGGTCCAATTCAGATTTTGAACAAAGAGGAACAGGCCTAAGGGGTGTGACTTTTTACAGGCCCAACAACCCGCATTCTATCATTTATTACATAATAAAAAATATAAAAAGAAATTAAAAAAAATAATAAAAAAATAAAATGGATTAGGGTTATATTGGGGGGGGGGGGGTAACTGTTAGAATCCTATGGTTTATATCCTTCTCAAATGCGAACAGAGGAGAATTTAATCCTCCTTCTCCTTACACCGCCTCTCTTCTTTTTTGACGATTTCATTTTCTTCTTCGCAGAACTTCGTCACGGTTTCAACATCACAGTATCGCAATTTTATTCTTTGATGTCGATTTCACTCACTCCAACATCGATTGTATCTCAGCACCAACGTATTTGTTCCGCTTCATTTCAATCTTTACTCTCCACACAAACAGAAGACGTAAAAAGAGTGAAAGAAGAAGGTTTACCTCCCGAAGAAAGTGTCTGGTACCTCTTCGATGTCGGAGAGGAGCAACAAAAATCTAGAGAACGTATTCAGGTATGTTTGCGATTCTCGTTTCTTTCCACAGAACCTTCTACTTCCGCCTCTTTTCGTTTCCAAATTTTTTCTACGTATTCAAATGATGATAATTAGATTTGCTAAAGATGAAATTTATGTTGAAGGTGATTGAAGATGCAGTTGATGAGATGTGTAGAAGACTCAGAGATATTTCAGAGAATGCAGAGCGAGAATTGAGATTTATTTTTGGTGAGTTTATTGTGTGGTCTTGAATCTCTGTAGATAAACTGTGAATCACCTTTCTCTCCTTTTTCTGTTACTTTTTTCTGTTCTCCATGCCTCCCGAGTCCTCCTCTGTTTTTCTGTTTTTTCAATCTGTTATCCATATTTTTGGAAGTTAGTTAGAGTGGTTAGAGGATAGTGGAATCGGTTGAAAATAGTTGAAAAGTTCTATTTGGAAAATGGTTGAAATTTCTTAGTTATTTTTTGTTTTTTCTGTATAAGTGTGTGAACTGGCTTTTTTGTTAAGAGGTTGGAAACTGTTAGGCTTAGCTGGAATTCTGTTAGAGAAGAGGTTAAGGAGTTATGTTGCCCGCTGATTTTTTCTGTTAAACAATTAAGAAGTTAGAGGGAGTTAGCTAGGAAGTTAGGACTCTGTTAGGCTTTTGTTGGTTTTTTAAGTTATATTTCTGTTGAGAAGTTCAGTTGGATTCTGTTAACTCTGTTACACTATACGTTATTCTTTTTATAGTTAGTTGTGCCAAAACTGTTGGGAAATTATGCAGGTTGGTAAATTGGTTTAATATGAGCTGGAAGTTAGAGAGTTATATTAATTTTCCATTTTCATTTTCTGATTTCTAAATATTCTACTTTTCTGAGCTTTGACTGGTGGTTGAACTGATGCAGCTGGTTTTTGGGTTGCTTCTTTTTGTCATTTTCGAGACTGATGCAGGGCGGTTGTTTGCTGTTGATGAACAAGTCATGAAGTTTATGAAATGGTGAATGCTTTTGGATCATGAAGAAGGTTTGAAACATGAAGGGCATGAAATGTTGGTACATGGAGATCTTAGAATTTGAGCAACGTGAAGAAGATTGAAGATGGAGGTTGGTTATGGAGCATTGAATATTGGTTAAAGCATGGCATATCATGAAGTTATGATGATGTGAGGATAAAAGATGAAGACAAAGTTGGGTAAATATTAGGTATTCTAGGATCTTTGGCTCAAATCGAATAGAACTTGAAATCTTTTGTAACATTTGTAACAGTATGGATGTGTTTTCGATAGATTTTCCATGTAATTTGAATTGTTTCTTTCTATTGTCTTTGTAATTTTGTAGAATGTGTAACGACCATGACATGAATGACGAAGATCTTTAAACTAGAAATTGCAATGAGCTAGTTTTATAATAGCTTGATCTTGTAAGGATTTGAAATCGGATTATATTTTTTGAAATCTTGGAGTATGGGATGTGATTGGAATGTTGATAGGATGAACTTCTCATAGTGAAAAGGTCTTGAAGCCATAATGAACATGGTGCTTGATTTTGTAAAAGAAGCATACTTTATAAACCCTTGAATCCAAATGATACATTCTTCAAAATATTAAAAGTGATATTCCTTTTCAAATTGATCGTGAATTCCTAATGTATTCTCTTATAATTGCATTTGAATAGACAATCATGTATTTCCATGCCTTGACTTTTCAACAATGGAATGAATCACCTCCCTTAAGTATCCTCAAGTAATTGAATATGCTTGACTATCTCTAGGACCTTTGATCTAAAACTCTAACGTTTCATAAGACAACACTAGGTTTTAATCTCGAAGCACTTGAAATGAAGCCCCAAGGAAAGCTTAGGCCATAAGTAAACCCAAGTACTCAAATGAAATCATTTTTCACATTGATGTCCACAAACCCTTGTTTATGAATAAAATCCAAGTGAAACTATCTTTCCATCTTTTTGTATGAAAACCCTAGCCATATGCTTTATGATTCACTATAATAAGTGAACTTTCCTTGATGAAGAAAAACCAATAGAAGACCTAGATTTCAATGGATAAGATATTATTCAATGATAGCTTCCTTATGTTACATATTAAAGAGCTCTCTCGAACAAAACCTTAAGGTGTCATGAATACACTAAGATCTCTTCCATAATCTCGTACCTCAAGCACTAATGGAATCCCTTTGATGATGAGATGAACTGATGAATAAATTTCATGGATCCTTCTTGAATTCCACATGATCAAGAAAATAACTCTAATCCCTATGGAGATGATGAGCACACGGAGATGACCTTCAATGCTTTAGTTTGTAGCCCTTGAGTCTTTAGTTGAGATAAGGTTACAAAGAGATGAAACATTGATGCCTAAGTGAAACCCTAATCCTGTGACCATTGACCTCAATTACCAAGCCTTGTTGTTAGTGAATACATGGTGTATTATATAACCTAATGGGGATATGTGCAGATGAAATGAGAATTGTATAAGCCAAATAAAAGTGAAAGGGTAGGACAAATTTGAGGTATTACAGCTGCCCCTATTTAATCGTCTTAAACCTAAAAGTACGATTGGCGCGTGCCTTTCGGACATTCGAGGTAGGAGATTATTAAACATCAATGCCAAAAATTTGTTCTGAAAGAATGTGTGAGTGTTTATTTATCTTTTGTGATATTTGTTGGGGAAAGAATTTTTTATTTTCTAGTGAAGAGATGGAGATTGGACTCGTAATGTAGCGTGATGCCATTATAAGACAAAGGTTGGTATGAAAATATGGAGGATAAGATCGACGGGTGACCTACGATCCTAAGGTGAAACATAAGAGAGATCTATCGGAGAACTAGGCCTTTGGGCGACCTCGGGATTCTACGAAGATACCTATGGGCGATCTGCTGAAGAACTAGGCCTAAGGGCGACCTCAGAATTCTAAAAAAATATTTATAGGGATAACTAAGCCTACGAGCCGCCTCAGGGTTCTAAGATGAAACCTCATCTACTGGAGAACTAGGCCTATGGGCGGCCTCATAATTCTACGATGAGACATCAAGGCGGTCTATCGGAGAACTAGACCTATGGGCGACCTCGGGATTCTACGAAGATACCTATGGGCGATATGCTAAACAAAATAAGCCTAAGGGTGACCTTAGAATTCTAAAACAATATTTATAGGAATAACTAGGTCTATGGGTGACCTCAGGGTTCTAAGATGAAACCTCACATACTGGAGAACTAGGCCTATGGGCGACCTCAGAATTCTATGATGAGACATCAATGCGATCTATCGGAGAACTAGGCCTATGGGCGACCTCGGGATTCTATGAAGATACCTATGGGCGATCTGCTAAAGAACTAGGCCTAAGGGCAACCTCAAAATTCTAAAACAAGATCTAAAGGGAGAACCAGGCCTACGGGCGACCTCGGTGTTCTAAGATGAAACCTCATCTACTAGAGAACTAGGCCTATGGGCGACCTCATAATTCTATGATGAGACATCAAGGTGATCTGTCGGAGAACTAGGCCTATGGGCGACCTCGGGATTCTACGAAGATACCTTGGGCGATCTATTAAAGAACTAGGCCTATGAGCGGCCTCAGAATTCTAAAACAAGATCTAAAGGGAGAACTAGGCCTACGGGAGACCTCAGGTTTCTAAGATGAAACCTCATCTACTGGAGAACTAGGCCTATGGGCGACCTCAGAATGCTACGATGAGACATCAAGGCGGTCTATCGGAGAACTTGGCCTAGGACGACCTCATGATTCTATGAAGATATTTATGGGTGATATGCTAAAGAACTAGGCCTAAGGGCGACCTCAGAATTCTAAAACAAGATATATAGGAAGAACTAGGCCTACGGGCGACCTCAGGGTTCTAAGATGAAAGCTCATCTACTAGAGAATTAGGCCTATGGGCGACCTCAGAATTCTATGATGAGACATCAAGGCGATCTGTCAGAGAACTAGGCCTAGGGCGACCTTAAGATTCTACGAAGATACCGATGGGCGATCCGCTAAAGAACTAGGCCTAAGGGCGACCTTTGAATTCTAAAACAAGATTTATAGGGAGAAATAGGCCTACGGGAGACCACATGGTTATAAGATGAAACCTTATCTACTGGAGAACTAGGCCTATGGGTGACCTCAGAATTCTACGATGAGACATTAAGGCAATCTATCGGAGAACTAGGCCTATGGGCGACCTCAGGATTCTACGAAGATACCTATAGGAGATCTGCTAAAGAACTAGGCCTAAGGGAGACCTCATAATTCTAAAACAATATCTATAGGGAGAACTAGGCCTACGGGTGACCTCAGGGTTCTAAGATGAAAACATGGGTTACGACATGATGAGTGAAGGTACATGGTACGATTGACTGTACTGATTTTATTGGAATCTGGAGAAAAAATAGACACAGCAAAATACTTGGAAAAGCTAACACTAACGGGTATTTAGAAAGTTGACGTGGACGAGTGTTTAGAAATATAATGTACTAACACCGCTAGCTGGATATCGTGATATAACGAAGGATGTTAGATGAAAGTTTGGGAGCGATATCCTCTTGTGGGTATGTATTATTGTCTTTGAATGATTCATGTCTTTTATGTAAGGTACCCGATCTGGCTTATGCTTCATATGCATGTTTGAATTTCTTTTGTCGCAAAGATCCATTCTAATGGATCGAATACGCGCTTTTAAGGATGCAATGTTATGCAGTGATAAATATATGCAATGCACATAAATAGACTTCACTAGGATAAGCGAAGGCTCGTTGGGAATTGTTGCTCATCACTGGGCGTGTCAATACATATCGATGCTAGAAACTCGTGGTACCAAGGATAATTGGGGATGCTTATAAGAATTTTCACTGGGGGGATCATGATACCGAAGATTATGGATGACTCCGCTGAAGATTGAATTGCTGACAAAGCGGGTTTTCAGGTACGCCACTGAGTTCTGAATTATGTTGTTAGGGAAGAGATAATCAGACCCAACTTCCCTACATCCTGAACCGTCTGGAGGATTGTAGGACTGGATATGCCGAGGAATAGGTATTGAACACCATGTGGATCTCTTGAAAACATGCCATAAGTTTATGCCACATTGGGGAATCACCTGTTGAATCATTTGGGGATAAAAGATTGACATGAACACTTGTGAATGCCTCAGTTTACTCCATTGGGGAAAGTCTATAGGAAAATTTAGCAAATGCCTCGGTTTAGCTCTGTGGATGCCCTAGTTTAGCTTTTGGGGGACGTGCACTTATGTGTGCCAGTCAAACGATGACTCCGAACTTTCTGAGTTCACATGGGGAATCTAATTTGAAAATGTCTGTAGCAGATGAAGGCGGCTTCACGTGCTGGCTAGATCAGGATGGCTTTTGTGATTCTTTTAGCTCAATTGTAGTTGGATCGTGCAACATAATTGGCTTGATCAGCTTTGCGAGTACGGGTGAAGAATGCCCTTGTCTTTGGGTTTTACGAAAGAATTTGTGCTTAATAGAAGACCGTAATATCCGTGCCACAATACGATATGAGGTGGCCTACCCCAATCTCTTGAGTTACGAAATAAACTGCTCTTGATTACAGCTTTCTTGGAGAGATTTGTCAAATCTCGACGTGACTTCCCCGGGTTGAATGAATTCTGAATAGATTTCTCGATGTAATTTCCCTAAGTTGGTGGCAACTTGAATAGGTTTGTCAACGTGATGGCTTCAAATTGGTCGAGCTTGAACTCAACGGGGTGTTCTCATGCTGGTCTTCTAAAAATTCTGCCCCAGAATAGGATCATTCTGTAAGATGATTTCCTTTCCAACATATTCCTGAAACAAGTTTTCATTTGATGCTCATCATGAAAGCTTACTTAATGTTTAAGCACTCATTCATATGCAAAGAATGTTTCTCTAAGAATGATAATTCTAATGCAAATCTTATGCTTGTCTTGAAGTAAAAAAATTTTTATTGAAAAGATGTCGAAGCATCGAGTTTTTCTTGTATGAAAGACAGTAAAAAATGGAGTGATACCAACTCAAAAGTTTTAGCCAGCCTCCTAGGAGTCAGGTTACCATACTCTCTGTTGTACCCCAAAATTTGCCCTCCCATATTCCTCAAGATATGTCAAGAATCATCTCCAAATGGTTCAAGATTGCTCAAGAGTTAGACAATCAAACCATCTCCTAAGCAGTAGACAGCTGAAATTAGGGTTTTGATTCTTTCAAGGAATTTGGGGTTCTCAATGGTTCAATCAATTCTCATAGGCCTATATACATTCTCAAGCACCTACATGCCAAGTTTCAAGACTCACAGTGCCAGTTTGCACAGTCAAAAGCTCCATTTGATCTACAGTCAACTACAAGGGCAAAATGGTCATTTTGCAGTCAAAAGTCAGAATTCTTGGTCAACATCTTATTTTGAGTTCACAATCATCATTTGATCAAGTCTTGATCATGATTTCACAAGAATAGCTCAAAAATCATCAAGATGCAAAAGTTACTATTTTTGGACAGCAAAAAAGTCAACTGTACTTTGACAAGGGCATAACTCTTTCATGGTTTATCAGAAAAATTCCACCCAAAGCTCATTTTGAAGAGGATGCAATTTCCTACAATCCATCTTCACACTCCAATATCAAGAAATGCTCTCACAAAAAGTTACAAATTTTTACATTATAGGTCAATTTCAAAAGTCAACAAAAGTACACTTTGAGTCAAAGACCATAACTTGAGATTGGTAAATCCAAATGACATGGGACCAAAAGCATTGGTTAGAGGACTTCAAGGGCTTTCCAAAATGTCCAAGGACATGGTCATATGATCAAAATTGAGCAAGTTGTGTATTGGAGAAGTTGGGCAATTTTCATGAATTTGCAAAAGTCAACTTTGCTCAAAACACCTTCTTTTTGCTAATGGGCCTCAAATCTCTTTTTGAAACTTCACCCATGACCTATGCACGACCCACCAAGTTAAATTGGATTTATTTTCTTAAATTTATTGATTAAATGGATTTTTAATATATATTAATTCATTTAATTAATTTAAATTATAAGAAAATAGAAGATTTGATTCTTAAATCAATTTGTGAACCAAATATGATCCAAATATGCTGACCAATTCGTGCACAAGCTAAAAGATACAAAAATATCCAATTTTGGCAACTTGTTCAATCATGAAAAATCAAGAATATTTGATTTATCAATCAAGGATTCAATCTTCAATGCACATGGATATTGGCCCAGCTCTTGACCTAAAATCATTGCCTTATATGCAAGCAAGCTAACCATAACCTAATTCACGAGAAAAAGCTGCAGAAATGGCCATATCAATTTCAAGAATTTTCAAGAAAACTCAAAACTTGTTCTCGCAATTTAGGCCAATTCAAGGTGCCTTGTCCATCCAAACACATTGCAGGAAGTACCAGGAGTGATTTGCAATCGAATTCAAGCACTAAAGCTCAAGGAATCACGAGATACCATCTCACAGTTTGCACTTCCTATTCAAAATCGTATCTCTTAATTCATACGCATTTGACATGTTTTTGTGATTGATTTGTGTTACTAGAGATCATACAAAGCTAATGGAATGAGTTAATTGAACCATAGTGCCCTGAATTGAGAGATGCCATGATTGAATTTCTAGGGTTTTCAAGCTTTCAAATAGGGCTTTCTAAACCAGGAAAAATTGGAACCAATGGGATATATGGTTGAATTCGTGAGGCCAAGACGATTCCAATACATACCTCGCGAAATATTTCTTTTTACTCTGTGCCTATTCGCTATTTTTTCGTGCAGGATATGGAGGGGGTTAAAAACCCCCGCTATCTAATTATATTTTTTGCAGGGCCAAGGTTGAAGATGATGACCTATTGTCATCTGGTTCGTCTATTTGAATCAGCGCGCCTTTTTATTTTTTTCCAGGCATAGTGACATGTTTTTCCATATAATAATTGTTTGGTATCCCATTAACGAATGAACGCGCTGGTTGAGTTGGCAAGCAGGTTGAAGCATTATCCCTTGGGACCTGGGTTCGAATCCCAGGTCCCCCAAAACATTTATTCAATTTTTCTTTATATATTCATGTGCAGCACCCCACGCGTGATCCACTATACGCCTCAGAGATCCACACGCCAAGTGGCTTCAGGGCAAGATCCAGTGGCCAAAGTTGAAGGACCACCATACTCCCTGGTCAGCGTACGCATAGCAAATCCAGAAAAGTCAAGCAGGCTGAAGCATAATGGGCCTGGGAAATTGTTGATCAAACACCCTCTTTGGGCCTAAACCCCCTGAGTTTGCCTTTTCTTTTCTTTTCTTTTAACATTTTATTTATTACTTGATTTACTTGATTCTTAATTAATTACTAACTAAAATAATTAATTTTTTTTTCATAATAAAATTCAGAAAACATAAAAAAATAAAATATTTTTATTTACTAAATTTAATTAGTTTATTTTGTAAATAAATAATATAATTTGTTTAGTTTTAATTAGGCATAATAATAATATTTTTGCAATAAATAAAAATTGGTGGGGAATTAGGTTTTTTTTAAATATATTTAATCATCTTATTTTTTCCCTAAATATTCTAAAAAACCCAAAAAATACATTTTTTATCTAATTAATTAATTAACTTAGGCTTAATTTCATTTAAATTCATTTAATTCAAAATAAAAAAAAATCTCCTTCTTTCTTAAAAAAAAGGGTCAAAACCCTAAAAACTCTCTGATTTAATTTTTCTCGCGCGTATTACTTTTTGATCCATATAATTGTATTTGCTCCGAGGATGTAATAGTTTTAATTAGGACCTTTTATCGCTTTTATTTACCTTTCCGCATTTACTTTTCAAGGGTTTGTTTTTTGCGATGTAAATATCCGACGCCTTGTAATAGCTTAGTTTTATTTTCTGCAACCATTAACAGCTAGATGTATGCTAACTAGGCTATGAATGACAAGATCTCTCTTAACTTAAAATCAACCGTAGCTCACCATGACATGTAAAGATAACATAACTGAAAATTGACACTCGCACATGCCACTCCTAGGGTACGCCTCACTTGGTTGCCTCGAACGTGGTCATTGAGTATAGGAAGTCTTAGAGGTCGCCCTCTTGTCCAAAGATCAAAGTTGCCTCGAAACGGTTGCCTCGATAAAATGATCTAAGACATTAGGGTTACCGCTAAGGCGTCCTAACATTGCTTTAGTGACCACATGTCCCTTAATCGAATTGACCCGAAAACTCCAACGACGGTGCTACCTACTCCTCAATAGTGGGATAGCACTGTCTAACGGACATTTACACAGCTTAATTCCTTTTGAGTTGGTAGAGGTTCTCAGGTACTTGCTCTTTCAATACAAAACAAACTTTTCGCACTTACACTTTTTGAACAAAGTTTACAAAACACTTCATACACTCTTGAGGACAGAAACAAGAGTTAAATCGAAGTTTTCAAACAAAACTCTTTTCAAAACCCACGAACACAAGAAAAGCAAAACTTTTTGAAGACACAATGAGCAAGTACCTAAGAGCCCGTGGATAACCACAGATAGAAAGGGTGTTAATACATTCCCTTTCTATAATCTACCTCCCGAACACGAGAAACATCTCGAAAAGGAATTTTGCTGTGCTTTTGTCCTTTCCTTGTTGGATAAAATAAAAGACGGTGGCGACTCTTGCTTACCGCGACATTTTGCGAAAAACAAACGTAAACGCGAACCAGCATTCCAAAACAGTCAGTTATATTCCCACCGATCACACTCTCGTTACAGTGCGTTTTCGAATTAACCCATGCTTCAGTTAGGACTTCTAAGGGTTGTAATGTGGCCTGGTTCACGGTTTTAGAAAAAAGGATTTAAGGCTCAAAATTATTTGGTGCCCACCCATTCTCCATGATGTTCTCCCGTCCTAAGTTCAGTTAACCTGATACAAGCATTCATCTCTCGAGAAGAATTTACGATGGTTGAAGAACCACAGGGGTTTCTTGGACACGTCAATCACTTCACCTTTTGATTTTGGTGTCTGATCATACGATCTTGTTCCTTCGATGAGGATTTTTATTGGTAATCCTTTTCTTGCCTTTTAGGATTTTCATTTTCTTTCTCGTTTTCCCTAACTTTTGCCTGGACAAGTTCTATTGAATTTCAATTTGGGAGTCCAGCGAGATGCCCTAACTTTTTCCTAAGCGACTTGTTTTCAAGTTTCAACTTAGCGGGGATTTTTGTTTCTTTCTTTCGTCATACTTTCCTTTTTGAGAAATTCGTTGATCTTTACATGGTTTTTGATTTGTTAGAAGTAGTTTTGCCCGTCTTAATCCTTGGTAGATGAAGGATAACTTTCATTGTATCGTCATCTTTGATCTCGACTTCTTGGTGTGCGAGAGATACCCATTGGGATATCTCTCTCTTTGATGCACGTTGCTGATAGATGAGGGTTAGCCATTACGGTTTTTGACTTTCCTCAACCATTTAAAGGATAACCAATGTTGTATCCTTGGATGCGCACTCTTGATGAGTTATGAATGCTTGATCATATTAACTGAACACTACCTGCCCCAGGGTTTAAATGAGGTTTTTTTTCTAAACAGATAATAAACACCTACTTCGAAGGCTCAGGGGGGTTAACGAGGGTCTACCTCCCTTATATATCTGGTGTTTAGGAATTGAAACAATGCCTGAACATCGTCAACAGGGTTTTATTCAAAAGCATACCGTTTATGATTTTTGCTATATTTCTCATCATCCTCCCTCCATAGTTATTTTGCTTTATTTAACAAGAGTTGAGTACCAAAAGCATAGTAAAACAAATAAGAGTGATAACAAATGGATTAATTCAAGACAATCATATTCAATGCATTGTGATTTAACATTCAAAAACAAATAGTTTTGCATACAATAAAGTATTGAACAAAACAAGAAAGATTACAAATGAGAATACAAATGAGAAATTGCCATGTTAAGGAGACTTCTTCGTGCTCATTGCTTCAGAAGATGATCTTTGTAGTCTTGATACCTGTCTCTGCAAGTGGGTTCAATCCATTATTAGACCATTTGGAGTGAATATGATAGCTTTAGCATCAAGGAGGTCCTGGACATTGTATTTCAATTCCCTACAATTCTCAGTTATGTGGCCTGAGGCCCTTGAATGGAATTCACAATAAGCATTGGCATCATAATACCGAGGGAGAGGATTTGGAGGAGGACCAAGATCTCTCAGTTGGACTAACTGGCCTTTCAACAAATGGGGGAGGAGTTGAGCATAAGGCATAGATATAGGATTCATCCTTCTTTCAGGACATTTCTTCTTCTTCTGACCTCGTTGCCCCTGAGATTGTTGGTTTGGATAAAGAAGTGCATATTGTGTTTGCTGCACATACGACTATCTTTGTGTGTATTATTGTTGATGAGGGATTGGGTGATGCTTGGCCATCCTAGGTTATTGAGTTGAAATTGTAGCATATGCTCGAGGAGCATACTGATTAGGATGAACAACTGATGTCTGACGATGCGGAGCTTGATCTTGATGATAGACCGAGGCTTTCTCTTTTTCAAGAGTAGTACTGGTCTCTCCTTCTTTCTTCTTAGGAATGCCAAAGCAAGGTTCCTTGTTACTGCCACTAATAGTGCTAGATGCACCCTGAATTTTTTCTGATTTGAGGCCGTCTTCAATACATTCCCCAATGGTAACCAGGTCAGAAAAGTAAATTTAAGTACTACCAAACATGTGTTGGAGATATGGGCCTCGCAAGGTGCCCATTAACAAACTATTCAACTCATGTTCCAAGAGAGGAGGTTAAACCCTTGCAGCTAATCCACTCCACCTTTGGGCGTACTCTTTGAAGGGCTCTTCATATTTCTTTGTTATACCCTGAAGCTATGGATGACTGGGAGCCATATCAGTGTCGTGGTAGTAATGTTTCAAGAAAGCAACAGTAAGCTCTCCCTAAGTATTAACATGAGTTCTCTCTAACTGCATATACCATTCTAACGGTGACCCATTTGGGCTATCTTGAAAGAAGTGCATGAGTAATGGTCCATTATGAGCATGAGTTCCATCTTGCTATATTAGTGACGAAGATGAACTTCTAGATAACTATTGCCTTTGTATTTGTCAAAATCAGGAATCTTGAACTCTGAAGGGATAACAATCTCAGGTACTAGGCATATGGTAGTGGCATTGAAACCAGAAGTCTTAGAAGTTTCTATGGCATCAAGACGCTCCTTAGTAACATGATGCATTTTAGTAGTTTCAGCAGGATTAACAACGAGATTACTTGGTGGTCCATTAAGATAAATGACGTTGTCATAGTTATCAACCACCTTCTTTTGAAACACCGGATTACCAGGAGTAAATCCAGCAATAGAAGCTTTGGTAATTCCACTAGGAGGATTAAGAAACCCATTAGAAGTGGAAGAGAAAGCCTCTGCAATCTTGGCAACACTCTGACGAAGCTCTTCTTGACTGTTTTACCCTAAAATTTTCCCTCCCATTATTCTTGAAGGCATTCTCATGAGGTCCCCATTTGCTCAAAACTACTCAAGAGTTGACTGGTCAAAATTCTCCTCCTAAGCAATGAGTCCACAACTAGGGTTTGGTGTTTCTCAAGGATGTTTGGGTTTCAAGGGTCTCAAATAGTTTTCATGGTTCTTCATATGTTTCCAAAGATACAAGTGATTGATGGTTGAAGAATTGAATCAATTGATGAAAAGTCAACAATCACCAAAAAGTCAAACTTTGACTTTTTAGTCAACATTGAAATTCAAAAATCAAGAATCATCAAAACATTCAAAATTATCAAGCTTGATCATCAAGAATCAACAAAGTCAAGAAAATCTAGAAAAGGTCAATAAAAGTCAAAGTTGGAAAATTTTCCAACACTTAAATTTTTTTTATGTGTTTTGTTCTTAACAAAGTCACTACTTCGTGGCCATTTTTCACTAAGACACAAGATGATTCAAGGAAAACTTTCAACATGAAAGTTGTATGGATTGATGAATTCTACAACTTTATCCTTGAGGGTTGATATCCAAAAAATGTTTGTATTGAGAGATATGAATCCATGAAGTTGTGATGTTTTTGTCTAACACTTAGAAAAAATCTCAACAGGTTTTGGTCAGTTTTTATCTCAACTTCTTGGTCAATTTTCACCCATCTCCTTATTAATTTAGCCAAAGTGATCAACATGAAAGTTATAGACAATGTTTCAAGATTTCCAAATTGTCTAAGAGCACAAATTTATCATGCTTGAGCTAGGAGATTTGAAGAGATGAAGTTGGGCATCCATACTTGAATTATAGGTCATTTCTATGATAACTATGAGACAAAATCTTCATGCTATGCTGCACAATTTCACTTTGCATGCCTCTAAACCTTCAAATCTATCCATAACCATAAGATTACACAAGCTTTTGAGCTATGGCCCATTTGATTCAAGCATTGTCCAAAACATAATTTCATTAATGGCACAAAGTTAACACTTCCATTTTGGAAAAGCATACTTTATGAAATTGTCAACTCTCCTTGAGCCTCTAACTTGTTGCTTCTGCACACACTCAGTCTAATAAATCATAAGAAACATGTTTAAAGTATCCAACAACTCTATGAGACAAGGTACAAAGCATTGGAACCATGATCTTCAAAGTTTGATTCATAACTAAGCTTCCAAACCATAACATGCTATCTTGCAAATCTGATTACTTCAACCTCCCAAACCTCTTGCCTATAAATATAAAGCTCATTTGAAAGCCAAAGGGAGGATAGAAAGAGGAGTAAAAAAATAAGGAACAAGCCCTCAAAACCCCTTATACTCTCAAAAACCAGAGTTGTCCACAAAATCTCCATTTTTGAGCTTTGATGTCCAAATCTTTGAATCTCTCAAACCTTGCAAGTTTTGTCCAAACAAATAATCCAAATACTTCACATACATCATATAGAAGTTATCCAAACATAAAAACAACTTCTGTAACATCATTATCATCATCTTCTAAACTCAAAAACAGTGCCTTGCAAGTTGACTTGGTTGGGAAGATTCAAATATTTTAATCACAAAGTAAGGATTGGAATAGCTTTAGGGAGGTCCAAAGGGGCTTAATCAATCATAATATTTCACCTGGAATAACTAGAAGAGGCTTCAGACTTTTCTCCAAAAGTGGTAAAAAACTCAAACTATGATATCCTTATCCATACATCATTTGCTTTTGTTTTTTCAAAAAAAAATAAAACAGGACAGATCGGGGCGGGAAAGTGAAAATATTCAAAATTCCAGAAGCAAAGCAGATGCTGACACGGGTGCCTGTGTCACACGATACGGCCCGTGTCAATATAGCTGAGGTTAGAAACGTGCAAGGAGGCAAGATAGATGTTGGCATGGATGCCCGTGTCACACGACACGACCCATGTCAGTTCAACTGGGCCTAAGATCTTTTTTTAGCACCCCCCGAATTGCTTTTACAAACACAGGCCCATTTTACTTCTTTTTTAATTTTAATTAACTTTTTCTTTTCTAAAATCATTTTTTATTTAATCAGAAAAAATAATAAAATCACAAAAAATTAGATTTAGTTTTTTTATTTAATTAATTTAATTTTTGATAATTAAAATTAATTAATATAATCACACTTTATTTTATTTTGAATAATTAAATTGTAAATTAAATTAGAATTAGGTCTAATTTTTTATTTCACATTTCAAGTATTTTCTAAAACAAGGAAGCAACAAAATATTTTTCTTAAAATACTTAGAATTGTTAGGGTTTTTGCATCTTTCCCCTTTTTATCTATGCACATTTGCTTATTTTTCGCATTAATACAATTATGTAACTGTCAAAAGTTTGTAATAGATAATTAGGGTTTATTGCTTTTCATCCCCATTCATAAATTTGTACCCCCTCACAATGGGGTGAATGCAGCACTGGTTTGGATGGAGGAAGGATTTTGGGAGTTTCACAACTTTGATGATTTTTTCGTGGAGCTTTGATAGGCAATGTGTGTGTGTCCTCTGCTTCTGATTTGGTCTTGTATTTATATAGGGGTGTAGTGATGAACAAACATGGCATGAATCAGCCATTAACCATGGCTTTGAAAGCAAAATCAAAAGATTTGGAAAGTTGCCATTTTGATGATTTTCTTGCCATCCTTGAAACATAATGAACCTAGACATTTTATGGTTGGTGTCTTGCTCGAATTTGGGCCTCAAGATAATCAGTCCAAGACCAACAAGCTTCATCCCATTAGGCTTTAGTTTCGACTTGTAGCTCCATTTCACATCAATTGGTTTTTTTGTTGGTTCTTTCGAGAAGCTCCCAAGTTTTGTTCTTCTCGATGGCTCTAAGTTCTTCTTTCATGGCTTCACGCCAATTCGAATTGCTCAAGGCTTCACTATCATGGCTTCTTTAATTAAGTCACCATATGCATCGATTGCTTGATCTGGAACCTCTCACATCCAACCAGCCTAGTCAAACTCAGTTCTTGTTCTTGTGGATCTTCTTTCCTTCTGCACATATGGTTCTTCAATTCGACCAGTTGAAGTATCACCTTGTTCATTTTGACTTGTTGAAGCTTTGTTTTGTTTATCTTCTTCGAACTAAGTTGTGACTGTGTCTGATTCTTGTCGAATTGAACTTCGACTCTAATCCCACCCTTTGCTTTCGTCAGTTCTTGTCAAAGCTTCGTTCTGTTCATCTTCTTCGAACACAGTTGTGACTGTGTCTGATTCTTGTCGAACTGAAATTCGACTCCAATCCCAACCTTTGCTTTCGTCTACAAGAACATCTCTATTAATAACTAGTTTATCTCCAATTGGTGAATGCAAATTGTATGCACCAATCAAATGATAACCTATGAGCACCATGACTTCACTTCGACCATCCGGCTTCTTTCTCAATTGTTCAGGTACATGTCTGAAACACATTGATCCAAAAAAACTCTAAGATGACTTATATTTGGATTCGACCATGTCCAAGCCTCGTGCAGTGTCTTTTCGACCATCTTTTTCATTGAGCATCTATTCAGAATGTATATTGTTGTCGAAGCTGCCTCGATCCAAAATCTCTTAGGCATATTTTTAGCTTTCAACTTACATCTCGTCAAGTTCAGTACACTTGTATTCTTTCTTTCAGTTATGCCATTATGTTGAGGCGTATATGGTGCAATAACCTGCTATAATGTATGAGCTTGTACCTTCCAAATGATGCATTTCTTGAGCTTGAGGATAAAAGAGAAGTTGTAGGGCATGAAACTTGGCATAGACAAACTTGAAGACATATTAGGACCATGGAAAACATTTGAGACCTTTGGAGCTCACACATCTTGGTAAAAAGTGAAACTAGTTGAAAGGCCATTGCTTAGGAGGAGAATTTGTTTGATCAATTCTTGGTCAACCTTGAGAAATTGAGGACCTTAATGAGCATGACTTGAGTAAAATGGGAGGGAAAATTTTGGGGTGCAACAGCTGCCCCTGTTCAATCTTCTTAAACCTGAGGATTTAGATTGGTTTGTCTACCTTTCATGATCCGAAGGTGGAAGATGATTGAACACTAGAGTGCCCAGAAATTTGTACTCGCATGAAGTAACACCGTTGGTTGATGATATCAGGAATGGGCTTACAGATTTCATTTGGAGAAGATAACGGAGAGTCGTCGAAGATGGGCTTATAGATGCCATCCAAAGTAATTGTTGATAGGAGTATCAGAATGAACCCGCGTCTAGTTTTATTTGAATGAAATGCTAGAAAGAGCCCATGTCAAGTCGCGTCTAAAAATGTATTAGAAAGCAATCGTGTAAGACTGCTTCAGGATGAGCCTGTGTTAGACTACCCCTGGAAATGTCTTAGTAGGAACTTGTGTAAGATTTCTTCAGGATGAGCCTGTGTTAGACTACATCTGGAAATGTCATAGTAGGAACTTGTGTAAGATTGCTTCAGGATGAGACTGTATGAAGCTGCATCTTAAAGGTTATTAGAGGGAACCGTCTAAGATTGCTTCAGGAAGAGCCCGTGTAAAGCTGCATTTCAAGAGGAGAAGGAATCCGTGTAAGATTGCTTCAGGATGAGCATGTGTACAGCTGCATCTGAAAGGTTATTAGAGGGAACCCGTGTAAGATTGCTTCAGTAAGAACCCGTGTAAAGCTGCATCTGGAGATTATGAGAAGGAACCCGTGTAAAGCCGCATTTAGGAGGAGAAGTAATCCGTATAAGATTGTTTTAGGATGAGCCCATGTAAAGTTGCATCTGGAGATCATGAGAAGGAACCCGTGTAAGATTGCTTCAGGATGAGCCCGTGTGAAGCTGCATCTGAAAACTGCGAGAAGGAATCCATGTAAGATTGCTTCAGGATGAGCCCGTGTAAAGCTGCATCTGGAGATCATGAGAAGGAACCCGTGTAAGATTGCTTCAGGATGAGCCCGTGTGAAGCTGCATCTGAAAATTGCGAGAAGGAGTCTGTGTAAGATTGTTTTAGGATGAACCCGTGTAAAGCTACATTTAGAGGGTTATTAGAAGGAACCCGTGTAAAATTGCTTCAGGAAGAGCCCGTGTAAAGCTGCATTTCATGATGATTATGAGAAGAAACCCGTGTAATATTGCTTCAGGATGAGCCCGTGTAAAGCTGCATTTCAGGAGGAGAAGGAATCCGTGTAAGATTGTTTCAGGATGAGCCTGTGTAAAGCTGCATTTGGAGATCATGAGAAGGAACCCGTGTAAGATTGCTTTAGGATGAGCCCGTATGAAGCTGCATCTGAAAATTGCGAGAAGGAATCCGTGTAAGATTGCTTCAGGATAATCCCGCGTAAAACTGCATATGGAGATCATGAGAAGGAACCCGTGTAAGATTGCTTCAGGATGAGCCTGTGTGAAGCTGCATCTGAAAATTGTGAGAAGGAATTTGTGTAAGATTGTTTTAGGATAAGCCCGTGTAGGGCTACATCTGGAGGGTTATTAGAAGGAACCCGTGTAAGATTGCTTCAGGAAGAGCCCGTGTAAATCTTTATTTCAGGATGATTATGAGAAGGAACCCGTGTAAGATTGCTTCAGGATGAGCCCATGTAAAGCTGCATTTCGGGAGGAGAAGGAATTCGTGTAAGATTGTTTCAGGATGATCCCGTGTAAAGCTGCATCTGGAGATCATGAGAAGGAACCTGTGTAAGATTGCTTTAGGATGAGCCTGTGTGAAGCCGCATCTGAAAATTGCAAGAAGGAATCCGTGTAAGATTGCTTCAGAATGAGCCCTTGTAAAGCTGCATCTAGAGACCATGAGAAGGAACCCGTGTAAGATTGCTTCAGGATGAGCCCGTGTAAAGCTACATCTGAAAATTGTGAGAAGGAATCTGTGTAAGATTTCTTTAGGATGAGCCTGTGTAAAGCTGCATCTGGAGATCATGAGAAGGAACCCGTGTAAGATTTCTTCAGGATGAGCCCGTGTGAAGCTGCATTTGAAAATTGCGAGAAGGAATCCGTGTAACATTGTTTCGTCTAGTCGTGTAGATAGTCACCTTGTCTTGTTTCGGGAATTGATCTTCATCAACTATTCACAGATAATTGCCCTGTCTGGTTTCAGGAATTAATCTGGAATTATTTTTGTTGGTTGTTGACATAGTTGCCCTGTCTTGTTTTAGGAATTAATCTCTAATCAGTTGTTCGCAGATAGTTTCCCTGTCTGGTTTCAGGAATTAATTTGGAACTGTTTTTGTTGGTTGTTGAGATAGTTGCCCTGTATGGTTTCGGGCATTAATCCATGGTCTATTTTTGGCTAGTCACATAGATAGTTTCCCCGTCTGGTTTCTAGCATTAATCTGTGGCCTGCTGTATTTGTTGGTAAACCCGTCCTACTCCAGGAGTTCATACCACTTGGTCGTGTAGATAGTTTCCCCATATGGTTTCGGCCATTAATCTTTGACATGTTATGTATAAGTTGATAGTATTCTTTTGTCTGCGAATTCAGCTTGAAAAGGTAAAGTCAATTTCATGCGATGTCATGATGTATGAATTGCATGATGCTCTCAAAATAAATGAGAATAATATATACGTTTCAGTTATGCATATGCTACGATGTATTGTAAATGTTGTATGACTGTAATATGTAAGCATATCAGTTGCTCTTTGTGGTGTCGTTGTACTAAGAGAAGATAAATCCCTAACTGCTGCTGGGGATGAAGAATGTGATTCTTCAGTATTTGTTGAAGTTGAATTACTGGAGATGAACTTCCGTGGGTAGAGAAATAAACTCTACTAGGGAAAGTAAACTTCGTAAACTGCTTGGGGATTTTTATGAAGCCCTGTTGGGGAACCCAAAAAGTTTATGAACCAAGTCAAAGAAATCTCCAAGATGTTGGGGAGATGATTGAAGCTTTTGATCTATTAAGAAGATGCCCAAATGTCTGAAATTATTAGGTTATATATTAAAGACATGATAGTGACTTTGCGGGAGGACGTCTCTGTCTCCATACCTACTGGGGAATGTATCCTTACTGATGACGAACTCGGCGAAGATAGTCTCCTAGGGGTGGTTACTCTGTGGGGATTTTATGGATGGTTTGAATGTTATCCCAACTCTTGGAGTCTTGAGTAAATGTTGATCAGGGTGATAGGCCTTCTACTGATAGACAAGTGACGAGATTACGGGACATAGTTGTACGCTTTAATCCCTAACTTTTGCATGGACTGTCCTTTCATATTTTCAGTCCACCGAGATAGCCTTTTTTGCCCAAGCCGCCTTTTCAGGTTTTCGACTTGCCGGGTGTACAATTTTATTTATATATCCCTAATATTTTCTCGAACTCCTTTGGTTCGTCGGGATGCCCTTAATTTTGCCTAGGGAAGTCAACCTAGCGGGTCTTTTTTCATGCGTAGTATTTTCCAACCATGTCCACGTTCCCAGGGTGCGGGAAATTGTCATTGTCCATAGTAGTAAGTGTTGCAGAACTTCCAGAAAATGTTTTCTTAATCGCACGTGGCCCTTCTAGTTTAATGCCCCAAGTGATTCAGACTGAGGTCTTCCCCTGGCTCTTTGGCACTTTTGAGAGATTCCTTGAATCTTGACTCGACTGCCCCCAGATCAGTTTAGACACCATGTCATGTCTCTTGATTATGAAAGGCTTGTTATTGGAAATGTCTTTCCATCTGAGGCGATTTTATTCATTGAGAGGATTTTCGTTCATTGAATATCCGTCGTGCGAATTTCTCTGTTGTTGAACATATATTTATATGCAAACAGTGGTACTAAAAATGCAAGGTTTATGTCTGTGTTGAAGTTTTTGAAAATTCATTTTTTAGTAAAACAAAATTTGCAAGAATGTGATATCAACTTAGGATTTATAGCAAACCTTACAGGAGTCAGGATACCTTTTTGTAACAATATGCTTTTGAACTAACCCATGCTTCAGCTAGGACTTTTAGGGGTTGTAACATGGCCTGGTTCACGGTTTAAAAAACAAAGGATAAAGGTTCAAAATTTATTTGTACCCAACCCGTTCTTCGTGATGTTATTCAGTCCTATACTCAGTTAACTGCACATTTAGATCTTAATTGATTTATGGAATCTTTGCCCTGATATTCCGGTGATGGTTCGGATACTTAAAGTTTATTTTGAGGAGGCAGTCATTTTTTGTAATATTTTCTTTTTGTTGAGGATTTGTAACGACCTATTTTTTATTTATTATCCCTACCTTTTGCCTGAACTGTTTCTTTTGTGATTATAGTCAGCGGGATGCCCAGTTTTTTTCTTAACTCTCCTTCATAGGTTTTGACTTAGTGGGCTTTTCTTTTGAAAAATAATGACTGCATGTTTTAACGATTATGTGGAACCATCACCATCTTTTGTTTTAGAAGGATACCTCTGACACTACTCATCGTGTACGAAGGGAAAGCTTGCGATTGGAATGCACCATTGAATTAACTGAGAAACTACCTTGCCCCAGGTTATGATTAAAGGTTTCAATTTGTGTGAAAAAGAAAACTCCTACTTCTTAGGCTCAAAGGGGTTGACTAGGGATTATCCTTCTTATAACTCCATTGTTTTAGGATTTTAAAGAACACCTGTACATCTTCATCCATGTATATTCAAAAGCATATTGTAAGATTGTGGTATCTTTTTCTTCATCCTCCCTCTAATGGCTTACAACTTTTAACGAGAGTTGAATATCACAAAAAGGAAGTAAAAGCATAGTTTCAGTATAGTGAGAATGAATCGATTAATTTAAGACAAACATATGCAATGCATTAATGAAATAACAAAGTTTGACATAAATAAGTGTTCAAACAATCAAAAGAAAATATAATTTGAAAATTCTAATGAACAAGAAAGCCTTTATGTCTGAACTTATCACTTCCAATGGTGTGCCTTTGAGGGATGGCAAAAGAACTCAGTCTGACAATCTTGTGTGAACTCCAACGCTCCTTCGTTGATCAGGTCTCCAATCTTGTTCTTCAACGCCCAAGAGTGGTCAGTGTCGTGCCCACGACTGTTGGAGTGATACATGCATCTTTCATTATGCTTGTAGCGAGGAGAAGAAGTATTAGGTTTTTGAGGAGGCTACCTTAATACAACCAGCTTGGCTTCCAATACATGATGCAATGCTTGAATCAAGGACATGTTGATCTCGGTAAATTGCCTTTTGGGTGTATCTTGCTTATGTGGACCACCCTGTCGTGGTTGGTGAAGTCGTTGTTGGACTCTTGGCGTAGCAGCCATTTTGAAATGTGTTTTCTCAACCAAATCTTCTTATTTCAACTGAGGCGGATTAAAGACTCGATCCCCAATTCTAGGTGTTTTCCCCATATGATTGAATCCATCTTGATGAAGCTTGTTGACGAGGGATCTTATATTTTCTTGTCCCCGAGCTAAGTTTTGGATAAGAGCCATATGTCCCAACATTTGGATTCTCATCCTTTCCATCTTAGCTTGCAGTTGTTCCAACTGGTCATCCTTGTTGTTGTCAGGATTTTTTGTTGGTCAAGTTCCCAGTGAGGAGTGCTTTCAATTCTTCTTGCCCCTTGGATAGATTCAGGAACATTTCCTTCAATTGAGCATCTTGAGTTTGGAGATCTTGGATAGTCTGCTCGAGAGCCATTTTCACTGAAATAAACAGCAAGCGGATGAGAAAACATGCATGGGAGAACCTGTCATGATATGATTCATGATGTATGGATGCAATGTTTTCAAGGATCTCGCAGGGTAAACACAAGAAAATGTCATAAGTTGAATTTTGACTGCAACTTTGACAGAAGAACTTCGTATCGTTGAATGTCCTTCTACAAGAATCAAGCTCACCATGTCGATTGAGTCATAGCCTCTGAATCAAGTTATCGTGCTTTGGTCTTTTGATGGCATTGGCTAGAGGAAAATAAATCCCTTTTTCCCTTGCTAGACGTCTGGTTCATCATAGCCTGTATCATAGACCCTTAAGATCCTTGAAATGGTTAAGGAAATGTTATGGCATGATGTCATGATGTGTATGCTATGCACCAAGAAAAAGTGTAAGGTGATAAAGACAAGTGAGTCTTGTAAGAAGTCCAGGTTATTGGATACAAATAAGTCCTGCAAGAAAGTCACATTGTTAGATAATAAAAAAAACCCTGCAAGGATTTTAAGTTGTTAGATAATCAAAGCAAACAAGTCACACAAGTAGCCTTAGGTTCAAAGGCTTGCATGAGGTTTAAAGGTAAGTATCCTCTTGAAGTTTCAGTTGGCTCAACCTGTCCTAATAATAGTAACCGGGTTCTAAGGAGTCTCATATTGTTGTACCCCAATTTTTGACCTAAGATCCCATTTTTATTTTTGCATTTTTTAAGATAAGGCAAGGTCACGAAATACGGTCGGTTTTAACCTCTCACCTTCGAGCTTTGACTATGTGAAGATTGTCAAGTGTTTTGAACATTTTTAGCCTATGTATCACTAATTTCTAATCGCATACAAAGGTGTATGTTCATTTTTTCTTTTGCTTCATGTGCAGAGACAGGTCTGAATCAAGAGCATCAGGTGTCGCGCCTCAATTAAAGTTTTGAGTCTCCCAAGCCCAAAGTACGGTTGATTGTGGATTCTCGAAGACTGATTCATCAAGGCACAACTGTTGCACCCTAAATTTCGCCCCTAATATGTTTTAGTCGCACTTTCATATCATATTTTGTTATTTGGTCACAATCATTAATAAATAGCTTCATTCATTACATTTGCATCATTCTGTAGTGGAAAAATACCCGACATTTAACTTCATGCATTTTTATCTGTTTACTCATTTCTTGCATTGCTCCAAGTTGTTTATATGTTGATAATAAAAATATTTCGGTTTTACAAATAGACGGTTAAAAGAGATTCAACATGGTGCGAAAAATTAGCGAGAAAAATATTTCAAGTTTTCACCTTTTACCGATCGTTTTATGAATCTGCATCTCGCATAGATTATGAAGGTATGCTCGCTTTATTTTTTCGGTACAGTTTGAAGTCCCATTTTTAACCGTAAAATGTCTGTTTAGCCTGATATTTTTATTATCATTTTATTTCGATTTTGACTTTTCGAATATTTTTTCTTTAATCTTTGTGACATGTAATTTATTTTAATGTGTTCATTTTATTTTTTTCGGATAAATTTTCGTCTGTTTTTATCGTTTTCGGTCATTTTGGGTCTTTATTTTTATTCAAAAAAAATTCAAAAAAAATTATTTTAAATTGAATTAATTTAAATACTTTCAGTTTTTTATTTCATTTTTTATCATTTAAGGGCGTTTTTGTCATTAAAAAATATATAATACACCTTGCTCTATTTCTATTGGTTAATAGCATAAGTTATGGATTGATAAAATTGAAATAATTTTGGACGGATACGATTGAACGATTGAAACTGAAATCATCTTTTTCTATTTTCACTTGGCTATATAATACTACTTACTCTTTCTTTGTAAGAGGAGAAAACACAGTAAATAAACACACTTTCCTCAAAAGTTTATTTTCCATTTGTTTTTACAAGTGACCAATTTTTTTACACAAAGTAGAATTTATCACCATGTTTTCCATTAGAAAAAAGAACCTTATTCTTTATGACTAAACCATTCAAAAAACCAAAATATTAAAACATGTCGTTGCGGTTTTACAGTGGCAATAATTTTCATGAATCCATCTCACTTGTGTTTTCCATTAATTTCGTTTTTCTGCTACTATATCTGTTTTGCTTCACAAGAAAGAAAGAACAAAAAGGGGAAAACATGGCAAGCCCATTCGATGAACAATGACTTCCTTCACGCATCGCACCAGCTACCATCAGCGACTATCATCACCTGCCTAACTTTGTGACAATAAACATAAAGCATTCATCTTCATGAACCTGTTTTTTTACAATGCCTGTCACTAACAATAATCTTGACTATGCCTGTCCAAGTTTGTTTTTTTACAGAAGAAGAAGAAGAATAGTAAACAGAGATGTTGACCTCTTCACCAGATCCGCGTAGCCACCACTCTCAGTTTCTCACAATGAAACTCCATCCCACTTCAAACCTGCTATCGACACCACACGAAGCACCATCAACCACTGGAACACCCTTCAGTTTCCGCAATACTCCTTCATTTCGAAGCCAAACACCAAGTCCCCTGCTACCTCCTTCACAACAACACCAACGAACCTGCAATTTCGTCCCTCACCCTCCTTCCGGTGACGAAACCACCGTCATGACAGTCTCCATCGTTGTTGCGCCTCTGAGCCAGAGATCCAACCGCTACCATGGACAGATCGCGACCGAGCTCAACAGATCTACCTTCAACTCAGCTCCGACCCACAACCGCAGGTGTCTCCCTCCGCATCGACACTGCTTCTTCTTTCGATAACTCTATCCTCTAGTTGTGATTTTTGACTTATGATTTCTACAGTTTGATTTTTGTTATGAAAGGGTGGGTAGATTTCATGCCTGTCTTGGTTTGTTGGAAGAAGAAACGAGAAGTGAGATTTTGAAGAAGAGGAGAAAATGGCCACTGTGTTGTTTATGCAGATATGGCTTAATTTCTATTGTTTTTTTATTATTTGACAATTGAGAGATATGGCTTAATTTCTATTGTTTTTTTATTATTTGACAATTGAGCCTGCCTCGTGTCTCTGCTTGAATGGCTATTGTTGGTTAAATGAAAGTTTGAAAATCCTACCAAAGAAGGCATCCAGCGTCGCCCTGCTGGTACATTGGTTTATTCTCTCAATTTCTTGTATTTGTATTAATTATAAATATTAGATTAATATTTAAAAAAAACAATATATAAAAAAACATTAGTAAATCTTATATTTAGATTTAGTTTAGTATTAATTTAGAATTTTTTTATTAGTTTAGATTATTTTATAACTTTAAAATATTTAGAATCATAATTAATAACTTTAGAATTTTAATTTAATTAGATATAAATTAGTAATGTTAGAACCTTTAATTAGTTTAGGTATATTTTGATAACTTAAAATTTTTAATTTGTTTAGATCTATTTTATAACTTTAGAATTTCCAATTAGTTTAGATACATTTTGATAACTTTAGAATTTTAATTTAGTCTTAGAATTTTAATCTTTAGTTTAGAATTAATTTAGTTTAGTATTAATTTAGATTTATTTTATAACTTTTTGTTTTAGCTTTAGCTTAGTAAACTTTAGAATTTTATTTTGTTTTAGTTTTATTTTAGTAACTTTAGGATTTTATTTCATTTAGATTTGACTTAGTAAATTTTAGAGTTTTATTTGTTTTAGTTTTTGACTTAGTAAACTTTAGAATTTTATTTTGTTTTAGTTTTATTTTAGTAACTTTAGGATTTTGTTTCATTTAGATTTGACTTAGTAAATTTTAGAATTTTATTTGTTTTAGTTTTAATTTAGTAAATTTTTAGAATTTTATTTGATTTTATTTAAGTTAACTTTAGAATTTTAGTTGTTAGTTTTAGTTTAGGGATTTTAGAACTTTATTTGATTTAGAATTAGTTTAATAAGTTTAGAATTTTGGTTGTTTAGAATTAGTTTAATATTCTTTTAGAATTTTATTTGATTTAGATTTAGTTTAGTAACTTTGGAACTTTTTTTAGATTAGCAACTTTAGAATTAATTTAGTTTAGACCTAATTCAGTAATATTAGAGTGTTAATTTATTTTAGATTTAATTTAATAAATTTCGAATTTTAGTTAGTAACTTTAGAATTTTAATTTAGTTTTAGTTAATAACTTCAAAATTTTATTTAATTTAATTAGACACTTTAGAATTTAGGTTTAGTTTACTTAGTAACCTTAGAATTTCAAATTAGTTTAGATAATTTTTTTAATTACACTTTTCTTTTATTCATGATTCTTCTTTGTCCATTTATTTAGTTTCTTATAATCTATCTTGTTATCTACCTTGTTCGTTTCTCGTGGATTTTAATTATTTATGATTTCTTACTCGAATATTAGATCTACCCACTTATGATTAATTCCAAGGGAAATGTTTCAGCTCAGCTGACTTCATATCATCAAATACGTCTTCTACAATCGTGCGAATAGCCTCATTCATTTTTTGCTTATTTACTATTTTTCCAAACCTAAGATAATTTTCCCAAAAGATTCAATTTTTAAACTCACACCTTTTAAGTCAAAACTTCGACATTAGGTTGTTGTCTCTTCAAAATCTCGCCAACACCTATTTTTAGCCAAACGAACCATTTTAATCAAACAAACAATTTTAACCAAAAAAACAGATATTTCAAAAGGTTCCTGCGGAGTACCGCAGATGCATTGGGTGCTAATACCTTCCCATCGTATAACCAACCCCCGAACCATAGACCTCTTTTTCAAAAACGCCTTGTATTTTCATTACTTTTAAAAGTATTATTTTACATTGTATATTTTAGGGTTTTATTTCGCTCTTTTCCCTTTTCCCTTGAAAATAATAAAGCGCGGTGGCGACTCTTGCTTTTGCGAGTCAAGTTAATTAATAGCTTGATCTCCGATTTTCACCGCTACAGAATTGGCGACTCTGCTGGGGAATAGATTGACCTCTTGCTGGTCCATCCCTAAGTGGGTTAAGCCTAATTTGTTTTATCTGTTTTATCATTATTTGATTGTTTGATTATATGTATATATTATGATTATTTAGGTGTTGATAATATTTACAAATGACAAGTCCTATACCCGGACTAAGTTACACTTAGGAATAGGACGGAAGGTATAGTCATGTTAACTTTGAGGGAGTAATCCCGAAGAAGGAGGCATGAGATCCCCCACTCAGTGGAAGGCCCTTTTGAACGTAATATTTGTTTACCGAGTAATCGGGAAGACATTATTATTTTCGACCTGGGAGCCAGAGAAGCTGGGAACCGTAGAACCCTAACCCATCTTGGCCTTTTAGGTGTAGCGCGGAGATTATAACGGGGTAATCCGGAAGTAATTGTTACGCGATGCTACGCTCGGATGAGTTTCTCTTGAGAATATTGCTGATTATTGAGTAATCAAGACGTTGGTAATATCCGAAGGAGGAATGTAGACTCCGGGAACTCTTAGAACCTTGTCTTACAGGTGTGATTAAACCGTTAGTACATACCTTGGGGATGTTTTTACCTTTGACTCCATGCTCGTGACGTTGAACCTTTCAACTGTATTTGTGACCTTGCTTGTGGTGGTTGCATATCCATGTATTCATGCATCCATAAAACCCTTTTCACTTGACTTTCAAGGAATTTGGAGGTCTTTCTTTGTAAACATCACAAGTTTCGTCAAGCTCAATGGATCTTGGGTGTTGATAGGGTGAAAACCCTAATCCACCAAAATGGATGATTGATCTTGATGATAACTCAATCAACGCTTTGATCCAATTCAAAATTCATCTTCTATCTTCATATTTTGATGTTTACAACTTAATATCGTGAGTTCCTTTAAAGTCAGATAAAAACTCTCTTTTGCATATCATGCATCACTCTATGTTTTTTGTTTCACTTTCAAAGGTCTTTTTCCAAGTCTTATTTTTTCCTTTGGTCTCACTAGTACAACACTCGCGCTAAGAGGACAATGGAGAATATCAAGCAAGAGGTTTCTGAACTCCGTAGAGAGATGACTATTTTGAAAGCTAGTATGGAGCATTTAACTGGTTTGGTTGAAATTCTGGTTGCCGCCCAAGTCAATCCTTCTAGGAGGGAGGAAGCAATGATAAAAGTCTTCACTGAAACTCTAAAATCATTCTCTCATGAGAAGGTGATGGTTAATGCACCTAATGACTTTCCTGACAAGGTGAATGTGGGAGTGCGTCTAGAAGAAGATGTCGGAAAGGGATGTTTATATGAAGATGGTGGCTCAGCTAATGGTGTGAAGAATTTTGATAATAAATTTTCCAAGAAGAGAACCATAGGAAGAAACAATCATCGTCAGAATCATCATGTTTCTCCTATTCATCAACAGAATCAGCAAGTTCCTAATCAAAGGAAAACCCAGTTTGATCCAATTCCAATTACCTATACAGAGTTGTTCCCTATCCTGATGCAGAGGAATTTGGTTCAGACCCGACCTCCACCGAAGGTTCCTGAGAAGATACATTGGTACTACAAAGCTGATTTGGCTTGTACCTTTCATCAAGGTGCTCCTGGGCATGACTTGGAGGGTTGCTTTGCTTTGAAGATTGAGGTTCAGAAGTTGGTCAGAAGTGGTATCTTGTCATTCAAGGACGTTGGTTTTGAAGTTCAAATCAAGCACGTGCCGAAGAGTAAACACGATTGATGGTCACTTTGAGTTTTGAAGGATGTTTTCGGTGATTCAAGTCCAGATGGAAAGCCTTCCCCGATCATTAACTTATTTCTGCTTTTTGTAATTTTTCTTGTTTATCAAAACATTGTTTGCATGTAAGAACTTGTTTGCATCTGTATGATTATCTTAATACAATGAGTATGTTTGTCTTGAAGAAATTCATTCGTTTCACTCATATTTGTTTTCAAATTTTAAATTTCTTTTGGCATTATGATACCAACTTGTTGCCCATTCTCTTGCCTAGGCAGAGATTGAAGGGAGGATGATGATCTAAAGAACACAAAATCTCTGGTTGTTTGCTTTTGGATAAAATCTTGCTGATGATGTACAGGCATTGTTTCAAATCCCTAAACACCGGAGATATAAGGAAGATAATCCCTTGCTAACCCCTTTTGAGCCTTTGAAGCAGAAGTTTCTTTTCTATACGAAAAAACCTTGAATTTTAACCTGGGGCAGGGTAGTTTTTAGTTAATCTGAGTGAGTGTTCAAAATTCATAAGGAAGATGTTTTTTGAAGAGAAACTACGAGGGCTATCCTTCATGTATAATGAATTTAAAGGATGTGGAACCACAATGTTATCCCTCATTCATCAAGAAACGAGGCAATCACAATCCTCTAAACAAGCAAAGACAAGCTAATGTCACACATTTTGTTCAAAAAGTCAAAAATCAAGAGAAAAAAAAAGAAAAAGCCTGCTAAGTCAAAAAATATGAAAACGTGTGACTTAGGCAAAATTAAGGCATCCCGCTGGACTATCAATTCAAAAGAATTAGTTCAGGCAAAAGTTAGGGAAAATAAAAATTGCAAAGAAAGGACTACAAAGAAAATTCCTCAGCAAAGAACAAATTGGTGACTACAAACACGAAGACATAAGGGTGGGTTCTACTCCGAAAGCCTCGTCATTTCCTTGACCGTCACAAAATCCTTTTGAGAGATGAACACTCATGTTGAATTAACTGAACATAGGGTTGGAGAACATCATGAAGAATGGGTGGGCACCAAATATTTTGAGCCTTAAAATCTTTTTTCTAAAGCCATGAACCAGACCACGTTACAACCTTCAAAAGTCCTAATTGAAGCAAGGTTATTTTGAAAGCATACTTCAATGAGATAGTGTTCCTGACTCCCATGAATGTTCTAAATAGTTATGTTGGTATCATATGTTTTTCCTATACAAAAATAAATGGCGCTCTAACTCGCAAAATTTGTGCGATATCTTTTCAAAATCTTCAAGACTTACCTAATTGTTGCATTAGAATTTTCATTCTCATAATAAACGTTTTCTAACTGCAAAACATTTGTTTGATATCAAGGAAACTCACATATAAGCACCAGTGATGAGTCTATTCTTAAGGCCTGAAGCTCTGTTGAGTAATTGGCGGATCATTTCAAGAAAAAATCATATGCAGGGGCATGTCACCTGAAGACCTTAAGCACGGACGTGCTGCTTCTCCTAATTAATGCTTTCCCAACTTGTTTACTCTTTTGGGGCAAAATTTGAAGACTTTGTTGTGCCAACTACAGTCAATCCGGGGCAATCACGTCGAGATTTGATGAATTCCTCTAAGAGTTCGAAGACACCCGAGCATGGTGAATGCCAAGTCTTTTGTAAAATCCTCTTGAGACGATTTCTCCTCATCAACCATATAGCTTAGGGCATTTTAGAAGTGAAGTTATTTGCAAGAATTGTCGTGCAACATGCAGCTTATCAGCAGTAAACTTGGGGCATCCAAAATTAGTCCCAGGGGCAATCCAGATTTGTTAAGATATGTGATATGTTTTTCACACATTATCAGAGGGTGGTGTTCCCAGTATCTCCAGCTAAGCAAGACTTCTTTCCAGCTGAAACTTTGTTTGTGTTGTTATCCTTTCAATGGATTGTTTGCAATAGAAGACTGGACTTTGGGTTTTCTACCTGAAAATATCTTTCTCTCCAGAGATATTTAAGCCTTGTACAAGGACCTTGCTCCAATGATGGCCTGTGTTTTATCTCCAGTAATGTTCCCATCCTGTTGAGATTAGCCGAGTGTTGGGTTGTGCTATGATGTCTTATCATCTCCAGTTTATCTTGTCTATTTGTTTTGTCAGCACATACATGGCATTCATTTATTCATTCATGCTTGCATCATGCACGCACAGTTGTATTTGTTGATGTCATTGAGTTCGTATACCTTGGTTGTGTCTATTCAAATAATGTATTTGATCTTTCCAAGTAGAGTGCCAACTTAAGCAGAAAGTGCGCTTTCTTTCTAATTCCCCACTGAGTTAACTCTCGTGGAAGAATCTTGCTTTAGCTTTCCTTTTCCATCTATGGATAGGATAAATCCCCATTTGAGTTGTTTCCTCATTGGGTGGAGTCTTGTTTGACTATTTTCTCTTCAGTTTATTCCTGGATTGAGCTTTGTCTCTTGTGAATGATACCCTGTGGATCTCTCTAGGCTGTGAAACCTAGATGGAGAGTGCATTTATTTTGCAACGTAAATACTTGGTCTCCTCAAGAAGGATTTATTCATGGTGCCCCATTGAAGATGAACTTTATTCCCCAGCAGTGTTATCACAACCTTCTTCTGGAATATCGACATGACAACAAGCGACTGACTCTTTATTTGAGCAGTTTGATTATTTCTGATTTCTCTACGACAAATGGCGGCCTCTTCATGAGCAGTTTGTCCATCCTCGATGAAATTATTGATTCTCACCTCCAGCAATATCTTCATGATATTTTATGGGTATCTTTGAGAAAACAGCAAGTGGCAGCTTCTTCATGAGCAGCTTGTACGTTAGTATTTTTTTGGAAAACAGCAAGTGGCAGCTTCTTCATGAGCAGCTTGTACGTTAGTATTTTTTGGAAAACAGCAAGTGGCAGCTTCTTCATGAGCAGCTTGTACGTTAGTATTTTTTTGGAAAACAGCAAGTGGCAGCTTCTTCATGAGCAGCTTGTACGTTAGTATTTTTTTGGAAAACAGCAAGTGGCAGCTTCTTCATGAGCAGCTTGTACGTTAGTATTTTTTGGAAAACAGCAAGTGGCAGCTTCTTCATGAGCAGCTTGTACGTTAGTATTTTTTGGAAAACAGCAAGTGGCAGCTTCTTCATGAGCAGCTTGTACGTTAGTATTTTTTTGGAAAACAGCAAGTGACAGCTTCTTCATGAGCAGCTTGTACGTTAGTATTTTTTGGAAAACAGCAAGTGGCAGCTTCTTCATGAGCAGCTTGTACGTTAGTATTTTTTTTTGGAAAACAGCAAGTGGCAGCTTCTTCATGAGCAGCTTGTACGTTAGTATTTTTTGGAAAACAGCAAGTGGCAGCTTCTTCATGAGCAGCTTGTATGTTAGTATTTTTTGGAAAACAGCAAGTGGTAGCTTCTTCATGAGCAGCTTGTACGTTAGTATTTTTTTGGAAAACAGCAAGTGGCAGCTTCTTCATGAGCAGCTTGTACGTTAGTATTTTTTGGAAAACAGCAAGTGGCAGCTTCTTCATGAGCAGCTTGTACGTTAGTATTTTTTGGAGAAAACAGCAAGTGACAGCTTCTTTATTTGAGCAACTTGTATGTCATAGCACCTTTGAAAGATAACAAGTGGCAGCTTCTTCATTTGAACAACTTGTGTATCCCCAACAATAATGCAAATGGAATCCCTTTGGAAAAGTCCTGTTGGGAAGTTTGTATTTTATCCTTTTCAAGTGATATCTTGGTCAAAGAGGAATGTGTTACCCTTCTTGATGTAATTCAGAAGTCAGAAATGTTTATTTCCAGTCTCAGTGCTGATGAAATCAATCATTTCTTTCTCCAGTCTTAGTATTGATGTCAATCATATGCTTTTCCAGTTACAGTGCTGATGTAAATCATTTCTTTTCCAGTCTTCATATTGATATAAATCATCTCTTTTCCATTCTCAACACTGATGTAAATCATTCAAGAGTCTCTCATTTGAAGTCTATGACTTTGTTTCCCCAGTGGAGTTACAACCTCTTCCTCTGTGGGCTTACTGTATAATGTGCTTGGTTTCTCCAGCATAGTCTGTCTTATATGGTGTCATTCCCCATAAAATTCAGAGCATTACATTCATATCATATCATGAACATAATCGCGGTATCTTAAGGCCAAAAATTGTGTATTCTATATTTAAGTCCCTTCAATCTCGTCAGATAGAAGAAACTTAAATAGGGGCAGCTGTTGAACCCCAATTTTTGACCTAAGATCCCATTTTTATTTTTTCATTTTTTAAGATAAGGCAAGGTCACGAAATACGGTCAGTTTTAACCTCTCACCTTCGAGCTTTGACTATGTGAAGATTGTCAAGTGTTTTGAACATTTTTATCCTATGTATCACTAATTTCTAATCGCATACAAAGGTGTATGTTCATGTTTTCTTTTGCTTCATGTGCAGAGACAGGTCTGAATCAAGAGCATCAGGTGTCACGCCTCAATTAAAGTTTTGAGTCTCCCAAGCCCGAAGTACGGTTGATTGTGGATTCTCGAAGACTGATTCATCAAGGCACAACTGTTGCACCCTAAATTTCGCCCCTAATATGTTTTAGTCGCACTTTCATATCATATTTTGTTATTTGGTCACAATCATTAATAAATAGCTTCATTCATTACATTTGCATCATTCTGTAGTGGAAAAATACCCGACATTTAACTTCATGCATTTTTATCTGTTTACTCATTTCTTGCAATGCTCCAAGTTGTTTATATGTTGATAATAAAAATATTTCGGTTTTACAAATAGACGGTTAAAAGAGATTCAACATGGTGCGAAAAATTAGCGAGAAAAATATTTCAAGTTTTCACCTTTTACCGATCGTTTTATGAATCTGCATCTCGCATAGATTATGAAGGTATGCTCGCTTTATTTTTTCGGTACAGTTTGAAGTCCCATTTTTAACCGTAAAATGTCTGTTTAGCCTGATATTTTTATTATCATTTTATTTCGATTTTGACTTTTCGAATATTTTTTCTTTAATCTTTGTGACATGTAATTTATTTTAATGTGTTCATTTTATTTTTTTCGGATAAATTTTCGTCTGTTTTTATCGTTTTCGGTCATTTTGGGTCTTTATTTTTATTCAAAAAAAATTCAAAAAAAATTATTTTAAATTGAATTAATTTAAATACTTTCAGTTTTTTATTTCATTTTTTATCATTTAAGGGCGTTTTTGTCATTAAAAAATATATAATACACCTTGCTCTATTTCTATTGGTTAATAGCATAAGTTATGGATTGATAAAATTGAAATAATTTTGGACGGATACGATTGAACGATTGAAACTGAAATCATCTTTTTCTATTTTCACTTGGCTATATAATACTACTTACTCTTTCTTTGTAAGAGGAGAAAACACAGTAAATAAACACACTTTCCTCAAAAGTTTATTTTCCATTTGTTTTTACAAGTGACCAATTTTTTTACACAAAGTAGAATTTATCACCATGTTTTCCATTAGAAAAAGAACCTTATTCTTTATGACTAAACCATTCACAAAACCAAAATATTAAAACATGTCGTTGCGGTTTTACAGTGGCAATAATTTTCATGAATCCATCTCACTTGTGTTTTCCATTAATTTCGTTTTTCTGCTACTATATCTGTTTTGCTTCACAAGAAAGAAAGAACAAAAAGGGGAAAACATGGCAAGCCCATTCGATGAACAACGACTTCCTTCACGCATCGCACCAGCTACCATCGGCGACTATCATCACCTGCCTAACTATGTGACAATAAACATAAAGCATTCATCTTCATGAACCTGTTTTTTTACAATGCCTATCACTAACAATAATCTTGACTATGCCTGTCCAAGTTTGTTTTTTTACAGAAGAAGAAGAAGAATAGTAAACAGAGATGTTGACCTCTTCACCAGATCCGCGTAGCCACCACTCTCAGTTTCTCACAATGAAACTCCATCCCACTTCAAACCTGCTATCGACACCACACGAAGCACCATCAACCACTGGAACACCCTTCAGTTTCCGCAATACTCCTTCATTTCGAAGCCAAACACCAAGTCCCCTGCTACCTCCTTCACAACAACACCAACGAACCTGCAATTTCGTCCCTCACCCTCCTTCCGGTGACGAAACCACCGTCATGACAGTCTCCATCGTTGTTGCGCCTCTGAGCCAGAGATCCAACCGCTACCATGGACAGATCGCGACCGAGCTCAACAGATCTACCTTCAACTCAGCTCCGACCCACAACCGCAGGCGTCTCCCTCCGCATCGACACTGCTTCTTCTTTCGATAACTCTATCCTCTAGTTGTGATTTTTGACTTATGATTTCTACAGTTTGATTTTTGTTATGAAAGGGTGGGTAGATTTCATGCCTGTCTTGGTTTGTTGGAAGAAGAAAGGAGAAGTGAGATTTTGAAGAAGAGGAGAAAATGGCCACTGTGTTGTTTATGCAGATATGGCTTAATTTCTATTGTTTTTTTATTATTTGACAATTGAGAGATATGGCTTAATTTCTATTGTTTTTTTATTATTTGACAATTGAGCCTGCCTCATGTCTCTGCTTGAATGGCTATTGTTGGTTAAATGAAAGTTTGAAAATCATACCAAAGAAGGCATCCAGCGTCGCCCTGCTGGTACATTGGTTTATTCTCTCAATTTCTTGTATTTGTATTAATTATAAATATTAGATTAATATTTAAAAAAAACAATATATAAAAAAACATTAGTAAATCTTATATTTAGATTTAGTTTAGTATTAATTTAGAATTTTTTTATTAGTTTAGATTATTTTATAACTTTAAAATATTTAGAATCATAATTAATAACTTTAGAATTTTAATTTAATTAGATATAAATTAGTAATGTTAGAACCTTTAATTAGTTTAGGTATATTTTGATAACTTAAAAATTTTAATTTGTTTAGATCTATTTTATAACTTTAGAATTTCCAATTAGTTTAGATACATTTTGATAACTTTAGAATTTTAATTTAGTCTTAGAATTTTAATCTTTAGTTTAGAATTAATTTAGTTTAGTATTAATTTAGATTTATTTTATAACTTTTTGTTTTAGCTTTAGCTTAGTAAACTTTAGAATTTTATTTTGTTTTAGTTTTATTTTAGTAACTTTAGGATTTTATTTCATTTAGATTTGACTTAGTAAATTTTAGAGTTTTATTTGTTTTAGTTTTTGACTTAGTAAACTTTAGAATTTTATTTTGTTTTAGTTTTATTTTAGTAACTTTAGGATTTTGTTTCATTTAGATTTGACTTAGTAAATTTTAGAATTTTATTTGTTTTAGTTTTAATTTAGTAAATTTTTAGAATTTTATTTGATTTTATTTAAGTTAACTTTAGAATTTTAGTTGTTAGTTTTAGTTTAGGGATTTTAGAACTTTATTTGATTTAGAATTAGTTTAATAAGTTTAGAATTTTGGTTGTTTAGAATTAGTTTAATATTCTTTTAGAATTTTATTTGATTTAGATTTAGTTTAGTAACTTTAGAACTTTTTTTAGATTAGCAACTTTAGAATTAATTTAGTTTAGACCTAATTCAGTAATATTAGAGTGTTAATTTATTTTAGATTTAATTTAATAAATTTCGAATTTTAGTTAGTAACTTTAGAATTTTAATTTAGTTTTAGTTAATAACTTCAAAATTTTATTTAATTTAATTAGACACTTTAGAATTTAGGTTTAGTTTACTTAGTAACCTTAGAATTTCAAATTAGTTTAGATAATTTTTTTAATTACACTTTTCTTTTATTCATGATTCTTCTTTGTCCATTTATTTAGTTTCTTATAATCTATCTTGTTATCTACCTTGTTCGTTTCTCGTGGATTTTAATTATTTATGATTTCTTACTCGAATATTAGATCTACCCACTTATGATTAATTCCAAGGGAAATGTTTCAGCTCAGCTGACTTCATGTCATCAAATACGTCTTCTACAATCGTGCGAATAGCCTCATTCATTTTTTGCTTATTTACTATTTTTCCAAACCTAAGATAATTTTCCCAAAAGATTCAATTTTTAAACTCACACCTTTTAAGTCAAAACTTCGACATTAGGTTGTTGTCTCTTCAAAATCTCGCCAACACCTATTTTTAGCCAAACGAACCATTTTAATCAAACAAACAATTTTAACCAAAAAAACAGATATTTCAAAAGGTTCCTGTGGAGTACCGCAGATGCATTGGGTGCTAATACCTTCCCATCGTATAACCAACCTCCGAACCATATACCTCTTTTTCAAAAACGCCTTGTATTTTCATTACTTTTAAAAGTATTATTTTACATTGCATATTTTAGGGTTTTATTTCGCTCTTTTCCCTTTTCCCTTGGAAATAATAAAGCGCGGTGGCGACTCTTGCTTTTGCGAGTCAAGTTAATTAATAGCTTGATCTCCAATTTTCACCGCTACACATATCACTGACCTTTCTTTTAGGCATTGTTCTAGCTCAAGCACTGAAGTATTGCTACCAGAATATCCCAAAAGTCCAATCTCAATGAGTGTAGTATCGAGTATCAACCAATCTTCGATCGGAACCAAAGCCGACTATCTCACTACCTTCTAATGGCTTAGGATGAGTCATTTAAAGGTTTTAAAGGCCAGTTAGTGCTTAATGACACTATAAGGAAGCCTAATGTTATCCTTGACTGACTCAAGGAACATTAGTACAAGCCAGAGTATCACGCCAACGTAGCTATCACTTCGTCCGTATCGGTCTACACCGTACAGCTTCCAAGATTTATTGCTACTTACCTAAAAAGATGCCCCAGATTCGGGTGTAGGATCTTTTAGTAACAACCCAAACAAAATCCTCAAAAGTAAAGCATACAAAACACATAATGTAAAGCAATTTAAAAATGAAACAAACTCTAAGGTAACCCTACTTTATAAGTCATCCCCAGCAGAGTCTCCAGTTCTGTAATGCGCTGGCAGAACCGACTGTTATACTGGTTTTGCATTTGTATTCACAAATGTTACGGTAACCAAAAGTCGTCACCAACTTTTCTTTTATCCAACAAAGGAAAGGGTGAAAAAACATAAAAATACCTTTTGAGATTTTTCTGAGTAAGGGGGGTAGATTATGGAAAGGGAAGGTATTAGAACCCCTTTCCATCTGTAGTTATCAATGGGATCTTAGATGCTTAGCTCATTTTGAAATAACTTGTACTTTGTGTGTTTTGAAAAGTATTTTTGAAAGCGCCTTAGTGCGGCGAACTTTGTAATGTTTCTCGGAATGGTAGGAAATGTATACAAAGTGTTTGAAAATGTTTTTGAAAGAAGTTTTGTGTAAGTGTAAAATTTGTTTGAGCGTATCATCTAGGAACTATCTACTTTTACTTGAAAGGATTGTTCTTTTCCTTTTTTTCCTTTAGACAGTGCTATCCAACTATTAGTGAGTAGGTAGCCCTAGTTGTTGGATGTTTAAGGGACATTTGAAGGGACGTTTATACAGTCATAAAGGTAACTGGGTAAGAAACTTTAGTAACTACCCTAGGGTTTTTAAGATCATACCGAGGCAATGTCGAGAGGTTCATCGAGGGACTTATGATCTTTAAACCGGAGGGTAGCCACTAAAATCTCTCACGTTTTGAGAGATGTGACTGTTTTCCGAAGGCAACCAAAGCGGGATACCCTAGAGGTGTATATGTGCGATTGTGTTTGTATTCAGTTACTTTTGTCTTTGCATTAGGCTTGTTAGCATTTTGTTTTTATGTTCTTGCCATACAATCCTATTAGTCATGCATCTAGACGATTAATAGTTTACAGTAATTAAAAGTGCGGGAATGTAAATCCTAAACTATTATATGGCTTCGGGGAGGGAGATTAATTACCTGTCCAAAAACTTGGGGGAAATAAAGTAGTAAAGTAAAGTCCTAGTTATAAAATTTATTACATCCCATAAGTTGATACATTAATATGAAAATGACAACGAAAGCAATAAACGCGCGCGAATTGAAAATAATGTCTAAATCCTAAGTGAAAGGAAATCTTTTTTTGTGTTTGATTTTATTTTGGGAAAATGTTGAAGTAGGATTAATAAAAAAAAAGTGATCTAAAGTGAAACTAAAAGGAAATAAAAATTCATATTTTTTGGTATTTTTATTATGAAAAGAACATGAGTTAGTCTAAGTCTATTTAATTTTAAATTAAATAAAAAAAAGGTTAAAGTAATTAATTAATTAACAAAATTAATTTTAATTGGAAAGAAAAAAAAGTTAAACCTAATTTTTGTGAATTTTTTTTAATTATCTTACTGATTAAATAAAAAACAATTAAAGGAAAATAAATAATAAAACAAAACAAAAAGAGTAAATGGGCCAGGATAGCAAACAGAAACAGGGGGTACAAATTGACATTCATTGGGCCCAAGTAAGATGAGACCGGATCTGCAATTGGATCCAGTGATGGAATTCGTTGAGGGTGCATGGTGAGCTGCGCGTTTGGGAGCGCTTGATCTGATCATATGGGATCTACTGGTGTTGACCACGTGGTGCATGGTATGTGTGATACGGTGGAAGAACCGACTGTTAATACTGGTTTTCATTTTTTGTTCGCAAAATGTCGCGGTAAGCAAGAGTCGCCACCGACTTTTATTTTATCCAATCAGGAAAAGGAAAAAGAACAGAAAAAACCTTTTTCGAGATGTTCCTGAGTACGGGGGGTAGATCATAGAAAGGGAAGGTGTTAGCACCCTTTCCATCCATGGTTTTCCATGGGCTCTTAGGTACTTGCTCATTTTGAAATTGCTTGAGTGTGATTGCTTTGAAAAGTTTTATTTTACTTCATTTTAACCCTTGTATCTGTCCTCAAGAGTGTTACGAAGTTGTTTTTGAAAACTTATATTGAAAAGTGTTTGGTGCGAAAAAATTGGTTTGTTTGAGCAAGTACCTAAGAACTAATCTACCTACTCGAAAAAGACTGTTTGTTTTCCTTCAGGCAGCGCTATCCTATTATTAAGGAATAGGTAGCACATTCATTGGAATTGTAAAGGGACTATCGAAAGGGACGTAATGGTCATTGAAGGCAACATGTAAGGATACCTTAGCATTTCGAAGGGAATGTCATCATATATTTGTAGGCAACATCGAGGGACAAGATCATTTCTCATAGGCAACTCGAGGGACGTTGAGGGACCATAATCTTTATGATGACTTTTAGATTGAGGGTCTTTTGCTAAGATATCCCTATGTTCGAGGGACATGACCATTGTTTTCAGAGGCAACCAAGTGAGGCAAACCCTAGGAGTGAGCATATGCATGTGTTTGATTTCAGTTATTTAATCTTTGCACATTAGGTGACCTACCATTTTAATTTTCAGTTAGTCTTTCCATACAATCCTATTAACATACATCTAAGCAGTTTATAGTTTGCGGAAATTAAAAGCAGAAAAGTAAATCTAATTATTACAAGGCTTCGGGGAATGGGGATTACATAACCAAAACATGGGAGAAAATTAAACAGTAAATAAAACCCTAGTTTAAAAGACTATTACAACCTCAGAGCAATTACATAATTAGAATAAAAAAATGTGAGAAAAGATAAATCTACGCTATTACATTGATAATGCGACCTATACAATTTTCCTAGAAATTAAAATGTAAAAGAATAAATAAAAAAAATTAAGGAAAAATTAAAACCTAAAATTCTAAGTTAATGTTTTTGGTGTTTTTTGTAGAAAATAATTTTAAGTTAATTAAAAAAACTAATTCTAACTAATTTTAATAAAAAAAAGTTAATTAACTTAATTTATTAATAAATGAAAAAAAGCCAAAAATTCATTTACTAACTAAAACAAAAACCTAATCCTAATTTGTTAAAAAAATGGTTAATTACAAAGAAAACCTAAAACTTAATTGTTTTCCTAATTTGCAGAAAAAAAAAGTTAATTAATTAAATTAAAGAGTTAATAAATAAAAAGTTAATAATAAAAAAAATTAAAACCTAAATTAATTAGGGTTTGTAAAAATGGTTAAGTTTTCCAATTAATAGGGTTTTTGATTTAAATAAAATTAGAGTATATATGAATTTAGGGTTTTTAAGGAAGATATTAAAGAGAAAGAAATGATACACAAAGGGTTAAAAATAAGCAAAATTATACATATTGCCAGGGGTAGGTGTTGACCCAAAAATTAATTTAAAATCTAAAATTAAAAAAAAACTAAAATTAATTATTCGAGTTTATTATGAAAAATCAAAGGTTTATGAAAAATGTTAAGTTTTATGAAAAAGATTTTAAATAGAAAGAATAAAAATAGGTAAAAAGGATAAATAGAAAGGAAGGAAACTAAAACCAATAGGGGTGGTTGTTGAACCCACGCCCTTAGCCTCCTCAGGATGCCTGCCTTGCCATGAGTCATGCATTGGTGGTTGTTCTATTTTGACCTCAGTGTTTTGTAATAACCCTGCATGGGACCCTGTCTAAATCTGCAGTGTTGAATCTCATGAACACATTAAATAAATTACTATATCATGAAATACAAATAAAGCAAATATATGAAATTTTAGAATGTTAAAACCGATATGGCATATATGAATGCTTCTACACCGTTTTGATCATGGAGATCAAAACAGCCTTACCCTTACTTGAGAAGTAGTGAGATATGGGTTTGTAACAAAGATGGCTTGTTTGTAGTGAGATGAGGGTTTGTAACAAGGATTTTAAGGTTTTTAGGGTTCTTGAAAGAATTTGATATTTTGACAGGATTGTGGTAAAGATTTTTTTTTCGTGGTTTGTGTGAAAAGAATGAGATTATATAATGAAAATTAGAGGGAAAAAATGGGCTTTGAATGTGCAATTGGGCCTCCAATGTTCACTTGAGTCCGTCACGTTCTAGGATAAATCGCAGGGGCTTAAGTGAACAGTTTTTAAGTTGAAATGTGAAAACAAAATGTAACCAACATCGAGAACTAACTCCAGTCCAAAAATGGGCTCAATCGGATAAACGGTGAATTAGTTATGAATTTTTGAAGTTTTAGCTCAGACAAACTTATTTTGGGCTCTAGTGTCGACTCTGACACGTTCTTCAATATAAAACTGGTATTGATCGGAGCATAACCTGGTCTCGACTTTGCAAGAAAAGTTGTAGATATCTGAGTCAGTGACCTTGTGTAAAAAGATGGGCCCGATCCAATAAAAATTGACCGAGTTATAAATTTTCGACGTTTCGACCCAGATGAAATAATATTCAGCATTTAGGATTTTTGGTGCGTCACACGCACTCTGAGCAAAAAAAGAATGCCTTTTAAATACCGTTCGAACTCGATACCTCCTGTGAAAACGTAGTCAAATTAATTTTTGAAATTTTGGCACCGGAACCAGCTCGATACAATGAAAATCGACCAAGTTATGATTTTCTGAACATGATGTAAATAAACTTCTGTCACAAATTTTCTATACGAAAATACTTGATAAATCCGCATTTTTGAAGACCTTCTGATCGAAATTGGCTTCCATCCGTGAGAGATGAATACATAGATAACGTCAATATTGAATTTTGGCCACCGGAACGGGTTCAAAACAAGCCACGATCTTCAAGTTATAAATTTTTTAGTGCGTAAAAACTGCATTTTCAGCACACTTTTTCACCATATTTCTTTGAGAAAACTCACACATTCGGAGACCTTCTTTAAAGAGTTGACTCTTGAGTCGAACCTGAATTTGAGAATACGTTATCAGAAATATCTTGGCGAAAGAACATCTGAATATGACGCGCCGGGTTGGACTTGTGAATCTTTGAACCCCGAATCATTGCAAAATGGCGAACGGATCTTCAGCATGGAAAATACTCTGAGAACATCCATTGGCGAAATAAACGTCACTTGTAACTTGACGAAGCTTGATAAATATACCTTTATTCCATAACCACAAAACCAATAATATGCGTGTATGAAAATAGGGTAAATTTTGGGGTACAACAGCTGCCTCTGTTCAATCTTCTTAAACCTGAAGATTTAGATTGGTTGTATGCCTTTCGTAATCTGAAGGTGGAAGATGATTGAACACTAGAATGCCCAGAAATTTGCACTCGTTTGAGATGGTGCTGAACTGTGTAGGTAGTATCGGGAATGGGCTTACAGATGCCATTTGGATGAGATGATTGAAGGTCACTGGAGATGGGCTTAAAGATGCCATCCGGAAGATATGACGGAGAATCGTCGGAGATGGGCTTAAAGATGCCATCTAAAGAATGTTGATTTCCCAAGATATTCCTTCGATGAGAGTACCTTCTCCTGTCATTGAAAAGGAATTTGCTGAGGATTGTTGGTATCTGTCTTGGGAGAAATAGAATTTTAGGAGCTTTAGCTGTCCGTTACTTTACTAGGGAAATAACTTCGGCTTGAGGAAGCGGAAGCGAACTACATATCTAGTCAGGATACAAGCTGCATCGTGACTTATTGAGGAAGTGCGAAACCAATCGTGTTTGATCAGGTCCCGGTCTTACAGTGTTGTGAATTGTTGTCTAGAGATAAGAGAGAAGGAACCTGGATAGTAAGGTTATGAGAAGGAACCTGAATAGTAGGGTTACTTCGATATGAAAGCCTGGATAGTGGGGTTGTGAGAAGGAACCTGGATAGTAGGGTTACTTCGATATGAAATCCTTGATAGTAGGGCTGTGAGAAGGAACCTGGATCGTAGGGTTACTTCGACATGAAAGCCTGCATAGTAGGGCTTGAGAAGGAACCTGAATAGTAGGGTTACTTTGAGATGACAGCCTGGATAGTAGGACTTGAGAAGGAACCTGGATAGTAGGGTTACTTCGAGATGAAAGCCTGGATAGTAGGGCTGTGAGAAGGAACCTGGATAGTAGGGTTACTTCGAGATGAAAGCCTGAATAGTAGGGCTTGAGAAGGAACCTGGATAGTAGAGTTACTTCGAGATGAAAGCCTGGATAGTAGGGTTCAAGAAGAAACCTGGATGGTAGGGTTACTTCAATATGAAAGCCTGGATGGTAGGGCTATGAGAAGGAACCTGGATAGTAGGATTACTTCGATATGAAAGCCTGAATAGTAGGGTTATGAGAAGGAACCTGGATAGTAGGGTTACTTTGATATGAAAGCCTTGATAGTAGGGCTGTGAGAAGGAACCTGGATAGTAGGGTTACTTCAATATGAAAGCCTGGATAGTAGGGCTGTGAGAAGGAACCTGGATAGTAGGGTTACTTCAATATGAAAGCCTGGATAGTAGGGCTGTAAGAAGGAACCTGGATAGTAGGGTTACTTCGATATGAAAGCCTGGATAGTTGGGCTGTGAGAAGGAACCTGGATAGTAGGGTTACTTCGATATGAAAGCCTGTATAGTAGGGCTGTGAGAAGGAACCTGGATAGTAGGGTTACTTCGATATGAAAGCCTGGATAGTAGGGCTGTAAGAAGGAACCTGGGTTGTAGGATTACTTCGATATGAAAGCCTGGATAGTAGGGTTGTGAGAAGGAACCTGGGTCGTAGGGTTACTTTGATATGAAAGCCTGGATAGTAGGGCTGTGAGAAGGAACCTGGGTAGTAGGGTTGCTTCAATATGAAAGCCTGGATAGTAGGGCTGTGAGAAGGAACCTGGATAGTATGGTTACTTCGAAATGAAAGCTTGGATAGTATGGCTGTGAGAAGGAACCTGAATAGTAGGGTTACTTCGAAATGAAAGCCTGGATAGTAGGCCTGTGAGAAGGAACCTGGATAACGTCGCTTTGTGAGGAGTTTGGGTGAAACTGCATCTGAACCGAGAAGGAACCTGGGTAAGGTTGCTTTGTGAGGAGTTTGGGTAAAACTGCATTTGAACTGAGAAGGAACTTGGGTAAGGTTGCTTTGTGAGGAGTTTGGGTAAAACTGCATCTGAACTGAGAAGGAACCTAAGTAAGGTTGCTTTGTGAGGAGTTTGGGTAAAACTACATCTGAACTGAGAAGGAACCTGAGTAAGGTTGCTTTGTGAGGAGTTTGGGTAAAACTGCATCTGAATTGAGAAGGAACCTGGGTAAGGTTTCTTTGTGAGGAGTTTGGGTAAAACTGCATCTGAACTGAGAAGGAACGTGGGTAAGGTTGCTTTGTGAGGAGTTTGGGTAAAACTGCATCAGGAACCTGGGTAAGGTTACTTCGGGATAAGTCCATGTAAAACTTCGGCAGGAACCTGGGTAAGGTTACTTTGGGCTAAGTCTGTGTAAAACTTCAAGAGGAATCTGGGTAAGGTTACTTTGGGATAAGTTCTTGTAAAACTTTAGAAGGAACCTGGATAAGGTTACTTTGGGATAAGTTTGTGTAAAACTTCAGAAGGAACCTGGGTAAGGTTACTTTGGGATAAGTTCGTGTAAAACTTCAGAAGGGACCTGGGTAAGGTTACTTTGGGATAAGTCCGTGTAAAACTTCAGGATGAACTGGGGTAAGGTTATAAGTTTGTGTAAAACTTCAGAGTGAACCGGGGTAAGGTTACTTTGATCTGATAGTGTAGATTATTTGACCCGTTTGATTTCGGGAACTGAGTTTCCATTAGTTTTCTGTAGATGTAATTTATATAACTGTTGGATTCTTCGAAACTGATCGTCTTTTCCTGAAAAGATAGCAGGGTTAGTTATATGCGATGCATGAAATGCAGGGTGAGATGATGTTCTCAAAATAAATCAGATTATGTTGTATGAAATATGTATGCGCACGTCATGATATATGAACATGAAATGCTATTATGACATATCTGAGTGGGAAAATAAATCCTTGACTGCTGCTGAAGAGTAACGGAAATTGAGTTCCTGACCGTCATAGAAAAAGTGTTTCTTCTACTTCCGCTGGGGATGGTGAACCGGAGATGACTATGTTGGGGATTTGCCCCTTGTTTACAGATATTCTGCCGAGGAGAGACTCTACTTGAGAACAACTCTGCGGGGGAATAATTTTGTTGGAGAGAGAAGCTTCCATAACTTAAGGGATAAACTCTGTCGGGGATTAAGCTTCTGTATTCAGATAAATAAACTTTGTTCGAGAGAAAACTTTATGACCCGCTTGAGATTACAAAATTCGGCTGGGGAATATAGATGTCAGCTCTCCGGAAGAGCTTGGTTGGGGAAAGTAACTCCTGTTTGGGGGAGCCAATGTCAAAGCTTTAGTTGCCTCTACTCTGTGGGGAGTGTAGATGTCACAGGGTCGTATGTCGAGGATACGACAATGACTTCGCATCAAGACTTTTCTGCCCCTGTACCTGCTGGAGAAAGTACCCACAGAGGCCTTGTGGATTGAGTGTTATCCCAACTTATGAGGTGCTTGGTAACTGCCGATCAGAATGATAAGTCTTCTACTGATAGGCAAGTGATAAGATGACGGGACATAGTCATACGCTTTAATCCCTAACTTTTGCCTAGACTGTCTTTTCAGATTTTCAGACCACTGGGATACCCTTTTTTGCCCAAGCCTCCTTTTCAGGTTTTCGACTTGCCGGGTGTATAGATATTTTTTTGTTTTTATCCCCAATTTTTTCCCGAACCCTTTTGGTTCGTCGGGATGCCCTTATTTTTGCCTAGGCCAGTCAACCTAGCGGGTCTTTGTTCATGCGCAGTATTTTCTGACTATGTCCACGTTCTCAGGGTGTAGGGAGTTGTTACTGTCGGCAGTGTTGTGTTGCCACACTACCAGAAGATGTTTGTTTGATCGTACAAGATTCATTGCTGGAATTCATGCCCAATTCCCCCAATTGATTCAGATGAAGATCTGCCCCTGGCTATTTGACATCTTTGAGAGATTCCTTGAATCTTGACTTGACTGCCCCAGATGATGGACAATGATCATGTCGTGCCCCTTGGTTGGAAGTGTTTTTCCACTTGAGGTGATCCTTTTTATTGAGAAGGTTTTTGTTCACTAGATATTCGTCATGTGAATTTCTCTGCTGTTGAACAAATAGTCATATGAAAACAATGTTAATTTAAGAATGCCAAGCTTATGTCTGTCTTGAAGTTTTGAAAATGCAGTTTTTTTTATAGAAAAAATAGAATTTTGCAAAGATGTGATATCAACTCAAGATTTGTAGCGGACCTTCAGGAGTTAGGATACCTTTTGAAACAATATGCTTTCGAACTAACCCATGCTTCAGCTAGGACTTTTAAGGGTTATAACGTGGCTTGGTTCACAGCTTAAGAAACAAAGGATAAAGGCTCAAATTTTATTTGTATCCACCCGTTCTTCGTGATGTTCTTCGATCCTAAACTCAGCTAATTGTGCATTTAGATCCCGTTTGAGTCTTTGCTCTGATATTCCAGTGATGGTTTGGATACTGACAGTTTATTTTGAGTAGGAAGTCATTTATTTTTTGTTGAGGGTTTGTAGGACCTCTTTCTTTTTTATTTTATTATCCCTGTCTTTTGCCTGAACTGTTTCTTTTTGTGATTACAGTCAGCGAGATACCCCAGTTTTTTTCTTAAGTCTCCTTCATAGGTTTTGACTTAATGGGCTTTTATTTCGAGAGATAATGACTGCTTGTCTTGATGATTATAGGGAACCATCACTGTCTTTTGTTTCAGAAGGACGTCTTTGATGTCATTCATTGTGTATAAAGCGGAAAATTGTGACTGAATACGCCTCTGAATTAACTGATAAAACTACCCTGCCCTAGGTCGTGATTAAGGGTTTTAATTTGTGTGAAAGAAAAACTCCTACTTCTTTGGCTCAAAGGGGTTCACTAGGGATTATCTTCCTTATAACTCCACTGTTTAGGATTTGAAACAACGCATGTACATCGTCAACAAGGTCTATTCAAAAGCATACTGTAGAGATTGTGGTATCGTTTTCGTCATCCTCCCTCTAAAGGCTTACCGTTTTTTAGTCAAAAGTTAAATATCACGAAAAGGAAAGCAATTTAAATATAGTGAATACGAATGAATTGATTCAAAACAGACATATGCAATGCATTGATAAAGTAACAGAGTTTGACATGAATAGATGTTCGAACAATCAAAAGAAAATTGCAAATTAAAATTCTAATGAACAAAAGCCTCTTCGTCTGATCTTGTCACTTCAGAGGACGTGCCTTGGAGGGATGGTAGAAGAACTCAGCCTAACCATCTCGTGTAAACTCCAACACTCCTTCATCAATCAAGTCCTAAATTTTATATTTCAGCCTCCAACAGTCGTCAGTATCATGCCCCGGGCTGTTGGAATGGTATGCACACCTTGCACCAGGATTATAGTTAGGAGAAGAAGTCTTGGGATTCAGATGAGGTCCTATCAATGTAACCATATTCATCCTTAACTTGTGTTGTAAAGCTCGAGACAGCGGCATGTTGAGTTTGGTAAACTGCCTTTTGGGTGTATCTGGCTTACTCTGATTAACCCGTTGTTTTTGGCGAGGTTGTTGTTGGACCCGTGAGGTAGTAGAAATTTGGAAAGGTCCATTCTTCACCAAACCAAACTCTTGTCTTCTTGGAGGTTGATCAATGACTTGGTCCCCGGTCTCGACTGTTTGCTTCATACTGTTGTATCCATCTTGATGAAGTTGGTTGGTGATGGCTTTCAGCTCTTCTTGTCTTCGGGCTAGGCCTTGGATAAGAGCCATCTTCCCCAATATTTGGGTTCTCATTGCACCTACCTCAGCTTGCAGTTGTTTCAGCCGTTCGTCCTTATTGTCTTCAGGACTTTTCTTGACCAAGTTCCAAACGAGGAGTGTTTTCAACTCTTCCTGTCCCTTGGATAGATTTAGGAATATGTCCCTGAACTGAGCTTCTCGAGTTTGAAGATCTTTGTTTTCTTGTTTGAGAGCCATTGCTAAAATAAAACAGCGAGAACATGAGAGACCTGTACTGGAAGACCTGTTATGCAATGATATGTATGATATATGTATGCAATGTTTTCAAGGATCTCGCGGGGTAAACAAGAAACTGTTTGAATTTGGTTGTAGCTTGATTGAAGAAACTTCGTGTCGTTAAGAGTCCTTCTTCAAGAATTAAGCTCACCATATCGAGTGGTTCATAGCCACTGACTCAAGTTATCGTGTTTTGATCTCTAGACGACATTGGCTAGAGGAAGATAGATCCCCTTGCCCCTTCCTAGACGTCTGATTTACCAGAACCTACATCACAAACCCTTAAGATCCTTGAAATGTTTAAGGAAATGTTAAGGCATGATGTTATGATGTGTATGCTATGCATTTAAGCAAAAGTGCGAGGTGATGTAAGCAAGTAAATCCAACAAGAAATCCAAGTTATTGGATAAGGACTGTAAACAAAACCTGCAAGGAACTCATGTTGTCAGATAATAAAAACTGTGCAAGCAGTTCAAGTTGAAGGCACACAAGTCACAAAAACAACCTTAGGTTTAGGCTTGCATGGGTTTTAAGGTAGTACCCTCTTGAAGTTTAGTTGGTTCAACCCTGTCTTAAAAGTAACCGGGTTCTAGAGATTCTCAGTATCATTGATCACCTTTATCGGGCATTGTTTCATCTCTCAATCTTTTCTTGCAGCGAAAATATCCCGAAAGTCTGATCTCAATGAGTGTAGCATCGAGTATCAACCAGTTCTCAGCTCTACACAGAGGCCGGCTATCTCTCTACTTTCTAATGGCCAAGTTGTTCAACTAAGGTTCTAAGGTCCGTTAATGCTTCGCGACACCACGCAGCGGCCCCGTATTCTCCTTGTTTCACCACAAGGGATACTGGTACCAACCAAAGTGCCACACCAACGTAGCTAATGCTTCAACCGTATCGGTCTATGCCGTACAGTTCCCTCACAGTCTATTGCTACTTACCTAATGAGTACCCCCAGATACGGGTATAGGATCTATAGTAACCCCAGACAAAACCCTTAAAAGTAAAGTAATCAAGACAATCAAGAGAAGAAATTTTAATGACCTAGATCCTAAGGTATACCCCACTTTACTTTATATCCCCAGCAGAGTCGCCAGTTCTGTGATACAATGGCAGAACCGACTGTTAATACTGGTTTGCATTTTTTGTTTGCAAAATGTCGCGGTAAGCAAGAGTCGCCATCGATTTTTATTTTATCCAATCAGGAAAAGGAAAAAGAACAGAAAAAACCTTTTTCGAGATGTTTCTGAGTACGAGGGGTAGATTATAGAAAGGGAAGGTGTTAGCACCCTTTCCATCCATGGTTTTCCATGGGCTCTTAGGTAGTTGCTCATTTTGAAATTTCTTGAGTGTGCTTGCTTTGAAAAGTTTTGTTTTACTTCGTTTTAACCCTTGTTTCTGTCCTCAAGAGTGTTACAAAGTTGTTTTTGAAAACTTTGTTTGAAAAGTGTTTGGTGCAAAAAAATTGGTTTGTTTGAGCAAGTACCTAAGAACTAATCTACCTACTCAAAAAAAACAGTTTGTTTTCCTTTAGACAGCGTTATCCTATTATTAAGGAATATGTAGCACAGTCGTTGGAATTTTAAAGGGACTATCGAAAGGGACGTAATGATCATTGAAGGCAACATGTAAGGATACCTTAGCATTTCGAAGGGACTTTCATCATATATTCGTAGGAAACATCGAGGGACAAGATCATTTCTCATAGGCAACTCGAGGGACGTTGAGGGACCATGATCTTTATGATGACTTTTAGATCGAGGGTCTTTTGCTAAGATATCCCTACATTCGAGGGACGTGACCATTGTTTTTCGAGGCAACCAAGTGAGGCAAACCCTAGGAGTGAGCATGTGCATGTGTTTGATTTCAGTTATTTAATCTTTGCACATTAGGTGATCTACCGTTTTAATTTTTAGTTAGTCTTTCCATACAATCCTATTAACATACATCTAAGCAGTTTATAGTTTGCGGAAATTAAAAGCAGAAAAGTAAATCTAATTATTACAAGGCTTCGGGGAATGGGGATTACATAACCAAAACTTGGGAGGAAATTAAACAGTAAATAAAACCCTAGTTTAAAAGACTATTACAACCTCAGATCAATTACATAATTAGGAAAAAATGCGAGAAAAGATAAATCTACGCTATTACATTGATAATGTGACCTATACAATTTTCCTAGAAATTAAAATGTAAAAGAATAAATAAAAAGAAATTAAGGAAAAATTAAAACCTAAAATTCTAAGTTAATGTTTTTGGTGTTTTTTGTAGAAAATAATTTTAAGTTAATTAAAAAAACTAATTCTAACTAATTTTAATAAAAAAAAGTTAATTAACTTAATTTATTAATAAATGAAAAAAAGCCAAAAATTCAGTTACTAACTAAAACAAAAACCTAATCCTAATTTGTTAAAAAAATTGTTAATTAAAGAGTTAATTACAAAGAAAATCTAAAACCTAATTGTTTTCCTAATTTGCAGGAAAAAAAGTTAATTAATTAAATTAAAGAGTTAATAAATAAAAAGTTAATAATAATAAAAAAATTTAAAACCTAAATTAATTAGGGTTTGTAAAAAAAGTTAAGTTTGCCAATTAATAGGGTTTTTGATTCAAATAAAATTAGAGTTTATATGAATTTAGGATTTTTAAGGAAGATATTAAAGAGAAAGAAATGATGCACAAAGAGTTAAAAATAAGTAAAATTATACATATTGCCAGGGGTGAGCGTTGACCCAAAAATTAATTTAAAATCTAAAATTAAAAAAAAAACCTAAAATTAATTATTCGAGTTTATTATGAAAAATCAAAGGTTTCTGAAAAATGTTAAGTTTTATGAAACAGATTTTAAACAGAAAGAATAAAAATAGGTAAAAGGATAAATAGAAAGGAAGAAAACCAAAACTAATAGGAGTGGTTGTTGAACTCACGCCCTTAGCCTTCTCAGGATGCCTGCCTTGCCATGAGTCATGCATTGGTGGTTGTTCTATTTTGGCCTCAGTGTTTTGTAATAACCCTGCATGGGACCCTGTCTAAATCTGCAGTGTTGAATCTCATGAACACATTAAATAAATTACTATATCATGCAATACAAATAAAGCAAATATATGAAATTTTAGAATGTTAAAACCGATATGGCATGTATGAATACTTCTACACCCTTTTGATCATGGAGATCAAAATAACCTTACCCTTACTTGAGAAGTAGTGAGATGTGGGTTTGTAACAAGGATGGCTTGTTTGTAGTGAGATGGGGGTTTGTAACAAGGATTTTAAGGTTTTTAGGGTTCTTGAAAGAATTTGATATTTTGACAGGATTGTGGCAAAGGTTTTTTTTCCGTGGTTTGTGTGAAAAGAATGAGATTATATAATGAAAATTAGAGAAAAAATTGGCTTTGAATGTGCAATTGGGCCTCCAATGTTCACTTGAGTCCTCACGTTCCAGGCTAAATCGCAGGGGCTTAAGTGCAATTTTTGAAGTTAAAATGTGAAAAGAAAATATAAGCAACATCGAGAACTAACTCCTGTCCAAAAATGGGCTCAATCGAATAAACGGTGAATTAGTTATGAATTTTTGAAGTTTTAGCTAAGACAAACTTATTTTGGGCTCTAATGTCGACTTTGACACGTTCTTCAATAAAAAATTGGTATTGATCAGAGCATAATCTGGTCTCGTATTTGGAAGAAAAGTTGTAGATCTGAGTCAGTGACCTTGTGTAAAAAGATGGGCCCGATCCGATAAAAATTGACCGAGTTATGAATTTTCAAAGTTTCGACCCAGATGAAATAATATTCAGCATTCAGGATTTTCGGCGCGTCACGCGCACTCTGAGCAAAAAACGAAGGCCTTTTGAATACCTTTAGATCTCGATACCTCCTGTGAAAACGTAGACAACTCAATTTTTGAAATTTTTGCACCGGAACCAGCTCGATACAATGAAAATCGACCAAGTTATGATTTTCTGAACATGATGTAAATAAACTTCTGTCACAAATTTTCTGTACAAAAATACTTGATAAATCTGCATTTTTGAAGACCTTATGATCGAAATTGGCTTCCAGCCGTGAGAGATGAATACGTAGATAATATCAATATTGAATTTTGGCCATCGGAACAGGTTCAAAACAAGCCACGATCTTCAAGTTATGAATTTTTTAGTACGTAAAAACTGCATTTTCAGCATACTTTTTCACCATATTTCTTCGAGAAAACTCACATTCGGAGACCTTCTTTAAAGAATTGACTCTTGAGCCGAACCTGAATTTGAGAATACGTTATCAGAGATATCTTGGTGAAAGAACATCTGAATATGACGCGTCGGGTTGGACTTGTGAATCTTTGAACCCCGAATCATTGCAAAAAGGTGAACCGATCTTCAGCATGGAAAATACTCTGAGAACATCCATTGGCGAAATAAACATCACTTGTAACTTGACAAAGCTTGATAAATATACCTTTATTCCATAACCATAAAACCAATAATATGCGTGTATGAAAAGAGGGTAAATTTTGGGGTACAACAGTATGCACGTTAGACCTGCAAGCATGGGATATGGAATACAATTGTTAGAAAAACAAAATGCATGACCTGGGTGTCGGACCCATGTCCTTCCCTTTAATTCGACCCCCCTAATTTGAACCTCCTATATCCAAATCTGGGTTTAAAATTGGAAAAAGGTCCTTGTATCACACAATTTAAGCACCATTTCCAAACTGTGGCATAACAATGGCACCTTATGCTTCTTGCGTTGAAACTCAAAAGAACAGATCTTAAATCATCCCAAGCATTAGTTTAAGTATATATGGATGCTTAGAAACAATTTACAACGTGAGAAATTAAAGATCCAAGATCAAAATTTTGTACCTGACCGGAGTAAAATGATCGACAGATTCTAGGGTTTTTCACGTGTGGAAGGGGCTTCGGCTGAATCCTGGGAATCTCAGCAATGCGAATTCAACACTGGTTTGGATGGAGGAAAGATTTTGGGAGTTTCACAACTTCGATGATTTTTTCGTGGAGCTTTGATAGGCAATGTGTGTGTGTGTCCTCTGCTTCTGATTTGATCTTGTATTTATATAGGGGTGTAGTGGTGAAAAAATATGGCATGAATCAACCATTAACCATGCCTTTGAAAGCAAAATCAAAAGATTTGAAAAGTTTCCATTTTGATAATTTTCTTGCCATTCTTGAAACATAATGAACCTAGACATGTTATGGTTGGTGTCTTGCTCGAATTTGGGCCTCAAGCTAATCAGTCCAAGCCCAACAAGCTTCATCCCATTAGGTTTTCTTTTCGACTTGTAGCTCTATTTCACATCAATTGGTTTTTTGTTGGTTCTTTTGACAAGCTCCCAAGTTTTGTTCTTCTCGATGGCTCTAAGTTCTTCTTTCATGGCTTCACACCAATTCGAATTGCTCAAGGCTTCACCATCATGGCTTCTTCAATTAAGTCACCATATGCATTGATTGCTTGATCTGGAAACCTCTCATATCCAATCATCCTAGTCGAACTCAGTTCTTGTTCTTGTGGATCTTCTTTCCTTCTGTACATGTGGTTCTTCGATTCGACCATTCAAAGAATCACCTTGTTCATTTTGACTTATTGAAGCTTCATTTTATTCATCTTCTTAGAACTAAGTTGTGATTGTGTCTGATTCTTGTCGATCTGAACTTCGACTCTAATCCCACCCTTTGCTTTCGTCAACTCTTGTCGAAGCTTCGTTTTGTTCATCTTCTTCGAACACAGTTGTGACTCTGTCTGATTCTTGTCAAAATGAAATTCGACTCCAATCCCAACCTTTGCTTTTGTCTACAAGATCATCTCTACTGATCACTAGTTTATCTTCAATTGGTGAATACAAATTGTATGCACCAATCAAATGATAACCTATGAGCACCATGACTTCACTTCGACCATCCAGCTTCTTTCTCAATTGTCCAGGTACATGTCTGAAACACATTGATCCAAAAACTCTTAGATGACTTATATTTGGCTTTGACCTTGTCCAAGCCTCAGGCATTGTCTTTTCGACCATCTTCTTCGTTGAGCATATATTCAGAATGTATATTATTGTCGAAGCTGCTTCGACCAAAAATATCTTAGGCATATTTTTAGCTTTCAACTTACATCTCATCAAGTTCAGTACACTTCTATTCTTTCTTTCAGTTATGCCATTATTTTAAGGCGTATAAGGTGCAATAACCTCCTATAATGTATGAGCTTGTACCTTCCAAATGATGCATTTCTTGAGCTTGAAGATAAAAGAGAATTTGTAGGGCATGAAACTTGGCATGGACAAACTTGAAGACATATTAGGACCATAGAAAACATTTGAGACCTTTGGAGCTCACACATCTTAGTGAAAATTGAAACTAGTTGAAAGGCCATTGCTTAGGAGGAGAATTTGTCTGATCAATTCTTGGTCAACCTTGAGAAATTAAGGACCTTAATGAGCATGCCTTGAGTAAAATGGGAGGGAAAATTTTTGCGTGCAACAAAGATAAAGGGGTCAACTGCTACATGGTCGGGTTCCAGGCTTTACAGTAACCTCTGGTGATATTAACGACTCTGTTAGGGGTTGTAATGACTTTACTGATGGTTAAGGGGTTTTATCCATCGATTTGTAATAGTCTGAGAGGTCAACTCAAGCTGGGGAATTTGTAGTTTATTGGGGAAATGAACCCTGTTGAAGAAAGTATTTTGACGACCTGCTGGGGAGGTGACTTCTTTAGGTAGAATTCCGCAAGGCTTTTTATTTTAAGACCAACTCGGATGGGGGTTGATTTTTCTAGAGATTGGAACTCTAGTTAGGGAGAGGGTTTTCGAGAGATTGGAACTTTGGATGGGGATTGCATGAATCCAACTTTGTGGGGATAATTTTATGGAGATATCCATGAATTTGGCCTTGTGGGGCTTGGACCCTTATCTGTGAAGATTATGCTGTGGGGATAACCTTATAGAGGTGGCTCTGGCGACTTCACTGGGATCACCTTATGAAAAGGACTTCGTTAGGATTTGTCATTGTCCATAGTAGTAAGTGTTGTAGAAATAACAGAAACTGTTTGCTTGGTTGTAAGTGACCCTTTGCTGGAATTCATGTTCAATGCCCCAAGTGATTCGGATGGAGACCTGCCCCTGGCTATTCAGGACTTTATGAGAGATTTCTTGGAATCTTGACTTGACTGCCCCAAAATATTTGGACAGTAACATGTCATGCGAATTTCTCCATTGTCAAACAATTAGCCATATGAAAACAGTGATATTCAAACAATGGAAAGTTTATGTTTGTCTTGAAGTTTTTTTTTTTGAAAATTCATTTTTAGCAAAAGAATTTTGCAAGAATATGAATTCAACTCGAGATTTATAGTAAGCCTTACAGGAGTCAGGATACCTTTCGTAACAGTATTCTTTCGAACTAACCCATGCTTCAATTAGGACTTTTAAAAGGTTCTGACGTGGCCTGGTTCATGGTTTACGAAACAAAGGATAAAGCTCAAATTTTATTTTCACCCACCCGTTCTTCATGATATTCTCCAGCCCTAAACCCAGTTAATTGTGTGTTTGAACTCCTATTGAATCTGGAATGATATTTTGGTGATGGTTAAGTTAAGTTTATTTGTGAAGGAAGTCATTTTTGTAACATTCTTCATGTTGTCGAGGATGTGTAGTGACCTCCTTTTTTTATTGTCTCTAATTTTTCCTGACTGTTTTTGTTTTGAGACTACAGCCAGCGGGATGCCCCAGTTTTTTCTTAAGTCTCCTTTGTAGGTTTTGACTTAGTGGGCTTTTTGTTTTGAGAGATAACGACTGCCTATTTTATGGAGAACCATCGTCATCTTTTGATTCGGAATGATGCTTCTTGATGTCATTCATTATGTATGAAGTGAAAGCTTGCGACTGAACGCTCATTTGAATTAACTGAGAAACTACCCTTCCCCGGGTTCTGATTAAAGGTTTCAATTTGTGTGAAAAAGAAAACTCCTACTTCTTGGGCTCAAAGGGGTTGAATAGGGATTATCTTTCTTATAACTCCATTGTTTAGGAATTGAAAGAACGCTTGTACATCGTCAGCAAGGTCTGTCTAAAAGAATACTGTATGAGATTATGGTATTGTTTTCGTCATCCTCCCTCTAAAGGCTTAAGACTCGTAGTTGAGAGTTGAATATCATACAAAAAGAGGTAAAAGCATAATCTCAGTATAGTGAAAACGAATGGATTAACTCAAGACAAACATATGCAATGCATTAATGAGAATAACCAAAGTCTGACATAAGGACAAATGTTTAAGCAAACAAAGAAATTACAACTGAAAATTCAAATAAACCAAAGTTTCTCCTCCAAAACTTCTCGCTTCAGATGATGTGTCTTTGAGGGGTGACAAAATAATTTTGGTTGACCATCTTGTGTAAATTCCTACACTCCTTAGTCAACCGGGTCTTGAATCTTATTCTTCAATTCCCGGCAGTGGTTAGTGTCGTGTCTCTGACTGTTGGAGTGGAATGTGTACTTTTCATTGTGTTTGTAACGGGGAGAAGAAGTATTAGGTTTTTGAGGAGGCTCCCTTAATGTAACCAGCTCGGCTTCCAACATATGATGTAATTCTTGAGTCAAGGACATGTTGATCTTCGTAAATTGTCTTTTGGGCGCATCTTGCTTATGTTGACTATACTACCGTGGTTGACAAGGTCGTTGTTGGACCCTTGACGTAGTAGCCATTTTGAAAGGTGTTTTCTCGACCAAGCCATTTTCTTGTCTCATCGGAGGCTGGTTAATGACTTGATCCCCAATCTTAATTGTTTGTTTCATATGGTTGCACTCGTCTTGATGAAGCTTGTTGACAAGGGCTCTCAGCTCTTCTTGTCCCTGAGCTAAGTTTTGGATAAGAGACATCTGACCTACCATCTGACCCATCATATGGATTTTCTTTATTGCCATTTCAGTTTGTAACCACTCCAACTGGTCATCCCTGTTGTCTTCAGGATTCTTCTCGGTCATGCTCTTAGTAAGGAGTGCTTTCACTTATTCTTTCCCCTTGGATAGGTTCAGGAATAATTCTTTAAGTTGAGCATTTTGGGTCTGAATATCTATGACAGTCTGTTCTAGAGCCATTTCTACTGAAATAAACAGTAAGCAAATGAGAAACATGTATAGGGAAAACCTGTTATGATGACATGAATTATATGTGGATGTGGTGTTTTCAAGGATCTCGCGGGGTATACACTAGAAAATGTTAGAGGTTGAACTTTGATCACAACTTTGAATGAAGAACTTCGTATTGCTGAATGTCCTTCCACAAGAATCAATATCACCATTTTAAGTGGATCATAGCCCTTGATTCAAGTTATTGTGTTTTGGTCTTTGAGAGTGTTTGGTTAGAGGTGAATAAATCCTCTTGCCCCTTGATAGACGTCTGGTTCATCATGACCCTACATCACAGGCCCTTTAAGATCCTTGAAATGGTCAGTGGAAATGATATGGTATTGTTGTATCTCAAAATTTTCCCTCTCATTTCTCAAGAAATCTCTCATAAGATCTCCATTGATTCAAGACTACACAAGGTTTGATCAACTCAAGACACTTCCTCAACATTGATAACTCAAAATTAGGGTTTGAGTTTTCACAAGGATAATTGGACTTTCAAGGCCTCAAATGAATTTCATGGATAATTAGGAACCCTCGGGATTGCTCATGTCAAGTTTCAAGTCTTGGATCACATTTTTGCTCAATCAGTTGATCAGTTGACCTAAAATCAATTGTATTGGGAAAAAAGTCAATTATGGTCAATTTACAGTCAAACTTCATAATTTTTGGTCCATATCAACATTACGAACTCATATATGTCACTTTATCAAGTTTGGATCACAATTCCTCAAGAAATTTGATCAGACCATCAAAAGGGCAAAATGGTCAAAATTAGGATTTTGACTGAGGAGGTTCAATTTTTGACTTTTGACCTAACAAATGAATTATTGGTTTAAGACATGATATCAAGGATTCAAATGCATAAAATTGACCTAATTTCATAGTTCAAATCACCTCTCAAGATCATTGGATTGACAGATGAATTTCAGTCAACTGATGAAAAGTCAATTGTACACTGAAAAGTCTGTGATCGGTGGATCTGGAACTGAATGTTTAACGCTGGTTCGCAAAATGTCGCGGAAGCAAGAGTCGCCACCGTCTTTTATTTTCTCCAAATGGAAAGGACAAAAGCACAGAAAAATTCCTTAAAGAGATTGCTCTCGGTTCGGGAGGTAGGTTATAGAAAGGGAAGGTGTTAGCACCCTTTCTATCCATGGTTATCCATGGGCTCTTAGATACTTGCTCATTGTGTTTTCAAAATTGTTTGTTTGCTTTTCAATGTGGGTTTAAAAAAGTTTCTTTGAAAATTTCAGATCGACTCTTGTGTCAGAGTGTTTGAAAAATTGCTTTGAAAGCTTTTGAAAAGTGTCGGTGTGAAAAGATTTTTGTTTGTTTTTGAAGAGAGCAAGTATCTACGAGTCGTCTACCTACCCTAAGGAATTCGTCTGTGTAAATGTCCTTGAAGTAGTGCCATCCCACCATTGAGAGGTAGGTAGCACCATCGTTGGAGGTGTTCGGGTCAATTCGAGGTTCGGGACATGGTGATCACCAGAGCAATGGGAAGACACCTTAGAAGCTACCCTCATGCTAGGTTCCCGGATCATGAGGACTTACTAAGACATCCTCTACTCGACGATCACCTTTCGAAGGCAAGGCAACGGTGAGGCGTACCCTAGGGGTGGTGTGTGCGATTCGTGTGTCAGATTCATTTGCATTTGTCTTGTCATATGATTGGTGTTCTACGCTTGATTTTATTTAGGGCCATTCATTCTTGCATGCTTTTTGTTAACAGTTAAAAGTGCGAGGAAAGTAAAAGTCTAAAGCTATTACAAAGGGCGCGGGTCCACATCGCCAAAATTAAACCGGACCCGATTTGACAGAAAAGTAAATAAAGCAAATAAAGTAAAGTGCGAGAAGTAATTGTTACAAAGCTTCGGGAGAGGTACATAATTATTTAAATGACATAAAATAAACACGCGACATTAAACAATTAAGAATATGGGCGTTGGACCCTTTGTGCAAAGATTAAAATTAATGAGGAATTAAAAATTAAAATTAAAAGGAAAATGTTTTTTGGTATTTTTATGTTTTTTAAGGTTTAATGAAAAAGAGAATTAATTAAAATTAAAATGAAAAGCAAACCCTAATTCTAATGGCTTTTAAATTTATTATGAAAGTATTAAAATTTAATCTAAATTAAACCTAATTTTTTTTTGTGCAATTTAATTATAAAAATAAATAAATAATATTATGGTAAAAAAGAGAAATTAAAAGGAAATAAAAATTATCAATTAAACCTAGTTCTACATTTTTTAGATTTTTATTATTAAAAGAATTAAAATTAAAACTCTAATCTAAATTAATTTATTTACATGAAAATATTAAAATAAATAATCATTATATTTTTTCTGAGTTTTTAGGCATTTTTTATATATTATAATAATAATTAATTAAATTAAAACAATAAAGTAAATAAAATAACAATTGAAAACAAAATAAATAAAAAAAGGGAATTGCAAACCAGGGGGGGTTCAGGCCCCAATTGGAGGTATAGGCCTAGCAATCTGGCCCAATAGCATTGCTTTTGTTGACTTTGCCTGACACGTGTACGCGCGCTGACTCATCCTCATGGTGTCCATCAATTCTCAGCCCTTGATCTGGACATGCTAGACGCGTGTACGTTTGGTTTGTAAGAGTGCATCGTGGTCCTTATTATAGGCGCTGCATGTGAGCATAGATTGGAAAATAATATGAAGAATAATACAGACCTGGGGCTCGAACCCAGGTCTTGGATGTTAATGCAATCACCACTTGCCAGCTGAGCCATGAAACGCATGTTAACATATGATAATAATCAAATAATATAAAAGAAAAACAAGGTTAGTGGGAGTCAGCGCGCGAATTTTCAAACGCACCAACCATCGTTCGCCACGAGGTCATCGTCCTCATTGTTTTATTTTTTTTTTGAAACGAGAACACATTGGCCACGGTTTTCTACGCGTTACAGAAGGGGTCCTTTGAAAAAATAGCGATTAGCTCTCCTCATCATATAAATTCAGCGCGATGAGTGTCTCTTCTTCGTCTGAGTGCACTGAGTACAACCATGGTGGTCTTAAGTCCTAATTTTTCCTCGTTTGCAAATCCCTAATTTTGAGCTTTGAAAACCCTAGAAAAACAGTTATGGCATAATCTCATACAACACAAAAAAACGCAATTAAAGGTATCGATTAGCTTCAAAACTTCATAGTGAACACGAATCAACCATTAAATTCCACAAATAATGCATAGAATGGGATGTACGATTATGAAATTTGTTTGATACAGTTGGCGTTCAATATACCGATTCTTGGCGTTCTGATGGTGGTTTCTGATTGGAATATGATCAAGGAACCTTGAGGAAGCTATTGAAACCAATTTCGTGCCTTGAATCCACCTCTAACACTGATTTCAGTTTTGCTTTTTTTGACAAAAATTCCAAAATTTTGGAGAGCTTTTCTGCGCAGCTTTTTGTCTTCTTCCATTAGGGTTCTCATCTATCATTTGTACTGAAGGCATTAGGTCAAAAATATTGCTCAAAATCTCTTGATTTAATGAATTGAAGATTTGATTTTTTTCCATTATGTTTCATATCTTTTTTCACATGTTCTTGTATCAATTTGCATCCAATCACCCCAAATCTTTCCTAATTTGCATTTACACGAAATATTGACCTTAAAACATGTATAAAAAGATTGGTTTGGTTAATTTAAACATTTTTCATATATTTAATTGATTTAATTGAATTAATATAAATAAAAATCCAAATAAATAAACAAATAATGAGAAAATACTTCCCTTTGGGCCAAGTGGTCGTGCACATGCTTGGAATGATGAATCATGGAAGAAAAATGGGCCCATTAGCAATTTTAGGTCATTTGAAGTAATGTTGACTTTTCAAAATATCCAAAAATTTCCCAACTTCCACAAGGCATAACTTGCTCAATTTTTAAGCTTTTCTCATGTTCTTGGACATTTTGGAAAGGTCTTTGAGTCCTCTAACCAATGTCTTTGGTCCCATGTCATTTTGATTTACCAATCTCAAGTTATGGCCTTTGACTTAAAGTCTCTTTTTGTTGACTTTTGGAAATGACCTATAATGTTGAAATTGATAACTTTTTGTGAGAGCATTTCTTGGACTTGAAATATGAAGATGAGTTGTAGGAAATGTCTTTCTCTTCAAAATGAGCTTTGGATGGAATTTTTCTGATAATCCATGTGAAAGTTATGCCCTGGTCAATTTCAGTTTACTTTTTCAGCTGTCCAAATAAGGAAACTTTTGCATCTTGATGATTTTCTGAGCCAAATTTTGAGAATCATGATCAAGCATTGATCAAATGATGTTTGTGGCTTCAAAATGATATGTTGACCAAAAATTTGAACTTTTGACTGCCAAATGACCATTTTGCCCCTACAGTTGACTGTAGTGCAATTTAGGGTTTTGACTGTGCAATTTTGAGCTGAATGTCTTGAAACTTGATATGAGGATACTTGACCATATTTGTAGGCATGTGAGACTTGATTGGGTCTTTGAAAACTTCCTTTTCTTGATCAGAACATAAACCCTAGTTTTGACTGTGTAGGAGACTTTTGCACTGTGCAACCCTTGGGGAATTTTGTGACTTGGCTTGGCAATTTCTTGAAGAATATGGGAGGGCAAATTTTGGGGTACAACAGTTGCCCCTGTTCAATCTTCTTAGACCTGAGGATGCAGATTGGCTGACGTGCCTTTCGTAATCCGAGGGTAGAAGATGATTGAACACTAGAGTGCCCAGAAATTTGCGCTCATATGTTAGCAGTGTGATGGGAATGGGCTTATAGATGCCATTTGGAGATTGCTGGATAGGATGATGGGCTTATAGATGCCATCTGAATGTTGGTCGCGTAGGAGGTTCCTTAGCGAGAACCTGCATACCTGCAAAACAGAAAAATGAGTACCTGACACGTTGCAGGAGCTGGTTTTCAGATGCTTGGTATAGATGTGTCCTGACTGGTTGCAGGAGTTGAGTCTGGAGCTTCAAACGGTGATGAATGAACCAAGGATGGTTACTGCCTTAGCATGAATGATAAGAGAACCTTGGGTGATTTTAACTTCAACAACGCTCGTTGAGAAAATCTTGATGGGAATTATTATCTTCGCAGTATTGGGAAGAGAACCATAGGCAATTATAATCTGAAAGGAATGATCACCTCACTCACCGTCGGAGAGGGAAACATCTGAAAAGGACTTACCACCTCACACACCGTCGGAGAGGGAACCATAAGAGACTATCACCTCACACTCATCGTCGGAGAGGGAAACATCTGAAAAGGACTTACCACCTCACACACCGTCGGAGAGGGAACCATAGGAGACTATCACCTCACACTCATCGTCGGAGAGGGAAACATCTGAAAAGGACTTACCACCTCACACACCGTCGGAGAGGGAACCATAGGAGATTATCACCTCACACTCATCGTCGGAGAGGGAAACATATGAAAAGGACTTACCACCTCACACACCGTCGGAGAGGGAACCATAGGAGATTATCACCTCACACTCATCGTCAGAGAGGGAAACATCTGAAAAGGACTTACCACCTCACACACCGTCGGAGAGGGAACCATAGGAGACTATCACCTCACACTCATCGTCGGAGAGGGAAACATCTGAAAAGGACTTACCACCTCACACACCGTCGGAGAGGGAACCATAGGAGACTATCACCTCACACTCATCGTCGGAGAGGGAAACATCTGAAAAGGACTTACCACCTCACACACCGTCGGAGAGGGAACCATAGGAGACTATCACCTCACACTCATCGTTGGAGAGGGAAACATCTTAAAAGGACTTACCACCTCACACACCGTCAGAGAGGGAACCATAAGAGACTATCACCTCACACTCATCGTCAGAGAGGGAAACATCTGAAAAGGACTTACCACCTCACACACCGTCGGAGAGGGAACCATAGGAGACTATCACCTCACACTCATCGTTGGAGAGGGAAACATCTGAAAAGGACTTACCACCTCACACACCGTCGGAGAGGGAACCATAGGAGACTATCACCTCACACTCACCGTCGGAGAGGGAAACGTCTGAAATAACTTTTATTGAGTCTTTATTAGAAAAATCTGTTGGGAGTCGATTTAGATGGACTAAAGAAGGCCTTGGACTGGATAAGAGATCTTCGAAGTCGATTAACTGAACCGGTCTAGGTCTTGAAATATGATTTGAGAATTTCAACTGCATCTTTCCTGAAAGGTAAAGGTCAGTCATATGCGATGCATGATATGGCTCAAGCAATGATGTTCTCAATATAAATGAGATTTGTATGATATAATGCGTCTATGCATGCTATAATGATGTATGTGATGTTTTATGAATGTATGTTTCCGTCTAGGAAAGTAAATCCTTGACGGGTGCCGGGAAGTCATATCCTGGGCTGATGCTGAAGAATAGATTTTGCTTCTGCTGGGGATGATAGTTGCAAGAATACCGGTAGGAGAAGATGACTCCGTTGCGGAATAAACTTGGCAAATGGAAGATTCTGCAGGGAGAAAAGATACTCTAGCGACCATGCTGGGAAGCAATACTCTGTGGGGATAGAGATGCTTTGCTGAATTGTTGATAGCTTGCTGAGGATATCCTTGTTGTTGGAAGTGTTGATGGACTTCGCTGAGGTAAGGAGACTTTGTCGGGGACGATCTTTCCATGGCTTTTGGCTGAGGATAACCCAGTTATATCCTGTTAAGGAAATAACTCTTTAAATAAAGCCGGGCGACGCGTTCGTGCTTTGCGAGGATAAACTTCCAGAATCTACTGGGGATAAGCTTACTGCTTGGGGGAGATGAGTTCCAATTTTCCTGGGGGAATTGGATTGGACTCTCTTGGGGAAGTTTTAAATTATATTGGGGAAGTGATTCCTTTGAATGTTGTTATGCCGCCGGGGAAACAATCTTTAGACCAAGACTGCCGGAGATGCTTGTTATGAATGCATATATGCTGCTGGGGAATGTTGAGATCTGCTGGAGGATACTCAATTTCCTTAAGGCTGATAGTAGCTTTGCTTGAGGAGAGTGTACTGACTTGCTGGCCCATTCTCTGGGGAATTGGGATATACTGGTTATGTTCTTCCGCTGGACCCATCCTGGTACCCTGGAGGACAGAACAATTAGTTGCTTTTAGACAACTCCTTATTGCCCCTGTTTCAGAGGTGGGAGAGGAAGACCTGAGAGGTGCTGATAGCTTGTTGATGGACAGAACTTCTTCTGGTAGGCAGGTGACGAGATGACAGGACATAGTCGTACGCTTTGATCCCTAATTTTTGCCTGGACCGCCCTTTCGGGTTTTCAGTCCACCGGGATACCCAACTTTGCCCAAGCCGCCTTTCCAGGTTTTCGACTTGCCGGGTGTACAGATTTTTTTTTTATTTCATCCCTTCCTTTTGCCTGAACCCTTTTGGTTCGCCGGGAAGCCCTTATTTTTGCCTAGGTACGTCGACCTAGCGGGTCTTTGATTTTGCATAGTATCTTTTCGACTATGTCCATGCTCTTAGAATGTAGGGAGTTGCCCCTGTTAGCTTGGTCATGCCACCAGAAGGTATTTGATCAGGTCAGATTCGTTGTTGGAGTGCCCCAAGCGACTCAGACGAAGATTTGCCCCAGGCTATTTGGCCTTTGAGAGATTCTCTGAATCTTGATTGGATTGCCCCAGATGACGGACCATGATTAGGTCGTGCCCCTTGATTGGAGATACTCTTGTTCATTAGACTTTCGTCATGTGAATTTCTATGCTGTTCAAACAAAAAGTCATATGCAAACAAAGTTATGTCAAAAATGCAAAGCTTATGTCTGTCTTGAAGATTTTGAAAATGCATTCTTTTTTTCATAAAACAAATGAATGTTTGTAAAACGTGATGTCAACTCCGTATTTACCGTAGGCCTTCAGGAGTCAGGATACCTTTCGTAACAGTATGCTTTCGAACTAACCCATGCTTCAGCTAGGACTTTTGAGGGTTATAACGTGGCCTGGTTCACGGTTTAAGAAACAAAGGATAAAGGGCTCAAATTATTTGTACCCACCCGCTCTTCGTGATGTCCTTCAATCCTAAACTCAGCTGATCGTGCGTTAGACCTTGTTTGAGTCTTTGCTCGTGGTATACCAGTGATGGTTCGAATGTTGACAATTTATTTCAAATAGGCAGTCATCTTTGTTTTTTTTTTTGTTGAGGGTTTGTATGACCTCTTTCTTTTTGATTTTTGTTATCCCTTTCTTTTTTGCCTGAACTGTTTCCTTTTTTGGAATTACAGTCAGCGGGATGCCCCAGTTTTATAAGTCCCTTTTTATAGGTTTTGACTTCTTGGGCTTTTCGTTTATGATAATTTTTTTTGATCATGACTGCCTGTCCTTATGATTGTTCGGAACCATCATTGTCTTTCTTCGTTTTGTAAAGACTTTTTGGTGCCATTCGTTTGGATCAACTGAGAGACTACCCTGCCCCAGGTTATGATTAAGGGTTTTGATTTTCGAAAATAAAACTCCTACTTCTTTGGCTCGAAGGGGTTGACGAGGGATTATCTTCCTTATAACTCCAGTGTTTAGGATTTGAAACAATGCCTGTACCTCATCAGCGGGGTCTGTTCAAAAGCAGACTGTAGCGATCATGGTATCGTTTTCGTCATCCTCCCTCAAGAGGCTTAGAATTAACGAGAGTTGACATCAGAAAAAATATGAAAACAATTTGCATATAGTGAATGCGAATATATTGATTCAAAATAGACATAAGCGATGCATTAATGGAATAACAATGTTTTAACATGAATAAATGTTTGAACGGTCAAAAGAAAAACACAACTTGAACATTCGAATGAACAAAAGTTTCCTAGTCTCGGAGCTCGTCACTTCAACTGGTGAGCCTTGGAGGAATGGTAGAAAAATTCAGCCTGTCCATCTTGTGTGAACTCCAATGCCCCTTCATCGATCAGGTCCTGGATTTTGTTCCTCAGATCCCAACATTCATTGGTATCATGTCCTGGGCTAGCAGAGTGGTAGGCACACCTCTTATTGGGATCATAGGCAGGAGATGCTGTGTTGGGGTTCCGGGGATGAGCCCTTAATGTGATCAGATTCAACCTCAATAGGCGTTGCAAAGCTTGATACAGCGACATGTTGAGCTGGGTGAATTGCCTCCTGGGCTTGTCTGGCTGAAACTGGCGAGGTTGATGGTGAATTTGTGGCACTGGAGTCATTTGAGGAGCTTTCCCCTTATCCTCTTGTCTCGAGGATGATTGGATGATGAATGGCTTTTTACCCTTAGATGTTTGCCCCAGTTGGTTACCCTGAAGCAGTTGGTTGACGAGAAACCGGAGCTCATCTTGTCTTTGAGCTAAACCTTGAATGGCATTCCTCTGCCCCAGCATTTGGGCTTTCATAGCATCCATCTCAGCTTGTAGGTGTTTCAACCTTTCATCCTCAGCACTGTTCCTGACTAGAGTCTCCATGAGAAGTGTCCTTAGCTCCTCCTGCCCCTTGGATAGATTCAGGAGGATTTCCTCGAACCGAGTCCCTTGAGCAAGAAGGTCCTGGTTATCTTGTTGGGAAGCCATTGCTGAAATAAACAGCGGAGATGATAAGTGACTTGTTCAAAGGGTACCTGTTATGCAATGATATGTATGATATGCATGTAATGTTTTCAAGGACCTCGCGGGGTAAACAAGAAAATTTGTTAGCATTTGGATCCAGTAGCTTGATTGAAGGAACTTCGGATTGTTGAGAGTCCTTTTTCAAGGGTCAAAGGCTCACCATATCCAGTGGGTCATAGCCTCTGACTTTAGTCATCATGTCTGGTTTTGATTTCCAAACAACCTTGGTTAAGGGAACCTTCTTCAAGAGTTAGAGCTCACCATATCAAGTGGGTCATAGCCCCTGACAACTTTGGCTAGAGGAAAATAAATCCTCTTTGCCCCTTGCTAGATGTTTGATTTATCAGGACCTGCATCACAAGCCTTTGAGATCCTTGAAATGGGTTAGGATGTATGCAATGATATGATGTCATGATGCATGGGGTAATATGAATAAACCTTGTTAAGAGCCCTGATTAAGGACTACAAACTAAAACCTGTAGGAAACTCAGTATACTTTGTTATGAGTCCCAATTAAGGACTATAAACAAAACCTGCAAGACCTAATAACCCTGTTATGAGTCCCAATTGAGGACTGTAAACAAGACCTGCAAATAGTTCATGTGTCAGATAACAAGCATGCAAGTAGTCAAATACGAAGGCACACAAGTCACACAAGAGAGAGCCCTTAGAGTTTAGGCCAGCATGAGGTCTGGGTATTACCCTCTTGAAGTTGGTGGGTTCAACCTGTCCTATCAAAGTAACCGGGTTCTTAGAGGATCCCAATATCATTGACTACCCTCAATCGGTCATAACTCCAGCATCGCAATCTTTTCTTGCGGCCAGAACCATCACGAGAGTTTAGCCTCAATGGGCGTAGCATACTGCTACTGTTCTAATGGCCAAGTTGTGTCAATTAAGGTTCTAAGGTTGTTGGTGATTAATGACTCCTTGGAAGACCCATATTCTCCCCGTTTCAACACGAGGGATATCGGTACAGACCAAGGCGCCACACCAACGTAGCCACTTCTTCACCCATGTCGGTATACGCCGGACAGGTCCCTCACAGCTTATGCTACCTAAACAGGGTATCCCCAGATCCGGGTTAGGATCTATGTAACTCCGATACAACCCACAATAGTAAAGCAAGCAAAGAAGACAATTGAAAACACAGTTATGAACTAACCCTAAGGTACGCCTCACTTTATAAAGGTATCCCCAGCAGAGTCGCCAGTTCTGTGATCGGTGGATCTGGAACTGACTGTTTAACGCTGGTTCGCGAAATGTCGCGGAAGCAAGAGTCGCCACCGTCTTTTATTTTCTCCAAATGGAAAGGACAAAAGCACAGAAAAATTCCTTAAAGAGATTGCTCTCGGTTCGGGAGGTAGGTTATAGAAAGGGAAGGTGTTAGCACCCTTTCTATCCATGGTTATCCATGGGCTCTTAGATACTTGCTCATTGTGTTTTCAAAATTGTTTGTTTGCTTTTCAATGTGGGTTTAAAAAAGTTTCTTTGAAAATTTCAGATCGACTCTTGTGTCAGAGTGTTTGAAAAATTGCTTTGAAAGCTTTTGAAAAGTGTCGGTGTGAAAAGATTTTTGTTTGTTTTTGAAGAGAGCAAGTATCTACGAGTCGTCTACCTACCCTAAGGAATTCGTCTGTGTAAATGTCCTTGAAGTAGTGCCATCCCACCATTGAGAGGTAGGTAGCACCATCGTTGGAGGTGTTCGGGTCAATTCGAGGTTCGGGACATGGTGATCACCAGAGCAATGGGAAGACACCTTAGAAGCTACCCTCATGCCAGGTTCCCGGATCATGAGGACTTACTAAGACATCCTCTACTCGACGATCACCTTTCGAAGGCAAGGCAACGGTGAGGCGTACCCTAGGGGTGGTGTGTGCGATTCGTGTGTCAGATTCATTTGCATTTGTCTTGTCATATGATTGGTGTTCTACGCTTGATTTTATTTAGGGCCATTCATTCTTGCATGCTTTTTGTTAACAGTTAAAAGTGCGAGGAAAGTAAAAGTCTAAAGCTATTACAAAGGGCGCGGGTCCACATCGCCAAAATTAAACCGGACCCGATTTGACAGAAAAGTAAATAAAGCAAATAAAGTAAAGTGCGAGAAGTAATTGTTACAAAGCTTCGGGAGAGGTACATAATTATTTAAATGACATAAAATAAACACGCGACATTAAACAATTAAGAATATGGGCGTTGGACCCTTTGTGCAAAGATTAAAATTAATGAGGAATTAAAAATTAAAATTAAAAGGAAAATGTTTTTTGGTATTTTTATGTTTTTTAAGGTTTAATGAAAAAGAGAATTAATTAAAATTAAAATGAAAAGCAAACCCTAATTCTAATGGCTTTTAAATTTATTATGAAAGTATTAAAATTTAATCTAAATTAAACCTAATTTTTTTTTTGTGCAATTTAATTATAAAAATAAATAAATAATATTATGGTAAAAAAGAGAAATTAAAAGGAAATAAAAATTATCAATTAAACCTAGTTCTACATTTTTTAGATTTTTATTATTAAAAGAATTAAAATTAAAACTCTAATCTAAATTAATTTATTTACATGAAAATATTAAAATAAATAATCATTATATTTTTTCTGAGTTTTTAGGCATTTTTTATATATTATAATAATAATTAATTAAATTAAAACAATAAAGTAAATAAAATAACAATTGAAAACAAAATAAATAAAAAAAGGGAATTGCAAACCAGGGGGGGGGTTCAGGCCCCAATTGGAGGTATAGGCCTAGCAATCTGGCCCAATAGCATTGCTTTTGTTGACCTGACACGTGTACGCGCGCTGACTCATCCTCATGGTGTCCATCAATTCTCAGCCCTTGATCTGGACATGCTAGACGCGTGTACGCTTGGTTTGTAAGAGTGCATCGTGGTCCTTATTATAGGCGCTGCATGTGAGCATAGATTGGAAAATAATATGAAGAATAATACAGACCTGGGGCTCGAACCCAGGTCTTGGATGTTAATGCAATCACCACTTGCCAGCTGAGCCATGAAACGCATGTTAACATATGATAATAATCAAATAATATAAAAGAAAAACAAGGTTAGTGGGAGTCAGCGCGCGAATTTTCAAACGCACCAACCATCGTTCGCCACGAGGTCATCGTCCTCATTGTTTTATTTTTTTTTTGAAACGAGAACGCATTGGCCACGGTTTTCTACGCGTTGCAGAAGGGGTCCTTTGAAAAAATAGCGATTAGCTCTCCTCATCATATAAATTCAGCGCGATGAGTGTCTCTTCTTCGTCTGAGTGCACTGAGTACAACCATGGTGGTCTTAAGTCCTAATTTTTCCTCGTTTGCAAATCCCTAATTTTGAGCTTTGAAAACCCTAGAAAAACAGTTATGGCATAATCTCATACAACACAAAAAAACGCAATTAAAGGTATCGATTAGCTTCAAAACTTCATAGTGAACACGAATCAACCATTAAATTCCACAAATAATGCATAGAATGGGATGTACGATTATGAAATTTGTTTGATACAGTTGGCGTTCAATATACCGATTCTTGGCGTTCTGATGGTGGTTTCTGATTGGAATATGATCAAGGAACCTTGAGGAAGCTATTGAAACCAATTTCGTGCCTTGAATCCACCTCTAACACTGATTTCAGTTTTGCTTTTTTTGACAAAAATTCCAAAATTTTGGAGAGCTTTTCTGCGCAGCTTTTTGTCTTCTTCCATTAGGGTTCTCATCTAGCATTTGTACTGAAGGCATTAGGTCAAAAATATTGCTCAAAATCTCTTGATTTAATGAATTGAAGATTTGATTTTTTTCCATTATGTTTCATATCTTTTTTCACATGTTCTTGTATCAATTTGCATCCAATCACCCCAAATCTTTCCTAATTTGCATTTACACGAAATATTGACCTTAAAACATGTATAAAAAGATTGGTTTGGTTAATTTAAACATTTTTCATATATTTAATTGATTTAATTGAATTAATATAAATAAAAATCCAAATAAATAAATAAAAAATGAGAAAATACTTCCCTTTGGGCCAAGTGGTCGTGCACATGCTTGGAATGATGAATCATGGAAGAAAAATGGGCCCATTAGCAATTTTAGGTCATTTGAAGTAATGTTGACTTTTCAAAATATCCAAAAATTTCCCAACTTCCACAAGGCATAACTTGCTCAATTTTTAAGCTTTTCTCATGTTCTTGGACATTTTGGAAAGGTCTTTGAGTCCTCTAACCAATGTCTTTGGTCCCATGTCATTTTGATTTACCAATATCAAGTTATGGCCTTTGACTTAAAGTCTCTTTTTGTTGACTTTTGGAAATGACCTATAATGTTGAAATTGATAACTTTTTGTGAGAGCATTTCTTGGACTTGAAATATGAAGATGAGTTGTAGGAAATGTCTTTCTCTTAAAAATGAGCTTTGGATGGAATTTTTCTGATAATCCATGTGAAAGTTATGCCCTGGTCAATTTCAGTTGACTTTTTCAGCTGTCCAAATAAGGAAACTTTTGCATCTTGATGATTTTTTGAGCCAAATTTTGAGAATCATGATCAAGCATTGATAAAATGATGTTTGTGGCTTCAAAATGATATGTTGACCAAAATTTTGAACTTTTGACTGCCAAATGACCATTTTGCCCCTACAGTTGACTGTAGTGCAATTTAGGGTTTTGACTGTGCAATTTTGAGCTGAATGTCTTGAAACTTGATATGAGGATACTTGACCATATTTGTAGGCATGTGAGACTTGATTGGGTCTTTGAAAACTTCCTTTTCTTGATCAGAACACAAACCCTAGTTTTGACTGTGTAGGAGACTTTTGCACTGTGCAACCCTTGGGGAATTTTGTGACTTGGCTTGGCAATTTCTTGAAGAATATGGGAGGGCAAATTTTGGGGTACAACCAAGTCAAACTTTGACTTTTTGATCAAAATCAAGTTTCAAAGATTACAATTCATCAAGACATGTTAAAATATGAAACTAGTTCATCAAGAAATTTAAAAGTCAAAATTAATTTTTGAAAAGTCAAAATTCTAAGACTTAGAAATATTTCTAAGTGTTGGAAATTTAACATTTTTTCATAACTTTGTGCCAAATTTCCACCATGATGCAAGATGATTCAATGGAAACTTCCAACATGAAAGTTGTAGATATCAATGAGATATAAAACATTGTAGGGCAGAACTTTTTCTAGAAATTCTTGGATTTCAAGTTATGAACTTATGAAGACATGTCCATGAAACTAAAAAGACTTAGTGAAAATTTGTCCTAGTTAGGCAGGATTTTGACCTAACTTCATGGCAACTTTTCACCTAGTTCCAAATTGAATCTTCAAAAATGTCAAACATGAAGGTTGTAGAGGATGCTACAATATTTCCAAAATATCCAAGTACTTGAAGAGATCATTTTTGATCTAGGAGATTCAAAGACTTGAAGTTGGCATGATAAACTTAAATTACAAGTCAATTTTGTGATGAACACTTGACCAAATCTATAGCCATGCTGCATAATATTCACTTTGTAGGCCTAAAACTTGTTTTCCACTCCATAATTAATGGTTTACACAACTTATCATGTCCTTATACAAGTGTTACAAGCTTTGTCCAAACTAATTTGCCATTTTGGGGAGAAAGTAACATATCCATTCTTGTAAAGCAAGCTTTATGCACAAAGTCAGCTTCTTGAGCTCCTAACTTGTTTTCTTTTAGTATGCTCCACCCACAAAGTCATAGGAATTGTGTTTAAAGTGGTTAACAACTCTATAAACCATTTGCTTATAAATAGAGACATTATTTGCAAGCTAACACGCGAATGCTAAGACCCTGAAACTCCCTCAAACACTCACAAACCAGAAATTGCTCAAAAACACCATTGATACACATTTATGACCTTGAACTTTTATCTCTCATTTCCTTGTGCGTTTTCCCTCAAGTTCATTTGCAAAGCTTTTATATCTCAAATACAGTCCATCCATGTCCTTGTTTTGGAACTTTAACATCTCCATCACCTTCCTCCATAACCAAAAACCAGAGTCTGCAACTTGACTTCTCCAGACCATTCCAGCCATCCATAGCTCAAGCTAAGCAGTGCATTAGCTTCCTGGGAACTTGAGGAAGCTAACCTGATCATCACAACTCCTTGAAAGCAGCTCAAACTCATTTCACGATTTCCAGTTTTTGAGGTATTTTTCTGAACTTCCGTCTCTTCATTTAGGCATTGTTAAGCTTTCATTTTCAAAGATAAAATGTAGATATCATTGCCCTGAAGCTGTACATATCCATAGTTTTCATTTATATTGACTGAGCTTAGAGAATTTTAAGTTTGATTCTCTAAAAAAAGTTATGTCAGGATTTGGTACTTTTAGAAATTCTTGCTCATCTTTGAGAATTAGTTTAAGTTATTTACATATTCAGAATCATGGTGAAATTTCTAACAAGTTTGATGTTGGAAGTTTTGAGAATGGATGAGAAATGAGTGAGTTACAGGGACCCTGGATGGAGGTTGAAGATGAATTCGTTTCTAGGACTTGTTTTGTATTATATATTTATGGTTTCAGTTTAGTTAACGGATGTACAGCCACCCCAGTGGTAAAGGCAGCGCGCGTTTATGGTCAAGGTCATGGGTTCAAGTCCCAACGCTGCCTTTTGTCATATTTTTCTCAATATTTTCTTACCTTTTTGCCACAACCTTGCACGCTTGGGCCTAAGGCCATTGGACCTTGCATTTCTACTAAGACTCACTCCCCTGTCTGCTTGTCACAACACAAGCCCAATTTTTTATTTTGTTTATTTAACTGATTACAAAAACATTAATGGGCCATGCTTCAAAAAATTGTTTTTCTAACAAACTCCCAAATTCCTTTTCAAACCCTCCTGACTTTTATTTTTATATTTTATTTTATTTTATTTTTCTTTATTATTATTATTATTATTATTATTATTATTAATATTTTCTTTAAGATAATTAGGTTAAAACCCTTTCCCGAAAAAACCAAACAAAATCATTTCCTTTCCATTTATATCCTTGTATATTATATTCCTTTCAATTCTTGTACATTATTTCAATATGGTTGTAATAGATAATTAGGTTTAATTTCTTGCAATCCCCATTTGTAAATTTGTATACCCCATCCCCCTAATGATGTAATAGCGTAGTAAATTTATTTTCCGCAATTTATCACTTTCATATAAATGCTAGTAAATTAGGGTTTGTATGAAAAGATGAAATCAACAAGTAGATAACCATAATCAAAGATTAAATGCATGCAAATCAAACACACCATTCACAAATGCATCCCTAAGGTTAACTCCACTTGTTGCCTAAAAAATGGTCATGTTATGCATGTGAGATGTCTTAGGAAAAACAAATAAAAAAATACAAGATCATAGTCCCTCGATGACGCTTCAAATGTTTCCTTTCAAATGATCTTAGTCCCTCAAAGACAAATGCTAAGATATCGCATAATTTTGCTATCATGACTATACGATGACCCACGCCCGTCCCTTTACATCCAAAGATAAGGCTTCTTACCAATCAATGGTAAGATAGCAATATCAAAGGAAAGGAGAAACGAACAAAAGACTTTTGAGTAGGTAGAAACGCTCTTAGTTTCTTGCTCACTTTCAAAACAAACATCCTTGCCCACTTTCAATATAAACACTTTAAAAACAAACAAACACTTTCCAAACATGAAATATTTTCAAAAAGTCCAACACTTTGTATATGTTCTTACGAAACGAGAACCATTACAAAGTTTACCTAAACGAAGGCGCCTTTTAAAATACTTTTAAAACCACCACAAATCACATTTTCAAACAAAAGTAAGTGATCTAGCAAACAACTAAGATCTCATAGATAACTATGGATGAAAAGGGTGCTAACACCTTCCCTTTTCATAATCTACCCCCCAAACTCAAGAAATAATCTCAAAGGTCTTTCATGTTCTTTTCCACCTTTCCTTTTGGATAAAAGAAAAGTCGGTGGTGACTCTTGCTAACTGCAACATTTGCGATCAAACGCAAACATCCCAAGTCAGTTCTCCCAACGTATTAGAGAACTGGAGACTCTGTTGGGGAAAACTTAAAAGTGGGGTTACCTTAGGGCTAGATCACCTTTATATGCTTTCATTGTTTGACTTGCTTACTTTATATTTTGGTTCCTTTTTTGGGGTTGCTTCGATCCTCTACCCGGATCTGGGACACCTTTTTAGGTAAGTAGTAATAGATTATGGAAACTGTGCGCATAGACCGATATGGTTGAAATAATGGCTACGTTAGTATGACGCATTTGTGGGTACCAGTATCCCTTGTGTTGAATCGAGGAGAATACGGGGCCGCTAAGTGGCGTCATGAAGCACTAACTGACTTTAGAACCTTAATTGAACAGCTTGGCCATTGGGACATAGTGAGATAACCGGTTTCGGTGGAAAGCTAAAAATTGATTGATACTCGATACTACACTCATTGAGATTAGACTTTTAGGATATCTCAGCCGCAATAAAAGATTGATTGTGCTGAGAAAATGCCTAAAATTAAGGTCAGTGATATTGAGACCCTTTAGAACCCAGTTACTATTACTAGGACAGGTTTGAGCAAACTAAAACTTCAAGAGGGTACTTACCTACTGTGATACAGTGGCAGAACCGACTGTTTTGAAAAATGCTGGTTTTCATTTTGCGTTTTGTATTTGCAAAATGTCGCGGTAAGCAAGAGTCGCCACCGAATTTTATTTTATCTAACCGGAAAGGAAAAAAGCACATAAAAGTTCCTTTTTCGAGATTTTGAGTATGGGGGGTAGATTATAGAAAGGGAAGGTGCTAGCACCCTTTCTATCCATGGTTTTCCACGGGCTCTTAGGTACTTGCTCATCTTTTTAAAATTGCTTGTGTGTGTTTGTTTCGAAAAGTTTTTGTTTTACTTCATTTTAACCCTTGTTTCTATCCTCAAGAGTGTTACGAAGTTGTTTTTGAAAACTTTAGTTTGAAAAGTGTTTGGTGTGAAAAAGTTGATTTGAGCAAGTACCTACTAGCATCTACCTACTCGGAAAAAAAAGATCGTTTCTGTTCTCGTTTCCTTTAGACAATGCTATCCTACTATTGAGAAATAGGTCGCACCGTCGTTGGAGTTGTAAGGGTCAATTCGAAAGGGACGTACGATCACTAAAGCAATGTTAGGACGTCTTAGTAATAACCCTAGAGTCTTAAGATCATATTCTAGGCAACATTTTCGAACGGGACATTTTATCTTTTGTTTAGACAGGAGGGCAACCACTAAGACACCCTATACTTAATGATCGTTTACCGAAGGCAGCCGAAGTGAGAGTATACCTTAAGAGTGTGCATGTGCGAGTGATTTGATTTCAGTTATTATCTTTGCACATTAGGGTTTTCTAGCCATTTTAAATTATCATGAAATCTTGTCATACAATCCTATTAACATACATCTAAATAGTTAATATTTGCGAGAATTAAAATGCGGGAAAGTAAAACTATGCTATTACAAGGCTTCGGGGTAGGGATTAATTACATAGCCAAAAAACCCGTAAAAAACGATAAATAAAGAAAGTCCTAATTTAAACTATTACATACCATGGGCAATTACATTAATATTGCAAAAACTAATAAACGCGCGCGATGAATCGAATGAAAAAATAATTAGGGTTTTGACCCAACTAAGCCTAATTGCAATTTACAAGAAAAATCATTTTTGTGGTTTTTGTGTTATTTTGAGAAAATAAAGTTTAATTGAATAAATAAAAAAACCTAATTACTAATTAATTTAAATTTAAGAAAAATAATTAAATTAACCTATTTTTGTATTTTTTTTTATTTGAGAAAGAAATAAAAATTAAATCACAAACTAACCCTAATTTTTCTAATTGATTTTAATTATAAATAAAAAGTTAGAATTGCCCTAAATTAAATTTAAACTAACATTAAATTAAATTTGATAAAATAAAAAACCTAATTCTAAATTTTGTGAAACTTGATTTTATGATATTTTTGTGAAAAAAAGAAATTGATTTTGTTAGGAAATAATTAAACAAATTAATTTAAATAAAAGAAGTAAATAAAAAAGAAAAGAATGGGCCTGGTGTTGTTCTAGAAAAGGAGGGTGCCATTTGCAAATCTGAGCCCAACAATTCCTGGCCCTTTTGACTTTTTCCAAATCCTGTGTGTACGCTTGACTGGGCGCATGGTGGACCCTCATGGGAGAAGCCTTGGATCTGGCACGTTGATGATCTGATGGTTGGATGTTGATGATTTATGGTGGACGCAGGGGATACATGTGCACCTGATTATGCCAAGAAAAATAATATGAAGCAATGTTGGGACCTGGGGATAGAACCCAGGTCCTTGAGCCTTATCACGCTGCACGCTTACCAGCTGAGCTGGCTATGTTAGTTGTATAAACAATAACAAATGAATATTATATGATAAAAACAAAAGGCCAAATTCTGAAACGCGCGAAATTCAAACTGGCAAACCATGAAGCGCCACGTATTCTTCTTCTTCCTCCCACCGTCGCTATAAGTTTCATGACTTTTACCTACGGACACTGAGTGTAGGTATAACCATGTGCATTTCCTAAATCTCATACAAGCATGATAAATGAAAACCAATGGTACCAATCAACTCGTTGCAACCTCACGAGCATCATTGTACCATTATTAATGGCCAATTGTTCTTGTATGAAAAATCCCTAAAAACGAACCACGAACCCTAGCCATGACATCTTGGTGTACAGTCAATAAAAATGCAATTAATCATAACCATTAGTTTGCAAACAACTCAAGGATTATGAATATATCAATTAATCATGCTAAATATGCCAGAATTAACTTATTTGAATTCAAGAAAATATGGAAATTGTGTGACTCTTACAGGGCGTTTCAAGGCGTGGGGAAACTTGCTAGGGATTGAAATAGGATCCTAGGATGTCCAGCAAACGATTGGTATGATCAGAATGGCTTGAGGTGGCCTGAAACCTGGAAATTAGTTTACAACTTTTCCTTGAATTTTTTGCAATTCGTTCTCTCCTTTGCACGCCTCCAACCTCTGCTCTTTTTATTTTCCCTTGTCCCTTATGTATCCAAGAATGTATTAGGGTTACAATTTGTTTCAAATCTTCTCCAATTATGAATATTGATTCATGATTTGATCCTTGTGCAAAATCTTTCCAAATCAAGCAAATCCAATCTTTTTCTGTCCATTTTGCACCTTGCACGATTTTATCTTGTTTCCAGCTGTGTAATGGACTTAATCATGCACAAAATCTCAAGATTTAATTAGCTTTTGATATTTTTACTATTTTATATTGATTTTATTTGATTTAAATGAAATAAAATCAAAATAAATAACAAAAATAAAATAATGAAAAATGGAAGGGCTCATGGGTCGTGTGGGTCATATTAAAAACTCAGTGCAAGCATAAAAAGTTGGGCCCATTTGACAAAAAATGTAATTTTGGACACCTTTGACTTTTGGCAATTTTGCAAAAAGGGTCAACTTTGCCAATGCATAACTCTCTGAATTTTGACCCTAGAGAGGTGTTCTTGGACTTTTTAGAAAGATTAAGATGTCCTCTAAGTAACCCTTTTGGTCTCATCTCAATTGAGTCTTCCATGTTCATGTATGAAGCTTTGACCCAAAAGGTGTTTTTATTGACTTTTCAAAATGACCTATAATGTCCAAATTCATATCTTCTTGTGAGTGCATATTTTGAACTTGGGAGCTGAAGATGAATTATAGGGAATTACATACTCTTCAAAATGAGCTTTGGATAGATCATTTTTGATAAAGTATGAGAAAGTTATGATTGGTCAAAGTTGAGTTGACTTTTCCTACAAAACCCTAATTTAGCAACTTTTGGGTTTTGATGAATTGTGAGCAATCCTTGAAGAATCATGATCAACCCTTGATCAAATGATGAATAACACTTCAAAATGAGAATGTTGACCAAAAATCTTGAAGTTTGACTGTATGTGGACCACAATTTACTTTTGCCCTAGCACAGTCGATTTTCAGGCTTTTGAGGCAATTTACTGAGCAAACTTCCTCAGCAAGGCTTGAAACTTGACATGGATGATCTTGAGAATCATATTAGGAAAATGGTAAGCATTTGGGATCCTTTGGACTCAAACATCTTGATCCAAAATGAAACCCTCATTTGAGGTAGACTGCCTTAGGAGAGACTTTGTATGGTCAACCCTTAGACTTCCTTGAGACATTTGAAGACCTTACTTGACATGTATTGAGAAATATGGGAGGGAAAATTTTGGGGTACAACAGCTGCCCCTGTTCAATCTTCTTAAACCTGAGGATTTAGATTGGTTTGTCTGCCTTTCGTGATCCGAAGGTGGAAGATGATTGAACACTAGAGTGTCCAGAAATTTGCACTCGCATGAAGTGGTACTGGTCTTGCGATATCGGGAATGGGCTTATAGATGCCATTTGGAAGTTAATGACAGAATATGGGCTTAAAGATGCCATCAGAAGAAGTGTCGATCGCATAAGAGATTCCTTTGCGAGAGCCCGTACACCTGTTGTTGAGGAGGACTACGTTGGGGAATGCTATTCTTTGTCTTGAGAGAAATAGAGTTTTAGGAACTTCATTTGTCCATTACTCTACTGGGGAATCATCTCTTAGTCGAGGAGGTGAAAATGTACTGCTATCTGGTCGTGCTCCAGGTTTTGTAGAGACTTACTGGAGAGATGAGATTAGACTTGCTATTTGGTCGTCTTCCAGGCTTTGCAATTTCTCAATTCTTATCTGGTCGTGCTCCAGGCTTCAGAAGGAGTTAGGTGGTTATCCGGTCGCATCTGGGCTTCAACTTGAATTTAAAGCATACTAATATCCGGTCGATTTTCGGGCTTCATAGTAATTGGCCGAGTAAATTGCTATTTGGTCGAGTTCCAAGCTTTGCAGTACCTTATATTGTTATGTGGTCATGTCCCAGGCTTCAGTGTCCTTTGTCGTTATCTGGGCGTGCGCCAGGCTTCATGGTGTCTTATACCACTTTCTGGTCGATTCCAGGCTTCATGGTGTCTTGTACTGCTATCTGGTCGATTTCCAGGCTTCACAATAACTTGTTGAGGATTAAGCTGTTTTCCGGTTGATTTCCGAGCTTCAAAGCTTGTATTTAAGACATACCACTATCTGGTCGATTCCAGGCTTCGTAGTATTCTGGAGATATCAAGATATTATTCAGTCGATTTCCGAGCTTCATAGCTTGAATTGGAATAGAAATCTTAGTATCGATTTGACTGAACCAGAGAAAACTTGTGAGAACTTGATTGTATCTTTCCCTGAAAGGTAAAGAGTTAGTCGTATGTAATGTTATGATGTATGAAATGTATTGAGTAATGATGTTCTCAAAATAAATGAGATTGTTCTGTATGATGTATATGCGTGTGCCACGATGTATGGATATGCAATGTTCTTGTGACATCTTCCGACTGGGGAGAATAAATCCTGGACTGCTATTGGAGAGTACAAGGAGTTAAGTTCTTCGTTCTTACTGGGGATAATGATCGAAGATGATTAGCTGGAGACTTGGTTCGTTCTGCTCGGGAACATACCGTCGGGAGAGCCTCTGTTTGAGAATAAACCTGCGGGAGAATGATTCTATGGGGAAGAGAGATATTTTGTTGGATGATCTGCTGATTTGGAGAAATAGACCCGGCTGGTGGTGAACTTCTATTGCTGGTGATAGATAAACTTTGTTTGGAGAGAATTTTGCCGACTCATTCGCGATTATGAACCTTGGTTGGAGAGAGCTGACACCACTGTTGTGATACGGTGGGAGAACTGACTTGAGGTTTTGCGTTTGTTTTCGCAAATGTTTCGGTTGAGCAAGAGTCGCCACCGACTTTTTATTTTATCCTAAGGAAAGGTTAAAAAGCACAGGAAAAACCTTTGAGATGTTTTCTTGGGTTCGGGGAGTAGATTATAGAAAGGGAAGGTATTAGCACCCTTTCTATCCATGGTTATCCATGGGCTCTTAGTTACTTGCTTAGATCACTTGCTTTTGCTTTTCAATTGTTTGAAATGGTGCTTTGTGTGTGTGGTTTTGAAAATGTTTTGAAAAAGATGCCTTGTCTAGGCAACCATTGTAACAATTATTGTTTGAATGTTTTACAAAGGTGTTTGTCTTTTTGAAAAGATGTTTCAATGTTTTTTGAAAGTTTGTTTTGAAGTTGTGTTGTAGGGTGTGTTTGAAAATAGGCAAGGATTATTTTGCAAGATTGATCAAGTAACCAAGAGTTATCTACCCTAAATTTCTCAAAGATCTTTCTCATGTTTTAACCTTTTTAACAGTGTTGTTTCACCATTGTATTTGGTGAACAACCTTGTGTTAGGATGTTAACGGGACGGGCGCGGGTCATCGTTTAGACCATAGAGGCAATAGTGCCAAGTATCTTTGGCAATTTTCTCAAGGGACTTGATCATTCTAGGCAACTTGATAGCGTCATTGAGGGACTATGATCATTTGATTTGTTTTTGTTTTGCCAAAGACACTTAACATGCAACCATGGCCCACTTTTGAAGGCAACAAGTGGAGTAACCCTAGGGGTGCAAGTGTGCATTGTGTTTGTTTTTCATGCATGTTTATCTTGAATTAGGTCAAGCTGCTTGTTGGTTGATTTTTGCATACAAACCCTAAGTCTAAACATGGCATAACTGAAAGCTTTTAAATGCGGGAATTTAAATGCTAAGCTATTACAATAATGATTATGGGGATGGGGATACAAGTTTGCATTGGGGGATATTTGACAAGGAAATAAAAATCTAAGTTATTACAACCATATCGAATGTATACAAATATTTAATTGTACAATATTTAAGTAAATACAATAAATATCAAAATGCAATGTATTATGCAAAACAGGATTTTTTATGCATGTAAAAAGGTTTTCATGTTTGAAGTATAAACAAAATAAAAAAAAGCCATTTTTTTGGTTATTTTTGTTGTTTAGGGCAAAACCCTAATTTTTTGAATAAATAGTATTTACTCATTAATTATGTACAAGATATATATTAATTTATACAAAAATAAAAAAAAAAGAAGTATATTGTAAAAAAGTATTTTTTTAGTGTCATATATTAATAAAAATAAAAATATATTATTTTTATATCTTTTGCCCTAATTATCTAATAAAATATACAAGTATTTATATATTATATATTAAATATACTAAATATGTACAAAAATAAAATATTAATTATTTACAAAAAAATGTATATTTTAGAAAATGTTTTCAAAATGTAAACAAAAAATAAAAATTGAAAGACAAATATTTTTGTATTATTTTCTAGGGTTTTAAATAAAAAGGCAACATATTTATTTACATGTATATGCTAAATAAAACAAATAAATACCAAATAAATGCAAAAATGTGTGGAAAAATATTTTTGATGTTTTTTATGTTTGAACAAAAAATAATAAGTCACAATCAAAAAGAAAAATGCAAAAATAATAAATATTTCACACAATGGGCCAGGGGGGTGCAAATGGAAAAAAGGGGTGTGAACAGCAAGGCAGACTCAGGCCCAGTCCAAGCCAACCTTCTTCAACCTCCAGCTTCTGTTTCAAAAACGCGCGCGCTTCCTTGTACAACTGCCATCTCCTGATTCTTTGATCCTTTGATAAATCTTACAACATGAAACTTGTAGATCTTGAAGCCACGATTTCAACCATATAAAGCATTAAATCTAACTCTAAGAAACCAAGGAGAATTTCTTCACCCCCAATTTCTGACCTAGTTTTTCTTCAATGTTCATGGTTAAAATTCTCACAGCATGCTTAATATAAATGAAAAGTGATCATATGTATGGCTTCAGGGCTATGAGTGGGACATGTTTCATTCACAAACCTAAGCCTAACTCTTCCTAGATTGAGAGATAGAAGTTTATAGATTACCTGTTTCAGCTTGAATCGTGTACAGCAATGTGGCCAACTTCAATGGAGTTTGAGCTTCTGTATAGCTTGCCTGAAGTCCAAGGAAGCTTCTCCAACACCTAGCTTTCTTTGAATCACTCTGAATCGTGCTATGGAAGTTCACCTGCAAAACTGAAAAATGAAAATGGCAACTGAGGGTAGGGGAGTTACATCTTGTGTTTAGGGCTTGGGATAGTTTGTGTGGATGGAATGGAATGTATTGGAACTTGTTTGGGCAAAAACGCACGAGTGGATAATGCTGGCCAAGTCAAACTGCAGGGATGCCTTGTTTTTTGTAGCAAAACAGTGTTTTTGTGTTTTGGGAGGTATGAGGGATGATTGAGTTGTGTTTCAATCTTGGTTTGATGTATGGAAAGTGTTCATGAAGTTTGTTTGGGCTTGTGTTTACAAGAAATCAGAGTTTCTTGTGTTTTTGCAATGTTTCCTCCAATGTAAGCAAGAAAGTGTGTTCTTGGATATAAGCCAGTACAATGCCCAAATCTATGTTGCACCTCTTGTTCTTGAGACTTGTAACTTGTATATTTGATTTGGCTTCAGAGATATGGCCCCATGCCTCTTGGATTTGGTATTTGACATAAAGCACCACTTTATCAAAATGGCAATTCACCTTTTTCCAATTAAGGATTAGTTTAGCATGTAATGTCCAAATGGATGAAATAATACCTTAATACAATGGTTTGGCATTAAATTAAGGTGTGTGAAACTGGTTTTGAGGCCTGCAAGCTAGCATAAACCATGCTGATTTGAAAAATGCATTTATTATGAACATGCCTTGGCCATGAACAAAAGTGAGTTTTGGCCAACTTTGCAAATTCGATTCTCTCTAACCACAAGGGTGTTTGATGAGTTCTTGGATAATTTGGAAAGCTTGGAATGTGTACTACAATCCATATTTGTAATGAAAATTGAAACTCCAAGTGGAACCATGTGAAAAATGGCCAAGAAGTTGGACAAAAATCCTGCCTAGAATAGGGCAAAATTTCTCTAAGTTAAAAATGTTTTGCACCCTTGTTCCAAAAATCATAACTTGAGATACAAGCTTCCTTTGAGAAAACTTTGTGAATCAAAGTTGTAGATTTTACAACGGACTACAACTTTCATGTTTCAAGTTTTGTTTGAATCCAATTGCATCTTAGTGAAAAAATGGGGCAAAGTTAGGAAAAAATAAGAACATTTCATAACTTAGAAAAATTTCTAAGTTATGAAATTCTTCATTTTAAACCCTAATTTGAAAATTTGGATTTCTTGATGAACAAGTTTCATAATTTGACATGTCTTGATGAAAAATGAATCTTGGCACTTGATTTTGACCAAAAAGTCAAAGTTTGACTTTTCAGTATAGAATCAAATTTTGATCAGTTGACTGAAAAATTTATCTGTCAATCCTATGCACTTGAGATCTTTTGACCTTGTTGAATGGGTCAATACAATTCCATTGAGTCCTTGAGTCCATATATGAGCTTGGTTTGCCATTGGTTAGGTCAAACAGTCAATAATTGCCTTTGTGCAGTCAAAACCCTAAAAATGACCATTTTGCCCTTTTGGTGATCTGATCAAATTGCTTGTGGAATTGTGATCCAAACTTGACCAAATGGTTAATGTGAGTTATTTATGTTGATGTGGGTTAAAATTCATGAGGTTTGACTGTCAATTGGCTACAGTTGACTTTTTCCCCAATACAGCTGATTTCTAGGTCAATTGTCCAATTGATTGGGCAAAGATTGGAATCAAGGCTTGAAACTTGGTATGGATAAACTTGTAAGTCCAATATGAAGCATGAAAGTCGCTTTATTCATTTTAGGTCAAAACATCCCTGTGCAAACTCAAACCCTAATTTGGGTCAACAGTGCAAGGAGGGGTCTTGAGCAGAGCAAACCCTAACTTGATCTTGAGTTCCAAGAGTCTTGTGGTGAGAAAATGTTGATGAAATGAGAGGGAAATTTTGGGGTATAACAGTTTCCCCTGTTCAATCTTCTTGCACCTGAAGAGTTAGATTGGCAGGTTTGCCTTTCGCGTCTCGAAGGTAAAAGGAGATTGGACACTAGAGTGCCCGAAACATTTGCACTTGTCAAAGTGTAGTTTGAGGAAATGGGCTTAAAGATGCCATTTGGAGATGTGACAGAATCTTGCTTGAGATGGGCTTAGAGATGCCATCTGGAGAGCGATAGAATCTTGTCGGGGGATGGGCTTAAAGATGCCATCTGGAATGTATGTTGAACTGTTATGATTATCAGAAAGGTGTCCATGTTTGGAACATCTCTGGACTGGGGGGTCCGAACAAGCAATAGATTGACATCCATGTTTGGAGAATCCGTAAATTGTTTTCAGAAGTTGAAGTTGAATAAGCAATATATCAGCATCCATGCTGGGAAGCGTCTGTAAACTGTTTTCAAAAGTTGAGTCTGAACAAGCGATAGATTAACATCCGTGTTTGGAGAATCCGTAAACTGTTTTCAGAAGTGTTGAATCTGAACAAGTGATAGGTTAACATCCGTATCTGGAGAACCCGTGAACTATTTTCAGAAGTCTGAGCTTATCAATCTTATCCTGAAAAGGGTAAAATATTAGTTGAAACACAAAGTTATGTTGCATGAAATGTATGATGCAATGTATGTTATATCAATGTTTATGATATGAATGTAATAAATGCGCATGTAAGCTAATGAGCTGTCTTGCTAAGGAAGACGAATCCTAGATAATGAAATATTTGACTGCTGTCAGGGAAAGTAAATCCTTGACTGCTGCAGGGGATTGAAAATCCTTTGATCGTTGAAAATGAGAAGTCCTGGGACCGCTGTTGGGGAATCGGGAGCTTGGGTTGTATGCCAATCTACTGGGGTTTTAAGGATGAGAGTCTTCATTCTGTTAAGGGTCAGAAATTGGGAGTATACCAATCTTCTGAGGTTTTAAGAATGAGAGTCTTCATTCTGTTAACGATTAACTGTTATCTGGTCGATCTCCAGGCTTTCACAGAAACTTACATTGTTATCTGGTCGTAATCCAGGCTTCACCATAACTTGTATTGTTGGGCTGCTATCCGGTCGAATCTGGGCTTCACGGCTTGTGTTAAAGATATACCACTATCTGGTCGACTCCAGGCTTCGTAGTATTCTTGGCTGTTGTCTGGTCGTAATCCAGGCTTCACAGAAACTTATATTGCTATCTGGTCAGAATCCAGGTTTCACAATAACTTGCTAAGCTGTTATCCGGTCAAATCCGGGCTTCACGGCTTGTGTTAAAGATATACCACTATCTGGTCGACTCCAGGCTTCGTAGTATTCTTGGTTGTTGTCTGGTCGTAATCCAGGCTTCACAGAAACTTATATTGCTATCTGGTCATAATCCAGGCTTCACAATAACTTACTAAGCTGTTATCCGGTCAAATCCGAGCTTCACGGCTTGTTGGGGATTAAACTAATATACGGTCGAATCTGGGCTTCATAGCTTGCTTTTAGGGGACACCATTGTCTGGTCATAATCCAGGCTTTGCGGTAGTCTGATATTGTTATCTGGTCGTAATCCGGGCTTCACAATATGCTGTAGAGATCAAGATATTATCCGGTCAAATCCGGGCTTCATAACTTGAATTTTGTGAGAATTTGATCTTTGACGACCGTAACTTCCAACAGGTGATGAAGGAACATTTGAACGACCGATCAATTCGAAATGTAATTTGTTTTGGAGAATAAATCCTTGACAAATGTTGGGGAAATAAACCCATAATCGAAGCTGGGGATTGAAAATCCTTTGATTACTGAGGGTGAGAAATCCTTGCTGACTGCTGAATGCTTGGGGAGCAAGATCTTCAGCTGTTGAGGGATTTTAGGACCACTGCTGGGGATTGAAAATCCTTGGTGACTTGTGGGGAATGAGAATTCTGATGATCTCTACTGGGGAGTTCAGAACCTGGGAGACTCATGCTGGAGGAGTAAGACTGAGAATCTTCAACCTGACTGGAAGTATCTTTGTGGGGGAATGTTCACTAATCTGGTTCTGCTGGGGATTGATAGTTTTTGGCTCCACTGGGGATTCTAAAATTTAACTCTGAGGGGAATTAAGTTCTGGAAGGCTCTCTAGGCTGGGGAAAACAGCTTTGAGAAAGCTTTTGTTCTGCTGACGATCCTGAAGTTTAACTCTGTTTGGGGAATTAAGTTCTGAATCTTAAATTTGTTGAGGAATTTGGAGTTTAACTCCGCTGGGGATTCCTTCTGAAAGGGCATCAAGATATCTATTTGTACCTTCAACCTATCAGCAATCATCTTTCTTGATTTGTAAGAAAATGATTATCTTCAAATGCATATGCCTATTTAACAAAACATTGGACGTTTCTCAAATAAAACATAAGTGTAAAAAGCAAAAGGAAGACAAAGCAAATTTCTGTATTTGGAAAAGTGTTTGTATTAACTTTTTATGAGTATCTTTGTACAAAGGAGACAGGCATCCTAGTAAGAGGATGTCGTCGTAAAAAATTGAAAATTTTATACAAAAGAAAGATGGCTATGTGTAATAATTCCATGGGATTCCATTCTGTTGTAGCCTTCACAACTCTGAATATCTTGTCCATTCAATGCTTTGTCCGCTGTTCATTGGATTGATCAGAAGCTCGGAGCTTGTTGATGAAGAGATTTTTCCTTAAAGTGATCCGACGAGACATAGTCATACGCTTTAATTCCCTAACTTTTGCCTGGACCGCCCTTTCGGGTTTTCAATCCACCGAGAAACCCTTTTTTGCCCAAGTCTCCCTTTCGGGTTTTCAACTTGCCGGGTGTACAGATTTTTTTTGTTTTATCCCTAATTTTTGCCTGAACCGCCCTTTCGAGTTTTCGATTCACCGGGATGCCCATTTTTGCCCAAGTTGCCCTTTCGGGTTTTTGACTTGGCGCGTCGTTTTATGCGTAGTATCTTTTGACTATGTCTACATTCGTAGGGTGTGGCAAATCATCGCCGTCCATGGTGGTCAGAATCATTGCACAACCAGAAAAGATGTTTTTGATCACAAACGGTCCTTCGTAAGTAGGATTCCATTTGCCCCTGGGATCACTTTGCGGCAAGATGATCCGCTTGATCACAAGATCTCCGACTTGATATACTTGACGTCTGAATTTCTTGTTGAAAGCCTTGATCATCCGTTTTTGGTACGTCTGACCATGGCAAACAGCAGTGAGTCACTTCTCGTCGATCAAATTGATTTGATCAAGTCGAGTCTGAATCCAATCGTCTTCACTCAAACCAGCGTCCTTCATAATCCTTAAAGAAGGAATCTGAACCTCCATGGGTAGAACAGCTTCCATGCCATATACCAAAGAGAATGGGGTTGCCCCTGTTAAAGTATGTGCCGTGGTACGGTATCCATGTAGAGCAAACAGTAACATCTCATGCCAGTCCTTGTAGGTAACTGTCATTTTCTGAATGATCTTCTTGATGTTTTTGTTCGCGGCTTCAACAGCACTGTTCATCTTCGGCCGATAGGGAGATGAATTATGATGATAAATCTTGAACTGTTCGCATAGAGTGGTGATCATAGTATTATTCAGATTTGTACCGTTGTCTGTGACGATCCTGTCGAGGACACCATACCGGCATGTGAGGTTCTGCTTAATGAAGGCAACCACATTTTTTATAACAGAGGCAAAGGAAGCTACTTCGACCCACTTGGTAAAATAGTCAATAGCGACCAAGATGAAGCGATGTCTGTTGGATTCCGTGGGCTTGATCTCTCCAATCATGTCAATGCCCCACATTGCGAATGGCCAAGGAGCTGTCAGAACATTGAGAGGAACAGGAGGAATATGTATTTTGTCGGCATAGACTTGGCATTTGTGACAAGTACGGGAATGTTGATGGCAATCAGCCTCCATGGTAGACCAGTAATAGCCTGCCCTTAGAATCTTCTTAGCCATCGTATGTCCGCTCAAGTGGGTGCCAAATGTGCCACTGTGTATCTCAGTCATGATTAACTCTGCTTCAGCTTTGTCTACACATCGGAGTAAAACACAATCATGGTTGCGCTTATAAAGGATGCCATTGCTCAGGAAGAACTTGGCCGCAAATCTCCTTAAGAACTTCTTGTCATTTACGGAAGCTCCTTCGGGATATTCTCTAGTTTGGAGATACCTTTTGATTTCGTGAAACCAGGGTTGTTCCACTACTTCTTCGGTATTAATCTCATGACAATGCGCAGGTTCATCCATTCGCTCGATGGTGATTTGGGGAGCCTCGTTATCCCAGTTGAGTTTAAACATGGAAGACATTGTAGCCAGAGCATCTGCTAGCTGATTCTCTTCTCGCGGGAAATGCTCGAAGGTGATTTGCTCGAAATGAGGCAACAATGTCAGGACATGTTCTTTGTATGGGATAAGATTAGGATGTTTGGTGTCCCACTCTCCTTTGATTTGACTGATAACCAAAGTCGAGTCCCCAAATACGATCAAAGATTTGATCCCCAAGTCTATAGCAGCCTTGAGACCAAAGATGCAAGCTTCATATTCGGCCATGTTGTTGGTACAGCTGAAACAAAGTCGGGTCGTGAATGGTGTATGGCAACCTTCCAGGGAAATGAGTACCGCACCGATACCGTTTCTGAGTGCATTTGAAGCACCATCAAAGTACAGGGTCCATCGGGGTCCATTTTCAGGTCCGTCATACGGTCTGTTACCTTCAATGTTGTCCAAAGTCATGATGTCCTCGTCCGGGAAGTCGAATCTCATGGATTGATAATCTTCGATAGCTTGATGAGCTAGATGGTCAGCTAGTACACTCCCTTTTATAGCTTTTTGGGTAGTATACTGGATGTCATACTCAGTCAAGATCATTTGCCATCTAGCGATTCTTCCAGATAAAGCAGGCTTCTCGAAGATATACTTGATAGGATCCATTTTGGAAATCAACAAAGTGGTATGAGTCAACATATACTGCCTTAGTCGGTGAGCAGCCCATACCAAAGCGCAACAAGTTTTCTCGAGTAGTGAGTAGCGAGTCTCACAGTCGGTAAACTTTTTGCTAAGGTAATAAATGGCATGCTCTTTTCGACCAGACTCGTCATGTTGGCCCAGTACACACCCCATTGAATTGTCCAAAACAGTCAGATACATGATCAGCGGCCTTCCTTCGACGGATGGCATCAGAATATGAGGTTCTAGAAAATACTCCTTGATCTTATCAAAAGCAATTTGACAATCATCGTTCCATTCAACTACCTGATCCTTCTTTAGTAGTTTGAAAATTGGCTCACAGGTAGACGTCAGATGAGAGATGAACCTGTCAATATAGTTCAACCGTCCCAAGAACCCTCTAACCTCCTTTTCAGTACGGGGGGCAGGTATTTCTTGTATAGCCTTTACTTTTGCTGGATCGACCTCAATGCCTTTGTTGCTGACAATAAATCCCAGAAGTTTACCAGACCTGACTCCAAAAGTGCACTTACTTGGATTCATCCTGAGTTTGTACTCCTTCAACCTGGCAAACAGCTTTTGCAAATGTTCAAGGTGTTCCTCCTCTGTTTGTGATCGAGCTATCATGTTGTCTACGTAAACTTCGATCTCATGATGTATCATATCATGAAATAAAGCTACCATGGCGCGTTGATAAGTTGCCCCTGCGTTCTTCAGTCCGAACGACATCACCTTGTAACAGAAGGTACCCCATTGTGTAACAAAGGTTGTTTTCTCCATGTCCTCGGGGGCCATTTTAATTTGGTTGTAGCCCGAGAATCCGTCCATGAAGGAAAATACCTTGTGCTGATCCGTGTTGTCAATCAAGATGTCGATATGTGGTAGCGGAAAATCATCTTTAGGGATGGCCCTGTTCAAATCCCAGTAGTCCACACACATCCTGACCTTGCCGTCTTTTTTGGGAACGGGCACAATGTTAGCAACCCATTGCGGATAGGATGTAACAGCTAGAAAGCCATTGTTGAATTGCTTCATTACTTCAGCTTTAATCTTCTCAGACATGTCGGGCCTCATTCGGCGGACTTTTTGCTTGATCGGTGGACAATCCTCTCTTGTAGGGAGACGGTGAACCACGATATCTGTGTCTAACCCTGGCATGTCTTTATAAGACCAGGCGAAGATTTCAACGTATTCATTCAACAACTGTATTAAGCGCTCCTTGATACTTGGTTCCAGATTGGCACCCACTTGTACTTCTTTCCTGTCTTCCTCTGTTCCTAAGTTGATGGTTTCCACCAACTCTTCATGAGGTAAGATGGCCCTCTCTTCTTGTTGTAGAAGTCTGGCTAGCTCTCCCGGTACTTCACAATCTTCGTCATCTTCGTACTCAGCCTGATTGACCAAATCCTCAGAGTTATTGAAGGATACAGCAGAATAGTCACCCATGGAATCCGGAGTGGATGGGTACCTGTATTTGTGAGTGTGGGTGTGTGTAAGGGATATCCATCCTTAAACAAACAAAAATGCAAAAGGAAAGAAAATGAACACAACAGTTTATAAATAAAAAACGTCCAATGATTCATTAAATATGGCATATGATTATGACGGAAAATCAAGCCCTTACAAATGGACCTACATGCCCCGGGCAAGGCATGAGGTGAAAAATAGTGTGCAGATTGTTTTAGTAATTATTACAGACCAACAGGAAATGTTCGAAAGATAAATTACTGATTGGTGAAAGTAATGGGAACGAAGTCTTTCGCCTCCCAGTTGTGCAGTCCCCCTTCAATGGTTGGGAAGATCCAATCTTCAATGTTACCCTCTTCGTCTTCGTCTTCTAAAGCATTGATTCCATGAGGAGTAATCTTGATGGGTGTCTTTTCAATCTTTGAGCGACGCATAGCCTTTTGCCCTGCAGCCGTAAACCCTAACCCAGACTTGTCTGTCTTGTGGGGAAAGTCAGGCAACTGACCCCATGTTGAGTTCTTTCCCTCCTTCATTGCAGCCTTTGCGTCTTTCAGAGATGCCATCCTGGCCACCTGCTTGGGTACCTCAGCTACTGCCTTTGCTACTGCCACTTCGGGGGAAACTTCCTCAAAGTGTTGAAAGGGTGTTTCAATGAATTCGCCATCCACTTCCACATACCGAAAGGAATTCAGATGGCTGATCATGTACTCCTCCTCACCGTGTACAGTTATGATCTTACCCTTGACAGGGTATTTTAGCATCTGATGTAGGGAGGAAGTGACTGCCCCAGCATTATGAATCCAAGGTCTTCCTAGCAAGCAAGAGTATGATGGGCGGATGTCCATCACATAGAATGTGGAGTGGAACACCTCAGTGCCTACCTTGATGGGAATGTCGACCTCCCCATGCACCATTCTTTTAGACCCGTCAAAGGCCCTGACAATGATATTACTTGGTTTCAGCTCCAAGCCTTCACAATCTAATCGGTCCAGAGCTTTCTTAGGCAGCACGTTTAGAGAAGAACCAGTGTCGACCAAGACATGGGCGAGAGTAGTTCCTCGGCATTCAACTGACACATGCAATGCGTCATTGTGCTTTCTTCCCTTCGGAGTCAGGTCAGCATCAGAGAAACCCAGGCCGTTGTCGGCGGTAAGGCTGGCTACACAATCCTGAAATTGATCGGCTGAGGTTTCCTGGGGCACATGGGCTGTCTTCAAAAACCTTATCAAAGCTTTGGCATGAGCCTCCGAACAAAGCAGCAAGGCTAACATGGAGATCTTCGAGGGGGTTTGCCCCAGTTGCTCCACCACATCATAATCACTCTTCTTAATTATTTTCAGAATCTCTTCCATTTCTTTTTTAGAGGTCTCAGGGATGACCAATGGCTGAGCCCTCGTCCTGACGAGCTCTTCTTGGATCCCTTTCCCTTTATCAACAGCAGTAGAAGGGACAACCACAGGAGTAACAGCTTCTTCAATCATTGGAGTTCTTGCAGATAGTTTTACCGGTGCAGGGTAACCTTGGGAATAGCTGAGGGTCCAAAGATTGCCTTTGGAGGGGCAATATCTGGAGAGAAAATTCTTCCACTTCGGGTAATTTTTCTCGTACCGGCAATGTTTCCAATGTCGGAAGTTTCTTCGTCAGAGCTCTCTTAAGTTATCTCAATTTGTTTAACACCATGGTAGTAGATTTCTCCACCATAATTCCATGGTATTGATTTGTCAGATTTGTATGGGACGGGCCCAGGCATGGTTATCTTCAAGGGTACAATCTTCGAAGCGGATGTAATCTTAACAGGCCTTTTGGGGACCTTGGAAAGATTGGCGGAAATGGTTATTATTGAAACTTCATTGGTAGGAGTTGGAGTAACAGAAGCCTTTTCGAAAAGAATTTGTTGGTTGTCCATTAGGCGTTGGATGCCTATCCTCAGCAATGGACAGTCGATCGGTAGGGAGGAACAAAGGTAGCAGTCTTCTTTACAACCTGGGAAAATCCCAACCTTCAACAGATTCAACTTGATTGTCAGTAGTGGAGTTATCAGATCATCAACAGTAGAGACAAACAGATCTTCTTCAATAGCATGGACATTGTGACCATGCTTTGGCATCGGAGCGGAGATTACATTCGGTTTCTCAGAGGCGTTGAACTCAACCTCTTTTGCATCTATCAAATCTTGAATTTTATTCTTAAGTGCCCAGCAATCATTGGTGTCATGCCCGGCGCTGTCAGAATGATAGGCACATTTAGCATTGGGATGATAATGTGGGGAAGTGGTATTCACAACCTTTGGCGCCTCTCTAATATTGGTGAGATTTAGCTTCAACAAATGGGGAAGAACTTGTGCAGGCGTCATGTTGATGTGGGTGAACTGCCGTTGTGGCCGTTCTCCCCATTGTTGTTTAGGTCTGGACTAATTGTTACGAGGCTGATCATTTGACGAATTTTGAATCATCACGGCCCCTACAGTCGGCCGGTGCTCAGTTCTTCTCAATCCTTTCTGAGAGTATATAGCAGCTGCTTCCTTCTTAGCTGGGAAAGGTTTTTTAACAGTTGTGGAGGCAGAGGCATCCCTTTGAATCTTCCCACTCTTAATACCAGCTTCCACCCGTTCGCCAGTCAGAATCTGTTTGGTAAACCCTGCAGAAGAGCTCCCGATCAAATGGTTGAAGAAAGGGCCAGATAGGGTCCCCAAGAACATATCAACTAGCTCCCTATCTGAAAGCGGTGGTTGTACTCTTCCGGCCAAGTCACGCCATTTCTGGGCGTATTCTTTGAATCCCTCATTTGAGGCCATCCCCATACTTTATAGCTGAGTACGGGTTGGCGCCAAGTTGGCGTTGTATTGATACTGGCGATAAAAGGCAGTTGCCAAATCCTCCCAACTATGCACTTTTGACCTCTCAAGCTGGTAAAACTAATCTAGCTGAGTATCAGACAAGCTGTCCTGGAAGAAGTGTACCCAAAGATTTCTATCGGATGAATGAGGTTGAATTTTTCTGACATACGACCTTAGGTGCATCTTTGGGCAAGACAGACCATCGTATTTTGCAAAAGTTGGCACCTTAAACTTTGGAGGGATCACAATCCCAGCAATCAATCCCAATTCTTCAAAATCTAGCCCGGGAACCCTTTGCAGCTCCATGGCTGCCAGTCTATCCTCCAGATTTTTGTAGTTTTCGTCCGCTGGCGGGTATTGCTGCTCTGAATAATCTTCATCTTCCTCAACCTCTTCCTCTTCAGCCTCGGACTCAGAAGGTAATGCAGCTCCTTTTCCCTTACCGGTCCTCTCATCGGATGTGGAGGGGAATTCAAGAACTCTCCTAGCTTCATTCTCAAATCTTCTTCCCAGTGTAGCTACCCCAACTCTTTTCTTCTTCTTTTTTTCTTTTTCTTGCTCTTTATTCCCTAACAGTGCTTTAAGATCCTCCTGACCCATTGCCAAGGTCATAAGAAGCTGTTGAAACTGCGAGTTTTGTGCCTGCAGATCTTTGACCGTCTGTTCAAGATCCATCTTACTGAAATAAACAGCAGAAAGATAAGGAAACCTGGTGTGAAGACTTGTTTATGCATATGATGAATGATATGTTTATTCATGTAATGCATTCAAGGATTTAGAAATTCAAAATTGTTGCAAACAAAAAGAACACACGTCATATTAATAAGAAGAAATTTTGTCAGTACATAAATGCCCCATGGGCCAAATATTACAAAAACTTCTTAAGGTAAAAAGACGTTGCGCATCCTCTTTGGTGCGATGTAAGTGTTAAGGGTCTCCTCCTCGTGAAGTCGGCGGGTAAGCTCCAAAACCTTCTTCTCACTGGCGTAGAAGCTGGCTTCAAAAGTATCCCTTTCTTCCTTGAGTTGGATCCAACTCTTCTGCATTTCCTCCCATGATGTTGGCATGTCAGGATGTAGGATGGCGTATGGAACCTCTCCTTCCTTAACAAGCTCTTTAATCAAAGGGAGAATGTGAGGGTAAGGCATCATAAAACTCTGGGCGCGGGTTCGTACCCACCTGAGATAAGGCTCAAGAGGGATGGAGTTCTTGTGCCCCAGTGTCTTGCTATCTACCTTGTTAGGCATCCTCCAAGCTCTGATGAATCTTTGGCGAAGTCCTTGCGCATCGTTGTCGAAGTCAAAAACTAGGTCAGGAATCAGCATGTCATGAGGGCCATCCCTCTGTGCATATCCAAATTTTCTTAAAGCTAGACAGGGGTTGTAGGTAATGCCTCCCCTAATGCCAAGTAATGGAACATTAGGGAACTCACCGCAACGATCAATGATGATGACATTTTCTCTGGACCGAGAACACCAATGTACATTAGAATGTGTGAGGGTCATCAATCGTTGTGACCACCTTAAGCCTTGCTCATTCTTCAAAACAGATTGTGGAAGGTGAGAAATAAACCACCTTTCAAGGAGAGGAGTACAGCATATGAGAACACCTCTCTTCCTCATTGTTCGTGTGTAAAATGAGTGGAGGATGTCCCCAAGCAATGTAGGTATGGGATTCCTGGATATGAAAATCTTGACAGCATTCACATCTATAAGTTGGTCAGGATTTGGGAACAAGACCAACCCATAAATGAGGAGTGCCACAATCTCTTCAAAGGCTTGTAGATCCAAAGAATTCCAACACTCTTGTGCCTTCTCAAACAAGAATTTTGCCAAGAAGCCTCTGACACCACTTCTAGTTTCCCAATGCCCCTTGATGTCAGATGGTTGCAAGTGTAGTGCTTGAGCAACATCTTCAGGCTTTGGTTCTTTTTTCATACCGTTGTAGGGTAGTTGATTAAGAATAGGAATTCTTAGGAGTTGAGAAAATTCCTCCAAAGTAGGCACCAATTGGCAGTCGGGGAATGTGAAACAGTGGTGAAGGGGGTCAAAGAATTGGAACAACACTTTCACCATGTCTTCTTCAATGTTGGTGTTAACTAGGCTGAGCAGTCTACCATGTCTTTCACTGAAGAGAGAGCTTTCTGGAATTCTGGATGTAAGCTCTTTGAGTTTAGGAGGGATTCTCACAAGGTTGACTTGGATAGTTTTCCTGCGAAGAATTTCCATGACCTACATAACAAGAAAAAAGAGGAAGATCCAAACCCTTGAAATGGTTAGTGGATGCATATGATGCTTTATGATGTTCATGATGTATGCACAAACATATGTACAAGCAAGTCACACAAAAACCCTAGTTTCAGGCTTGCATGGGGTTTCATAGGTAAGTACCCTCTTGAGTGTAGTTAGCTTAAAACCTGTCCTGAATAGTAATCGGGTTCTAAGGAGCTCAATATCATTGGATTGTTTTCTATGTTCATTGTTTTGGTTTAGCCACTTAACTAGCGACCAAAATATTCCAAGAAGACAATCCTCAATGAGTGTAGTATCGAGTATCTACCAACTTCGGACTGCACCAAAGCCGGTCATCTCACTACCCCTAATAAAAGGCCAAGATGGTCAAGTAAGGTTCTAGGTCATTAGTGCTTAGTGACATCACTCAGCGGCCCCGTACTCTCCTTGATTGAACTCAAGGGTTACCGGTACTCACAAATATGTCGCACTAATATAGCTATTGCTTCAACCGTGTCGGTATACCCCGCATAGTTTCCACAACGTATTGCTATCTATGAATGTTTCCCAAATCCGGGTGTAGGATTTCAAGCCCAAACAAAAGAACCAAAATGTAAAGCAATCAAAGCAAATAATTAGTCATGCAAAAAGGGTGATCTAGGCCCTAAGGTTACTCCACTTTTAATCAAATCCCCAGCAGAGTCACCAGTTCTGTGATACGGTGGGAGAACTGACTTGAGGTTTTGCGTTTGTTTTTGAAATTTTTTTGGTTGAGCAAGATTCGCCACCGACTTTTTATTTTATCCTAAGGAAAGGTTAAAAAGCACAGGAAAAACCTTTGATATGTTTTCTTGGGTTCGGGGAGTAGATTATAGAAAGGGAAGGTATTAGCACCCTTTCTATCCATGGTTATCCATGGGCTCTTAGTTACTTGCTTAGATCACTTGCTTTTGCTTTTCAATTGTTTGAAATGGTGCTTTGTGTGTGTGGTTTTGAAAATGTTTTGAAAAAGATGCCTTGTCTAGGCAACCATTGTAACAATTATTGTTTGAATGTTTTACAAAGGTGTTTGTCTTTTTGAAAAGATGTTTCAATGTTTTTTGAAAGTTTGTTTTGAAGTTGTGTTGTAGGGTGTGTTTGAAAATAGGCAAGGATTGTTTTGCAAGATTGATCAAGTAACCAAGAGTTATCTACCCTAAATTTCTCAAAGATCTTTCTCATGTTTTAACCTTTTTAACAGTGTTGTTTCACCATTGTATTTGGTGAACAACCTTGTGTTAGGATGTTAACGGGACGGGCGTGGGTCATCGTTTAGACCATAGAGGCAATAGTGCCAAGTATCTTTGGCAATTTTCTCAAGGGACTTGATCATTCTAGGCAACTTGATAGCGTCATCGAGGGACTATGATCATTTGATTTGTTTTTGTTTTGCCAAAGACACTTAACATGCAACCATGGCCCATTTTTGAAGGCAACAAGTGGAGTAACCCTAGGGGTGCAAGTGTGCATTGTGTTTGTTTTTCATGCATGTTTAGCTTGAATTAGGTCAAGCTGCTTGTTGGTTGATTTTTGCATACAAACCCTAAGTCTAAACATGGCATAAGTGAAAGCTTTTAAATGCGGGAATTTAAATGCTAAACTATTACAACAATGATTATGGGGATGGGGATACAAGTTTGCATTGGGGGATATTTGACAAGGAAATAAAATCTAAGTTATTACAACCATATCGAATGTATACAAATATTTAATTGTACAATATTTATGTAAATACAATAAATATCAAAATGCAATGTATTATGCAAAACAGGATTTTTTATGCATGTAAAAAGGTTTTCATGTTTGAAGTATAAACAAAATAAAAAAAGTCATTTTTTTGGTTATTTTTGTTGTTTAGGGCAAAACCCTAAGTTTTTGAATAAATAGTATTTATTCATTAATTATGTACAAGATATATATTAATTTATACAAAAAAAAAAGTATATTGTAAAAAATTATTTTTTAGTGTCATATATTAATAAAAATAAAAATATATTATTTTTATATCTTTTGCCCTAATTATCTAATAAAATATACAAGTATTTATATATTATATATTAAATATACTAAATATGTACAAAAATAAAATATTAATTATTTACAAAAAAATGTATATTTTAGAAAATGTTTTCAAAATGTAAACAAAAAATAATAACTGAAAGACAAATATTTTTGTATTATTTTCTAGGGTTTTAAATAAAAAGGAAACATATTTATTTACATGTATATGCTAAATAAAACAAATAAATACCAAATAAATGCAAAAATGTGTGGAAAATATTTTTGATGTTTTTTATGTATGAACAAAAAATAATAAGTCAGAATCAAAAAGAAAAATGCAAAAATAATAAATATTTCACACAATGGGCCAGGGGGTGCAAATGGAAAAAAGGGGTGTGAACAGCAAGGCAGACTCAGGCCCAGCCCAAGCCAACCTTCTTCAACCTCCAGCTTCTGTTTCAAAAACGCGCGCGCTTCCTTGTACAACTGCCATCTCCTAATTCTTTGATCCTTTGACAAATCTTACAACATGAAACTTGTAGAGCTTGAAGCCACGATTTCAACCATATAAAGCATTAAATCTAACTCTAAGAAACCAAGGAGAATTTCTTCACCCCCAATTTCTGACCTAGGTTTTCTTCAATGTTCATGGTTAAAATTATCACAGCATGCTTAATATAAATGAAAAGTGATCATATGTATGGCTTCAGGGCTATGAGTGGGACATGTTTCATTCACAAACCTAAGCCTAACTCTTCCTAGATTGAGAGATAGAAGTTCATAGATTACCTGTTTCAGCTTGAATCGTGTACAGCAATGTGGCCAACTTCAATGGAGTTTGAGCTTCTGTATAGCTTGCCTGAAGTCCAAGGAAGCTTCTCCAACACCTAGCTTACTTTGAATCACTCTGAATCGTGCTATGGAAGTTCACCTGCAAAACTGAAAAATGAAAATGGCAACTGAGGGTAGGGGAGTTACAGCTTGTGTTTAGGGCTTGGGATAGTTTGTGTGGATGGAATGGAATGTATTGGAACTTGTTTGGGCAAAAACGCACGAGTGGATAATGCTGGCCAAGTCAAACTGCAGGGATGCCCTGTTTTTTGCAGCAAAATAGTGTTTTTGTGTTTTGGGAGGTATGAGGGATGATTGAGTTGTGTTTCAAGCTTGGTTTGATGTATGGAAAGTGTTCATGAAGTTTGTTTGGGCTTGTGTTTACAAGAAATCAGAGTTTCTTGTGTTTTTGCAATGTTTCCTCCAATGTAAGCAAGAAAGTGTGTTCTTGGATATAAGCCAGTACAATGCCCAAATCTATGTTGCACCTCTTGTTCTTGAGACTTGTAACTTGTAGATTTGATTTGGCTTCAGAGATATGGCCCCATGCCTCTTGGATTTGGTATTTGATATAAAGCACCACTTTATCAAAATGGCAATTCACCTTTTTCCAATTAAGGATTAGTTTAGCATGTAATGTCCAAATGGATGAAATAATACCTTAATACAATGGTTTGGCATTAAATTAAGGTGTGTGAAACTGGTTTTGAGGCCTGCAAGCTAGCATAAACCATGCTGATTTGAAAAATGCATTTGTTATGAACATGCCTTGGCCATGAACAAAAGTGAGTTTTGGCTAACTTTGCAAATTCGATTCTCTCTAACCACAAGGGTGTTTGATGAGTTCTTGGACAATTTGGAAAGCTCGGAATGTGTAATACAATCCATCTTTGTAATGCAAATTGAAACTCCAAGTGGAACCATATGAAAAATGGCCAAGAAGTTGGACAAAAATCCTGCCTAGAATAGGGCAAAATTTCTCTAAGTTAAAAATGTTTTGCACCCTTGTTCCAAAAATCATAACTTGAGATACAAGCTTCCTTTGAGAAAACTTTGTGCATAAAAGTTGTAGATTTTGCAATGGAATACAACTTTCATGTTTCAAGTTTTGTTTGAATCCAATTGCATCTTAGTGAAAAAATGGGGCAAAGTTAGGAAAAAATAAGAACATTTCATAACTTAGAAAAATTTCTAAGTTATGAAATTCTTCATTTTAAACCCTAATTTGCAAATTTGGATTTCTTGATGAACAAGTTTCATAATTTGACATGTCTTGATGAAAAATGAATCTTGGCACTTGATTTTGACCAAAAAGTCAAAGTTTGACTTTTCAGTATACAGTCAAATTTTGATCAGTTGACTGAAAAATTCATTTGTCAATCCAATGCACTTGAGATCTTTTGAACTTGTTGAATGGGTCAAGACAATTCCATTGAGTCCTTGAGTCCATATATGAGCTTGGTTTGTCATTGGTTAGGTCAAACAATCAAAAATTGCCTTTGTGCAGTCAAAACCCTAAAAATGACCATTTTGCCCTTTTGGTGATCTGATCAAATTGCATGTGGAATTGTGATCCAAACTTGACCAAATGGTTCATGTGAGTTCTTTATGTTTATGTGGGTCAAAATTCATGAGGTTTGACTGTCAATTGGCTACAGTTGACTTTTTCCCCAATAAAGCTGATTTTTAGGTCAACTGTCCAATTGACTGGGCAAAGATTGGAATCAAGGCTTGAAACTTAGTATGGATAAACTTGTAAGTCCAACATGAAGCATGAAAGTCACTTTAGGCATTTTAGTTCAAAACATCCCTGTGCAAACTCAAACCCTAATTTGGGTCAACAGTGCAAGGAGGGGTCTTGAGCAGAGCAAACCCTAACTTGATCTTGAGTTCCAAGAGTCTTGTGGTGAGAAAATGTTGATGAAATGAGAGGGCAAATTTTAGGGTACAACAACTGTCTTTGGGTACCTCCTACTCTTGGGAAGTGTATGTACATTTAGTCATATTCTCAAGCTGGCTTTGTCCCTGTTCCTGGTGGGTATAGCAATTGTACGGTTTGGACACTTCTTGTTTGCCCCTATTCCTGGAATTACGAGTAATTGTCTTTTGTTTCGTATGTAAATATTTATGAGCAACGATTATTTTCAAATGCATATATAAAAAATGAATCATTGGACGTTCTTGCAAAACAAAACAGAAAAAGAAAAAACAAGTTGAAATTTGTGAAATTGAATTGTATTGTTTTGAAGTTGGCCTGTAATAGGCGTTTTGTACAAGAGGCTGACGTCCTAGTAAGAGAACGCCGCCGAAAGACAGGAATTATACATTTTGTGAAAGAGAAAGAAAAACATCTATGTGAACAATCCCATTGGGTTCCAACTCTGTTATTGCCTTTATATCTTCGGGTGTCTCATCACTTTGCCACTTGGTCGAAGGTGGATCAGATTGATTGGCGTCGTCCGAGCTTGATAGTCGATACCGAAGTATGGTCGCAAGATGATCCAATGAGACATAGTATTGCGCTTTAAACCCTAATTATTTCCCGAACTGTCCTTTCGGGTTTTCAGTCCACCGGGATACCCTTTTTTGCCCAAGCCGCCTTTTCAGGTTTTCGACTTGCCGGGTGTACAGTTTTTATATTTTCATCCCTTATTTTTGCCCGAACCCTTTTCTCTCGCTAGGAAGCCCTTATTTTTGCCTAGGCCAGTCAACCTAGCGGATCTTTGATTACGCGTAGTATTTTTTCACTATGTCTGCATTGACGGGGTGAGGAAGGTCGTCACCATCCATGGTGGTTAGAATCATAGCTCCTCCCGAGAAAATGTTCTTAACCACAAATGTCCCTTCGTATGTGGGGGTCCATTTTCCCCTGGGATCACCTTGCGGCAGTATGATGTGTTTGATTACCAGATCCCCGACTTGATACTCTTGGCGTCTGACTTTCTTATTAAAAGCCTTGATCATTCATTTTTGATACGTCTGACCATGACAAATAGCACTGAGTCTCTTTTCATTGATTAAGTTCAGTTGATCAAGCCGGGTCTGGATCCAATCATCTTCGCTCAAACCCGCATCCTTCATAATCCGGAGATAGGGTATCTGGACTTCGATGGGTAGGACTGCCTCCATGCCATATACCAGAGAGTAGGGTGTTGCCCCTGTCGAAGTCTGCATTGAGGTACGGTACCCATGAAGAGTGAATGGTAACATCTCGTGCCAGTCTTTGTATGTCATCGTCATCTTCTGCACAATCTTCTTGATATTCTTGTTAGCTGCTTCAACGACCCCATTCATCTTCAGTCGGTAGGGAGAAGAGTTGTGATGCTGTATCTTAAACTGTTTGCAGAGTTCGGTGATCATCGTATTGTTGAGATTTGTACCATTGTATGTAATGATCCTCTCTGGTACACCGTATCGACAGATCAGATTGTGTCGGATAAACTGCTCCATGACGTTCTTGGTTACTGTAGCAAAGGAAGTTACCTCGACCCACTTCGTGAAATAATCAATAGCCACCAAAATGAAACGATGTCCGTTGGACGCAGTAGGTCTGGTCTCGCCGATCATGTCGATGCCCCACATTGCAAAAGGCCAAGGAGATGTCAAAATAATCAGAGGAACTGGAGGTACATGCACCTTATCAGCATAGACTTGGCACTTATGACAGGTCCGAGAGTGCTGATAACAATCGGCTTCCATAGTATACCAATAATATCCAGCCCGTAGGATCTTCTTTGCCATGGTATGTCCACTGGAATGAGTTCCGAAGGTACCTTCATGTAACTCTGCCATGATCCTTTCTGCCTCGCTCTTGTCCACACATCGCAGTAGGGTTGAATCACGGTTACGCTTATAGAGGACACCATTACTGATGAAGAACTTCGCAGCGAATCTTCTCAAGAACTTTTTATCATTAACAGATGCACCCTCGGGGTACTCTTGAGCCTCAAGATACCTCTTTACCTCGTGAAACCAGGGTTTATCTTCTACCTCTTCAGTCTCAATGTCACAGCAATGTGCGGGTTCGTCCAACCTCTCAATGGTAATTTGGGGAGCTTCATTGTCCCACCTGACTTTGAACATAGAAGACATGGTAGCTAACGCGTCCTCCAGCTGGTTCTCCTCTCTTGGGAAATGTTTAAAGGTTATCTCCTCAAAGTGTGGTAGCAATGTCAATACATACTCCTTGTAAGGAATAAGATTTGGGTGCTTCGTATCCCACTCACCTTTGATCTGACTGATCACTAGAGCAGAATCTCCGAATACACTCAAGAACTTAATCCTCATGTCAATAGCAGTTCGAAGACCTAATATACATGCTTCATACTCCGCCATATTGTTGGTGCAGTTAAAACATAATCAGGCGGTGAATGGAGTATGACAGCCCTCAGGAGATATACTTACAGCGCCAATGCCATTACCTAATGCGTTTGATGCTCCATCAAAATACATAGACCATCGGGATCCTTCCTCAGGTCCTTCATCCGGTCCAGGTTCTTCACATTCGGTCACCAACATGATGTTCTCATCCGGGAACTCGAAATTCATGGATTGGTAGTCATCCACGGCCTGATGCACCAAATGATCCACCAATACACTCCCCTTGATTGATTTTTGGGTGGTGTATTGGATGTCGTACTCGGTTAGGATCATCTGCCATCTCGCTATTCTTCTAGACAAGGCGGGCTTCTCGAAGATATACTTGATTGGATCCATTTTTTATATCAACAAAGTGGTGTGAGTCAGCATATACTGTCTCAGCCGACGAGTAGCCCATGCCAAAGTGCAGCAAGTTTTCTAGAGCAATGAGTATCGGGTCTCACAGTCGGTAAACTTTTTGCTAAGGTAGTAAATAGCATGCTCTTTTCGGCCAGACTCGTCATGCTGCCCCAGCACACACCCCATTGAGTTATCCAGTACTGTTAAGTATAAGATCAAAGGTCTTCCTTCAACTGGAGGCATCAGAATTGGTGGCTCTTGAGGTATTTCTTGATTCTTTCGAACGCGGTCTGACATTCATCATTCCACTCTACCACTTGATCTTTCTTCAGCAGCTTGAAGATTGGCTCACAAGTAGCGGTCAAGTGTGAAATGAATCTGGCAATGTAATTTAGACGTCCTAAAAAGCCTCTAACTTCCTTTTCTGTGCAGGGAGCCGACATCTCCTGTATAGCTTTTACCTTGGCAGGGTCCACCGGAATACCCTTATCACTGACGATGAAACCCAGTAGCTTACCAGACCTTACCCTGAAGGTGCACTTGTTTGGGTTCAACCTCAGCTTGTACGTCTTCAACCTGTCGAACAGTTTCTGGAGATGGTCAAGGTGCTCTTCCTCAGTTTGGGACCTTGCGATCATGTCATCAACATAAACCTCAATCTCATGGTGAATCATATCATGGAACAAAGCGACCATGGTGCGCTGATAAGTTACCCCAGCATTCTTCAACCCGAAAGGCATTACCTTGTAACAGAAGGTGCCCCACTGTGTAACGAAGGTTGTCTTCTCCATGTCCTCGGGAGCCATCTTAATCTGATTGTAACCAGAAAAACCATCCATGAAGGAGAAGATCTTATGATGCACGGTGTTGTCGACCAGAACATCGATATGAGGAAGTGGGAAATCATCCTTGGGGCTCGCCCTATTCAGATCTCTATAGTCCACAGACATTTGTACCTTACCATCCTTCTTAGGCACCAGAACCACGTTGGCAACCCACTGCGGATAAGAAGTAACAACTAAAAATCTCGCATCGAACTGTTTCATGACCTCAGCTTTGATTTTCTCAGACATCTCAGGGCGCATACGGCGGACCTTCTACTTTACCGGAGGGCAGTCTTCTTTAGTCGGCAGGCGGTGTACCATAATATCAGTGTCCAAACCAGGCATATCTTCATAAGACCAAGCGAAGATCTCAACATAGTCACATAGCATCTGTATCAACCGTTGCTTGACACTAGGCTCCAGATTTGCACCTATCTTGACCTCTTTCCTATCTTCCTTTGTACCCAAATTCACTGATTCAACTGGCTCTTCATGAGGCTGTATGGCCCTTTCTTCCTATAGTAACAGTCTAGCAAGTTCTCCAGGAACCTCACAATCATCCTCACCTTCGTCCTCGGCTTGGCTGATCGAATTTTTGAAGTCATAATTGGCAGTAGTAGAGTTGTTATCAATGGGATCTAGAGTGGATATGGATTTGCATTATGATACATGAGTGTGTGTAAAAGAATAGCTATTTTTGATAAAGCGAGAGACAAAAAAGAAAAACAAGAAGCGCAAAATTTGTAATGCAAGAAACATCCAATGTTTTATTAATGATATATGAAATAACAAATAATAAGCCCTCACAAGCAAAGCCAAGGTGCCCCGGGAAAGGCACCGGGCCATAAAGATTCAAACTATCTATTACAACTTTCAAAACAAAAGTCGATTACTGTGGAATAAAAGAAACAGGTATGAAGTCCTTCGTCGTCCAGTTGTTCAATCCACCATTGGTTGTTGGATAGATCCAGCTGTCGATATCTGAATCTTCTTCACCATCTTCAACCGCATTAACTCCCTGATTGCTGATGTGCGGAGGAGGTCTTCCAATCTGTGCGCTCCTAACATCCCTTTGAGCCCCTTCTTCGATTACAGCCCTGAGGGACCTTTTCAAAGTTATGACAAGGGTTTTCGATGAATTCCACATCCATCTCCATGTAGCGGAAGGAATTGAGATGACTCACCATATACTCTTCTTCACCTTGTACCGTGACAATCTTCCCTTTTACCGGATATTTCAACATTTGATGGAGCGTGGAAGTCACTACCCTAGCCTTATGAATCCAAGGACGACCTAGCAAGCAAGAATATGATGGTCTGATATCCATCACATGAAAAGTGGACCCAAAGGTATGAGATCCAACTTTAACAGGGATGTCCACCTCCCCGTGCACCATCCTTTTTGACCCGTCGAAAGCCCTGACCATAATATTGCTCGGCTTTAGAATCAAACCTTCACAGTCCAGACGGTCTAATGCTTTCTTTGGCAGAACATTCAATGAGGACCCGGTATCCACCAGTACATGAGCCATAGTAGTGCCCCTGCACTCGATCGATACGTGCAGAGAATCATTGTGATTTCTTCCTTTAGCAGTCAGATCTGCATCTGAGAAACCCAACCCATTGTCGGCAGTCAAGCTAGCTACGCAGTCTTTGAATTGATCGGCTGAAGTTTCCTGCGGCACATGCGCAGTTTTAAGGAATGCAATTAGAGCCTTTGCATGGGATTCAGAACACAATAACAAGGACAACATGGAGATTTTTGACGGGGTCTTCCCCAGCTTCTCGACTACGTTGTAGTCTCTCTTCTTGATAATCTTCAGTATCTCTTCTATCTCTTGTTTAGAGGTTTCTACGATGATCTTCTTAGGTGCCTCCGTCCGGGAAGGCTCACCAATGATTTATTTTCCCCGAGTCCCAGATGGCTCGGCGACAGGGGTGAAAACTGGAATAGGAACTAGGATGGTAGCTGATGTACCAGTAGATGGAATGATAACAGGTTTGTGGATAGTCGGAGGGGAGATCTCGGGAGAAAAAAGTCTTCCACTTTTGGTGACCTTGCTGGCCCCGACAATATTGCTGACATCAACATCAGCTTCCTCACTTTTTAAGTCTTGTTTAACTCTATGGTAATACACATCATCCCCATAGTGCCAAGGTACAGCCTTATCCGAAGTGTAAGGGATAGGACCAGGGGCAGTAATTATTAACGGAGCAACTCTTGGGACGGGTGTAATCCTAACAGGTTTTCTCGAGGAAACCTTGGAAGGACTGGAGGAAATGGTTATGATGGCAAAATCTTGAATTGGAACCAACGAAATCATAGACTTTTCGAACAGGATCTCTCTGTTATCCATCAGGCGTTGAACACCTGATTTCAATAAGTGGCAACCAGCAGGCAGAATTGAACATATGTGGAAACCTTAACCACAGCCCGGAAATAAACCGGCTAACAGCAAATTATTCTTAACTGTCATCAAAGGAGTAGAAATTTCTTCCACGGAGGTCACAAATAAATCATTGTCCACAACATTTACTCCATGACCATGTTTGGGCATGAGAGCAGTTATGACGTTGGGCTTCTCCGGAGCGTCAAACTCAATATCTTTGGCTTCGATCAAGTCTTGCACCTTATTTTTCAAGGCCCAGCAGTTGTTTGTATCATGACCTGGACTTTCAGAGTGATAGGCGCAGCGGGAATTCGGGTTATAGTGGGGAGATATGGTGTTGGGGCTCTTCGGGGCCTCCCTCAGAGTTACCAGATTGGTCTTCAATAATTGTGGTAGAATTTGAGACAAGGTCATATTGAGCCGAGTGTACTGACTTTGTGGTCTTTCCACCCTTTGTTGATTGTTGCGTTGTGGAGCAATTGTGGGTCTTGATATCACTACCGCATTTACTACTTGACAGTGTTCAGGTCTGCTTTGGTCCCTCGAGTCGTAGACTGCACTAGCTTCTTTCTTACCGGTGAAAGGCTTATTTACTGCACTTGATGAAGTATCCTTCAGTATCTTACCACTTTGGATACCAGCTTCTACTCTCTTTCCAGTCAAAATCAACTCAGTAAACCCAGATGACGAACTGTCGATCAGATGGTTGAAAAATGGACCAGACAGCATCCCTAAAAACATGTCCGCCAACTCCCTATCAGACAAAGGGGGTTGGACCCTTCCAGCCAAGTCTCTCCATTTTTGAGCATAGTCCTTAAAACCTTCAATTGCACCCATAGACATACCCTGAAGCTGAGTACGAGTGGGAGCAAGGTTAGCGTTATACTGATACTGCCTGTAAAAAGCAGCAGCAAGTTCTTCCCAGTTTTGGACGTTGGCTCCTTCCAACTAATAAAACCATTCAAGTTGAGTCCCTGATAGACGATCTTGAAAGAAATGCACCCACAAATTTCTATCAGCAGTGTGAGGTTGGATTTTTCTGACGTATGAGCGGAGATGGAGTTTTGGACAGGATACTCCATCTTATTTGGCAAAAACCGGAGCTTTGAACTTATGAGGGATCACCACTCCCGATACCAATCCCAGCTCTCCGAATTCCAAACCAGGGATCTTCTGAATCTCCATAGCACTTAGACGGTCTTCTAACTACTTGTACCTATCCTCGACAGGAGGATATTGCTCATCATCAAAATCGGTATCATTATCAAAGATGGCAGGACTGGGGCCCTTTTCTTCTTATTGGTTCTCCCCTTCCCTGGATGAAGAAGTCATATCAGCTTGCTGTTTCAACCTATCCCCATACTTTTTGCCCATATTCAGAAGAACGACCTTCTTCTTCTTCTTCTTCTCTTTCAGAATGAGAGTTTTTAGATTCTCTTGCCCTTTTAGCCAGACTTAAGAACATCTATTGGAATTAGGCTTTCTATGCCTGGAGATCTTTGATGGCTTGATCAGAAGACATTTTTGCTGAAATAAACAGCGAAGAAGATGAGAAACCTGTAACGGTACCTGTAATGGTGTGCATGATAATGGGATGTGCATGTAATGATTTCAAAGACTTTGGGAGATTTAAATTTGCAAACCAAAAATAAACAAACTTTATTAGATTAACTTGTAAAAGTTTCAGCAATGCCTTTGAGGCGTTACAAAGAAGTAAATGAAAAACAAATCTAAAACTAGAAAAAGCAAAATCAAAAGTCCCATGGACACTTTCTCTTTGTGTTGACGTAGTCATTGATCACTCTTTCTTCCTCGAGCTGGCTGGTGAGCTTCAAAATCTTCCTTTCTTGCTCATGGTACTTCTCCTAGTAAGTATCCCTTTCCTCTTTCAACTGAATCCAAGACCTTTGCAATGCCCCAGGATCAGTGGGCATGTAAGGATAAAGAACTGTGTAAGGAATGCCTTCTTCATTAGTGGGCTCCACAATCACTGGCAATACTGCTTCATAGGGCATCCCAAGCTTCTGGGCACGAGCTCGGACCCATTGTAGGTAAGGCTGCATAGGAAGGCAAGTCCTTGGTCCCAACTCTTGAGGGTCAGATCTGTTCACCATGCCCCAAGCTCGTATAAACCTTCGGCGATGCTCGTCAACGTCTTCCTTGTAGTCAAATGAAATATCCTCAAGAAGTAGCTCATGGGGACCATCTCTCCGAGCACGACCAAATTGTCGCAAAGCTAGACAAGGATTGTAGGTTATTCCCCCTCTGATTCCAAGCAACGGGACATTAGGGTATCCCCTACAACGATCAATGACAGTTGTGTCTTCCATAGCCCGGGAACTCCAAAGAATGTATGTATGGGCAAGTGACATTATTCGGTAACACCATCCCAAACCTTTTTCGTTCTTCAGCACAGACTTAGGGAGGTGCGAAATAAACCACCTCACAGCAACGACATGCAACACATAAGAGTCCATCTTCTTCGCACAGTACGAGTGTAGAGGGCATGCAAGATATCACCCAATAGAGTAGGCACAGGATTGCGAGAAAGGAAAATCTTGACCATGTTCACATCTACAAAGGAATCCGGATTCGGGAAGAGAACCAAATTGTAGATAAGGAGAGCCAAGACATCTTCAAAAGCCCGAAAGTCTAAATTATCCCAGAATAGTTGAGCCTGGTCTATAAAAAATTTGGCTAGAAAGCCTTCGACCCCGCTTCGTGTTTCCCAATTGGATACTACATCATCCCGTTTCAAATGTAGAGCTGAGGCAATATCTTCTAATCTAGGAGTCTCTTCAATACCTGTGAAGGGTACCTGCTCAAGGATGGATATGCCTAATAAGTGAGAGAACTCTTCCAAAGTGGGAACCAGCTGGTAATCTGGAAAGGTGAAGCAATAATGCACAGGATCGAAGAACTGGAAAAGTACACTCATCATCTGCTCATCAAGCTTTGAGGTAACCAGGCTAAGAAGCTGGCCATGTCTCTTAATGAACATAGAAGTCTCAGAAACTCTTGAGGCTAACTCTTTAAGTTGAGAAGGTATTTGCACAAAGTTAACTCAGATGGTATTTCTGTGTACGGAAGCCATAATCTGCAAAACAGAACAAAGATAAATTCCCTCAGTCTTTGAAATGGTTAGTATAATGAAGTATAAATGCCATGTTATGATGCATGATGTCGTGATAAAAATAACAGGTATAGCAGATAACAGACATGGAAAAGGCAAACAAGTCACACAAAAGCCCTAAGTTTAAGGCTTGCATGGGGTCAAAGGTATTACCCTCTTGAAGTTCAATTGGTTTCAACCTGTCCTAGCAAAAGTAATTGGGTTCTAGAGGTTCTCAATATCACTGACCATCCTCCATCGGTCATGGTTTCAGCTAACGCAGTCTTTTCTTGCAGCCGGAACTATCTCGAGAGTATGGTCTCAATGAGTGTAGCATCGAGTATCAACCAATTCTCATCTTTACATCGAGGTCGGCTATCTCACTACTTTCTAATGGCCAAGTTGGTCGATTAAAGGTTCTAAGGTCAGTTGATGCTTAATGACACACATAGCGGCCCCGTATTCTCCTCGATTCTCCACAAGGGATACCGGTACCAACCAATGTGCCACATCAATGTAGCTACTTCTTCAACCATATCGGTCTACGCCGTACAGTTCCCTCACAGTTTATTGCTACTTACCTAAAAGGTGTTCCCAGATCCGGGTTAGGATCTATAGTAACTCCCAAACAAAAACCCTTAAAAGTAAAGCAACCAAAACAAACAAGAGAAGAAATTTATGATGAACTAAATCCTAAGGTATACCCCACTTATTAATTCCCCAACAGAGTCGTCAGTTCTGTGATACGGTGGCAGAACTGACTGTTTTGAAAAATGTTGGTTTGCGTTTTACGTTTTATATTCGCAAAATGTCGCGGTAAGCAAGAGTCGCCACCGACTTTTATTTTATCCAACCGGAAAGGAAAAAAGCACAGAAAAATTCCTTTTTCGAGATTTTGATTACGGGGGGTAGATTATAGAAAGGGAAGGTGCTAGCACCCTTTCTATCCGTGGTTTTCCACGGGCTCTTAGGTACTTGCTCATCTTTTTAAAATTGCTTGTGTGTGTTTGTTTCGAAATTTTTTTGTTTTACTTCGTTTTAACCCTTGTTTCTGTCCTCAAGAGTGTTACGAAGTTGTTTTTGAAAACTTTAGTTTGAAAACTGTTTGGTGTGAAAAAGTTGATTTGAGCAAGTACCTACTAGCATCTACCTACTCAAAAAAAAAGATCGTTTTTGTTCTCGTTTCCTTTAGACAATGCTATCCTACTATTGAGAAATAGCTAGCACCATCGTTGGAGTTGTAAGGGTCAATTTGAAAGGGACGTACGATCACTAAAGCAATGTTAGGACGTCTTAGTAATAACCCTAGATTCTTAAGATCATATTCGAGGCAACATTTCCGAGGCAACCTTTCCGAGGCAACATTTTTGAAAGGGACATTTGATCTTTTGTTTAGACAGGAGGGCAACCACTAAGACACCCTATACTTAATGATCATTTACCGAAGGCAACCGAAGTGAGAGTATACCCTAAGAGTGCGCATGTGCGAGTGATTTGATTTCAGTTATTATCTTTGCACATTAGGGTTTTCTAGCCATTTTAAATTATCATGCAATCTTGTCATACAATCCTATTAACATACATCTAAACAGTTAATATTTGCGAGAATTAAAATGCGGGAAAGTAAAACTACGCTATTACAAGGCTTCGGGGTAGGGATTAATTACATAGCCAAAAAACCCGTAAAAATGATAAATAAAGAAAGTCCTAATTTAAACTATTACATACCATGGGCAGTTACATTAATATTGCAAAAATTAATAAACGCGCGCGTTGAATCGAATGAAAAAATAATTAGGGTTTTGACCCCAACTAAGCCTAATTGCAATTTACAAGAAAAATCATTTTTTTGGTTTTTTTGTTATTTTGAGAAAATAAAGTTTAATTGAATAAATAAAAAAACCTTATTACTAATTAATTTAAATTTAAGAAAAATAATTAAATTAACCTATTTTTGTATTTTTTTTTATTTTATTTGAGAAATAAATAAAAATTAAATCACAAGCTAACCCTAATTTTTCTAATTGATTTTAATTATATATAAAAAGTTAGAATTTCCCTAAATTAAATTTAAACTAACATTAAATTAAATTTGATAAAATAAGAAACCTAATTCTAAATTTTGTGAAACTTGATTTTATGATTTTTTGTGAAAAAAAGAAATTGATTTTGTTAGGAAATAATTAAACAAATTAATTTAAATAAAAGAAGTAAATAAAAAAGAAAAGAATGGGCCTGGTGTTGTTCTAGAAAAGGGGGGTGCCATTTGCAAATCTGAGCCCAACAATTCCTGGCCCTTTTGACTTTTTCCAAATCCTGTGTGTACGCTTGATTGGGCGCATGGTGGACCCTCATGGGAGAAGCCTTGGATCTGGCACATTGATGATCTGATGCTTGGATGCTGATGATGTATGGTGGACACAGGGGATACATGTGCACCTGATTATGCCAAGAAAAATAATATGAAGCAATGTTGGGACCTGGGGATCGAACCCAGGTCCTTGAGCATTATCACACTGCACACTTACCAGCTGAGCTGGCTATGTTAGTTGTATAAACAATAACAAATGAATATTATATGATAAAAACAAAAGGCCAAGTTCTGAAACGCGCGTAATTCAAACTGGCAAACCATGAAGTGCCACGTATTCTTCTTCTTCCTCCCACCGTCGTTGTAAGTTTCATGACTTTTACCTACGGACACTGATTGTAGGTATAACCCTGTGCATTTCCAAAATCGCATACACGCATGATAAATGAAAACCAATGGTACCAATCAACTCGTTGCAACCTCACGAGCATCATGGTACCATTATTTATGGCCAATTGTTCCTGTATGAAAAATCCCTAAAAATGAACCACGAACCCTAGCCATGGCATCTTGGTGTACAGTCAATAAAAATGCAATTAATCATAACCATTAGTTTTCAAAAAACTTAAGGATTATGAATATATCAATTAATCATGCTAAATATGCAAGAATTAATGTATTCGAATTCAAGAAAATATGGAACCCGTGTGACTTTTACAGGGCGTTTCAAGGCGTGGGGAAACTTGCTAGCGATTGAAATAGGATCCTAGGATGTCCAGCAAACGATTGGTATGATCAGAATGGCTTGAGGTGGCCTGAAACCTGGAAATCAGTTTGCAACTTTTCCTTGAATTTTTTGTAATTCATTCTCTCCTTTGCACGCCTCCAACCTCTTCTCTTTTGATCTGCCCTTGTCCCTTATGTATTCAAGAATGTATTAGGGTTACAATTTGTTTCAAATCTTCTCCAATTATGAATATTGATTCATGATTTGATCCTTGAGAAAAATCTTTCCAAATCAAGCAAATTCAATCTTTTTCTGTCCATTTTGCACCTAGCACGATTTGATCTTGTTTCCAGCTGTGTAATGGACCTAATCATGCATAAAATCTCAAGATTTAATTAGCTTTTGATATTTTTACTATTTTATATTGATTTTATTTGATTTAAATGAAATAAAATCAAAATAAATAATAAAAATAAAAGAATGACAAATGGAAGGGCTCATGTGTCGTGGGTCACATTACAAACTCAGTGCAAGCATAAAAAGTTGGGCCCGTTTGACAAAAAATGCAATTTTGGACACCTTTGACTTTTGGCAATTTTGCAAAAAGGGTCAACTTTGCCAATACATAACTCTCTCAATTTTGAACATAGAGAGGTGTTCTTTGACTTTTTAGAAATATTAATATTTCCTCTAAGCAACCCTTTTGGTCTCATCTCAATTGAGTCTTCCATGTTCATTTAAGAAGCTTTGACCCAAAAGGTGTTTTTGTTGACTTTTCAAAATGACCTATAATGTCCAAATTCATATCTTCTTGTGAGTGCATATTTTGAACTTGGGAGCTGAATATGGACTATAGGGAATTACATCCTCTTCAAAATGAGCTTTGGATGGGTCATTTTTGATAAAGTATGAGAAAGTTATGCTTGGTCAAAGTTGAGTTGACTTTTCCTACAAAACCCTAATTTAGCAACTTTTGGGTTTTGATGAATTGTGAGCAATCCTTGAGGAATCATGATCAACCCTTGATATCAAATGATGAATAACACTTCAAAATGATAGTGTTGACCAAAAATCTTGATGTTTGACTGTATGTGGACCACAGTTGACTTTTGCCCTAGTACAGTCGATTTTCAGGTTTTTGAGCAAATTGACTGAGCAAACTTCCTCTGCAAGGCTTGAAACTTGACATGGATGATCTTGAGAATCATATTAGGACAATGGTAAGAATTTGGGATCCTTTGGAATCAAACTTCTTGATGCAAAATGAAATCCTAATTTAAGGTAGACTGCCTTAGGAGAGAGTTTGTCTGGTCAACCCTTAGACTTCCTTGAGCAATTTGAAGACCTTACTTGACATGTATTGAGAAATATGGGAGGGAAAATTTTGGGGTACAACACCTAAAAACTCTATGCAAGCCTAAACTTAAAGACTTGTTTGCCTTATGTGTATATGCTTACTTGTACATAACATCATACACATTCTCACTAACCATTTCAAGGATTTAGGAATTTATCTTTGTCTTTGTTTTGTAGGCCATGAACTCCATCCGAAGGAATACCATTAGAATCAACTTTGTGAGAGCACACCCTCAACTCCAAGAGTTAGCGTCAAGGGTACCTGAAGACTCTCCTTTCACCAAGAAATATGGTCGACTCCTCAGCTTGACTACCTCTAATTTCCAAGAAGAGATGATGTGCGTGATCTTCCAATGCTTGATCCCATTAATCATTGCTTCACTTTCCCTGACTATCAGTTAGTTCCAACACTAGAAGAAGTCTCTTTTCTATTAGGAGTTCCTGTTCTTGATCAAGCACCATTCACCAGTTTAGAAGGGATTTCATAACCTGAAGTTATTGTCGAAGCCTTGCATCTAAAGAGATCCGACATTGTATCAAATTTGGAGACAAGAAGCGGAGTTCAAGGGTTCCTAGCCAAGTTCTTATTGGAGAAGGCTCATTCATTTTGGGAAGATTTGGATTTTCAAGCCTTTGAGGATGTCCTAGCCCTTCTCATCTATGGTTTGGTTCTATTTCCCAACTCGGACCAATTCATAGATGTGAATGCCATCACGGTCTTTCTTTCTCGTAACCCTATACCTACCTTGCTGGGAGACATCTTACATTGTTTCCATACCCGTACCATGAAGAAAAGAAGAACTCTCTTGTGTTGTATTCCCCTACTTGCCAAGTGGTTTATTTTGCACTTACCTCGACCGACATTGAAGAACGAACAAATATTGACATGGTCTCAAAGGAGGATGTCCTTCACCCACCCTGATATCCATTGGTGTTCGAGGTCCTTAGCGGATACTTCTATCATTCACCGTTGTGGGGAATTCCCTAATGTCCCTCTACTTGGCATTATGGGAGGTATCACTTACAACCCTTGCTTAGCCTTGCGACATTTTGGTTACGCCTGAAGATATGGTCCTCATGATATGCTCATCCAAGGAGTGGTGTTCGATTACGAGAGCGACCATCAAGGCTATCGTCAAAGGTTTGCACGAGCTTGGATGATGGTAAACAAAGCAGATAGTGGGATATTGGGACGCAAGAATTCTATTCCCTTTGAATCTTATCTTAGGTGGGTGCGAGCACGTGATCAGAAGCTCATGATGCCTTACCCATCCATCCTACCAGTTATCATGGAGCTTGTCGCTGAAGAAGAAGTCCCGTATACTATCCTCTATCCGAACATCCCTACTTCTCTTGAAGACTTGCAAAAAGGTTGGATTCAGCTAAAGGAATAACGAGACACTTTCAAAGCTTATTTCTATGCGAGTGAGAAAATGGTTTTGGAGCTTACAAAGAAACTACATGAAAAACGGAGCTTAAACGCCTATCTCGCACCAAAGAGAATGCGTTCAACCTTTTTATCTTAGAGATTTATTTTGTAAGCCCAAGAGGCATGTTGTAATCATTTTGAACTAATTAATGAAAATTGACGTTTGTTCATTCTTTGTCTATACAAATTTAAATTTCATAAATCCTTGAAATCATTTGCATATACATCTTTCATACATCATAACATAATAGGTTTTCCACGACAGGTTTCCTTATCTTTCTGTTGTTTATTTTAGCAAGATAGATATCGAGAAAACAGTGAAAGACCTACAAGCACAAAACTCCAAGTTTCAAGAGACTCTGTTGACCCTAGCCAAGGGGCAACAAGACTTGATGGCGTTGCTACCAGACAAAAAGAAACCAGAGAGGAAAGCTTTAGTCAACATGGGTAGAAGATTCAGAGAGCCGGTCTGTCAGATACCGGTAGTGGAAGACTCATCTGAGGAAGACGAGAATCAGATTGGAGAAGCAAGGAGTACCCAGGCTGGGTGTATCAATGATCAAGCGTCTGATGATGAAGATTATTTTGACGAGCATTATCCTCCAGCCGATGTTAAGTACAAGCAGCTAGAAGACAGACTGAAGGCCGTTGAGATTCCAGCCGTCCCCGATTTGGATTTTGATGATTTAGGTTTAATATCTGGGGTTGTCATTTCCCACAAATTCAAGATACCAGTCTTTACAAAATACGATGGGGTTTCCTTCCCAAAACTTCACCTGAAGTCTTATGTGCGCAAAATTCAACCGCACACCACTGACAAAAAACTTTGGGTTCACTTCTTTCAAGAAAGCTTGGTTGAGACGCAACTAGAGTGGTTTTACCAATTGGAGGATTCCTGTATCTATACATGGGAAGACTTAGCTACCGCTTTCTACCACCAATACCAGTATAATGCCGACCTGGCGCCGGCAAGAGTTTCATTGCAAGACATGACAATGGGTAAGGATGAAGGGTTCAAAGAGTACGCCCAAAAGGGGAGGGATCTTTCCAGTAGGGTCCAACCACCATTAACCGATAGGGAACACATTGATATGTTTATGGGAACTTTATCTGGTCCATTTTTCAACTTGTTGGTTGGTTGTTCTTCTTCCGGTTTCACCGAGATGATCTTAACCGGTGAAAGAGTTGAAAGCGGTATCAAAAGCGGGAAGATTCCCATAGCATTTGCCTCCGCCTCCAATCTCATGAAGAAACCTTTTGTCGGGAAGGCAGAAACCAATGTTGTGTATGGGGAAAGGGCCTGTACCAAGAAGGATGACCGTCTGACTGTTAATGTTGTCTGGATTTCCAATCCACCTCCTGTTCAAAGACAATCCACCAATCATCAACAATTTGAGACTCCACGAAGACAATTCACAAGGATATGCATGTCGTTATCCCAAGCCTTACAACACCTACAAAAGGCTAATTTGGTGACACTGCGTGATCCTCCGGCCAATCCAGATACCTCTTCACCTAAATACAATCCAAATACCAAGTGTGCATATCACTCAAATAGTCTCGGGCATGAGACTGACCAATGCTGGGCATTGAAGAATAAAATTCAAGACTTAATAGACAACAAGACCATTGAATTTGATACTCCTCCAACTCTGAATGTAATCATCGCGCCTATGCCAAATCATGGAAAGGGTGTCAATTCTGTTGAAGACACCATTTTTATTTCCTCTGTCAAAGACTTGACTACTCCATTAACCATTATCAAAATGAATCTGTTGAAAGTCGGGATTTTCCCTGGCTGTTTGAAGGATTGCGATTGTTGTGCCAGACAACTCAATGGATGCAAAGGGCTGAAGGAAGGCATTCAACTCCTGATGAATAACCATGAGATCCTATTTAAGAAGACTCCATTCACCAAAAGTTTGACCAATAAGATTGAAGACCTCTCCATCATAACTATCTCAAATAAGCCTCTTAGGATCTCCTCCAAGGGTCCTATCAGGATTTCAAATGAATTGACTGTTGCTCCTCTGATAATTACCGCTCCCAGGCTAGTTCCTTACTCTTCCAACAAAGCAGTGCCATGGAACTATGGTGCTGAGGTGTTTTACCATGGAATAAAGCAAGACACTTGGATTGAAGAAAGCAAAGTTGATGACATTGGCAATATTACTGGCTCTAGTAAGGTGACCAGAACTGGGAGAATCTTTTCACCCAACATCTCACCACTAACTGTTACAAAGACGCTTGTCCGCATCACTGTTGCTAAGCCAAGTACTGACACAAGGGGAAAGGAGAAAGTAGTTGAGCCAGCTGAGATAGAAATACCCACAAAAGGCATTGCTATTGATGAAACTTCCACTCGAGAAATGGATGAGATCTTGAAAATTATAAAAAGGAGTGATTTTAAGATTGTGGAGCAGTTGGGGCAAACCCCTTCCAAGATTTCCATGTTACTTTGATACTTTGTTTTGATAATCATGCTCGGGCATTAATCAAATTCTTGAAGAAGGCTCATGTCCCTCATGACACCACGACAGGCCAGTTTGGAAATTGTGTGGCAAGCTTGACGGCCGGCAATGGTTTGGGGTTCTCAGATGCTGATTTGACACCACTAGGAAAGAATCATAACAAAGCTATGCATGTTTCTGTTGAATGTAAGGGGACTACCCTAGCACATGTTCTGGTTGACACTGGATCTTCTTTAAACGTGCTACCCAAGGGGGCTTTAGACCGGTTAGACTGTTAAGGACTGGTGTTGAAGCCGAGTGATATTATTGTGAGGGCTTTCGATGGGTCTAAAAGGACGGTTCATGGAGAGGTGGATCTCCCGGTCAAAGTGGGCTCATAGATTTTCAACTCTACTTTCTATATCATGGACATCCATCTTTCTTACTCTTGTTTGCTGGGTCACCCTTGGATCCATGGAGCAGGGGCAGTAACATCTACGCTTCACCAAAAGCTAAAGTATCTAGTCAAGGGAAGGATTGTCACTGTTTGCGGTGAGGAGGAATTCATGGTAAGCCATATCAATCCTTTCAAGTATGTGGAGATGGATGGCGAATTTATAGAAACCCCGTGCCAGAATTTTGAAGTTGTTCCGCTTATGGTTGTGTTGTACCCAAAATTTTTCCCTCCCATATTTCTCAAGACATTTCAAGAATAACTTCCAAGTTGCTCAAGATGGCTCAAGGGTAGGACAGTCAAATCACCTCCTAAGGCAGTCAAGTCAAAATTAGGGTTTTGTGTTGCATCAAGGACCTCACATCCAAATGACCTCAAGTTCTCCCCAATGTCCTAATAGGTTCTTAAGTTCATCCATGTCAAATTTCAAGCCTTGCAGAGGAAGTTTGGTCAGTCAATAGCTCAAGAGGTCCAAAAATCGATTGTGCTAGGGCAAAAGTCTACTGTGACCTACAGACAGTCAAACCTCAAGAATTTTTGTCAACATTCTCATTTTGAAGGATATTTCATCATTTGATCAAGGTTTGATCATGATTCATCAAGGATTACTCATGATTCATCAAGATTCAAAAGTTATTAAATTAGGGTTTTATAGGAAAAGTCAACCCAACTTTGACCAAGCATAACTTTCTCATACTTTATGAGAAATGACCCATCCAAAGCTCATTTTGAATATGATTTAATTTCCTACAATCCATCTTTACACCCCAAGATCAAGAAATGCTCTCACAAAAAGTTACAAATTTGGACATTATAGGTCATTTTTGAAAGTCAACAAAAACACCTTTTTATCCAAAGCTTATAACTTTATAATGGAACATCAAGATGAGATGAGACAAAAATGGTTGATTAGAGGACATCTCAAGGTTTCTAAAAAGTCAAAGAACACCTCCAAAAGTTCAAAATTGAAGAAGTTATGCCTTGTTGAAGTTGGGCATTTTTCCAAAATTGCCAAAAGTCAACTATCCTCAAAACTCCAATTTTTGACAAAAGGGCCCACTTTTTTCCACTTGATATAGTCTTTTCATGCCACACACGTGTTCCATCTTTAATTTCATGGACATTCATCTATTTTTCTATTTTATTTCATTTTTATTAATTTAATTCATTATTAATCAATATTAAATCAAATAAAATCTAAAAATTGATGTAATAAGATTCTTGTGGTCATTACAGCTTGCAAATATCATATAATACTCAATCAAATTCGTGCCAAGTCAAAACATGCACAAAATCTCAGATTTGATGCAAATATGGCAACTTGATTATGGTGATCAAAAGCAAATCTTCCATCTTCAATGCATAAGGATTATGGCCCAAGTTTTGACCTAAACACATTCCATTATATGCACACAAGAGAGGCAGACCTAGAACACGCACAAAGCTCTGTAGAAACGGCCATACAAAGTTTGGAAAAAGGCTTGAAAAGTGAGAGATCAAAAACAACATTGGAGCACGATTCAGTCAAAAAGCTCAACACTACTCTCTTGCCTGATATCCAGTGAAGCAATACCAATCAAAATCAAGCATTTTCATTGCCTAAAACTCACTGTAAGTCTCCATGAACCTTGCTCTGAACATGACTTCGTGAAACCATTTCCTTGCATCCTCTTGCCAATATTTTTGTATAATCACGCTTGCCCTTAAATTTCCAGTCGTTCTGCATCATTCAATTGTTTCTTTTGTAGCTTGTACCTCCCTACCCGAACCTAGGGTTTTGGAGGTTTCCATTTGGGGTTTCATTTTGCAGGGACAATTAGGATGAATCTTGGCCATGGTTGAACTCAGGAGGAAAGGGCGATCACGTCCATGCGCTTGGATGGGATTTTTATGGCCTAGAACGAGTCCTTGAGACAAGCTACGAATCTTCCAGTGGATAAAGATCCGCAAGTAAATAACCAGAGACTTTGTGAAGAAGACGACCACGCGTCTTCTCCTTACTGGGTCGTTCAAATCTCGCGCCACACTTTTTTTTATTTTTCAGGCTTAGTGTGTTGTTTTGCATATATTATTTATTGCCTATTCTAATAACATATGTGCAAGCCAATAGAGTTGGCAAGACAGGCGTGTCATTGAGCATTGGGACCTGGGTTCGAATCCCAGGTCCCCTAAAACTTTATTGCAATTTTATTTCAGGCGTTCATATGCAGCATTCCAAGTGTGGTGTACCATACGTCTCTAGATCTCAGTTGCCAAGTGGCCCACTAGGCAGATCCATTGGCCAAAGTTGAAGGACCATCATACTCCCTGGTCAACAAGCACGCGTTGGATCCCAAAGGTCAAAGCAGACTGGACGTTTTGGGCCATGGAATTTGCTAGATTCACCTCTTTTTTGGGCCCACACCCCCTGAGTATTTCTTTTTACATTTTATTTCTTTTCCGTATTTATTTATTTTATTATTATTATTATTATTATTATCTTAATTAATTAATTAACCAATTAACTTTTTTCATAAAATCAGAAAACAAAATAATGTTTTTTTTATTATTTCCATTAATTTTATTATTTATTTTTGTAAATAAACATTAATTAATTTATTTAGTCTAATTAGGTACAATTTTAATACCTTTTGCATTAAATTAAAATTAACATAGAATTAGGGTTTTAATATCTTTTAACCATTCTTATTTTATTTCCTTAAATAATAAAAAACCAAAAAATATTTTCATTTAATTAATTAATTCAATTATTAATTTAGACTAATTTTTAATTCAAAAAAATAACAAAAATATGCTTTATTGAATAAAAAAGGGTCAAAACCCTAAAAACACTTCGATTTAATTTTCTCGCGCGCGTATTATTTTTTTGGTCCATATTTCAATATTGTAACTGCTTCGAGAATGTAATAGTTTTTAAATTAGGATTTTATTTATCGCTTTTATTTACTTTTCGCAATTTAATTTCAAAGGGTTTGTCTTTGGCGATGTAAATACCCGACGCCTTGTAATAGCTTAGATTTATTTTACGCAATTTAATTTCCGCAACCATTAACTGTTAGATGTTTGAATAATAGGCAATGCATGACAAGATTAATCTTTAACCTAAAATTAACAATAGCTCACCATAACATGTACAAAGATAATATAACTGAAAAACAATACACTCGCACATGCCACTCTTAGGGTACACCTCACTTGGTTGCCTCGAACGTGGTAATTGAGTATAGGAAGTTTTAGAGGTCGTCCTCTTGTCCAAAGATCATAAGTTGCCTCAAAACGGTTGCCTCGGAAAAATGATCTAGGATATTAGGGTAACCGCTAAGGCGTCCTAACGTTGCTTTAGTGACCACACGTCCCTTAATCTAATTGACCCGAAAACTCCAACGACGATGCTACCTACTCCTCAATAGTGGGATAGCACTGTCTAAAGGACATTTGTACAGTTTAATTCCTTTTTGAGTAGGTAGATGGTTCTTAAGTAATTGCTCCTTTTAAAACAAAACAAAACTTTTCGCACTTACACTCTTCTCAAAACAAAAACTCTTTTCAAACCCACAAACACAAAGAAAAGCAAACTTTTGAAAACATAATGAGCAAGTACCTAAGAGCCCATGGATAACCACGGATAGAAAGGGTGCTAACACCTTCCCTTTCTATAATCTACCTCCCGAACCCGAAAAACGTCTCGAAAAGGAATTTTTATGTGCTTTTGTCCTTTCCTTGTTGGATAAAATAAAAGACGGTGGCGACTCTTGCTTACCGCGACATTTTGCGAAAACAAACGCAAACGCGAACCAGAATTCCAAAACAGTCAGTTCTCATTCCCACCGATCACAGAACTGGCGACTCTGCTGGGGAAAAACTTATACGTGAGGTGTACCTTAGGATTAGATCACTATGTTTTCAATTGTATGCTTTGTATGCTTTAATTTTGTGGGTTTGTATCGGAGTTCTATAGATCCTAACCTGGATCTGGGGATACCCTTTAGGTAAGTAGCAATAAACTGTGAGGGATCTTTCCGGTGTAGACCGACACGGATGAAGCAGTAGCTACGTTGGTGTGGCACTTTAGTCTGTACCGATATCTCTTGTGTTGGAACGAGGAGAATATGGGTCTTATAAGGGGTCATTAATCACCAACTGACCTTAGAACCTTTAAATTGACCAACTTGGCCATAGAACAGTAGCAGTATGCTACACTCATTGAGACTAAACTCTTGCGATGATTCCGGCCACAAGAAAAGGTTGCTAAACTGGAATTATGACTGATTGAGGGTAGTCAGTGATATTGAGATCCTCTAGAACCCGGTTACTATTTTTAGGACAGGTTTAAACCAACTGAACTGAAAGAGGGTAGTACCTAAACTCCATGCCAGCCTAAACTTAAGGCTGTTTGTGTGACTTGTGTGCCTTCAAACTTGAACTACTTGCACATTCTTGTTATCTGACAACATGAGTTCCTTGCAGGTTTTGTTTACAGTCCTTATCCAATAATTTGGATTTATTGCAGGGTTTACTTACATCACTTCACACTTTTGCTTAAACGCATAGCATACACATCATAACATTATGCCTTAACATTTCCTTAACCATTTCAAGGATCTAAAGGGTCTGTGATGCAGGTTATGGTAAATCAAAGGGCTAGCAAGGGGCAAAAGGGATTTATTTTCCTCTAGCCAAGGTTGTCTAGAAATCAAAACACGATAATTTGAGTCAGGGGCTATGACCCACTCGATATGGTGAGCTTGACTCTTGAAGAAGGACTCTCAATAACATGAAGTTCCTTCAATCAAAGCTACAAGATTCAAATTCTAACAGTTTCTTGTTTACCCCGCGAGGTCCTTGAAAACATTGCATACATATATCATACATATCATTGCATAACAGGTCTTCTAGTACAGGTCTCTCATGTTCTCGCTGTTTATTTAAGCAATGGCTCTCCAACAAGACAACCAAGATCTCCGGGCTCAAAACGCTCGACCTCAAGAAATGTTCTTGAACCTATCCCAGGGGCAGGAAGAAGTAAAAGCTCTCCTCACAAGGGGCTTAGTCCTAGGGAATCCAGGCGGCATTAGGAATGATCAGTTAGAAGGGCTACAAATCGAGTTGGAAACAATGAAGATCCAGATGATGGGACAGCTGGTGGGCCAGATGGCTCTCATTCAAGACCTGGCTCAAAGACAAGAAGAGCTCAGGGTCCTCGTCAACAAACTACTTCAAAATGACCAAGTGGGGCAAACAACTAGGGTTGAAGATCAAGTCATCATTCAACCACCTTTGGGGCAAGAAGACAAGGGAAAAGCTCCTCAGCTTGCTTCAAGGTCACAAGCCCAGCATCAACCTCACCAGCGTCAACGGGGTAATCGGTGTAAGCAAAATACGTCTGGAAGACATTTCTCTGAGACTGATATACCATCATCTCTAATACTGAAATGCTTGTTGGAGGTCAATCTGATTCCTTTAAAGGATCCTCCCCGAAATCCCAATACCTCTGCTCCTAGCTATCATCCCGACGTAGTTTGTGCATACCACTCCTATAGTCTTGGACATGACACCGACGACTGTTGGGCTTTGAAAAACAAGATCCAAGACTTGATTGACAGAAGAGTGCTGGAATTCATGTCGGATGGCGAAATGAAAATCTTCCGTTGAGGGTTCTCCACCTCAAATGACTAAGTTCAAATTAAGAGACTTTTGTTCATTTAAATTCTGAAGTTGTATCTTTCTTTGCTTATTCAAACAATTATTATCATGTTAAACTTTATTACTTTATCAATGCATTGCATATGTCTGTTCTGAATCAATCCATTCGCATTCACTATATTCAAATTGCTTTCATTTTTTGTAATGTTCAACTCTCGATTAAAAAATTCTAAGCCTTTTGAGGGAGGATGACGAAAATGATATCAAAATCTCTACAGTATGCTTTTGAACAGACCCCGCTGACGAGGTACAGGCATTGTTTCAAATCCTAAACAGTGGAGTTATAAGGAAGATAATCCCTAGTCAACCCCTTTGAGCCAAAGAAGTTGGAGTTTTTCTTTTCACAAATTAAAACCCTTAATTATAACCTGAGGCAGGGTAGTTTTCTCAGTTAATTCAGGTGCATAATGAATGGCATCAAAGAAGTCCTTCCAAAACAAAAAACGGTGTTGGTTCCATATAATCGTAAGGACAGGCAGTCATTATCTCTCAAAATAAAAGCCCAATAAGTCAAAACCTATGAAGAAGACTTAAGAAAAATTGGGGCATCCCGCTGGCTGTAAATACAAAAAGAAATAGTTCAGGCAAAAGACAGGGATAATAAAATCACAAAGAGGTCCTAAAAGCTCTCAACAAAAATGACTGCCTGTTCAAAATAAATTGTCAGTATCCGAACCATCACTGGAATATCAGAGCAAAGACTCAAACGGGATCTAATGCACGATTAGCTGAGTTTAGGATCGAAGAACATCACGAAGAACGGGTGGGTACAAATGAAATTTGAGCCTTTATCCTTTATTTCTTAAACCATGAACCAGGCCACGTTATAACCCTTAAAAAGTCCTAGCTGAAGCATGGGTCAGTCTGAAAGCATACTGTTACAAAGTTATCCTGACTCTTGTAGGGCTTGCTGTAAATCCTGAGTTGACATCACATTTTACAAAAATTCGCTTGTTTTATTAAAAACTGCATTTTCAAAGAACTTCAAAACAGACATAAGCTTTGCATTCTTAAAATAACATTGTTTGCATACGACTATTTGCTCAAATAGTAGAGAAATTCGCACGACGAATATCCAGTGAACAAAAACCGTTTCAATAAAAAAGGTCACCTCAAGAAGAAAAAAAACACTTCCAATCCAGGGGCACGACATGAGCATTGTCCATCATCTGGGGCAGTTAAGTCAAGATTCAAGGAATCTCTCAAAATGCCAAATAGCTAGGGGAAAATCTCCATCTGAATCAATTGGGGAATTGGACATGAATTCCAGCAACGAATCTTGCACGATCAAACGAAGATCTTCTGGTAGTATGGTAACATAACACTACCAACAGTGGCACCTCCCTACATCCTGAGAGCATGGACATAGTCAAAAAAGTACTACGCATAATCCAAGACCCGCTAGGTTGACTGGCCTAGGCAAAAATAAGGGCTTCCCGACGAACCAAAAGGGTTCGGGAAAAAATAAGGGATGAAAATGAAAAATTTGTACACCCGGCAAGTCGAAAACCTGAAAAGGCGGCTTGGGCAAAAAAGGGTATCCCGGTGAACTGAAAACCCGAAAGGGTGGTCCAGGAAAAAAATTAGGGATCAAAGCATACGACTATGTCTCGTCATCTCGTCACTTGCCTACCAGAAGAAGACTTGTCATTTCAATCGAAAGATACCAAGCACCTCATAGGTTGGGATAATACTCGATCCACAAGGCCTCCGCAGGCACCTTCTCCCGCAGAAACAGGGGCAATAAAATTGTCCAAACTGTACAGTTGTTCTGCTCACCAGGTACCAAGGTATATTCAACTGAAGAATATGGCTACGATACCTTCACTCCCCGCAGAATAAGACAGTAATGGTAGCTCTCCCGGCTGAGACTTGCAACCATGAACGAATCAGCAATGCTCTCCCTAAGCAGAGTTAATCTACCATCAGTCCTAAAAAGGTTTGGTATCCTCAGAAGTTTTTAATCTTCCCTAGCGGAGTATAAAGATATCCTCCAGCAAGTATAAGAGCATCCCCGGCAGTCTTAATATTCCTCAACAGAATATAAGAATGTTCCCCGGTGGAATACAAGATACCCCTAGTGGAGTTATTTCCCCAGCGCAGTCTAAAAAAGGCTTCCCCGCCAGAGTTGAATCACCTTACCCAGTAGATTCTGGAAGCTTATCCCCTGCAGAGCACAAATAAATATCCCCAGCCAAATTCATAAGGTTATCCTCACAAGAGTCTAACTGGGTTATCCTCAGCAAGTTGCAACTGAAGGATCATCCCCAGCGAAGTTCTTTCTATCCCCAGCGGAGTTCATCATTAAAATCCCCAACAGAGTTTATCAACAGAATCCCCAGCGGAGCTATCATTAAAATCTTCAATAGAACGCATCAATTCCCCACAGAGTAATTCCCCTCGGAGTAATCTCTTCATCAAATTTATTCCCCAACGGAGCTCTTTTCTCCTGCAGGTTTATTCGCACAACCATCTTCGTTCATCATCCCCAGCGGAAATGAAGAACTCAACTTTATTCTCCAGCAGCTCCGGGATTTATTTTCCCCAGCTAAAACATCACACTTGCATACATCATGATACATGCATATACGCATCATACGAATACAACTTCATTTATTATTGAGAATATCATTTCCTGATCCATATCATGCATTGCATATGACTGACCTTTACCTTTCAGGAAAGATACAGTTAAAGTTATCAGTTACGTCGAAGACCTGACCGGCTCTTAAATCTCAATTGAATTATCCTCGGCTGAATTTCGGATAAGGTTCTCAATCTCGACAATTTCTCTACGTCATAGTATGGACGAGTACTATAACCTCGACGGTATACTCCGTGGAGCACGAGTCAGTTCCTAGATCTTGATGTTTCCCTACGTCATAGTATGGACGAGTACTATAACCTAAACGGTATACTCCATTAAGCACGAGTCAGTTCCTAGATCTTGATGTTTTCCTCCTTCATAGTTGGACGAGTTCTATAACCTCAACGGTATACTCCATTGAGCACGAGACAGTTCCTAGATCTTGATGAAGATGTTTCCCTATGTCATAGTGTGGACGAGTACTATAACCTCGACGGTATACTCCGTGGAGCACGAGTCAGTTCCTAGATCTTGATGTTTCCCTACGTCATAGTATGGACGAGTACTATAACCTCAACGGTATACTCCATTGAGCACAAGTCAGTTCCTAGATCTTGATGTTTTCCTCCGTCATAGTGTGGACGAGTTCTATAACCTCAACGGTATACTCCATTGAGCACGAGACAGTTCCTAGATCTTGATGTAGATGTTTCCCTACGTCATAGTGTGGACGAGTACTATAACCTCGACGGTATACTCCGTAGAGCATGAGTCAGTTCCTAGATCTTGATGTTTCCCTACGTCATAGTGTGGACGAGTACTATAACCTCAACGGTATACTCCATTGAGCACGAGTCAGTTCCTAGATCTTGATGTTTTCCTCCATTATAGTGTGGACGAGTTCTATAACCTCAACGGTATACTCCATTGAGCACGAGATAGTTCCTAGATCTTGACGAAGATGTTTCCCTACGTCATAGTGTGGACGAGTACTATAACCTCAATGGTATACTCCATTGAGCACGAGTCAGTTCCTAGATCTTGATGTTTTCCTCCGTCATAGTGTGGACAAGTTCTATAACCTCAACGGTATACTCCATTGAGCACGAGACAGTTCCTAGATCTTGATGAAGATGTTTCCCCCCAATTGGATTATGGACAGGTTCCTAAGACTCAGCCGAGGAATTCTCTCAGTTGAATTACAGGCAAGTTCCTAAATCTCAACAAAGGTTAGACTTCCCCAGCAGAATCTTTTACAACAACAGGTATGCAAGTTCTCGTTAAGGAATCTCTTACGCGATCGACACTCCTGCAGATGGAATCTGTAAGCCCATCCTCCTACCAACAATCTCCAAATGGCATTTTTAATCCCATTCCCAACATCACAATGCTGATGCTACACCATGCGAGTGCAAATTTTTGGGCACTCTAGTGTTCAATTATCTTCCACCTTCGGATCACGAAAGGCTCGAAAGCCAATCTATATCCTCAGGTTTAAGAAAATTGAACAGGGGCAACTGTTGTACCCCAAAATTTTCCCTCCCATATTTCTCAAGACATTTCAAGAATAACTTCCAAGTTGCTCAAGATGGCTCAAGGGTAGGACAGTCAAATCACCTCCTAAGGCAGTCAAGTCAAAATTAGGGTTTTGTGTTGCATCAAGGTCCTCACATCCAAATGACCTCAAGTTCTCCCCAATGTCCTAATATGTTCTTAAGTTCATCCATGTCAAATTTCAAGCCTTGCAGAGGAAGTTTGGTCAGTCAATTGCTCAAGAGGTCCAAAAATCGACTGTGCTAGGGCAAAAGTCAACTATGACCTACAGACAGTCAAACCTCAAGATTTTTTGTCAACATTCTCATTTTTAAGGATAATTCATCATTTTATAAAGGGTTGATCATGATTCATCAAGGATTGCTCATGATTCATCAAGATTCAAAAGTTACTAAATTAGGGTTTTGTAGGAAAAGTCAACCCAACTTTGACCAAGCATAACTTTCTCATACTTTATGATAAATGCCCCATCCAAATCTCATTTTGAAGATGATGCAATTTCCTACAATCCATCTTCACACCCCAAGATCAAGAAATGCTCTCACAAAAAGTTAAACATTTGGACATTATAGGTCATTTTTAAAAGTCAACAAAAATACCTTTTTTTTTCCAAAGCTTATAACTTGCACATGGAACATCAAAATGAGATGATAACAAAAGGGTTGATAAGAGTACATCTAAAGGTTTCTAAAAAGTCAAAGAACACCTCCAAAAGTTCAAAATTGAAGAAGTTATGCCTTGTTGAAGTTGGGCATTTTTCCAAAATTGCCAAAAGTCAACTATCCTCAAAACTCCAATTTTTTACAAAAGGGCCCACTTTTTTCCACTTGATATAGTCTTGTCATGCCACACACGTGTTCCATATTTAATTTCATGGACATTAATCTATTTTTCTATTTTATTTCATTTTTATTGATTTAATTCATTATTAATCAATATTAAATCAAATAAAATCTAAAAATTGATGTAATAAGATTCTTGTGGTCATTACAGCTTGCAAATATCATATAATACTCAATCAAATTCGTGCCAAGTCAAAACATGCACAAATCTCAGATTTGATGCAAATATGGCAACTTGATTATGGTGATCAAAAGCAAATCTTCCATCTTCAATGCATAAGGATTATGGCCCATGTTTTGACCTAAACACATTCCATTATATGCACACAAGAGAGGCAGACCTAGAACACGCACAAAGCTCTGTAGAAACAGCCATACAAAGTTTGGAAAAAGGCTTGAAAAGTGAGAGATCAAAAATAACATTGGAGCACGATTCAGTCAAAAAGCTCAACACTACTCCCTTGCCTGATATCCAGTGAAGCAATACCAATCAAAATCAAGCCTTTTCATTGCCTAAAACTCACTGTAAGTCTCCATGAACCTTGTTCTGAACATGACTTCGTGAAACCATTTCCTTGCATCCTCTTGCCAATATTTTTGTATAATCACGCTTGCCCTTAAATTTCCAGTCGTTCTGCATCATTCAATTGTTTTTTTTGTAGCTTGTACCTCCCTACCCGAACCTAGGGTTTTGGAGGTTTCCATTTGGGGTTTCGTTTTGCAGGGACAATTAGGATGAATCTTGGCCATGGTTGAACTCAGGAGGAAGGGGCGATCACGTCCATGCGTTTGGATGGGATTTTTATGGCCTAGAACGAGTTCTTGAGAAAAGATACGAATCTTCATGCGGATAAAGATCCGCAGGTAAATAACCAGGGACTTTGTGAAGAAGAAGACCACGCGTCTTCTCCTTTCTGGGTCATTCAAATCTCGCGCCACACTTTTTTTTATTTTTCAGGCTTAGTGTGTTGTTTTGCATATATTATTTATTGCCTATTCTAATAACAGATGTGCAAGCCAGTAGAGTTGGCAAGACAGGCGTGTCATTGAGCATTGGGACCTGGGTTTGAATCCCAGGTCCCCCAAAACTTTATTGCAATTTTATTTTAGGCGTTCATATGCAGCATTTCAAGTGTGGTGTACCATACGTCTCTAGATCTCAGCTGCCAAGTGGCCCACTAGGCAGATCCATTGGCCAAAGTTGAAGGACCACCATACTCCCTGGTCAACAAGCACGCGTTGGATCCCAAAGGTCAAAGCAGGCTGGACGTTTTGGGCCATGGAATTTGCTAGATTCACCTCTTTTTTGGGCCCAGCACCCCCTGAGTATTTCTTTTTACATTTTATTTATTTTCCTTATTTATTTATTTTATTATTATTATTATTATTATCTTAATTAATTAATTAACCAATTAACTTTTTTCATAAAATCAGAAAAAAAAATAATGTTTTTTTTATTATTTCCATTAATTTTATTATTTATTTTTGTAAATAAACATTAATTAATTTATTTAGTCTAATTAGGTACAATTTTAATACCTTTTGCATTAAATTAAAATTAACATAGAATTAGGGTTTTAATATCTTTTAACCATTCTTATTTTATTTCCTTAAATAATAAAAAACCAAAAAATATTTTCATTTAATTAATTCAATTATTAATTTAGACTAATTTTTAATTCAAAAAAATAACAAAAATATGCTTTATTGAATAAAAAAGGGTCAAAACCCTAAAAACACTTCGATTTAATTTTCTCGCGCGCGTATTATTTTTTTGGTCCATATTTCAATATTGTAACTGCTTCGAGAATGTAATAGTTTTTAAATTAGGATTTTATTTATCGCTTTTATTTAATTTTCGCAATTTAATTTCAAAGGGTTTGTCTTTGGCGATGTAAATACCTGACGCCTTGTAATAGCTTAGATTTATTTTCCACAATTTAATTTCCGCAACCATTAACTGTTAGATGTTTGAATAATAGGCAATGCATGACAAGATTAATCTTTAACCTAAAATCAACAATAGTTCACCATAACATATACAAAGATAATATAACTGAAAAACAATACGCTCGCACATGCCACTCTTAGGGTACACCTCACTTGGTTGCGTCGAACGTGGTAATTGAGTATAGGAAGTTTTAGAGATCGTCCTCTTGTCCAAAGATCATAAGTTGCCTCGAAACGGTTGCCTCGGAGAAATGATCTAGGATATTAGGGTAACCGCTAAGGCGTCCTAACGTTGCTTTAGTGACCAGACTTCCCTTAATAGAATTGACCCGAAAACTCCAACGACGATGCTACCTACTCCTCAATAGTGGGATAGCACTGTCTAAAGGACATTTGTACAGTTTAATTCATTTTTGAGTAGGTAGATGGTTCTTAAGTACTTGCTCCTTTTAAAACAAAACAAAACTTTTCGCACTTACACTCTCCTCAAAACAAAAACTCTTTTCAAACCCATAAACACAAAGAAAAGCAAACTTTTGAAAACATAATGAGCAAGTACCTAAGAGCCTGTGGATAACCACGGATAGAAAGGGTGCTAACACCTTCCCTTTCTATAATCTACCTCCCGAACCCGAGAAATGTCTCGAAAAGGAATTTTTCTGTGCTTTTGTCCTTTCCTTGTTGGATAAAATAAAAGACGGTGGCGACTCTTGCTTACCGCGACATTTTGCAAAAACAAACGCAAACGCGAACCAGCATTCCAAAATAGTCAATTCTCATTCCCACCGATCACAGGTTGCTACTGCCAAAATTTCCTATGACATGCCCAAAGATGATAAGGTTGTGCCAAAGATGGTTTCCTTTAAGGATGCTCGTGCTGCAGTTGAACAAGGAAGTTGTAATACCTGGGGGCAACTCCATAAAATCCCGTTTAAAGTAGACAAATGTGGGTTGGGTTTCACTATCAAGGCTCAAAGGGAAGTGAGGCGCGCTCGTGCGGGAAAACCCCCTCTCTGTATTGGAAATCATTGAATTAACGTTATGGAGGATTCTGATAATGAATGTTCCTTCAACGAATGGATATACCCTACTACGACAGAGCTCAACAATTGGCACGCAAAGGACTTCATTCCCATCTCCTTCATTGAGGAGTAATCACTTGTTTTTGCTTTCTTTTAATTCAAGAACATTATGTCTGTAATATTAAACCATGACTTTTAAGTCGTGTGCCTGGCCCGGGGAACTATGGTCCATTTGCCAAGGGTTTTATTTATGTTCATCTTATCATATGATCATTCAATATAAACCATTGGACTTTTTTGCATTCGAACTTTTGTGTTCATTGTCTTTCTTTTTCTTCAATGCATTTTTCAAAATAGCCATGTATCTTACATGCACACACGCACATTCTTGCAGGTCCCCATCAACTCTGGATCTCATTGCCAATGACTCTACTATTACCGACTATGATTTCGAATATCCAATTAACCAAGCCGGAGACGAAGGCAAGGAAGATTGTGAAATACCGAGAGAACTAGCCAGACTTCTATTACAAGAGGAAAAAGTTATTCAGCCGCACGAAGAGTTAGTTGAAGTCATCAATCTAGGTAACGAGATAGACAAGAAAGAAGTCAAGATCGGCACTAACTTGGAAAGTAATGTCAAAAGCAGGTTGGTTCAGATGTTGCATGATTATGTGGAAGTGTTTGCTTGGTCCTATGAAGATATACCAGGGGTTGGATACCGACATTGTAGTCCATTATCTGCCGACAAAGGAAGATTGTCCTCCTGTCAAACAAAAAGTTCGTCGCATGAGGCCTGACATGTCTGAAAAGATAAAAGTTGAGGTGATTAAACAATTTGATGCAGGATTCCTAGTTGTGACATCTTATTCCCAATGGGTTGCAAACATAGTTCCAGTGCCGAAGAAAGACGGAAAAGTTTGTATGTGTGTAGATTATAGGGATCTGAATAGGGCAAGCCCCAAGGATGACTTCCCTCTACCTCACATTGATGTCTTGGTCGATAAATCTGCTCAGCATAAAGTCTTATCTTTCATGGATGGTTTCTCTGGCTATAATCAAATTAGGATGGCTTCTGAAGAAATGGAGAAGACCAATTTCGTTACATAATGGGGCACCTTTTGCTACAAGGTCATGTCGTTCGGATTAAAGAATGCAGGGGAAACATATCAAAAGGCTATGATAGCTTTGTTTCATGATATGATCCATCATGAGATAGAGGTATATGTCGATGATATGATTGCAAGATCACAAACTGAAGAGGAACATCTCAATCACCTATACAAGCTATTCGAGAGGCTGAAAAAGTAAAAATTGATTTTGAACCCCAATAAGTACACCTTCGAAGTACGATCTGGAAAGCTTCTAGGTTTTGTTGTCAGTGGTAAAGGCATCAAAGTCGATCCTACTAAGGTAAATTCCATCCAAGAAATTCCAGTTCCCCACTCTAAAAAGTAAGTTAGAGGATTCTTGGTTTATCTCAACTACATCGCCCGCTTCATATCTCACTTAACTGCTACTTGTGAGCCAATCTTCAAACTCTTGAAGAAAGATCAAGTAATCAGATGGAATGATGAATGCCAAGTTGCCTTCGACAAAATCAAAGAATATCTACCAGAACCTCCTATCCTCATGCCTCCAGTTGAAGGAAGACCCTTGGTCATGTATTTGACGGTACTAGAGAATTCTATGGGGTGTGTTTTGGGCCAACATGACGAGGCTGGCCGAAAAGAGCATGCTATTTACTACCTGAGCAAAAAGTTTACTGATTGTGAAACCAGATATTTACTGCTCGAGAAAACTTGTTGTGTTCTGGCATGGGCTGCTCGCTGTCTAAGACAGTATATGTTGACTCATACCACTCTGCTGATTTCTAAGATAGACCCTATCAAGTACATCTTCGAGAAACCCGCTCTTTCCGGAAGAATAGCTAGATGGAAAATGATCTTGACTGAATACGATATTCAATACACAACTCAAAAGGCCATAAAAGGAAGCGTATTAGCATATCGTTTGGCCCATCAAGTTGTTGATGATTATCAGTCTATGAACTTTGACTTCCCAGATGAGAATATCATGCTAGTGACCGACTGCGTGAAACCTGGACCGTATGAAGGACCTGAACAAGGATCCCGATGGACTATGGTATTCGATGGGGCTTCCAATGCTTTGGGTAACGGAATTAGTGTTGTGATCATATCCCCTGAAGGTTTCCACACTCCTTTCACTGCCAGACTATGCTTTGATTGCACGAACAACATGGCTGAGTACGAAGCATGTATTTTAGGTCTGAAGGTTGCCATTGATTTAAGGATCAAGCATTTGAATGTGTTTGGGGATTCCGCTATAGTGATTAGCCAAGTAAAAGGATATTGGGACACTAAACACCCTAATCTCATTCCTTACAAGGAGCTTGTGCTATCTCTGATTCCTTACTTCGAAGAGGTCACATTTGAACATTTCCCTAGGGAAGAAAATCAGTTAGCTGACGCCTTGACAACAATGTCTTCTATGTTCAAGGTCAAATGGAACAACGAAGCTCCTATGATTACAATCGGGAGATACAACGAACCTGCGCATTGCTATGAGCTCGACACTGACACAGAAAAGCCATGGTACCATGAGGTGAATAGATACCTTGAAGCACAAGAGTATCCCGAAGGAGCATCCATCAATGACAGAAAGTTCTTATGAAGATTTTCAGCCAAATTCTTCCTAAGTAATGGAATCTTGTATAAACGCAACCATGCCTCTACTCTACTCCGATGTGTGGACAAGAAGGAGGCAGAGGAAATTATGGAAGACATGCATGGTGGTCTCTTCGGGACTCACTCTAGCGGACATACTATGGTCAAGAAAATCCCGAGAGTTGCTTACTATTGGTCAACGATGGAGACTGATTGCCATCACTACTTGAGAACTTTCCACAAATGCCAAATATATGCTGACAAGGTCCATGTGCCTCCTATCCCTCTAAACGTCATGACCGCTCTGTGGCCATTTTCAATGTGGGGCATTGACATGATTGTAGAAATCAAACCCATTGCTTCCAATGGACATCGCTTCATTCTGGTCGCTATTGATTATTTCACCAAATGGGTCGAAGCCGCTTCATTTGCCTCAGTAAACAAGAACGTGGTAGCCAGATTCATTAAACATAACCTCATATGCCGCTATGGTATCCCCGAAAGGATCATCACCGGCAATGGGACTAACCTTAACAATGTTATGATTACAGAACTTTGCACTCAATTCAAAATCAAGCATCATAATTTTTCCCCTTATAGACCTAAAATGAATGGCGCAGTGGAAGAGGCCAACAAAAACATTAAGAAGATTATGTAGAAGATGGTAGTAACCTATAAGGACTGGCATGAGATGTTACCATTTGCTCTTTATGGCTACCGTACTTCAGCTAGAACGTCAACTGGGGAAACTCCCTTTTCTTTAATTTATAGCATGGAAGCTGTTTTGCCAGTGGAAGTTCAGATTCCCTCACTAAGGATTATGAATGAAGCATACCTAGACGAAGACGAGTGGGTTCATACAAGATTGGATCAGTTGAACTTGATCGATGAAAAGCGACTGGCTGTTGTTTGTCACAGTCAGATGCACCAAAAACGCATGATCAAGGCTTTCAACAAAAAGATCAAGCCTCGAGTATATCAAGCTGGTGACTTGTTAATAAAGCGCATCATTCTTCCATAAGGCGACCCCATGGGCAAATGGACTCCCACCTACAAAGGGCCATTTGTTGTCAAGAGAGTGTTCTCTGGTGGTGCCATGATGCTGACTACAATGGACGGTGAAGACTTCCCACATATTGTGAACACGGACATAGTTAAAAAATACTATGCATAAGAGACCCGCTAGGTTGACACACCTAGGAAAGATAAGGGCATCCCGGCAAACCGAAAGGTTTAGGCAAAAATTAGGGACACACACAAAAGATTGTACACCCGGCAAGTTGAAAACTCAAAAGGGTGACTTGGGCAAAAATGGGTATCCTGGTGGGCTGAAAACCTGAAAGGGCGGTCTAGGCAAAAGTTAAGGATTGAAAGCGTATGACTATGTCCCGTGGGATCACCATCGTCGACTTTATTACCAAGGTCTGAGTTCAAACGGTCCAAGATCAATCCAATCAACTTCTGTCAACGGCAAGGGGAATTCGAAGACATTGGGGCAATAATAGAGTTGGAATGCAATGAGATCACTTCCACATGGCTATTATCTTTGTTTTCAATTTTGTTTTCCTTTCGACGATTTCCTCTTATTAGGATTTTCGTCTCTTTGTACAAAAACGCCTATTCATGGGCAAAATATCAATACAAACATACTTTGAAGTGCAAACTTTCTGTTTTCATTTTGAATGCAAAAATGTCCAAATGACTAAAATTGAACGAACATATGCATGTGAACATGATTAAAACTACTGGGCACATGTGTCCTGCTAAGCAGCAACAAGCATCTCTTTAATGTATATGGAATATCCCCACAGAGATATTTTATTGGCATTATCCCCACAAGGACGTCTACAATAAACTTTTCCCCAATGGAGTTGCCCCCAAAGTCTCTTTGCATAGTTTGATCACCAGCCATAGTCCCAATCTCTTGACATCTCTCTCTCCAGCTAAGTTGGTCCTAAAAGAAGAAGCCTTGCGAATATCTTCCTCAAAGAACTCACATCGTCACTTGTTCATCAAGTATTCATCAACATGGTTTATTTCCCCAACAGGCTTTATTTCCCCAACATATAACATACAACAAACAACGAACAACAAAATTCCATGACATAATCTATCCTCTCCAGCTTGAGTTTTCCTTTCAGACTATTACAAATCAGAGGGCCACAACCCCTAATCCCCAGTGAAGTCGCCAACAAAGCCTTTGTTATCTCCAAAAGTTGCTATGAAGCCTGGAATTCAACCAGATGACAGTTTTAACTTCAGTAAGTTGTTGTGAAGCTTGGATCCAACCAGATAGCAGTCAACTTCATTCGTTCAAGATACTATGAAGCCTAGACCCGACCAGATAATAGTTAACTTCTCAAAACACTTTGAAGTTTGGACCCGACCAGATAATAGTGTAACCTTTCAAATACTATGAAGACTGGACCCGACCAGATAATAGTACAACTTTCAAATACTATGAAGACTGTACCCAACCAGATAATAGTACAACTTTCAAATACTATGACGCCTAGCCCCGACCAGATAATAGTTAACTTTTCAAGACACTATGAAGCCTGGACCCGGCCAGATAATAGTTTAACTCTTCGAGATATTGAAGAACTTGGACTCAACCAGACAAGGGTTTAACTTCTTTTCCCCAGTAGAGTTTTCCCCTACCCTAGCGAGTTACTATGAATCCTGGACCCGACCAGATATCAGTTCAACTTCATCTTTTCAAGTAAATTATTGTGAAGCCTGGATCCGACCAGATAGCAATTAACTTTATTCTCTCATAAATTCATTGTGAAGCCTGGAATCCGACCAGATAACAACTAGTTCCAAGCAAGCTACTGTGAAGCCTGGACCCGACCAGATATCAATTCAACTCTATCTCTACAGACAAGTTTATTGTGAATCTTCGACCCGACTAGATAGAAATTAATTTCATCCACCTCAAAAATCTGTGAAGCCTGGAACCCGACCAGATAACAGTTCAATTTCAAGAAGTTTTCTGTGAAGCCTGGAATCTGACCAGATAACAGTTAATTTATTCTTCCCTAGTAAGTTACTGTGAAGCATGGAATCCGACCAGATAGCAGTTGACTTCCTCGTCCTCAGCAAGTTTTTGTGAAGCCTGGATCCGACCAGATAACAACTAACATTCAAGAGATATTCCCCGGCGGAAGCATTCTTTCAACAAAAATTGAAGATATGTATATTCTTCATCCCCAAAAGCAATCAGGGATTCAGCTTCCCAGAACTTCTCAACAGTAGTCAGGGATTTATTTTCCCAGACAAATAAGCATCTCATATTCATACATCATAGCATAGGCATACAAAACACATTTAGTACAATCTCATTCATCTTGAGAACGCCTTGCATACATCTGCATTTAACTAACCCTTTTTCCCACAGGCATAACATCAAGTTTTAGTATAAATCGACCAAAGATTTATGCTAATACTTCTTTTGGTATTTACCATCATTCCTCCAAATGGAATCTATAAGCCCATTCCCAATACATCTTCAAGTGCAAATTTCTGGGCACTCTAATGTTCAATCATCTTCCACCTTCAGGTCACGATTGGCGGATCTGCCAATATAACTCTCCAGGTTTAAGAAGATTGAACAGGGGCAGTTGTTGTACCCCAAAATTTTCCCTCTCATTTCTCAAGAAATCTCTCATAAGATCTCCATTGATTCAAGACTACATAAGGTATGATCAGCTCAAGACACTTCCTCAACACTGACAACTCAAAATTAGGGTTTGAGTTTTCACAAGGATAATTGGAGTTTCAAGGCCTCAAATGACTTTAATGGATCATTAGAAACCCTCAATGTTTCTCATGTCAAGTTTCAAGTCTTGGATCACATTTTTGCTCAGTCAATTGATCAGTTGACCTAAAATCAGTTGTATTGGGGGAAAGTCAATGGTGGTCAATTTAAAGTCAAACTTCATAATTTTTGGTCCATATCAACATTATGAACTCATATATGTCATTTGATCAAGTTTGGATCACAATTCCTCAAGAAATTTGATCAGACCGTCAAAAGGGCAAAATGGTCAAAATTAGGGTTTTGATTGAGGAGGTTCAATTTTTGACTTTTGACCTAACAAATGAATTATTGGTTTAAGACATGATCTCAAGGATTCAAATGCATCATCTTGACCTAATTACATAGTTCAAATCACCTCTCAAGATCATTGGATTGACAGATGAATTTCAGTCAACTGATGAAAAGTCAATTGTACACTGAAAAGTCAAACTTTGACTTTTTGATCAAAATTAAGTTTCAAAGATTACAATTCCTCAAGACATGTCAAATATGAAACTTGTTCATCAAGAAATTGAAAAGTCAAAGTTCTCAGACTTAGAAAGTTTTCTAAGTGTTGGAAGATTAACATTTTTTCATAACTTTGTGCCAAATTTCCACCATGATGCAAGATGATTCAAGGGAGACTTCCAACATGAAAGTTGTATATCTCAATGAGATCTAAAACATTGTAGGGCAGAACTTTTCCTATAAATGCTTGGATTTCAGGTTATGAATTTATGAAGACATGTCCATGAAACTAATAAGACTTAGTGAAATTTTGCCCTAGTTAGGCAGGATTTTAACCTAACTTCATGGCAACTTTTGACATAGTTCCAAATTGAATCTTCATAAATGTCCAACATGAGGGTTGTAGAGGATGTTACAAGCTTTCTAAAATATCCAAGAACTTGAAGATATCATTTTTGATCAAGGAGATTCGAAGACTTGAAGTTGGCATGATAAACTTGAATTACAAGTCAATTTTGTGATGAACACTTGACCAAATCCATAGCCATGCTGCATAATCTTCACTTTGAAGGCCTCAAACTTGTTTGTCACTCCATAATTAATGGTTTACACAACTTATTATGCCTTTATCCAAGTGTTTCAAGCTTTGTCCAAACTAATTTGCCATTTTGGGGAGAAAGTAACATATCCATTCTTGTAAAGCAAGCTTTATGCACAAAGTAAGCTTCTTGAACTCCTAACTTGTTTTATTTGAGTACACTCCATCCACAAAGTCAAAGGAATTGTTTTTAAAGTGGTTAACAACTCTATGAATCAAATACAAAGGCATGGAAACTTGTTTTGTTAAAAAATCACATGTTGAGCTTAAACATGTAAATTCAAATTCTGAGTTGTTTCAAGTCTCAAAACCATTTGCTTATAAATAGAGACACTATTTGCAAGCTAAAACGCGAATGCTAAGACCCTGAAACTCCCTCAAACACTCACAAACCAGAGGTTTCTTAAAAACACCATTGATATACAGTTCTGACCTTGAACTTGTATCTCTCATTTCCATCGTGTGTTTTTCCTTAAATTGATTTGCAAAGCTTCTATATCTCAAAAATAGTCCATCACTGTCCTTTTTTTGGAACTATAACATCTCCATTACCTTCCTCCATAACCAAAAAATAGAGTCTGCAACTTGACTTCTCCAGACCATTCCAGCCATCCATAGCTCAAGCTAAGCAGTGCATTAGCTTCCTGGGAACTTGAGGAAGCTAACCTGATAATCACAACTCCTTGAAAGCAGCTCAAACTCATTTCACGATTTCCAGTTTTTGAGGTATTTTCTGAACTTCCATCTCTTCATTTAGGCATTGTTAAGATTGCATTTTTAAAGATAAAATGTAGATATCATTGCCCTGAAGCTGTACATATCCATAGTTTTCATTTATATTGACTGGGCTTAGAGAATTTTAAGTTTGAATCTATGAAAAAATTTAGGTTAGGATTTGGTACTTTTAGAAATTCTTGCTCATCTTTAAGAATTAGTTTAAGTTATTTACATATTCAAAATCGTGGTGAAATTTCTAACAAGTTTGATGTTGGAAGTTTTGAGAATGGATGAGAAATGAGTGAGTTACAGGGAACCTTGCTGGAGGTTAAAGATGAAGTCATTTCTAGGACTTGTTTTGTATTATATATTTATGGTTTCAGTTTAGTTAACGGATGTATAGCCACCCCAGCGCTACCTTTTGTCATATTTTTCTCAATATTTTCTTTCCTTTTTGCCACAACCTTTCACGCTTGGGTTTAAGGCCATTGTAACTTGTATTTCTACTGAGACTCACCCCCTGCCTGCTTGTCACAACACAGGTCCAACTTTTTATTTTGTTTATTTTTCTGATTACAAAAATATTAATGGGTCAGGCTTCAAAAAACTGTTTTTCTAACAAACTCCCAAATTCCATTTCAAACCCCCCTGACTTTTATTTTTATATTTTATTTTATTTTATTTTTCTTTATTATTTTTATTATTATTATTATTATTATTATTAATAAAAATCCAAAAAAATAGTTTATTTATTTATATATCTAATATATTTATATTCACTTATATTTTATTCCTAAAAAAAAAGACAAAGATATTTTCTTAAACAAACTTAATTTTTTTTCTTAATAAATTAATAATTAGATTTAGGTTTAGTTTTTTTTTTTATTTATTTAAAATTAACTTAGGATTTAGGTTTCTTTTAATTAATTAATTTATGTATTACTTTGATTAAACTTAAAACCTTTTTTTAAAAACCCTAAAAATATTTTTTTAATTTAATTTCTTTTCTTAATTAATTTAGGTTTAACTTTCTTAATTTAATTAATTATTTTCTTTTAGATAATTAGGTTAAAACCCTTTCCTCAAAAAACCAAACAAAAATCATTTCCTTTCCATTTATATCCTTGTACAATATATTCCTTTCAATTCTTGTACATTATTTCAATATGGTTGTAATAGATAATTAGGTTTAATTTCTTGCAATCCCCACTTGTAAATTTGTATACCCCATCCAACTAATGATGTAATAGCGTAGTAAGTTTATTTTCCGTAATTTATCGCTTTCATATAAATGCTAGTAAATTAGGGTTTGCATGGAAAGATGAAATTAACAAGTAGATAACCCTAATCAAAGATTAAATACATGCAAATCAAACACACCATTCACACATGCACCCCTAAGATTAACTCTACTTGTTCCCTAAAAATGGTCATGTTATGCATGTGGGATGTCTTAGCAAAAAAAATCAAAAATACAAGATCATAGTCCCTCGATGACGCTTCAAATGTTGCCTTTCAAATGATCTTAGTCCCTCAAAGAGAAATGCTAAGATATCTCACAATTATGCTATCATGACTATATGATGACCCACGCCCGTTCCTTTACATCCAAAGATAAGGCTTCTTACCAATCAATGGTAACATAGCAATATCAAAGGAAAGGAGAAATGAACAAAAGACTTTTGAGTAGGTAAAAATGTTCTTAGTTGCTTGCTCACTTTCAAAACAAACATCCTTGCCCACCTTCAAAACAAACAAACACTTTCCAAACATGAAATATTTTCAAAAAGTCCAACATTTTGTATACGTTCTTACGAAACGAGAACCATTACAAAGTTTGCCTAAACGAAGGCGTCTTTTCAAAATACTTTCAAAACCACCACAAAGCATATTTTCAAATAAAAGCAAGTGATCTAGCAAGCAACTAAGAGCCCATAGATAAATAAGGATGAAAAGGGTGCTAACACCTTCCCTTTTCATAATCTACCCCCCGAACTCAAGAAATAATCTCAAAGGTCTTTCCTGTTCTTTTCCACCTTTCCTTTTGGATAAAATAAAAGTCGGTGGCGACTCTTGCTAACCGCAATATTTGAAATCAAACGCAAACATCCCAAGTCAGTTCTCCCACCGTATTACAGATATGATGTCATGATGTTATGTGCAAGCAATCATATACAAGCAAAGCAAACAAGTCCTTAGGTTTAGGCTTGCATGGGGTTTGTAGGTAAGTACCCTCTTGAAGTTTAGTTGGTTCAACCTGTCCTAGAAAATAATCGGGTTCTAGGGGATCTCAATATTATTGATCTTTCTTCATTGGGCATTGTTTCAGCACAAGCCTCTTTATTAGCGACCAAAATATCCCAAAAGTCAGATCTCAATGAGTGTATTATCGAGTATCAACCAACTTCAGACTGCACCAAAGCCGGCTATATCACTACTTCCTAATGTCCAAGTTGTTCAATTAAAGGTTCTAAGGTCAGTTAGTGCTTCATGACACCATATAGTGGCCCCGTATTCTCCTTGACTGGACTCAAGGGCTACTGATACCAACAAATGTGTCACACTAACATAACCATTGCTTCAACCATGTCGGTATAACCCACACAATTTCCACAATCTATTTCTACTTACCTAATGGTGTTACCTGATCTGGGTAGAGGATCGATAAAAACCCAAATAAGGACCCATAAATGTAAAGCAAACAAATCAAACAATGAAAGCATTTTAAAGGTGATATAGTCTCTAAGGTAACCCCACTTTTAAATATCCCCAGCAGAGTCTCCAATTTTGTAATACGTTGGGAGAACTGACTTGGGTGTTTTTTGTTTTTATTGCAATTATTGCAGATAGCAAGAGTCGCCACCGACTTTTCTTTTATCCAATAAGGAAAGGGTGAAAAGAACAGGAAAGACCTTTGAGATATTTTGTTGAGTTCGAGGGATAGGTTATGAAAAGGGAAGGTGTTAGCACCCTTTTCATCAGTATATCTACGGGCTCTTAGTTTCTTGCTAGATCTCTTTTGAAATTGATTTGTTTGAAAAGGTGTTTGTGGTGGTTTTTTGAAAGTATTTTTGAAAATGCCTTCGTTTAGGAAAAATTTGTAATGATTCTCATCTCTATAAGAATGCATACAAAGTGTTGGACTTTTTGAAAATATTTTATGTTTTGAAAGTGTTTGGTGTATTTTGAAAAGATGTTTGTTTTTTAAGTTGGATTGTGAGCAAGCAACTAAGAACGTTCTCTCTACTCAAAAGTCTTTTGTTCATTTCTCTCTTCCTTTGACATTTCTATCTTATCATTGATTAGTAAGAAGCTCTATCTTTGGATGTAAAGGGACAGGTGTGGGTCATCGTATAGTCATAATATGCAATGTTGCGAGATACCTTAGCATTTTTCTTAAGGGTCTAAGATCATTTGTAAGGCAATATTCGTAGCGTCATCGAGGGACTATGATCTTATTTTTGATTGTTTTTGCTAAGGCGTCTCACATGCATAACATGACCATTTTCTCATGGCAACAAGTGGAGTTAACCTAGAGGTGTAGTGTGCAAGTGTTTTGATTTCATGCATTTTTTTGTCTTGGATTAGGGTTGTCTAGGATTGATTTTAGTCTTGCTATACACACCCTAATTACTAACAATTATATTGAAAGCGGTAAATTTGCGGAAGTTAAAATCCTACGTTATTACATCATTTGGGGATGGGGGTACAATTTATGAATGGGGATGAAATAAGAGCTTAAATATTAAAACCATATTGAATAGTAATGAAGAAAATATATGGAAAGTATAAAAACAGTGTAAAAAAGAAGGAAATTGCATTTTTAAACATTATGTGTCGACACATGCTCTTTTGCATCGACACATAAACTTTCCCTGCTCCTGTAAGTCCAAATAAACTCAGTATAAGTCGATGCATAAGGGCATGCGTCGACTCATTCCCTGCATGTGTCGACACATACACATTTTGTATCGACTCATGCACCTTTTTTCTTTATGTTTTGTGTCTATTATAGCAGTATGTGTCGACTCATAAGGCTATGTGTCGACTCATAAGGCTATGTGTCGACTCATAACCTCTTTTTCTCCTAAGATGTGTCGACTCATATAGGTATGTGTCGACTCATACTGTAATTATTTTACTCCAACATTATTTTGCTGCATACATGGGTTAGTTCTCAACACATGGTTAGTAAAAATGAAAGATAATCATGTGATTAGATTCAAAGACAAAGGTTACTACATTTTTATCTTTAAAAATGAATCAACTAATGATGCTTGAAATGAAGGGTTTAAAGTCAAGAAGACTTGCCTTGAAGCTTGAATTTGTGTTTTGAGCTTGAGTTGTTGCCTTGCGTGTTCTTGAGCATGGAAAAAACAGAAGTGTTACAGAAGCTTATTCTTGAGTTTGAACAACTTCTAGGTGATGTATGTGAGGTGTTTAGATGTTTGGGTAGAACTTGAAAAGTATGTAGAGTTCTAGGATTTGGATTTCAAAGCTCAAGAGTGGAAACTTTGTGGACTGTTATGGTTTTTTTATAATATGAGATTTTGAGGGTTTATCACAACAAAACTTTTGGCCTTTCTCTCTATTTTTTCTTCCCTCTTTCTCTTGCAGCAACATAGAATCAATAGAGAATCAAAATTCTCCCCCTCAATAGCACGGGCAGTCAGTTAGTGGTTAGTGGTTATAGTACTCCCCCTTTTTAGCCAGAATGTGACAAAGGTAGGTATATCACCCAAAAGAACCACAATAGCACATAAACAAAAGTAGGACATCATGCACACAAGGTGCTAAAATAAGTTTGGGCATTTAACCCTTACAAAACCAAAAACTAGAGGACATAAGAAAATCAACAACCAAAAACATAGAAATAAACTTCAAATAAACAGTCATGCATCAGAGACAGCACCAGCATCAACATCATCAACAATATCATATTATTCACCTTCACCATCAACATTTTTATTATCATCATCCTCGGGGTGAACTCTTTTCAGCATCATCACTCTCTTCACATTCATTACCTGCAGAATCACCACTGTCAGCAGCAGCACTACCAACTCCAGCTTGGTTCTTCTCTTCCTTCAATAAAGCATTGATTAATCCCTCAAGCTTGATCTTCCTAGCAGTGTCAATCCTGATAGAGTCCTCCAATTCCCTGAATGTCTCCTTTAAGTGAGAAATTATACCTTCCTTTGAAGTTGTAGGACCAGGCACCTGGGAAGATGTCACAATAATGTCTGGAAGATGTTCACCACCAAATAATTTATAATGCAAATTGTAACACCCGTTAATTTAATTAATTATTTAATTAAATTATTTCAGAATTATTTGTTGAAGTTGTGAGAAGTTGAGAATTGTTGATATAAGTTGTTAGATTATTATTAATTAATTAATTAGTTGATTAATAATAATAACAACGTTTGAATTAATTGTATTAGTTGTTGGGCTTGTTTTGGTGGTATCTAGTACTAAGGGGGTGTGAGAAGTAGGCCCAATAGAACTAATACTATTATTATTAGGTTTAGTCATAATGATAGAAATTAGGATAATTGAAAGGGTTAAGAGAAAGAATAGAGAAGTGTTATACGTGAGAAGTTACAAAGAAGAAGGAAAAGAGGCAAATCGGGATTCAATCGGAAAATCATAAAGCAACATTCAATCCAAGGTAAGGGTGAGGTTCTGAATCTATAATTGGGTATATGATAGATGATATATGGGGAATTGGTTTGTATGAAAATTTGTTCTGTAAGTGTAAACAATGTTGAATACTATGTTGAATTATTATTGTGTTATTGTTGTGAATCTGTATAAAATTGGTTGTCTGTGAACACTGATATTGTTGCAATGTTTTATTGTTGTTAATCAAAGATAAAAAAAGAGTATTAGAATCTATTATGGAGAATCCTGCATAAGAGAAAAACTGGAAACTGGATAACTATACGGTGCCCAGGGGCACACGGACTGTGTTAGATGGCACAGAAGGTAAAAGTGTGTTGAGGAGGACACTCCTGTGCCGAGGGGCACATTATATTATGAAGGGTGTGCCGAGGGGCACACCATTTTTTCAAGTATCTCACTTAATTTTATAGTGTGTTATTTAATTGGTTATTTTGGTTAGTTACTATAAGCATGTGATATATATATATATATATATATATATATATATATATATATATATATATATATATATATATATATATATATATATATATATATATATATATATATATATATATATATATATATATATATATATATATATATATATACATATATATATATATATATATATATATATATATATATATATATATATATATAAGGAAACCAATAATGAAACATAGGAAGCTGATTAATTAATTTAGTACAACCAGTACATGAACATATTTAACAGAAAGTGAAGAAGATACATAACTTATATATTTAGCAGAATAGGAGAATATTCTTATATCAGTAAATAAATTAACAGAGTAGTAAATTAGTAGAGTTGTTTTAGTAGTAGTAAATAATAGAGTATTAATACATAGCATAATTGGTTTATAATAGAGATGGTTAGTATGACAATCGTAGTGTTGATATTTAACAGAGCTAACTAGTTGGATATTTTATCAACAGTAACAAATAATTAATTATAGTATAGTTAATTTAATGGAGTTGGTATATGTATATAGTAGAATTGAATAGCAGTGTAGTATTAAGTTGTCAGAAAACTAATAAGGAATATTACTATAAAGTAGAAAGAATAGAACTTTTAGCCGATATGTAATTAGCAGGATTTAGTCGATTTGTCCGAATAACCATGTGGAATAATTGTTGTATATTCTAGTTGATACGGTGTGTTGAATACTTTACTGAAAAATATGAATTGCAGGTGGTATTGAATTGTAGGCTTATGTCAATTTTACGTTAATTATTGTTGTTGAAATATCAAGTTGTAGGCCTATGACCATTGTTGAATTATTATTAAGTTGTAGGTTTATGCCAACGTTGTTATGTTTTTGTTGTTGTGGTTGCATTTAATCATGTTGTCGCATACATCGCATATCAAGTTGGAGTTGATGCTCGTTAAGTTGGCCTGGATTGACAAAATATTAAGTTGAAGGCTTATGCCTTGTTGCTGCCTCTATTAATTGGCAAGATTTCTAAGTTGGGAGTTCTGCTCCATTGGTACCACATGCATGTACATAATAATGATTTGCATTCCACGTTGCATGTTTGAGTTGTTGTGTTGATAAACTATCTATTTATGTTTCGTTGATGTTCTATTGTGATTGATGTTGTTCAAAGTTGTGAAGAGGTGATTTTACATAGACTGATTCTAATGTAATATTTATCATACATTTGATTATATTGTTCGACATCTAACCTCTTTTGTTTGAATGTTACCCTGATGTTGGTAACGTGAAGGTAATCCAGAGTGAAGGCGATTTACCTTTAGTAGTTCGAGTCAGTGTCATTGCTCTTATACGTGACACTCAGGGGGATGAACGCTTGATGTCTTAATGTTGTTATTATTTCAATTGATTGAACTTTAAATTGTTTTTCATTAAATACTTGTTATCTGAAGTTGTTTTAGTTGGATAAAGATGTTATATTCCTTTAAGTTGAATATTTGACTCCACTGCATAGTTATGGAAGTTGTTCGTTTTAAAAGATTAATTTATGTTGTTGTTGGTTCATCCCAGTTTAACGTGTTATGTATCTGTAATGAATGTCGTTGTTTTAAGTTGAATTTGTAGCATCCTAATTTAGTTGTGGAAGTTTTATAACTCTGATTTCATATATACTGTCGGGTAGAATTGGGGTGTTACAAAGTTGGTATTAGAGTAAGTCGGTTCGTTCGACCAAGTTGTCGAGTCGTAGTTTTGTCTAACAATCGAGTATTGTTAATTTGAGTTCTAACTGTTGTTTATGTTGTAGTGATAAGTTGAGATGGATAGAAGGAATGATGTTGCATTTGTTGCTGCTTTAGAAGCAACGGCGCATGCTATGGAGAATCAGCTGAACACTAACGAGAATGTTGGATCTCGTAGCTTGGCGACCTTCCAGAGGGAGAATCTGCCTACCTTCAAGGGTAAGTATGATCCTGACGGAGCTTTGGATTGGTTGAAAGAGATTGAGAGAATCTTATGTATGGTGGACTGCACTCCAGTGCAGAAGGTTCGATATGGAACTCATATGCTAGCAGTCGAAGTTGATGAGTGGTGGCTAGAGACGTGTCAGAGGTTGGAAGCTGCATGTGAAAATGTCACTTGGGTTATGTTCTGTAGGGAATTTTTGAGGAAGTATTTCCCTGAAGATGTTCGTGGTAAGAAGGAAATTGATTTTCTTGAGCTAAAGCAAGGGAGTATGTTGGTTGTTGAATATGCTGCAAAGTTTGCAGAGTTGGCTAAGTTTTATCCGCACTATAGTGAGGCAAATGCTAAGTTTTCGAAGAACATCAAGTTTGAGAATGGGTTACGCCCAGAGATCAAGAAGGTAGTTGGATACCAAAAGATTCATGTCTTTGTTAATTTGGTTGATAGTTGGGGGATCTATGAAGAGGATAATATTTCTCACTATAAGATTATTAATGAGAAGAGGGGTAAGCACCAACATAATCTTGGTAAGCCGTATGATTCCCCAGCTGGTGAAGGTAAATAAAAAGTTGCTCAGGGCCAGAGGACTAATGGGGGAGATGCTCATGCTGGTGTGGTTTGTTTCAAATGTGGAAAACCTGGGCATAAGAGAAATGCGTGTACTGCTGAGGTAAAGAGGTGTTTCTGTTGTAGTAAGACTGGACATTTAGTATCTGAATGGAAGCATAAAGAGATGATTTATTTCAATTATGGTGAAGAAGGACACATTGGTAGTCAGTGTCAGAAACCAAAGAAGGTGCAAACCAGTGGTGAAGTGTTCGTGTTGGCTGAGAATCAGACAACTAATAAGGGCAGACTCATCATAGGTACATGTTTCATTAATAGTACTCCTTTAAATACTATTATTGATATCGGTGTTACCCATTGCTTTATTGTTGCTGATTTTGTTGAAAGATTGGGTCTTATGTTGTCTTCTATATATGGAGATATGGTCGTCGATACGCCAGCCAAGGGATCGGTGACTACTTCTCTTGCGTATTTAAAGTGTCCTTTGTCGATCTTCGACAGAGACTTTGTAGTTCATTTGGTTTGTTTTCCTTTGAGTGGGTTAGATGTGATCTTAGGTATGAACTGGTTAGAGCATAACTATGTTCGTATTAATTATTATAACAAGTCTGTGAGGTTTTCTACTCCTGAGGAAGAGGAAGCTGGTCTGTTGTCTGCTAGACGGTTGAAGCAATTGATGCAAGAAGAGGCTCAAATGTTCTCATTGAAGGCGTCGCTATCTGTCGAGAATCAAGCTGTAATTGAGGAGTTACAAGTGGTGCGTGATTTTCCTTAAGTTTTCCCTGATGAAATTCCTGATGTACCGCTGGAGAGAGAAGTCAAGTTTGCTATTGATCTTGTACCTGGTACCATACCTATTCCTATAGCACCATACAGGATGTCTACACTTGAATTTTCAGAATTAAAGAAGCAATTGGAAGAGTTACTTGAAAAGAAATTTGTAAGACCGGGTGTATCATCGTGGGGAGCTCCAGTGTTGCTAGTAGAGAAGAAAGATGGAAGTATGAGACTTTGTGTTGATTATAGACAATTGAATAAGGTGACGATAAAGAACAAGTATTCGCTTCCGAGAATAGATGACTTGATGGATCAATTGGTGGATGCTCGTGCGTTTAGTAAGATTGATTTAAGATCGGGTTATCATCAGATTAAAGTGAAGGATGAAGATATCCTGAAGATGGATTTTAGAATGCAGTATAGACATTATGAGTATTTGGTGATGCCTTTTGGTGTTACTAATGCACCTGGAGTGTTTATGGAATATGTGAATCGTATCTTTCATACTTATTTGGATTGGTTTGTAGTGGTGTTCATTAATGACATTTTGATTTACTCTAAATCGGAAGAAGCACGTGCAGAACACTTAAGAATAGTATTGCAAGTTTTGAAAGAGAAGAAGTTGTATGCAAAGTTGTCTAAGTGTGAATTTTGGTTAAAGGAGGTTAGTTTTATTGGTCATGTGATCTCAGGTAGTGGCATTATTGTAGATCCATCTAAGGTAGATGTTGTGTTGCAATGGGAAACTCCAAAGTCAGCTATCGAGATTAGAAGCTTTTTGGGATTAGCTGGTTATTATAGAAGGTTTATCGAAGGTTTCTCTAAGTTGGCACTTTCGTTGACTAAGTTAACTTGTAAAGGTAGAGCTTTTGTGTGGGATGTTCAGTGTGAAGAAACTAATTAAACTAATTGTGTTCCATTTCATATGTTACTGACTTGGTGCTATTGTGTTCCATTTCTCCCATTTTTCTCCTACTTATAACATCCCTTTCTCCTATCAAACTTTGAATGCCTCTTATGACCCTTTTGTTTGTGTTCTGGACTGGCCCGACAGCTTGATTGGGCCCAGTCTAAGAAATCTCATGAGTGCCAACCGCTGGTCGTTGCCCAGGCTGCTCGCACGTGTCGGGAAATGCCTCCCCTCTTTCCCTTCTGGCCCAGCCCAACCCAAGATTCCCTTCGAGCATCTCCTCAGCCTGCCTGACACCAACGTCGTGTGGGCCTCCAGGAACCGACCAGGGGGAGGCCCGTAACCAGCCTTCCTCCAGGACCAATAGCTAGTTACGTGCACATCTGCCCGGTTTGACCAAGTCCTAGCAATTACCTGATTTTTCGGACCCGCATATCTAGGAGGGAAATCAGGAACCAATGTCCATGCGCCAGGGGAATTATATAAACCCTCACACCTGTGAGGGTCAGGTATCACATATTCACTACTCACTACCTACTATTTTGCTAGTACCTCCTTGCTCCCACTCTTAGTTGATCGTTGGAGTGCCTTGCAGGTACAACCCCCTCTCTCCTTTGCAAGACTGAAGATCGTCCTCTAGCCACTCTCCAGGTTCTGATCAACTGCAAGATCAGTGGTGTCATCTGTGGGAAGCTGTTATCCATATATTTCTTCCCTCGAAACCTAAGATCAAAGCAACTCTTCTTTCAAGATCCATCTCTCATACCATGGCCGAATATAATGATCTCTACCTGTCCGAAAAGACCATCCTTTCCTCTGCTCGCAAAACTGATGGAGGCCAGAAACACCCTCGCCTTGAGGACAACCTGGGCCCCCGTGACGGACAAACTGTGTCCCCTAATTCTGCTGATGCCCGGCGTGGTGACAATCAACTCTTGGACGAAGGGCGTTCCAAGAATCCTGCTGAGGAACTCCCAGAAATCTTGCAACTGGTCCCTATCCCTGTCAACGCAGATTCGGCCATGGAAGCACTGCTCGCTGCCCTAAATCAGACCAACGCCCTCATCCTTAAACAAAATCAGAGGATAGGGGCCTTGGAAAACAGGCGTTCAAGATTTCCTTCCCGGAGAGCCCGAAGATGAAGTTCCCCCAATGCATCACCACCCAGGCGTGGTCCACCACCCAAAAAGGAAAGGCGTAACGTTTATTTCTTCAAGAAACACAATCGCACACCTCCTGCCTGAGATCAAGACTCCCCTTCATTCAAGAGGAGAAAGGACAACAGGCAGATCGACCATGCTCGATTGCCCTCTCCCGAGCCAAATCAAATGCGAAGGATCCCCTCCTCTCGGCGGGACCGCAACGATCGACAGGGGAGAAACTACCACTTTCCTTTTCCATCTCCCGTCAATAGTGAAGATGGCGAGCCCCACTGACCATTATCGAGGGAGATCACCGAAGCTCCACTTCCTGCCGGCCTAGAGAAGCCATAACTCTAGAGACCTACGACGGTACTATAGACCCTGACGAGCACATCGAGAACATCGATGCCCTCCTCGAATATAGAGGGGTCAAGGGAGCCATCAAGTGCAGACTCTTCCCAACCACTCTCAGGAAGGGAGCGATGGCGTGGTACAAAAGCTTGCCCGATCAATCTATCACCTCGTGGAAACAACTCGGGAGAATGTTCTCAAGACATTTCAATGCCTCCCACCGACACCCTAAATCAGAAGTTTCACTCGAAGCGATCATACAGGGCACGGACAAATCTCTGCAGGCATATATTGAACGTTTCAACAAAGAAGAGGTCCAGGTCCCAAAAACAGACAACATGAAGAAATACCTACTCGAGCGCGGGCTCTGTCCCCGTAGCAACTTTTCCAAGGCTGTAGGCATAAAAAACACCAGCCACGATCGATTCCCTTCTCCTAAAGGCCCAGGCTTACATACAGTACGAGGAGAAGGAGGCAGCCAACAGCGCCCGCGAATCCAGGCACATGGAGAGTTCCAGACCCTCGAAGAATGATGAACCCTCGACATACCGATGAGGGGAGAAGAAACGGGAGGATAGGTCCTGTGATCCTAAAGACTACAAGGGGCTGGCCAGTTGTTTCCATGACTACACTTCCCCCTAACAACCTCAAGAGAGCGTATTCTTTCCGAATGCGCTAATTCAGAGTTCAAGTAAACTGGGGTGCGCTTCCCCCGACAAACATCGTCGAAGCCAGGAACCGACAAGAGCAAGTACTGCAGGTTCCATAAGAGTCACAGCCACAACACATAGGATTGCATCTATCTCAAGGATGAAATCTAAATATTAATCATAGACGGGCACCTCAAGCAGTATAAGAAAAAAGAGGCCGCCCGTGACGAAGCACCAGAGACAAAGAATGTCGAAGAAGGGAAGAAATCCCCCGACCTCGACACCATTACGGTTGGCTTGAGCATCCCACGACCAAAAGACTTATACTTTTCAGACATGGAGGAAGTTTCCTTGTACTTCTCCACCCACAGTCCATGGGAATCCTTCCCCACAGCCATGGCCATTTCCGGCGGAGGGTTCAACAGGCATATAGTCGGATCGGTGAAGAGAAGGCTCGACTAACTCATCGAGGCCAACTCTGAGATAGACGCCACGCTCGACAAGTTTTGAGGAGGATCTTACCCCCTCGCATTCTACAGGGAAGAGTTACCGGGAGGAGCCCTGAATTCGAGCATCCCACTACTCGTGAGAGCTCGAATGGCTAACTTCGACGTGCATCGCATTTTGGTCGACCAGGGCAGTTCGGTTGACATTATGTATGCCCAACTGTTCAACACTCTGTAGCTGAATGAGATCCACCTAACCCCCTACGTGGGCTCTGATCTTTAAGGTTTCAACGGGGCCAGCACGAAGCCATGGGGGTACGTGGAGCTGATCGTCACCTTTGGGAGGGGGATAACGGCCAGAGTCATCAAGACCCAATTCTTGGTAGTGGACTGCACATGCCTCTATAAATGCATCTTTGGGAGGCCCACTCTCGCCGAGCTCATCATGGTCCCCTCCATTGCTCATCTCAAGATAAAATACTACACGGCCGAAGGTTTGGTCGCCACTCTTCACGAGGACATCAAAGCAGCCAGAAGATGCTTCAAAGCTTCTGCAAAGGGCCTCAAATCCATCAATGCCCAACCTCGAACAGCCACTCGAGCCACGCTGCCCTTCAGCTCCGAGGAATCCAGGCCTCTGCCAAGGGTCGACACCATTGACCTCAACAGTGGCTTCTCTATGGAGGACAGGGTCAAGCAAAGGAAGAATGGGAAGGAGCCTATGGTCGAAGACGAAAGATCAACCTCCTATGATGGCCACAATGAGATCTCAAGTCATGCACGGCCTATCCCAGACGGCGACTTCGAGCTAGTTCCCCTCGGAGAAGACCCCACCGGGGGAGTAAAGATCAGAGCGGACCTCCCTGACCTAGATAAAAGGCAACTCAAAGCTTGACTGCGGGAGAATGCTAATCTCTTTGCCTGGAGTGCGGCCGAGATGCCCGGCTTAGACCTTGAGGTTGTATGCCATCACCTGACCATTGATCCCACCATCAAGGCGGTTGCGCAGCGCAGAAGAAAGCAGTCGACCGAGAAGTCACACGCCGCTGAATTAGCTATAAAAGACCTCCTAGAGGCACATTTTATTTCTGAAGCCCAGTACACAACCTGGCTCTCCAATGTAGTCCCCGTTAAAAAATCTAATGGAAAATGGCGAATGTGCATTGACTACAACGTAATGCCCTTCAGCCTGAAGAACGCGAGCGCTACCTACCAGCGCATGATGAACAAAGTCTTTTGCAACGAAATAGGCGACATGCTCGAAGTCTATATGGACGACATGATCGCCAAGTCCGCCGAAGAGCTCGACCATGCCTCCCATTTGAAAAATGTGTTCGAGCAATCCTGAAAGTGTCGGATGCGATTCAATCCGGAAAAATGCACCTTTGGCATACAGGCAGGAAAGTTCCTCGGGTTCTATCTGACAGAAAGAGGCATCAAGGCGAACCCCGACAAATGTAGGGTCTTCTCCGAGTTTTCAATGCCCACCTCGAAGAAATCCATCCAGATCTTAAACGGTATGCTCACTTCTCTTTTCCGATTCATGGAAAAATCCGCCCAGCACGCGCTCCCTTTGTTCAAACTCCTTCACAAGGAAGCCGCTTTCGAGTGGGCGCCCGAATGCGAGCAAGCCCTCACCCACTTGAAAAGAGCGCTCTCACAACTTCTCGTCTTATCCCGGCCCGGGAAAGACGAAGTCCTCTAACTTTATCTACTTGTCACCTCTGAGGCAATAAATGTGGCACTAATAAGGGAAACCCCAGAGGGACAAAGGCTAATTTACTTCACGAGCAAAGCCCTGCAAGGCCCGGAAGTAAGGTATCAGCAAATCGAGAAAGTAGCCATGGCCCTCGTTAACACCGCGGGGAGGTTAAGACACTAATTCCTGGCCCATACCATAGTGGTCCGAACGGATCAACCAATATAACAGTTTCTCAGAAGACCAGACATGGCCGGAAGAATTCTGAAATGGTCTTTAGAACTCTCTGAATTCGATATCCAATATGAAAGCAGGAAAGCCCTTAAGGCTCAAGCCTTGGCCGACTTCACAGGGGAAATGACCTCACCCGGGGATCCGGAAGGCTCGCGCCGCTGGACAATCTTCGTCGATGGTGCCTCCAATATGATCGGAAGTGGCGTGGGCATCATATTAGAGAATGAGGAAGGGACCCTGGTCGAAGTTTCCCTTGCCTTGTCTTCCTCGACCTCCAACAATCAAGCTGAACACGAGGCATTCCTTGCAGGATTACAGCTAGCTGAAGATCTGGGAGCCGAGGAAGTAAAAATCATCACTGATTCTCAGTTGGTCGCCTCGCAAGTACGAGGAGAATATCAGGTCAAAAACGACCAACTCGCCGAATATTGGGCCCTGGTCCAGGAGGCGAAGAAGAAATTCAGGTTTGTGGATGTTCAACATGTTCCTCGCGAGCACAACGTCCGCGCAGACGTTTTATCCAAACTGGAGAGCATAAAGAAGAAGGGAGGAAATAAATCTATAATACAAGAGGTACTCCCTCGGCCGAGCACCCAGAAACCATCTGCCACCCTAGGAATATTCGCCATCAGGGATAGTGATTGTTGGATGACCTCCGTACACGATTACCTCACTAAAGGCAAACTCCCTGACGACCCGAAAGAGTCGATCATCGTCAGACAAAGGGCCTGCTCGTACGCATTGATCAAGGGCAAACTCTACAGAAGAGGATTTTGCATCCCACTCCTCAAGTGTGTCGACCGAAGCGCATGGGAACGCATACTACATGAAATCCACGAGGGTATCGGCAGTCAGCATCTGGGTGGAAGATCCCTTGCAAGGAAAGCCTTACGGGCAGGATACTACTGGCCCACCATGCAGCACGATGCAAGAGAACACGTGAAGAAATGTGATAAATTCCAAAGACACTAGGACATGCATTTAGCTCCTTCTAGCGAGCTCAAATCCCTCTCCTTCCCTGGCCCTTTTCCTGGTAGGGACTAGACCTCCTTGGCCCATTCGTGGTCGGAATCAATCAGAACAAATATCTGATTGTAGCGGTTGACTCCTTCACTAAGTGGATAGAGGCCGAATCCCTGGCCAAAATCACTGCCCAGAACGTCGTTTGTTTCTACAAGATAAATATTTTGGCTCGTTTCAGCATCCCACAAGCGATAGTCACCGACAACGGGACCCAGTTCAAGGATCACACCTTCCACGAATTTGTCACAAAGCTTGGTACGAACCAACATTTTGCATCCGTCGAACACCCCCAGACCAACGGCTAGGCTGAGGCTGCCAACAGGGTGATACTCAGAGGCCTCAAGCGAAGGTTGGATAAAACCAAGAAGCGATGGGTTAAGGAGCTGCACATCATGCTCTGGGTGTATCGAATGACCACTCACTCATCTACTGGGGAATCTCCATTTCAGCTAGCATACGGGACATAGGTCGTTATCCCCGTGGAGATCTGGTAACCTTTCAGACAAACCGAGGGACCTCTCAACGAGAAGATAAATGACGTCACCCTCAGAGAAGATCTCGACCTGGTGGAAGTGTAGTAATTGGATTTTTAATCAGAGCCGCCACTATTAGTTTTTATCCTAGGGAAGGGAATCTAACAGAAAACCCTAATTCGCAGAGATCTAGGTTTCAGACTCAATTAGATGAAAGGAAGGTATTAGGCACCTTTCATCTACCTTGTTCACAAGGATATTAGGTTCTAGGTTTAGGTTTTGGGTAAACAGGATTTTAAGTTTTAATTAGAAATACTTACCACGATTTTTGGTCGTATGCATACGTATCCTCTTATGAGGAATCAGAGTTCTAATTCGTAGTTCGTATGGGGTTGGTGTTTTTTAGGGGTTGCAAACGTATTTTGAATCACCTCGCACTTGGCCGGGAATAGTGATTGCGGAGATTTTGACTGAATGTGCAGTAAGTCAAAACTAGTTTGAAACTCTTTTGCAAAAAACAGTTGATTAGCTTAGTTTATTGCGAAAAATAGTTTGATGCTTTGTTTGTGTTTTTTATCGTATTAATTGTGAAGATCTTGATTAATGCATGATTAGAAAAAGATTTAATGCAAATAATATATGCAATTTTAACATAAAAATAATTTATTTGTTAGTATATAAATGATAATATAATTATTTATAAGCAATAAACAATATTTTACATAGTAAATAAAATATAAAAATAGTAAATAGAAAATAAATATTGATAATAATAATAATAATAATAATAATAGCAAATATAATAATTATGATATAATAATAATAATAAAATAAAAAAATAAATATTTAATAATAATAATAATTATTGTAAACAAATAATATATATATATATATATATATATATATATATATATATATATATATATATATATGTGTGTGTGTGTGTGTGTGTGTGTGTGTGTGTGTAAATAATAGTGTGTAAAAAATAGAAATAATAATTGAATTATAAAAGAAAATTAATAAATTAACTCAAGGGGTGCATTTTCTAACTGACAAGTAAAACAGGGGGTGTGGTAAATAATTTGAATCAGGCCCAGACATGAGTCTAGGCAGGGGGTGTATTGTGTTTTGTGTTTTAGTACTGCGTAGAAAGGGTGGTGTGAAAAGTAGTGGGCTTAGGCCCACTATACGCTTGGAGATGGGCTGGTTTGATTATGTGGGTGAGGAAGCATGAAGCTTATCGTAGGACTTGGCCTACGGCCGTCCAACGAAGATCTAAGGGATAATAACAAGGGAGCATGTTAGTTATGGTAAGCGCACATATACGTGATTGAAACGGATTATAATATGTTTTTCTTCATTTTTTCAGTCTCATTTATTTCTTTGTGTTTTACAGTAACAACATCTTCATTTTCTCTCTCTCTCTCTCTCTCTCTCTCTCTCTCTCTCTCTCTCTCTCTCTCTCTCTCTCTCTCTCTCTCTCTCTCTCTCTCTCTCTCTCACTAGCAAACCCAGCCCTTATTCTTCTTCTTCCTACCAAACCCTAAAGCCCCAACACCCACCACGGCGGCACCGGTAAAAGCGAGATCTACCCCCCACAAACCCCTAACCCTACATCAATTAAACAACAAAACTAAAAGAGAGCGAGTCACCCCTTTCGATTCTCCAAGTGTCCTGTGTTGATCGAAGGCTACGGTGAGGGGTCAAAGGAGGCCATCAATGACGATTGTGGTTTCCGACAACGGAACCCCAATCGTCCTTCTTTGCTTCAACGGTGTTGGTTCATGATTCTTCAAGTTTGTCGGTTTCAAGTTCGCCTCTCTACTTCTCAAGCTCTTTGCGACGTGCTCATTCTGTAAACAAAAATATCTCCCCCTCGTATTTGTTTTTCCTCTGTGTATTTATATGATTTTATTTATAGGGTTAATTAGGGATCACTGTCACGAATTATTAGCTTGGATTTAGGGAAATTAGAACATTATTAGGGATTTAGAACAATCTTAGATTTCGGAACTTCAATAATTGATTCAAATTATTTGGTTTCTGTAATATTTTAGATTGGCTCTGTAATACTGATTTGTTCTTGTAATGATTCGGACTGAATTTGATTTGTTAGTTTGATTCGTAATATTTGATTTCCTTTCTGCAATTTACATGGTCTGATTTATGCTGGGCTTTGTTCTTTGGATATTTGATTCTGCGTTATTTTCTTATGAAAGATTTGATTTAGTTTTTCCAATCTGCACAGTATTGGTTAATTGGTAAAACATGCATTTTTGTCTGGATAATTCATACAGTAACTGTTATTTTACTTTGGGCCTTCATTTGTGATTATGAGGAATCAGCCCAACACGTTTAGCTGCTCTTTGGGCCTTTACTGTGATAATAATCAACAAATAAAAATTTTGTTATAGCAAACATGTTTTCCTTTCAACGCAAATTGGGCCTAATTGGCTTTAACAGATTGATCCAGCAGATTTTTTTTCTATACAATAAACTATATTATATTAATGCACTACCTTTTAATTATAATAATAAAAAAAATTATCAGCAACAATAGAAAAACATATCACGTTTTTTTTAACACAAAAATATACTTTCTTTCTTTTTTTAGAAAAATAATAGTAATAAAGGTTTTGGTAACAATAATGATTTTTCTTAAAAACGTCAAATAGGCTGACAACAACCCAATGGGCTTGTCAGTTGTAACCACACCCCTCTTTCTACTAACGACAAACATTTAAATGGGCTAAATTATTTAATTTTTAATTAATAGCAACTTAAACTTAAGTCGCCTTAATAATTTAATAACTTAGCAATTACTCGAATAAATTTTACTTTCGAATTGCATGGGCCATTGGCCAACATGCCTCATGAACGGATTTATGAGTTTTTCCAATTTAGAAATCCCCATTTTATCGAATTAAAATACACCCTTCTTTCTTGGATAAAGATGGGGACATCAGATGCTGTTGTACCATCTTCAATTAAATATTTCTTCTATTTAAATCTTGAAAAATAAAATCATTAAGGTAGAACAAATTTGGGGTACGACGGTTGCCCTTATTCAATTATCTTCCAATCGAATAGCGTGAGAATTCATGAGTCTTGTGCATTTTGATTGAGAGTTTATTGAATACTTGGAATACCCAAAATTTGTCCGACCAAACATAAGGTTACGATGATATAGTATACCCTTATGAGTCTTGAGGGAATAGGCAAAGCTGATGCTATATCGTTTACCAGGGTTTAATAACGAGGCAGATGGTTTTGAGCTCGAGAGAGTGATCTTGTATGTCTTGGTTTTGCTTTAGCTTGTTCATCCATTTGGGGGATGAATAACACTTGATGGCGTATGGCTGCTTGAAGACTGGGGCCATGGGTTATGCTTGCAGATCCCTGCGTGAAGTCTTAGGAGATAGGCTAGATTTTGGTTTTCGCGCATCGTTGTATGAAGTCTGAGGCGACGGTTTCAAGCGTGAATACATTGTGGCTTAGAGGCAATGTGTTTGAGTTTGGAGAATGCATTGTGGCTTAGAGGCAATGTGTTGAGTTTGGAGAACACGTTGCGGCTTAGAGGCAATGTGTTGAGTTTGGATAATACATTGTAGCTTAGAGGCAATGTGTGAGTTTCGAGAATACATTGCGGCTTAGAGGCAATGTGTTGAGTTTCGAGAATACATTGCGACTTAGAGGCAATGTGTTGAGTTTCGAGAATACATTGTGGCTTAGAGGCAATGCATTGAGTTTTGATAATACATTACGGCTTAGAGAAAATGTGTCGAGCTTGGATAATACATTGTGGCTTAGAGGCAATGTGTTGAGTTTAGATAATATATTGCGGCTTAGAGGCAATGTGTTGAGTTTGGATAATACATTGCGGCTTAGAGGCAATTTGTTGAGTTTGGATAATACATTGCGGCTTAGAGGCAATGTGTTGAGTTTGGATAATACATTGCGGCTTAGAGGCAATGTGTCCAGCTTGGATAATACATTGCAGCTTAGAGGCAATGTGTTGAGTTTGGATAATACATTTCAGCTTAAAGGCAATGTATGAGTTTCAAGAATACATTGCGGCTTAGAGGCAATGTGTTGAGTTTCGAGAATACATTGCGGCTTAGAGGCAACATGTTGAGTTTCGAGAATACATTGCGGCTTAGAGGCAATGTGTTGAGTTTGGATAATACATTGCGGCTTAGAGGCAATATGTCAAGCTTGGATAATACATTTCGACTTAGAGGCAATGTGTTGAGTTTGGATAATACATTGCAGCTTAGAGGCAATTTGTTGAGTTTGGATAATACATTGCAGCTTAGAGGCAATGTGTTGAGTTTGGATAATACATTGCGGCTTAGAGGCAATGTGTTGAGTTTGGATAATACATTGCGGCTTAGAGGCAATGTGTCGAGCTTGGATAATACATTGTGGCTTAGAGGCAATGTGTTGAGTTTGGATAATACATTGCGGCTTAGAGGCAATGTGTTGAGTTTTGAGAATACATTGCGGCTTAGAGGCAATGTACTGAGTTTCATTCATTGTTGCATGGAGACTTAGGTAATGGGTTGAATGTGTCACGGCATGGAGACTTAGATGACGGATTGGATCACAGGAGAAGTATTTGGTTAATGGACCCTTGGATGATTTAATCGAGGGTAGTATTGTTTGTTTGCTGCATGATACATGCGTATGATGTCTGATATCGAGATGTTTGGATGTATGCGAAATGTATGATGTTTAACATTGATATGGAACCCTGAATATATGTGTATTGTATGCAAGAATGCATAGTGTATGTATGCTCGAGATATGCAAAATGTGTGTATGTATTAAATGTGTGTAAGATGCGTGTATGCCTTGAAATGTTATGAAGACTATTTCTGTCATTCTCTCCTTTAAACCATTGGTCTAGAGTTACCGATTCCTGGCATTGTGTGTTGTCGTAGCATTGTTGATCTTGAACACAGTGGACAATGTTAGCAAAATTTGAACATTGGTTTTGTATTGTGAGTGTGTGTGTAGACGTAGACGTAGGTAATGGCATATGCGTAGATATAGACATAGATATTGCCATATGCGTGGACTCTTATGTCGTAAGCGCAGGCGTAGACGCGGACATGCATATAAAATTTGTATTGTTGACGCAGGAGTAGACATGTGCGTGGACGCGTGAAAACATAGTCCTCGTGTTGTAAGTGTAGACATAGGCGCTATAGACTTTGTGTACGGACACGTATATGTACGAGTAGGCATAGCCATGTGCATGGACGTAGACGTGGATTTTCTTTCAATATTTTTCTAACCAAAATGTTTTTTTCCGATGTTTTGTCAAATGCTTTTATTTTGTAAATTCCCCCAAAATGATTTCAAGACAATATTCACAAGTAATAATCGTAGTATTTTGTAAACAAATCTGAGAAAAGAAAAACATAATTCGAAAGATGTAAAGAAAACAAATGTTTTATTGATATGCCTCTGAGTAGGCGAGAATACAAGATGCAATTCCTAGAAAGAGGTAATTACAGAAAGTTTTAAAACAGTAAATGGTAATGAAAAATGATAATCGCTACTGTTGTTCCCCCATATCCTTTGATGATCTTATCTCCTTTGCCTCTGAGTTGTATGATCCAATCTATCCTTCCCTTCGTGGTTCATAGTCGTAGCTCTTAGATCGCAGTCTTTTTGTTCTTTATTTCTTTTTGAATGATCCCTAATTTTTGCCTGGATTGCCCTTTCGGATTTTCAATCCACCGGGATAGTTTTTTTCGTTATAGGCCCCTAATTTTTTCCTGGATCTCCCTTTAGGGTTTTCGATCCACCGGGACGCTCCTTTTTGCTTAAGTCGCCCTTTTAGGGTTCGAGCTTAGCGAGCTTTTTATACATAGTATTTTTTTACTGCGTCTGAATTTTCCGGATGCAGTAATTCTTCCATCCATTGTTATGAGGGTGAGACCACCTCCGGAAAATGTTGTTTTGACTACATATGGACCTTCATAGTTAGGTGTCCATTTACCATGTGAATCGAGGCGAGGTAATAGAATCTTCTTGAGCACTAGATCCCCTTCCTTGAATATTTGAGGGTGGACTTTCTTGTCGAAGGCTCTCTTCATTCTCTTTTGATGTAGCTGACTATGACACAAAGCTGTCAATCATTTTTCTTCAATAAGGTTAAGCTGGTCAAGTCGTTTATGCACCCACTTTGCTTCTTCCAGCTTTATTTCCCTCAGGACCCGAAGTGATGGCATCTCAACTTTCACTGGGAGTACTGCTTCCATGCCATATACTAGTGAGAAAGGAGTCATGCCTATCGATGTGCGTACAAAGGTGCGATAGCCATGCAGGGAGAAGGGAAGAATTTTGTGCCAATCTTTATATGTCTTCATCATCTTCTGGATGATCTTCTTGATATTTTTGTTGGCTGCTTCGACGGCCCCGTTCATCTTTAGTCTGTACAGTGAGGAATTATGATGCTCGATTTTGAAGTCATTGCACATTTCCTTCATTATCTTGTTGTTTAAATTAGGCCCGTTATCTATAATTATCTGGCTTGGGACACCGTACCTATATATAGTGTTCTGTTTGATGAAGCGTGTAACCACTTGACTTGTTATGTTGGCGTAGGACGCTGCTTCTACCCATTTGGTAAAGTAGTCGATGGCTACCAATATAAAGTGGGGTTCGTTGGATGCTTTCGGCTCGATCATGCTAATCATATCAATTCCCCACTTGAGAATGGCCAAGGGGAGCTCATGAAGTTCATAGGAGTCGGTGGTACATTTATCTTGTCGGTGTAGATCTGACATTTATGACACGTTTTCGTGTAGTGATAACAATCGGCTTCCATTGTTAACCAATAATACCCTGCTCACAGAATCTTTCTAGCCATGGCGTGCCCATTTGTATGAGTTCCGAAAGTACCCTCGTTGATTTCTCTCATGAGCGTATCTGCTTCTTACTTCTCCACACACCTGAGTAGTACCATGTCGTAGTTTCTTTTGTATACCACTCTGTTACTCAGAAAGAATTTTGAAGCTAACCTTCGCAAGGTTCGCTTGTTAATGATAGAGACATTTTCTGGATATTCCTACCTTACCAGGTGCTTCTTGATGTCGCAAAACCAAGGCTTATTGTCAAGTCCTTCCTCAATAGCAAGGTAGTGTGCAGGCTCTTCGAAATGCCTGATCGTAATACGTGGTTCGTGGTTCGGCCAAGTTACTTTGAACATAGCCGACAGAGTTTCCAGAGCGTCCGCCATTTGATTTTCTTCTCGTGGGATATGACTAAAAGTAGTCTCTGTAAATTCGGCAGCTAACTTTAAAACATGATCCCGATATGGAATCAGTTTAGGGTGTTTAGTATCCCATTCGCCATTAACCTGGTATATGACTAATGCAGAATCCCCAAATACTTCGAGGTGATTTATTCTCAAATCAATGGCAGCTTCTAGTCCTAGTATACTATTGTTGGTGCAGTCAAAACACAACCTTGCCGTATAGGGTTTGTGATAATTCTTTGGATAGGTCAATACTTCCCCTACACCGTGACCTAGTGCATTTGAATCCCCATCGAACATGAGTGTCCAATGTGCCCCTGGCTTGGGTCCTTCATCAGGTCCTAGTATTTCATAGTCAGTTATGAATATGACATCCTCATCGGGAAAGACGAACTTCATAGGTTGATATTCTGATAACGGTTGGTGAGCCGGATGATCAGCTAGTATACTACCTTTGACGGCCTTCTGAGTGACATATTGGATGTCGTATTTTGATAGTAGCATCTTCCATCGTGTGATTCTCCCGATAAGAGCTGGCTTTTCAAACACATACTTTAGAGGATCCATTCTTGCTATTAACCATGTAGTGTGGGTTAACATATATTGCCTCAACCTCTTGGTAGCCCAATCCAATGCACAACAAGTTTTCTCGAGGAGTGAGTACCTGGTTTCGCAGTTAGTGAATTTCTTGCTGAGGTAATAAATTGCATGGTCCTTTCTACCTGTTTCATCCTGCTGTCCCAAAACACAACCCATTGATCCCTTGAGCACTGTCAAATACATGATGAGTGGTCTTCCGAGGGCTGGGGGTATTAAGACTGGTGGCTCTTGCAGATACTATTTTATCGTCTCGGAGGCAGTTTGAAAATCATCATTCCATACTACCGTCTGATATGTTCGTAATAACTTGAATATTGGCTCACATGTAGCTGTTAGATGCGATATGAACCTTGAGATGTAATTCAATCGCCCTAAGAAACCACGTACTTATTTTTCTGTCCTTGGTGTGGGCATCTCTTGTATAGCTTTTACTTTGTCGGGGTCTACCTCGATACCCTGCTGGCTTACAATGAAACCCAACAATTTGCCTAATCTGATGCAAAATGTACACTTATTCGGATTCAGCCTCAGTCTGAACTTACGCAGCCACTCAAATAACTTTCGCAGATGTATGATGTGTTCCTCCTCCGTATGGGATTTGGCAATCATATCATCTACATATACTTCAACCTCTTTGTGGATCATATCATGGAATAGCGTGACCATTGCCCTCTGATAGGTTGCCCATGCATTCTTGAGACCGAATGGCATTACTTTGTAGCAGAAAGTTCCCCACGGTGTCATGAAGGTAGTCTTTTCCATGTCTTCGGGTGCCATTTTGATTTGATTATAGCCCGAGAAACCGTCCATGAATGAGAATACTGAGGCTTGAGTTGTGTTATCCACTAGAACATCTATGTGGGGTAACAGGAAATCATCCTTGGGGCTTGCTTTGTTTAGGTCTCGATAAACCACACACATGCGTACTTTACCATCCTTCTTGGGTACTGGTACAATGTTAGCTATCCAGGGTGACCACTGCTAGGAACCCTGCATCAAACTGTTTGAGAACCTCTTCTCTGATTTTGCTGGACATATCTGGACGAGTTCTTTTGTGTTTTTGTCTGACTGGAGAACACCCTTCTTTGAGAGGTAGTCTATGCACCACGATGTTTGTATCCAACCCTGGCATATCCTTGTAGGACCAAGAGAATATATCCACATACTCATGTAATAACTTGATCATCTTGTCTTTGACGCTCTGCTCCAACATTGCCCCTATATTGATTTCTTTCGGATCTTCCTTTGTGCCCAGGTTAATGGTCTCAATAGCCTCTTAATATGGTTGTATGTTGTCAGCCTTTCGCTCTATTTCCCTTGCCATTTCCTCGGAGAATTCAAGATCTTCGTCATCTTCCTCTTCAGCTTGGTTGATAAGAGCATCAAAATCATATCGGGTCGTAGGAGTAACGTTATCGGTAATTTTGGGCATAGATCTGCACATTTATCATGTTTTGGTGCATATTTTAGTGCCGGGGATTTTGAAAATGTGTATGCAGAGAAAGTATTGCCATTTTTTTAAAATTTAACAGATAAATGCAAAATAAAGACAAGGATCTTAATTGAAAGCAAAATACAACTTTTATTAATTATAAATATTGTCTGAAACAAGAACAGGGAAAACCCTTACAAGCAACCCCTATGCCTCGGGTTTGACATAGGTTCTTTCAAAAACAAGAAACATTACTTAGGAAAGAAAAATATCTCGAGAATCTCCACAGCAGTCCATCCTTTGAGTTCTTCTCCTGGGGCGCCCTCTCTGATGAAGTCAGATGCCCTTTTGGTATTGATTTTGCTTGATATCATCGCTGCATGTCCGCCATGCTATGTTCCTTTGCTGACAAAGGTCTCTTGGATCGGAGGGAAACATGCTTTGCCTTTTAGAGTAGCTTCCGACGATTCATAGCCCAAACCAAAGCGATTCTTCTTCTCAAGAATTTCTGGGAGCTTTCCCCAGTGTTTCGAGGCATCACATCCCATAGTCGTTTGTAGATCTCTCCATGATGTCATTTTAGTCTTGTTACCCTTCTCAACTGGTAATGTCACCATTGAAGCAATTTCTAAGGCTTGGAATGGGGTAGCTATACAGTCTTCGTCTGTGCTGATATATTTGTATGATTCAATGTGGCTTACAAAGATGTCTTCCTTGCCGTCAATTATGATTAACTTCCTTTCCACTAGGAACTTCAATTTTTGATGCAGGGTCGAGGTGATTGCCCCTGCGGCATGGATCCAAGGTCTCCCCAGTAAGCAAGTGTATGCTGGTTCGATATCCATGACCTGGAAAGTGATATTGAAGATATGCGGCCTAATCTTAACTGGAAGGCCCACCTCTCCTAACATCGAGCTTCGAGAACCGTCAAATTCCTTTACTATCGTAGAACTTGGTCTCATTACCACATCGTCTATTGTTAACTTTATGAGAATTGACTTTGGCAAAACATTAAGAGAGGAACCGGTGTCAGTAAGAACCCTGGACAAATGGGTAGTACCTATTTGCATGGTAATATGGAGTGCCTTGTTACGAGCTCGGCTCTGTGGCGGTAATTCACTGTTGTTGAAACCCAGGTAGGATCCGAACGTTAGATTTGCTACGACATTGTCAAATTGATTTACTGAAATTTCCTTTGCAACATGAGCTGAACTTAACACCTTCATCAAAGAATCCCGGTGTTCTTCAGAGTTGATGAGCAGCGAGAGTATGGAGATTTTTGTTGGAGTTTGGTGAAGTTGATCCACCACTCTGTAGTCACTTTTTTTTATTATTTTCAGAAACTCTTCTACCTCTTGATCGGTAAAGTCTTTGCTCGGAGGTTCTGTTTATTGATTTGTATCAACCACTGCTTTCCCTTGTCCTTCGTTGGAATCATATCCGTCTTTTTCGGTAGTTCTGCTCCAAAAATTCGACTACTTTGGGTCATACCTCTTGTCCCTGCTATGTTTGAAATTTCAGGTCTCTGACTTGGTGATGGCCCGCTTTCTTGCTTTACTCTGTTGATGTACACGGCTGAGTCATAACTCCATGGTACTGCCTTGTTATTTTCATAAGGGATAGGTGACGGCCCCTTAATTACCATCGTGGCTTTTGGAGTGGCGGGTATTAAGAGAGCCTTCTTAGGTGCTCTTCCTATAATCTCTGTTGATTCTCCCCACGGGATGACTAGAGTTTTCTTGGTAAGACTTGGGCCCTGGCATGGGATTACCATTGGCTTTTTTCCTCCAGTTGTGGCTACATATTTTTCCTCAGGGTACAGTCCGAATTGGACTATCCCCTGATCCACTAGCTTTTGTAGAGTTGTTTCAAAAGCTTCATTATGCTCTAACAAGAATCCACATTCGAACAGATGCTCTTTTAACAGGTTGATATGGGCTTTTTCCTTTATGGTTTCCCCAAAGTTAGTGACCACCTCAATTTCATTTATTGTTGGCCCATCATGCAGAGGCATAGGGTTTGATTTGATGTTAGGCTTCTCAAAGGTGATATCTTGATATTCTAACAAATCTTGAACCTTATGCTTGAATGCCCAACATTATTCTATAGTGTTCCCCGGAGAGTTAGCATGGTACTCATACCTGGTGTCGGTATTGTATCTTTGCGGGAGTGGCCCGACTGGAGTAGCTAAAGGCTTGATTTCCACCAAGGATGTCTTAACCAAGTGTTGTAATAATTGGCTTGGTGGAATGGGGAGTGGATCAAAATTTATGGGTGGCCTTTTAAATATTTCTTGCCTTTGTCCTTGTGGGATCACCAATGGTTGTGGTGCCCTTGGTTATGAGACTACGACATTGACTTCTCCCTCCTTTCTCCTTAGGAATTTTGAAGCATGTCTTTTTGAATTATAGGGAGCATTTGATAATCCCCCTAATATCTTCCCACTCTTTAACCCAATCTCGATTCTTTCTCCAATAGTCACTAGGTATGAGAATCCCGACGAGACACTTCCAACCATTTTCTCGTAATAAAGCCCTTGCAAGGTTCCCATGAACATGTCTACGAGTTCTTTTTCCAGCAGTGGTGGTTGCACACAGGATGCCATCTCCCTCCATCTTTGAGCATATTCTTTGAAGGATTCTTCCTTCTTTTGGGACTGATTTTGGAGTTGCATGCGGGTAGGTGCCATGTCCAGGTTATATTCGTAATGCTTCAAGAAAGCATTAGCAAGATCTGCCCAGGTTCGGATATGTGTTCATTCCAATTGCATGTACCAGTCTAAAGATACCTCACTCAGACTGTCTTGGAAACAGTGGATCATTAGCTTCTGATCATGGGCATGGGCATGCATCTTCCTGCAATACATACGAAGATGATTCCTTGGACAAGTGAGCCCTTTGTATTTTCCAAAGTCGGGTACTTTGAATTTTGGCGGCATCACCACATCAGGAACTAGACCCATTTCGAGAGCGTCTACTTCGAAAGCGTCGAAACCCTCCACAGCTTTTAGCTTTCCTCCAGGGCTTTATACTGATTCATTATTAGTGGATTATCTACAGCATGAGTACCGTTCGTCTTTAAGGGGCCTGATGAGCATCCTCTGGGTCATGATCTCCGTATTGCAAGTCTAGGTAGTTGTCTGCATTATTGGTTGGAATTTGTAGGGTATATGATGTCGCTGCTTTTGATGGTGGTGGGACTAACCCTTCTGTTTCAACCTCTTGTTGGGCCATGGCGGACTTTTTGGGTCCTGCTTCGACTCTTTCCTTAGTTGGTGACCGCTCGATGCACCAATGGTTTGGGTTACCTCTTCAAAAGCTACCCTGGGAATTTGGTCTTTCCTGTCAATAATGTTCTTCAAAGCTAGAAGAACTTGACTCAAATCTCCTTTCATTGAACTTACGTCACCCTTTACTTGGTCAGGATCCTCTTTGAACACAGCTTGAGTCTCCTCGATTTGTTCCATTTCTTTTTGCTGGTGGGCCCTTGTTTGATATGGAGGCCAAGGAGGTGGAGGTCTTCTTCTACCAATGGCTTAACTGGAGAGATTTTTAAAGAAAATGAGTTTTTATATGACATGCAGGTGTTTTACGAATGCATGCGTGTGAACCGATGTGCATGAAATAATTTCTTGTTTTAAATGTCTTATTCACTTAGGTACATGCTTGTATTTTGCTTATTATTTTACTTGGTGACTAGCTTTAAAATAGACACGCCGTTGAGATAGGGAAACAAAATGCCTTTATTGAAAGTAACATAATCCAGATAATGAAAAATATTACAACTTGAAATCAAAACTTGTTTGCATAAACATAAATAAAGGGAACTAAATCTTCTAGGTGTGCTTGCGGATGTGTGCTCTGAAGCCATCAACCATTGCTCGGTAAAGCTGGAGAAAGTCTTCAACGTCATTCGAAAGAGGAACCGTTACACTCTCTGCATCTTTTAAACTTCTAGGGATGTCCTTGATGAGATTGTTGGCTAGGAAGACGAGCTTTTCTTGTTTGTCTTTGTAGTACCTGTGTTCCTGATAAAGATGTGGGATTACTTTATGGTTATCTCTCCAAGCTTGGGCGATCTTGGTATACTGCTCTTCCCAATACATCTTTTCACCCCTCATTTCTGTATAAAGCCTTCGTTGGATGAGGAAATCTTTTTGAAGACCCTGCATCTCTAAGCACACATGCTCTTATTCTTGAGTTCTCTGAGTCAGGAGTTTCTCTGCCTCTATCCTTTCAAGGTGTGCTTTGACCTCTGATTCTTGGTTGTCTTGAAGTTCGGTGGCGAGGTACTTTACTTGCTCTTCTTGATCTAAGGAAGCTTATGCCAAACTTTGGATTTGGGCTCTTAGATTTTCCTCCAACACCTTCTTGTCATGTGTTGCCTTTTCATACCATCTAGTTAACCTTCCGATTTCAGTGGCGTCCTCTTCTAACCTTTGGTTATGGGAATCTAGGTTGAATGTTGCACTCAACAGCTCTTCATTTGTACGCTTTCATTTGAGAATTTCCTTCTCCAATTCCTTTTGACCTCTCTCAATTTGTTCGTCCTTTGACTCCAGTATGAGCTGCATTTGTTTCTTTTCTTTGGTCAGATTGGGGAGATTGAGTTCCAATGCTTCTTTTTATTTTTGAGCTTTCTTTAAGGCGCTTTTCAGATTGTCGACTTCTTCCAAAGATATATGTGTTATCTCTGGGACCTCTGATTTATACTCTGGATCTTTTTTGAATGGCTGCTTGATAATTCGCACCCTATCTCAGACCCATTTGGTGTAGGGTTCTCTTGCTATGGCATTCTTTCTTTCGGATTTCCTCTTGTTAACCTTGTTCCAAGCCCGAATAACCTTGTTGAGCAACCCTTGGTCTTCTATACCCATGTTGTGGATGATAAATGGTCGGAGTTGTTCGTCCGAATGTTTGTCTCCCAAAGGATACCCTAACTGTCATAGGGCTAAAGTAGGATTGTAATTAATACAGCCTCGCGATCCAATCAAAGGGACATTAGGAAAGTCCCCACAGCTAATAGTGATATCACCAATATCCAGCTTCCTTGTATACCATAATACAGAGTTTGCAGTGAGAGACCTTAACTTATGTGTCCACTCGTGTCTGGTCAAGTCTGGGATCATATAGTCTTCTTTGTAAAGATGAGTCATGAACCAAGTATATAGAAGCGGGATGCAATAATTTAGCGTGCCTTTTCTCCTTTCATACATCATATGCAAAGTGTAATAAATGTCAGCGAGCAAAGCGGGAGTAGGATCCTTATTAAAGACTTTCACACCCCAAAATATGCTAATGGCCGCGGGGTCAATATAGTCTACAGTCTGAGGAAATAAAATTACACCAAATACCAACAACCCTAAACAATCAACACAAGATTCCCATTCCTTATAATTAGAAAAATCTAGTGCCTTAGCTTCCAAGTATATCCTTTTGATTCCTTGTATTGGACCTTCTCTTTGGTAATTTTGCATTAATTCAGGGTAGGGGATCCCTAAGCCTTTTGCCAAAACATTGACTTCAACGGTTTGTCCAATACCTACATAGGCCTTTTCTTTGGAAAAATTCAGAATTTTGTCGAATTCTTCCAGAGCCGGTGCTAGCTGGAAGTTGTTGTACCCCAAAATTTTCCCTCTCTTTTCCACAAGAAATCACAGCTTCGGGCTTTTCCTGACTTTTCAGATTTGGCGTAAGAATCAGTCAAACAGACTTTTTCTTATCAGTCTATCCAAATTAGGGTTTCCATTAACTTTTGAATCAGTTCAAGCAAATGGCTAGGGTTTGGTTGAGTTTGGCTCAGGGTGTGATCAGGCAGGCGCTTCTTTGACAGTAAATCCAACATTAAGGTTTGCACGCGCATTTTCAGAAGAGTTTGAATCCACAGTGTCTTAATTGGCTGTTACACTGCTTTGACGTTTGCTCAAGATTTCTGCTTGTTTCTCAAGGTCTAAACATCTGGGACATGGGCTGAGGCTGCTGATTGAGAGTTTGAAGTATTGGTCTAATCAGTAAAAGGAAAGGATATATGGGCATTCATTGTGATTGATTGTGCAATACTTTTGATTATTCGGAACGCCGGACGTTTATTGATTATTTATCATTTCTAAGTTAAAATTATTGGATATTTTCCAGTTATTATAATTTAAGAAATATAAATAATTAAATAAACAATTGAAGAAGAATTAAAAGAGATTAATTGACAAAAGAGCTTTTATTTATTTTTAATTATTAGTACAAATGTTATTTGAATACATTTACAGTATTTACAAATAATGTTATTACAAATAATTGGAAATAAAATAAAGCTATCCTAAAGTTTCCTAAGTCTTCATCTTCTACTGATGCTCCCCATTGCTCAATTAATTTTTATCTGCAAAAACAAAGAAAAGAAAAGAAGTTAAATGCAGATGAAATAAAAAGGTAGACAGTTAATCATAAAAAAGCTCATCATTAAAAGTGACTGGCCGGAATCAGTTTATTCACCCTCTCTGCAAATCACAAGAAAATTCTTGGTTCACAAAGAGGGAAAGGAATTATGTTTGCAAATATAAAAATGTACAAAGCTGCATAATTGAACCAAATGCACAAGCTACTTGGAAAGGCAAACTAAACTGAACAAACAATGCACAAAGGCAAACTAAGTTGTCAAAACCAAACTAAGTCAAAATGGCCAACCAAGTGCAGAACTGTCAAAGCTGCCTACAAGCTAGCAAAAGCAAGACAGAAAAAACAGGAAGTATGCAGAGGAAAGATACAATGCAAACAAACTTATTTCACTTCATCACTTTCCAGCTAACCCTTTTTCAGAGTAGATAGTACAGTCTAAGCAATATGTGCTTTCTGTGGAGAGAGAAAAAGAGAGAAAAGTAGCAGGCTTACAGTTTTCCAGGCAGGCCTAAGGATAAATATAGAAAAATCAGAATACTGCCAGAGGGGGGGCAGAACACATACAGGAAAAGATATCACAAAAAATTATAAACCTCAAGCCTTGCAACCTTCTCAAGCATTGGCATTCAAACCAAGGCTTACTTAAAAAAACAAGCTTGAAGCCTGTATCAAGGAGACCTGCCTGCATAATACCAGAAGGAGAAGCCAAAAGCAAAGAAAACAAATTCAAAAACTGGTTAAAAACAAACAGCCTGCCTACAAAACAGAGGAGACGAGTTCACACAAAAAAAGAAAAACTCATGCCTTTCAACTTACAGCAACACAAGCCATACAAGCCTGAAGCCTAAACCTTAAGCTTTCAAACCAGCATATCACAACAAAGCCTAAAACCTAAAGGCCTGTAACCTCAAGCCTTTATCCAAACAAAATTCAAACACAGAACCATAAACTCCAAAAGCCCTCAAATCAAAAAGCCTGTATCAAAAACTGTTTCAACCTGCTGAAGAAAACCAGGAACAAACAAGCAAAGCCTGTCCCAACCCAAACCAGCATCAAGAGAAGAAAAGCTATTCAGAAATGAAAGGATAGCAAACAAGCAATTCAGATTCGAAATCATCATCATTATCAAAGAACACAAAGGTTCATCATCAAGAAACCAAGCATACAGTCATCAAATCAAAACATTCAAACCAACAAAACCCTCAGAATGATTTCATCATAGGGTTAGCACATCAAAGAACTCAGAAGCAAGCAAAAGAGAGGAAAAGAAGCGAGCAAGCTAGGGTTTTCAGTGTTCATCATAAAACCATAAAAGCAAAATACGAATACCAGATTTCCAGCAAGTACAACATCATACTCCCTCCGCCTCCGGCCGCCTAAAGCGCCTCCAGTCCCCACCTCGCTTCCTCTCAAAAACAAGAACAAAGGTAGAAATTTCTTCTCCCTCTTTTCACACCTCACACAACAATAATAACATAGAAAATCAGAGCTCGCTAAAAAAAGGAAGGGAAATCAATAACATATAAAACTTGAAACCCTAATGCGTTAGGACAGAAATCATACCTTTGTGTCATCACTGCCTGAGTAATCCATGGAGGGAGGAGGAGATTGACGGTGGCGCCTGGTGGCCATAGGCAGCGAGGAAGTTTGTTTAGAAACCATGGCTCAAGGAGACGAAGAAGACGATGAATGGAAGCGGCGCCTCTGTAACGCTGTAAACCCTTTCTGAAACAAAACTTTGAAAACCCTAAAACAAAACTATCAAAACGCATCTGGGCCTGCCCCATTATACGCCTAAGGCCCATTTCATAATTGGCACACCCCCCCTGTTTCTCTTCTCATTTTTTGTTTTTATTTTGTTTTCTTGGGCCAAACACCCTCTTTTAGGCCCATATAACCTTTTTTATACTTTTTTTAAAAACATCAACACTTTTTTTAATTTTCATAACTTAATCCCTTTTGTTGTTAAATAATATATTAACCTTTCATGAAGAATGTTTATTAATATTTTTTATCACATTTAAAAAATAGGATTTTTCTAAATTAAATAATTCTCTTTTTTTTAGAATTTTTTGTTTAATAAACTTTTGTATAGAAACTAGAATACAAATAATAATTTTCTTTAACTTAAAACATCTTTCTTTTCTTTTCACTAAAACATTTGTTTATACATTAATAAAAAGTACAAAAAGAATAAATACTTACTTAATTTTGCATTAAGTTAACATCTTGCATCACTTGTAAATAATCACATACACTTTCACCAATACTTTTGATACATTGCTTTGATTCTTATACTTTGCTATATTTTACATTGAGAATACGATTCAATTTGGTTGTAAATATTATTTGGACACTACTATCCTGATAAGACTCATCCCCATTTGTAAATATTTGTACCCCCATTCCCGGATACTTATTTGTAATAGCTTAGACTTTAAACTCCCGCAATTTATCGCTTTTCCTATACTGTATAGTAATTAGGGTTTGTATGCGAAGATTCAAAATCAACCGCTAGATAACCTAATACAAGACAAATGCATGACAATCAATACACCAATCACACTTGCACCCCTAGGGTAATCCCGCTTGTTTCCTTCCAAAATGGGCCATGCTTGCATGTTGATTTTCTTTGGCAAAACAAAAAACAAATCAAATGATCATAGTCCCTCGATGACGCTTTCGAAGTTGCCTAAACAAAATGATCATAGTCCCTTCAAGCAAAATTGCCAAAGACACTTGGCACCATTGCATTCATGGTCTATCCGATGACCCGCGCCCGTCCCGTTAACATCCTAATACAAGATTGTCCATCAAATACAATGGTGGAACAATACTGTTAAAAGGGTTAAAACATGAGAAAATCTTTGAGTAAATTTAGGGGTAGACAACTCTTAGTTACTTGATCAAACTTGCAAAACACACTTGCCTACTTTCAAAACACACTCCACAACACACTTTTAAAACAACTTTCAAAAACATTGAAATATCTTTTCAAAAAGACAAACACCTTTGCATATACTCAAACAAGAGTCATTTCAATGGTTCCCTAGACAAGGCATCTTTTTCAAAACATTTTCAAAACCACACACACAAAACACCATTTCAAGCAATTGAAAATCAAGGCAAGTGATCTAAAACAAGTAACTAAGAGCACATGGATAACCATGGATGAAAAGGGTGCTAATACCTTCCCTTTTCATAATCTACCCCCCGAACCCACGAAACATCTCAAAGGTTTTTCCTGTGCTTTTTAACCTTTCCTTTAGGATAAAATAAAAAGTCGGTGGCGACTCTTGCTAAACCGAACAAGTGCGAATACAAACGCAAAACCTCAAGTCAGTTCTCCCACCGTATCACAGAACTGGTGACTCTGCTGGGGAGAAATTTAAAAGTGGGGTTACCTTAGGGTTTTAGATCACCTTTACATACTTGCTTTGATTTCCTTGATTGCTTTACTTTTTGGGTCCTTGTTTGGGTTTGTTGTAAATCCTACACCCGGATTTGGGGGCACCTTTTTAGGTAAATAGCAATAAAACTGTGAGGGAACTGTGCGGGGTATACCGACATGGTTGAAGCAGTAAGTTATGTTAGTGTGACATATTTGTGAGTACCGGTAACCCTTGAGTTCAATCAAGGAGAGTACGGGGCCGCTGAGCGATGTCATGAAGCACTAACGAACTCTTAGAACCTTAATTGACCATCTTAGCTTTTTTAGGGGTAGTGAGATGACCGACTTTGGTGCAGTCCGAAGTTGGTAGATACTCGATACTACACTCATTGAGGATTGTTTTCTTGGAATATTTTGGTCGCCAGTTAAGTGGCTAAACCAAAACAATGAACACAGAAAATAATCCAATGATATTGAGCTCCTTAGAACCCGGTTTCTATTTTAGGACAGGATGAGCCAACTAACTTCAAGAGGGTACTTACCTACAAACCCCATGCAAGCCTAAACCTAAGGACTTGTTTGCTTTGTGTGAATATGATTACATGTATATACACTTACTTGCTTCTGCATACATGTACATAACATCGTAACATCATACCATAGCATTTTCAATAACCATTTCAAGGATCTCGAGGGTCTGTTAATGCAGGGTCACGTTGAACCATACGTCTACCAAAGGGGGCAAGAGGTTTCTCCTCTAAACAAATGCCATCAAAGATCAAGTGCAACAACTTGAATCAGGGGCTATAACCCACTTGACATGGTGAGCTTGATTCTCGTGGAAAGACATCCGCCGGTGCAAAGTTCTCCAATCAAAGGTCGAAGTTCAACCTCTAACATTCTCTTGTGTTTACCCCAAGAGATCCTTGAAAACATGCATCCATATATCATACATATCATTGCATAACAGGTTTCTCCCATACAGGTCTCCTTATCTTCCTACTGTTTATTTCAGTAAGATGGATATGGAATAAACGGTGAAAGATCTCCGAGCTCAAAACGCTCAATTCCAGCAAATGCTTCTGGCTATGGGTAAAGGGCAAGAGGATCTGAAAGCTCTCCTTCTCAAAGACAAGAGGGTCAGTCTTGAAGAAAACCACAATTTGGAGATTGATGAAGCTGGTTACTCCGAAGAACAATATCCTCCCGCTGATGACAAGTACAAACAGTTGGAGGATCACCTCAATGCTATGGAGGTTCAACAAATACCTGGCTTAGATTTAGGAGACATGGGTTTGGTTCCTGGATTGGTCATTCTTCCAAAGTTCAAAGTCCCCACCTTGGCCCTGTATGATGGAGTCTCTTGCCCTAAGATGCATTTAAAATCTTATGTCTGCAAGATTCAGCCATACACAACTGATCCAAAGCTTTGGATCCATTTCTTCCAAGAAAGCCTGGTAGGGACTCAACTCGAGTGGTTCTATCATTTGGAGAGTTCTCGCATCCACACCTGGAAGGACTTAGCTGTTGCTTTTTATGAACAGTATCAGTACAATGCTGATCTTGCACCGACTCGTGTGTAATTGCAGAACATGACCATGGGTTCCGACGAGAGCTTCAAAGGATATGCCCAAAAGTGGAGAGATCTGGCTGGTAGGGTGCAACCCCCTTTAACTGACAGAGAGCTGATTGACATCTTCATGGGAACTTTGACAGGGCCTTTCTTCAATCACTTAATTGGAAGCTCCTCAGCCGGGTTTACCGAGCTCATACTGACCTGCGAAAGGGTCGAAGCTGGCATCAAAAGTGGAAAGATCCAAGGAGCTACACCCTCTGATGCTCAGAAAATTCCCTACAATGGAAAGAAAGAGTCTAATGTTGTGAACAGCCAAAAGAGTCACCGTGACCAACACGTAGGGGAAATCCTGATCTCTGGTTCTACGTCGCACCGAAAACAGCAAAAGGGAAATCAACAAAGGCCAGACGAGCCTAAAAGACAGTTCACCAACATCCACATGCCGTTGTCTCAAGCACTGCAACACTTGTTGAAGATGAATCTGATTGCATTGATAGGGCCTCATCCAAACCCCAAGACTTCTTCTCCTAACTACAATCCCAAGGCCACATGTGCTTATCATTCTAACAGTCCCGGGCATGATACTAACGATTGTTGGGCTTTGAAGTACAAGATTCAGAATTTTATTGATGCCAAGGAGATTGAGTTTGGTCCTCCGGAGACTCCAGCGTGATCACTGCTCATATGCCAAATCATTGAGAATGTCTTTGTTTCATTTGAATTTTCAAAGTTGTAACTTCTTTTTTTATTCAAACAATTATCTTTTAATGTCAAACTTTGTTTCATTAATGCATTGTATATGTTTGTCTTGAATTCATCCATTCGTTTTCACTACTCTTATGCTTTCTTTATGATATTCAACTCTTGATAAAAAGTTGCAAGCCTTTAGAGGGAGGATGACGAAACAATACCATAATCTCATACAGTATGCTTTTGAACAGACCTTGCTGATGATGTACAGGCATTTCTTTCAATTCCCAAACACTGGAGTTATAAGGAAGATAATCCCTAGTCAACCCCTTCGAGCCAAAGAAGTAGGAGTTTCTGTTTTAAACAAATTGAAACCTTTTATTTAAACTTGGGGCAGGGTAGTCTCTCAGTTAATTCAAAAGAAAATGCGCATTGAAGTCGCAAACTCTCAGTTCGTGATACAACGAACGACATCAAAAAGAGACATTCCTTTGGAATCAAGAAGACAGTGATGGTTCCTTATCTCATAGGCATTCATTATCTCTCAAAAAAAAAAGCCCACTGAGCCAAAACCTACAAAGGAGGCTTAAGAAACCTGGGGCATCCCGCTGACTGTAATCTCGAAAACAGGAACGGTCAGGCAAAAGTTAGGGATAACAAATCAAAAGAACGAGGTCACTACAAATCCTCAAACAATATGAAAAATGTTGCAAAATGACTGCCCTCCAAATTCAACTTGTGGGAACCATCACAAAAAAAATTCGTTCCAAACTCGAATAGAGTTCGACGCACAAATTAACTGAGTCTAGGATTGAAGAACATCACGAAGAGCGGGTGGGTACAAATATACTTTGAGCCTTTATCCTTTGTTTCTTAAACCGTGAACCAGGCCACGTTATAACCCTTCAAAAGTCCTAATTGAAGCATGGGTTAGTTTGAAAGCATACTGTTCAAAAGGTATCCTGACTCCTGTAAGGCTTTGCCCTAAAGCTTGTGTTAATTTTGTCTTATAAAAAGTTTTCTGCTAAAAAATGCATTTTTTAAAACATCGAGACAAGCATAAACTTTGCATTATTTGAATATCGTTGTTTGCACATGGTTATTTGTTTGACATCGAAGAAATTCATACAGCGAATGTTCGGAGGAACGAAAAACTCTCTCAGTGAGTAAAATCACTTCAAAAAGGATGACACTTCCATTGATAAATCTCCTATCGACAAGGGGGCATGACATGTCACCATCCAATTAACCTGGGGCAGTCCAATCAAGGTTTCAACAGATCTTTCAAAGTTCAGTTAACCTGGGGCAGTCCAGTCAAGGTTTCAACAGATCTTTCAAAGTTCAGTTAACTGGGGGCAGTCCAGTCAAGATTTCAACAAATCTTTCAAAGTCCATTTAACCTGGGGCAGTCCAGTCAAGATTTCAACAAATCTCTCAAAAGTTCTGTGAACTTGGGGCAAGTCTCCTTCATCATCACTTGGGGCATTCGAATGTCAATCTCAAGGTCGTTCAAAATTTCCTTCATCACCTGCTGGAAGTTACCATCACCAACAGAATAACGGACATTTGAAGCTCCTAAAAATCTGTTTCTCTCAAGAATGAAGACTCTCATCCTTAAAACCTCAGAAGATTGGTATACTCCCAGTTTCTGACCGTTAACAGAATGAAGATTCTCATCACATCATCATGAAGCAACCCTACACCGGTTCCTTCTCAAATTCAGATGCAGTTTTACACGGACTCATCATAAAGCAACCCTACACCGGTTCCTTCTCAAATTCAGATGCAGTTTTACACGGACTCATCATCAGGAAACCCTACACCGGTTCCTTCTCAAATTCAGATGCAGTTTTACACTGACTCATCATCAGGAAACCCTACACCGGTTCCTTCTCAAATTCAGATGCAGTTTTACACGGACTCATCATGAAGCAACCCTACACTGGTTCCTTCTCAAATTCAGATGCAGTTTTACACGGACTCATCATGAAGCAACCCTACATCGGTTCCTTCTCAAATTCAGATGCAGTTTTACACGGACTCATCATGAAGCAACCCTACACCGGTTCCTTCTCAAATTCAGATGCAGTTTTACACAGACTCATCATGAAGCAACCCTACACCGGTTCCTTCTCAAATTCAGATGCAGTTTTACACGGACTCATCATGAAGCAACCCTACACCGGTTCCTTCTCAAATTCAGATGCAGTTTTACACGGACTCATCATCAGGAAACCCTACACCAGTTCCTTCTCAAATTCAGATGCAGTTTTACACGGACTCATCATCAGAAAACCCTACACAGGTCAAAGATCGATGCCTGAAACCATCCAGGACAACTATCTCCTTGACCAACCTTTTCAAGATTTCAGCTCAGTACCTGCAGCAATCAAAAGATTCTTGAAATCCCCAGCGGAGCTAAAACTTCCAACTATCAATCCCCAAGCAGAATGAAGACTCTCATTCTCAGTTCCTCATAGAGTATTCAGACATTCCCCAGTGAAGATCTCCTCAAGACAGGAATCCCCAGTAGATTGGCATACAACCCAAGCTCCTGATCCCCCAACAGCGGTCCCAGGACTTCTCATTTTCAACGATCAAAGGATTTTCAATCCCCTGCAGCAGTCAAGGAATTACTTTCCCCGGCAGCAGTCAAGATTCTTTTATCTCCAGCCATCCAGGATTCATCTATCCTCAGCAAGACAGCTCATCAGCTTACATGCACATTCATCACATTCATATCATAAACATTGATATAACATACATTGCATCATGCATCATGACATTGCATACAACTAACTCTTTACCTTTTCAGGAAATATCAGTCAACAGACAAAGATCATCATCTTCCGAGATTCTTTCTAGAAATAGTTCAGATGTGACCCAGACATGGCGACATTCTGATACTTATTCCAGATTCATCCAGATGCAGTTTTACACTGACTCATCATCAGGAAACCCTACACCGGTTCCTTCTCCACTTCAAGACTTCTGAAAACAGTTTACGGATTCTCCAAACACGGAGGTTAATCTATCGCTTGTTCAGACTCAACTTTTGAAAACAGTTTACGGACGCTTCCCAACATGGATGTTGATCTATTGCTTATTCATCTCCAATACCTCTGAAAACAGTTTACGGGTTCTCCAGATACGGATGTTAACCTATCGCTTGTTCAGATTCAAGACTTCTGAAAACAGTTTACGGATTCTCCAAACACGGATGTTAATCTATCGCTTGTTCAGATTCTCCAACCTCTGAAAACAGTTTACGGATTCTCCAAACACGGAGGTTAATCTATTGCTTATTCAGACCCCTAGTTCAGAGATGTTCCAAAACATGGATACCTTTCTGATACTCACCCACCCACCAATGACATGCAGTTCAACAGACATTTCCAGATGGCATCTCTAAGCCCATCCTCCTACCAACAACTTCCAGATGGCATCTCTAAGCCCATCCCCTGACAAGATTCTGTCACATCCCTAGATGGCATCTCTAAGCCCATCACCAAATGGCATCTTTAAGCCCATTCCCTCTACCATCACATCACCGAGTGCAAATTTTTTGGGCACTCTAGTGTCCAATCTCCTTTTACCCTCGAGTCGCGAAAGGCAAACTTGCCAATCTAACTCTTCAGGTTCAAGAAGATTGAACAGGGGCAACTGTTGTACCCCAAAATTTGCCCTCTCTTTTCCACAAGAAATCACAGCTTCGGGCTTTTCCTGACTTTTCAGATTTGGCGTAAGAATCAGTCAAACAGACTTTTTCTTATCAGTCTATCCAAATTAGGGTTTCCATTAACTTTTGAATCAGTTCAAGCAGGTGGCTAGGGTTTGGTTGAGTTTGGCTCAGGGTGTGATCAGGCAGGCGCTTCTTTGACAGTAAATCCAACATTAGGGTTTGCACGTGCATTTTCAGAAGAGTTTGAATCCACAGTGTCTTAATTGGCTGTTACACTACTTTGACGTTTGCTCAAGATTTCTGCTTGTTTCTCAAGGTCTAAACATTTGGGACATGGGCTGAGGCTGCTGATTGAGAGTTTGAAGTATTGGTCTAATCAGTAAAAGGAAAGGTCATATGGGCATTCATTGTGATTGATTGTGCAATACTTTTGATTATTCGGAACGCCGGACGTTTATTGATTATTTATCATTTCTAAGTTAAAATTATTGGATATTTTCCAGTTATTATAATTTAAGAAATATAAATAATTAAATAAACAATTGAAGAAGAATTAAAAGAGATTAATTGACAAAAGAGCTTTTATTTATTTTTAATTATTAGTACAAATGTTATTTGAATACATTTACAGTATTTACAAATAATGTTATTACAAATAATTGGAAATAAAATAAAGATATCCTAAAGTTTCCTAAGTCTTCATCTTCTACTGATGCTCCCCATTGCTCAATTAATTTTTATCTGCAAAAACAAAGAAAAGAAAAGAAGTTAAATGCAGATGAAATAAAAAGGCAGACAGTTAATCATAAAAAAGCTCATCATTAAAAGTGACTGGCCGGAATCAGTTTATTCACCCTCTCTGCAAATCACAAGAAAATTCTTGGTTCACAAAGAGGGAAAGGAATTATGTTTGCAAATATAAAAATGTACAAAGCTGCATAATTGAACCAAATGCACAAGCTACTTGGAAAGGCAAACTAAACTGAACAAACAATGCACAAAGGCAAACTAAGTTGTCAAAACCAAACTAAGTCAAAATGGCCAACCAAGTGCAGAACTGTCAAAGCTGCCTACAAGCTAGCAAAAGCAAGACAGAAAAAACAGGAAGTATGCAGAGGAAAGATACAATGCAAACAAACTTATTTCACTTCATCACTTTCCAGCTAACCCTTTTTCGGAGTAGATAGTACAGTCTAAGCAATATGTGCTTTCTGTGGAGAGAGAAAAAGAGAGAAAAGTAGCAGGCTTACAGTTTTCCAGGCAGGCCTAAGGATAAATATAGAAAAATCAGAATACTGCCAGAGGGGGGGCAGAACACATACAGGAAAAGATATCACAAAAAATTATAAACCTCAAGCCTTGCAACCTTCTCAAGCATTGGCATTCAAACCAAGGCTTACTTCAAAAAACAAGCCTGAAGCCTGTATCAACGAGACCTGCCTGCACAATACCAGAAGGAGAAGCCAAAAGCAAAGAAAACAAATTCAAAAAACTGGTTAAAAACAAACAGCCTGCCTACAAAACAGAGGAGACGAGTTCACACAAAAAAAGAAAAACTCCTGCCTTTCAACTTACAGCAACACAAGCCATACAAGCCTGAAGCCTAAACCTTAAGCTTTCAAACCAGCATATCACAACAAAGCCTAAAACCTAAAGGCCTGTAACCTTAAGCCTTTATCCAAACAAAATTCAAACACAGAACCATAAACTCCAAAATCCCTCAAATCAAAAAGCCTGTATCAAAAACTGTTTCAACCTGCTGAAGAAAACCAGGAACAAACAAGCAAAGCCTGTCCCAACCCAAACCAGCATCAAGAGAAGAAAAGCTATTCAGAAATGAAAGGATAGCAAACAAGAAATTCAGATTCGAAATCATCATCATTATCAAAGAACACAAAGGTTCATCATCAAGAAACCAAGCATACAGTCATCAAATCAAAACATTCAAACCAACAAAACCCTCAGAATGATTTCATCATAGGGTTAGCACATCAAAGAACTCAGAAGCAAGCAAAAGAGAGGAAAAGAAGCGAGCAAGCTAGGGTTTTCAGTGTTCATCATAAAACCATAAAAGCAAAATACGAATACCAGATTTCCAGCAAGTACAGCATCATACTCCCTCCACCTCCGGCCGCCTAAAGCGCCTCAAGTCCCCACCTCGCTTCCTCTCAAAAACAAGAACAAAGGTAGAAATTTCTTCTCCCTCTTTTCACACCTCACACAACAATAATAACATAGAAAAGCAGAGATCGCTAAAAAAGGAAGGGAAATCAATAACATATCAAACTTGAAACCCTGATGCGTTAAGACAGAAATCATACCTTTGTGTCATCACTGCCTGAGTAATCCATGGAGGGAGGAGGAGATTGACGGTGGCGCCTGGTGGCCATAGGCAGCGAGGAAGTTTGTTTAGAAACCATGGCTCAAGGAGACGAAGAAGACAATGAATGGAAGCGGCGCCTCTGTAACGCTGTAAACCCTTTCTGAAACAAAACTTTGAAAACCCTAAAACAAAACTATCAAAACGCATCTGGGCCTGCCCCATTATACGCCTAAGGCCCATTTCAGAATTGGCGCACCCCCCCCTGTTTCTCTTCTCATTTTTTGTTTTTATTTTGTTTTCTTGGGCCAAACACCCCCTTTTAGGCCCATATAACCTTTTTTATACTTTTTTTAAAAACATCAACACTTTTTTTAATTTTCATAACTTAATCCCTTTTGTTGTTAAATAATATATTAACCTTTCATGAATAATATTTATTAATATTTTTTATCACATTTAAAAAATAGGATTTTTCTAAATTAAATAATTCTCTTTTTTTTAGAATTTTTTGTTTAATAAACTTTTGTATAGAAACTAGAATACAAATAATAATTTTCTTTAACTTAAAACATCTTTCTTTTCTTTTCACTAAAACATTTGTTTATACATTAACAAAAAGCACAAAAAGAATAAATACTTACTTAATTTTGCATTAAGTTAACATCTTGCATCACTTGTAAATAATCACATACACTTTCACCAATACTTTTGATACATTGCTTTGATTCTTATACTTTGCTATATTTTACATTGAGAATACGATTCAATTTGGTTGTAAATATTATTTGGACACTACTGTCCTGATAAGACTCATCCCCATTTGTAAATATTTGTACCCCCATTCCCGGATACTTATTTGTAATAGCTTAGACTTTAAACTCCCGCAATTTATCGCTTTTCCTATACTGTATAGTAATTAGGGTTTGTATGCGAAGATTCAAAATCAACCGCTAGATAACCTAATACAAGACAAATGCATGACAATCAATACACCAATCACACTTGCACCCCTAGGGTAATCCCGCTTGTTTCCTTCCAAAATGGGCCATGCTTGCATGTTGAGTTTCTTTGGCAAAACAAAAAACAAATCAAATGATCATAGTGCCTCGATGACGCTTTCGAAGTTGCCTAAACAAAATGATCATAGTCCCTTCAAGCAAAATTTCCAAAGACACTTGGCACCATTGCATTCATGGTCTATCCGATGACCCGCACCCGTCCCGTTAACATCCTAATACAAGATTGTCCATCAAATACAATGGTGGAACAATACTGTTAAAAGGGTTAAAACATGAGAAAAATCTTTGAGTAAATTTAGGGGTAGACAACTCTTAGTTACTTGATCAAACTTGCAAAACACACTTGCCTACTTTCAAAACACACTCCACAACACACTTTCAAAACAACTTTCAAAAACATTGAAATATCTTTTCAAAAAGACAAACACCTTTGCATATACTCAAACAAGAGTCATTTCAATGGTTGCCTAGACAAGGCATCTTTTTCAAAACATTTTCAAAACCACACACACAAAACACCATTTCAAGCAATTGAAAATCAAGGCAAGTGATCTAAAACAAGTAACTAAGAGCACATGGATAACCATGGATGAAAAGGGTGCTAATACCTTCCCTTTTCATAATCTACCCCCCGAACCCACGAAACATCTCAAAGATTTTTCCTGTGCTTTTTAACCTTTCCTTTAGGATAAAATAAAAAGTCGGTGGCGACTCTTGCTAAACCGAACAAGTGCGAATACAAACGCAAAACCTCAAGTCAGTTCTCCCACCGTATCACAGAAGTCTTGGAAGGTGAAATATCTCAATGGAGGGTCATAAAACTGAATTAGGGCAGAGACTGTATCCATTTGAACCTCTACTTTAGTCAAGTCAAGGGTGTCCCTATAGTGGCGAGCATACATCTTCAGAGCTCTCTCGGATAATTTCCCCTTTATAGTTTTGATTTCAGAAAGGTCAGGCTTGTAGGAATTGACGCAGATGAGTTGTTTCCCTTTAGTATCCATTTTTAAGACAGTCACCAAGATCTTGATTTTTGTTATTTTTTATTTTGTACCCTGTGAATAAGACAGATAAAAGAAGCCAATGATGAATATGAGATATATATGAATGCATAAATGTATAAGTGTTGGGTTGAGTAACGAGATTTTATGACATGTTTTTGTGATGGGTACCCCTATGAGGTAGGCTCCTTAATTCTGACCTATGGTAAATCTACCCTCCCAAGAGGTGGTTTCCTTAAGGGCATCATGAATAGCACCAGAGGGAAAAGGCACAAGGGCCTCCCTTAGGTGGAGCCTCTTTACTGACTAAAACTTTCGTCTCAAAATCGTGAAAGGTCTCGTCATGAGATTTTAGGTTAAGGTCGTTACAAAGAGTCATGGGTGACCTTCCAAAGTCTTACTCATCAAGAGGATATCTCTCGATAAGTATTCCTTTTTCGGAAGTTCACCGACTCTAGGTGAAGTCGTCACATAAACTCGCAGAGATGATGTACCCCCTAAGCTAATAGATGAACCTTCTTTCTAAGAGTTATATTGGAAATATTTTTAAGATAGAAAATCCCGCCACGCAGTAAATATATGATGATAAGAGAAATTGACAATAAGTAAATAAATGAGATAAAGTAGATAAATGCAATAAATAAAGCAAATAAAGATAGAAACCCAAAAAAACATAAACCTAGGGTTAAGGAGAGCCCACAGCAGAGTCGCCAGCTGTAGCAACTGGATTTTTAATCAGAGCCATCACTATTAGTTTTTATCCTATAGAAGGGAATCTAACAGAAAACCCTAATTTGCAGAGATTCTAGGTTTCGGACTCAATTAGAAGAAAGAAAGGTGTTAGGCACCTTTCATCTACCTTGTTCACAAGGATATTAGGTTCTAGGTTCTAGGTTTGGGGTAAACAGGATTTTAAGTTTTAATTAGAAAGACTCGCCATGATTTTTGGTCGTATTCTTACGTATCCTCTTATGAGGAATCAGAGTCCCAATTCGTAGTTCGTATGGGGTTGGTGTTTTTTAGGGGTCGCAAACGTATTTTGAATCACCTCGCACTTGACCGGGAATAGTGATTACGGAGATTTTGACTGAATACGCAGTAAGTCAAAACTAGTTTGAAACCCTTTTGCAAAAAACCGTTGATTAGCTTAGTTTATTGCGAAAATTAGTTTGATGCTTTGTTTGTGTTTTTTATCGTATTAATTGTGAAGATCTTGATTAATGCATGATTATAAAAAGATTTAATGCAAATAATATATAAAAATATATGCAATTTTAACATAAAAAAATAATTTATTTGTTAGTATATAAATAATAATATAATTATTTATAAGCAATAACCAATATTTTACATAGTAAATAAAATATAAAAATAGTAAATAGAAAATAAATATTGATAATAATAATAGCAAATATAATAATTATGATATAATAATAATTAAAAAAAAACAATATTTGATAATAATAATTATTATTATTGTAAACGAATAATATATATATATGTGTGTGTGTGTGTGTGTGTGTGTGTGTGTGTGTGTGTGTGTGTGTGTGTGTGTGTGTGTGTGTGTGTGTGTGTGTGTGTGTGTGTGTGTGTGTGTGTGTGTGTGTGTGTGTGTGTGTGTGTGTGTGTGTGTGTGTGTGTGTGTGTGTGTGTGTCTGTGTGTCTGTGTGTGTCTGTGTCTGTGTGTCTGTGTGTCTGTGTGTGTGTGTCTGTGTGTCTGTGTGTCTGTGTGTCTGTGTGTATAAAAAATAGAAATAATAATTGAATTATAAAAGAAAATAAATAAATTAATTCAAGGGGGTGCAGTTTCTAACTGACAAGTAAAACAGGGGATGTGGTAAATAATTTGAATCAGGTCCAGACATGAGTCCAGGAAGACGGTGTTTTGTGTTTTGTGTTTTGCGTTTTAGTACTGCATTGAAAGGGTGGTGTGAAAAGTGGTGGGCTTAGGCCCACTGTACGCTTGGAGATGGGTTGGTTTGATTATGTGGGTGAGGGAGCATGAAGCTTACCGTAGAACTTGGCCTACGGCCGTCCAATGAAGATCTAAGGGATAATAACAACGGAGCATGTTAGTTATGGTAAGCGCACAGAGACGTGATTGAAACGGATTATAATATGTTTTTCTTCATTTTTTTCAGTCTCATTTATTTCTTTGTGTTTTACAGTAACAACATCTTCATATTTTCTCTCTCTCTCTCTCTCACGCTAGCAAACACAACCCTTATTCTTCTTCTACCTGCCAAACCCTAAAGCCCCAACACCCACCACGGCGGCACCGACAAAAGCGAGATCTACCCCTCACAAACCCCTAACCCTACATTAATCAAACAACAAAACTAAAAGAGAGAGAGTTACCCCTTCCGATTCTCTAAGTGTCTGGCATTGATCGAAGGCTACGATGAGCGGTTGAAGGCGGCCCGTCAACGACGATTATAGTTTCCGACAATGAAACTCCAATCGTCCTTCTCTGCTTCAACGGCGTGTGTTCGCGATTCTTCAAGTTCGCCGGTTTCAAGTTCGCCTCTCTACTGCTCAAGCTCTTCGCGGCGTGCTCCTTCTGTAAACAAATATCTCTCCCCCTCGTATATGTTTTTCCTCTGTGTATTTATAGGCTTTTATTTATAGGGTTAATTAGGGATCACTGTTACGAATTGTTAGCTTGGATTTAGGGAAATTAGAACATTATTAGGGATTTAGAACAATCTTAGATTTCGGAACTTCAGTAATTGATTTAAATTATTTGGTTTCTGTAATATTTTAGATTGGCTCTGTAATACTGATTTGTTCTTGTAATGATTCAGACTGGATTTAATTTGTTAGTTTGATTCGTAATATTTGATTTCCTTTCTGAAATTTACACGGTCTGATTTATGATGGGCTTCATTCTTTGGATATCTGATTTTGCGCTATTTTCTTATGAAATATTTGATTTAGTTTTTCCAATCTGCACAGTATTGGTTAATTGGTAAAACATGTGTTTTTTTCTGGATAATTCACACAGTAACTTTTATTTTACTTTGGGCCTTCGTTTGTGATTACGAGGAATTAACCCAACACGTTTAGCTGCTCTTTGGGCCTTTACTGTGACAATAATCAACAAATAAAAATTTTGTTATAGCAATCATGTTTTCCTTTCAACGCAAATTGGGCCTAATTGGCTTTAACAGATTGATGCAGCAGATTTTTTTTCTATACAATAAACTATATTATATTAATGCACTACCTTTTAATTATAATAATATAAAAAATTATCAGCAACAACAAAAAAATATATCACGTTTTTTTTTAACACAAAAGTATACTTTCTTTCTTTTTTTTAGAAAAATAATAATAACAAAGGTTTTAGTAACAATAATGTTTTTTCTTAAAAACGTCAAATAGGCTGACAATAATCCAATGGGATTGTCAATTGTAACCACACCCCTCTTTCTACTAACGACAAACATTTAAATGGGATAAATTATTTAATTTTTAATTAATAGCAACTTAAAATTAAGTCGCCTTAATAATTTAGTAACTTAGCAATTACTCGAATAATTTTTATTTTCGAATTGCATGGGCCATTGGCCAACATGCCTCACGAACAGATTTATGAGTCTTTCCGATTTAGAAAGACCCATTGTGATCGGTGGATCTGGAACTGACTGTTTAACGCTGGTTCGCGAAATGTCGCTGAAGCAAGAGTCGCCACCGTCTTTTATTTTCTCCAAATGGAAAGGACAAAAGCACAGAAAAATTCCTTAAAGAGATTGCTCTCGGTTCGGGAGGTAGGTTATAGAAAGGGAAGGTGTTAGCACCCTTTCTATCCATGGTTATCCATGGGCTCTTAGATACTTGCTCATTTGTGTTTTCAAAATGTTTGCTTGCTTTTCAATTGTGGGTTTAAAAAGTATCTTTGAAAAAATTTCAGTTCGACTCGTACGTCAGAGTGTTTGAAAAATTTGCTTTGAAAGCTTTTGAAAAGTGTTGGTGTGCAAAGTATTATTGAATTTTGTTTTGAAATTTAGAGCAAGTATCTAGAGTCGTCTACCTATCCTAAGGAATTCGTCTGTGTAGATGTCCTTTAAAGTAGTGCCATCCCACCATTGAGAGGTAGGTAGCACCACCGTTGGAGGTGTTCGGGTCAATTCGAGGTTCGGGACATGGTGATCACCAGAGAAATGGGAAGACACCTTAGAAGCTACCCTCATGCCAGGTTCCCGGATCATGAGGACTTACTGAGACATCCTCTACTCGACGATCACCTTTCGAAAGGCAAGGCAACAGTGAGGCGTACCCTAGGGGTGGTGTGTGCGAATTGTGTGTCGTTTTCATTGATGTTTGTCTTGTCATGTTCATTGTGATCTACGCTTGATTTTATTTTATCCATTCATTCTTGCATGCTTTGTTAACAGTTAATATTTGCGGGAAAATAAATCTAAACTATTACAAATGGCGCGGGTCCACATCGCCAAAATTAAACCGGACCCGATTTGACGGAAAGTAAAGAAATAAAAGAAATAAAAGTGCGAGAAATTAAATTGTCCGAGTTACATGGCTTTGGGAGAGATACATAATGAATTAAACGAAATAAAATAAATGTGCGAATTAAATAAATTACAAACGAGGGCGTTGGACCCTTTTGCAAAGTTAAAATTAATAAGGAATTAAAATTAAGAATTAAAAGAAAATGTTTTTTAGTATTTTTGTGTTTTTTGAGATTTAATAAAAGAATTAATTAAAAACCAAAATGAAATGTTAAACCTAGTTCTAATTATTTTTAAGTTTATTATGAAAGTATTAAAATTTAACCTAAATGCAACCCTAATTAGTTTACAAGTTCAATTATGAAAATAAATAAATCACTAATATTATGGCAAAAAACAAGGAAAATTAAAAGGAATAAAAAGTCATTAAACCTAATGCTATATTTTTGGATTTTTAGTTATTAAGAAAGTATTAAAATCTAACCTAAATGCAACCCTAATTAGTTTACAAGTTTAATTATGAAAATCACTAATATTATGGCAAAAAACAAGGAAAATTAAAAGGAATAAAAAGTCATTAACCTAATGCTATATTTTTGGATTTTTTTATGGAAGAAAGAATTAAAGTTGCAACCTAAATTAATACTAAGTTAATTTACATACAATTTATTTATGAAAATAACTAAAATAAAATAAATATTATATTGTTCTCTTTTTCTGATTTTTGTGTATTTTATAATTTGTAAAGAAATAGTAATTAGTTTAAACAAATAAAGAAAATAAAATAAGAATTAAAAATAAAACAAGAAAAATATAGAGAAAGCACACCAGGGGGTTCAGGCCCTAAAGTGGAGGTGTGTTTCAGGGCATTATAATCAAATTAAATTGTACCAAAAGCTTCGTACAGTCCCTGTGAGCACAAAACAATCCACAAAATACGTTAATGATGCATGAATCGAAGTATGCGTTTATGGAAAAAATTCAAACCGTGTGACTTGTTCTTGCGTGTTCTTGGAGCTTTATGGCTTGTTTTTTTTTATTCCAATCCGTTCCTGGGAATATCAGCAGTGTGTTGGAATCACTCTAAGGCTTTGAATTGTGCTTGAATGTGGAATTCGGTTTTCAAATTTTCCTTGAATTTTGGAATTTGCTTATGGTGTTCTGTAGCAGCTTGTGCCCTCTTGGCTTTAGGGTTTGCTTCAATATTTATGTTGGAAGGGAATTATGGTACAAACTAGGTCAAAGATCCATGAAATAAGAGAATTAGGTTTAGGTTTTCCACCTTTAACAAACTTTCCCTTTTTTTAAGCAAACCAAGACTTGGTGTACAACATAACCCTAAACTAGGTCAAAGATCCATGAAATAAGAGAATTAGGTTTAGGTTTTCCACCTTTAACAAACTTTCCCTTTTTTTAAGAAAAACCAAGACTTGGTGTACAACATAACCCTAAACTAGGTCAAAGATCCATGAAATAAGAGAATTAGGTTTAGGTTTTTTCACCCTTAACAAACTTTCCCTTTTTTTTAGGCAAAACCAAGACTTGGTGTATAATCTAACCCTAGCATGAGTTTGTGAGCTGGCACATGATATATGGAAGCTATCCCAATTCAAATGACACTATTTCATTGACTTTTGAATTTTATTTGAATTTTTAAAGATTTAAAATGAATTAAATTATCAAAAATTAAATAAAATAGAAAAATCAATATTTGGTCTTGAAATTAATCATGGGACACGTGTGTGGCATGACAAGGCTGAATCAAGTGGAAGAAAGTGGGCCCTTTTGTCAAAAATTGAAGTTTCAAGGATAGTTGACTTTTGCCATTTCACAAAAATTTCCCAACTTCTACAAGGCATAACTTGCTCAAGTTTTAAGCTTTTCTCATGTTCTTGGACATTTTGGAAAGGTCTTTGAGTCCTTTAACCAATGCCTTTGGTCCCATGTCATTTTGATTTACCAATCTCAAGTTATGGTCTTTGACTTAAAGTCCCTTTTTGTTGACTTTTGAAAATGACCTATAATGTTGAAATTGATAACTTTTTGTGAGAGCATTTCTTGTACTTGAAGTATGAAGATGAGTTGTAGGAAATGTCGTTCTCTTCAAAATGAGCTTTGGATGGAATTTTTCTGATAATCCATGTGAAAGTTATGCCCTGGTCAATTTCAGTTGACTTTTTCAGCTGTCCAAATATAGTAACTTTTGCATCTTTGATGATTTCTGAGCCAAATTTTGAGAATCATGATCAAGCATTGATCAAATGATGTTTGTGGCTTCAAAATGATATGTTGACCAAAAATTTGAACTTTTGACTGTCAAATGACCATTTTGCCCCTACAGTTGACTGTAGTGCAATTTAGGGTTTTGACTGTGCAATTTTGAGCTGAATGCCTTGAAACTTGGTATGAGGATACTTGACCATCTTTGTAGGCATGTGAGACTTGATTGGGCTTTTGAACACTCCATTTTCTTGATCAGCACACAAACCCTAGTTTTGACTGTATGGAGGCCTTTGCACTGTGCAACTCTTGGGGAATTTTGTAGCTTGACTTGGCAGTTTATTGGAGAATATGGGAGGGCAAATTTTGGGGTACAACAGTTGCCCCTGTTCAATCTTCTTAGACCTGAGGATGCAGATTGGCTGACGTGCCTTTCGTAATCCGAAGGTAGAAGATGATTGAACACTAGAGTGCCCAGAAATTTGCGCTCACATGGTAGCAGTGATGGGGGAATGGGCTTATAGATGCCATTTGGGGGTTGATGAATAGGATGATGGGCTTATAGATGCCATCTGGATGTTGATCGCGTAGGATATTCTTTAGCGAGAACCTGCATACCTGCAAAAGAAAAATGAGTACCTGACACGTTGCAGGAGCTGATTTCAGATGCTTGATATAGATGTGTCCTGACTGGTTACAGGAGCTGAGTCTGGAGCTTCAAACGGCGATGAATGAACCAGAGATGGTTACTGCCTTAGCATGAATGGTAAGAGAACCTTGAATGACTTTAACTTCAACAACGCTCGTTGAGAAAATCTTGATGGGAATTACCGTCTTCGCAGTATCGGGAAGAGGACCAAAGGAAATTATAACCTGAAAGCTGGACCTAAAACGGAAGTCTCATGCACCATCGGAGAGAAAACCAATAGGACATTATAATCTCAAAGGAAAACCTAAAAATGGAAATCTCATGCACCGTCGGAGAGAGAACCAATAGGAAAATAAAATCTGAAAGAAAGACCTGAAATGGAAATCTCATGCACCGTCGGAGAGAGAACCAAAATGGAATTATAATCTTAAAGAAAACCTAAAATGGAAATCTCATGCACCGTCGGAGAGAGAACCAATAGGAAAATAAAATCTGAAAGAAAGACCTGAAATGGAAATCTCATGCACCGTCGGAGAGAGAACCAAAATGGAATTATAATCTCAAAGAAAAAACCTAAAATGGAAATCTCATGCACCGTCGGAGAGAGAACCAATAGGAATTTATAACCTGATAACTTCTATTGAGTTTTCATCAGAAAAATCTGTTGGGAGTCGATTTAGCTGGACTAGAGAGGTTTTTTGATAAGGATGTGATGAAGGAATCTGAGACGATTGCTACTCCGAATATATGATGAAGGAATCTGGGACGATTACTACCTCAGCAGGACGATGAAGGAATCTGGGACGATTACTACCTCAGCAGGACGATGAAGGAATCTGGGACGATTACTACCTCAGAAGAATGATGAAGGAATCTGGGACGATTACTACCTCAGCAGGATGATGAAGGAATCTGGGACGATTACTACTCCAAATATATGATGAAGGAATCTGGGACGATTACTACCTCAGCAGGATGATGAAGGAATCTGGGACGATTACTACCTCAGCAGGATGATGAAGGAATCTGGGACGATTACTACCTCAGATATATGATGAAGGAATTAGGAGCGATTACTACCTCAGAGGGATGATGAAGGAATCTGGAACGATTACTACCTCAGATATATGATGAAGGAATCTTGGACGATTACTACCTCAGCGGGGCTATGAAGGAATCAGGAGCGATTACTACCTCAGCAGGGCGATGAAGGAATCTGGGACGATTACTACCTCAACGGGTGATGAAGGAATCTGGGACGATTACTACCTCAGCGGGATGATGAAGGAATCTGGGACGATTACTACCTCAACGGGTGATGAAGGAATATGGGACGATTACTACCTCAGCGGGATGATGAAGGAATCTGGGACGATTACTACCTCAATGGGTGATGAAGGAATCTGGGACGATTACTACCTCAGCGGGATGATGAAGGAATCTGGGACGATTACTACCTCAACGGGTGATGAAGGAATCTGGGATGATTACTACCTCAACGGGTGATGAAGGAATCTGGGACGATTACTACCTCAGCGGGATGATGAAGGAATCTGGGACGATTACTACCTCAACGGGTGATGAAGGAATCTGGGATGATTACTACCTCAACGGGTGATGAAGGAATCTGGGACGATTACTACCTCAGCGGGATGATGAAGGAATCTGGGACGATTACTACCTCAACGGGTGATGAAGGAATCTGGGACGATTACTACCTCAGCAGGATGATGAAGGAATCTGAGACGATTGCTACCTCAACGGGTAAAGACTTTTATCTGTTGATCGTTCTTTCCTGAAAAAGTAACGAATTAGTTGTATGCAATGTCATAATGCATGAATTGCCTGATTTTAAGATGTTCTCAAAAATAAATGAGATTGGGGTGATATGATGCGTCTATGCATGCTATAATGATGTATGTGACGTTTTATGAATGTGTTTTTCGTCTAGGAAAGTAAATCCTTGACGGGTGCCGGGAAGTCGTATCCTGGGCTGATGTTGAAGAATAGATTTTGCTTCCGCTGGGGATGATAGTTGCAAGAATACCGGTAGGAGAAGATGACTCCGTTGCGGAATGAACTTGGCGAATGGTAGATTCTGCGGGGAGAAAAATACTCTAGCGACCATGCTGGGAAGCAATACTCTGTGGGAAGAGGGATGCCTTGCTGAATTGTTGATGACTTGCTGAGGATACCCTTGTTGTTGTATTGGAAGTGTTGATAGACTTCGCTGGGGTAAGAAGACTTTGTCGAAGACGCTCTTTCCGTGGCTTTTGGCTGAGGATAACCCAGTTATATCCTGTTAAGGAAATAACTCTTTAAATCAAGCCGGACGACGCGTTCGTACTCTGTGAGGGGATAAGCTTCCAGAATCTACTAGGGATAAGCTTACTGCTTGGGGATATGAATTCCAATTTTCCTGGGGAAACTGGATTGGATTCTCTGGGGAAGTTTTGAACTGTATTGGTTATGTTCTTCCACGGAACCTACCCTGATACCTTGGAGGATAGAACAATCAGATTGCTTAGACCACTCTTTACTGCCCCTGTTTCTATGGGGGAGGCACTTGTGGGGTGCTGATAATTGTTGATGGACAAACCTTCTTCTGGTAGACAGATGACAAGATGACAGGACATAGTCGTACGCTTTGATCCCTAACTTTTGCCTGGACCGCCCCTTCGGGTTTTCAGTCCACCGGGATACCCATTTTTGCCCAAGCCGCCTTTTCAGGTTTTCGACTTGCCGGGTGTACAGATTTTTTTCATTTCATCCCTTCATTTTGCCCGAACCCTTTTGGTTCGCCGGGAAGCCCTTATTTTTGCCTAGGTATGTCAACCTAGCGGGTCTTTGATTTTGCGTAGTATCTTTTCGACTATGTCCACGCTCTCAGAATGTAGGGAGTTGCCCCTGTTAGCAGTGTTTTGCCATGCCACCAGAAGGTATTTGATCAGGCAAGATTTGTTGTTGGAATGCCCCAAGTGACTCAGGCGGAGACTTGCCCCAGGCTATGTGGCCTTTGAGAGATTCTCCGAATCTTGACTTAACTGCCCCAGACGATGGACAATAGTCATGCCATGCCCCTTGATTGGAAGTGCTTCTGTTCATTAGGCTTTCGTCGTGCGAACTTCTATGCTGTTCAAACAAAAAGTCATATGCAAACAAAGTTATGTTAAAAATGCAAAGCTTATGTCTGTCTTGAAGATTTTGAAAATGCATTTTTTCATAGAACATGTGAATGTTTGTAAAACATGATGTCAACTCTGTATTTACCGTAGGCCTTCAGGAGTCAGGATACCTTTCGTAACAGTATGCTTTCGAACTAACCCCTGCTTCAGCTGGGACTTTTGAGGGTTATAACGTGGCCTGGTTCACGGTTTAAGAAACAAAGGATAAAGGCTCAAACTATTTGTACCCACCCACTCTTCGTGACGTTCTTCAAACCTAAACTCAGTTGATCATGCGTTAGACCTTGTTTGAGTCTTCATTCTGATTTTCCGGTGATGGTTCAGTCATTGATGATTTATTCTGAATAGGCAGTCATCATTTTTTGTCGAGGGTTTGTAGGACCTCTTTCTTTTTTGATTTTGTTATCCCTTTCTTTTTTGCCTGAACTGTTTCCTTTTTCGGAATTACAGTCAGCGGGATGCCCCAGTTTCGTAAGTCCCTTTCATAGGTTTTGACTTAATGAGTTTTTCGTTTATGATTTTTTTTTTTTGATCATGACTGCCTCTCCTTTTGATTGTTCTGAACCATCACTGCCTTTTGTTTCGTGAGGACTCTTTTTAGTGCCATTTGTTGTGCACTTGGACCAACTGAGAGACTACCCTGCCCCGGGTTATGATTAAGGGTTTTGATTTTCGAAAATGAAAACTCCTACTTCTTTGGCTCAGAGGGGTTAGCGAGGGATTATCATCTTTATAACTCCAGTGTTTAGGAATTGAAACAATGCCTGTACCTCATCAGCGGGGTCTGTTCAAAAGCATACTGTGAGGATTGTGGTATCGTTTTCGTCATCCTCCCTCAAGAGGCTTAGAATTAACGAGAGTTGACATCAGAAAAAATATGAAAATAATTTGCATAGAGTGAATACAAATATATATTGATTCAAAACGGACATAAGCGATGCATTAATGTGATAACAATGTTTAACATGAATAAATGTTTGAACAATCAAAGAAAAATACAACTTGAACATTTGAATGAACAAAAGACATTCTCGATGATTTGGTGTAGGATCAGTGTTCAAACTCGACCTCCTTGGCGTCAATCAGGTCTTGGATCTTGTTCTTCAGGGTCCAACAGTCGTCGGTGTCATGTCCAGGACTGTCAGAATGGTAGGCACATCTCACACCCGGGTTGTACTTGGAAGAGGAAGTATCAGGATTTTGAGGAAGATCCTTTAGTGTGATCAGTTTTGCCTTCAGCAATTGTTGTAATGCCTGAGACAAAGACATGTTGATGTCAGTATACTTCCTATCTTGATGGTTTATCCTACGCCTATTGCTCTTTCTTGGTTGAACGGGCGTGGGATTAGAAATCTGGATTGCCCCTACATCATGATGACCCTTTTTACCATGTATAGCATTGGACTCCTTCTTCCCACTGTGGGGCTTTTTCTGAGCATCAGTAGGTGCGGTTTCTTGAATCTTCCCCGACTTGATACCAGCTTCGATTCTCTCCCCCGTCAAGACAAGATCTGTGAACCCAGCAGAAGAATTCCCAATCAGATGGTTGTAGAATGAACCAGACAAAGTCCCCAAGAACATGTCGACAAGCTCGCGGTCAGTCAGAGGTGGTTGTACCCTTCCAGCAAGGTCCCCCCATTTTTGAGCATACTCTTTGAAGCCTTCGCCTGTACCCATAGACATCCCCTGAAGCTGAGTACGCGTGGGAGCGAGGTCAGCATTATACTGGTAGTGTTTGTAAAATGCAGTGGCTAAGTCTTCCCAGATACGGATGTTGGCTCCATTCAGTTGATAGAACCACTCGAGCTGAGTCCCCGAAAGACTCTCTTGGAAGAAATGGATCCATAAGTTTTTGTCAGCTGTGGATCCTCCTTGTATAAGCCCTGAGATGCAACTTAGGACAGGATGCCCCATCGTATTTAGCAAAGGCAGGTACCTTGAATTTGCGCGGGATCACTACCCCAGAAGACAGACCTAGATCCTCGAAGTCCATACCAGACACCTTTTGTATCTCCATAGCACTTAACCGGTCTTCCAACTGTTTGTACTTATCCTCAGCCGGAGGGTACTGTTCGTCGTCAAAATCTGTCTCGTTGTCGGAGACCACTGGACTAGGCACCTCTCTCTCATGGTGACTGTTTTCCCTCACAGATGGGGTAGTCCTCTCAGTTTCAGTCTGCGGTGTATTCCCAGATCTGCGCCTGGGGCTGAACAAGACAGTCCTCTTCTTCTTTTGTCCTTCTTCAAGAGCAAAGCCTTCAGATCTTGCTGCCCCTGGGTCAAATTCATGATCAGCTCTTGGAACTGGGCGTTCTGAGCCTGGAGGTCCTTGATAGTCTGCTCGGCTGATGATTCAGGATTCATGACGATCAGCTGAAATAAACAGCGGAGAAGGGTAAGCAACCTGTCAAAGGGATACCTGCAATGCAATGAGATGTATGACATGCATGTAATGTTTTCAAGGACCTCGCGGGGTAAACAGAGAAACTTTGTTAGCATTTGGAACCGGTAGCTTGATTGTAAGAACTTCATTTTGTTGAGAGTCCTTCGTCAAGGGTCAAAGGCTCACCATATCCAGTGGGTCATAGCCCCTGACTTTAGTCATCATGTTGGTTTTGATTTCCAAACAACCTTGGTTAAGGGAACCTTCTCCAGGAGTCAGAGCTCACCATATCAAGTGGGTCATAGCCCCTGACAACTTTGTCTAGAGGAAAATAAATCCTCTTTGCCCCTTGCTGGGATAATTGCTTCACCATGACCTGCATCACAAGCCTTTGAGGTCCTTGAAATAGGTTAGGATGTATGCAATGGTATGATGTCATGCTATGCATGGGGTGATGTAGGTAAACCCTGTTGTGAGCCCCAATTAAGGACTATAAACAGACCCTGCAAGAAATTCAGTATACTTTGTTATGAGTCCCAATTAAGGACTATAAACAAAACCTGCAAGAAATTTGGTAAACCCTGTTATGAGTCCCAATTAAGGACTGTAAACGAAACCTGCAAGTAGTTCATGTGTCAGATAACAAGCATGCAAGTAGGCAAGTACAAAGGCACACAAGTCACACAAGAGAGAGCCCTTAGAGTTTAGGCCAGCATGGGGTCTGGGTATTACCCTCTTGAAGTTGGTGGGCTCAAACCTGTCCTATCAAAGTAACCGGGTTCTAAGGGTCCCAATATCACGGGATTGCTTTCATTGTTCATCGTTTCGATTTAGCCACTGAACTGGCGACCGAAATATTCCAGGAAAGCAACCCTCAATTGAGTGTAGTATCGAGTATCAACCAACCTCGGACTGCACCAAAGTCAGTTATCTCACTACCCTAAAGAGGCCAAGATGGTTCAATTAAGGTTCCTAAGGTTTGTTGATGCTTCATGACACCACATGGAGGCCCCGTACTCTCCTTGACTGAACTCAAGGGTTACCGGTACACACCAAAGTGCCACATCAACGTAGCAGACTGCTTCAACCATGTCGGTATACCCCGCACAGTTCCCTCACAGCCTTGTTGCTACTTTCTAAGAAGGTATCCCCAGATCCGGGTTTAGGATCTATAGAACTCCCAAGACAGTCCCACAATTTAAAGCAAGCAAGTCAATACAATTGAAAACACAGTTATGAACTATCCCTAAGGTACACCCCACTTTAAGATATCCCCAGCAGAGTCGCCAGTTCTGTGATCGGTGGATCTGGAACTGACTGTTTAACGCTGGTTCGCGAAATGTCGCGGAAGCAAGAGTCGCCACCGTCTTTTATTTTCTCCAAATGGAAAGGACAAAAGCACAGAAAAATTCCTTAAAGAGATTGCTCTCGGTTCGGGAGGTAGGTTATAGAAAGGGAAGGTGTTAGCACCCTTTCTATCCATGGTTATCCATGGGCTCTTAGATACTTGCTCATTTGTGTTTTCAAAATGTTTGCTTGCTTTTCAATTGTGGGTTTAAAAAGTTTCTTTGAAAAAATTTCAGTTCGACTCGTACGTCAGAGTGTTTGAAAAATTTGCTTTGAAAGCTTTTGAAAAGTGTTGGTGTGAAAAGTATTTTGATTTGTTTGAAATTAGAGCAAGTATCCTTGAGAACCTACCTACCCTAAGGAATTCGTCTGTGTAAATGTCCTTTAAAGTAGTGCCATCCCACCATTGAGAGGTAGGTAGCACCACTATTGGAGGGGTTCGGGTCAATTCGAGGTCGGGACATGGTGATCACCAGAGCAATGGGAAGACACCTTAGAAGCTACCCTCATGCCAGGTTCCCGGATCATGAGGACTTACTAAGACATCCTCTACTCGACGATCACCTTTCGAAAGGCAAGGCAACAGTGAGGCGTACCCTAGGGGTGGTGTGTGCGAATTGTGTGTCGTTTTCATTGATGTTTGTCTTGTCATGTTCATTGTGATCTACGCTTGATTTTATTTTATCCATTCATTCTTGCATGCTTTGTTAACAGTTAATATTTGCGGGAAAATAAATCTAAACTATTACAAATGGCGCGGGTCCACATCGCCAAAATTAAACCGGACCCGATTTGACGGAAAGTAAAGAAATAAAAGAAATAAAAGTGCGAGAAATTAAATTGTCCGAGTTACATGGCTTTGGGAGAGATACATAATGAATTAAACGAAATAAAATAAATGTGCGAATTAAATAAATTACAAACGAGGGCGTTGGACCCTTTTGCAAAGTTAAAATTAATAAGGAATTAAAATTAAGAATTAAAAGAAAATGTTTTTTAGTATTTTTGTGTTTTTTGAGATTTAATAATAAAGAATTAATTAAAAACCAAAATGAAATGTTAAACCTAGTTCTAATTATTTTTTAAGTTTATTATGAAAATGAAAGTTAACCTAAATGCAACCCTAATTAGTTTACAAGTTTAATTATGAAAATAAATAAATCACTAATATTATGGCAAAAAAAAAGGAAAATTAAAAGGAATAAAAAGTCATTAACCTAATGCTATATTTTTGGATTTTTTTATGGAAGAAAGAATTAAAGTTGCAACCTAAATTAATACTAAGTTAATTTACATACAATTTATTTATAAAAATAACTAAAATAAAATAAATATTATATTGTTCTTTTTTTCTGATTTTTGTGTATTTTATAATTTGTAAAGAAATAATAATTAGTTTAAACAAACAAAGAAAATAAAATAAGAATTAAAAATAAAACAAGAAAAATATAGAGAAAGCAAACCAGGGGGGTGCTCAGGCCCCAAAATGGAGGTTTTTGTTTCAGGGCATTATAATCAAATTAAATTGTACCAAAAGCTTCGTACAGTCCCTGTGAGCACAAAACAATCCACAAAATACGTTAATGATGCATGAATCGAAGTATGCGTTTATGGAAAAAATTCAAACCGTGTGACTTGTTCTTGCGTGTTCTTGGAGCTTTATGGCTTGTTTTTTTTTATTCCAATCCGTTCCTGGGAATATCAGCAGTGTGTTGGAATCACTCTAAGGCTTTGAATTGTGCTTGAATGTGGGATTCGGTTTTCAAATTTTCCTTGAATTTTGGAATTTGCTTATGGTGTTCTGTAGCAGCTTGTGCCCCCTTGGCTTTAGGGTTTGCTTCAATATTTATGTTGGAAGGGAATTATGGTACAAACTAGGTCAAAGATCCATGAAATAAGAGAATTAGGTTTAGGTTTTCCACCTTTAACAAACTTTCCCTTTTTTTAAGCAAACCAAGACTTGGTGTACAACATAACCCTAAACTAGGTCAAAGATCCATGAAATAAGAGAATTAGGTTTAGGTTTTCCACCTTTAACAAACTTTCCCTTTTTTTAAGAAAAACCAAGACTTGGTGTACAACATAACCCTAAACTAGGTCAAAGATCCATGAAATAAGAGAATTAGGTTTAGGTTTTTTCACCCTTAACAAACTTTCCCTTTTTTTAGGCAAAACCAAGACTTGGTGTATAATCTAACCCTAGCATGAGTTTGTGAGCTGGCACATGATATATGGAAGCTATCCCAATTCAAATGACACTATTTCATTGACTTTTGAATTTTATTTGAATTTTTAAAGATTTAAAATGAATTAAATTATCAAAAATTAAATAAAATAGAAAAATCAATATTTGGTCTTGAAATTAATCATGGGACACGTGTGTGGCATGACAAGGCTGAATCAAGTGGAAGAAAGTGGGACCTTTTGTCAAAAATTGAAGTTTCAAGGATAGTTGACTTTTGCCATTTCACAAAAATTTCCCAACTTCTACAAGGCATAACTTGCTCAATTTTTAAGCTTTTCTCATGTTCTTGGACATTTTGGAAAGGTCTTTGAGTCCTTTAACCAATGCCTTTGGTCCCATGTCATTTTGATTTACCAATCTCAAGTTATGGTCTTTGACTTAAAGTCCCTTTTTGTTGACTTTTGAAAATGACCTATAATGTTGAAATTGATAACTTTTTGTGAGAGCATTTCTTGGACTTGAAGTATGAAGTTGAGTTGTAGGAAATGTCTTTCTCTTCAAAATGAGCTTTGGATGGAATTTTTCTGATAATCCATGTGAAAGTTATGCCCTGGTCAATTTCAGTTGACTTTTTCAGCTGTCCAAATATAGTAACTTTTGCATCTTTGATGATTTCTGAGCCAAATTTTGAGAATCATGATCAAGCATTGATCAAATGATGTTTGTGGCTTCAAAATGATATGTTGACCAAAAATTTGAACTTTTGACTGTCAAATGACCATTTTGCCCCTACAGTTGACTGTAGTGCAATTTAGGGTTTTGACTGTGCAATTTTGAGCTGAATGCCTTGAAACTTGGTATGAGGATACTTGACCATCTTTGTAGGCATGTGAGACTTGATTGGGCTTTTGAACACTCCATTTTCTTGATCAGCACACAAACCCTAGTTTTGACTGTATGGAGGCCTTTGCACTGTGCAACTCTTGGGGAATTTTGTAGCTTGACTTGGCAGTTTATTGGAGAATATGGGAGGGCAAATTTTGGGGTACAACACCCATTTTATCGAATTAAAATACACCCTTCTTTCTTGGATAAAGATGGGTCCATTAGATGTTGTTGTACCATCTTTAATTAAATATTTCTTCTATTTAAATCTTTAAAACTAAAATCATTGAGGTATGACAAATTTGGGGTACGACAGGAAGAAATCATAATGGGAGCGGCCATGCGAGAGGCCTCGCTCAAACAAAAAATAGCCATGCGCTACTACGCCAGGGTGATACGTCGAGAGTTCGAAGTCGGTAGCCTTGTCCTGAAGAGAAATCACAAAGAATCTCGCGAGGGCAAGCTCACGGCAAACTGGGAAGGTCCTTATCGCGTCTACGCTAAAACGAGAACCAAAGCGTATTACCTATAAAATTTACAAGGGGAACATCTCGTTCGATCATGGAACATTGAAAAGCTAAAACAATACTACAGTTGAAAACCCTAAGATGTCGGCAGGTTCGATCGACAAGACAGACCCGCCTGAACCCGACCACACATGCGCGCCTAGGCACAAGCATAGCATCCAAAAGTATTTAGAAGGGGCGAGATTCCTCTCTGTTGATGAGCGCACCCTCAGCTCGACGTAGACAACTCGATCGAGCTCCACAGTCTTTGTGCCATGATGGTAGAACGCCCGAATCGCGACGGGAAGTTCACGCCGCCGAACCCGGGTCCCTCGAAAACAAGACCTGGATTCTGGCCCTTGCCCGGAATTCACCCTGGCAGCTCGATCGAATTCCTTGCACCAACGAGCATACAAAATGAGCACATCCCCGATATAAACTCTACATAATACGAAAGTCCTAATCGGACTAACTTGTCAACAATCATGCAAATAACACATTAAATATTCAAAGCAAAATGACTAATGGCCGGAAAATAAATAAAACGACCACTTGGGCCAAAATTGTGTGAATATTACATAAACGAGCAATAGCCCGGGAAACAACAAATATTATAAAAAATGGCACGCAGCCCGAAACAAATGGACGGTCACCCCTCCGCTTCTCCTTCGACGATAGGCGACAGTCGGGCAAGATCCCCAGCCGGTTGGTCGATGATATCCCTCAAGTAGTCAGGAACCAGAATCTGTCTGTCAGCCACATAGTAGTTGACCCCCATGCCCGAAGTGTTGAGCTCAATTCCAGGATTCAACATACGTACCTAATTCACCGCATTGTCGAAGCTCCCCTTGGAAGCAGCCTGAGCATCGTCCACTGCAAGCTGAAAACGGGCTACTAGCTCGACCCGAGTCTTCAGATTCTTGGTGTCCTCTGGCTCATCCTCAGCGGGTGCTATCTCGGAAGTCAAGGCCGCCACCTTCCCTTCAAGACTCTCGCTCTTGAGCATGAAAGCGCTACGCTCCTCAGCCAACTTCCCCGACTCTGCCTCGGCCAGCTTTAGGGTTTTGTCTTTATCGACCAAGACCTTCTCATTTGCCGCCAACTTGGCTCAGAGGTTCTTGATTTCCATCTTCTAGGATGAACTCCCCTCGGTATACGCCACAACCATCTCCAGGATCTGCATCAAGCCGCCTGCGTCTTGGGCCAGCGTCGCCCTCTTTTTCAGACGACTCGTTCCCTCGAGGAGGAGAGATTCGGCCCTGTGAAGACAAAGTGTCGCACTCTTGAAAAAATACCTCTCCATCCAGCAAGGAGGCAGATCATAAACCCCTTTTCCCGTCTCCCCGGTAAGGTCGACGCTCCTCTCAGGTCCAAGCCTCTTCGCCTTCAAGGAAACAACATACAAAGATAAAGCAGCAGTAGACGGGGTTGAAGATGACCCACCTGATCCAGGAGCAGGAACCGGCCCCGCGCCAGTCTGGGCATCCTTCTTGGCCTTTCTTGCCCGAGCAGCGAGTGTCTTGGCTAGGTGTTCTTGAGCAGGATTCATATTTTCTATAAAACAAAGAAAAAACAAGAGTCAGTAAAACGACGGGTCAAACAAACGAGGACCACATACTGGAAAAATAAAATTTGTACCCAGATATCTAACAGGATCCTCACTCCCAAGAAGCTCCCGGACGTTTATGAGACCCGGCTCGAACACGGACTCCCCGTTTCTGTCCAACACTGGCCTACCTCCTCGACCGACTCGCTGGACTGGAGGAATTCGAGCAACAAACAAGGTCAAAGTGGTGAAGCTCAACAGATCCTCGTCCCCAAGCTCCCCCTCTCTCCAGACATAGGAGCCCAGCTCCTTCTCAAAATGTCTGCTAGTCCACTGGAATGGGAACTTGGAGACCAACGTCGCGGTAGGCTACCCCAACTATTTAATACGAGGAGTCCTCGTTGAGAGACGCCCGGCTCCTAAAAACATTCAGCAACGCCTTCGTCGATGTAGGCAGCACCAAAATGTACTTTTCCTTAAAATGGCGCACGGGCTCCAAGTAGGCTTTGAACAGCTTCCCGTTGCCCTGTTTGAGGGAGACCCATCACCATCGCCCGTCAGTCCTGCTCCTCTGAATATGAAAGCAATATAAGAACAACTGGATCGTAGCCCCAATCTTCAGATACTCGCACACTATCTGGAACGCCCGCACAAATGTAATCTCGTTTGGGTGCAACTGAGAGGGGGGCACATGCAGGTGCCAGAAAACGGCCACTTCAAAATCAGAAAAAGGAAGGAGGAGATCCATCTCCCAGAAAACTATATCGTACATGGGAATCTGCCTTCTATCGTATCTTGAGCAGACCCTATTTTCTTTCCCAGGGATGTACAACGACCACTCCTCCCGGGCTCCTTCCTCGTGAACATAAACTTTGGTGAAAACGTCTTCCCCGTGCTCATAAAAGTATGACCGCCACTCCCAAGGGTCTTTAGCTACCCAATCTCGAGGATCCTTGTCATCTCGAGGAGGAAACAGGCCGCCCCGAGCCGAAGAAGTCGCCCCCATATTGGGCTCCCCCATCTGTTGATCTGCCATGTCTTGTTGTTCCCATGAGATTGCCAATATGCTAGATGAGCTATCACTAGTCTCGCTCAAAGAACTTTGGGAGGAATCTGTGGACTCACTCGAAATAATAACATGTGCATCGTCATCCATAGCACCTAAAAAGCAGAGGAAATAGATGAGCTTGACATCAATTCCAGAACCACCCTTCAACCGCTAAACAAGTGAAAGGGTGATGGGAGACGAGGATCGCATCCCCGACCAGAACCCTCACTGAGGTACGTTGATAGGCGCAAGACGCGGGAGAAATCCCTAATCCCTCACTAAGGCACACTAACGGGCTGAAATCACAGGAAGAGCCCAGAAGTCCCCTGGGATACTCTAACGGGCACGAGTCCACAAAAAAATTCAAGCCTTAACGAATCACCTATAACACATCGCCAGGCCCCCGAGGGCCATGCACCGCGAGAGCGACGTCCACTCCCTAGAGTCTCTAACGATCTCCTCCCCAACAGAACCCTAAATCCTAACTGCATGCATATCTAAGAGGCAAAAAACGAAAGCACTAGAACATGCAATAATTTAGGAACGAAAACTCACCAATAAAATAAGAAGATATGAAGTTGGATGACTGCAAACGAAGAAAACTGATAAATACTGGTGGTCGACTGTCGAGCTGATACGAGTTGTTGAAGGAGAAGGCAAAAAATACTAATCACCATGTTCCTCTCGTATTTATAGCTGAAACGGACCGCGCGTATCAAACACGTGCCCTAAGAACCCTATGGTCATCATTATGACACCCTAACCTTAGGCCATCATTCGCGCCGCTCGACCGGAACGTTTCTCGAAACATGCTATCTTTCCAAATTCAAAATTCCCAATGACAAACGTTTCGCCTCCCCGACAGAGAAGTATAACGGGAAAAATCCCATTTCCCCATCCCTCGAGCAAACTTCAAAGTCATCGCTCTTGCGCCCAAAACCAACGACTTGAGGGGCTACTGTTCTGGACTGGCCCGACAGCTTGATTGGGCCCAGTCTAAGAAATCTCATGAGTTCCAACCATTGGCCGTTGCCCAGGCTGCTCGCACGTGTCAGGCAATGCCTCCCCTCTTTCCCTTCTGGCCCAGCACCAACCCGAGATGCCCTTCGAGCATCTCCTCAGTCTTCCCGACACCAACATCGTACGGGTCTCCAGGAATCGACCAGGGGGATGCCCGTAACCAGCCCTCCCCCGGGACCAACGGCTAGTTACGTGCACATCTTCCCAGTTTGACCAAGTCCTGGAAGTTACCTGATTTTCTGGACTCGTATATCTAGGCGAGAAATCAGGAACCAATGGCCACGCGCCAGGGGCATTATATAAACCCTCACACCTGTGAGGGTCAGGTATCACATATTCACTAATCACTACCTGATATTTTGCTAGTACCTCCTTGCTCCCACTCTTACATGATCGTTGGAGTACCTTACAGGTACAACCCCCTCTCTCCTCTTCCCGACTGAAGATCATCCTCTTGCCACTCTCGAGGTTCTGATCAACTACAAGATCAGTTTGTGATTTATGTATGATTTCACTTGTATTGTGTGTTATACTTGAGTATGTTTCATTTAAAGGATTTAAGATATACTAACATGATGTGTGTGCTTCTGACTTCACTCTTATTTAACACCGCATACCATGTTTAACCCTCACACACTTCTTCCTACTTCACATACACTTTATTTTGATCTAAGTGCATGTATGATATGTGTTGATGATTGACGGGGACCTTGAGTACAATATTTCAATATGGTTTGTTAGAGCTTTATATTCTACTGACTTGTATGATTTAGACCCTCTCTAAATATGCCCGTCCTCCTCTTATCCCTTTCTTATTTTTACTTGCACTACATATTTTTGGAGAATTATCTACATATCATTTCTCTAACATGTTGGTACATAGATTGCTATTGATTGGCCTCAAAATAGGTGTGACTTCTACGTAAGTTCATTTACGATTGCTTAACATAGTGCTAAATTTGTTTCAATTAGAAAAATGATCATTCGTGGCCTAAACCTATGTTTGCAAGCCCAAGTATGTTTAGTTTGAAACCTTTGATTCAATAACTTTGAAGTTCATTGTTAGGAGGCTTTGGTTCTATTAATCCTCTAATAAACCTCATAAAATTTGGTCTAAGTAAATAATTTGAACATCATTGATCGTATGTGGTTGCTTTGAGCACTTGAAATGAATGATATACTTGACAAAAAAAGCAATTGAAACTTGTTGTTGAGAAGCTTTGATTTTATTAATCTTCTAATGAGTTTTCAAAAGCAAGCTTCAAGATGGTCATTCAACTTGACTTATAACTTCTAATTCACTAACAATTAACTTTACTTTATGCCTTTACTTTATGCCTTTATTTTTGTGTCTTTACTTTTACGCACCATTTATTTTAGCATTTACATTCCATACCATTTTTCTTATGCTCACTTGAGCATTTATCTTTATGCTATTTTATCTTTGCTCATTTGAGCTTTTATTTTATTTTAAAGATATTTAATAATCAACTTGAACAATAAAATTCCTTAAGGTTACTTGGACTATTTGGTTACTATCCTTGGCATTATGGACTTGTGGATCTCTTGGACTTAGGATTAGAAGCCTTGATACTTGGGGACCTTGTTGCTCTATTATTATTTTGTATGATATTCTTGGGGTTTACCCCAAGACATTGGGTTGATTTTATTTGTGTGCAGGTTGTTCTGATTATATGCTTTGTCTGTGACTAAGAGTTCCTCTATATACAATTGTTACTCTGCCTAATTTTTGTGAAGACTTAAATCATCTGAAGCTTGGTATTTCTCAGAGGTTTAATATTTTTTGCTTGTTTGGTTTCAATCCAAAGGATGGAAATTCTACATTGACTTTATATGTCAAGTGTTGGCTTCTTGTTGGTTAGATCGCTCTTTTCCTTGACTTTTACCTTATGCTTTAGGATAGTCCCTTCATCTCCTCATATCTTCTTTAATTTCAAAAATCTTCTCCCTCCTTTTCAAAAATCTTCTTATTTTCTAACTTGAACCACTTTCACATTAAACTTGGACTTAGGTCCATGCATTTTCAAAAATATTTTCTTAAGAAAACATTAATAAATTTAACCATACTTTGACATCTTTCTCAAGAATAAAAGTCAACTAACCTCATTCAAACTATTTTTCCACTTTGGACTTTTTACTTTAAAAACTTTTTCTCAAAAGATTAGACTTTTGTTGACTCTTGTAGTGACGCGAGCTACTATACTTCCACGATATGTAGTAAAGTGAGATATTTTCCACTTGGGTGTTGAGTGAGGCTTGGTTGATTTTAAAATCCAAGCTATATCCTCTACTTTGAAATGATGCAAATTCTCCTTTCTCATAAACGTGAGTAGTAAGTATGTTTTCCACTTGGATATGACGATGATGTCTCTTCTCTTAAAATTAACCAATACACTTGTGTTTTAAAATTTTTAAGGTGAACTACGAGTACCTTGATCCCCTATTGCACGGAAGGAGGTATATAGGCCCTAAAGGTTCACAGCCGCGATGGGTGCAAAAATTGTAAAAAATACTTATTTTCTCATCTCCATCATCTATTTTTGTGTACACCTTTAATAACCAAAATACACAGATTTTCAAAGAGGTTCTTGCGGAGTACCGTAGATGTTTAGGGTGCTAATACCTTCCCTTTGCATAACCAACCCCCGTACCTAGATTATATCCCCCTCTTTTTGGGTTTATTCGCTCTTCTCCCATTTCCTTTAGAAACAATAAAGTGCGGTGGAGACTTTTATTTTATCTGTGCGAGTTAAGTCAATCCAATAGCTTAGTCTCAACATTTCTACCGTTACAATGACATATAGAGGTCGACACGTGCATTAAAAATACAGAAAATTTGTATTTTTTCTTAAACCTTTTGAATTCCTTTTTGCCTCCAACTTGCACACATATGTATCTCATAGATACATCATTCAAAAGTTGATGAAACCATAAATATGCGAAGATTGTTCTTCGTCCTCCTCTGTCATGTTCTAGCATACACACAAACAAATTACACATGATAATTTTTTCTTTGGGTGCCATCTAGAATCAGAGTTGATAACGTCTAATTTAGGTTGTTGAATTGTAAATTGGGTTGAGAATCTTTTGGGGTGTTCATCCATAAAAAAATGTGAGGGCTTTCCATCAAGATCAAATTGTTGATTAGGGGGTTATAACAATATTTCACAATTCGAATTTGATCAAGTGAAAGCTTTGAAAAATGGGGGTTCTTGCAAAGGAGTAGCATAAGACGGTGAATTGATTGGAAATCTTAGGTGACAACCATTCGCAATTTGGATTCGGTCAAGTGAAAGCTTTGAAGAATGGTGGTTCCTTGCAAAGGAGTAGCGTAAGACGTTTAATCAAATTAGCTTTGTGGGTGACTTGATCAAGCTCGGATCAAGGGAAGAGAGAATGTTAGGATCAACATCAAACATAGGGTTTGTAGTGTTGGATTGCTATATTTCTCTTTTAAATGATTTTTTGCAAAGTAAGATTGATTATTTCAATTTCGAACGAAATTGAGGGCAAACATAGTCATAGCAAGGACAATTGGTAAATTGTCTAAACAAATCCTCGTGTCCTCCCTCTCTCAGTCTATATTTTTACTTCTCTACTTTATGTTTAATCGCAAATTGTTAAATTCATTGATTCTCCAAATTGATACGTATAGAAAAATTCTTGGTTATCAAGCTTGAAATTGCTTTGTTGATTAGACTATAATTCTTAAGATTGTAGTTGAGTTTCATATCAACAAAGTCAAAAGGAAAATCTGAAATATCAAATTGCACACCAAGTGTTTGAAAATTTGTCTCGTTGTGTTTTGTTAATTTGATTTCATTGGAATTACGTTTCGATTGTGTTAACATTCAACGTGTTGGTTGTGAAAATATATTATCTTAATTGATTATCATTATCATATCATATCACATTGATTTAACGCACATTCGAGCTTTTCAATAACGGTTCTGAATAGACGATAGTTGATCCGGGTGGTTTTCCGCTTGCCAAAATTTTTAAAACTAATTTTTCAAAAGTTTTTAACTTGGAATATATTCACTCCTCTCTAGATAAGTTGTCATCGTCTAACACAGGTCCTCTTCATTACATGAGCCATCAGATTGAACTACATTTGTTGAACTAGTGATGACTGACTTGTTTGGACAGTCCATCTTCCAATGACCAATTTTCCTGCAGACATAACATTATGTTGTTTTTCTATCCTTGGACTTGAAATTCTTTTTCTTTTCAGAACCCATTGCCTTAGACTTGCCCCTGCCACGATCCTGACTTCCTTTCACAAATAAACCTTCACATGGACTTCCTCCACCTTCCTTTACACTTTAGAGACGTTGTGCATGTTGCAAAAGAGAAGAAGAAATAAAATCCAGCATATGATTGTTTCCTTCTCGTATGTGAGAGTGGTCACCAAGTGGTCATAAGAGCCTAGTAAAGAGCGCAAAAATAATGGATTTATTCTCATTGTCAACCTTCACATCGAACTGTGTCAAATTAATGAAGATGTTGTTGAGAACGTTGACATGAGCCTGCAAATCACCTTCTTCCTGCATCTTCAGACTATAGAGACGTTGCTTCACGAACAATTTGTTCATGAACGTCTTGGACGTGTACTGATTTTCAAATTTATTTCAGACATTCTTCGGAGTTGTGAGGTTCAGGTTATGATTCATTACGTCATCAAAAACACATAGTCTTATCAAACCTACGACCTTCTCCTTCATCTCATTCCAATCAATAGTTGTGATGTCTATCGATTTCTCATCACGAAACGTCTGATGTAAATCTTGTTGAGCCAACAAATCCTTAACCCTTCTTTGCCATAAAAAATTGCGTGTTCCTTCGAACCGAGTCACTTCGAATTTAACACCTCCAATATTAAGCGTCATCTAATACAAATTGTTAGAAAAGTACGCGATTACATATCAGAGTAGAGAAAAATACACATAAGCTTTATTTATGTAATTCGGTCAAATTACATACATCTACGATATAAAATAGTTATAATTTCTTTTATTTATATTGTGAATTGCATTGTATTTTGATTACAATATTACATATAATACAAGATTTTAATTTATCTAAAATTTTAATCCTTAATTTCCGTCAACAAATAATTATTTCTATCCATAATTATCTCAACAATATAAATTATTCTCTCTAACAATATATAATTATTTAAACAATTCATAATTATCTCAATAATATAAATTATACTCAACGACAGTGCGGAATTATTAACAATTATCTCAACTATGAACCATATTCAATAGTCTCCAAATAGTATGAGTTTCTAATTTCATTATTGTTTGTACTCTATCTGAATTTAACATTTTCAACCTATATACCAGTCTTTCAGACCGACTAAAACATAACCTTCAAACTTGGATAAAAAGATACATATCATATTCAACACGTGTGATGCTAACTTGACACGTGTGTAGAAACAATCCAACACACGTGTAGAAGAAAGCAAGTGTCACACATGCTACTCTACACGTTCTTTTGCATGCTATATTGCAGTGGTGCAGAATCACTTGTAGTGCTAATCCACAATCTGTCTTTTTCTCACTTCTTATTACTGATCTCTCCTTTTTCAACTTGTCATTTTCATTACACGGCCTTTTAAGTTCAGTTCAGCTGCTAGGTAAGTTACGTACTTTCAGTTATCTAAATATTTTCATATCACTATATTCTTCTTATAACAAATATAGACAAAAAATTTAACTATGTTCATCTTTGTTAAGGTACATTAATTAGGGAAAAGCTATGTCTGGTGTGTCAATGGCTGTGGCTGGTGATAGAAATGAAACAGAGAATAGGCAACATGGAAGCATGACAATGATGGGTTCATTACGTGTAATAGAGCTACAACTTGTAGCTTTTGTATTGGTTTTCTCAGCAAGTGGTCTTGTCCCACTTTTTGATCTACTCTTTCCTGTCTTTGTCTCTATCTATCTATTAGCACTTTCACGTTTTGTTTTTCCATCATTCAGTCATGGAGTTTCTCAAACTATTTTCCATGGAAGCAAGGTTTTTCGAATCTTTGTTATTGTTGGAACAATAGTGGGTTTGTTCTTGCCTCTGGCTTATGTTTTGGGTGGATTTGGCAGAGGAGATAAACATGCTGTGAGATCTGCAAGTCCACACTTGTTTTTAATCTCTTTTCAAATACTCACTGAAAATATAATTAGTGGGTTGTCATTGTTTTCACCTCCTGTGAGAGCATTGGTGCCTTTGATTTATACAGTGAGAAGGATCTTTGTGGATATTAATTGGATACATGATGTGTGGCTCAACATCATTTTGCCACCAAATGCACACATTAAGGTAATTTCCATTTATGAATGTGACATGTTTTTATAACTTTCATGTATTCAAGTATGTGAATATTTGAAATGAGGTGCAATTTTTGTGCATGTGCAGGACAAGGCATGGTTTTGGTTTGGGAGGGTTCTGGCTGTGGTTAATCTGGTTTATTTCTCCATCAATCTCTTTGGATTCTTGATTCCAAGGTTCCTTCCGAGGGCTTTCAAGAGGTATTTCCAAGAGAGGGATGAGATTTATGCTAAGGCTGCTGAGGACAAACCACGTGTCCCAAAGAGAAAGACAACAAATTTATGTCTTTAATTTGCTCGACATCTCTTGCTATAGATGTGTGTATAAGCATAAAAATAATATGGATAGTACTCTTTTAATTTGTTCAACATCTCTTGTTACATTAATAACGGTTTTATTTTGTTTTGGATGCAAGTGCTAAACAATGAATATTAAACTTAAGCAACAAAGGATATACAAAATTGATAGTGGACATTCTATCTCTACTTTCCAAACAACAAGTACTAACTAAACCATGGTGATGGCTCTAAAAACAATTAGATTTCATTTTCACTATCATTTTCACTATCATTTTCACTATCATCCAGCATTGCTTCAATAAATGCAGCTTCTTCTACCTACAGGGAGGATTAACACAACCAAAGGAAATGTTGGTGTCAAACTCAGAAAAAGATGATAGCTCACAATGAAATCACATACCACTAATTCATTAAAGAATGTAATCACATACCACTAATGCATTAAACTCACACTCCTCGTCTATGGCATCAATTACAGCATAATCATCCAGTAACTCCTATTCACAAATGTTGTCACATGCCAAGATCAGAAAATAATAAGACAAACAAATCTGAACAATGCTTTTGTAAGAGGCATTCTCACCATAAAAAAAAATTAGTATAAAGAGGGAAGGAATAAAAGGAAGAGGTTCATGCAATATACGATATATAAGATTGGAAATAAGAAAGAAAATCATGAACAAATGTTGTAGTGATTGGCTAGTTGACTACTTACATCAGCAGCCAATTGAAAGAGTCCATTCTCACCCTGCACAAAAAAGGCCAAATTAATTATCATAATATATATTTTAAGTTGGGGACCCTTTCCTTTTCCTTTCTTCCAAACTCCAAAAGGAGGCTAAATTAACTTTTAACACTAAATGGTATTCACACAATGAGGTGTTCAAGATTATATAGAATATTAGCACTGCTTCATTTCAAAAAGTTTGTACAAGTAGAAGCTTACCTTCACAAGAACAAATTGAAGTGGCTTAGATGTTGTATAAATTAGGTAGGTGGTACCTTCCTAAAAAAAGGAAACAAGAAAAAGTAAAATTAGCACTACACACGGTAAATCTTTATGTCCATAGTTCTACTGAAATTTGTATCAGGGCAGAGGTTCCATTTTTATGCTTCTAAGATTAAATATTGTATGAGGACAAATAATCAAAAATGCATTATTGTACCAGCAAAGAATACTTCTTTATGATATATACATTATGGTTGTAATTTACAATGTGCCTACAAGTGAAGTTAAAAATAGAACACAGGCAATCAAACAAGTTAGTGCAACAAAGTTAATTGGATGAAATCCTTTTAACAAAAACAAATCCTTTAAAAGAAGACACAAATTCATAAACATGTAAATGTCTAGTTAAAGATAATAAAATTACCAACTCAAAATATGTAATTTCTACACCATCAGTTGGCAAGCCTTCGATGTCTTCACCATCGTCTGCAAAAGGGTAATAACAACTTGTGTTATATTTTGAGCATAAAATTCAGTTAGTGGCGAGGTACATTATCACTCGAGAAGTAAGCCACAGTTATAATGTGTTTATAATAGCTACCTAAAGATTAACCCTTCACCTTTAGGAGTATTACACTTGTTTAATGAAATCACAAACAGACACAGCACTTGGAAGAATGAAAATCAGGAATGAAGCATGTAAGAATTGTAGAGCTTATGATAAGAAATCCAAAATACAATCAAGTAATAATTGGATATATTAATGTTTCAGTTTTGTAGGGTGATAGACACTACTTTGGTAAAAATATATATGGCATTGTGACAGGATGGACAGAAAAATATATATTTGACTTATCATAACCATTTACAAAATCTCACTTATAGATGGTTGTGATTTGTCAGCAGAGTAAAACTTTTTAAATTGACAGTGTGTGAAAATTCTAAACAACTTAATGTAGCTAACTTCTAATAAACTGTAGAATCTCAATGCATTAGCAGCCACGTCTGAACAAGAAAATATTCCAAAGTGAATAAATCATTTGTTTCTTTTGTATTCTAACTAACAGTGTTGTCGATGGCGGATGGCGTCCATGGCAGAGAGCCAAAATCCCGCCATACCGGCCACTTTGCGGCGCCGCTATTGTGGATTAATGCAGAAAAACCCGCAATAGCGGCTGATATTTATCATTGCGGCGAGCCCAAAAACCGCCATGTATATCCGCCATGGCGGGGAAATTTGATAACACTGCTAACTAACACCACAACATTCAACATTAGTACTAAAGAAAATGGGAAAGTAAAGAAAAACTCACCTGTGTAAAATTCAAGTATATCTTGTTCTGTGTAGCAAAAACCGCCACGTGCAGTGTAGACGTACCTGACATGGAGAGACATATATTTTGTAAAGATCAAACACAAAGTTGATGTCATGGGTGAGTTCCTAGATAACAAGAAATCTTAAAACATACCCGCTATTAACAAGATGCATGTGTATCTTGGCCAGCGCAAAAGCTGCAGCAGGTAGAACAGATTCAACCTCATCGTCTTTGACCTAAAACATAGAAGGAAGGCATGAATTTAGGTAAGAGTCACCAAACAGAAAAAGAAAAGATAAAAACTTAGTATGTATGTGGAAACACATTTTTCCGTTAATCCCAAATTCCAGATAGAAAATAGTCAAATCTTACATACTACGATTGTTTCTAACATGGTTTTTTATCTGTCAATATTATATAAACTAAATCAATAGTGAGTGACATGTAGAGAACACAAATAGATTTTAACATCCCACAATAAACAGTGACATATTGCAATCTCAATTGCAAAGTTGCGCAGATATTTTAATATTAGTTTAGGGATGTAAAAAGAGGGCAAATGAGATCAAAAGATGCCATCTGTGTCAAAACAAAGATCATATCATATTTTTAAAGCCACTATTCAAAAAGATTTGGCTCAAAATTAAGTAACTCAATTTAAATCACGATGTAAATCCTCTAAACCGCTGACAAAAGAAACAAGTTAAACATCATATAGTAATTCAAGAGAACATTGAGAAATACTAGATTCAAATCAAGATTAGACGCAGCAGACAGCAGTACCAACAAATAGGAACATCAAATAAATATACATACAAATGGAAGCTTAGAATTAAGAGCAGAAACATACCGCTGACACTCCATCAAGAGTGACCTTTAATATATACACAGGCCTACGGTAAAAAAATTCCATATCCAGTCAAAAGATAATCAAAATGAAAGGGTAGGGACACTGCTCAAGAAACTAACAGTAGTAAACCACCCAATTGGTCCTTAACTTTGTAGGACACTTCCAAATAGGTCTCTTATTCTATTAGAAAAACCAAATTGACTCCTACAATTAACCACTTAGCATCAATTAAGTCCCTATATTTTAACCAGTTCCTATCAATTTGGTCCTGAACTCTTAAAAGACCTAACATGAATAAAACTTAACTAACTTTTTTGAAAAACTCACAACATCATCTACCTAATTAAAAGCACCCTACAAAGCAAGAGAGGAATTTGAAGTACTTACGTGTCGACCGGGGATACCAACATACATTCATCCCTCTCAGAGCTTTTGAATACTCTCCGACTCAAACACTCCAATGGAAGGTTGCTCTCAGGATCAATCTGTTAACAACTTAGTTAAAAAAAAAAAAACGAAATAATGAAAACACACCTCAAACCAAAAACAGGCTTACAATCGTGACGAGTCTATCGGTGGAAGTGAGGGAAACAACGCCGTCATCGTCCACAAAGAAGCCAGTGGGAGGCCTTGGCAACAGCATGTCATCATCATCATACTTCAGCGACGAATCCAAACCTATACCAACATTTTGAAAACCAGAATCCACCGGAAATTCCCTCAAAACTTCGTAATCCTTGTTGCGATTTTCTGAACCGTCAAATTCAACAACTGGATTTTTCTTTTTCTTCTTCTTCTTTGAAGAAGAACTTTTCTGATTGTTGACAGATTTGGCTGCACGGCAGTTAATTGTAAGAGTGGGATAATATTCAGGGTTTCTAAAGGAAATTGAGATTGAAGCAAAAGATTGTTTCACAACAAGATTGGAGTTGAACATGAATGCCGGTGCTGACGCTGATGAAGAGGAACAACGAAATGCCATCTTCTTCTTCTACGTAATCTATCTATCCACTTTTTATGTTTTCTAGACTACACAACCGTTTAATTTTTTTTCTATATAACTTGCTTATCTTTATTTGAGAAATAATAACTAGTGTCCCTAGAGAGACTCTTTAAAAGAATAATTCTCGAAATATTGTTAACTCGTATGATTTTTTTTTTTATTTCGGTTCGATTTTGTTTGCACTTGTGTTTATGTTTTTCTTTAGACTTTTGCATGTTTTCTTAGGATTACTTATTTCGTTTTCGATTCAAGTTGGACATTAGGTTTTGATCTTTGCATGTTCCCTTAGGATTACTTATTTCATTTTCGATTCAAGTTGGATATTAGGTTGTAACCTATGCATGCTAACTTAGGTAGAGATTTCCCTTTGTTATCCAAACTTTAGGGCCATCATTGAATGACAACACTAGGATTGTTAGTCTCTGTTAGACTTTTTCATTCTCTTTTTTGCATCCTTAAAACTAAAACTCTCTTTTTCTTTGTTCAAACTTCAAAATACTCTAACATTATTAAATCCTTTTTCAAGGTAAAAACACTAACCAATACAAATCTTTTTGTCTTCGGACTTTTTCTTTTAAAACATTTTCAAAAAGGACATTGCTTCGATAGCATCATTCATAAAAAACATGTAACCAACCAATTTTTTTGAGGTGAACTACGAGTGCCTTGATCCCCATTGCACGGACAGTGGTACGTAGGCACAAAGGTTCGCAACTGAGGCAGACACGGCTAATAAAACCTTTTCTTTTTGTATATAATCCTTTGCATGCATGCATTTTTTTCTTTTACAGCCTAACTTTAGATTTAAACACACATATTAGATTAGACAACAAGAGTGGATCTCGTAGAATACCACAGACGTGAGGGGTACTAATACCTTCCCCTCGCATAATCGACTCCTTTACCCGTTCTCTTGGTCGCAAGACCTTGATTTCATCCTCTTCAGGTTTTCTTCGATGTTTTTCTTTCCCTTTGGCGAGATAAATAAATGTCCGATGGCGACTTTATTGTTTGTTTTAGAAATTTATTTTCTCGGGTTGCTTCAATGTGTTAGGTGACCTAATGGGAAATATATACATGAAGAATGTGAGATGCACAAGCCATATAAAGTAAAAAGGGTAAGACAAATTTGAGGTATGACACATGTTTGACACCTCTAAGCAACAATTGCATTCTCGTGTTAGTTTGCAAGCAAACATTACCAACACCAATTATCTTAGATACACCATCATTACCCATCTTCAACACTCCAAAATCACCAGAAGTATAACATGTGAAGAAATTCTTCCTTGGTGTAACATGCAATGTAGCACCACTGGCAACTATCCACATGCTCTTGTCTGATACGAGACTAACAGACTCATGATCACGTAGAATAACAAGATCATTACAAGTAGCAGTAGTAACACGATCATCAACATGATTTTCACGATCTCTTTGTTTATACTTGTCTTTCTTGCCTTTGTCATCTCTTTTGCACTGATATCAATACTTTTGTACGTGTCCTGTTTTATGATAATATTGACACTCCAGATTCTTATATCGTGTTTTGGACTTGTTTCTGCTATTCTCTCTACCACCCTTCAGTTCCTTTTTATGACTTCTCCCCCTATTTTCAGTGACAAGTACCTCGGACTGAGATGAAGAACCTTGGGCTTTCCTTCTCATATCCTCATTAAGAATATCACCCTTAGCCTTTTTTAAAGAAACAACACCTCTAGGAGCAGAACTTGTAATAGAAACCTGAAACATCTCCCAAGATTCTGGTAAAGATAGCAATAGGAATAATCCCAAAAGTTCATCATCAAACTTGATACTCATTCCTGACATATGATCAAGGAGCCCTTGAAATTCACTCAAGTGATCTGAAATAGAAGTCCCTTCCTTATACTTCAAATTTATAAAGCTATTCAATAAAAACAATTTATTATTCTTTGATTTAGAGGCATACAGGGACTTTATCTTCTCCTATAAAGTTTTTGCATGTGTGTAACACGGTGGGAGAACTGACTTGGGTGTTTTGCGTTTTATCGCAAATGTTGCGGATAGTAAGAGTCGCCGCCGACTTTTCTTTTATCCAAAAGGAAAGGCTGAAAAGAACAGGAAAGACCTTTGAGATTATTTCTGAGTTTGGAGGATACATTATAAAAAGGGAAGGTATTAGCATCCTTTTTATCCATAGTTATCTATGGGCTCTTAGTTGCTTGCTAGATCACTTGATTTTGTTTGAAAATATTCTTTGTGGTGGTTTTTGAAAGTATTTTGAAAAGGCGCCTTCGTTTAGGCAAACTTTGTGATAGTTCTCGTTCGTAAGAACGTATATAAAGTGTTGGAATTTTGAAAATATTTTATGTTTTAAAAGTTTGTTTTTGAAAGTGTTTGGTGTTTGTTTTGAAAATGAACAAGGATGTTTGATTTGAAAATGAGCAAGCAACTAGAAATAATCTACCTACTCAAAAGTCTTTTATTCATTTCTTCCTTTCCTTTGATATTGCTCTTACCATTGATTTGGTAAGAAGCCTTATCTTTGGATGTAAAGGGACGGACGTGGGTCATCGTATAGACATGATAGCAATGTTGTAGGATGTCTTAGCATTTCATTTTGAGGGACTAAGATCATTTGTAAGGCAACATTTGTAGTGTCATAGAGGGACTATGGTCTTGTATTTTTTATTTTTTTTGCTAAGATATCCCACATGTATAACATGACCATTTTTGTAAGGCAACAAGTGGAATTACCCTAAGGGTGCATGTGTGTAAAGTGTGTTTGATTTGCATGCATTTTGTCTTTGATTTTTGGGTTGTCTACTTGTTGGTTTTATCTTGCCATACACACCTAATTACTAGCATTTGTACGAAAGTAATAAAAAGTTAAAAATAAATCCTACACTATTACAACCATATTGAAGTGCATAAAAATATAAAGGCAAAAATAAGATAAAAGGAAGAAAAATGAGCTCCTTCGATTGGGGGGGGAGCAACCTTCGATTCTGCTTCTGTTGGCCTCCTTCGATTGGGCATTAGCAGCAGCTAAGTGTAGCTTCTGGTTCGACCTTGTTGCCTTGTTACCTTCTTCGATTGGGCCTGGAATCAGTAAGTCATGGCCTTCGATTCTGGCTGGACTTAGTGCAAGTGTGCCTTCTGATTCTGCCTTTCTGGGGCTTGGAAGTCAGCATGAGCCCAAGGCTTCGTTTCATGTCTTTTTTTCCCTGTCTCTTTCGTTTGGGATATCAATAAAAACATGGCATAAGTCCATGTTAGCATTTGTCTTGTGGCCAAACTAATTATTAAAGTATGTTTAATAAACTCAAGCAACAAGAAACAAAAGATTAGCCATAAAAATATATTAAAAGGGTGTAATCGAAAAGGAGGCAAGATATTATATACATGTTATGTCTGAAACGAAAGATGCAAGGGTAAGAGTAACTTACCTTGTTGCAGCCTTGAAGATGAATTGGGCCTTGAGTGGTGGCCCTGGGCTCTCCTGGATTCGAAGGGAGGGGCCAACAGTTGGGCTTTGAATGTCGGATTCAAAGGAGAGGAGCAAACGTGATGCTCCTTGGGATTCGAAGGAAACTGAAGTGTGCTTGTTCTTCAGAATCGAAGGAGGTGAATGTAATTCTGGGTTTTTTTGATTTCACAAGTGTTGAAGGGACTTGAGAGTTTTGTTGTGTTTGATAAGATTTTGGAGGTTTCGTTCCTCTAGTAAAAAAAATCTCTTCCGCCTTTGCAAAAAAAAAATCCTCTATTTATAGAGAAAAAGTGGACATGTTGTAGTAGCCATCTTTGCAAAGAAATAATAAAAATATGTAACGTGAAAGTACAAGTGGGGGGCCTTTTGGCAGTTGGGGTGCAGAAGATGTGACTTATGCTTCTGGCCTTGCTTGTGCTCAGACCAAAATCAGATTGAAAGCTAATTTTATACTAAAGTACCTTTTATGAAGAAAGGGTACACAGTCATTTGCCAATTTATCCAAGAATGGTATTATCCAGTGAATAAACCTTCGAACCCTTAGGCAATGCATCACAAACTTGTGTAAACCTCTGGTTATGTGAAGATTTGGAAGTAACATAGCCTGACAAGTAGGGTAAGGCTATGAGATTTCCTCAGATTTTCTTCAAACGAAACTTGCTTCGAATGGTTCATCTTGGATTCGAAGTAAGCTGATTCGAAGGGAATCAACATTTCAATCGAAGCTTTGCATGTAGGTACTTTTGTCCAATCGAAAGGTTTGCCTTCCAGGGGGAACGTGTGGCCAGCATGTCATGGCCTTCGATTGCAAGCATGCAGGGAGCATACTTGTCCAATCGAAAGGCTTGCCCTGCATGGGGCACTTGTGGAAGCAAAAATTGGTTTTCAAAGCAAGCATGCAGGCAGCATGCTTGGTGAATCGAAGGGTTTGTCTTGCAAGGGGCACTTGTGGCCAGCAAACTTGGTATTCAAGGCAAGCAATGTAGGCAGCAAAAGACACAAACGAAGCTTGCAACAAGAAGTCACATGCCCAGGCGAAAGAGGCACGCTAGCAGCCATTTTGAGCAATCGAAGGAGGCCAAGAGTCAATTGAAGGGTGCTGAATCGAAGGAGACCTATTTTTCTCCAAATTTGTCAAAATGTTATTTTTATCTATTTTCTCCCTTTTTGACAGTTTCCTTTTAATTTTGGTACTGGAAAACCCCAATGTACTTGTGCCAGCTTAAATCCTGAGAATCTTCGTGAGAAAAGCCTTGAGAATTGAGAGGGCAAATTTTGGTGTACAACAACTGCCCCTGTTCAATCTTCTTACACCTGAAGAGTTAGATTGGCAAATCTGCCATTCGTGACTTGAAGGTGGAAGATGATTGAACACTAGAGTGCCCATAAATTTGCACTCGATGATGTTGTGGTTGATTATGGAGGGAATGGGCTTAAAGATGTCATTTGAAGAAATGATGGATAGTTATTGGAGATGGCTTATAGATGCCATCCAAAGGTGATTGTTGACATAAATTAGGCTAAGTCTAAATTCTGACTTTAACTGGAGAAGAATCAGAATAAATCTTGGAGCGATCTATATGAACCAGAGGGAATGTCTACTAGAAAGAATCAGGATAAACCATTGAGAGGTTTAAACTGAACCAGCAGAGGTCTTTGATCGTTCATTTGTGATAGGCCTGTGTAAGGCTGCTTCAGGATGAGTCTATGTAAAACTTCATCTGGAATTTAAGAGAAAGAACCTGGGTAGGGTTACTTCATGATGAGTCTGTGTAAAACTTCATATGGAAATGTATGAGAAGGAACCTAGGTAGGATTGCTTCATGATGAGTCAGTGTAAAACTTCATCTTGGAAAGAGAAGGAACCTGGGTAGGGTTGCTTCATGATGAGTCTGTGTAAAACTTCATCTTGGAAAGAGGAGGAACTTGTGTAGGGTTTTCCTTATGACGAGTCTGTGTAAAACTTCATCTTGAAAAATGAGAAGGAACCTGTGTAGGGTTGCTTCATGATGAGTCCGTGTAAAACTTCATCTTGAAAATTGAGAAGGAACCTGTGTAGGGTTTCTTCATGATGAGTCCGTGTAAAACTTCATCTTAAAAAATGAGAAGGAACCTGTGTAAGGTTGCTTCAGGATGAGTCCGTGTAAAACCTCATCTGGAAATGTATTAGAAGGAACCTGGGTAGGGTTGCTTCATGATGAGTCCGTGTAAAACTTCATCTGGAAATAAGAAGGAACCTGTGTAGGGTTACTTCATGATAAGTCCGTGTAAAACTTCATCTTGGAAAGAGAAGGAACCTGGGTAGGGATGCTTCAGGATGAGTCGGTGTAAAACTTCATCTAGAAATGTATGAGAAGGAACTTGGGTAGGGTTGTTTCATGATGAGTCAGTGTAAAACTTCATCTTAAAAAATAAGAAGGAACCTGTGTAGGGTTGCTTCATGATGAGTCCGTGTAAAACTTTATCTTGGAAAGAGAAGGAACCTGGATAAGGTTGCTTCAGGATGATTCTGTGTAAAACCTTATCTGGAAATGTATTAGAAGGAACCTGGGTAGGGTTGATTCATGATGAGTCAGTGTAAAACTTCATCTGGAAATTAGAAGGAACCTGTGTAGGGTTACTTCATGATGAGTCCGTGTAAAACTTCATCTTGGAAAGAGAAGGAACCTGGGTAGGGATGCTTCAGGATGAGTCTGTGTAAAACTTCATCTGGAAATGTATGAGAAAGAACATGGGTAGGATTACTCTAGCTGGTCGTGTATATAATTGCCCTGACTTGTTGCAGGTATTAATCTATAATCACTCGTCCACAGATGATTTTTCTGGCTTGTTACAGGTATTAATCCGGAACTTGAAAATTGTTGGTCGTTGAGATAGTTGTCCTAGTTGGTTTCAGGTATTAATCTCTGACTTGAGAAAGAAAGATAGTTTTCCTGGCTTGTTATAGGTATTAATCTTCAATCTCTTCATGTAGATAGTTTTCCTGGCTTATTACAGGTATTAATCTACAATCACTCGTCCACAGATAGTTTTCCTGGCTTGTTATAGGTATTAATCTAGAACTTGAAAATTGTTGGTTGTTGAGATAGTTGTCCTGGCTTGTTACAGGTATTAATCTTCAATCTCTTCATGTAGATAGTTTTACTGGCTTGTTACAGGGGTTAATCTACAATCACTCGTCTGTAGATAGTTCTCCTGGCTTGTTACAAGCATTAATCTGGAACTGTTGAAAATTGTTGGTCATTGAGATAGTTGTCCTGGCTGGTTTCAGGTATTAATCTCTGATCTGAGAAAGAAAGATATTTTTCCTGGCTTGTTACAGGTATTAATCTTCAATCTCTTCATGTAGATAGTTTTCCTGGCTGGTTTCAGGTATTAATCTACAATCACTCGTCCACAGATAGTTTTCCTGGCTTGTTATAGGTATTAATCTGGAACTTGAAAATGGTTGATGGTAGCAATCTGTTGATTGACCTTTTCCTGAAAAGGTAAAATGTTAGATGTATGCAATGTCATGATGTATGAAATGCATGGTACAATGATGTTCTCAAAATAAATGAGATTGTGTCATATGCACTTGTCATGTATGTAACCAGGATGTATGAAATGTGAAATGTTAATGAATGTATTTTTTATCTGGGAAAATAAATCCTTGACAAATATTGGGGAGTCATTAAATTTCGGACGGCTGTTGAAGAGTAGGTGTGTCTTCAAACTTTGCTTAGAATATTTCCACCGGGGATTCCTGTTTTATTGTTTGAGGAGAACTCCGTTTGGGAATATTGAAAACTCTGTGGAGAGTGTTGATTCCTACTTGGGGAAAAGAGTTCAGGAGTCTCGGTTGTTCGTTGCTCTACTGGGATTTATCTTGGGGAAGATTTAAGTTAACTGTTATCTGGTCATATTCCAGGCTTTGCAGTAACTTGCTAGAAAAGATGAAGTTAAACTGATATTTGGTCGGGTCCAGGCTTCACAACAAATTCTTGAAAGGATGAAGTTGAACTGATGTCTAGTCGAGTCCACGCTTCACAACAACTTACTGAAGTCATCTGTTATTTGGTCGGGTCCATGCTTCATAGTAATTTGCTGGAGATTGTAGAGTAGTCTACTGGAGAAGAGGAGTTGTGGTCCTCTGATTTGTAGTAGTCGGAGAGGCAAACTCAAGCTGGGGAATTCTGCTGTTTGTTGGGGAAATAAACCCTGTTGCCGGTCTGTTGGAGTGGTGGCGACTTCACTGGGGAAAATCCTTGAGGATTCTTGAGGTCGACTCAGCTGGGGAAAATTTTTCCAGAGATTAAACTCTGGTTTGGAGTCATCCTATGAGAAGGACTTTGGGGAGATTTGTCACTTCCCCTAGTAGCAAGTGTTTGTGGCACTTCCAGGAACTAATTGACTGTACGTAACCCTTTGTTGGGATTTGTGTTCAATGCCCCAAGTGATTTAGATGGAGACCTGCCCTTGGTTATTCTGCACTTCTTGAGAGAATTCTTGGAATCTTGACTGGACTGCCCCAGGTGTTCTGGATAGTGACATGTCATGCCCCTTGTTGATAGGAGATTTGTTATTGGAAGTGTCATCCCACTTGACGTGATTTTGTTCACTGAGGGAGCTTTTGTTCATCGGATATTCGTCGTGCGAATTTCTCTGACGTCAAATAAATAGCCATATGCAAACAACGATATTCAAATAAGGCAAAGTTTATGCTTGTCTTGAAATTATGAAAATGCGTTTTAGCAAGTAAAGAAATTTTGTAAGAAAATTCAAACTCAGGATTTAGAGTAAAGCCTTATAGGAGTCAGGATACCTTTTGTAACAGAATGCTTTCTAACTAACCCATGCATCAATTAGGACTTTTGAAGGGTTGTAACATGGTTAGGTTCACGGTTTAAGAAACAAAGGATAAGGTGTGATACTGTGAGAGAATTGACTTGGGTATTTTGCATTTGATCGCAAATGTTGCGGTTAGCAAAAGTCGCCGCCGACTTTTCTTTTATCCAAAAGGAAAGGTGAAAAAGCACAGAAAAGACCTTTAAGATTATTTCTTGAGTTCGGGGGGTAGATTATGAAAAGGGAAGGTATTAGCATCCTTTTCATCCATGGTTTTCCACAGGCTCTTAGTTACTTGCTAGATCACTTTCTTTTGTTTGAAATTGTACTTTGTGTGGTTTTTGAATGTTTTTTGTAAAGAGGCTATTGTTTAGGCAAACTTTGTAATGATTCTCGTTCGTAAGAATGTATACAAAGTGTTTGATCTTTTGAAAATATTTTCAAGTTTTGTAAGATGTTTTGAAAGTGTAGGTGTTTGTTTTGAAAATAGCAAGGATGTTTTGTTTTGAAATTGAACAAGTAATTAGGAGCATTCTACCTACTAAAAAGTATTTCATGTTCATTTCCCCTTTCCTTTGACATTGTTATCTTACCATTAATTTGGTAAGTAACCCTATCTTTGGATGTAAACGGAACGGGCGTGGGTCATCGTATAACCATGATTAGAAATATTGTAAGGTATCTTAGCATTCTCTTTTAGGGACTAAGATCGGTTGAAAGGCAACATGGATAGCATCATCGAGGGACTATGATCTTGTATTTTGCTTGTTTTTGATAAGATACCTCACATGCGTAATATGGCTATTTAGTAAGGCAACCAAGTGGATTTACCCTAGGAGTGCTTGTGTGCAATTGTATTGATTTACATGCATTGTTTTTGTCTTGATTAGGGTTTGCTATTTTGTTGGTTTTAGTCTTTTCATACAAAACCCTAATTACTAGCATTTGTATATAAAGCGATAAATTATGGAATTTAAAATTACTACACTATTACATCATTTAGGGAAGGGGGTATACAAATTTACAAACGGGGAATATTGCAAGAATTTAAATCTAAATAAATATTACAACCATATTGAATAAACGTACAATAATTGAATAAATAATAATGTACAAATGTAAATGGAAAAAGAAATAATTTTTATTGTTTTTATGAAAGGGCTTGGTCTTGACCTAATTAAAGAAAATGATTAATGAAAATTAAATAAAATTAACTTAAACTAATTAAGAAAAGAAATTAACTTGAAAATGATTTTTAGAGTTTTTTATGAAAAGGTTTTAAATTAATGAAAATAAAATGAAGATTAATTAATTAAAATAAACCTAAGTTCTAAATTAATTTTAACTAAGAAAATAAAATAATAAAATAATTTAACCTAAGTCTAAAAATTAATTATTTAAGAAAAAGAAATTAATTTGTTTAAGAAAATGTTTTTAATCTTTTTGTTTTATAGAGAAAATAAAATATACAAGTGTAAATAATAAATTTTTTTATATATTTTATATTAATAAAAAATAATAATAATAATAATAATAATAATAATAATAATAATAATAAAAATATAATAAAGAAAGAAAAAAAAGAAATAAAAAAGAATAAGAAAAAAGAAAATAATAAAAGAAAATGGGCCAGGGGTGCAAAAGTAGTCAGGGGTCAGAAAAAAGCAAAAATGGAAGGCCCATTTGTTTGGAGGCCCAGCGTCTATTGCTGAAACAAAAAAGAGAGCAAAAATGTTGAAAAATGAGAAAAGGGAGCGATGAGTGTTGAACACATGCCCTCCAACACAAATGCGCGCTACCTTTGCCACTGGGGTGGCTGTACATCCGTTAACTTATCTGAAATAATAAATACATAATGCAAAACAAGTTCCAGAAATGAACTTCATCTTCAACCTCCAACCATGATTCCTGTAACTCACTCATCCCTCATCCATTTACAAAACTTCCAACATCAAACTTGTTAGAAATTTCCTCACGATTCTGAATATGTAAATAACTTAAGCTAATTCTCAAAGATGAACATGAATTTTTAAAAGTACCAAATTCTGACCTAAATATTTCAGCAAGTTCAAACTCAAAATTCTCATTACTCAAGCAATATAAATGAAATCTATGGACATGTATAGTTTCAGGGCAATGATGTCTACATTTTACCTTCACAAATGCAAACCTAACAATGCCTGAATGAGAAGATAGAAGTTCAAGAAATATACCTCAAAACTGGAAATCGTGAAATGAGTTTGAGCTTGTTTCAGGTAGTGGTGATGATCAGGCTAGCTTCCTCAAGTCCCTAGGAAGCTAATGCAATGGTTTGCTTGAGTTGAGAGTGGCTGAAATGGCCTGGAGAAGTCAAGTTGTAGACTCTGTTTTTTGGTTATGGAGGTTATGGTAAATGGTGTTACAGTTCTGGAATAAGGATGGGGATGAGTTGTATTTGATGTAAGGAAGCTTTAGGAATGAATTTGAGGGAAAACACACGAGGGAAATGAAAGATACAAGTTTAAGGTCAGACATGTGTATCAATGGAGTTTTTTGTGCAATTTCTGGCTAGAGGGAATTTGGGAGTGTTTCAGGGTGCTAAAACTCGTCCCTTAGCTCACTAATAGTGACTTTATTTATAAGTAACAAGTTTGGAGTGCTCTAGTTGATCAGAATTCAAATTTACATGTTTAAGTTCAACATGTGATTTTTTTTTACAAAACAAGTTTCCATGCCTTGTACTTGATTCATAGAGTGGTTATGCTTTAAGCAAGCTTTCTTCTGACTTTATGGATGGAGTGTGATCAGAGGGAACAAGTTAGAGGCTCAAGAATGGACTTTATGCAAAAAGCTTGCTTTATAAGAATGGCAATGTTAACTTTGTGCCACTAATGGAAATGCAACTTGGATAATAGCTCAATTGCTTGGATCAAAGCCATAACAGTTGTGTAAACATTTAATTATGGAGTTACAAATAAGTTTGAGGCCTAAAAAGCAAAGATTATGCAGCCTAGCATGGATTTGGTTCATGTGTTCATCAAAAAATGACTTGTAATTCAAGTTTGAAAACCCTTACTTCCTCTCTTCGATTCTCCCTGCTCAAGAATGATCTCAAGGAGTTCTTAGACATTTTGGAAATCTTGTAATGTGATCTACAACCCCTATTTGAATCACTTTTGAAAATTCCCCTTGGAACTATATGAAAAAGTTCCATGAAGTTAGGTCAAAATCCTGACCAAATTAGGGCAAAATTTCACTAAGTGTTTTTGTTTCATGACCATGTATTCTTAAAATTATAACTTGAGATCCAATTAGGGATGTCAATGGGGCGGGGCGGGGCCGGGGGGACACTTCCCCATCTTTTTCCCCGCCATCAAATTCATTCCCCGTCCCCGTCCCCGATCTCCGTCACGGGGGAATTTCTATCCCCATCCCCGTTCCCCGCGGATCCCCGTTCCCTGCGGGGATCCCCATATATCCTACATTTATTCATTAATATTTTATTTTTTTAAAATGTTTATATTTTCTATAAAAATAAAAAGCACAAAGAATTCACATATTTATTATGTTATTAAAAAAATACTAGTATTTGACATTTATTATTTTTTATTAAAAATACTAATGGAACACAAAATAATAATATTTTTTTTATAAATTTCTATAAAATGCTATAAAATTCAACAAAATGAACTATAATACTTTTTAAAGTAACAATATTTATATAAAAATGAGTAATTTTTTGATTATTTTATATTTTTTTAACATGCAAATGATTTGATAACTCTAAAATTTCTAAACAATTTAATTTAAATTTAATCAAAATAATCAACTTTTCCTATAAGCAATTACATGAACAGGTTTATGAGAATCAAGGAGAAACAATCTACTTTTTTCTATAAACAATAATATAAACAGATTTATGAGAATCAAAGAGAAATAATCTATTTTTTCCTATAAATAATTACATGAACAAATTTATGAAAATCAAACCTTATTGATGAAATTGTAAGAGCTGTGAATAAAGGAAGCACACCAAATAGAGAAGATGGAATTGGAAGAGGAAGATGAATGGAGATTTGACTGGAGAAGAAAAAAAGGAGTCTAACGTGTGAGACTCTAAATGTCTGGCAGAAGAAAATGAAACGCTTCAACTTTTTTAGGGTCTAATATTTACATTTCTCTCTCTTAATAAATACATGAATATTTATTTATTTATTTTTATAAATAAACATAAAGGAAATGACTAAAAAACCTAATCTAAAATATATATATTAAATTAACTATATTAAAATAATAGGCGGGGCGGGGTCCCCGCGGGGCAGGGGGTGTATTCCCCGTCCCCGTCCCCGAAATGCTCTCGGGGGAATTTTTCTCCCCATCCTCGCCCCCACGGGGGAAAATTCCCCATCTTTGGGGCCCCGAACGGGGCGTTCCCCGCGGGGATCCCCATTAACAGGTCCAAACTGACATCCCTAGATCCAATCACTTTTGGAATGATTTGTGTGAAGAAAAGTTATAGATTTCAAGGAGATCTACAACTTTCATGTTGGAAGTTTCTTTTGAATCATCTTGCATCATGGTGAAAATTTGGCTTAAAGTTATAAAAAAAACATGAAGTTTAAACACTTAAAAAAATTTCTAAGTTAGAAAACTTTGACTTTTCAAAATGAAATCTTGACTTTTTGATTTCTTGATAAATAAGTTTCATATTTTGACATGTTTTGATGAATTGTGATCTTTGACATTGAATTTTGACCAAAAAGTCCAAGTTTGACTTTTTAGTGTACAGTTGACTTTTAATCAGTTGACTGAAAATTCACTATCAATCCAATTGATCTTGAGCAATGTTTTGGGTCTTGCCATTAGGTGAAAATTATGCAATTGAACTCTTGAAATCATGCTTCAAACCAATTAACCATTTGCTAGGTCAAAAATCAGAAATTGCCCCTTCTCAATCAAAACCCTAATTTTGACCATTTTGCCCTTTTGATGATTTGGTCAAATTTCTTGTGGAATTGTGGTCCAATCTTGATCAAATGATACATATGAGTTTATAATATTAATGTGGATCAAAAATTATGAATTTTTACTGTAAATTGGCCATAGTTGACTTTTTTCCCAATATAATTGATTTTTAGGTCAATTGCTCAATTGACTGAGCAAAAGTGTGATCCAAGGCTTGAAACTTGACATGAGAAATCTTTAGGGTCCATAATGATCCATGAAAGTCATATGGGGCATTGGAAGTTCAAATATCCTTGTGCAATCTCAAACCCTAATTTTTGTCATTAGTGCTTAAGGAGGTGTCTTGAACTGGTCAACCCTGATGCAGTCTTGAGTCAAAGGAGATCTTGTAAGCAAATTCTTGATAAATGAGAGGGGAAATTTTGGGGTACAACAGCTGCCCCTATTCAATCTTCTTAAGCCTGAAGAGTTAGATTGGCGAGTTTTTGCCATTCGTGACTCGAAGGTGGAAGATGATTGGACATTATAGTGTCCAGAAATTTGCACTCGGTGATGTGATGGTTGATGGTATAGGGAATGGGCTTAAAGATGAAATTTGGAGGGATGATGGAAAGTTGTTGGAGATGGGCTTGTAGATGCCATCCAGAAATGATTGTTGAACCATATCTGTAAGCTGAAACTGAATGAGTATTAGAATGGTGGCCGTATTTGGAGCGAATCTAAAATGTATCTGAAAGCTGAATCTGAATGATTATCAGGATGGCATCCGTTTCTGGAGCGTATCTTCACTGTATCTGAAAAGCTGAATTTGAATGAGTATCAGGATGATATCCGTGTCTGGAGTGTATCTGCACTGTAAATCTAAATGAGTATCAGAATGGCGTCCGTGTCTGGAGCGTATCTGAACTGTATCTGAGAGCTGAATTTGAATGAGTATCATAATGGAATCCGTGTCTGGAGCGTATCTGCATTGTATCCGAAAGTTGAATTTGAATGAGTATTAGAATGGCATCCGTGTCTGGAGCGTATCTGAACTGTATCTGAGATCTGAATCTGAATGAGTATCGGAATGGCATCCGTGTCTAGAGCGTATCTGCACTGTATCTGAAGGCTGAATCTGAATGAGTATCATAATGGCGTCCGTTTCTGGAGCGTATCTGAACTGTATCCGAAAGATGAATCTAAATGAGTATGAGAATGGTGTCCGTGTCTGGAGCAGATCTGAACTATATCTGAAAGTTGAATCTGAATGAGTATCAAGATGGCATCCGTGTCTAGAGCATATTTGAACTGTATCCGAATCCTGAATCTGAATGAGTATCAAATGGCGTCCGTATCTGGAGCGTATCTGAAATGTATCTGAAAAGCTGAATCTAAATGAGTATCAGGATGGCATCCATGTCTGGAGCGTATCTGAACTGTATCTAAAGGCCTTTGAACATTGTTAATGGTAGCTACTGATTAATCTTATCCTGAAAAGGGTAAAATGTTAGCTAATATTTAATGTCATGTTGTATGAAATGCATGGTGTAATGAGATTGTGATACATGCATTCGTTTTATCGATGTTTATGATATATGGATGCGATGTATGCGTATGTGAGATAATCTGCTACACTTCTTGTTTGAATTGGGGAAAATAAACCCCCGACTACTGCTGAGGATATGGAGTGCAAGTCTTCATGTTTTGAGGTGTTGATGAATTCCCGCTTAGAGAAATAAACTTTGTTGTAAGGGGAACATCGTGTACTGCTTGTGAAATCTAGAGAAATTTGGCGACTTTTAACAGGGAGTGATAACTAGAAGTTTTATTCCGCTGGGGATTAAACTGCACACTGTGGGGGATTTTATGGAATAGCTTAAAGATATTGCCCTATCTCTTAAAGCCATTAGTGATTGTCTTTCTATTTTGTTCATTTGTAAATAGTAGTTACGTTCAAATGCATATGCTCAAAAATAAATCATTGGACGTTTTCGTAAACAAACACAAGAGTAAAGAAAAACAGATAGTTTTTCACTTTCAAAGGGATATCTTTGTATTGACTTTGAGTAAGTATTTTTGTACAATGATACAACCATTCTAGTAAGAGAATTCTGTCATAAAAAAATGAAAATTTGATACAAAGAACAGATAGCTATGTGAAATAATCCCATGGGGTTCCCATTCTGCTATAGCCTTCGTGTCTCTGAGCATCTTATCTATTTGTTGCCTTGTCCGAAGCTGATTGAATTGATCAGAATCGTCGAGTTTGTAGGTTGTCCGTAAGGTGATCCAACAGGACATAGTCATACGCTTTAATTCCCTAACTTTTTCCTAGACCGCCCTTTCGGGTTTTCAGTACACCGGGATACCCTTTTTTGACCAAGCCGCCCTTTCGGGTTTTCAACTTGTCGGGTGTACATGTTTTTGTTTTATCCCTAATTTTTGCCCGAACCTTTTTGGTTTGCCGGGATGCCCTTGTTTTGCCTAGGTGTGTTAACCTAGCGGGTTTCTTATGCGTAGTATCTTTTGACTATGTCTGCGTTCACGGGGTGCGGCAGGTCATCGCCATCCATAGTGGTCAAGATCATCTCCCCACTAGAGAATATACTTTTGATCACAAACGGTCCTTCATATGTAGGAGTCCATTTTCCCCTGGGATCACCTTGTGGCAGTATGATACGTTTGATCACCAAATCCCCAACTTGATACACTTGGCGTCTGACCTTTTTGTTGAAAGCCTTGATCATTCGTTTTTGATACATTTGACCATGACAGACAACAGTAAGCCTTTTCTCATCAATCAAGTTCAGTTGATCAAGTCGAGTTTGGATCCAATCATCTTTGTTCAGCCTTGCATCCTGCATAATTCTTAGAGAAGGGATCTGAACCTCAATAGGCAAGACAACTTCCATGCCATATACCAAAGAGTTGGGTGTTGCCCCGGTTGATGTGTGTGCCATGGTACGATAACTGTGGAGAGCGAATGGTAGCATCTCATGCCAGTCTTTGTACGTGACTGTCATTTTCTGTATGATATTTTTAATGTTCTTATTTGCAGCTTCGACAACACCATTCATCTTGGGTCGGTAAGGGGAAGAATTGTGATGCTGGATCTTGAATTGCTCGCACAGGGCGGTGATTATAGTATTGTTTAGATTCGTACCATTGTCTATGATGATCCTCTCCGGGATACCGTACCGATAGACGAGATTCTGTTTAATGAACCGTGCTACAACATTCTTGGTAACGGAAGCGAAAGAAGCTGCCTTAACCCACTTTGTGAAATAGTCAATGGCCACCAAGATGAAGCGGTGTCCATTAGAGGTTGTTGGTTTGATTTCCCCAATCATATTGATGCCCCACATAGCAAAGGGCCAAGGAGCCGTGAAGACATTCAGAGGAACCAGAGGTACGTGCACCTTGTCAGCATAGATCTGACACTTGTGGCAGGTTCGAGAGTGTTGATAGCAATCTGCTTCCATGGTAGACCAGTAATAACCTGCCCGTAGGATTTTCTTTGCCATCGTATGCCCACTGGAATGGGTGCCAAAAGTTCCTTCATGTAGATCAGCCATGATCTTTTCTGCCTCAACCTTGTCTGCGCAATGGAGCAAAATAGAGTCATGGTTGCGTTTGTAGAGAATTCCATTACTAAGGAAGAACTTAGCAGAGAATCTCCTTAAGAACTTCTTATCATTGACTGAAGCTCCTTCCAGATATTCTTGAGCCTCGAGATACCCCTTGACTTCGTGAAACTAAGGCTGGTCCACTACTTCTTCAGTATTAATCTCGTGACAGTGAGCCGGTTCATCCATTCGTTCAATGGTGATCTGGGGAGCCTCGTTATCCCATTTAAGTTTAAACATGGATGACATTGTGGCTAGTGCGTCTGCGAGCTGATTTTCTTCTCGCGGGAAATGCTTGAAGGTAATCTTCTCAAAATGTGGGATCAATGTCAGCACATGTTCTTTGTAGGGGATAAGGTTAGGTTGTTTGGTGTCCCATTCTTCTTTGATCTGACTGATGACTAAAGCTGAATCTCCGAATACATTTAAGGATTTAATCCCCAAATCTATGGCAACTTTGAGACCAAAGATGCACGCTTCGTATTCTACCATGTTGTTTGTACAATTGAAGCAAAGTCTTGCCGTAAAGGGAGTATGACATCCTTCAGGAGATATTAGTACAACACCTATACCATTTCCGAGTGCGTTGGATGCCCCATCAAAAACCAGGGTTCATCGGGATCCTTGTCCAAGTCCGTCATATGGTCTGAATTCTTCACAGTTGTTTTCCATCATGATGTCTTCATCTGGGAATTCGAACTTCATGGACTGGTAGTCATCCATAGCTTGATAAGCAAGGTGATCAGCTAGTACACTGCCCTTTATTGCTTTCTGGGTAGTATATTATATGTCATATTCTGTCAGGATCATCTGCCATCTCGCTACTCTCCCAGAGAGGGCAGGTTTCTCGAAGATGTATTTTATTGGATCCATTTTAGATATTAATAAGGTAGTATGGGTCAGCATATACTGTCTTAACCGGCGAGCAGCCCATGCAAGAGCGCAACAAGTTTTCTCGAGCTGTGAATATCTTGTTTCACAGTCGGTAAACTTTTTGCTCAGGTAATAAATAACATGCTCTTTTCGGTCAGGCTCGTCATGCTGCCCCAGCACACACCCCATTAAATTTTCCAAAATAGTTAGATACATGATCAATGGTCTTCCCTCGACTGGTGGAATCAAAACAGGAGGCACTTGCAGGTACTCTTTGATCTTGTCGAAAGCAGTTTGACACTCATCATTCCACTTGACTACTTGATCTTTCTTCAGTAATTTGAAGATTGGTTCACAAGTAGCTGTTAGGTGAGAAATGAATCTGGCAATGTAGTTTAACCGTCCCAAGAATCCTCTGACTTCCTTCTCGGTACGAGGAGCAGGCATCTCTTATATCGCTTTCACCTTGGCAGGATCAACTTCAATACCTTTATTGCTGACAACAAATCCTAGGAGTTTACCAGACCTCACTCCAAATGTGCATTTATTTGGGTTCAACCTCAACTTGTACTTCTTTAGCCTCTAAAACAGTTTTTGTAAATGATCAAGATGCTCTTCTTCTGTTTGAGATCTAGCTATCATGTCGTCCACATAGACCTCTATTTCGTGATGTATCATGTCGTGAAATAGAGCTACCATGGCACGCTGATAGGTTGCCCCAGCATTCTTCAACCCGAATGGCATATCCTTGTAGCAAAACGTGCCCTACTGTGTGACAAAATTTGTTTTCTCCAAGTCCTCAGGCGCCATTTTGATTTGGTTGTAGCATGAGAAACCATCCATGAACAAAAACACTTTGTGTTGTGTCGTATTGTCAACTAGAATATCAATGTGGGGAAGTGGGAAATCATCCTTAGGGCTCGCCCAATTCAAATCTTTGTAGTCCACGCATATTCGTACCTTGCCGTCCTTTTTAGGCACGGGAATAACATTGGCAACCCATTGCTGATAGGAGGTGACAGCCAAGAATCCGGTGTTGAATTGTTCCATGACTTCTGCTTTGATCTTCTCTGACATGTCTGGTCGCATGCGACAGACCTTTTGCTTTACCGGTGGGCAGTCCTCTTTTGTGGGTTGGCGATGTACTACGATATCTGCATCAAGTCCTGGCATGTCTTCATACGACCAGGAGAAGACCTCAACATAATCGTGTAGCAATTGAACCAGACGCTCTTTGACACCGGGTTCCAGATTGGCACCCACCTTGACTTCTCTTTTGTCTTCTTTGGTACCTAGGTTAATTGTGTCCACTGGTTCTTCGTGGGGCTGAATGGTCCTCTCTTCTTGTTGTAGTAACCTGGCGAGTTCCCCTGGCACTTCACAATCTTCCTCACCTTCGTCTTTGGCTTGGTAGATTATATTTTCAGAGTCACAAAAGGCCATAGCAGAATCGTTACCCATGGGATCCTGAGTGGATGTAGACCTGCATTGTGAGTGTGAGTGTGTGTAAGAGTATAACTATCTTTGAAAGAAATGAAAAATGTAAAAAAGAAAAACAATGAGCACAAAGTTTGTATGCAAAAAACGTCCATGATTCATTGATGTCATATGGAAATAAGATAATAACCCTTACAAATGGACCATTGTGCCTCTGGTAAGACACAGGGTTTTAAGAGTCTTAATTGTTTTAATATTACAAATCCAACAAAATTTAAAGACAAATTACTGTTGGATAAATGTGATTGGGACAAAATCTCTAGCCTCCCAATTGCCGAGCCCTCCACTGACAGTTGGTAAAATCCAATCCTCCAGGTTATAGTTGTGTTTTCGTCATCCTCCACGGTGCTGACTTCGTGGTTGCTGATCTTCAAGGGTGGCCCTCCGACACTAGCACAGTGTACAACTTTCTGGGCTCCTGAAGTGAAACCCAAACTAAACTTGTCAGATTTGTATGGGATGTCTGGGAGTTGGCCCTAAATAATGCACCCACCTTATTCTATCACTGCCTTGGCATCTTTCAAAGATGACATCTTGAGCGGAGGCCTTGTAATCTTGGGGACTTGAGATACAACCTTGGTTACTGCCACAGTCTGCGGGACTTCTTCAAAGTGTTGGAATGGAGTTTCAATAAATTCACCATCTAATTCCACATATCTGAAGGAATTTAGATGGCTGACCATATAATTTTCTTCTCCATGAACAGTGATGATTTTCCCTTGAATTGGATATTTCAGCATTTGATGCAACGTCGAGGTAACGACACCAACATTGTGAATCCACAGTCGGCCTAATAAGCAGGAATATGAAGGGAGAATACCCATTACATAAAAAAGTTGAATCGAATGTTTGGGTTTCAACTTTTATGGGGATGTCCACTTCCCCATGCACCATCCTTTTTGAGCCGTCGAAGGCTCTCACTACTATGTTTCTAGGCTTCAAGATCAATCCTTCACAGTCAAGCCTATCAAGAGATTTTTTAGGCAACACATTCAGAGACGAACCGGTTTCAACCAAGACATGAGCCAAAGTCGTGCCTCTGCATTCGAATGAGACATGCAATTCCTCATTATGCTTCCTCCCCCTTGGCGTTAAATCAACATCTGAAAAACCTAAACCATTATCTGTGGTCAAGCTGGCTATGTAGTCTTGGAACTGATCGACAGATGTTTCTTGGGGTACATGGGCAGTTTTAAGGAACTTTACCAAGGCCTTTGCATGAGCCTCAAAACATAATAATAAAGCCAACATGGAAATTTTTGATGGAGTTTGCCCCAGTTGCTCGACTATGTTGTAGTCGCTTCTTTTTATGATCTTTAGAATTTCCTCCATCTCTTTTTGGGAGGCCTCAGGGATAGCTACTGATTATGCCTTTGTTCGGACAGGCTCAACCAGAATACCTTTACCTCGAGTCTCAGTTGACTCAGTAGCAGGAATGTCAGTAGGGGTGATAACAGGGATTATAACAGTTTTGTCAGCAGGAGTATTAGCAGAGATGATTGCAGAACTGAGAATAGCTTTTGGAGGAGCAACAACAATAGCAATGATTACGGGTCCAGAAATAGCTTTTGGAGGAGAAATTTATGGAGAGAATACCCTTCCACTGCGGGTTATCTTGTTAGTCCCTGCAATGTTACTGATATCGGAGTCATCTTTCTCAAAACTTAAATCTTCAACAGTTGGCCAATCTTGCTTGATACCGTGATAGTAGACATCACCTCCATAATTCCATGGGACGGTTTTGTCTAACGAATACGGCATTCGTCCAGGCATTGTAATTATCAACGGGGCTACTTTAGGAACTGATGTAATTCTAACGGGTCTTTTGGTGGAGACCCTGGAAGAATTGTCGGAAATGGTCACTATGGAAACATCATTATAAGAAATAGTTGGAATAGAAGTCTTCTCGAACAAAATCTCCTTGTCATCTATTAGGCATTAAACGCCTGCTTTTAACAAATGAAAGCTGGTTGGTGAGGATAAACAGAACTGACAGCTTTCATCACATCTTGGGAATACACCGGCGTTCAACAAGTTCTCTTTGATAGTCAGGAGTTGGGTCACAAGTTCATTAACCAAAGTAACAAACATATCTTCCTCAATGGCATTGACATTACGGCAGTGCTTGGGCATAGGGGCAGTGATTACATTGGGAATTTCTGGTGCGTCGAATTCAATCTATTTGGCTTCAAGAAGGTCTTGTACTTTGCTTTTCAGAGCCCAACAATTGTTAGTGTCATGGCCGGGACTCTCAGAATGGTATGCACAACGGCCATTGGGATGATAATGAAGAAAGGTTGTGTTAGGATTCTTTGGAGCTTCTTTCAAAGTCACTAGATTGGATCTTAACAAATGCAGAAATACTTGAGATATTGTCATATTAATTCGGGTGAACTGCCTAACTGGTCTTTCCGTTCTTGGCTGGTTACTTCTTTACTGAGCAGGTGCGGGTTTAAGAATCATGACAGCTCCCACCATTGGACGGCGTTCATCCCTATCTTGATTTCTCTGAGGATATACAGCAACAACTTCTTTCTTCCTAATGAATGGTTTCCTTACAGCAGCAGAGGGTGCATCTTTTTTAATCTTCCCATTCTTTATCCCGGCCTCTACTCTTTCTCTGATCAGTATCAATTCGGTAAAACCTGCCGATGAACTCCCAATTAAGTGATTAAAGAAAGGACCATACAAGGTGCTCAAAAACATGTCTACCAACTCTCTTTCAGATATGGGAGGCTGGACTCTTCCTGCTAAGTCCCTCCATTTTTGCGCATAGTCTTTAAAGCCTTCACTTGAAACCATGGCCATACTCTGAAGTTGAGTACGGGTGGGAGCAAGATCAACATTGTATTGGTATTGTTTGTAAAAGGCAGTAGCCAGATCTTCCCAATTATGAACATTGGCTCTTTCTAGCTGATAAAACCAATCAAGTTGAGTTCCAGACAGACTGTCTTAAAAGAAGTGTACCCATGAATGCTTGTCGGCAGTGTGAGGCTGTATTTTCCTCACATAGGACTGGAGATGCATTTTGGGACATGAAACTCCGTCATATTTGGAAAACACCGGTGCTTTGAATTTTGGGGGAATGACAATCCCAAATACTAGACCCAACTCCTCAAAGTCCAATCCTGGCACTTTTTGAATTTCCATTGCACTTAACCGGTCTTCCAGATGCTTATACTTATCGTCGGCTGGAGGATATTGTTCTTCAGAATAATCTTCTTCTTCCTTTTCCTCTTCTGAATCTGGCTGGACAACTGCTTCCTTGCCTTTCCCATATTGATTGTCTTTCTCACCAGATGACGTTGCAAAGTCTAAGGTCCTCCTTGCTTGTCCTTGGAATCTTCTTCCCATATTTAGAACTCCGGTTATTTTCTTTGTCTTCTTCTTTTTCTCTTCAACCAGCAAGGTCTTCAACTCTTCTTGTCCTTTGGCTAGAGTTAAGAACATCTATTGAAACTGAGCATTTTGTGCTTGGAGGTCCTCCACTATTTGCTCGAGATCCATCTTACTGAAATAAATAGTAGAAAGACGAGGAGACTTGTTGCAAGAAACCTGCTTATGTTATGATGAATGGTAGATGCATATACAATGATTTCAAGGATTTTAAAGATTCAAATTTGTTTTAGACAAAAAAAGGAAAAACACGTTATATTAATAAATTAAAGCTTGAGTACATCAATGCTTCTTTGGGCAATACAATACAAAAACTCTAAGATAAAAAGGTAGTACGCATCCTCTTTGTTGCGATGTAGGAATTCAGAGTCCGCTCCTCATGAAGTTGCTTAGTGAGTTCCAAAACCTTCTTCTCGCTGGTGTAAAATTGGGCTTCAAAAGTGTCTCGCTCCCCCTTGAGTTGTATCCAATCTCTTTGTAAGTCTTCAAGAGAGGTGGGCATGTCAGGATGTAGGATAGTGTATGGAACATCTCCTTCCATAATAGGCTCAATGATTACCGGGAGAATGGAGGGATAAGGCATCATAAGACTTTGAGCGTGAGTTCGTACCCATTTTAGGTAAGGCTCAAGAGGGATGGAATTCTTGTGCCTCAATGTCTTGCTATCTACCTTGTTCAACATCCTCCAAGCTTGGATGAATCTCTGGCGAAGAACTTAATCGTCGTTCTCATAGTCAAATACCAAACCTTTAATGAGCATCTCATGTGGGCCATCCCTTCAGGCGTAACCAAACTGTCTTAAGGCTAAGAAGGGGTTGTAGGTGATACCTCCCCTAATGCCAAGTAAAGGGACATTAGGGAATTCGCCACAATGGTCGACAATAGTAACATTCTCCATGGACTGGGAACACCAATGTATGTCTGAATGTTTAAGCGTCATCAACCTTTGTGACCACCTTGAACCTTGCTCGTTCTTCAATACAGATTCAGGAAGATGCGAAATAAACCATATTGCCAAGAGAGGAGTGCAACACATAAGGATACCTCTTTTCCTCATAGTGCGAGTGTGAAAAGAATGTAGGATGTCCCCTAGCAAAGTAGGCACCGGGTTACGAGACATGAAGATCTTGACGGTGTTCACATTTATGAGTTGGTCAGGATTTGGAAACAAAACTATCCCATAGGTGAGGAGAGCTACAATTTCTTCAAAAGCTTGCAAATCCAAAGAGTTCCAACAGTTTTGGGCTTTCTCAAACAAGAACTTTGCTAGGAAACCCTTGACACCCCTCCTTATTTCCCAATTGGTTGTGACATCAGATGATTGCAAGTGTAGAGCTTGAGCAATATCTTCCGGCTTTGGATCTTTTTCCGTACCGTTGAAAGGTAGTTGATTGAGAATGGGAATCCTCAAGAGTTGGGAGAATTCTTCCAAAGTTGGCACAAGTTGATAATCAGGAAATGTGAAGCAATTGTGTAAGGGATCAAAGAACTGAAAGAGAACTTTCATCAAATCTTCATCAGTGTTGGAGGTGACCAAGTTTAGTAGGCGACCATGTCTTTCGGTAAATGGAGAGTTTTCAGGAATCCTTGATGCTAGATCTTTAAGTTGAGTAGGGATCCTTACAAGATTGACTTGAATGGTTTTCCTGTGAATAGAATCCATGTCCTACAAAACAGAACAAAGATAAATCCCAAGATCCTTGAAATGGTTAGTGAATGAATATGATATTATGATGTTCATGATGTTATGTACAAGTAAATATATACAAACAAAGCAAACAAGTCTTTAGGTTTAGGCTTGCATGGAGTTTTATAGGTAAGTACCCTCTTGAAGTTTAGTTGGCTCAATCTGTCCTAGCAATAGTAACCGGGTTCTAAGGAGCTCAATATCACCGGTTTGTTTCTTTGGTCATTGTTTCAGCGCAAGCCTCTTTAATGGCGACCGAAATATCCCAAAAAACCAAACCTCAATGAGTGTAGTATCGAGTATCTACCAACTTTGGACTGCACTAAAGTTGGTCATCTCACTACGTCCTAAAAGCCAAGTTGGTCAAGTAAAGGTTCTAAAAGTTCATTAGTGCTTCATGACATCACTCAGCGGCTCCGTATTCTCCTCGATTAACTCAAGGGCTATCAGTACCCACAAATATGTCGCACTAATGTAGCTATTGTTTAGACCATGTCGGTATACCCCGCACAGTTTCCACAACGTATTGCTACTTACCTATAAGGTAACCCAAATCCAGGTAGAGGATTCAAACCCAAACAAAGAACCATAATGTAAAGCAAACAAGTCAAATAATGAAAGCAAGTAAATGTGATATAACCCTAAGGTAACCCCACTTTTAGAATAGTCCCCAGCAGAGTCGCCAGTTCTGTGATACGGTGGGATAACTGACTTGGATGTTTTGTGTTTGATCGTAAATGTTGCGATTAGAAAGAGTCGCCACCGACTTTTCTTTTATACAAAAGGAAAGGTGAAAAAGCACATGAAAGACCTTTGAGATTATTTCTTGATTTTGGGGGGTAGATTATGAAAAGGGAAGGTATTAACACCCTTTTCATCCATGGTTTTCCATGGGCTCTTAGTTACTTGCTAGATCACTTGCTTTTGTTTGAAATTGTGCTTTGTGTAGTTTTTGAAAGTTTTTTGTAAAAAGGCCATTGTTTAGGCAAACTTTGTAATGATTCTCGTTCGTAAGAATATATACAAAGTGTTTGATCTTTTGAAAATGTTTTCAAGTTTTGTAAGATGTTTTGAAAGTGTAGGTATTTGTTTTGAAAATAGCAAGGATATTTTATTTTTAAATTGAGCAAGTAATTAGGAGCATTCTACCTACTCAAAAGTCTTTCATGTTAATTTCCCTTTTCCTTTGACATTGTTATCTTACCATTAATTTGATAAGTAACCCTATCTTTGGATGTAAACGGGACGGGCGTGGGTCATCGTATAACCATGATTAGCAATATTGCAAGGTATCTTAGCATTCTCTTTTAGGGACTAAGATCATTTGAAAGGCAACATGGATAGCGTCATCGAGGGACTATGATCTTGCATTTTGCTTGTTTTTGCTAAGATACCTCACATGCGTAATATGGCTATTTAGTAAGGCAACCAAGTGGATTTACCCTAGGGGTGCTCGTGTGCAAATGTATTGATTTACATGCATTGTTTTTGTCTTGATTAGGGTTTGCTATTTTGTTGGTTTTAGTCTTTCCATATAAAATCCTAATTACTAGCATTTGTATATAAAGCGATAAATTTCAGAATTCAAAATTACTACGCTATTACATCATTTAGGGAAGGGGGTATACAAATTTAAAAATGGGAAATATTGCAAGAATTTAAATCTAAATAAATATTACAACCATATTGAATAAACGTACAAGAATTGAATAAATAATAATGTACAAATGTAAATGGAAAAAGAAATGATTTTTGTTGTTTTTATGAAAGGGCTTAGTCTTGACCTAATTAAAGAAAATGATTAATGAAAATTAAATAAAATTAACTTAAACTAATTAAGAAAAGAAATTAACTTGAAAATGATTTTTAGGTTTTTTTTATGAAAAGGTTTTAAATTAATGAAAATAAAATGAAGATTAATTAATTAAAATAAACCTAAGTTTTAAATTAACTTTAACTAAGAAAATAAAATAATATAATAATTTAACCTAAGTCTAAATATTAATTATTTAAGAAAAAGAAATTAATTTGTTTAAGAAAATGTTTTTAATCTTTTTGTTTTATAGAGAAAATAAAATATATAAGTGTAAATAATAAAAATATTTTTATATTTTATATTAATAATAAAAAATAATAATAATAGTAATAATAATAAAAATATAATAAAGAAAGAAAAAAAAGAAATAAAAAAGAATAAGAAACAAGAAAATAATAAAAGAAAATGGGCCAGGGGTGCAAAAGTAGTCAGGGGTCAGAAAAAAGCAAAATAGAAGGCCCATGTGTTTGGAGGCCCAACGTCTGTTGCTGAAACAAAAAAGAGAAAAAATATTGAAAAATGAGAAAAGATAGCGATGGATGTTGAACCCATGCCCTCCAACACAAACGCGCGCTACCTTTGCCACTGAGGTGGCTGTACATCCGTTAACTTATCTTAAATAATAAACACATAATGCAAAACAAGTTCCAGAAATGAACTTTATCTTCAACCTCCAACCATGGTTCCTGTAACTCACTCATCTCTCATCCATTCACAAAACTTCCAACATCAAACTTGTTATAAATTTCCTCACGATTCTGAATATTTAAATAACTTAAGCTAATTCTCAAATATGAACATGAATTTCTAGAAGTACCAAATTCTGACCTAAATATTTCAGCAAGTTCAAACTCAAAATTCTCACTACTCAAACAATATAAATGAAATCTATGGACATGTATAGTTTCAGGGCAATGATGTCTACATTTTATCTTCACAAATGCAAACCTAACAATGCCTAAATGAGAAGATAGAAGTTCAAGAAATATACCTCAAAAATGGAAATTGTGAAATGAGTTTGAGCTTGTTTCAGGCAGTGGTGATGATCAGGTTATCTTCCTCAAGTCCCTAAGAAGCTAATGCAATGGTTTGCTTAAGTTGAGAGTGGCTGAAATGGCCTGGAGAAGTCAAGTTGCAGACTCTGTTTTTTGGTTATGGAGGTTATGGTAAATGGTGTTACAGTTCTGGAACAAGGATGAGGATGAGTTGTATTTGATGTAAGGAAGCTTTAGGAATGAATTTGACGGAAAACGCACGAGGGAAATGAGAGATACAAGTTTAAGGTCAGAATTGTGTATCAATGGAGTTTTTTGTGAAATTTCTGGCTAGAGGGCATTTGGGAGTGTTTCAAGGTGCTAAAACTCGTCCTTTAGCTCACAAATAGTGACTCTATTTATAAGCAACAAGTTTGGAGTGCTCTAGTTGATTAGAATTCAAATTTACATGTTTAAGTTCAACATGTGATTTTTTTTGACAAAACAAGTTTACATGCCTTGTACTTGATTCATAGAGTGGTTATGCTTTAAACAAGCTTGCTTATGACTTTGTGGATGGAGTGTGATCAGAGGTAACAAGTTAGAGGCTCAAGAATGGACTTTATGCAAAAAGCTTGCTTTACAAGAATGACAATGTTAACTTTGTGCCATTAATGGAAATGCAACTTGGATAATAGCTCAATTGCTTGGATCAAAGACCTAACAGCTGTGTAAACATTTAATTATGGAGTGACAAACAAGTTTGAGGTCTGCAAAGTAAAGATTATGCAGCCTAGCATGGATTTGGTTCATGTGTTCATCAAAAAATGACTTGTAATTCAAGTTTGAAAACCCTAACTTCCTATTTTCGATTCTCCATGCTCAAGAATGATCTCAAGGAGTTCTTGGACATTTTGGGAAGCTTGTAATGTGATCTACAACCCCTCTTTGAATCACTTTCGAAAATTCCCCTTGGAACTATATGAAAAAGTTCCATGAAGTTAGGTCAAAATCCAGACTAAATTAGGGCAAAATTTCACTAAGTGTTTTTGTTTCATGACCATGTATTCTTAAAATTATAACTTGATATCCAAGAAATTTTGGAAGGAGTTGTGTGAAGAAAAGTTGTAGATTTCATGGAGATCTACAACTTTCATGTTGGAAGTTTCTTTTGAATCATCTTGCATCATGGTGAAAATTTGGCTTAAAGTTATAAAAAACATGAAGTTTAAACACTTAGAAAAATTTCTAAGTTAGAAAACTTTGACTTTTCAAAATGAAATCTTGACTTTTTGATTTCTTGATGAATAAGTTTCATATTTTGACATGTTTTGATGAATTGTGATCTTTGACATTGAATTTTGACCAAAAATCAAAGTTTGACTTTTCAGTGTACAGTTGACTTTTGATCAGTTGACTGAAAATTCACTGTCAATCCAATTGATCTTGAGAAATGTTTTGGGTCATGCCATTAGGTAAAAATGATGCAATTGAACTCTTGAAATCATGCTTCAAACCAATTGACCATTTGCTAGGTCAAAAATAAGAAATTACCCCTTCTTAGTTAAAACCCTAATTTTGATCATTTTGCCTTTTTGATGATTTGATCAAATTTATTGGGGAATTATGGTCCAATCTTGATCAAATTATACATATGAGTTTATAATATTGACGTGGATAAAAAATTATGAAGTTTGACTGTAAATTGTCCATAGTTGACTTTTTTCTCAATACAATTGATTTTTAGGTCAACTGCTCAATTGACTGAGCAAAAGTGTGATCCAAGGCTTGAAACTTGACAAGTCTAGTTTATCGGAAGGAAATAATTTTTTGCAAAATTTTTCATGTTGTTGAGGACTTGTAGTGACCTATTTTTTTTTTTTATTATCCCTGGTTTTTGCTTGACTGTTCTTGTTTTGAGATTACGGTCAGCGGGATGCCCGAGTCTCCTTTGTAGGTTTTGACTTAATGGGCTTTTCATTCATTGTATTACAAAGTGAAAGTTTGCGACTGAACGCGTGTTTGGATTAACTGAGAGACTACCCTGCCCCGGGTTTTGATTAAAGGTTTCAATTTGTGTAAAAAAAGAAAACTTCTACTTCTTTGGCTCGAAGGGGTTGACTAGGTATTATCTTCCTTATAACTCCAGTGTTTAGGATTTGAAAGAACGCATGTACATCGTCAGCAAGGTCTATTCAAAAGCATATTGTATGAGATTATGGCATTGCTTTCGTCATCCTCCCTCTAAAGGCTTGTAACTTTTAGCAAGAGTTGAATGTCATAAAGAAAGTAAAAAACATAGTTTAAATATAGTGAAAACAAATGGATCAATTCAAGATAAACATATGCAATGCATTAACAAAATAAAGTTTGACATTAATATATAATTGTTTGAATAACAAAAGAAATTACAATTGAAAATTAAAAATGAACAAGACGCTCTCAATGATTTGGCATAGGAGCAGTGATCATGCTTGGAGTCTCCGGAGGGTCAAACTCGTTCTTCTTGGCGTCAATCAAATTATTAATCTTGTACTTCAATGCCTAATAATTGTTAGTATCATGCCCGAGACTGCCGGAATGATAATCACACGTTGCATTAGGATTGTAGTTATGAGAAGAAGTTTTTGGGTTTGGATGAGGTCCTATCAACGTAATCAGATTCATCCTCAACAAGTGTTGTAGAGCTTGAGTCAGCGACATCTTGATGTTGGTAAACTGTCTTTTGGACTCGTCTGGCCTTTGTTGATTTCCCCTTTGCTGTTGCCGGTGCAACGTAGAACCAGAGATCAGGACTGCCCCCACATGTTGGTCATGACGACTCTTTTGACCATACACAACATTAGACTCTTTCTTCCCATTGTATGGCTTTTTATGAGCATCGGAGGGTGTAGCTCCTTGGATCTTTCCGCTTTTGATGCCAGCTTTAACCCTTTCACCGGTCAGTATTATCTCGGTGAACCCGGCTGATGAGCTTTCGATTAGGTGATTGAAGAAAGGTCATGTCAAAGTTCCCATGAAGATGTCAATCAGCTCCCTGTCAGTTAAAGGGGGTTGCACCCTACCAGCCTGATCTCTCCACTTTTGGGCGTATCCTTTGAAGCTCTCGTTGGAACCCATGGTCATGTTCTACAATTGCACACGAGTTGGTGCAAGATCAATGTTGTATTGGTACTGCTTGTAGAAAGCAGCAGCTAGATCCTCCCAGGTGTGGATGCGAGAACTCTCCAATTGATAGAACAGTTCAAGTTGAGTCCCTACTAGACCCTCTTGGAAGAAATGGATCCAAAGCTTCGGATCAATTGTGTATGGTTGAATCTTGCGAACAATAGGACTTTAAGTGCATCTTAGGGAAAGAGACTCCATCATATGGGGAAAAGGTGGGGATTTTGAATTTTGGTGGAATGAGCACTCCGGAAACTATACCCATGTCTCCTAAGTCCAAGTCAGGCACAACTTGGATCTCCACAACTTTTATTCTATCTTCAAGCTGTTTGTATTTTTCATCCGCCGGTGGATACCGCTCCTCAGACGAGTCATCATCATCAGTAGCTACGTTAGCTCTAATGCTTCCAGCTTCCTCTTCTTGACTATCTTTAGAAGAAACGTCTTCTTTTTTAACTAGCTGGGCACGCCCCTTGGACCTTATCCTCACGTTGAGGATGACATACTTTTTCTTCTTCTTGCCCTCTTTGGTGAAGAGTGTTTTCAGATCTTCCCGCCCCTTGGCCAAGTTCATGATCACTTGTTGGAACTGGGCATTTTGAGCTTGGAGATCTTTCACCGTTTGTTCCATATCTGTTGTACCCTAAAATTTTCCTTCACATTTTCAAGATTCCTCTCGTATAGGTGGTTACAAACACCTGTTTAAAGAAATAAAGAAAAATGATTTTTTTGAAGATGACAAGTTATTACTTCGATTGGTCGAAGGAAAAGGAAAATGAAGATGATAATATGCCCTTCGTTTTGGTTGAAGAAGAGCAAGTCTGCTTCGATTCTCAATTCGATTAGACACTGGCTTCCTTCGACCTAAATGTTTCGAATGGTTAAAAGACTCCCTCCGAGCACTCTTCAAATCCACAAGCTTCGATGGGACCGTGCGTCTGCTTCGATTGGATGTTTGATGCTTGCATGCCTATGTTGACTGGACAAATATCTCCCACCATGCTAGCACGCACAAGGCAAAAAGCCTCCTTTAGCCTCCTTCGAATGAAAGCTGGGGTTATGTACTTCATTTGGGCAGGAAATCTCCTTCGATGCAAGTTTAATCCATAAGCTTCGTTTAGGCATTTTTCTCCCTTCGAAGCAGTCTTCTTTAGTACATTTCTAGAAATCTTCGACGCAAGTGGAAAATAGGATTTTGAAAGAACACTGATCAAATCTATAGGCCATGATACATGACCTTACTTTACAGGCCTTAATGCTTGTATTTCACTCCATAATTAATTGCTTACATTATGGATTAACTTATTGTCCAGGTGATTAAGCCTTTGTCCAAAATATTTTTTATAAAGTAAACTTGCTAGTATAAATCCTTTCCTCAGCCCATGCTTTGCTTAAATCCTGATTGTACTTCACCGTAAGTCAGGGAGTCAGCCCCTTTTAACCAACAACTTTAGTACTTCACCTTGGGATCTTGGAAAATCTGACATAGCTTAATATTCATGTTTCAACCAAGCCACATCTTTGTTCAAACTCCCAAACCTTTTCTCTATAAATATAGAAACCATTGACAAAGAAAGGGGCCTGATTTTTGCTAGAGAGAAAAATCATAAAAATCCTCAAGCACTCAAACTCTCCAATATTATCAAACTCTCCAATATTTTTAAACTCTCCAACATTCTCAAACCTTCAAAACTCTAAGACTTTTTTTTTTCAGAAGAAAATCTCAGCATGGTACCTTTCGATTCACTTCCCCTAAACTGTAGTATAACACCACTTTCGATTCACTTCCCCTAAAATGTAGTATAACACCACCTTCGATTCACTCCCCCAAATTGCAGTATAACAAAACCTTCAATTCCCTCATAAAAACCAGCCTTTCAATTCAAGAAGAGAAGTGGTCCCAGTAGCTCAAGGAATGTTACAGCAAAGTTTGGTCCACCACCAAGGAAGTCATATACAGCTCCTTCGATTGACACTTCAAGAGGTAGGTTCCTATAAACTTGGAACTTTCTATTTAAAACATCATTTGTACATATAAATAAAAGAGAAAGTGTAGATATCACATCTAAGGAATTGACCATGCTTTAGCTTTCGATTATCACTGCCATGTGCATTCAGTCTTGGGATTTTGGTGCCAAATAAATTTGTGTTAACCCTTGGGCCTGTAGCTTTAGAAGGTTGTGTTTGTTAGGCTCGTATCCAAACTTTAGGTAGGTTGTGTGTATCCTTCGGTTGGCTGAACAAGGGAGCCTTTTGAATCTCAACTAGGAAGAGTTGCACTCATGCAATCGAAAGGGAGGATTGGGTACTTTAAATATTCAGAAACAAGTTTACCTTTTACCCAATTGAAGCTACCTCATGAACGGATGAAACAGACCACCCCAGTGGTATTAACCGCGCGCGCGAAAAGTATTTCTGTATAGGGACCTGAGTTCGAACCTTGGCAGAACCAAAAATTGTTTTTGCCTTTCTATTTGTGTTCTTTGTTTTTTTACAAACTTCAAACATTTTTTCAACCAATTAAAACAACTCCTTTTGAGTTGATTTTTTACACACTATTTATTTACAAGTTTTATTTCACGAATATATAAAAATATTAAAAAAAATATATTTTATTTTAATTAAACAAAACCTTTCATATAAATAAAAGTCAAAACAAAGTTCGTTTTCATTCCAATTTTGTACATTTATTCATATTCGATATGGTTGTAATAGATAATTAGAATTTTATTTCTTGCAACCCCCATTTGTACATTTGTATCCCTATCCCCAAGTGATGTAATAGCATAGTAAATTTACTTTCCGCAATTTATCGCTTTCATATAAATGCTAGTAATTAGGGTGTGTATGGCAAGATTAAAACCAATGCTTAGAAAACCTTAAATTCAAGACAAAAATGCATGAAATCAAACACACTTTTACACATGCACCCCTAGGGTTAACTCCACTTGTTGCCTTACGAAAAAATGGTCATGTTATGCACGTGAGATGTCTTAGCAAAAACAATCAAAATGCGAGATCCTAGTCCCTCAATGACGCTTCGAATATTGCCTTACAAATGATCTTAGTCCCTCAAGAGAAAAGCTAAGATATCTCACAACATTGCTATCACGACTATATGATGACACACGCCCGTCCCGTTAACATCCAAAGATAGGGTTACTTACTAAATCAATGATAAGATAACAATGTCAAAGGAAAAGGAAAAGGAAAAGGAACAAGAAAGACTTTTGAGTAGGTAGAATACTCATAATTGCTTGCTCAATTTCAAATAAACATCCTTGCTATTTTCAAAACAAACACTTACACTTTCAAACATCTTACAAACTTGAAAACATTTTCAAAAGATCAACATCTTTGTATACATTCTTACGAACTAGAATCATTACAAGGATTGCCTAAACAATGGCCTCTTTACAAAATACTTTCAAAAACCACATAAAGCACAATTTCAAACAAAAGCAAGTGATCTAGAAAGTAACTAAGAGCCCATGGATAACCATGGATGAAAAGGGTGCTAATACCTTCCCTTTTCATAATCTACCCCCCGAACTCAAGAAATAATCTCAAAGGTATTTCCTGTGCTTTTTCACCTTTCCTTTTGGATAAAAGAAAAGTCGGTGGCGACTCTTGCTAACCGCAACATTTGCGATCAAACGCAAAACCCTAAAGTCAGTTCTCCCACCGTATCATAGAACTGGCGACTATGCTGGGGAAAATTCTAAAAGTGGGTTTACCTTAGGGATAGATCACATTTATTTGCTTACATTGTTTGACTTGTATGATTTACTTTATGGTTCTTTGTTTGGGTTTGAATCCTCTCCCCCGATTTAGGATACATTATAGGTAAGTAGCAATACATTGTGGAAACTGTGCGGGGTATACCGACATGGTCTAAGCAATAACTATGTTAGTGCGATATATTTGTGCGTACCGGTAGCCTTTGAGTTAATCAAAGAGAATACGGGGTTGTTGAGTGATGTCATGAAGCACTAATGAACTTTTAGAACCTTTACTTGATCAACTTGGCATTTAGGATGTAGTGAGATGATCGACTTTGGTGCAATCTGAAGTTGGTAGATACTCGATACTACACTCATTGAAGTTTAGTTTCTTGGGATATTTTGGTTGCCATTAAAGAGGCTTGTTCTGAAACAATGACCAAGGAAACAAACCAGTGATATTGAGCTCCTTAGAACCCGGTTACTATTACTAGGACATGTTTAAGCCAACTAAACTTCAAGAGGGTACTTACCTATAAAACTCCATGCAAGCCTAAACCTAAGGACTTGTTTGCTTTGTTTGTATAGGCATACTTGTACATAATATGATGAACATCATATACATCCACTGAACATTTCAAGGATTTTAGGATTCATCTTTGTTCTTGTTTTGTAGGATATGGATTCACTTCGCAGGAAAACTATTCAAGTCAACCTTGCAAGGGTCCCTCCATAACTTAAGGAGCTAGCTTCAAGGATTCCTGAAAACTGTCCATTTACCGAGAGACATGGTCGCCTACTCAACTTGATCACCTCAAACCCAGATGAGGATATGATAAAGGTGCTCTTTCAGTTCTTTGATCCTTTACACCATTGCTTCACATTTCCCGATTATCAACTTGTGCCAACTTTGGAAGAATTCTCCCAACTCTTGAGGATTCCCATTCTCAATCAACGACCTTTCAATGGTACAGAAAGGGACCCAAAGCCAGAAGATATTGCTCAAGCTCTACACTTGCACTCATCTGATGTCACAACTCATTGGGAAACAAGGAGTGGTGTCAAAGGTTTCCTAGCAAAGTTCCTGTTTGAGAAAGACCAAAGTTGTTGGAATTCCTTAGACTTACAAGCCTTTGAGGAAAATTTGGCTTTCCTCATCTATGGGATGGTTTTGTTTCCAAATCTTGACCAACTCATAGATGTCAACACCGTCAAAATCTTCATATTCCGCAACCCAGTGCCTACATTGCTAGGAGATATCCTACACTCTTTTCACACTCGCACAATGAGGAAAATAGGTGTTCTTATGTGTTGCACTCCTCTCTTAGCAAGGTGGTTTATTTCTCATCTTCCCCAATCTGTATTAAAGAATGAGCAAGGTTCAAGGTGGTCACAAAGGTTGATGACGCTCAAACATTCGGACATTCATTGGTGCTCCCGATCCAAAGAGAATGTTATCATTGTCGACCATTGTGGAGAATTCCCTAATGTCCCTTTACTTGGCATTAGGGGAGGTATCACCTACAACCCATGTTTATCCTTAAGACAGTTTGGTTATGCCCGAAGGGATGGCCCGCACGAGACGCTGATTCAAGGTTTGGTATTTGACTACAACAACGACGATCAAGGTCTTCGCCAGAGATTTATCCGAGCTTGGAGGATGTTGAATAAGGTGGATAGCAAGACTTTGGGGCATAAAAATTCCATCCCTCTTGATCCTTACCTCAAATGGGTACAAGCTCGTGCTCAGAGCCTTATGATGCCTTACCCCTCCATTCTCCCGGTAATCATTGAGCCTATCATGGAGGGAGATGTTCCATACACTATCCTACATCCTGATATGCCCACCTCTCTTGAAGACCTACAAAGAGATTGGATACAACTCAAGGGGAGCGAGATACTTTCGAAGCCCAATTCTACGCAAGCGAGAAGAAGGTTTTGGAACTCACTAGGCTACTTCATGAGGAGCAGACTCTGAATGCCTACATTGCACCAAAGAGGATGTGTACTACCTTTCTATCTTAGAGTTTCTTGTATTTGTCTTGCCCAAGAATCCATTGATGTACTCGAGCTTTAATCTATTAATATAACGTGTGTTTCCTTTTTGTCTAAAACAAATTTGAATCTTAAAATCCTTGAAAACATTTGCATATGCATTTATCATTCATCATAACATAAGCAGGTCTTTTGCAATAAGTCTCCTCATCTCTCTACTCTTTATTTCAGTAAGATGGATCTCGAGCAAACAATGAAGGACCTCCAAGCTCAAAATACACAGTTTCAACAATTGCTCTTGACCCTAGCCAAGGGACAATAAGAGTTGAAGACTTTGCTAGTTGAGGAGAAGAAAAAGAAAACAAAGAAGTTAACCGGGGTCCTAAACATGGGAAGAAGATTTCATGGGCAGACAAGGAGGACCTTAGACTTTGCAATGACATCCGGTGAAAGAGACAACCAAGATGGGAAAGTCAAGGAAACAGTTTTCCCGTCAGAATCAGAAGAGGAAGAGGAAGAAGAAGACTATTCTAAAGAACAATACCCTTCAGCTGATGATAAGTATAAACATCTCGAAGAGCGGTTGAGTGCGATGGAAATCCATAAAGTGCCTGGTTTGGACTTTGAGGAATTGGGGTTAGTATCGGGGATTGTCATTCCTCCAAAATTCAAAACACTTGTGTTCGCCAAGTTTGACGGAGTCTCATGCCCTAAAATGCATCTCTGATCCTATGTAAGGAAAATCTAGCCCCATACCGCTGACAAAGACTTATGGGTACACTTCTGTGATACGGTGGGAGAACTGACTTGAGGTTTTGCGTTTGTATTCGCACTTGTTCGGTTTAGCAAGAGTCGCCACCGAATTTTTATTTTATCCTAAAGGAAAGGTTAAAAAGCACAGGAAAAACCTTTAAGATGTTTCGTGGGTTCGGGGGGTAGATTATGAAAAGGGAAGGTATTAGCACCCTTTTCATCCATGGTTATCCATGGGCTCTTAGTTACTTGTTTTAGATCACTTGCCTTTAATTTTCAATTGCTTGAAATGGTGGTGTGTGTGTGTGTTTTTGAAAATGTTTTGAAAAAGATGCCTTGTCTAGGCAACCCTTGTAACAATTCTTTACTCGAATATTTTACAAAAGGGTGTTTGTCTTTTTTAAAAGATGTTTCAAGGTTTTTGAGAGTTGTTTTGAAAGTGGTGTTGTGGAGTGTATTTTGAAAAGTAGGCAAGTGTGTTTTGCAAGTTTGATCAAGTAACTAAGAGTTGTCTACCCCTAAATTTACTCAAATATTTTTCTCATGTTTTAACCCTTTTAACAGTATTGTTCCACCATTGTATTTGGTGGATAATCTTGTATTAGGATGTTAACGGGACGGGCGCGGGTCATCGTATGGACCATGAATGCAATGGTGCCAAGTGTCTTTGGCAATTTTCTTGAAGGGACTATGATCATTTGATTTAGGCAACTTCGAAAGCGTCATCGAGGGACTATGATCATTTGATTTGTTTTGTTTTGCCAAAGAAACTCGACATGCAAGCATGGCCCATTTTTGAAGGCAACAAGCGGGATTACCCTAGGGGTGCAAGTGTGAATTGTGTATTAATTGTCATGCATTTGTCTTGTATTTAGGTTATCTAGCGGTTGATTTTGAATCTTCGCATACAAACCCTAATTACTATACAGTATATAGAAAGCGATAAATTGCGGGAATTTAAAGTCTAAGCTATTACAAATAAGTATCCGGGAATGGGGATACAAATATTTACAAATGGGGATGAGACTTATTAGGAGAGTAGTGTCCAAATATATTTACAACCAAATCGAATCGCAATCTCAATGTAAAATGTAACAATGTATAAGAATCAAAGAGAAATAAAATGTGTATGTGATTTATTTACAAGTGATGCAAATATGTATTTATTGAGCGTTTATTTATTTTTGGATTTTTGTTGATTATGTACAAAACAAAAGATTTAAGAAAAGAAAATGCTTAAGAAATTCTATTTTTATGTATTAATGTTTTTATGTACAAAGATTTATATAAAAAAAAAGAGTTTTAAGACCAAAAATCTATTAACCTAATTAATCCAATATTTACATATTTTTGGTATAAGAAAAGTATTGTTAAAATAAATTTATTATGAAAAATTAATGCATTATTTATTTAAAAAAGAGTTAAGTTATATAAAAATAAATAAAAATAGAAAATAAAGAAAATAGTTGAATGGGCTTAGGGGATTTATGGCCCAAACAAAACAAATAATCAGATGGAGAAATGGGGGGTGCACACCAGCGTTTATTGGACTTAGGCAAATGGATAGGGTGAAGGCCCAAAACGAATTTCACAAAGTTTTTTAGGGTTCTCTTTGTTGTTACTCAGAGTTAGGTTTACAGCTTAGCGCGGCGCCGTTTCCATCTTCTTGTCCTCTTCGTCCTTTCAAGCTTTCTGAACGCCTCCGCCTGTGGCCACCAGGGTACCACCTCCACCGTTTCCTCTTCCCTCCATGAATTACTCAGGCAGTGATGTTATAAGGTTTGATTTCTGTTTCTGTTTGTCTTACGCTTTAGGGTTTCCAATTTCACATGTTTTTTAACCTTTGACAATTTCTAATCTTTGATTATTATTACTGTGTGAGGCGTGAAAAGAAAAGGAAGAGTTTTCTACCTTTGTTGGCTTTGGGAGACGGATGAGAGGTGGATTGGAGGCGCCCTAGGACGGCCAAGGTAGGGAGTATGATGCTGGCTTGCTCTGGAAATCTGGTATTCGTATTTTCTTTTAGTTTGATGGTTTTATGATGAATATCTGAGAACCCTAGCTTACCTGTTTCTGAACACTTCTTTTCCTCTTCCGCTCGCTTCTGATTGCTGGCTTTGTATGATGTTCTTGCTTCTGAGTATGATGTTTTTCTGACTCTGAAACTTTGAGTGAGCTTCTGATTGCTTATTTGCTTCGCTTTTGAATAGCTTGCTTATTTGCTTCTTTTCCTCTTCTTCTGTTTGCCTCTGAGATTATTTGATGATATGTTGAAGTTGATTGTGAGTATTGTTTTGATGATGTTTATGACCCTATGATGAGGTTGCTCTGAGGGTGTTGGGCTTGAATATTTTGTTATTTGGATTGGTAGTTTTTGAATGCTGAGCTTGAAACAAGCTTCAGGCTTGAAGTTTTAGGCAGGAGGTTAAGGCTTGTGTTACAGGCTTGAAAGCTTTTTTCTGGTTTTACAGGGCTTGAGGTTACAGGCCTTTAGGGCTTGTAGGCTTCTGGTTTGAAGGCTGTTAGGTTTGCTGGTTTGATTCTGGTATAGGCTTGCTGTGTGATCTGGTTTAGAACAGGTTAGCAAGTTTTGGCTTTTGTTTGTTACAGGTTTACAGGCAGGATGCAAGCTTTTTTTGCTACAGGCTTGTGTTATGGTTTGAGATGCAGGTGAAGGCTTTGGCTTCCAGCAAGCTTGAGGCAGCTCTATGTTATGTCACAGTTTGGAGGATTTTGGATTTGTGTTATTTTGTTATGTATTCTGCCTCCTTTTTTTTTACTGTGTTCTGATAACTCTTCTTTATATCTTTAAGCCTCAAGCCTGCTGTAAGCCTTTCTCTCCTCTCTCTTTCTCTCTCCACAGATTTAAAAAGCATTTTTTTATTACTTATCTGTACTATGCTCTGAAAAAGTCTTGGCTTGGGAAATGATGATTTTTTGAATATGGCTTGCATAGATTCTTTTCTCTGCACATTCCAGATTTCCTGCATATTTTTGTGTACTTTGTTGACAGCTTTTGGCTTTTGATATCTTTCTATATCTTTTGGACAGCTTTTGACAGTTTCCTTTGGGCAATTTGTTTTGACATTCAGTTTGCTTAGTTTGAAACTTATGACTTGTTTTGTGCAGTTCAGTTTGCTATTCAGTTTGAAAACTTTGGTTGACAATTTGGAATCAAGAACTATGCAGCTTTGCTTTTGGCATATTGAATAGCTTTGTGCATTTCATATTTTTTGCAAGCATATTTCTATCCCTCTTTGTGAACCAAGAATTTCTTGTGATTTGCAGAGAGGGTGAATAAACTGATCCCGGCCAGTCACTTTTAATGATGAACTTTAAAATAACTGTCTGCTTTTAATTTCATCTGGGTTGACTTCTTTTCTTCTTTTGTTTTTGCAGATGAAAATCAATTGAGCAATGGGGAGCAGCAATAGAAGATGAAGACTTAGGAAAAATAGGATGCAATTTTATTTCATTTTAATTATTTGTAATAATATTAATGTAAATGACTGTAAATGAATTTACAGTATTCAAATAATATCTGTAACAAACAATTCAAAATGAATAAACAAATCTTTTTTTTGTCAGATCACTCTTTTAATTCTTCTTCAATTGTTTATTTAATTATTTATATTTCTTAAATTATAATAACTGGAAAATCCAATAATTTTAACTTAGAAATGATAAATAATCAATAAACGTCCGGCGTGCCGAATAATCCAAAACATTGCACAGTTAATCAAACAAACGTCCATATGTCCTTTCCTTTACTGGTTATACCAAACACTACAAGTTCTCAATTCAAATGCCTCAGCCCATACCTCAGAGTAAATTGAAAAGGACTGTAGAACTAATTCTTCCTGAGAATGCGCGTGCAAACCCTAGTTCTTGATTTAATTTTCACAGAAGCGCATGCCTGATCAAACCCTGAGCCAAACTCAACCAAACCCTAATAATCTGCTTGAACTGTTCCAGAGTCCATGAAAACCCTAATTTGGATAGACTGATAAGAAAAAGTCTGTTTGACTGATTCTTACGCCAATCTGAAAAGTCAGGGAAAACCCGAAGCTGTGATTTCTTGTGGAAAAAGAGGAGGGCAAATTTTGGGGTACAACAGTTGCCCCTGTTCAATCTTCTTGAACCTGAAGAGTTAGATTGGAAAGTTTGCCTTTCGCGACTCAAGGGTAAAAGGAGATTGGACACTAGAGTGCCCAAAATTTTTTCACTCGGTGATGTGATGGTAGAGGGAATGGGCTTACAGATGCCATTTGGTGATGGGCTTAGAGATGCCATCTAGGGATGTGACAGAATCTTGTCGGGGGATGGGCTTAGAGATGCCATCTGGAAGTGTTGGTAGGAGGATGGGCTTAAAGATGCCATCTGGAAATGTGACAGGGGGATGGGCTTAGAGATGCCATCTGGAAATTGTTGGTAGGAGGATGGGCTTAGAGATGCCATCTGGAAATTGTTGGTAGGAGGATGGGCTTAGAGATGCCATCTGAAGGTGATTGTTGAACTGTATGTCATTGGTGAGTGGACGAGTATCAGAAAGGTATCCACGTTTTGGAACATCTCTGAACCGGGGGACTGAATAAGCAATGGATTATCATCCGTTACTGGAGAACCCGTGAACTGTTTTCAGAAGTCTTGGAATCTGAACAAGCGATAGGTTAACATCCGTTACTGGAGAACCTGTGAACTGTTTTCAGAAGTTGAGAAGAATCTGAACAAGCGATAGGTTAACATCCGTTACTGGAGAACCCGTGAACTGTTTTCAGAGGTCTTGGAATCTGAACAAGCGATAGGTTAACATCCGTTACTGGAGAACTCGTGAACTGTTTTCAGAAGTCTTGGAGTCTGAACAAGCGATAGATTAACATCTGTTACTGGAGAATCCGTAAACTGTTTTCAGAAATTTGAAGAATCTGAACAAGCGATAGGTTAACCTCCGTTACTGAAGAACCCGAGAACTATTTTCATAAGTCTTGGAATCTGAACAAGCGATAGGTTAACATCCGTTACTGGAGAACCCGTGAACTGTTTTCAGAAATTTGAAGAATCTGAACAAGCGATAGGTTAACCTCCGTTACTGAAGAACCCGAGAACTGTTTTCAGAAATTTGAAGAATCTGAACAAGCGATAGGTTAACATCCATTACTGGAGAACCCGTGAACTATTTTCAGAAGTCTTGGAATCTGAACAAGCGATAGGTTAACATCCGTTACTGGAGAACCCGTGAACTATTTTCAGAAGTCGAGAAGAATCTGAACAAGCGATAGGCTAACATCCGTTACTAGAGAACCCGTGAACTGTTTTCAGAAGTCTTGGAATCTGAACAAGCGACAGGTTAACATCCGTTACTGGAGAACCCGCGAACTGTTTTCAGAAGTTAAAGCTTATCAATCTTATCCTGAAAAGGGTAAAATATTAGCTGAAACACAAAGTTATGTTGCATGAAATGTATGATGCATTATGCGTATATCAATGTTTATGATATGAATGTATGTAAGCTGATGAGCTGTCTTGTTGAGGAAGACGAATCCTGGATAGCTGGAGATAAAAGAATCTTGACTGCTGTCGGGGAAAGTGAATCTTTGACTGCTGCAGGGGATTGAAAATCCTTTGATTGTTGAAAATGAGAAGTCCTGGGACCACTGTTGGGGAATCAAGAGCTTGGGTTGTATGCCAATCTGTTGGGGATTCCTGTCTTGAGGGGATCTTCACTGGAGAATATTCGAATATCCTGTGAGGAACTGAGAATGAGAGTCTCCATTCTGCTTGGGGATTGATAGTTGGAAGTTTTAGCTTCGCTGGGGATTGCAAGAATCTTTTGATTGCTGCAGGTGTTGATCTGGGATCTTGAAAAGGTTGGTCAAGGAGATATTGTCCTGGCTGGTTTCAGATATCGTGATGTCGGAGATGGGCTTACAGATGCCATCAAGAATGACTGTTGAATTGTATTTTGGTAAGTTGAAAGAAGAAACCTGTGTAGGGTTTCTTGATGATGAGTCTGTGTAAAACTGCATCTGAAGTTGAGAAGGAACCGGTGTAGGGTTTCCTGATGATGAGTCCGTGTAAAACCGCATCTGAAGTTGAGAAGGAACCGGTGTAGGGTTTCCTGATGATGAGTCCGTGTAAAACTGCATCTGAAGTTGAGAGGGAACCGGTGTAGGGTTGCCTGATGATGAGTCCGTGTAAAACTGCATCTGAAGTTGAGAGGGAACCGATGTAGGGTTGCCTGATGATGAGTCCGTGTAAAACTGCATCTGAAGTTGAGAGGGAACCGGTGTAGGGTTGCCTGATGATGAGTCCGTGTAAAACTGCATCTGAAGTTGAGAAGGAACCGGTGTAGGGTTTCCTGATGGTGAGTCCGTGTAAAACTGCATCTGAAGTTGAGAGGGAACCGATGTAGGGTTGCCTGATGATGAGTCCGTGTAAAACTGCATCTGAAGTTGAGAAGGAACCGGTGTAGGGTTTCCTGATGATGAGTCCGTGTAAAACTGCATCTGAAGTTGAGAGGGAACCGGTGTAGGGTTGCCTGATGATGAGTCCGTGTAAAACTGCATCTTGGATTTGAGAAGGAACCGGTGTAGGGTTGCTTCATGATGAGTCCGTGTAAAACTACATCTTGGATTTGAGAAGGAACCAGTGTAGGGTTGCTTCATGATGAGTCTGTGTAAAACTACATCTTGGATTTGAGAAGGAACCAGTGTAGGGTTGCTTCATGATGAGTCCGTGTAAAACTACATCTTGGATTTGAGAAGGAACCGGTGTAGGGTTGCTTCATGATGAGTCCGTGTAAAACTACATCTTCCAACAGGTGATGAAGGAATTCGAACACTTTTGACATTCGAATGCCCCAAGTGATGATGAAGGAGACTTTCCCCAAGTTCACTGAACTTTTGAGAGATTTGTTGAAATCTTGACTGGACTGCCCCAGGTTAACTGAACTTTGAAAGATCTGTTGAAACCTTGACTGGACTGCCCCAGGTTAACTGAACTTTAAAAGATCTGTTGAAACCTTGACTGGACTGCCCCAGGCGTGCTAGATGGTGACATGTCATGTCCCCTTGTTGATAGGAGATTTGTCAATGGAAGTGTCATCCTTTTTGAAGTGATTTTACTCACTGAGAGGGCTTTCGTTCATCGGATATTCATTGTGTGAATTTCTCTGCTGTCAAACAAATAGCCAAATGCAAACAGTGATATTCAAGCAATGCAAAGTTTATGTCTGTCTCGAAGTTTTGAAAAATGCGTTTTTTAGCAGAAAACTTTTTATAAGACAAATTCAACACAAGATTGAGGGCAAAGCCTTACAGGAGTCAGGATACCTTTTGTAACAGTATGCTTTCGAACTAACCCATGCTTCAATTAGGACTTTTGAAGGGTTGTAACGTGGCTTGGTTCACGGTTTAAGAAACAAAGGATAAAGGCTCAAAGTATATTTGTACCCACCCGCTCTTCGTGATGTCCTTCAGTCCTAAACTCAGTCAATTGCGCGTCGCACTTTATTCGAGTTTGGAACGACTTTTGGGTGATGGTTCACCAATTGAATTTATTGGGAAGGCAGTCATCATTTTTTGCAACATTTTTCATGTTGTTTGAGGATTTGTAGTGACCTCTTTCTTTCGATTTGTTATCCCTAACTTTTGCCTGACTGTTCCCGTTTTTGAGATCACAGTCAGCGGGATGCCCCAGCTTTCTTAAGCCTCCTTTATAGGTTTTGGCTCAGTGGGATTTTCTCTTTTGAGAGATTGACTGTCTATGAGATAAGGAACCATCACTGTCTTTTGATTCCAGAGGAATGTTTTTTTCTTTTTGATGTCGTTCATTGTATTACGAACTGAGAGTTTGCGGCTTCAATGCGCACCTTTTTGAATTAACTGAGAGACTACCCTGCCCCAGGTTTATATCAAAGGTTTTGATTTGTTTAGAACAGGAAACTCCTACTTCTTTAGCTCGAAGGGGTTGACTAGGTATTATCTTCCTTATAACTCCAGTGTTTGGGAATTGAAAGAAATGCCTGTACATCATCAACAAGGTCTGTTCAAAAGCATACTGTATGAGATTATGGTATTGTTTCGTCATCCTCCCTCTAAAGGCTTGCAGCTTTTTATCAAGAGTTAAATATCATAAGGAAAGCATAAGAGTAGTGAAAACGAATGGATGAATTCAAGACAAACATATGCGATGCATTAATGAAACAAAGTTTGACATCAACAGATAATTGTTTGAATAGCAAAAGAAATTACAACTTGAAAATTCAAATGGAACAAAAGTCTTTCAGTTCGAGCTTTGTCAATTCAGGTGGAGCACCCAAAGTGGAAGATTTTCATCTCACCATCCGGCATGAATTCCAGCACTCCTTCGTCGATCAAATCTTGGATCTTGTTCTTCAGAGTCCAACAGTTGTCGGTGTCATGTCCAGGACCAAAGGAGTGGTACACACACCTTTCATTGGGGTGATAGGTAGGAGCAGAGGTGTTGGGATTTCGAGGAGGATCCCTTAAAGTAAGTAGGTTGACCTCCAACAGGCGTTTCAGTATTAAAGATGACGGTATCTCAGTCTCAGAGAAATGTCTTCCAGGTACATTTCGCTTGCGTCGATTACCCTGTTGATGTTGGCGAGGTTGTTGCTGGGCTTGTGACCCTGAAGCAAGCTGAAGAGCTTTTCCTTTGTCTTCTTGTCTCAAAGAAGGTTGAATGATGACCTGATCTTCAACCCTTGGTGTTTTCCCCACTTGGTCATTTTGAAGAAGCTTGTTGACGAGGACCCTGAGCTCTTCTTGTCTTTGAGCTAAGTCTTGAATGAGAGACATCTGGCCCCCCAGCTGGATCTTCATTGTTGCCAACTCAATCTGCAGTCCCTCCAACTGATCATTCTTGATGCCTCCTGGATTCCCCAAGACCATGCCCCTTGTGAGGAGAGATTTTATCTCTTCTTTCCCCTGGGATAGGTTCAAGAACATCTCTTGCAGTTGAGCGTTTTGAGCCTGGATGCCCTTGATAGTCTGCTCCAGAGCCATCTCTACTGAAATAAACAGTAGGAGAATAAGAAAACCTGAAAAGGAAAAGCTGTCATGATGCAATGCATGATATGTGGATGCATGCTTTCAAGGATCTCTTGGGGTAAACATAAGAGAATGTTAGAGGTTGAACTTTGATCTTTGATTGGAGAACTTTGCACCGGTGGATGTCTTTCCACGAGAATCAAGCTCACCATGTCAAGTGGGTCATAGCCCTTGATTCAAGTTGTTGCACTTGATCTTTGATGGCATTTGTTTAGAGGAAAACCTCTTGCCCCTTGGTAGACGTCTGGTTCAACGTGACCCTGCATCAACAGACCCTCGAGTTCCTTGAAATGGTTAGTAAAAAATGCTATGGTATGATATCATGATGTTATGTACATGTATGCAAAAGCAAGTAAGTGTATATACAGACAATCATATTCACACAAAGCAAACAAGCCCTTAGGTTTAGGCTTGCATGGGGTTTGTAGGTAAATACCCTCTTGAAGTTAGTTGGCTCATCCTGTCCTAAAATAGAAACCGGGTTCTAAGGAGCTCAATATCATTGGATTATTTTCTGTGTTCATTGTTTTGGTTTAGCCACTTAACTGGCGACCAAAATATTCCAAGAAAACAATCCTCAATGAGTGTAGTATCGAGTATCTACCAACTTCGGACTGCACCAAAGTCGGTCATCTCACTACCCTTAAAAAGGCTAAGATGGTCAATTAAGGTTCTAAGAGTTCGTTAGTGCTTCACGACATCACTCAGCGGCCCCGTACTCTCCTTGATTGAACTCAAGGGTTACCGGTACTCACAAATATGTCACACTAACATAGCTTACTGCTTCAACCATGTCGGTATACCCCGCACAGTTCCCTCACAGTTTTATTGCTATTTACCTAAAAAGGTGCCCCCAAATCCGGGTGTAGGATTTACAACAAACCCAAACAAGGACCCAAAAAGTAAAGAAATCAAAGCAATCAAAGCAAGTATGTAAAGGTGATCTAAACCCTAAGGTAACCCCACTTTTAAATTTCTCCCCAGCAGAGTCGCCAGTTCTGGCGATACAGTGGGAGAACTGACTTGAGGTTTTGCGTTTGTATTCGCACTTGTTCGGTTTAGCAAGAGTCGCCACCAACTTTTTATTTTATCCTAAAGGAAAGGTTAAAAAGCACAGGAAAAACCTTTGAGATATTTCGTGGGTTCGGGGGGTAGATTATGAAAAGGGAAGGTATTAGCACCCTTTTCATCCATGGTTATCCATGGGCTCTTAGTTACTTGTTTTAGATCACTTGCCTTTGATTTTCAATTGCTTGAAATGGTGGTGTGTGTGCGTGTTTTTGAAAATGTTTTGAAAAAGATGCCTTGTCTAGGCAACCCTTGTAACAATTCTTTACTCGAATATTTTACAAAAGGGTGTTTGTCTTTTTGAAAAGATGTTTCAAGGTTTTTGAGAGTTGTTTTGAAAGTGGTGTTGTGGAGTGTATTTTGAAAAGTAGGCAAGTGTGTTTTGCAAGTTTGATCAAGTAACTAAGAGTTGTCTACCCCTAAATTTACTCAAAGATTTTTCTCATGTTTTAACCCTTTTAACAGTATTATTCCACCATTGTATTTGGTGGACAATCTTGTATTAGGATGTTAACGGGACGAGCGCGGGTCATCGTATGGACCATGAATGCAATGGTGCCAAGTGTCTTTGGCAATTTGCTTGAAGGGACTATGATCATTTGATTTAGGCAACTTCGAAAGCGTCATCGAGGGACTATGATCATTTGATTTGTTTTATTTTGCCAAAGAAACTCGACATGCAAGCATGGCCCATTTTTGAAGGCAACAAGCGGGATTACCCTAGGGGTGCAAGTGTGAATTGTGTATTAATTGTCATGCATTTGTCTTGTATTTAGGTTATCTAGCGTTTGATTTTGAATCTTCGCATACAAACCCTAATTACTATACAGTATATAGAAAGCGATAAATTGCGGGAATTTAAAGTCTAAGCTATTACAAATAAGTATCCGGGAATGGGGGTACAAATATTTACAAATGGGGATGAGACTTATTAGGAGAGTAGTGTCCAAATATATTTACAACCAAATCGAATCGCAATCTCAATGTAAAATGTAGCAATGTATAAGAATCAAAGAGAAATAAAATGTGTATGTGATTTATTTACAAGTGATGCAAATATGTATTTATTGAGCGTTTATTTATTTTTGGATTTTTGTTGATTATGTACAAAACAAAAGATTTAAGAAAAGAAAATGCTTAAGAAATTCTATTTTTATGTATTAATGTTTTTATGTACAAAGATTTATATAAAAAAAAAGAGTTTTAAGACCAAAAATCTATTAACCTAATTAATCCAATATTTACATATTTTTGGTATAAGAAAAGTATTTTTAAAATAAATTTATTATGAAAAATTAATGCATTATTTATTTAAAAAAGAGTTAAGTTATATAAAAATAAATAAAAATAGAAAATAAAGAAAATAGTTGAATGGGCTTAGGGGATTTATGGCCCAAACAAAACAAATAATCAGATGGAGAAATAGGGGGTGCACACCAGCGTTTATTGGACTTAGGCAAATGGATAGGGTGAAGGCCCAAAACGAATTTCACAAAGTTTTTTAGGGTTCTCTTTGTTGTTACTCAGAGTTAGGTTTAAAGCTTAGCGCGGCGCCGTTTCCATCTTCTTGTCCTCTTCGTCCTTTCAAGCTTTCTGAACGCCTCCGCCTGTGGCCACCAGGGTACCACCTCCACCGTTTCCTCTTCCCTCCATGAATTACTCAGGCAGTGATGTTGTAAGGTTTGATTTCTGTTTCTGTTTGTCTTACGCTTTAGGGTTTCCAATTTCACATGTTTTTTAACCTTTGACAATTTCTAATCTTTGATTATTATTACTGTGTGAGGCGTGAAAAGAAAAGGAAGAGTTTTCTACCTTTGTTGGCTTTGGGAGACGGAGGAGAGGTGGATTGGAGGCGCCCTAGGACGGCCAAGGCAGGGAGTATGATGCTGGCTTGCTCTGGAAATCTGGTATTCGTATTTGCTTTTAGTTTGATGGTTTTATGATGAATATCTGAGAACCCTAGCTTACCTGTTTCTGAACACTTCTTTTCCTCTTCCGCTCGCTTCTGATTGCTGGCTTTGTATGATGTTCTTGCTTCTGAGTATGATGTTTTTCTGACTCTGAAACTTTGAGTGAGCTTCTGATTGCTTATTTGCTTTGCTTTTGAATAGCTTGCTTATTTGCTTCTTTTCCTCTTCTTCTGTTTGCCTCTGAGATTATTTGATGATATGTTGAAGTTGATTGTGAGTATTGTTTTGATGATGTTTATGACCCTATGATGAGGTTGCTCTGAGGGTGTTGGGCTTGAATATTTTGTTATTTGGATTGGTAGTTTTTGAATGCTGAGTTTGAAACAAGCTTCAAGCTTGAAGTTTTAGGCAGGAGGTTAAGGCTTGTGTTACAGGCTTGAAAGCTTTTTTCTGGTTTTACAGGGCTTGAGGTTACTGGCCTTTAGGGCTTGTAGGCTTCTGGTTTGAAGGCTGTTAGGTTTGCTGGTTTGATTCTGGTATAGGCTTGCTGTGTGATCTGGTTTAGAACAGGTTAGCAGGTTTTGGCTTTTGTTTGTTACAGGTTTACAGGCAGGATGCAAGCTTTTTTTGCTACAGGCTTGTGTTATGGTTTGAGATGCAGGTGAAGGCTTTGGCTTCCAGCAAGCTTGAGGCAGCTCTGTGTTATGTCACAGTTTGGAGGATTTTGGATTTGTGTTATTTTGTTATGTATTCTGCCTCCTTTTTTTTACTGTGTTCTGATAACTCTTCTTTATATCTTTAAGCCTCAAGCCTGCTGTAAGCCTTTCTCTCCTCTCTCTTTCTCTCTCCACAGATTTAAAAAGCATTTTTTTATTGCTTATCTGTACTATGCTCTGAAAAAGTCTTGGCTTGGGAAATGATGATTTTTTGAATATGGCTTGCATAGTTTCTTTCCTTTGCACATTCCAGATTTCCTGCATATTTTTGTGTACTTTGTTGACAGCTTTTGGCTTTTGATATCTTTCTATATCTTTTGGACAACTTTTGACAGTTTCCTTTGGGCAATTTATTTTGACATTCAGTTTGCTTAGTTTGAAACTTGTGACTTGTTTTGTGCAGTTCAGTTTGCTATTCAGTTTGAAAACTTTGGTTGACAATTTGGAATCAAGAACTATGCAGCTTTGCTTTTGGCATATTGAATAGCTTTGTGCATTTCATATTTTTTGCAAGCATATTTCTATCCCTCTTTGTGAACCAAGAATTTCTTGTGATTTGCAGAGAGGGTGAATAAACTGATCCCGGCCAGTCACTTTTAATGATGAACTTTAAAATAATTGTCTGCTTTTAATTTCATCTGGGTTGACTTCTTTTCTTCTTTTGTTTTTGCAGATGAAAATCAATTGAGTAATGGGGAGCAGCAATAGAAGATGAAGACTTAGGAAAAATAGGATGCAATTTTATTTCATTTTAATTATTTGAAATAATATTAATGTAAATGACTGTAAATGAATTTACAGTATTCAAATAATATCTGTAACAAACAATTCAAAATGAATAAACAAATCTTTTTTTTGTCAGATCACTCTTTTAATTCTTCTTCAATTGTTTATTTAATTATTTATATTTCTTAAATTATAATAACTGGAAAATCCAATAATTTTAACTTAGAAATGATAAATAATCAATAAACGTCCGGCGTGCCGAATAATCCAAAACATTGCACAGTTAATCAAACAAACGTCCATATGTCCTTTCCTTTACTGATTATATCAAACACTGCAAGATCTCAATTCAAATGCCTCAGCCCATACCTCAGAGTAAATTGAAAAGGACTGTAGAACTAATTCTTCCTGAGAATGCGCGCGCAAACCCTAGTTCTTGATTTAATTTTCACAGAAGCGCCTGCCTGATCAAACCATGAGCCAAACTCAACCAAACCCTAATAATCTGCTTGAACTGTTCCAGAGTCCATGAAAACCCTAATTTGGATAGACTGATAAGAAAAAGTCTGTTTGACTGATTCTTACGCCAATCTGAAAAGTCAGGGAAAACCCGAAGCTGTGATTTCTTGTGGAAAAAGAGGAGGGCAAATTTTGGGGTACAACAACTTCTTCTAAGACAGTCTGTCTGGAACTCAACTTGACTGGTTTTACCAACTAGAAAGAGCCAACATTCACAACTGGGAAGATCTTGCTGCAGCCTTCTACAAATAATACCAATACAATGCTGATCTTGCACCTACCCGTACTCAACTCCAAAGTATGGCCATGGTTTCTAATGAAGGTTTCAAGGACTATGCACAAAAATGGAGAGATTTGGCCGGAAGAGTTCAACCCCCTCTATCTGAGAGAGAATTGGTAGACATGTTCTTGGGCACCTTGTCAGGTCCCTTCTTCAATCATTTAATTGGAAGTTCATCTGCAGGTTTTACTGAACTAATATTGACCGGAGAAAGGGTAAAAGCCGATAAAAAGAGTGGAAAGATTTAGAAAGATACATCCCCCTCTGCTGCCATAAGGAAGCCATTTATCAGAAAGAAAGAAGTAGTTGCTGTTTATCCTCAGAGAAATCAAGATATGGCTGAACGCCGACCAATGGTGGGGGCTGTGATGATCCCTAAACCTGCGCCTGATCAACAAAGAAACAATCAACCAAGGATAGAAAGGCCAGTCAAACAATTCACCAAAATTAACATGACCCCATCTCAGGTATTACCGCATCTACTAAGATCCAATTTGGTGACCTTGAAAGAAGCTCCAAAGAACCCTAACACAACATCTCCTCACTATCATCCCAATGCTCGTTGCGCATATCACTCTGAAAGTCCCGGCCATGACACTAATAACTGTTGGGCTCTAAAGAACAAGATACAAGACCTAACTGAAGCAAAAGAGATTGAATATGATGCGCCCGAAAAGCCAAATGTCATTTCTGCCCCTATGCCCAGACATGGCCATAATACCAATGCCATTGAAGAAGAAATGTTTTTTACTTCAGTTGATGAACTTATGACCCCACTTCTGACTATTAAAGTGAACTTGCTGAATGCCGGTGTGTTCCCGGGCTGTGGTGAAGTTTGCCATTTCTGTTTGTCCTCACCAACCAGCTGCCCTTTGTTGAAAGCAGGCGTTCAGTGCCTAATAGATAACAAAGAAATTTTATTTGAGAAGACTTATGTTCCACCTGTTCCTTTTGAAGATGTTTCTATCATTACCATTTCCGCCAATTCTTCCAGGGTCTCCACCAAAAGACCCGTTAGAATTACATCAGTTCTGAAAGCAACTCCTTTAATAATTACAATGCTTGGACCAGTCCCATATTCGTCAGACAAAACCATACCATGGAATTATGGAGGGGATGTCTAATACCATGATATCAAGCAAGACTGGCTAGCCGCCGAAGATTCAAGCTCCGAGAAAGTCAACTCCGACATCAATAATATTGTAGGAACTAACAAGATTACCCGAAGCGGAAGGATATTCTCTCCAGAAATTTATCCCCCAAAAGCAGTTTCTGGACCCGTAATCATTCCTGTTGTTGCTCCTCTAAAAGCTGTTCTGGGTCCTACAATCATCTCAGCCAATACTCCAACTGACAAAACTGTTACAACCCCTGTTATCATTCCTACCAACACTCCTGCTACCAAATTAACCGAGACTCGAGGAAAAGGTGTTCTGGTTGAGTCTGTCAAGACGAAAACACAATCATTGGCTATCCCTGAGACCTCCCAGAAAGAGATGGAGTAAATTCTGAAGATCATAAAAAGAATCGACTACGATGTAGTTGAACAACTGGGGAAAACCCCCTCTAAAATTTCCATGTTGGCATTACTACTATGTTCCGAGGCGCATGCAAAAGCCTTGGTAAAATTCCTGAAAACTGCCCATGTACCCCAAGAGACATCTGCCAATCAGTTTCAAGACTGCGTAGCCAGCCTAACTGCAGATAATGGTCTAGGTTTTTTAGATGCTGATCTAACGCCAAGGGGAAGGAAGCATAATGAGGCATTGCATGTCTCAGTTGAATGTAGGGGCACAAACTTGGCTCATGTTTTGGTGGACACAGGCTCATCTCTGAATGTATTGTCTAAAAAAGCTCTTGATAGGCTTGACTGTGAGGGATTGACATTGAAGCCAAGTAACATAGTAGTAAGGGCTTTTGACGGCTCGAAAAGGATGGTACACGGGGAGGTAGACATTCCCATAAAAGTTGGAACACAAACATTTGATTTAACTTTTTACGTAATGGATATTTGTCCCTCATATTCCTGCTTGCTAGGCCGACCATGGATTCACAATGTTGGCGCTGTCACTTCTATGTTGCACCAAATGCTTAAGTACCCGACTCAAGGGAAGATTATCACCGTTCATGGAGAAGAATAGTACATGATCAACCATCTCAATTACTTCAGATATGTGGAATTAGATGGTGAATTTATTGAAACTCCATTCCAACACTTTGAAGAGGTCCCGCAAGATGTGGCAGTAACCAAGGTTGTTCCCAAGATCACAAGGCCTCTACTCCGGATGTCATCTCTGAAGGATGCCAAAGCAGTGGTGGAAGAAGGTGGGTACACTATCTGGGGATAACTCCCAGATATCCCATATAAGTCTGACAAGTTTGGCCTGGGTTTCACTTCAAGTGCTCATAAGGATGTACGCCACGCTCGTGCCGGAGGACCACCCGTGAAGATCAGTAACCGCGAGGTCAACGCTGTAGAAGATGATGAAGATAGCTGTGACTTAGAGGGCTGGATATTCCCAACTGTCAGTGGAGGGCTCAGCAACTGGGAGGCTAGAGATTTTGTACCGATCACTTTTATCCCACAGTAATTTGTCTTTACATTTTGTTGGATCTGTAATATTAAAACAATTTGCGCTCTTAAAACCTTGTGTCTTACCCAAGGCACAATGGTCCATTTGTAAGGGTTATTATTTCATTTTCATATGACATAAATGAATCATGGACGTTTTCGCATATAAACTTTTGTGCTTATTGTTTTTCTTTTTACATTTTCGTTTCTTTCAAAGATAGCTATACCCTTACACACACTCACACTCACAATGCAGGTATACATCCATTCGGGATCCCATGGGTAACGATACTGATATGGCCTTTTGTGACTCTGAAAATCTAGTCTACCAAGCTGAAGACGAAGGTGAGGAAGATTGTGAAGTACCAGGGGAACTTGCCAGACTACTACAACAAGAAGAGAGAACTATTCAGCCCCATGAGGAACCTGTGGATGCAATCAACATAGGTATCGAAGAAGACAAAAGAGAGGTCAAGGTGGGTGCCAATCTGGAACCCGATATCAAGGAGTGTCTGATTCAGTTGTTACACGATTATGTTGAAGTCTTTGCCTGGTCATATGAAGACATGTTGGACTTGATACGAACATTGTGGTACATCGTTTTCCTACAAGAGAGGATTGTCCGCCAGTAAAAAAAAGGTTCACCGTATAAGGCCTGATATGTCAGAAAAGATTAAAACAGAAGTCATGAAGCAATTCAACGCTGGATTCTTGGCCGTCATCTCGTATCCGCAATGGGTTGCCAATGTTGTTCCCGTGCCCAAAAAAGACGGCAAAGTGCGAATGTGTGTGGACTATAGAGATTTGAATAGGGAAAGCCCTAAGGATGATTTTCCACTCCCCCACATTGATATTCTAGTTGACAATACGGCATAACACAAAGTGTTTTGCTTCATGGACGGTTTCTCAGGCTACAACCAAATCAAAATGGTGCATGAGGACATGGAGAAAACAACGTTTGTCACGCAGTGGGCACTTTCTGCTATAAGGTGATGCCATTCGGACTAAAGAATGTTGGGGCAACCTATCAGCGTGCCATGGTAGCTCTATTTCACGACATGATACATCACGAAATAGAGGTCTATGTGGACGACATGATAGCCAAATATCAAATATAAGAAGAGCATCTTGATCACTTACAAAAATTGTCTGAGAGACTGAAGAAGTATAAACTGAGGTTGAATCCAAACAAGTGCACATTTGGGGTACGGTCTGGTAAACTCCTAGGCTTTATCGTCAGCAACAAAGGTATTGAAGTAGATCCTGCCAAGGTAAAAGCAATACAAGAGATGCCTTCTCCTCGTACTGAGAAGGAAGTCAGAGGATTCTTGGGGCGTTTGAACTACATTTCCAGATTCATCTCTCACCTAACAGCTACTTATGAACCAATCTTCAAACTATTGAAGAAAGATCAAGTAGTCAAATGGAATGACGAGTGCCAAGTTTCTTTTGACAAAATCAAAGAATACCTACAAGAGCCTCCTGTGTTGATGCCACCAGTCGAGGGAATATCATTGATTATGTATCTGACTGTTTTAGAAAACTCAATGGGGTGTGTATTGGGGAAGCATGATGAGTCTGGCCGAAAAGAGCATGCTATTTACTACCTGAGCAAAAAGTTTACCGACTGTGAAACCAGATATTCACTGCTCGAGAAAACTTACTGCACTTTGGCATGGGCTGCTCGCCAACTAAGACAGTATATGCTGACTCATATTACTCTATTGATATCTAAAATGGATCCGATAAAATACATCTTCGAGAAACCTACTCTCTCCGGGAGAATAGCGAGATGGCAGATGATCCTGACAGAATATGACATACAGTATACTACCCAGAAAGCAATAAAAGGTAGTATATTAGCTGATCACCTTGCTCACCAAGCTGTAGAAGACTACCGGCCCATGAAGTTTGAATTCCCAGATGAAGACATCATGACGGTAAATAACTGTGAAGAATTCAGGCCATATGACGGACCTGAACAAGGATCCCGATGGACCCTGTTCTTTGATGGGGCATCCAATGCACTTGGCAATGGTATCGGTGTTGTACTCATATCTCTGGAAGGGTGTCATACTCCCTTTACTGCCAGACTTTGCTTCAATTATACAAACAACATGGCAGAATACGAAGTGTGCATCTTTGGTCTCAAAGTTGCCATAGACTTGGGGATCAAATCCTTGGATGTATTCGGAGATTCAACTTTGGTTATCAGTCAGATCAAAGGGGAATGGGACACCAAACACCCTAACCTTATCCCTTATAAAGAACATGTTTTGACATTGTTACCACATTTTGAGAAGATTACCTTCGAGCATTTCCCGCGAGAAGAAAATCAGCTAGCAGACGCTCTAGCCACAATGTCATCTATGTTTAAACTTAATTGGGATAACGAGGCTCCCCAGATCACCATTGAACGAATGGAGGAACCAGCACACTGTCATGAGATTAATACTGAAGAAGTAGTGGACCAGCCTTGGTTTCACGAATTCAAGAAGTATCTCGAAGCTCAAGAATATCCAGAAGGAGCTTCAATCAATGATAAGAAGTTCTTAAGGAGATTCTCTGCTAAATTCTTTCTTAGTAATGACATTTTGTACAAACGCAACCATGACTCTGTGTTACTTAGGTTCATAGATAAGGTTGAAGCTGAAAGGATCATGGCTGAATTGCATGAAGGCACTTTTGGCACCCATTCAAGTGGGCATACGATGGCAAAAAAAATCCTACGGGCAGACTATTACTGGTCTACCATGGAAGCAGATTGCTATCAACACTCTCGAACTTGCCATAAGTGTCAGATTTATGCTAACAAGGTGCACGTACCTCCGATTCCTATGAATGTCTTGACAGCTCCTTGGCCTTTTTCTATGCGGGGAATTGATATGATTGGGGAAAACAAGTCGACGACCTCCAATAGACACCACTTCATCCTAGTGGCCATTGACTATTTTACAAAGTGGGTTGAGGCAACCTCCTTTGCTTCCGTTACCAAGAATGTTGTTGCCCGTTTCATCAAACAAAATCTCATTTGCCGATACGGGATCCCAGAAAGGATCATCACTGACAATTATACAAATCTCAACAACACTATGATCACTGCTTTGTGCGAACAATTCAAGATTCATCATCACAATTCTTCTCCTTACCGGCCGAAGATGAATGGTGTTGTCGAAGCTACAAATAAGAACATTAAAAAGATCATACAAAAAATGACAGTCACATACAAAGACTGGTAAGGGATGCTACCATTCGCTCTCCACTGGTATCGTACTACAGCTTGCACGTTGACCGGGGCAACACCCTATTCTTTGGTATACGGCATGGAAGCCGTTTTGCCTATTGAGGTTCAGATCCCTCTCTAAGAATTATGAAGGATGCAGGTCTGAATGAAGACGATTGGATCCAGACTCGACTTGATCAATTGAATTTGATTGATGAGAAAAGACTTACTGTTGTCTGCCATGGTCAAATGTATCAAAAGATACTACGCATAAGAGACCCACTAGGTTGACATATCTAGGCAAAACAAGGGCATCCCGGAAAACCAAAAGGTTCAGGCAATAATTTGGGATAAAACACAAAAATCTGTACACCCGGCAAGTTGAAAACCCGAAAGGGCGACTTGGGAAAAAAAAGGTTTCTCGATGGACTGAAAACCCGAAAGGGCGGTCCAGGAAAAAGTTAGGGAATGTAAAGTGTATGACTATGTCCTGTTGGGTCACCTTACGGACAACCTTTGGATTCAACTGACAAACTCAGAGGTTCTGATCAATTCAATCATCTCCAGACGAGGCAACAAATAGACAAGATGCTCAGAGGTACAAAGGCTATAGCAAAATGGGAACCCCATGGGATTATTACACATAGCTATCTTTTCTTTGTATCAAAATTTTCATTTTTTTACGACAGTATTCTCTTACTAGAATGCTTGTCTCATTGTACAAATACTTACTCAAAGTCAATACAAAGATATCCCTTTGAAAGCGCAAAACTATCTATTTTTCTTTACTCTTGTATTTTGTTTACAAAAACGTCCGATGATTCATTGTTGAACATATGCATTTAAACATAATTACTGTTACCAAATAAACAAAATAAAAGACAATTACTAATGGATTTAAGAGGTAGGGAAATCTCTCTAAGCTATTTCCATAAATCCCCCACAGTTTGCAGTTTAATTCCCAACGGAACAAGCTTCAAATTATCGATCCCCGGTAGAAGTCGTTCATTTTCTTAGGATTTCACAACAGGATTTTACAAGCAGTACATGGCATTTCCTTTACAATAGAGTTTATTTCTCTAAGCAGAAATTCATCAACACTTAGACTTCACAACATGAAGGCTTATACTCCATATCCTCAGCAGCGGTTAGGGATTTATTTTCCCTAATCCAACAGCAGTGTAGAAAATTAGCTCGCATGCGCATACATCACATCCATATATCATAAACATCGATAAAACGAATGCATTATATCATACATTTCATACAACATGACTTTACATTTTAGCTAACATTTTACCCTTTTCAGGATAAGATTAAACAATTACCATTAACAATGTTTAGAGTTTTCAAGATACAGTTCAGATACGCTCCAGACACGGATGCCATTCTAATACTCATTCAAAATTCAACCTTTTGATACAGTTCAGATATGCTCCAGACACAGATGCCATTCTGATACTCATTCAAAATTCAACCTTCAAGATACAGTTCAGATACGCTCCAGACACGGATGCCATTCTGATACTCATTCAAAATTCAACCTTCAAGATACAGTTCAGATACGCTCCAGACACGGACGCCATTCTGATACTCATTCAGAATTCAACCTTCAAGATACAACTCATATACGCTCCAAATACGGATGACATTCTGATACTCATTCAGATCCAGCTTCTCAGATATAGATCAGATATGCTCCAGACACGGATGCCATTCTGACACTCATTCAGATTCAATCTCCAGATACAGTTCAGATACGCTCCAGACGCGGACGCCATTCTGATACTCACTCAGTTTCAGCCTACAGATACAGTTCGACAATCATTTCTGGATGGCATCTACAAGACCATCTCCAACAACTTTCTATCATCTCTCCAAATGGCATCTTTAAGCCAATTCCCTATACCATCAACCATCACCTCGCCGAGTGCAAATTTTTGGGCACTCTAGTGTCCAATCCTCTTCTACCTTCGAGCCACGAATGGCAAAACTCGCCAATCTAACTCTTCAGGTTTAAGAATATTGAACAGGGGCAGCTGTTGTACCCCAAAATTTGCCCTCTCATTTTTCAAGATTCCTCTCGTATAGGTGGTTACAAACACCTGTTTAGAGAAATAAAGAAAAATGAATTTTTGAAGATGACAAGTTGTTACTTCAATTGGTCGAAGGAAGAGGAAAATGAAGATGATAATGTGCCCTTCGATTGGGTTGAAGAAGAGCAAGTCTGCTTCGATTCTCAATTCAATTAGACATTGGCTTCCTTCGACCTACATGTTTCGAATGGTTAAAAGACTCCCCCCGAGAACTCTTCAAATCCACAAGCTTCGATGGGACCGTGCTTTTGCTTCGATTAGATGTTTGATGCTTGCATGCCTGTGTTGACTGGACAAATATCTCCCACCATGCTAGCACACACAAGGCAAAAAGCCTCCTTTAGCCTCCTTCGAATGAAAGCCGGGGTTATGTACTTCATTTGGGCAGGAAATCTCCTTCGATGCAAGTTTAATCCATAAGCTTCGTTTGGGCATTTTGCTCCCTTCGAAGCAGTCTTCTTTAGTACATTTCTAGAACTCTTCGACGCAAGTGGAAAATAGGATTTTGAAAGAACAATAATCAAATCTATAGGCCATGATACATGATCTTACTTTACATGCCTTAATGCTTGTATTTCACTCCATAGTTAATTGCTTACATTATGGATTAACTTATTGTCCAGGTGATTAAGCCTTTGTCCAAAAGATTTTTTATAAAAGTAAACTTGCTAGTACAAATCCTTTCCTCAGCCCATGCTTTGTTTAAATCCTGATTGTACTTCACCGTAAGTCAGGGAAGTCAGCCCCTTTTAACCAACAACTTTAGTACTTCACCTTGGGATCTTGGAAAATCTGACATAGCTTAATATTCACGTTTCAACCAAGCCACATCTTTGTTCAAACTCCCAAACCTTTTCTCTATAAATAGAGAAACCATTGACAAAGAAAGGGGCCGGAATTTTGCTAGTGAGAAAAATCATAAAAATCCTCAAGCACTCAAACTCTCCAATATTCTCAAACTCTCCAATATTTTCAAACTCTCCAACATTCTCAAACCTTCAAAACTCTAAGACTTTTTTATTTCAGAAGAAAATCTCAGCAGGGTACCTTTCGATTCACTTCCCCTAAATTGTAGTATAACACCACTTTCGATTCACTTCCCCTAAACTGTAGTATAACACCACCTTCGATTCACTCCCCCAAACTACATTATAACAAAACCTTCAATTCCCTCATAAAAACTAGCCTTTCAATTCAAGCAAAGAAGTGGTCCCAGTAGCTCAAGGAAGGTTACAACAAAGTTTGGTCCACCACCAAGGAAGTCATATACAACTCCTTCGATTGACACTTCAAGAGGTAAGTTCCTCTAAACTTGGAACTTTCTATTTAAAACATCATTTGTACATATAAATAAAAGAGAAAGTGTAGATATCACATCTAAGGAATTGACCATGCTTTTGCTTTCGATTATCACTCCCTTGTGCATTCAGTCTTGGGATTTTGGTGCCAAATAAATTTGTGTTAACCCTTGGGCCTGTAGCTTTCAAAGGTTATGTTTGTTAGGCTCGTATCCAAACTTTAGGGAGGTTGTGTGTATCCTTCGATTGGCTGAACAAGGGAGCCTTTCGAATCTAAACTAGGAAGAGTTGCACTCATGCAATCGAAAGGGAGGACTGGGCACTTTAAATGTTCAGAAACAAGTTTACCTTTTACCCAATTGAAGTTGCCTCGTGAACGGATGAAATAGACCACCCCAGTGGTATCAACAGCGCGCGCAAAAAGTATTTCTGTATAGGGACCTGAGTTCGAACCTTGGCAGGACCAAAAATAGTTTTTTCCTTTCTATTTGTGTTCTTTGTTTTTTTACAAACTTCAAACATTTTTTCAACCAATCAAAACAACTCCTTTTGAGTTGATTTTTTACACACTATTTATTTACAAGTTTTATTTCACGAATATATAAAAATATTACAAAAAATATATTTTATTTTAATTAAACAAAACCTTTCATATAAATAAAAGTCAAAACAAAGTTCGTCTTCTTTTCATTCCAATTTTGTACATTTATTCATATTCGATATGGTTGTAATAGATAATTAGAATTTTATTTCTTGCAAACCCCATTTGTACATTTGTATCCCTATCCCCAAGTGATGTAATAGCGCAATAAATTTACTTTCCGCAATTTATCGCTTTCATATAAATGGTAGTAATTAGGGTGTGTATGGCAATATTAAAACCAATGCTTAGAAAACCTTAAATTCAAGACAAAAATGCATGCAATCAAACACACTTGTACACATGCACCCCTAGGGTTAACTCCACTTGTTGCCTTATGATAAAATGGTCATGTTATGCACGTGAGATGTCTTAGCAAAAACAATCAAAATGCAAGATCATAGTCCCTCGATGACGCTTCGAATATTGCCTTACAAATGATCTTAGTCCCTCAAGAGAAATGCTAAGATATCTCACAACATTGCTATCACGACTATACGATGACACACGCCCGTCCTGTTAACATCCAAAGATAGGGTTACTTACCAAATCAATGGTAAGATAACAATGTCAAAGGAAAAGGAAAATTAACAAGAAAGACTTTTGAGTAGGTAGAATACTCCTAATTGTGCTCAATTTCAAACAAACATCCTTGCTATTTTCAAAACAAACACTTACACTTTTAAACATCTTACAAACTTGAAAACATTTTCAACATATCAACATCTTTGTATACATTCTTACGAATGAGAATCATTACAAAGATTGCCTAAACAATGGCCTATTTACAAAATACTTTCAAAAACCACATAAAGCATAATTTCAAACAAAAGCAAGTGATCTAGCAAGTAACTAAGAGCCCATGGATAACCATGGATGAAAAGGGTGCTAATACCTTCCCTTTTCATAATCTACCCCCCGAACTCAAGAAATAATCTCAAAGGTCTTTCCTGTGCTTTTTCACCTTTCCTTTTGGATAAAAGAAAAGTCAGTGGCGACTCTTGCTAACTGCAACATTTGCGATCAAATGCAAAACCCTCAAGTCAGTTCTCCCACTGTATCACAATATCCATCTTACTGAAATAAACAGTTAGAAGATAAGGAAACCTGTATGGGAGAGACCTGTCATGATATGATGCATGATATGTGGATGCATGTTTTCAAGGATCTCGCGGGGTAAACACAAGAAGATGTTAGAATTTGAACTTTGATCAACAACTTTGATTGGAGAACTTTGTATCGATGGATGTCCTTCCACGAGAATTAAGCTCACCATGTCAAGTGGGTTGTATCCCTTGACTCAAGTTTGTTGTACTTGATCTTTGACGGTGTTTGTTTAAAGGAAAATAAATCCTCTTACCCCTTGATAGACGTCTGGCTCAACGTGATCCTACATTATAGACCCTTGAGATCCTTGAAATAGTTATTGAAAATGCTATGGTATGATGTTATGATGTTATGTACAAGTATGTAAAGTAAGCAAGTTTATATAATCATATACACACAAAGCAGACGAGTCCTTAGGTTTAGGCTTGCATGGGGTTCGCAGGTAAGTACCCACTTGAAGTTTAGTTGGCTCAACCTGTCCTAGTTAATAGTAACCGGGTTCTAAGGGGTCTCAATATCACTGACCTTTCTTTTAGGCATTGTCTCAGCACAATCAATCTTTTCTTGTGGTCGAGATATCCCAAAAGTCTGGTCTCAATAAGTGTAGTATCGAGTATTAACCAATTTTCAGCTTTCCACCGAAACCGGTTATCTCACTACGTCCTAATTTGCCAAGTTTGTTTAATTAAGGTTCTAAGGTCAATTAGTGCTTTATGACGTCGCTCAGCGGCCCCGTATTCTCCTCGATTCAACACAAGGGATACCAGTACCAACAAATGCATCACACTAACGTAGCCATTGTATCAACCGTGTCGGTCTATGCCGTACAATTTCCACAATCTATTGCTACTTACCTAAAAGGTGCCCCAGATCAGGGTAGAGGAACAAAACAAGCCCAAACAAGGGACCATAATGTAAAGAATGCAAGTCAAACAAAGAAAGCAAGTAAAGGTGATCTAGCCCTAAGGTAACCCCACTTTTAAGTTTCATTCCCCAGCAAAGTTGCCAGTTCTGTAACACAATGGGAGAACTGACTTGGGTGTTTTGCATTTTATCGCAAATGTTGCGGATAACAAGAGTCGCCACAGACTTTTCTTTTATCCAAAAGGAAAGGCTGAAAAGAACAGGAAAGACCTTTGAGATTATTTCTGAGTTCGGGGGGGTAGATTATAAAAAGGGAAGGTATTAACATCCTTTTTATCCATAGTTATCTATGGGCTCTTAGTTGCTTGCTAGATCACTTGCTTTTGTTTGAAAATATGCTTTGTGGTGGTTTTTGAAAGTATTTTGAAAAGGCACCTTCGTTTAGGCAAACTTTGTAATAGTTCTCGTTTGTAAGAACGTATTCAAAGTGTTGGACTTTTGAAAATATTTTATGTTTTGAAAGTTTGTTTTTGAAAGTGTTTGGTGTTTGTTTTGAAAATGAGCAAGGATGTTTGATTTGAAAATGAGCAAGCAACTAGGAATAATCTACCTACTCAAAATTCTTTTGTTCATTTCTTCCTTTCCTTTGATATTGCTATCTTACCAGTGATTTGGTAAGAAGCCTTATCTTTGGATGTAAAGGGACGGGCGTGGGTCATTGTATAGACATGATAGCAATGTTGTAGGATGTCTTAGAATTTATTTTTGAGGGACTAAGATCATTTGTAAGGCAACATTTGTAGCGTCATCGAGGGACTATGATCTTGTATTTTTGATTGTTTTTGCTAAGATATCCCACATGCATAACATTGCCATTTTTGTAAGGCAACAAGTGGAATTACCCTAAGGGTGCATGTGTGCAAAGTGTGTTTGATTTGCATGCATTTTGTCTTTGATTTTTGGGTTGTCTACTGGTTGGTTTTATCTTGCCATACACACTTAATTACTAGCATTTGTACAAAAGTAATAAAAAGTGAAAAAAATAAATCCTACACTATTACAACCATATTGAAGTGCATAGAAATATAAAGGCAAAAATAAGATAAATGAAAGAAAATGAACTCCTTCGATTGGGGGGGGGGAGCAACCTTCGATTCTGCTTCTATTGGACTCCTTCGATTGGGCATTGGCAGCAGCTGGGCGTGGCTTCTAGTTCTGCCTTGTTGCCTTGTTACCTTATTCGATTGGGCCTGGAATCAGTAAGCCATGGCCTTCGATTCTGGCTGGACTTAGTGCAAGTGTGCCTTCTGATTCTGCCTTTCTGGGGCTTGGAAGTCAGCATGAGCCCAAGGCTTCATTTCATGTATTTTTTTCCCTGTCTCTTTCGTTTTGGATATCAATAACAACATGGCCTAAGACCATGTTAGCATTTTTCTTGTGGCCAAACTAATTATTAAAGTATGTTTAATAAACTCAAGCAACAAGAAACAAAAGATTAGCCATAAAAATAGATTCAAAGGGTGTAAACGAAAAGGAGGCAAAATATTATATACATGCTATGTCTGAACCGAAAGATGCAAGGGTAAGAGTAACTTACCTTACTGCAGCCTTGAAGATGAACTGGGCCTTGAGTGGTGGCCCTGGGCTCTCCTGGACTTGAATGGAGGGGCCAATAGCTGGGCTTTGAATGCTGGATTTGAAGGAGAGGAGTAAACGTGATGCTTCTTGGGATTTGAAGGAAACGGAAGTATGCTTGTTCTTTAGACTCGAAGGAGGTGAATGTGATTCTGGGTTTTTTTGATTTCACAAGTGTTGAAGGGACTTGAGAGTTTTGTTGTGTTTGAGAAGATTTTAGAGGTTTCGTTCCTCTAGTCAAAAAAATCCTCTTCCGCCTTTGCAAAAAAATTCCTCTATTTATAGAGAAAAAGTGGACATGTTGTAGTAGCCAACTTTGCAAAGAAATAATAAAAATATGTAACGTGAAAGTACAAGTGGGGGGCCTTTTGGAAGTTGGGGTGCAGAAGATGTGACTTATGCTTCTGGCCTTGCTCGTGCTCAGACCAAAATCAGGTTGAAAGCTGATTTTGTGACTAAAGTACCTTTTATGAAGAAAGGGTACACAATCCTTTGCCAATTTATCCAAGAATGATATTATCCAATGAATAAACCTTCGAACCCGTAGGCAATGTATCACAAACTTGTGTAAACCTCTGGTTATATGAATATTTGGAAGTAACATAGCCTGACAAGTAGGGTAAGGCTATGAGATTTCCTCAGATTTTCTTCAAACGAAACTTGCTTTGAATGGTTCTACTTGGATTCGAAGTAAGCTGATTCGAAGGGAATCAACATTCCAATTGAAGCTTTACATGTAGGTACTTTTGCCCAATCGAAAGGTTTGCCTTCCAGGGGGCACGTGTGGCCAGCATGTCATGGCCTTCAATTGCAAGCATGCAGGCAACATACTTGTCCAATCGAAAGGCTTTCCCTGCATGGGGCACTTGTGGCAGCAAAAATTGGTTTTCAAAGCAAGCATCCAGGCATCATGTTTGGTGAACCGAAGGGTTTGCCTTGCATGGGGTACTTGTGGCCAGCAAACTTGGTATTCAAAGTAAGAAATGTAGGCAGCAAAAGACACAAATGAAGCCTGCAACAAGAAGTCACATGCCCTGGCGAAAGAGGCCCGCTAGCAACCATTTTGAGCAATCGAAGGAGACCAAGAGTCAATCGAAGGGTGCTGAATCGAAGGAGGCCTATTTTTCTCCAAATTTGTCAAAATGTTATTTTTATCTGTTTTCTCCCTTTTTGACAGTTTCCTTTTAATTTTGGTACTGGGAAACCCCAATGTACTTGTGCCAGCTTGAATCCTGAGAATCTTTGTGAGAAAAGCCTTGAGAATTGAGAGGGTAAATTTTGGGGTGCAACAATGTGCATCATTATCAACATGATTATAAACATTATCTTCTACATATTGTCGAATAAAACCACATACATGTTAATATTCAAACTCCCATTCTTCATCAGACACAGAATCCAGCTTTACGGAATTAAAAACCGATAAATGCAATTTCTTCACAAATAGTAAGTCTTTCTCGTTGCCCTTCCATAAATTGTAATTATAACCATTCAACAATACCATATTCATCTTTGTATTTGGCTCCATCATTCAAACAAGTAAAATAACCCTTAACCAAGAGCTCTGATGCCACTCTGATGGGAAATTAAAATAAAATAACAGAACAATAACCAGCGAATATATTATTTGTCAAACTTGTGGGAACCTTGAGGATAAACAACAAATATAAGATTGCAACTGAATAATAAATAAACAAAAAGAACACCGATATTTTTAACATGGAAAATCCCTCAATATGAGAGTAAAAACAACGAGTCGTCTATACTAAAAAAATAGCTCCATTATAATCAATTAAGGTTACAAGAAAGTCTTAAAGTGATTCACAAAATAATGATAGCAACCGCAAATTGTTGAAATATTAAATTAGATTTGTTAAAATATTATATTAGATTAGATTTGATTAGATTTAATATTTAAATATAATCCAAGTTGTTTATACCCAAGCCCAATTAGGGTTGTATATAAATAGTTCTAGTCTGTATCATTATTTGTATAATCCAATAATATAAATCCTTATTTTCTTTATTATTCCCTCTTTCTCTCCTCACTAAAGTGCCTCACGCACTAACAAATTGATATCCAGAGCTTCCGGTTATTGTTCTTGATCGAGTTTTCAAGAATTTCACGTCAGAGATCGTGTTTCTAAGGCAAGTGAATCAACTGCTACGAAGATGGTTAGTGATAAAGGCATTCTGAATTATGTTCCAATGCTTGACGACAAGAATTAGATCCAATGAAAAAAACAGACTCAATCCTTATTTGGCTTCCATGAAACCCTAGAAGTGGTTACCGATGGCGCTTCTGCGTTGGCTGCAAATGCAACCGACAAACAGAAAAAAGCCCATAACAAAGTCAAGAAGAAAGATTTCAAGGATGCTTATTGCATTCAGACGGCGGCCGATGCTGCTAATTTTGATAGAATCTCTCTGCTGAAATGGAGAATGAGGAATGGGATATTGAGGTGAAGTATTATAAAGGAGGTGATAAAGTCAAGGTTGTCAAGTTAGAAACCTTGCATCGATAATATGAGTTGTTATCGATGGGAGAAGATGAAAAAGTTGTAAAATATGTATCGAAGGTTCAAAAACTCATCCATCTCATGAAGGGTTATGGTGAAACCATACCTGATAAAATGATAGTTGAGAAGGTAATGAGAATATTGACCTCTGTAATACGGTGGGAGAACTGACTTGGTTGCTTTGCATTTTATCGCAATTATTGCGGATAGCAAGAGTCGCCACCGACTTTAATTTAACCAATAAAGGAAAGGGTGAAAAGAACAAGAAAGACCTTTGAGATATTTTCTAGAGTTTGGGGGGTAGGTTATGAAAAGGAAAGGTGTTAACACCCTTTTCATCCGTAGTTATCTATGGGCTCTTAGTTTCTAGCTCACTTTGAAATGCTTTGTTTGAAATGTGTTTGTGGTGTGTTTGGAAAGAATTTTTGAAAAGCGCCTTCGTTGAGGCAAACTTTGTAATGATTCTTGTCTCTATAAGAATGCATACAAAGTGTTGGACTTTATGAAAATAGTTCAAAGAGATGGTTGTTTTTGAAGATGTTTTTGAAAGTGTGACTGTGGAAACAATTTTGATTTGTAAGCAAGCAACTATGAACGTCCTACCTACTTAAAAGTCTTTTATTCATTTCTTCCTTTCTTTGATATTGCTATCTTACCATTGATTGGTAAGAAGACTTATCTTTGGATGTAAAAGGGACGGGAATGGGTCATCGTATAGTCATGAATAACAATGTTGTGAGATATCTTAGCGTTTCTCTTGAAGGACTAAGATCATTTGTAAGGCAACATTCGAAGCGTCATCGAGGGACTATGATCTTTTGATTGTTTTTGCTAAGATGTCTCACATGTATATTATGACCATTTTATCAAGGCAACAAGTGGAGTTAACCCTAGAGGTGCAAGTGTGCAAAGTGTTTGTTTTTCATGCTTGATTTATCTTGAATTAGGGTTTTCTAAGCATTGGTTTTAGTCTTGCCATACACACCCTAATTACTAACATTTATATGAAAGCGGTAAATTGCAGAAAATAAATTTGATGCGCTATTACATCACTTGGGGATGGGGATACAAATGTACAAATGGGGATTTCAAGAAATAAAATTCTAATTATCTATTACAACCATATCGAATATGAATAAATGAACAAGAATTGAAATGAAAAGAGAATGAATTTGTTTTGATTTTTGTTAAGGAAAGATTTTGGTTAATTAAAATAATTATGAAAATAAAATATTTTTTATGATATTTTTATATATTCATAAAATAAACATTGTAAATAAATAGTGTGTAAAAAATCAACTCCAAAGGAGTTGTTTTGATTGGTTGGAAAAATGTTTGAAGTTTGTTTTAAAAAAAAGAAAGGAAACAAACAAAGGGTAAAAACTGTTCTGGTCCTGCCCAGGTTTGAACTCAGGACCTTATACATAAATGACTTTCGCGCGTGCTATTTGTACCACTGGGGTGGTCTGTTTCATCCATTCACAAGATGACATCGATTAGGTACAAGATGAACTTGTTTCTGGAGGTTTGAAATACCTAGCTTCTTCCTTCGAGTGCAGGAGTGCAAGACTCCCATGTGTTGAGATTCGAAAGGCTTCAATCCTCAGCCAATCAAAAGATACAGAAAACCTGCCTAAAGTTTAAAAATGAATCTAAAAATGTAACTTTTGAAAGCTACAGGCCAGGGGTTAGTACAAATCTGTTTGGCACCAAACTCAAAGGCTAACTAGTCAAAGTTGAGATTCTCAATGTATAGGCAGTGATAATCGAAAGTTAGAGCATGGTCAACTTCCTAAATGTGATATCTACATTTTTTCTTTATAATGTATGTACAAACAATGCTGGAATGAAAAGTTTCAAGTTTTAAGAAAAGACTTACCTCTTGAATTTCCAATGGAAAGAGTTGTGCATGACTTCCAGGAATGACTTGTTCATGGATTAATCTTTGATGGGATCTTCCTTAAGCTAATGGGATCACTTCTCTGCTTGAATTGAAAGGTTGGTACATAGTAGTTATGAGTGAATCGAAGGTTGGTTAAGAGTGAATCGAAGGACTGTTATTTTGCTGTTAGGGAGTGAATCAAAGGGTTAACTAATACATGAAGGGATCAGAGATTTTTTGTAAGAGTTTTAGAGTTTGAATGTTTGAGAGTTTGAGAATTTGAGAGTGTTTGATGATTATTTTCCCCACACAGCCAAAAAAATCTCGACCCTTTATTTGTTAATGGTTACTCTATTTATAAAGAAAAGGTTTGGGAGTTTGAATAAAATATGGTTTGGTTGAAACGTGAATATTAAGTTATGTCAGATTTTCCATGATCCCAAGATGTAGTACCAAAGTTGTTGGTTTAAAGGGGCTGATTTCCATGATTTATGGTGGAGTATAATCAGAATTAAGCAAGGTATGGGCTTAAGACAAATTTTGTACTAGCAAGTTTACTTCATGGAAAATTTCTTTTAGAAAAAGGCTTAATTACCTGGATAATAGCTTAATTCATGGTGTAAACAATTAATTATGGAGTGAAACACAAGCATTGAGGCCTGCAAAGTAAGATCATGTAGCATGGCCTATGGATTTGATCAGTGTTCTTTCAAAATTTTGTCTTCAACTTGTGTGTCGAAGGTTTTTTTTTGAAATGGATCAAAGCAGGTTGCTTCGAAGGGAGAAAAATGCCCAAATGAAGCTTATGGATTAAACTTGATTGAAGGAGGCCACATGCCCAAACGAAGGATGTAAACCAAACTTGCATCGAAGAAAGCCAAATGCACAAACGAAGGATGTAAACCAAGCTTGCATCAAAGGAGGCCACATGTCCAAACGAAGGATGTAAACTAAACTTGCATCGAAGGAGGCCAAATGCCCAATCGAAGGATGTATGCAGGAGGTCCCTGCTTTATGAATCAAAGCAAGCCAGTAGGAGGCCACTACTTTGTGGATCAAAGTAAACCAGCAGGTGGCTATTTCTTTGTGAATCAAAGCAAGCCAACAGGAGGCCATTGCCTTCTGAATTGAAGGAAGCCTTCAGAAGGCCATTACCTTCTGAATCGAAGGAAACCAGTAGGAGGCTATTGCCTTGTGACTTCTGGCATGAAGCAGCCAATGCTCGGTCGAATCTTTGTGAAATTGAAGCAAACTTGCATGGAGATAAAATCTAGTTGAAGCTTGAGAAATCGAAGCAAGCTTTATGGAGGCCAGAGTCCTATCAAAGCTTATATGAAGATAACCATTTATTCAATCGAAGCTTGTATGAAGCAAGCATGCAAGAGGCCATTGCCTTAATCGAAGCTTGGGAATTTGAAGCAAGTTTGAAAGAAGTCAAATGCCCAATTGAAACATAGGAATCAAAACAAACTTGCTCTTCTTTGATTTGATGCTTGAGAGCCCAATATGATCCATGGAAACTACATGGGGCATTAAAAATCCAATTGTAGTTGTGTAAATTTTAAACTCTAGCTTTGAGTCATCAGTTGTTGAGGAAGTATCTTGCTAATCAAACCTTTTACAGTCTTGGCCCAATAGAAATCTTGTGAGGAAGTTCTTGAGAAATGAGAGGGATAATTTTAGGGTACAACAACCTCTCACTTTGATCACATTATCGTAGCTATTCAAGAATCCAACAATCTTGAAACCACTAAAGTGGAAGATTTGGTTGGTTCATTGGAGGCGCATGAGATGAGGATTGTCGAAAGGAAAGGAGTGCAAGACTCGATACATGCTCCGCAAGCTCAGTTATGTAAAATAGATGGTAGTTTCAAGAATTCAAAGGCAAGTTCGACAAGACTCAGGGAAAGAAGTCTTGGTCGAAACCTCACAAACATCAGGTCAAATATGGAGCTTCTGAATCCTCGAAAGGAGGAGGAGAAAACTATCGAAAGGGCAAAGAAGATAAAAAATATGTGCAATGCTATAACTGTGAAAAATGGGATCATGTAGCCAAGAATTTTTTGTACAGAAAAGACAAAGGATCGACAAGCAAGGACGAATGAGCGAACCTTGCACGCCAAGATTTAGATGATTCTGAAGGTGGTATGATGGTTATGGCTGTAGTTGTAGATAACCATATCAAATCTAAAATCTGGTTTCACGACTCTGACTGCTCGAACCACATGACTGGTCAAAAGGAGTGGTTGGCATATTTTGACGAGTCAGAGAAGAGCAAGGTAAAACTTGTTGATAATAGTTCATTACAAGCAGAAGGTACTGGAAATATAGTCTTTCAAATGAATAATGGAGGGAAAGCTATGACCAAAGAGGTGCTTTATGTACTGGAATAAAGTGCAACTTTCTAAGTGTTAGACAACTAGTCGAAAAAGTTTTCTCAGTTGTCATGAAATATGGAGTTTTGAAATTGTTCGACACCAAAAACAATTTGGTCTTAAAATCTCCGTTGTCGAAGAACGGGATATTTAAGACTATGATCAGTTCGACTGAAGTTAAATGTTTGAAAATTGTTGTTGACCACAAGGATAGTTGGTTGTGGAATTTGAGGTTTGGACATTTGAATTTTCGATCACTCGACTACTCTGAATTATTTTCTCCAGTAGCAAGATTGGAGATTGTTCGACTAGTGGTAGCATTGGCATGCAACCAAGGTTGGTCGACATTTCATTTATATGTGAAATTAGAATTTTTGAATGGTCCTTTAGACGAAGAGGTATATGTAACACAACCTCCAGGGTTTGTGATTCAGAAGGAAGCGAGTAAAGTATATAAGTTGCACAAAGCGCTCTATGGCCTCAAGCAGTCACCTAGGGCATGGAACAAGAAGATCGAATCATACTTAGTCAAATTGGGATTTGTCAAATGCAAATATGAGTATGGTGTCTATGTTCGTGTTGTAGCACAAGATATAACAATCATCTACTTATATGTAGATGACTTTCTAGTAACTAGAAATATCTTGGAGAACTTGTCGAAGTTCAAAGAGCTGGTGATGAAGTTCAAAGGATTGAAGATTGACAAATTCCTGAATTTGAGAAAAAAATTAGGAATAGTTCAGATTGACTATTTTTTGGGATGTTTGACAACTTGGATTATGGGGGTGTGTTGAAATATTAAATTATATTTTTTAAAATATTAGATTAGATTAGGTTTGATTAGATTTAATTTAAATATAATCCAAGTTGTGTAGACCCAAGTCCAATTAGGGTTGTATATAAATAGTCATAGTTTGTATCATTATTTGTACAATTCAATAATATAAATACTTATTTTCTTTATTATTCTATCTTTCTCTCCTCACTAAATTGCCTCACGCACTAACACAAATCACAAATCAAAAGCAAACTAACTTACAAATAAGAATCAAAAAGCTAATTTTTTTTTTCAAATCTACAGCTTCAATAGGAAGACCATATCTCTCAACTCATACCTTGTTTTGAAGATCCCAATGGTATAAAGTTAGATATATGTGTTGCAAACAAGCCCATAAAATTTCATCTCGATCCGACGGTGAATGAATCGGGGATTATCGTTTTAATGAGACTGCTCCAGAAAATGGGAATGCGTTTCTCTCCTCTTTTCTCTCTTTTTAAATTCTTATTTTTCTCTATCTATCTTAACCCTAAATTTACATTCTCCACTTATATAAGTGATATAAATAGGCTATTCATATTTGGGTTTTTCTCTATATAAGAAGGGATCCCAAGCCTAACACTCTAGACGTGTTGTGTAGATTCATGGATATTATGGGTGGAAGCTTCAATGAACTTTATGGTGAATGACAATATTTTAGGTTATTATCTTTTTTAGGTGAATGACACTATTTTATGTGATTATCTTACTGAATCCACTTTTTTTTATATGACAAGTGTGTGATCTCTTGGACTCTCAATTACGGAAAAAACTTACTGCAACCTCTAAAATTGCTTCCTTCAATTGTGTAAATATAGGGCCTTATTGGTTTCTAGATTTGTTCTTTGAATGAAACCTAGCTTATGTATTTCAAACTATATTCATATTATGATTTCTTTGAATGCCACTGATACTAACTATTTTATGTTATGATTTCTTCAAATTAGTGATGTTTTGTTTTTGCAAAAACTAAGCTTCTTGTGACATAGATAAATAATTACATTGTTCTTTTCTTTTAGGCTTTAGTTTGTTTATAACTCATCTCTATTAAAAAATAAATGTGTTGGAATAAAAGAAAATGAAGGTCGTGAACCTTCCCATGTTTGTGTTGGACTGTCTTCTCCATATTTTCTAAGAGTGTATAATTTGAACCCAGATTTCCAAAGCTTATCAAAGATATATGATGCTTGTTTATACGTATTTGTATGCATTATTTAGTAAATTATTGAGGATATTGTTGATTCAATCACATTTTCTATCAATCTGTTTTGAGTATACTAAAATATATATTATTGTGCAGATGGTGAAATTCAAGCCGGGAGCCTTGAAAGAATACTTAACTGCAACTAGTGAGTACTTTTCTCAGCTTCAAGTAACGTACTAAATGCAAGATCTAATATTTGAATTTATTTATGACAAATGCATTATTTATAATCTATAATATAAGAAAATTCATTCTATCCAAAAATCTTGTTTTGTCCTTTTGTTCCAAAAACACAACACGTGGATAACATCTTTGGTTCCAATTTCATATTTGAAGATTCTCGTCTAACCTCCCTCACGACTTTCCTTTGCCTTTCCTTTCCAACACCCCCTATTCATTGTAAATATTGTAACTGTATCCATAACTTCATTTTGTTGGTTTCAAACGGATGTCCATTCCATTACTTCCTCAACTGTCCCAAAATCATCATGGCTACAATTCTGTATAACCTTCCATACTCTCAACTTCTGTTACAAATTCATCTGCCTCAAACCCTAACGTTTTTGAATATTCCCTGCTTTTGTTTTCTTTCTTTCTTCCATCAATTTAAATCCTCTACCGGAGAGGACATAAATGGTCGGTGTTAGCGCATGTGATGTGAATAAGTTGTTGAAAATGGCGCAGATGGAATCAGTGAAAGCGAGGTTGATAGGTTTTGCGAAAAGTTATGATTTTTGGTTTCAGATGTGTTTCAATTTTAATACAAAGAATCCTACTTGGCGTCTGTTACATATGGGATCTTTCGCTGGATTGATTGATCAACTGACATGATGTTTGGATTACATCTCTAAACTTTATTCACTCATCTAACCTTAACTTTTTATGACATGATGTTTAATTGTTGATAATTTGATCTGATGCAGGTGCTACATGATACATTGATGAAACAAGTTGAGGTTACTGAGCTAATGAAGAATTTGAAGGCATCAAAACATCAAATAAGTTTCTTTGAGTAAGAATATTTTAATGTAGTAATATGTAAATACTAATTTCAACATAAGACAATGACAAAATTGAAGTTCCATATGCAATCTATTTATTTTAAAATGTTAATCTTGACTGCATAGCAATTATCTTACAGAAAAGATGGCTATTTTGTTTAAGATTAAGAGGAATTGTTAGTCCCTTTAAAGATATTATGCCAACGATAGAAGGCTAAGGCAAGGTGTAATACGGTGGGAGAAATGACTTGGGTGTTTTGCGTTTTATCGCGATTGTTGGGGATAGCAAGAGTCGCCGCCGACTTTTCTTTTATCCAATAAAGGAAAGGGTGAAAAGAATAGGAAAGACCTTTTGAGAATTTTCTTGAGTTCGGGGGGTAGGTTATGAAAAGGGAAGGTGTTAGCACCCTTTTCATCCGTAGTTATCTACGGGCTCTTAGTTGCTAGCTCACTTTGAAAATGCTTTGTTTGAAATGTGTTTGTGATTGTTTGAAAGTATTTTTGAAAAGTGCCTTCGTTTAGGCGAACTTTGTAATGATTCTCGTCTCTATAAGAATGTATACAAAGTGTTGACTTTTGAAAATATTTCGTTTTGAAAGTGTTGGTGTATTTTGAAAGATGTTGTTTTGAAAATATTGTGAGCAAGTAACTATGAATGTTCTACCTACTAAAAAGGGTCTTAGTTCTTTTCCTTCTCCTTTAGATAGTGATATCTTACCATTGATTGATAAGAAGCCCTATCCTTAGATGTGAAGGGACGGGCGTGGATCATCGTATAGTCATAGAAGGTAACTTATGAGACGCTTTAGCAATTGTCGTAACAGACTAAGATCGTTTTACCGAAGGCAACATCGAAGGGTCATCGAGGGACTACGATCTTTTTTATTCGAGGGTCTTTGCTAAAGTGTCCCATATTCGAGGGACATAACTGTATTTTTTCGAAGGCAATGATCGAGGTTACCCTAGAGGTGCAGGTGTACAAAAAGTGACTTGTTTTCAGTTATTATATCTTGAAGTTTATGGTTATCCATCATTTCACTTTTATGTCTTATCATACATACCTAATCACTATACAGTATAAAGAAAGACAGTAAATTACGGAAATTAAAATTCTACGCTATTACAGAGCTTTCGGGAATGGGGAATACAAATTTACAAATAGGGATGGATCGAATCAGCAAGGCATTTAAAAGTCTAAATAGAACAAGCAATACAACCCAATTGAATTAGAAATAAACAGTTAATTAAGCTACAACAAAATATAAGATTAGTTGGCAAAATAATCGAAATAATATTTTTGGTACTTTTATTTGTGAGAGATTTGGAAAGAAAATAAAAACCTATTCTATTTAAGAAAATAATTGATTAAACTATATGTATGTATTTTTTTGGTATTTTGTTTGTGATAAAATTTAGAAAGAAAATAAAGAATCTATTCTATTATTATTATTTTTAAAATTTTATCATGTAGAAACTAAATAATTTTAAAAGAAAGTTAACTAAACAGTAAAAATATTAATAAAATTATTCACAAAGTCCTAAACTAAACTAATTAAGAAAATTAAATTTTTTTGAAATTTATATATTTATTTAACTGAGTTTTAAAATCTAAACTAAAGATTAAGAAAATTATGAAAAAAAAATAATAAAAAGGTGCAAACAGAAAATACTGAGGGTGAATGGTGAATTTTGCTCATGGGCTGGGAGTTGGAGGAAGGCCCAAAACAAATTACGTTTACTAATTTAAAATAAAGGGATGGGAGTGTGAGACGGGAAATCGGGGTGACAAGCAGAAATTCGGATGGGCCTTGAATGGGGTAAAACCCAACAACATTATTTAACCAGAAAATGAAACAATAAAGGTGTGAAGTAAAAAAACAGTTTGGGCTGAAAGATAAATTAGGTTAGAGGAAAAGTAGGGTTTCGAAAACCCTAAACAAAGAGGCGTCGCTTACTATGTTATTGGGAAGGCAAAATTAAGATTTTTGTTGTCCCAACAAAAACAATTAAAAAATAGAAGTATTATTTTCATCTTTCTCCAGACCACACTCTCTCTATTCTGCAACACGAGCCTTTCCCAATTCATCATCCAAATCAACCAAAGCCACAATCTCCAAATCAACCAACCTAAACTCATCACTATATTCACAAGAATGGAGTCTCTAAAAAGACCCAATTCTCTCCAAATCAAGCAACTTCTTCACCCTCATCACAATATCAAACTTGCACCTTTTCACAACAACATCTTCAAACAATATCAACTCCTTCATCTTCCTCGTGATTCTGTAACGCATGTTCCTCCCAAAAGAGTGAAGAAAGAGGCAAAAAACATGAGGGTACTTTTTGAAGAAAGGAAGTAACAGTGATATTGAGTCTGAGGATGTTCCTCCAGCTGGACATGAGCTGAAGTGAAACGCGTTTTCATTTTGACATGAGAATGTGGATTTTGAGGACAAGGTTGAGTTTGAGAGTTGAGGAGGGTTTCTTTTTAAATATGTTTTCTCGTTTTGTTCTGTTTTTTAACATATTTTTTTCCTTCCTTATTCTTTGTGGGATCTCTCTTTTTATAATGGAACAAGTGTGTGTTTTTTTTTTTGGGGGGGGGGGGGGGAGGGGAATTGACAAATTTGAACTGATTTGGATGCACTATTTTGATCTTTTCTTGATGTAGTTTCTGTTTTTCCATTTTTATGCAAATTATGGATAATAGGTCTGGTTTTGTATAGCAAGTTTTTGACTGGTTTTCTTGGCTTATTATGCAGGTTTTGGGCAACATAGGTCATCAAGGCTTTGAACTGGTTTTGGGCTGTTTTAGTGCAGTTTTTTCTGGTATTGATTAGCAGGTTTGACAGGGCTGGTTTTGGGCAGCAGTGTGGTGGACAATTTTGGACTGTTTGAATTTGTTTAGAATTTTGTTTGGAAAAGGGTTGGATTGGTTTAAATTAGGGTTATGTTTATGTGAAACAAAAGTATATTTTTAAGTTTGGACTTTGAGAAACAAAGGAAAAGGATGAAGCTTGAGCATAAGAAATGAAACATGAAGGATTTTAGAAGCAAATTAGCATATTCTTAGGGAGGACTTTAGGTTTCCATGTACAAAAAAAAACTTGTGTAATTTTCTTGTAATTTGTAATTTGAAACTTGGAAAAACATGAATTGAATTTGTATTTTTGTAAACTTGAATTAAATTGAATGAATATGAAATCTTGAGTGATTTTGTGAAGAGAACTTCGAATCAAAATGGATCTTAAACCCTTGATATCTTTAGTTTGCATCGTGAAAGGATGAACTTTGAATGATGACTGCACATGAATATTCGAGCGCCTTGATTCTTGAATGAGCCTTCAAATTCATAATGGACTTGAGATTTGTATTTTGACTTCTAAGTAATTCACCCATATCATCTTCCATCCTTTAATCTCAAATAAAGTTTTTGAATAAAGTGAATGTCCTATGAGCTTAAACATGTCTAACATCGATCCGATAATCATTATTAATTCAACACCAATGATTCGCAATGCCGGTATCAAAATGATTAATGAATTTTCAAACTCAAACTTCTTGTTTTTTTTCCATGAATTCTACCAACATAAGAATCAATTTTTTGAGAAAATGATTACGACATGAGTAGAACCTAGAAGTTAAGAGCATTCAAAGTCAAGCAAATGACCTATGACGATTCGATAGTTTTCAAGGTCTTCTAAAAAAAAATTTCCTTTGATCCTTGAAGAGAATTTGTAAATGACATTGCTTATGACAATATGCAAAGATAATTGTCTAAAGATCTTGAAAATTGAGGAAATTACGATTCTTGGAAGTCAGACAATAGTTATTTGAGATTAGGTCAAAGTCCATAAAGCGACCTCTAAATTTTTCAAATTTTTTATGATCTTTCGCACATAATCAGCTCTTGACTTGTAAAGAGAAGTTGGAGATGACGTCACGGAGAGTCATATGCAAAAATAACCACTCAAAAATATTGAATAATGAAGAAATTACAATCGTTTGAACTTGATCTTGAAAAGGTTGACTTTTGGGTCAATACAATTGATTTTCAGTCATCTGAACTATGGACTGAGCAAACTTGCGATGCAAGGCTTGAAACACGACACAAGCATCCTTGAGAATACCTGAAGAACCATGAAGACCACTTGAAACCTTGGAAACTCAATCTTGCTTGAGAAATGCCAAACCCTAGTTGTTGACTCAATGCTTAGGAGGAGAATCTGTTTGATCAAATCCTAAGCCATTTTGAGTATTTGAGAAAACCTAGGAGAACATCTTGAATGGAAAATGGGAGGGAAAATTTTGGGGTACAACAGCTACCCCTGTTCAATCTTATTAAACTTGAAAAGTGAGATTGGCATGTTCGTCGTTCGTAGCTTGAAAGTGGAAGATGATTGAACATTAGAGTTCCCAAAAATTTGCACTCGCTTGTGCAAGAAGTATCATTGTAGACTTATCGTATCGGTAATGGGTTTATAGATGCCATTCGGAGAGTGACAAAATATTGTCGAAGATGGTCTTATAGACGCCATTAGAAATGATTGAGAATCGTCGGGGATGGGCTTATAAATGCCATCCAGAAATGACTGTTGATAGAGAAATTAGACTAAGTCTAATGCTTGACTTCAGCTAGGAGAAGTATCAGAATAAATCTTTGGTTGATTTAATATGAGCCATAAAAGGGTCTACTGAGAGAAGTATCAGAATAAATCTTTGGTCGATTTATACCAAAACAGTAGATGTCCTTCGCCTGCCTTTAATCGGAAGAAGTAAATCTAAACCAGAAGAGGTCTTTGTTCGCCTGTCTTTAACTGATATAAATGAATCTAATTAGAAGAGGTCTTTGTTCGCCTGTCTTTAACTAATAAAAATGAATCTAATCAGAAGATGTCTTCGTGCGCCTGTCTTTAACTGATAGAAATAAATCTGATCAGAAGAGGTCTTGTGATTGGTGACTTCACTGGGGAAACAATTCTAACCAGAAGAGGCTTGTTGGTTGCCTATTATTAACTGGAGGAAGTGAATCTAGTCAGACGAGGTCTGTTGATTTGCCTATTATTAACTGGAAGATGTGAATCTATCCAGAAGAGGACTTTTGTTTTTGTTGATTGATTTTTCCTACAAGGAAGAGGGTTAGTTGAATGAAGATGTATGCATGGCGTAATGATGCTCTCAAAATAAATGAGATTATGTTGTATGCATTTATCGTGTATGTAATATGATGTATGAATGTGAAATATTGTTGAAATGTATCTTTGTCTTGGAAAATAAATCCTTGACAAATTTTGGGGATCTTTGGGAAGCTAAATCCCGGACTGTTGTTGGGGATGAAGAGTATGCACATCTTCAGACCTTGTTTATAATGTTTCCGCTGGGGATTCCTATTTTGTTGTTTGAAGAGAACTCCGCTGGGGAACATTGACTTTGGCACTTTGCTTGAGGAAACTCTGTGGGGAGTGTTGGTTTCTGCTTGGGGAAAAGGGGTCAAGAGCTTTGGTTGTCCATTACTCTACTGGGGAATTATACTTGACTGGGGAGAATTGAAAGTTAGCTGTTATCTGGTCGAAATCCAGGCTTCACAGTAACTTGCTGGGGACAATAAAGTTCATTGTTATCTGGTCAGATTCCAGGTGTTATACCCCAAAATTTTCCCCTCTATTTTCACACAAGACATACTCCTAGAGGTTCTCAATTGCCCTAGGTTGACCAAGATTTGACCAGACAATTTTCCTCATAAGGCAATGAGCCCCCAACTAGTGTTTCAATTTTCATCAAGATGGTTGAGCTACAAGGATCTCAAATGTTCTCCATTGTCATAATATGTCCTCAAGATCATCCATGCCAAGTTTCATGCCTTGCTCAAGAAGTTTGCTCAGTCAATTACTCAAGTATTGGAAAATCAACTATGCTAGGTCAAAAGTCAACTGTGGCCTGTGTACAGTCAAACTTCAAGATTTTTGGTCAACGTCAACATTTTGAAGTGGTATCCATCATTTGATCAAGGGTTGATCATGATTCCTCAAGAAATGCTCCTAACCCATCAGAAGTCAAAAATGGCAAAGTAGGGTTTCTAAAGGAAAAGTCAACTAAACTTTGACCAGGCATAACTTTCACATACTTAATCCATTTTTCCCCAAACAAAGCTCATATTGAATATAATCTCATTCCCTATAACTTCTCTTCAGCCCTCAAGTCCAAGAAATGCACCATTTGAAAGATACAAGCTCATACATTACAAGTCATTTTCAGAAAGTCAACAAAAGCCACTTTTTTCCAAGACCATTTACATCAAGATAAAATCTTCAAATGCAAAATTGATAAAATTAGGGATTGAATTAGACATCTTGGGCTTTCCAAAAATTCCAAGATCATCATCATGAGATAAATATTGAGCAAGTTATGGCTTTCCCAAGTTGGAAATATTTGAGAATTTTCAAGAATTATGCATTGAGCAAATTTGAAGTTTTAAGGCAAGGGCTCAATTTATTGGACTTCAAGCATCTTCCTAAGTTTATAGAGGACCTCTAAAATTATTCTTGTCGTGCCTTGCATTTGCTAACTATTTTATTCATATTTATTTTAATTTATTTCAAATAAATATAAAATAAAATGTATAAAATAATTGGAAATGGGCTTTGAGCTTTGGGTTGATGATTTGGACAGCCTAGGCCCATAAAATTTCATGCAAAGGTGTCCACATTCATTCAAATTCAAAAAAGACAAGATTCCATGTCTTTGGCAAAGTTACAAAACATCATTCATGGCTTTAAAAACACATGTTTATGGTTGTTATTACCTTTGTTCTCTTGTCTCCTCCCTCCTCTCTATATAAAGGACAAATTAGAAAGATTCAAGACACGTGAGATACATCCTGGAAAAGCTCTACAAGTTTTGCAAAAATTATCAAAGTTGTAAAAATTCGCATTTTAGGTTCCAGCCATTCTCAGTCCAAACAAAAGATCCAAATACATTCCCAGAGGCTCCCTGAAGCTTTTGAAATCATTACAAAGCCCTGAAACATCCCAAAATGCCTTAGTAAGCTCCATTTTTATATTTTCTAACTTGTTTCATGCAGATCCGGTGCTCCTCGTAGCTAGATGTGCATTATACACCATCAGACATGTGCCATCAGATGTCCATCTGATCAGATCTAGCGCACTCCATCTGCGGCCTCACCATGTGCCATCAATACCAATCCACATTGGATCCAGAAGCAAATATAGGCCTCTCCCTTCATGGGCCAGCGAATTCAACAACCACATTCCCACTTTTTTTTACTATCTCAAGCCCATCTAGTTTTTTTTGTAATGTTTTAATTTCTTTTATCTTCTTTACTTAATTAAGCAAATAATATAAAAAACTCACAAAAAAATTAGGCTTAGACTTTTTTTTAAATTAAAATAATGAAATGCTTTAATTAATTAATTAACTAATTAATTAAATTTTAACTACTTTCTTATTTTAAAATGAACTAGAATTTAGGATTTAATTTATGTTTCAAATGTTTTCTTAATAAAAAATGCAAAAATATTAGAATTAGATTAATTTCATTCAATATTTATTTTTCTTAAATTAAATTTAGATTTAGTTTAATTATTTTTCTTAAAATAAATAAAAATAAAACCAAAAAGATTTTTCTTGTTTACTTAGAATTTTTCTTAGGATTTTTAGACATAATTTTTATTTCGCGCGCGTTATTTTTTTTCTCGCATTTTATATAAATAATATAACTGATTATGAGATGTAATAGTCTACATTTAAAATTCTGCATTTTATTTTCTTGCACTTTTTTGTGTAATTGTCCCAAAGCGTTGTAATAGCATAGGAATTAAATTTTCGCACTTTAAATTTATGTAAATATTAACTGTTAGTAACTAGGCGTGCATGATAAGATTGAAAATTAAAACGTTAGCAAACTTAATAATGCAGGATAAATAACTGAATCTCAACACACTTACACATGCGCACCTCTAAGGTATCTCCCACTTTGGTTGCCTTTAAATAAAACACTCATGAGGCAAGAACGCTTTAGTAAAGACCCATAAATTAAAAAAGATCATAGTCCCTCAATGACCCTACAGTTGCCTTTCGGTAAATGATCTAGTCCCTAAAAGAAAATTGCTAAAGCGTCTCCACAAGTTGCCTTCGTGATTGTAAAACGTCCCTTTGATTGTCCCTCAACATCTGACGATAGGGCTACCTACTCACTAATAGTAGGATAGCACTATCTAAAGGAAATGAGGAAAAGAACATCCTTTTTCGAGTAGGTAGGCTGTTCTTAAGTACTTGCTCAAACCTGAAATTTTCACACTTACACACTTTCAAAAAAATCTTTCCAAAAACGCTTCATCACACTCTTGAGGACTAATACAAGAGTTACCATAAAGAAAACAAAAACTTTCAAAACCATAAACACATAAACAGTTTTCAAAAATGAGCAAGTACCTAAGAGCCCGTGGAAAACCACGGATGGAAAGGGTGCTAATACCTTCCCTTTCCATAATATACCCCTCTTACTCAGAAAATCTCGAAAAAGGTATTTTTCTGTTCTTTTCACCCTTTCCTTTATTGGATAAAATAAAAGTCGATGGCGACTCTTGCTTACCACGACATTTGCGAACAAAAAACGCAAACCAGTATATAATAGTCGGTTCTGTCACTGCATCACAGAACTGGCGACTCTGCTGGGGATTGATAAAAGTGGGGTTTACCTTAGGGTCTAGATCATTTTGCTTCATTGTTTGTTTGTTTGCTTTACTTTTAAGGGTATTTGTTTGGGTACTATAGATCCTACACCCGGATCTGGGGAAACCTTTTAGGTAAGTAGCAATAGATCATAGAAAATGTGCAGGGTATACCGACACGATTGAAGCGATGGCTATGTTGATGTGACACTTTGGTTGGTACCGATAACCCTTGAGTTAATCAAGGAGAATACAGGGCCGCTGCGTGGAGTCATGAAGCGTCAACTGACCTTAGAACCTTTAAATGAATAACTTGGCCATTAGGACGTAACGAGATGGCCGTCTTTGGTGTATTCCCAAAGTCGGCAGATACTCGATGCTACACTCATTGAGATTTGACTCCTGAGTTTTGTTTGGTTGCGAGTCAGTCGCCTACCGGAATGAAACTTATGGGAAAGATCGATGATATTGAGATCCCTCAGAACCCGATTACTATTTATAGGACAAGTTAAGCCAACTAAATTTCAAGAGGGTACTTACCTTAAAACCCCATGCAAGCCTAAACCTAAGGCTGCTTGTGTGATTTGTTTGCTTTCAACTTGAGCTACTTGCTGGGTTTTTATCTAACAACATGATCTCCTTGCAGGATTTGTTTACAGTCATTATCCTGTAACCTGGACTTCTTAGACTCACTTGTCTTCATCACCTTACACTTTTTCTTAACGCATGACATACACATCATAACATCATGCCACAACATTTCCTTAACCATTTCAAGGATCTCAAGGGTTTGTGATGTAGGTTATGATAAATCAGACGTCTAGCAAGGGGCAAGGGGATTTATTTTACTCTAGCCAATGTCGTAAAAAGATCAAAAACTCAACAACTAATGTCAGGGGCTATGACCCACTTGATATGGTGAGCTTGACTCTCGTAGAAGGACACTCAATGATACAAAGTTCTTCAATCAAAGCTGCAAATTTCAACTTCTGACATTTTATTGTTTACCCCGCGAGATCCTTGAAAATGTTTGCATATCATACATGTCATTGCATAACAGGTTTTCCAGGTACAAGCTTCTTATCCCTTCGCTATTTATTTCAGCAAGGAAATGGCTTTCAAACAAAACAATAGAGATCTCCAAGCTTAAGAGGCTCAGTTCATGGAAATGTTCTTAAACCTATCCAAGGGGCAGGAAAAGTTGAAAGCACTCCTCGCTGGCAACCTAGCCAAGAAAAGTCCTGAAGACAATAAGGACGAACGGTTGGAACAACTGCAAGCTGAGGTAGAAGCAATGAGAACCCATATGTTGGGGAAGATGGCTCTTATCCAAGGCCTATCCCGGGGACAAGAAGAGCTGAGAGCCATTATCAATAAACTTCATCAAGACGGATACATCCGTATGAAGCAAACAGTCGAGGATGGGGATAAAGTCATTCATCAACCCCTGATGGGACAGAAAGTTAGAGTTTTCCAAATTGCTGCTATGTCGCAAGCCCAACCACAACTTTGCCAACAACCACTGGGTAATCGGTGTAAGCGGGATTCATTCACTAGGCAATATACCAAACTCAGCATACCAATGTTGCAAGTCTTGCAACACATGTTGAAGTTGAATTTGGTCACGTTGAGGGATCCTCCTACAAATCCCAATACTGCCTCTCCAATGTATAATCCAAATGCAAGGTGTGCATATCACTCCAACAGTCCAGGGCATGATACTGATAGCTGTTGGACATTAAAATACAAAATTCAAGACCTGATCGATGAGGGAGAATTAGAATTTGCACAAGATGGTCAATTGGAATTCTTCTGTCATCCCTCCAAGGCACACAATCTGAAGTAACAAGATCGAACAAAGAGGCTTTTGTACATTAGAATTTTCAATTTGTAATTTTCTTTTGATTGTTTGAACATGTATTCATATCAAACCTTGTTATTTCATTAATGCATTGAACATGTTTGTCTTGAATTAATTTGTTTTCATTATGCTTAAACTGCTTTCTTACTTCCTTTTTGTGACATTCAACTCTTGGTTAAAAGCTCTAAGCCTTTAGAGGGAGGATAGTGAGAATGATACCATAGTCTCTACAGTATGCTTTTGAACAGACCCCGCTGACGATGTACAAGCATTATTTCAAATCCTAAACAGTGGAGTTATAAGGAAGATAATCCCTAGTCAATCCCTTTGAGCCTAAGAAGTAGGAGTTTTCTTTTCACACAAATTAAAACCCTTAATCATAACCTGGGGCAGGGTAGTTTTCTCAATTAATTCAGATGTGCATTCAGTCGCAAGCTTTCCCTTCATACACGACAAATAGTGTAGAAGATGCTCTCCAAAAGATGGTGATGGTTCCACATAATCATTAAGAACATGCAACCATTATCTTTCAAAATAAAAGCCCATTAAGTTAAAACCTATGAAGGAGACTTAAGAAAAAAACTAGGGCATCCCGCTGACTGTAATCATAAAAGAACCAGTTCAGGCAATAGTAGGGATAATAATACAAAAAAGAGGTCGCTACAAATCCTCAACAAAAAGAAGAATACAAAAATGTCTGCCTCTTCAAAATAAACTTTCAGTATCTGAACCATCACCAGAACATCAAGGACAAGATGCCAGACTCAATTGGGATCTGAACGCACAATTAACTGAGCATAGGATCGAAGAATATTACGAAGAACGGGTGGGTACAAATAAACTTTGAGCCTTTACCCTTTGTTTCTTAAACCATGAACCAAGCCAAGTTATAACCCTTAAAAGTCCTAGCTGAAGCATGGGTTGGTTCGAAAGCATACTGTTACAAAAGGTATCCTGACTCCTGTAAGGTTCACTATAAATCCTGAGTTAACATCACACTTTTACAAAATTTGTTTGTTTTACTAAAAAATGAATTTTCAAACTTCAAGACAGACATAAGCTTTGCATTCTTAAAATACCATTATTTGCATATGACTATTTGTTCAACAGAAGAGATATTCACACGATGGATATTCGATGAACATAAATCTTCTCAGTGGATATAATCACCTCAGATGGAAATAAATTCCAGTGATAGGCCATTCATAATCAAGGGGCATAGCATGGTGTCCATCTGATCTGGGGCAGTCAAGTCAAGGTTCAAGAAATCTCTCAAAAATACCAAATAGTCAGAGGTAAAACTCCATCTGAATCACTTGGGGAATTGGACATGAATTCCAGCAATGAATCCTGTAAGATCAAACAAACACCTTCTGGAAGTGTGACAACACTTACTACTAAGGACAATGACAATTATCTGCATCCGATGAACATGGACATAGTCAGAAAAGACTACGCATGAAAAAGACCCGCTAGGTTGACAGGCCTAGGCAAAAATAAGGGCATCCCGGCTAACCAAAAAGAGTTGGGGCAAAAATTAGGGATATATACAAAAATTATGCACCCGGCAAGTCGAAAACCTAAAAAGGCGGCTTGGGCAAAAAATGGTATCCCGGTGGACTGAAAACCCGAAAGGGCGGTCCAGGCAAAAGTTAGGGATTAAAGCTTACGACTATGTCTCATCATCTTGTCACTTGTCTATCAGTAGAAGACTTGTTATCCTGATCATCATTTACCAAGCACCCCATGAGTAGGTGTGATACGGTGAGAGAACTGACTTGGGTGTTTTGCATTTTATCGCAAATGTTGCGGTTAGCAAGAGTCGCCACCGACTTTTCTTTTATCCAAAAGGAAAGGCTGAAAAGAACAGGAAAAACCTTTGAGATTGTTTCTTGAGTTCGGGGGGTAGATTATGAAAAGGGAAGGTATTAACACCCTTTTCATCCATAGTTATCTATGGGCTCTTAGTTGCTTACTAGATCACTTGCTTTTGTTTGAAAATGTGCTTTGTATGGTTTTTTGAAAGTATTTTGAAAAGGCGCCTTCGTTTAGGCAAACTTTGTAATAGTTCTCGTTCGTAAGAACATATACAAAGTGTTGAGATTTTGAAAATATTTCATGTTTGGAAAATGTTTTGAAAGTGTTTGGTGTTTGTCTTGAAAATAAGCAAGAGTGTTTGATTTTAAATTGAGCAAGCAACTAGGAACAATCTACCTACTCAAAAAGTCTTAGTTCATTTCTTCCTTTCCTTTGATATTGCTATCTTACCATTGATTTGGTAAGAAGCCTTATCTTTGTATGTAAAGGGACGGGCGTGGGTCATCGTATAGCCATGATAACAATGTTGTGATATATCTTAGCAATTCTCTTTGAAGGACTAAGATTATTTTGAAAGGCAACATTGACAACGTCATCGAGGGACTATGATCTTGTATTTTTGATTACTTTTTGCTAAGATATACCACATGCATAACATGGCCATTTTGGTAAGGCAACAAAGTGAAATTACCCTAAGGGTGCAAGTGTGCAAGTGTGTTGACTTACATGCATTGTTTTGTCTTGAATTAGGGTTTGCTAATTGTTGATTTTCTTTTCATACAAACCCTAATTACTAGCATTTATATGAAGCGATAAATTGCGGAAAGTAAAAATACTAAGCTATTACATCATTAGGGGAGGGGGTATACAAATTTACAAATGGGGATTTTTCAAGAAAGTTGAACCTAATTAACTATTACAACCATATTGAATATTGTACAAAATTGAAAATAAAATGCAAGAGTGTAAATGGAGAAAGAAATGATTTTTGTTTTGATTTTTATGAAATGGGTTTTAACCTTAATTAAGAGAGATGATTAATTAAAAAATTAAACAAAATTAAGCTTAAACTAATTAAGAAAGAAATTAAGTTAAAAATGTTTTTTTAGATTTTTTTGAAAAGGTTTTAACTTAATAAAAATAAAATAAAAATTAAATAATTAAAAGAAACCTAAGTTCTAAGTTAATTTTAATTAAGAAAATAAAATAATATAATAATTAAACCTAATTATCTAAATATTAATTATTAAAAAAGGAAGTTAAATTTATTAAGAAAATATTTTTGGTCTTTTTGTTTTATAAAGAAAAATAAAATGTATAAGCATTTTTTAAATATGTAAATAAATAAATAAAATATTTTTTTGGATTTTTTATTAGTAAAAATAATAATGATAATAATAATAATAATAAAAATAATGAAACTAAAAATAAAAATCAAATAAGAAAAGAAGATAAATAATAATAATAAAAAAATATAAGAGGATTGGGCCAATATGCAATAGTAAATAGGGGGTGGAAAGTTAGCAAAAAAACAAGGATAGCCCAACAAAAAGGGCCCAGGCGCCTGCGGAAACAAAAAATATGGAAGAAAAATGTGAAAAAGAACAAAAGGGTACCACTAGGGCTCGAACCCAGGTCCCAAAGGTTAACAGATGCGCGCTTTACCACTGGGGTGGCTATACATTCGTTCATATAAACAAAACAATAAATATATAACATAAATCAAGTCCTGAATGAACTTCATCTTCAACCTTCAGCCAGAGAACCTATAACTCATTCATTTCTCATCCATTCACAAAACTTCCAACATCAAACTTGTTAGAAATTTCCTCACGATTCTGAATATGTAAATAACTTAAGCTAATTCTCAAAGATGAGCATGAATTTCTAACAGTACCAAATTTTGACCTAAATATTTTGAGCTTGATTCAAGGTGCTGCAATGATCAGGTTAGCTTCCTTGAGTCTCTAGGAAGCTAATGCAATGCTTAGCTTGAGTTGAGAGTGGCTGAAATGGCCGGGAGAAGTCAAGTTGCAGACCCCTATTTTTGAGCTTGGACAATGGTGAAAATGGTGTTACAGTTTAGGAACAGGTATTAGGATGAGTTGTATTTGAAGTAATGAAGCTTTTGAGATGATTTGGAGAGGAAACACGCGAGTTATTTCAGAGATGGAGTTTTTGGTCAGCTCCTGCACAACAATGGAGTTTTTGTGCAATCTGAGTTTTCAGGGAGTTTGGGAGTGTTTCCAAATCGTGTCTTTGCTTGCAATAGACTTGTGTATATGTATGGAAAATGTTTTTGATCAAATGCACTCAAGACTTCTGAGTTTTAACTTTTTGGCTCTATAACTTGCTTTTGAAGAAAAGTGAAAAGACAAATCTCCAAGTATTGTACAAGCATGTTCTGAGTTCCAAGAGGCCTTAGACACATTGCTTTTGGTTTATAGGGGTTGTGTGTGCAGAAAGAAAAAGTTAGAAGCTCAAGACAAGTTGACTTTGTGATTAAAGCAACTTTTCAAGAATGGAACGATAACTTTGTGCCATAAATGGAAATGCAACTTGGGTAATGGCTCAAATGCTTGGATCAAAGCTCTAAAAGCTGTGTAAACATTTAATTATGGAGTGACAAACAAGTTTGAGGCCTTAAAAGCAAAGATTATGCAGCCTAGCATGGATTTGGTTCATGTGTTCTTCACAAAATGGCTTGTAATTCAAGTTTGAAAACCCTAACTTCTTGCCTTCGATTCTTCTTGCTCAAACATGATCTCAATGAGTTCTTGTACATTTTGGAAAGCTTGTAACATCATCTACAACCTCTATGTTAGACATTTTTGAAAATTCATCTTGGAACTATGTGAAAATTTTCCATGAAGTTAGGTCAAAATCCTGCCTAAATTAGGGCAAAATTTCACTAAGTTTCCAAGTTTCACGAACATGTATTCTTAAAATCATAACGTGAAACCCATGCATTTATAGAAGAAGTTGTGTTCTACAATGTTTTAGATCCCATTGAGATCTACAACTTTCATGTTGGAACTTTCCTTTGAATCATCTTGCATCATGGTGAAAATTTTGCTCAAAGTTATGAAAAAATATGAATTTTTCAACACTTAGAAAAATTTCTAAGTTTAGAAATTTTGACTTTTCAAAATGAAATCTTGACTTTTTGATTTCTTCATGAACAAGTTTCATATTTTGACATGTTTTGATGAATTGTGATCTTTGATACTTGATTTTGACCAAAAAGTCAAAGTTTGACTTTGTAGTGTACAATTGACTTTTCATTAGTTGACTGAAATTCAACTGTCAATCAATTGATCTTGAGAGATGTTTTGAGCCATGCCATTAGGTCAAAATGATGCATTTTAATACTTGATATCATGTCTCAAACCAATCAATCATTTGCTAGGTCAAAAATCAGAAATTGCACCTTCTGAGTCAAAACCCTAATTTTGACCATTTTGCCCTTTTGATGACCTGATCAAATTTCTTGAGGAATTGTGATACAAACTTAATAAAATGACACATATGAGTTCATAATGTTGATATGGATAAAAATTATGAATTTTGACTATAAATTGACCATAGTTGACTTTTTCCCAAATATAGTTGATTTTAGGTCAACTAGTCAATTGATTGAGCAAAAATGTGATCCAAGACTTGAAACTTGACATGAACAATCTTGAGGGTCCATAATGATACATGAAAGTCATTTGGGGCATTAAAAGTCCATTTGTCTTTGTGCAAACTCAAACCCTAATTTTCAGTTATCAGTGCTAGAGGAGATGTCTTGAGCTGGTCAAACCTTGTGCAGTCTTGAATCCAAGGAGATCTTGTGAGAGATTATTTGAGAAATGAGAGGGCAAATTTTGGGGTACAACAGCTTTCCTTGTTCAATCTTCTTAAACCTGAAGAGTTAGATTAGCGGGTCCGCCATTCGTGACTTGAAGGTGGAAGATGATTGAACACTAGAGTGCCCAGAAATTTGCACTCGATGTATTGTGGATGGGCTTATAGATGCCATTTGGAGGAATGTTGGTAAACACTGGAAGAAGTATCAACACAAGTCTTTGGTAGATTTATACTAAAACTGGATGTTTTACGTGTGGGAAAAAAGGGTTAGTTAAATGCAGATGTATGCATGATGTTCACAAGATGAATGAGATTATGCTAAATGCGTTTCATATATATGTGATATGATGTATGAATGTGAGATGTATGTTTGTCCGGGAAAATAAATCCCTGACTGATGCTGAGGAGTTCTGAATCCCGAATTGCTGTTGGGGATTAAGAATATGCACATCTTCGAATTTGTTAAAAGAATGTCTCTGCTGGGGAATATCTCTTGAATGCCAGCTTGCTATCTGGTCGGATCCAGGCTTCACAATTTGTTGAGGATGAGGAAGTCAACTGTTATCTGGTCGGGTTCCAGGCTTCACGGTAACTTACTGGGGAAGAATAAATTAATCTGTTATCTGGTCGGATTCCAGGCTTCGCAGAAAATTTCTTGAAATTAAATTGTTATCTGGTCGAATTCCAAGCTTTGCAGTAACTTGCTAGAAAAGATGAAGTTTAACTGATATCTGGTCGGGTCCAGGCTTCATAGTAACTTGAAGTGGTAACTACTATTTGGTCGGGTCCAGGCTTCATAGTAACCTGCTTGGGGATTTGGTTGTTATCTGGTCGGATTCCAGGTTTCACAACAAACTTTTGAGGGGAATTGCTATCTGGTCGGATCCAAGCTTCACAATAACTTACTTGAAATTGAAAACTGATATCTGGTCGAATCCAGGCTTCACAGTAACTTGTTGGGGTAGAGGCAGACTATAATGGGGAAAAGAAGGTTAAGCCCTTGTCTGGCTGAGTCCAGGTTCTTCTATATCTTTGAAGAGTTAAACTATTATCTGGTCGGGTCTTGGTTTCATAGTGTATTGAGAAGTTGGCTATTATCTGGCTGGGTCTAGGCTTCATAGTATCTGAAAGTTGTACTAATATCTGGTCGGGTCCAGACTTCAAAGTAGTTTGAAAATTATACTAATATCTGGTCGGACCCATGCTTCATAGTATCTTGTGGATATAGTAAAGGTTTTGTTGACGACTTTACTGGGGATTAGGGGTGTGGCCCTAAGATTTGCAATAGTCTGAAAGGAAAACTCAAGCTGGAGAATGTAGACTCAATTGGGGAGGACAGACTCAGCTTGGGGAGGATACACTCAGCTGGGGATAACAGGCTCAGCTGGGGAAGATAGACTAAGCTGGGGAATTTTGTACTCGGCTGGGGAGTTATGCTACTCGTTGTTTGTTGGGGAAATAAACCCTGTTGGGGAAATAAACCCTGTTGATGAATACCTGATGAACTGCTGACGAGGTGAGTTCTTTGAGGAAGAGGTTCACAAGGCTTCTACTTGTAGGATCAACTTAGCCGGGGAGAGAGCTGCCAAGAGATTAAGACTCTGGTTGGAGATTATCCTATGCAAAGAGACTTTATGGGTAACCTTATTGAGGATGGTGTTAATGAAATAACTCTAGGGATATTCCATATACATTAAAGAGGTGCTTGTTACTGCTTAGGCCATATGTGCCAAATAGTTTTAATTATGTTCATATGCATATGTTCGTTCAATTTTAGTCATTAGACAAATTTGCATTCAAAACAAAGATAAAAAGTTTGCACTTCAAAGTATATTTGTATTGATATTTTGCCCATGAATAGGCGTTTTTGTACAAAGAGACGGAGATCCTAGTAAGAGGAAATCATCGAAAGGAAAACAAAATCGAAAACAAAAACAAATAGCCATGTGACATGATCTCATTTGCTTCCAACTCTACTATTGCCCCAATGTCTTCGAATGCCCCTTTCCCTTGACAAAAGTTGATTGGATTGATCTTGGACCATTTGAACTCGGACCTCGGTGATAAAGTTGACAGTGGTGATTCCACGGGACATAATCATACACTTTCAATCCTTAACTTTTGCCTGGACCGCCCTTTCGGGTTTTCAGCCCACCAGGATACCCATTTTTCCCGAAGTCTCCCTTTTGGGTTTTCAACTTGTCGGGTGTACAATCTTTTGCATATATCCCTAACTTTTGCCCAAACCTTTTGGTTTGCCGGGATGCCCTTATTTTGCCTAGGTGTGTCAATCTAGCGGGTCTCTTATGCATAGTATTTTTTAACTATGTCCGCGTTTATAGGATGTGGGAAGTCTTCACCATCCATGGTAGTCAGCATCATGGCACCACCAGAGAACACTCTTTTGACAACAAATGGCCCTTCATAGGTGGGAGTCCATTTGCCCCTGGGGTCGCCTTGTGGCACAATGATGCGCTTTATCACCAAGTCACCATCTTGATATACTCGAGGCTTGATCTTTTTGTTAAAAGCCTTGATCATCCGTTTTTGGTATGTCTGACCATGACAGACAGCAGCCAGTCGCTTCTCATCGATCAAGTTCAGCTGATCCAATCTCGTTTGAATCCACTCGTCTTCGCCTAAGCCTGCCTCATTCATAATCCTTAGTGAGGGAATCTGAACTTCTACTGGCAGAACAACTTCCATGCCATAGACTAAGGAAAAGGGAGTTGCCCCAGTTGATGTCCTAGCTAAAGTACGGTAGCCATGTAGAGCAAACGATAACATCTCATGCTAGTCCTTATAGGTTACTACCATCTTCTGGATAATCTTCTTAATGTTTTTGTTGGCCGCTTCGACTGCGCCATTCATTTTGGGTCTATATGGAGAAGAATTGTGATGCTTGATCTTGAACTGAGTGCAAAGATCGCTGATCATAGCATTGTTGAGGTTAGTCCCATTGTCGGTGATGATCCTTTCGGGGATACCATAGCGGCATATGAGGTTGTGTTTGATGAAACTGGATACCACATTCTTGGTGACTGAGGCAAATGAGGCGGCATCGACCCATTTGGTGAAATAATCAATAGCAACCAAAGTAAAGTGATGTCCATTGGAAGCGGTGGGCTTGATTTCTCCAATCATGTCAATGCCCCACATTGCAAATGGCCACAGAGCGGTCATGACGTTCAGAGGGATAAGAGGCACATGGACCTTGTCAGCATAAATTTGGAATTTGTGACAAGTTCTTGAATGTTGATGGCAATCAGTCTCCATTGTTGACCAATAGTAGCCAACCCTTAATATTTTCTTAGCCATCGTATGTCCTCTTGAGTGAGTACCAAAGAGACCATCATACATGTATTCCATAATTTCCTCTGCCTCCTTCTTGTCCACACATCGGAGTAGAGTAGAATCATGGTTGCGCTTGTACAATATTCTGTTGCTCAGGGAGAATTTGGCTGAAAATATTCGTAAGAACTTTTTGTCATTGATGGATGCTCCCTCGGGATACTATTGTGCTTCAAGGTATCTAATCACCTCATGGTACCATGGCTTTTGTGTCAGTGTCAAGCTCACAGCAGTGTGCAGGTTCGTCGAATCTTTCAATTGTAATCATAGGGGCTTCGTTGTCCCATCTGACCTTGAACATTGAAGACATGGTTTCCAAGGCGTCAGCCAACTGATTTTCTTCCCTAGGGAAGTGCTCAAAGGTGATCTCTTCTAAGAAAGGAATTAGTGATAGCACAAGTTCCTTGTAAGGGATGAGATTAGGGTGCTTAGTGTCCCAATCTCCTTTTACTTGGATAATCACTAGAGCGAAATCCCCAAACACATTCAAATGTTTGATCCTTAAGTCAACGACAGCTTTTAGACCTAATATATACGCTTCGTACTCGACCATGTTGTTCGTGCAATTGAAGCATAATCTGGCAGTGAAAGGAGTGTGGCAACCTTCAGGAGAGATGATCACAACACCAATTTTGTTACCCAAGGTGTTGGAAGCCCCATCTAAGACCATAGTCCATCGGGATCCTTGTTCAGGCCCATCATACAGCCCAGATTTTGCAGAGTCGGTCATCAGCATGATGTTCTCATCAGGGAAGTCAAAGTTCATAGACTGATAGTCATCCACAGCCTGATGGGCCAAATGATCTGCTAGTACACTTTCTTTGATGGCTTTCTGCATTGTGTATTAAATTTCGTACTCAGTCAAGATCATTTTCCATCTTGCTATTCGTCCGGAGAGAGCAGGCTTTTCGAAGATGTACTTGATTGGGCCCATCTTAGAAATCAACAGAGTGGTATGAGTCAACATATACTGTCTTAGCTGGTGAGCAGCCCATGCCAGAGCGCAACAACTTTTCTCGAGCAGTGAATATCTGGTTTCACAGTCGGTAAACTTTTTGCTCAAGTAATAAATAGCACGCTCTTTTCGGCCAAACTCGTCATGTTGGCCCAAAACACACCCTATAGAGTTCTCTAGTACTTTCAAGTACATGATAAAGGGTATTCTTTCGATTGGAGGCATGAGAATAGGAGGCTTTGTAGATATTCTTTGATTTTGTCAAAAGCAGCTTGGCATTCATCATTCCATCTGACTACCTGATCTTTCTTCAAGAATTTGAAGATTGGCTCACAAGTAGCAGTCAAGTGTAATATGAAGCGGGTGATGTAATTGAGACGGTCCAAGAATCCTCTAACTTCCTTTTCAGAATGAGGGACTGGAATTTCTTGGATGTCCTTTACCTTGCTTGGCAGGATCAACTTTAATGCCTTTATTACTGACAACAAAACCTAGAAGCTTTCCCGATCGTACTCCAAATGTGCACTTGTTAGGGTTTAACCTCAACTTGTACTTTTTCAGCCTCTCGAATAGTTTGCACAGGTGATCGAGATGTTCCTTTCCAGTTTGTGATCTGGAAATCATATCATCCACATAGACCTCTATTTCATGATGAATCATGTCATGAAACAAAGCTACCATAGCCCTTTGATATGTTGCCCCTGTATTCTTCAATCCGAACGACATGACCTTATAGCAAAAGGTGCCCCATTGTGTAACGAAAGTTGTCTTCTCCATGTCTTTGGGAGCCATCATTATCTGATTATAGCCGAAGAAACCGTCCATGAAAGAGAAGACTTTATGTTGAGCAATATTATCGACCAAGATGTCAATGTGTGGTAGAGGGAAATCATCCTTGGGGCTTGCCCTATTCAGATCCCTATAGTCTACGCACATGCGAAATTTTCCGTCCTTCTTCGGTATTGGAACTACATTGGCAACCCATTAGGGATAGGATGTTGTTGTACCCCAAAATTTTCCCTCCCATATCTCTCAATACATTTCAAGTGAGGTCTTCAAATTACTCAAGGAAGTTCAAGGGTTGACCAAACAAGCTCTCTCCTAAGACAGTTTACTTCAAATTAGGGTTTCATGTTGCATCAATATATTTGAGTCCAAGGGATCCCAAATTCTCACCATTGTCCTAATATGTTCTCAAGATCATCCATGTCAAATTTCAAGCCTTGCAGAGGAAGTTTGCTCAGTCAATTGCTCAAAGGCCTGAAAATCGGCTGTGCTAGGGCAAAAGTCAACTGTGACCTACATACAGTCAAACTTCAAGATTTTTTGTCAACATTCTCATTTTTAAGTATTATTCATCATTTGATCAAGGGTTGATCATGATTCATCAAGGATTGCTCACAATTCATCAAGAACCAAAAGTTGCTAAATTTGGGTTTTGCAGGAAAAGTCAACTCAACTTTGACCAAGCATAACTTTCTCATACTTTATGATAAATGACCCATCCAAAGCTCATTTTTAATAGGATGCAATTCTATACAATCCATCTTAATCTACCAAGTTCAAAATATTCACTCGCAAGAAGTTATGAATTTGGACATTATAGGCCATTTTGAAAAGTCAACAAAAACACCATTTTTTTCAAAGCTTCATACATGAACATGGAGTACCAAATTGAGATGAGACCAAAAGGGTTGCTTATAGGACATCTCAAGATTTCTAAAGAGTCCAAGAAGACCTTCAAAGAGTCAAAATTGAGGAAGTTATGCATTGGTGAAGTTGACCCTTTTTGTAAAATTGTCAAAAGTCAACTATGCCTCAAATTGCAATTTTTGCTAAGTGGGCCTAATCTTTTGCACTTGTTTTGAGTTGGTAGCATGGTCCACGAGTCCTACCTCTTCCCACTTGTCTTTATCTTATTTTTATTATTTATTTTGATTTTTATATGAATTAAATCAATTTAAATCAAAACAAATCATAGAAAATCCAAATCATTGAAACCTCAAGATATTGTGCATGTTTCAGGTTCTATATCCAGCTAGCAAAAGATTGAAATCGTGCAAAGCCTTTGTGTGCACAAAAGGATTGGTTTTGACCTATTTTTAGAAATATTTTCAAGTGAATCAAATCCAAATCAAAAGCTATAATGGAGGAAGATTGAGAGCATAATTTTAAACCTAATTCATTCCTCAGTATATAGGGAACATTTGCAGACAAAAAACACAGGGTTTTGGAGGCGCAAAAAGGCAGAGCAAAACTTGAAAAAACAAAGAAAAGTGGCAATTTGTTTTGGTACTTCTAGGCATCTTCAAGGTCTCCTAGCCATCTCATTCGATTCCTGGGATCACAAGCAAGCTATACCAATCAAGAACAAGTCTTTTTCAGCGCTAAAAACCACTGTAAGTCAGTCACGACCTTGAACTTTTTTTGAATTCGAGTTGCATGATTCTGGAACTTATAGCATGAAACAATTGTATATTCTTGTTCCTTAATACATTTGCAAGCTATCTATAACATTCAATTGCATTTTTGTGGACTATATTAAGATTTTCCATTACTAGGGTTTTATGCTTCGTTTTAGGATCTTTTGATGCAGGAAAAATTGGCCCCCAAGAAGGGAACCATCGTGCTCAGCAGGCCAAGACGAGTTGATTCATGGCCTTAGATTTTATTTATCTTACTTGTGTTTGATTTTGAGAATTACAGGGTTTGTAGTGACGGACGTTGTCCGTAGGTAAAGGTCTTCAAACCTTTTAGCCACAGAGAGAGGACAGGGATGATGGCGTGGCATCACCCTACTCGTCCATTTGAATTTCCGCGCGAATTTCTCTTTATTTCGCTTGTTTATAATATGATAATTATTTTTTATGTTGTATACAACTAACGCACGCAACTCAGTTGGTTGTAAGGTGAGTGGAGAAAGCCATGGGGCCTGGGTTCGATCCCAGGTCCCCCAATTATTTCATATTATTTTCCTTTCCATAATCAGGCGCGTGCATAGGTGGGATGACCACCATGGTCCATCATCATCCAACCATCCAGGTGTCCAAGAAGCCAGATCTGATGGCTATCATGTGAAAGACCACCAACACCTTGGTCAATGCACAACAGGGAATATGGGCAAGTCAACGTGGATCACTTGTTTTGGGCCCAGAAAATTGTTATCCACACCCCTTCAATTGTTGTCCACAGGCCCAAATCTCTTTTCTTTTTCTCTTTATATTTTCTTTATTAATTTATTTATTTATTTTTACTAACATCAAAATTAATTTCTTTTTTTAATAAAATCACAAAAATAACTTTTCATCCAATTAGATTTAGGATATTTATTTTTATACAAAAATTAATTGAATTAGGTTATTTAATTTTAGGTAACTTTAATATCTTTTTGTAAATAAATTTAAAAAAATTAGAAACTTAGGGTTTTAATAATTTAATTCTATTTTCTTTTTTTCTTAAAAAGATAACCAAAAATATAAAAAATAGGTCATGTAAATTATTTTCTTTAATTAATTTAATTATTAATTAATTTTGTGTTTAATCTAAAAACCTTATTCTTTTCCTTAAGTAATTAAAAAATAATAATTTCTTCTTTCGATTAGGTTAGACGGGGTCAAAACCCTAGTTTTCTCTCGTTCTCGATTCACCGCGCTTTTATTTATTTTTACCATATTAATGTAATTGCTCACAAGTTGTAATAGATTAATTAGGATTTTTCTCCTTTCCATTTATCGTTTTGACGGGTTGTTTTTGGCTATGTAATTAATACCGAAGCCTTGTAATAGCGTAGCTTTACTTTCGGCATTTTAAATTCCGCAAAATATTAACTGTTAGATGTATGAATATTAGGAATGCATGAAAAGAATGTATGATTAACTTTAAAACGGTTAGCTAACCCTAAATTTGAAAAGATAATAAACTTGAAATCGAATCACTCGCACATGCGCACTCCTAAGGTATACTCTCACTTCGGTTGCCTTCGATAAACGATCATTAAGTATAGGATGTTTTAGTGGTCGCTCTCTTGTCTAAACAAAGATCAAAGTCCCGTTCAGAAAAGTTGCCTCGGAATGGTTGCCTCAGATACTGTTGCCTCGAATATTAATCTTAATACATTAGGGTTACTACCAAGACGTCCTAGCATTGCTTTGGTGATCGTACGTCCCTTTCGAATTGACCCTTAAAACTCCAACGACGGTGCTACCTACTCGTTAATAGTGGGATAGCGCTGTCTAAAGGAAATGAACATAGAACGATTCTTTTTTCGAGTAGGTAGATGCTAGTAGGTACTTGCTCAAACAAAGAAACATTTTTCACACTTACACTCTTTTCAAACAAGTTTTCAAAAAACACTTCGTAACACTCTTGAAGACAAGAGCAAGGGTTAAATCGAAGTCAAACAAAAACTTTTTCAAATCAAACACACACAAGCAATTTTTAAAATGATGAGCAAGTACCTAAGAGCCCGTGGAAAACCACAGATAGAAAGGGTGCTAATACCTTCCCTTTCTATAATCTACCCCCCTTACTCAGAAAATCTCAAAAAAGGAATTTTTCTATGCTTTTTTCCTTTCCCGTTAGATAAAATAAAATTCGGTGGCGACTCTTGCTTACCGCGACATTTTGCAAACACAAACGCAAAACGCAAACCAGCATTTCAAAACAGTCCCAGTTCTGGCCACCGTATCACAGAATTGGCGACTCTGCTGGGGAATTAATAAGTGGGGTATACCTTAGGATTAGTTCATCATATTTTCTTCTATTGTTTGATTTGATTGCTTTATCTTTGTGGGCTTTGTATCGGGAGTTACTTTAAGATCCTAACCCATATCTGGGGAACACCTTTTAGGTAAGTAGCAATAAACTGTGAGGGAACTGTACGGCATAGACCGATACGGTTGAAGCAGTAGCTACGTTGATGTGGCACATTAGTTGGTACCGGTATCCCTTGTGGAGAAACAAGGAGAATACGGGGCTGCTATATGGGTCGTTAAGCATCAACTGACCTTAGAACCTATAATTGACCAACTTGGCCATAGGAAGTAGTGAGATAGCCGGCCTCGGTATAGAGCTGAGAACTGGTTGATACTCGATACTACACTCATTGAGACCATACTCTCGAGATAGTTCCGGCTGCAAGAAAAGATTGCGTGAGCTGAAACCATGACCGATGGAGGACGGTCAGTGATATTGAGAACCTCTAGAACCCGGTTACTATTATTAGGACAGGTTGAAACCAACTGAACTTCAAGAGGGTAGTACCTAGACTCCATGCAAGCCTGAAACTTAAGGGCTATTGTGTGACTTATTTGCCTTTACCATGTCTGTTACCTGCTATACCTGTTGTGTGTTTTATCATGACATCATGCATCATGACATGGCATGCATACTTCACTACTCTAACCATTTCAAAGACCGAGGGGATTTATCTTTGTTCTGTTTTGCAGATTATGGCTTTAGTACGCAGAAACACTATTCGAGTTAACTTCGTGCAAATGCCTGCTCAGCTCAGAGAGTTAGTCTCAAAGGTTTCTGATACTTTTTCATTCATTAGAAGACATGGTCAGCTTCTTAGTTTGGTTTCCTCCAGGCTTGATGAGCAAATGATGAGTGTGCTTTTCCAGTTCTTCGATCCGGTGCATCATTGTTTCACCTTCCCGAATTATCAGCTAGTTCCTACTTTGGAAGAGTTTTCTCATTTGTTGGGTATATCCATCCTCGAGCAGATGCTCTTCATAGGTTTAGAAGAGACTCCTAGGCCAGAAGACATTGCTTCAGCTTTACACTTGAAAAAGGCTGACGTAGTGTCTAATTGAGAGACATGGAGCGGGGTTAAAGGTTTCTTGGCCAAGTTTCTAATGGATCAAGCTCAACAGTTCTGGGATAACTTAGACTTTCAAGATTTTGAAGACATCTTGGCTCTCCTCATCTATAGTTTGGTTCTTTTCCCGAATCCATATTCCTTCATAGATGTGAACACGGTTAAGATCTTCTTGTCTCGTAATCCAGTGCCTACTCTTTTGGGTGATATTTTACATGCTCTCTATACTCGTACTGTGCGAAGAAGGGGGACCCTCATGTGTTGCACGCCGCTGCTGGCGAGGTGGTTTATTTCGCACCTCCCCAAGTCTGTATTGAAGAATGAGGAAGGTGTAGGATGGGCTTATAGAATCATCTCCCTTGCTCATACGGACATTCTATGGAGTTTTAAGGATATGGAAAGAGTAGTTGTTATTGATCAATGTGGGGAATACCCTAATGTCCCGTTGCTTGGAATTAGAGGGGGTATAACCTACAGTCCTTGCTTGGCTTTACGACAGTTTGGTCGCGCTCGGAGAGACAGTCCTCATGAGCTACTTCTTACAGACATTGTCTTTGACTACAAGGGGGACGTGGATGAGCATCACCAAAGGTTTATACGAGCCTGGAGCATGGTAAACAGGTCTGAACCTCAAAAGCTAGGACTAAAGACTTCTCTCCCTATGCAACCTTATCTCCAGTGGGTTCGAGCCCGTGCTCAAAAGCTGGGGATGCCTTATGAAGCTGTTTTGCCAGTAATTGTGGAGCATACTAATGAAGAAGGGGTTCCTTATACCATGCTTTATCCCTACATGCCTACTGATCTTGGGGAATTAAAGAGATCCTGGATTCAGCTGAAGGAAGAAAGGGATACCTACAGAGAGAAGTATCATGAGCAGGAGAGGAAGATCTTGTAGCTTACAAGGTAGCTTGAGAATGAAAGGACGATCAATGATTATGTCAGCACGAAGGGAAAGCGACCATGGGATTTCTGACGTCTTTTATTGTTTCTAGTTTAGATTTTCTTTTCAGTTTATTTCTTTTGTAACGCCTTGAAGGCATTGATAAACATTGTTACACGTTTAAATCTAATAAAGTGTGTTTTATTTTGTTTTACAAATTTAAATCTCCCAAAGTCTTCAAAATCATTTCATACGCATTCCATTACCATGCACCTCATTATAGGTATCATTACAGGTTTCTCATCTTCTTCGCTATTTATTTCAGCACAGAATGTCTTCTAAAATACCTACTGATCAAGCAATCAAAGCTCTTCAAGCACATAATGCCCAGTTCCAAGAGATGTTCTTGAACTTGGCCAAAGGGCAGCAGGATTTGAAGACTCTCATCTTGAAGGAGAAGAAGAAGAAGAAGAAGAAGAAGAAGAAGAAGGTGGTTCTGCTGAATATGGGTCACATATTTGGGAATAGGTTGCGATAGGAAGCTGATCTGTCTATTCATCTGGAGGAGGAGAGAATCAAGAGGAAGGAAAGGGTCCTAGTCCTGTAGTCTCTGATAATGACACTGATTTTGATGAAGAACAGTATCCTCCTGCTGAGGATAAGTATAAGCAACTCGAAGACCGTTTGAGTGCAATGGAGATTCAGAAGATCCTTGGGTTAGACTTCAGAGATCTAGGACTAGCGTCTGGGGTGGTGATCCCTCACAAGTTTAAAGCTCCTATATTTGCTAAGTATGATGGATTATCTTGTCCAAAGCTTCATCTCCGCTCATACGTCAGAAAAATTCAACCCTATACTGCTGATAGAAACCTGTGGGTTCATTTATTTCAAGATAGTCTATCAGAGACTCGACTTGAATGGTTCTATCAATTGGAAGGAGCTAATGTCCGCAACTGGGAGGACCTTGCTGCTGCTTTTTACAAGCAATAACAGTATAACACCGACCTTGCTCCCACGCGTACTCAACTTCAGGGTATGTCTATGGGTAAATGTGAAGGCTTTAAGGACTATGCTCAGAAGTGGAGAGATCTGGCTGGAAGAGTCCAACCCCCTCTGTATGATAGGTAGTTGGTGGATATGTTTCTTGGGACTTTGTCTGGTCCATTTTTCAACCATTTGATCGGTAATTCATTGTCTGGATTTACCGAATTGATTTTGACTGGAGAGAGAGTAGAAGCTGGTATCAGAAGTGGCAAGATACAGAAAGGTACTTCATCAAGTATAGAAAAGAAGCCTTTCAGAAAAGAAGCTAGTGCAGTTTAAAGCTCAAGGAGCCAAAACCGGCCTGAACTCCGCCAAGCAGTTAATGCGGTAGTAATATCAAGACCCACTGTTGCCCCACAACGTAACAATCAGCAAAGAGTAGAGAGACCGCAAAGACAATATACTCGGCTCAGTATGACCTTATCTCAAATTTTACTGCAGTTATTGAAGACCAACTTGATAACTCTGAGGGAAGCCCCGAAGAATCCCAGTACTACATCACCGCTGTATAATTCGAACGCCCGCTGCGCCTATCACTCCGATAGCCCAGGGCATGATACCAACAACTGCTGGGCCTTGAGGAATAAGGTGCAAGATTTGATTGAAGCTAAAGAAATTGAGTTTGATGCACCGGAAAAGCCTAACGTCATGACTGCTCCTATGCCCACGCATGGAGTAAATGCTGTGGATGATGATTCATTTGTGGCCTTTGTGGAAGACATTTCTATTCCGTTGATGACAGTAAAGAAGAACCTATTGTTGGCCGGTTTATTTCCGGGCTGTGGCGAAGGTTTCCACCTATGTTCAATCCTGCCTGCTGGCTACCGTTTATTGAAGTCAGGTGTTCAATGCCTGATGGATAATAAAGAGATCCTGTTCGAGAAAACTTTGATGTCGTTGATTCCTGTTGAAGATGTTTCTATCATAACCATTTCCACCAATCCTTCCAAGACTTCCTCGAGAAATCCTGTTAGGATTACATCTGTTCCAAGAGTTGCTCCATTGATCATTACTATTCCTGGTCCTATCCCATACACTTCGGATAAGGCTGTCCCGTGGCACTATGGGGCCGATGTGTATTATCATGAGATCAAACAAGACTTGAAGGTTAAAGAAGCTGATACTGATGTCAGCAATATTGTCGGGGCTAGCAAAGTCACCCGAAGCGGAAGACTCTTCTCTCCTGAGATTTCCCCTCCAACTGTTCAAAAGCCTGTTGCTATTCCATCTGCCAGTACATCAGCCACTGTCCCAATACATATTCTAGTTATCACCCCCGTCGCTGAGTCATCTGACGCTCGGGGCAAAGAGATCACAAGTGAGCCTGCTCGGATGAAGGAACCTAAGAAGATTGTTGTAGAAACCTCTAGACAGGAGATAGAGGAAATTCTAAAGATTATCAAGAAGAGCGACTACAACATGGTCGAGAAGCTGGGGAAAACCCTGTCCAAGATCTCCATGTTATCCTTATTGTTGTGCTCAGAAGCCCATGCAAAGGCTTTAATTGCTTTCCTTAAAACTGCGCATGTGCGGCAGGAAGCATCTGCTGATCAATTCAAAGACTGTGTGGCTAGTTTAACCGTTGACAACGGTTTGGGTTTCTCTGACGCAGATCTGACTGCCAAAGGAAGGAATCACAATGACGCTCTGCATGTTTCGATCGAGTGCAGGGGCACTACTCTGGCCCATGTACTGGTGGATACTGGGTCCTCATTAAATGTTTTACCCAAGAAGGCATTAGATCGGTTGGATTGTGAAGGTTTGGTTCTAAAGCCGAGTAATATTGTGGTTAGGGCCTTTGACGGGTCCAAAAGGATGGTGCACGGGGAGGTGGATGTCCCTGTTAAAGTTGGCTCTCAGACTTTCGCATCTACGTTCTATGTGATGGACACCCGACCATCCTATTCTTGTTTGTTGGGTCGCCCGTGGATTCATAAGGCTTGGGCAGTGACTTCTACACTCCATCAGATGTTGAAATATCCTGTAAAAGGGAAGATTGTTACGGTACGAGGAGAAGAGGAGTACATGGTGAGCCACCTTAACTCTTTTAAGTATATGGAGATGGATGGGGAGTTCATCGAAACCCCGTGTCAGAATTTTGAAGAGGTCCCCCAGACTCTGGCATCGACTGAAGTTGCTATTGAAGAACCTCCAATGAAGATGGCTTCCCTCAAGGATGCCAGGGCTGTTATTGAAAAAGGTGGGTGTGCAAATTGGGGTCAACTCCCTGACTTTGCACACAAATCTGACAAGTTTGGTTTGGGCTTTACTGTAGAGGCTCAAAGGGTTGTTCGGCGTGCATGGATTGGAAGACCTCCCCTGCGTATCAATAATCCGGGAGTGAATGCAATTGAAAACGATGAAGAAAAGTGAGTTTGATAGCTGGATTTACCCGACTACCGACGGTGGATTGAACAATTGGACGGCGAAAGACTTCGTGCCTGTTTCTTTTATTACACAGTAATAGACTTTTGTTTGAGATTTGTAACAGACAATTTGAAACTTTACGGCCCGGTGCCTTGCCCGAGGTACCTTGGCTTTGTTTGTGAGGGCTTACTGTTTGTCATTTCCATATATCATCAATAAAGAATTGGACGTTTTCTTGCATTACAAATTTTGCGCTCCTTGTTTTTCTTTGCTATCTTGCACTTTATCAAAACAACTATTGTCTTGCACACACTCACATATCATAATGCAGATCCACATCCACTTTGGATCCCACTGATAACGACTATGCTACTGCCAATTATGACTTCAAAAGTCCGATCAACCAAGCCGAGGACAAAGGTGAGGATGATTGTGAAGTGCCTGGGGAACTTTCTAGACTATTACTACAGGAAGAGAGGGCCATACAGCCCCATGAAGAGCCAATGGAATCAGTAAATTTGGGTACAGAAGAAGACAAGAAAGAGGTCAAGATAGGTGCAAATCTGGAGCCTAGTGTCAAGCAGCGGTTGATACAGATGCTACGTGATTATGTTGATATCTTTGCTTGGTCTTATGAAGATACGCCTGGGTTGGACACCGACATTGTGGTTCACCGCCTACTAACTAAAGAAGACTATCCTCCAGTGAAGCAGAAAGTTCGCCGAATGTGCCCCGAGATGTCTGAGAAAATCAAAGTTGAGGTCATGAAACAGTTTGATGCCGGTTTTCTAGCAGTTACTTCTTACCCGCAGTGGGTTGCCAACGTGGTTCCAGTGCCGAAGAAAGATGGTAAGGTACGAATGTGTGTGGACTATAGGGATCTGAATAGGGCAAGCCCCAAGGATGATTTCCCTCTTCCTCACATTGACGTTCTGGTCGACAACACCGCGCAGCATAAGATCTTCTCCTTTATGGATGATTTTTCTGGTTACAATCAGATTAAGATGGCTCCCGAAGACATGGAGAAGACGACTTTAGTTACGTAATGGGGTACCTTTTTCTACAAGGTGATGCCGTTTGGATTGAAGAATGCTGGGGCAACGTATCAGCGCGCCATGGTTGCTTTGTTCCATGACATGATTCATCATGAGATCGAGGTATATGTTGACGACATGATTGCAAGGTCCCAAATTGAAGAAGAACATCTTGACCATCTCCAGAAGCTATTTGACAGGTTAAAGATGTACAAGCTGAGGTTAAACCCGAACAAGTGCACCTTTGGAGTAAGGTCTGGTAAACTGTTGGGTTTCATCGTTAGTGATAAAGGCATTCAAGTGGATCCTGCAAAGGTAAAGGCTATACAGGAAATGCCATCTCCCCGAACAGAAAAGGAAGTCAGAGGCTTTTTGGGACGTCTGAACTACATTGCCCGATTCATTTCACACCTGACTACTACTTGTGAACCAATCTTCAAGCTGTTGAAGAAAGATCAAGTGGTAAGATGGAATGATGAATGTCAAGCCGCTTTCGAAAGGATTAAAGAATATCTCCAAGAGCCACCTATTATGTTGCTTCCAGTTGAAGGAAGACCTTTGATCTTATACTTGACAGTACTCGACAATTCAATGGGGTGTGTGCTGGGGCAGCATGACGAGTCTGGCCGAAAAGAGCATGCTATTTACTACCTTAGCAAAAAGTTTACCGACTGTCAGACCCGATACTCACTGCTTGAGAAAACTTGCTGCGCTTTGGCATGGGCTGCTCGCCGGCTGAGACAGTATATGCTGACTCACACTACTCTATTGATATCAAAGATGGACCCAATAAAGTATATCTTCGAAAAGCCTGCCTTGTCCGGAAGAATAGCGAGATAGCAGATGATCTTGGCTGAGTATGACATCCAATACACAACCCAAAAAGCAATCAAGGGGAGTGTGTTGGCGGATCATTTAGCGCATCAGGCCGTGGATGATTACCAGTCTATGAATTTCGAGTTTCCGGATGAGAACATCATGTTGGTGACTGACTGTGAAACACCTGGACCGGATGAAGGACCTGAGGAAGGATCCCGATGGTCTATGTACTTTGATGGAGCCTCAAACGCGTTGGGTAATGGCATTGGCGCCATGATCATATCTCCTGAAGGCTGTCATACTTTGTTCACCGCCCGATTATGTTTTAACTGCACCAACAACATGGCGGAATACGAGGCATGCATCATGGGCCTTCGAGCAGCTATTGACCCGAGGATTAAGTTCCTGAGTGTGTTCAGAGATTCCGCTCTCGTGATCAGTCAGATCAAAGGCGAGTGGGATACGAAGCACCCAAATCTTATTCCTTACAAAGAGTATGTACTGACGTTGCTTCCACATTTTGAGGAGATAACCTTTGAACATTTCCCCAGAGAGGAGAACCAGTTAGAGGACGCGCTAGCTACCATGTCTTCTATGTTCAAGGTCAGGTGGGACAATGAAGCTCCCCAGATCACCATTGAGAGGTTGGACGAGCCCGCATATTGCTGTGACATCGAGACTGAAGAGGTAGTAGATAAACCCTGGTTCCACGAGGTAAAGAAGTATCTTGAGGATCAGGAGTACCCCGAGGGTGCATCTGTTAATGATAAGAAGTTCTTGAGGAGGTTCGCTACTAAGTTCTTCATCAGCAACAATATCCTTTACAAGCATAACCATGACTCAACCTTACTGCGATGTGTGGATAAGAACGAGGCAGAAAAGATCATGGCAGAGTTGCATGAAGGTACTTTCGGAACTCATTCCAGTGGACACACTATGATCGGTGGAAATAGAACTGACTGTTTTGGAATGCTGGTTCGCGTTTGCGTTTCGCAAAATGTCGCGGTAAGCAAGAGTCGCCACCGTCTTTTATTTTCTCCAACAAGGAAAGGACAAAAGCACATCAAAATTCCTTTTCGAGATGTTTCTCGGGTTCGGGAGGTAGATTATAGAAAGGGAAAGTGTTAGCACCCTTTCTATCCGTGGTTATCCACGGGCTCTTAGGTACTTGCTCACTATGTTTTCAAAAAGTTTTGCTTTTCTTGTGTTCGTGGGTTTTGAAAAGAGTTTTGTTTGAAAACTTCAATTTAACTCTTGTATCTGTCCTCAAGAGTGTATGAAGTGTTGTTTGAAAACTTTTGTCAGAAAAGTGTAGGTGCGAAAAGTATTTTTGTTTTGAAAGAGCAAGTACCTGAGAACCTCTACCTACTCAAAAGAAATTAAGCTGTGTAAATGTCCTTTAGACAGTATTATCCCACTATTGAGAAGTAGGTAGCACCGTCGTTGGAGTTTTCGGGTCAATTCGATTATAGGGACATGTGGTCACTAAAGCAATAGTAGGACGCCTTAGCGGTAACCCTAGTGTCTTAGATCGTTTTATCCGAGGCAACCGTTTCGAGGCAACTTTGATCTTTAGACAGGAGGGCGACCTCTAAAACACCCTATACTCAATGACCACGTCGAGGCAACCAAGTGAGGCGTACCCTAGGAGTGGCATGTGCGAGTGTGTCAGGTTTCAATTATGTTATCTTTGTACAGGTTATGGTGAGCTACGATTGATTTTATTTTAAGAGAGATCTTGTCATGCATAGCCTAGTTAGTATACATCTAGCAGTTAATAGTTGCGGAAAATAAAACTAAACTATTACAAGGCGTCGGGTATTTACATCGCCAAAAACAAACCCTTGAAAAAGTAAATTGCGGGAAATTAAATGAAAGCGATAAATAAGATCCTAATTAAAGCTATTACATCCTCGGAGCAAATACAATTATATGATAAAAAATTATGAATCAAGAATAATCACACGCGCGAGAAAAATTGGATCGGAGAGTTTTTTAGGGTTTTGACCCTTTTTGAGAAAGAAAGAGATTTTTGGTTATTTTGCATTTAATTAAATTAAACCTAGACTAATTAATTAATTAAATAAAAGAAAGATATTTTTTTTGAGTTTTTTTATGTTTTTAAGGAAATAAAATAAAATGATTAAATATATTAAAAACCCTAATTCTACACTAATTTTAAATTATTGCAAAAAAGTTAGAATTAACCTAATTAAAACTAAATTAATTAATTACTTATTTATTTACAAAAAATAACTAATTAAATTTAATAAATAAAAATATTAGATTTATTTGATGTTTTCTGATTTTAAAAAAATGTTAATTGTTTTAGTTAGTAGTTAATTAAAAATTAATAAAAACAAATTAAATAAATAAAATAAAAAGAGAAGAGGAAATAAACCCAGGGGGTGCTGGCCCAAATCAGGAGGTGATTCTGGAATTCACAAGGCCCAATTGCTGCAAGCCTTTTTGACTTTTGTGATTATCCACACGCCTGTTGACTAGGGACTATGGTAGTCATCATCTTTGGCCACTGGATCTTGGCCTGAAGCCACATGGCGTGCTGGGATTTGAAGCATATGGTAGAACATCTCCTGGGCATAGCATGGGAATTCCTGAAGAGAAAAATTAAATAAACGTTTGGGGGACCTGGGATTCGAACCCAGGTCCCAATAGCTTTTCCATCCATCTGCTTGCCAACTCAACTAGCGTGTTTCTTTGTTAACATAATAAGATGAAATTATTATATATGAAAACAATTAAAACGCTGTAAATAAAAAAAGTAAACGCGCGCTTTTCAAATAAGCCAATGGGATGCTAACACCTCATCATCTTCTTCGTTTGTCCTGTATAATTAACATCAGATAGCGGGGGTTTTCAACCTCCACTAACTCCTGCAAGGAAAAATAGCGAATAGAACCACAGTAAGCATAAATATTTTGTGAGGTATGGGTTGTGTTCGTCCTGGTCTCACGATTCAGTCATGTATCTCACTAGTCCTAATTTTCCCTGGTTCAGAAAGCCCTAATTTAAAGCTCAAGAACCCTAAAAATTCAGTCATGGCATTCTTCGATTCAGGGTGCTATGGTTCAATTAAATCATTCCATTAGCTTTGTTCAGTCTCTAGCAATGCAAATCAATCAAAAAAATAGGTTAAATGCGCATGAATTAAGATATATAATTCTGAATAAGAAGTGAAATCGTGGGACTGTATGCAACGATTCCTTGAGCTTCAATGCCTGAATTTGATTGTAAAACGTTCCTGGAACCTCCTGCAATGTATTTGGATGAATACAACGCCTTGAATTGGCCTAAATTGCAAGAACAGGTTTTCACTTTTCTTGAAATTTCTGGAATATGACAGGGTTGTTTCTGCAGCTTTCAATCGTGTGCTAGGGTATGGTTAGCTTGCTTATGTATAGGAGAAACAAATTAGGTCAAAGTTTTGGATCCAATCCATGTGCATTGATGTTTAAATCTTTGATTGAAAATCAAATATTCTTGATTTTTCATGATTGAACAATGTTGCCAAATTTAGATTTTTTTTGTATCTTTGACTTGTGCACGAATTTGCCAGCATGTTTTGATCATATTTACTTCACAACTTGATTTAAAAAACAAATCTTCTATTTTCTTATGATTTAAATCAATTAAATGAATTAATATGTATTAAAAATCCATTTAATTAATAAAAATAAGAAAATAAATCCAATTCATCTTGGTGGGTCGTGCATAGGTCATGGGTGAAGTTTCAAGAAGAGATTTGAGGCCCATTAGCAAAAAGAAGGTGTTTTGAGCAAAGTTGACTTTTGCAAATTCATGAAAATTTCCCAACTTCTCCAATGCACAACTTGCTCAATTTTGATCATATGACCATGTTCTTGGACATTTTGGAAAGCTCTTGAAGTCCTCTAACCAATGCCTTTGGTCCCATGTCATTTGGATTTACCAATCTCAAGTTATGGCCTTTGACTCAAAGTGTACTTTTGTTGACTTTTGAATTTGACCTATAATGTAAAAATTGGTAACTTCTTGTGAGAGTATTTCTTGAACTTGGAGTGTGAAGATGGATTGTAGAAAATTGCATCCTCTTCAAAATGAGCTTTGGATGGAATTTTTCTGATAAACCATGAAAGAGTTATGCCCTGGTCAAGGTACAGTTGACTTTTCTACTGTCCAAAAATAGTAACTTTTTGCACCTTGATGATTTTTGAGCTATTCTTGTGGAATCATGATCAAGACTTTATCAAATGATGATTGTGAACTCAAAGTAAGATGTTGACCAAAAATTCTGCCTTTTGACTGCAAAAATGACCATTTTGCCCTTGAAGTTGACTGTGGATCAAATGGGGCTTTTGACTGTGCAAACTGGCACTGTGAGTCTTGAATCTTGGCATGTAGGTGCTTGAGGATGTATATAGGCCTATGATACTTGATTGAACCATTAAGAACCCCAAATTCCTTGAAATAAACAAAACCCTAATTTTAGCTGTCTACTGCTTAGGAGATGGCTTGACTGTCTAACTCTTGAGCAATCTTGAACCATTTGGAGATGATTCTTGACATATCTTGAGGAATATGGGAGGGAAAATTTTGGGGTACAAAAGTTGCCCCTGTTCAATTTTCTTAGACCTGAGGATATAGATTGGCTGTCGAGCCTTTCGTGATCCGAAGGTGGAGGATAATTGAACACTAGAGTGCCCAGAAATTTGCACTCACATGGTGTGGTGTCAGCAATGTGATGTCGGAAATGGGCTTACAGATGCCATTTGGAGAGAGGATGGATAGGAAGATGGGCTTATAGATGCCATCTGGAGATTGTTTGTTGAATTGTAATTTTGTAAGTTGAAAGAAGGAACTTGTGTAGGATTGCCTGATGATGAGTCCGTGTAAAACTGCATCTTGGAAGGAAGGAAACCTGTGTAGGGTTGACTGATGATGAGTCCGTGTAAAACTACATCTTGGAAAGAAAGAACCTGTGTAAGGTTGACCGATGATGAGTCCGTGTAAAACTGCATCTTGAAGAGAGGGAACCGGTGTAGGGTTGCCTGATGAGGAGTCCGTGTAAAACTTCATCTAGAGTTGAGAAGGAACCGGTGTAGGGTTGTTTCGGGATAAGTTTGTGTGAAACTTCATCTGAAAGAGAAGGAACCGGTGTAGGGTTGCTTCATGATGGTCAAGTAGATAATTGTCCTGTCTGGTTTCAGGTATTAACCTACAATTCGTCGTCCACAGAATTTTCCTGGCTTGTTACAGGTATTAATCTGGAACTTGAAAAGGTTGGCCGATGAGATAGTTGTCCTGGCTGGTTACAGGTATTGATCTCTGACCTGAGAAAGAAAGATGGTTTTCCTGGCTTGTTACAGGTATTGATCTTCAATCTCTTCGTGTAGGTGGTTTTGCTGGCTGGTCTCAGGTATTAACCTACAATCAGTCGTCCACAGAATTTTCCTGGCTTGTTACAGGTATTCATACGAAACTTAAGAAAGGTTGATGGTAGCCATCTTTTGATTGACCTTTTCCTGAAAAGGAAAAACATTAGCTGTGTGCAATGTCATGATGCATGAACTGCATGATGTCAAGATGTTCTCAAGAATAAATGAGATTTGTGTTGTATGATGCGTATGCATGTCATGATGTATGAAAATGTGATGTTTTAGCTGGGGAAAATAAATCCCGGAGCTGCTGGAGAATAGAGTTGGATTCTTCGTTTCCGCTGGGGATGATGGACGAAGGTCATCAACTTGCAGGAGAGGATAACTCTATTGGGGAATAAACTGATGAGGAGATTACTCCGAGGGGAATACTCTGTGGGAAATACTCTGTGGGGAGGAGATGCTTTGCTGAGATTTTAACGATAACTCCGCTGGGGATTCCGTTGATAAGCTCCGTTGGGGATTTTGATGATGAACTCCGCTGGGGATAGAAAGAACTTCGCTGGGGATGATCTTTCAGTTGCAACATGATGAGGATAACCCAGTTAGACTCTTGTGGGAACAACCTTCTGAATATGGTTGGGGAGATACATTTGCACTCTGCAGGGGACAAGCTTCAAGAATCTACTGGGGAAGATGATTCAACGCTGGCGGGGAAGCTTTTTTAGACTGCGCTGGGAAATGGTTCCACTGGGGGTATCCGGTATTCCGCCGGGGAACATTCTTATATTCTGTCGAGGAATATTAAGACTACCGGGGATGCTTGCTGAGGAATATCTGTATACTCCGCTGGGGAATATTAAGATCTACCGGGGATACCCAACTTTTTAGGGCTGACGGTAGGCTAACTCTGCTTAGGGAGAGCATTGCTGATTCGTTCATAGTTGCAAGGCTCAGTGGGGAGAGCTACCATTACTGCCTTACTCTTGGGGAATGAAGGTATATTGGCCATATTCTTCAGCCGAATCTACTTTGTACCTGGGTGGACAGAGAAACTAGATCGCTTAGTCCTTTGTTTTGCATGCAAATATTTATGATCAGCAGTTAATGTCAAATGCATATATCAAAAATGAACATTGGACGTTCTTTGCAAAACAAAACAGGTAAAGGAAAAACAATTTGCGATTTGTCTGAAAAATGAACTTGTATTGATTTTGAAATTTGCCTGTAAATAGGCGTTTTTGTACAAGAGGATGACATCCTAGTAAGAGAACACTGCCGAACAAATAGGATTTATACAGTTTGTAAAAAAGAAAACAAAACAGCTATGTGAAAAATCCCACTGGGTTCCAACTCTGATATCGCCTTTATGTCTTCAAGCATCTCATCACTTTGCTGCTTAGTTGGAGATGAAGCTGATTGACTGGTGTCGTCTGAGCCTGATAGTTGCTACCGAAGTCTGGATGCAGGGTGATCGAATGAGACATAGTATTACGCTTATCCCTGACTTTTGCCTGGACCTCCCTTTCGGGTTTTCAGTCCACCGGGATACCCATTTTTGCCCAAGCCGCCTTTTCAGGTTTTCGACTTGCCGGGTGTACAGATTTTTTTATATTTTCATCCCTTATTTTTGCCCGAACCCTTTTGGTTCGCCGGGAAGCCCTTATTTTTGCCTAGGCCAATCGACCTAGCGGGTCTTTAATCATGCGTAGTATTTTTCCACTATGTCTGCATTGGCGGGGTGAGGAAGGTCGTCACCATCCATGGTGGTTAGAATCATTGCTCCTCCTGATAAGATGTTCTTAACCACAAATGGCCCTTCGTATGTAGGGGTCCATTTGCCCCTGGGATCACCTTGAGGTAGAATGATGCACTTAATTACCAGGTCCCCGACTTGATACTCTTGTCGTCTGACTTTCTTGTTAAATGCCTTGATCATCCCTTTTTGGTACGTCTGACCATGACATATAGCAGTGAGTCTCTTTTCGTCGATTAGGTTTAGTTGATCAAGCCGGGTATGGATCCAGTCATCTTCTCTTAAACCCGCATCCTTCATGATCCGGAGAGAGGGTATCTGAACTTCAATGGGCAGGACTGCCTCCATGCCGTATACCAAGGAGTAGGGTGTTGCCCCTGTTGACGTCCGTGTTGAGGTACGGTACCCATGAAGAGCAAATGGTAACATCTCGTGCCAATCTTTGTAGGTCACTGTCATCTTCTGCACAATCTTCTTAATGTTCTTATTAGCCGCTTCTACAGCCCCATTCATCTTCGGCCGGTAGGGAGAAGAGTTGTGGTGTTGTAGCTTGAATTGCTCGCAGAGCTCAGTGATCATCTTGTTGTTAAGATTGGTACCATTATCCGTAATGATCCTCTCTGGTACACCGTATCGACAGATCAGGTTGTGCCGAATGAACCGTGCCACGACGTTCTTGGTTACGGTAGCAAAGGAAGCTGCTTCGACCCACTTTGTAAAGTAATCAATCGCTACCAGGATGAAGCGATGCCCGTTGGATGCCGTAGGTCGGATCTCTCCGATCATATCAATGCCCCACGTTGCAAAAGGCCAAGGTGCTGTCATGACGTTCAAAGGAACTGGAGGAATGTGCACCTTATCAGCATAGACCTGGCATTTGTGACACGTCCGAGAATGTTGATAACAGTCGGCTTCCATTGTGGACCAGTAATATCCTGCCCGAAGGATTTTCTTTGCCATGGTATGTCCACTGGAATGGGTCCCGAAGGTACCTTCATGCAGCTCTTCCATGATCCTTTCTGCTTCAGTCTTATCCACACAACGCAGTAAGGTTGAATCATGGTTTCGTTTATAAAGGATGTCATTGCTGAGGAAGAACTTTGCCGCGAACCTTCTCAGAAACTTCTTGTCATTAACAGATGCGCCCTCGGGGTATTCTTGAGCTTCCAAGTACCTCTTTACTTCATGATACCACGACTTTTCTGTTACCTCTTCAGTCTCAAGATCACAGCAATGTGCAGGTTCATCCAATTTCCAAATAATGATCCGGGGAGCCTCGTTGTCCCATTTAACTTTGAACATGGAAGACATCGTAGATAACGCGTCCTCCAACTGATTCTCCTCTCTTGGGAAATGTTCAAAGGTTATCTCCTCGAAATGGGGAAGCAATGTCAATACATACTCCTTGTAAGGAATAAGATTTGGGTGTTTCGTATCCCACTCGCCTTTGAACTGACTGATCACGAGAGCTGAATCTCCGAAGACACTCAGAAACTTGATCCTTAGGTCAATTGCGGCTCGAAGACCCATGATGCATGCTTCATAATCCGCCATGTTGTTGGTGCAGTTGAAACATAGTCGGGCGGTAAGTGGAGTATGTGAGCCTTTAGGAGATATGATCACAGCTTCAATGCCGTTACCCAAAGCATTTGAGGCTCCGTCAAAGTGCATAGACCATCGGGATCCTTCCTCAGGTCCTTCATCCGGTCCAGGTATTTCACAATCAGTTACTACCATGATATTCTCGTCTGGAAATTCGAAGTTCATAGATTGGTAATCATCCACTGCCTGATGTGCCAAATGGTCTGCCAACACACTCCCATTGATTGCTTTTTGAGTTGTGTACTGGATGTCGTATTCAGTCAAGATCATCTGCCATCTTGCTATTCTTCCGGACAAGGCAGGCTTTTCGAAGATGTACTTGATTTGATCCATCTTTGAAATCAACAGAGTAGTGTGAGTCAACATATACTGTCTTAGCCGGCGAGCAGCCCATACCAAAGCGCAGTAAGTTTTCTCGAGCAGTGAGTATCGGGTCTCACAGTCGGTAAACTTTTTGCTAAGGTAATAAATAGCATGCTCTTTTCGGCCAGACTCGTCATGCTGCCCCAGCACACACCCCATGGAGTTGTCCAGTACTGTCAAGTATAAGATTAGAGGTCTCCCTTCAACTGGTGGCATAAGAATAGGTGGCTCTTGGAGATACTCTTTGATTCTTTCGAAAGCGGCCTGACATTCATCGTTCCAACATACTACTTGATCTTTCTTCAGTAGCTTGAAGATTGGTTCACAAGTAGCGGTTAGGTGCGAGATGAATCGGGCAATGTAGTTCAGCCGTCCTAGAAAGCCTCTGACTTCTTTCTCTGTCTTGGGAACTGGCATCTCTTGTATGGCTTTCACTTTGGCAGGGTCCACTTGGATACCTTTGTCGCTCACGACGAAACCTAGCAATTTTCCAGATCTCACCCCGAAGGTGCACTTGTTTGGGTTTAATCTCATCTTGTACAACTTCAACCGGTCAAACAGCTTCTGTAGATGGTCAAGGTGTTCCTCCTCAGTTTGGGACCTCGCAATCATATCATCAACGTATACTTCAATCTCATGATGGATCATATCATGAAACAAAGCCACCATGGCACGCTGATATGTTGCCCCAGCATTTTTCAACCCAAAAGGCATGACCTTGTAGCAAAAGGTACCCCACTGAGTAACAAAAGTGGTCTTATCCATGTCTTCGGAAGCCATCTTTATCTGATTATAACCGGAGAAACCATCCATGAAGGAGAATACCTTGTGCTGGGCAGTATTGTCAACCAGAACGTCAATGTGAGGCAGAGGGAAGTCATCCTTAGGGCTCGCCCTATTCAAATCCCTGTAGTCAACACACATTCTGACCTTACCATCCTTCTTCGACACTGGAACCACATTGGCGACCCACTGAGGGTAAGAAGTTACTGCTAGGAAACCGGCATCAAATTGTTTCATAACCTCAGCTTTGATTTTCTCGGACATCTCTGGATGCATACGGCGGACCTTCTGTTTTACCGGAGGGCATTCTTCCTTGGTAGGCAGATGATGAACCACAATGTCGGTATCCAACCCAGGCATATCTTCGTAAGACCAGGCAAAAATTTCCACTTAGTCATGCAGCATCTGAGTCAACCGTTGTTTCACACTAAGCTCCAGATTTGCACCGATCTTGACTTCCTTTTTGTCTGTCTTAGTACCCAGATTTACCGTTTCCACTGGCTCTTCATGTGGCTGAATGGCCCTTTCTTCCTGAAGTAGCAGTCTTGCAAGCTCACCAGGCACTTCGCAATCATCTTCACCTTCGTCTTCGGCTAAGTTGATCGGATTTTCGAAGTCATAACTGGCAGTAGTAGAGTCGTTACCAGTGAGATCCAGAGTGGATTGGGACCTGTATATGTGAGTGTGTGTAAATAGCTGTTTTGCAATATATAATAAAGAAAGACAAGGAGCGCAAGATTTGAAATGCAAAAAACGTCCAATGCTTTTATTAATGATATATGAAAATGACACACAAAAGCCCTCACAAATGAAGCCACGGTGCCCCGGGTAAGACACCGGGCCATAAAGTTTCACAATATTGTTTGTTACAAATTCAAAACAAAAGAGTTCATTACTGGGTGATAACTGAAACGGGCATAGAATCCTTCGCTGTCCAGTTGCTTAATCCACCGTTGGTCGTGGGGTAGATCCACCTGTCGATATCAAACTCCTCATCATCATCAACCCTGATAGCATTTACTCCATGTTTGGGCATGGGGGCTGTTACAACATTAGGCCTCTCGGGCGCCTCGAACTCAACCTCCTTTGCATCGATCAGGTCTTGAATCTTATTCTTCAAGGTCCAGCAATCATCCGTATTATGCCCCGGGCTATCAGAGTGATAAGCGCAGCGGGCGTTAGGATTGTACTTTGGAGAAGTTGTATTCAGATTCTTTGGGGCTTCCCTTAGAGTCACCAAATTGGTCTTCAGCAACTGCGGCAATATCTGGGACAAGGTCATGCTGAGTCGAGTGAATTGCCTTCTAGGTCTCTCACCCCTTTGTTGGTTGTGATGCTGAGGAGCACCAGCAGATTTTGAAATGACCACCGCGTTGACAGCTTGGTGGTGTTCAGATCTATTTGGTCTCCTTGAACCATAGACATCACTATATTCTTTCTTGAAGGGTTTCTTTTCAGTGCTCGACGAGGCACCCTTCTGTATCTTCCCAGACTTGATACCAGCTTCAATTCTCTCACCAGTCAAGATAAGGTCGGTAAACCCGGCTGAAGAATTTCCAATCAAATGGTTAAAGAATAGACCAGACAGGGTCCCCAAGAACATATCCACAAGTTCACGATCAATTAAAGGTGGCTGCACCCTTCCAGCCAGGTCTCTCCATTTTTGAGCATATTCCTTAAATCCTTCACCCGTCCCTATTGACATACCCTGGAGTTGGGTACGCGTAGGAGCGAGGTCGTAATTATACTGATACTGCTTATAGAACGCAGTAGCCAAGTCCTCCCAGTTACGGATACTGGCTCCATCCAGCTGATAGAACCACTCAAGTTGAGTCCCTGAAAGACTGTCCTGGAAGAAATGGATCCACAAATTCTTGTCAGCAGTGTAAGGTTGGATCTTCCTTACATATGACCGGAGGTGGAGTTTTGGACAGGATACTCCGTCGTACTTGGCAAAGGCAGGTGCCTTGAATTTATGGGGAATCACCACCCCGGAGGATAGACCTAGATCCCCGAAGTCCAGACCGGGAACCTTCTGTATTTCCATGGCGCTCAAACGGTCTTCCAGCTGTTTGTACTTATCCTCAGCAGGAGGATACTGTTCTTCATCATAATCCGTCTCGTTGTCGAAGACTACGGGACTAGGAACCCTTATCTCTTGTGGAATGTCTTTCCCTACAGATGAGGTGGTCAGATCAACCTCATTCTGCAGTCCATTCCCAAATCTGCGTCCAGTGTTGAACAAGACGGTCCTCTTCTTCTTCTTCTTCCTCTCTTTCAGAATCAGAGTCTTCAAATCCTGTTGACCCTGGGCTAGGCTCATAACCAACTCTTGGAATTGGGCATTCTGGGCCTGTAGGGCCTTGATAGCTTGTTCAGTGGAAGGTTCAGTAGACATGATGATTGCTGAAATAAACAGCGAAGAAGATAAGTGACCTGTAAAAGATGTACCTGTTATGCATATGATGAAATGAAATGCGTATGACTTATGTTTTCAAAGACAATCGAGATTCAAATTTGTAGACAAGAAAAGAAACACGATTTATTAGTTTTAACTTCAGAATTTAAACTGTTCAACAAATTGCCCTTAGGCGTTACAGGAATGAAAATACTGAAAGGTAAATAAAAACTGTAAAAGAAAACATCAAAGGTCCATCAATGCTCCCATGGCCTCTTCTTCTTAGTGCGGATATAATCATTCAGGATCCGTTCGTTCTCCAGTTGCTTAGTCAGCTTTTGGATCTTCTGTTCTTGTTCATTGAACCTTTCCCGATAAGAATCTAGTTCTCCCTGCAGTTGCGCTCAAGACCTCTTTAGTGTGCCAACATCAGTGGGCGTATGAGGATGGAGAATAGTTGGAGGAACCCCATCTTTATCAGCAGCTTCAAGAGTAATAGGCCTGACAGCTTCGTATGGCATACCTAACTTCTGGGCACGGACGCGGATCCATCTGAAATATGACTCCATTGGCAGAGAAGTTTTTGGTCCTAACTCATGTGGGTCAGCTTTGTGAACTCTGTCCCAAGCCCTGATGAATCTACGATGCAGCTCGTCGCTATCTACCTGAAAATCAAAGACGATATGAGGTATCAACATCTCATGAGGCTCTTCTCTTCTGGCTCTTCCAAACTGACGGAGAGCTAAACATGGGTTATAAGAGATTCCTCCATGGGTTCCGATCAATGGAACATTAGGATACTCTCCATAACGATCAATGACGGCCACCTCATCTAAGCCTCTGAGAGTCCAAATAATGTCTTTATCAGTAAGAGACATTATCCTATGAGCCCAGCCCCTTCCTTCTTTGTTCTTCAGTACAAACTTAGGGAGGTGCGAAATAAACCACCTCGCCAATAACGGAGCACAACACAACAAAGTTCCTCGTCTTCGGGCAGTACGAGTATAGAGCTGATAAAGGATATCACCCAAGAGAGTGGGTACAGGATTCCGAGAGATGAAGATCCTTATGGCATTAACATCAACAAAGGTGTCTGGATTTGGAAACAATACCAGACCATAGATTAAGAGATCCAGAATGTCCTCGTACGCTTGAAAGTCTAAGTCATTCCAGAAACCATTAGCTTTGCCAACCAGAAATTTAGCCAAAAAGCCCTTAACTCCACTTCTAGTCTCCCAGTTAGCCATTACTTCTTCTTTGGTCAAGTGAAGGGTTGCAGCAATCTCTTCAGGCCTGAGAGTCTTTTCCCAACCAGTAAAGGGAGTCTTCTCCAAAACAGGGATACCAAGCAACTCAGAGAATTCTTCCAGGGTAGGGACTAGCTGGAAGTTTTGAAAGGTGAAGAAATGATATAGCGGATCATAAAACTGGACCAGGACACTCATCAATTGTTGGTCCCACTTTGAGGTGACTAAACCAAGAAGAGAACCATGCCTCCTGATGAAGGAAGTAGTGTTTGGAATCCTGTCAACCAATTCTTTAAGCAAAGTAGGTGGTTGAACAAAGTTGAGCCGGATAGTATTCCTACGCATGGGCATCATGATATCCTACAAAACAGAGCAAAGATGAAACCTTCTTGTCTTTGAAATGGGTTAGTCCTTATGCAGGATGTATGCAATGTTATGATGTTATGATGTTATGATAAAGGCACACCACAAGTATTCACAAAAGGCAAACATGGTAAAGGCACACAAGTCACACAAGAGAGCCCTTAGATTTCAGGCTGGCATGAAGTTTAGGTACTACCCTCTTTCAGTTTCAGTTGGTTAAGACCTGTCCTAAAAATAGTAATCGGGTTCTAGAGGATCTCAATATCACTGACTACCCTCAATCGGTCATAATTCCAGTTTGGCAACCTTTTCTTGCGGCCGGAACCATCGCGAGAGTTTAGCCTCAATGAGTGTAGCATACTGCTACTGTTCTATGGCCAAGTTGGTCAATTTAAGGTTCTAAGGTCAGTTGGTGCTTAATGACTCCTTAGAAGACCCATATGCTCCTCGTTCCAACACAAGGGATATCGGTACAGACCAAGGTGTCACACCAATGTAGCTACTGCTTCACCCGTGTCGGTCTATGCCGGACAGGTTCCTCACAGTTTATTGCTACTTACCTAAAGGGTATCCCCAGATCCGGGTTAGGATCTATAGAACTCCGATACAAGCCCACAAAGATAAATCATACAAAGCATACAATTGAAAACACAATGATCTAATCCTAAGGTACACCTCACTTAGAACAATCCCCAGTGAAGTCGCCAGTTCTGTGATCGATGGAAATAGAACTGACTATTTTGGAATGCTGGTTCGCGTTTGCGTTTCGCAAAATGTTGCGGTAAGCAAGAGTCGCCACCGTCTTTTATTTTCTCCAACAAGGACAAAAGCACAGCAAAATTCCTTTTCGAGATGTTTCTCGGGTTCGGGAGGTAGATTATAGAAAGGGAAGGTGTTAGCACCCTTTCTATCCGTGGTTATCCACGGGCTCTTAGGTACTTGCTCACTATGTTTTCAAAAAGTTTTGCTTTTCTTGTGTTCGTGGGTTTTGAAAAGAGTTTTGTTTGAAAACTTCAATTTAACTCTTGTATCTGTCCTCAAGAGTGTATGAAGTGTTGTTTGAAAACTTTTGTCAGAAAAGTGTAGGTGCGAAAAGTATTTTTGTTTTGAAAGAGAAAGTACCTGAGAACCTCTACCTAATCAAAAGAAATTAAGCTGTGTAAATGTCCTTTAGACAGTACTATCCCACTATTGAGAAGTAGGTAGCACCGTTGTTGGAGTTTTCGGGTCAATTCGATTATAGGGACATGTGGTCACTAAAGCAATAGTAGGACGCCTTAGCGGTAACCCTAGTGTCTTAGATAGTTTTATCCGAGGCAACCATTTCGAGGCAACTTTGATCTTTAGACAGGAGGGCGACCTCTAAAACACCCTATACTCAATGACCACGTCGAGGCAACCAAGTGAGGCGTACCCTAGGAGTGGCATGTGCGAGTGTGTCAGGTTTCAATAATGTTATCTTTGTATAGGTTATGGTGAGCTACGATTGATTTTATTTTAAGAGAGATCTTGTCATGCATAGCCTAGTTAGTATACATCTAGCAGTTAATAGTTGCGGAAAATAAAACTAAACTATTACAAGGTGTCGGGTATTTACATCGCCAAAAACAAACCCTTGAAAAAGTAAATTGCGGGAAATTAAATGAAAGCGATAAATAAGGTCCTAATTAAAGCTATTACATCCTCGGAGCAAATACAATTATATGATAAAAAATTATGAATCAAGAATAATCACACGCGCGAGAAAAATTGGATCGGAGAGTTTTTTAGGGTTTTGACCCTTTTTGAGAAAGAAAGAGATTTTTGGTTATTTTGCATTTAATTAAATTAAACCTAGACTAATTAATTAATTAAATAAAAGAAAGATATTTTTTTTGAGTTTTTTATGTTTTTAAGGAAATAAAATAAAATGATTAAATATATTAAAAACCCTAATTCTACATTAATTTTAAATTATTGCAAAAAAGTTAGAATTAACCTAATTAAAACTAAATTAATTAATTACTTATTTATTTACAAAAAATAACTAATTAAATTTAATAAATAAAAATATTAGATTTATTTGATGTTTTTTGATTTTAAAAAAATGTTAATTGTTTTAGTTAGTAGTTAATTAAAAATTAATAAAAACAAATTAAATAAAAAAAATAAAAAGAGAAGAGGAAATAAACCCAGGGGGTGCTGGCCCAAATCAGGAGGTGATTCTGGAATTCTCAAGGCCCAATTGCTGCAACCCTTTTTGACTTTTGTGATTATCCACACGCCTGTTAACTAGGGACTATGGTAGTCATCATCTTTGGCCACTGGATCTTGGCCTGAAGCCACATGGCGTGCTGGGATTTGAAGCATATGGTAGAACATCTCCTGGGCATAGCATGGGAATACCTGAAGAGAAAAATTAAATAAACGTTTGGGGGACCTGGGATTCGAACCCAGGTCCCAATAGCTTTTCCATCCATCTGCTTGCCAACTCAACTAGCGCGTTTCTTTGTTAACATAATAAGATGAAATTATTATATATGAAAACAATTAAAACACTGTAAATAAAAAAAGTAAACGCGCACTTTTCAAATAAGCCAATGGGATGCTAACACCTCATCATCTTCTTCGTTTGTCCTGTATAGTTAACATCAGATAGCGGGGGTTTTCAACCTCCACTAACTCCTGCAAGGAAAAATAGCGAATAGAACCACATCAAGCATAAATATTTCGCGAGGTATGGGTTGTGTTCGTCCTGGTCTCACGATATCAGTCATGTATCTCACTAGTCCCAATTTTCCCTGGTTCAGAAAGCCCTAATTTAAAGCTCAAGAACCCTAAAAATTCAGTCACGGCATTCTTCGATTCAGGGTGCTATGGTTCAATTAAATCATTCCATTAGCTTTGTTCAGTCTCTAGCAATGCAAATCAATCAAAAAAACAGGTTAAATGCGCATGAATTAAGATATATAATTCTGAATAAGAAGTGCAAACCATGGGACTGTATGCAACGATTCCTTGAGCTTCATTGCCTGAATTTGATTGTAAAACGTTCCTGGAACCTCCTGCAAAGTATTTGGATGAATACAACGCCTTGAATTGGCCTAGATTGCAAGAACAGGTTTTCACTTTTCTTGAAATTTCTGGAATATGACAGGGTTGTTTCTGCAGCTTTCAATCGTGTGCTAGGGTATGGTTAGCTTGCTTATGTATAGGAGAAACAAATTAGGTCAAAGTTTTGGATCCAATCCATGTGCATTGATGTTTAAATCTTTGATTGAAAATCAAATATTCTTGATTTTTCATGATTGAACAATGTTGCCAAATTTGGATTTTTTTTGTATCTTTGACTTGTGCACGAATTTGCCAGCATGTTTTGATCATATTTGCTTCACAACTTGATTTAAAAAACAAATCTTCTATTTTCTTATGATTTAAATCAATTAAATGAATTAATATGTATTAAAAATCCATTTAATTAATAAAAATAAGAAAATAAATCCAATTCATCTTGGTGGGTCGTGCATAGGTCATGGGTGAAGTTTCAAGAAGAGATTTGAGGCCCATTAGCAAAAAGAAGGCGTTTTGAGCAAAGTTGACTTTTGCAAATTCATGAAAATTTCCCAACTTCTCCAATGCACAACTTGCTCAATTTTGATCATATGACCATGTTCTTGGACATTTTGGAAAGCTCTTGAAGTCCTCTAACCAATTCCTTTGGTCCCATGTCATTTGGATTTACCAATCTCAAGTTATGGCCTTTGACTCAAAGTGTACTTTTGTTGACTTTTGAATTTGACCTATAATGTAAAAATTGGTAACTTCTTGTGAGAGCATTTCTTGAACTTGTAGTGTGAAGATGGATTGTAGAAAATTGCATCCTCTTCAAAATGAGATTTGGATGGAATTTTTCTGATAAACCATGAAAGAGTTATGCCCTGGTCAATGTACAGTTGACTTTTCTGCTGTCCAAAAATAGTAACTTTTTGCACCTTGATGATTTTTGAGCTATTCTTGTGGAATCATGATCAAGACTTGATCAAATGATGATTGTTAACTCAAAATAAGATGTTGACCAAAAATTCTACATTTTGACTGCAAAAATGACCATTTTGCCCTTGCAGTTTACTGTGGATCAAATGGGGCTTTTGACTGTGCAAACTGGCACTGTGAGTCTTGAAACTTGGCATGTAGGTGCTTGAGGATGTATATAGGCCTATGAGACTTGATTGAACCATTGAGAACCCCAAATTACTTGAAAGAAACAAAACCCTAATTTCAGCTGTCTACTGCTTAGGAGATGGCTTGACCGTCTAACTCTTGAGCAATCTTGAACCATTTGGAGATGATTCTTGACATATCTTGAGGAATATGGGAGGGCAAATTTTGGGGTACAACACACTCCATGGAAAAAAAGATCATATGGGCGGGATACTATTGGTCTACTATGGAAGTCGATTGTTATCAGCATTCTCGGACCCGTCATAAGTGCCAAGTCTATGCTGATAAGGTGCATATACCTCCAGTTCCTCTGAACGTCTTGACAGCTCCTTGGCCTTTTGCAATGTGGGGCATTGATATGATTGGTGAGATCAGACCTACTGCATCCAACGAACATCGTTTCATTCTGGTGGCGATTGATTATTTCACAAAGTGAGTTCAGGCAGCTTCCTTTGCTACAGTGACCAAGAACGTCGTGGCACGGTTTATTCGGCACAATTTGATTTGTCGATATGGTGTACCCGAGAGGATCATTACGGACAACGGTACAAATCTCAGCAATACAATGATCACCGAGCTCTATAAACAGTTTAAAATACAACATCACAACTCTTCTCCTTACCGGCCGAAGATGAATGGGGCTGTTGAAGCGGCAACATCAAGAAGATTGTGCAGAAGATGACAGTGACATACAAAGATTGGCACGAGATGTTACCATTTGCTCTTCATGGGTACCTAACCTCAGCACGGACTTCAACCGGGGAAACACCCTACTCTTTGGTGTACGACATGGAAGCGGTCTTACCCGTTGAAGTCCAGATACCCTCTCTTCGGATTATGAAGGATGCAGGTTTGAGCGAGGATGACTGGATCCAGACCCGACTTGATCAGTTGAATTTAATCGACAAAAAGAGACTTACTGCTATTTGTCATGGTCAGACGTATCAAAAGAGGATGATCAAGGCATTTAACAAGAAATTTATACGACAAGAGTATCAAGTTGGGGATCTGGTGATCAAACGCATCATACTGCCACAAGGTGATCCCAGGGGCAAATGGACCCCTACGTATGAAGTGCCATTTGTGGTTAAGAACATTTTCTCAGGAGGAGCTATGATTCTAACCACCATGGATGGTGACGACCTTCCTCACCCCGTCAATGCAGACATAGTAAAAAAATATTACGCATAATCAAAGACCCGCTAGGTCGACTGGCCTAGGAAAAAATAAGGGCTTCCCGGAGAACCAAAAGGGTTCGGTTAAAAATAAGGGATGGAAATGAAAAAATTTGTACACCTGGCAAGTCGAAAACCTGAAAAGGCGGCTTGGGCAAAAAAGGGTATCCCGGTGGACTGAAAACCCGAAAGGGAGGTCCAGGCAAAAATTAGGGATTGAAGCGTAACACTATGTCTTATTGGATCATCTTGCAACCAGATTTCAGTATTAACTATCAAGCTCGGATGGCGCCAATCAATCTGATCTACCTTCAACCAAGTAGCAAAGCGACGAGACTCTCGAAGATATAAAGGCAATAGGAGAGTTGGAACCCAGTGGGATTGTTCACATAGCTGTTTTTCTTTGTTTTACACAAATTGTATAAATTCTGTTTGTTCGGCGGCGTTCTCTTACTAGGATGTCAGCCTCTTGTACAAAAACGCCTATTTTATAGGCCAACTTTAAAATCAATACAATTCATTTTCACAAAGAAATTTCAAATTGTTTTTTCTTTCTCCGTTTTGTTTTGCAAGAACGTCCAATGTTCATTTTTGATATATGCATTTGACAATAATTGCTGCTCATAAATATTTACATGCGAAACAAAGAACGATTGCTCGTAATATCAGAAACAGGGGCAAACAAGAAATGTCTAAACCTTACGGTTGCTCTGTTCACCAGGTATAGGGGTAGACCTAGCTGGAGAATACGATTAAAGGTACATTCACTCCCCGCAGAGTAAAAAAGTATCTAAAGAAATAGTGATTCTCCCCAAGCAAAGCTTATCTATCATCAACACTAGAAGATTATCCCCAGTGGAGTTTATTTCTTCCACAAGCGAAAACTCAATCCCCAACAGAGTTCATTATCGCCAGTAGCAGTAATTCATCCCCAATTGAGGTTATTTCTCCAAATCAACAGGTCCTCTAGCAGAGCATCTCTTCCCCATAGAGTCATTCTCTCACCAGTTTATTCTCCAACAGGATTATTCTCAAATCATCTTCGGTCGTTATCTCCGGCGAGTGAAACTCTTTTTCTCCAGCAACAATCCGGGATTTATTTTCCCCAGCTAGAGAACATCATAAAAACATTGCATATCCATACGTCATGACACATGCATACGCACCATACAACACAATCTCATTTATTTTGAGAACATCATTGTTTGATACATATCATGCATTACATACGACTAACCCTTTACCTTTCAGGAAAGATACAATCAAATCCTCACAAAGCAAGCTATGAAGCCCGAATTCGACCGGATAATAGTTTAATCCCCAGCAAGCCGTGAAGCCCAGATTACGACCGGATAACAGCTCAACAAGTCACTGTGAAGCCTGGATTATGACCAGATAGCAGTGCAAGACACCATGAAGCCTGGATTCGACCAGATAGTGGTATGACATAAACACAAGCCGTGAAGCCCGGATTACGACCAGATAACAGCTCAGCAAGTTATTGTGAAGCCTGGATTACGACCAGATAGCAATACAAGTTTCTGTGAAGCCTAGATTACGACCAGATAGCAGCCAAAGACACTACAAAGCCTGGATTACGACCAGATAGTGGTATATCTTTAATACAAGTTATGAAGCCCAGATTACGACCGGATAGTATCTTGATTTTCTCCGAACACCATGAAGCCTGGATTCAACCAGATAATGGTATGAGACATCGCGAAGCCTGGATTACGACCAGATAGCGGTAAAAGACACTGAAGCCTGGATTACGACCAGATAACAGTGAGGGACACTGTGAAGCTTGGATTACGACTAAATAGTAGTTCACCCGGCCAATTATTATGAAGCCCGGATTCAACCGGATATTAGTAGGCCCAAAGTCAAAGGGAAGCCCAGAGGAGAACAGATAACCATTTGATTTCTTCTGAAGCCTGGGTTACAATCAGATAAGAAGTAAGGTATTGTGAAGCCTAGAATCGACCAGATAGCAGTACAGAACACCATGAAGCCTAGATTCGACCAGATAATGGTACAAAGCATCGTGAAGCCTGGATTACGACCAGATAATGATAAAAGGACTGAAGCCTAGATTACGACCAGATAACAGTACAAGATGCTGCGAAGCTTGGATTCCGACCAAATAGCAGTTTACCTGGACAATTACTAAGAATCCCAGAGTCGATCGGATATTGGTGTGCCCTAAATTCAAGTTGAAGCCTGGATGCGACCGGATAACAACTTAAGTCCTTCTGAAGCCTGGGTTACGACCAGATAAGAATCGAGAAATTACGAAGCCCGGATTACGACCGGATAGCAAGTTTAATCTCATCTCCCCAGTAAGTCATTGTAAAGCCTGGAGCATGACCAGATAGTAGTTGATCTTATCACTATGAAGCATGGATCACGACTAGATAGTAGTACATTTTCACCTCTTCGACCAAGAGACAATTCCCCAGTAGAATAACATACGACTGAAGCTCCTAAAATTCTATTTCTCTCAAGACATCAGCATTCCCCAGCGGAATCTTCCTAAAACAACAGGTATACAAGCTCTCACTAAGGAATCTCTTAGGCGATCGACACTCCTTCTGATGGCATCTTTAAGCCCATCTTCCAACATCAACTTCACAAATGGCATCTGTAAGCCCATTCCCGAAATCGCAAGGCCACTACCACTTCATGCGAGTGCAAATTTCTGGGCACTCTAGTGTTCAATCATCTTCCACCTTCAGATCACGAAAGGCAGACAAGCCAATCTAAATCTTCAGGTCTAAGAAGATTGAACAGGGGCATCTATTGTACCCCAAAATTTTCCATCCCATATCTCTCAATACATTTCAAGTGAGGTCTTCAAATTACTCAAGGAAGTTCAAGGGTTGACCAGACAAGCTCTCTCCTAAGACAGTCTACTTCAAATTAGGGTTTCATGTTGCATCAAGATATTTGAGTCCAAGGGATCCCAAATGCTCACCATTGTCCTAATATGTTCTCAATATCATCCATGTCAAATTTCAAGCCTTGCATAGGAAGTTTGCTCAGACAATTGCTCAAAGGCCTGGAAATCGACTGTGCTAGGGCAAAAGTCAACTGTGAGCTACATACAGTCAAACTTAAAGATTTTTGGTCAACATTCTCATTTTGAATTATTATTCATCATTTGATCAAGGTTTGATCATGATTCATCAAGTATTTCTCATAATTCATCAAGAACCAAAAGTTGCTAAATTAGGGTTTTGTAGGAAAAGTCAACTCAACTTTGACCAAGCATAACTTTCTCATACTTTATGGGAAATTACCCATCCAAAGCTCATTTTGAAGAGGATGAAATTCTCTACAATCCATATTCATCTCCCAAGTTCAAAATATCCACTCACAAGAAGTTATGAATTTAGACATTATAGGTCATTTTGAAAAGTCAACAAAAACACATTTTTGTCAAAGCTTCATACATGAACATGGAGTACCAAATTGAGATGAGACCAAAAGGGTTGCTTAGAGGACATATCAAGATTTATAAAGATTCCAAGAGGACCTTAAAAGAGTCAAAATTGAGGAATTTATGCATTGGTGAAATTGACCCTTTTTGCAAAATTGTCAAAAGTCAACTATGCCTCAAATTGCAATTTTTGCTAAGTGGGCCTAATCTTTTGCACTTGTTTTGAGTTGGTAGCATGGTCCACGAGTCCTAGCTCTTCCCACTTGTCTTTATCTTATTTTTATTTTTTATTTTAATTTTTATTTGAATTAAATCAATTTAAATCAAAACAAATCATAGAAAATCCAAATCATTGAAACATCAAGATATTGTGCATGTTTCAGGTTCTATATCCAGCTAGCAAAAGACTGAAATCGTGCAAAGCCTTTGTGTGCACAAAAGATTGGTTTTGACCTATTTTTAGAAATATTTTCAAGTGAATCAAATCCAAATCAAAAGCTATAATGGAGGAAGATTGAGAGCATAATTTTAAACCTAATTCATTCCTCAGTATATAGGGAACATTTGCAGACAAAAAACATAGGGTTTTGGAGGCGCAAAAAAGCAGAGCAAAACTTGAAAAAACAAAGAAAAGTGGCAATCTGTTTTGGTACTTCTAGGCATCTTCAAGGTCTCCTAGCCATCTCATTCGATTCCTGGGATCACAAGCAAGCTATACCAATCAAGAACAAGTTTTTTTCAGCGCTAAAAACCACTGTAAGTCAGTCACGACCTTGAACTTTTTTTGAATTCGAGTTGCATGATTCTGGCACTTATAGCATGAAACAATTGTATATTCTTGTTCCTTAATAAATTTGCAAGCTATCTATAACATTCAATTGCATTTTTATGGACTATATCAGGATTTGCCATTACTAGGGTTTTATGCCTCGTTTTAGGATCTTTTGATGCAGGCAAAATTGGCCCCCAAGAAGGGGATCATCGTGCTCAGCAGGCCAAGACGAGTTGATTCATGGCCTTAGATTTTATTTATCTTACTTGTGTTTGATTTTGAGAATTACAGGGTTTGTAGTGACGGACGTTGTCCGTAGGTAAAGGTCTTCAAACCTTTTAGCCACAGAGAGAGGACAAGGATGATGGCGTGGCATCACCCTACTCGTCCATTTGAATTTCTGCGCGAATTTCTCTTTATTTCGCTTGTTGTATAATATAATAATTATTGTTTATGTTGTATACAACTAACGCACGCAGCTCAGTTGGTTGTAAGGTGAATAGAGAAAGCCATGGGGCCTGGGTTCGAATCCTAGGTCCCCCAATTATTTCATATTATTTTCCTTTCCATAATCAGGCGCGTGCATAGGTGGGATGACCACCATGGTCCGTCATCATCCAACCATCCAGGTGTCCAAGAAGCCAGATCTGATGGCAATCATGTGAAGGACCACCAACACCTTGGTCAATGCACAACAGGGAATCTGGGCAAGTCAACGTGGATCACTTGTTTTGGGCCCAGAAAATTATTATCCACACCCCTTCAATTGTTGTCCACAGGCCCAAATCTCTTTTCTTTTTCTCTTTATATTTTCTTTATTAATTAATTTATTTATTTTTACTAACATCAAAATTAATTTCTTTTTTTAATAAAATCACAAAAATAACTTTTCATCCAATTAGATTTAGGATATTTATTTTTATACAAAAATTAATTGAATTAGATTATTTAATTTTAGGTAACTTTAATTTCTTTTTGTAAATAAATTAAAAAACAATTAGAAACTTAGGGTTTTAATAATTTAATTCTATTTTCTTTTTTCTTAAAAAAATAACCAAAAATATAAAAAATAGGTCATGTAAATTATTTTCTAATTAATTTAATTATTAATTAATTTTGTGTTTAATTTAAAAACCTTATTCTTTTCCTTAAGTAATTAAAAAAAAATAATTCTTCTTTCGATTAGGTTAGACGGGGTCAAAACCCTAGTTTTCTCTCGTTCTCGATTCACCGTGCTTTTATTTATTTTTACCATATTAATGTAATTGCTCACAAGTTGTAATAGATTAATTAGGATTTTTCTCTTTTCCATTTATCATTTTGACGGGTTGTTTTTGGCTATGTAATTAATACTCGAAGCCTTGTAATAGCGTAGCTTTACTTTCCGCATTTTAAATTCCGCAAAATATTAACTGTTAGATGTATGAATATTAGGAATGCATAACAAGAATGTATGATTAACTTTAAAACGGTTAGCTAACCCTAAATGTGCAAAGATAATAAACTTGAAATCAAATCACTCGCACATGCGCACTCCTAGGGTATACTCTCACTTCGGCTGCCTTCGATAAACGATCATTAAGTATATGATGTTTTAGTGGTCGCTCTCTTGTCTAAACAAAGATCAAAGTCCCGTTCGGAAAAGTTGCCTCGGAATAGTTGCCTCGGATACTGTTGCCTCCAATATTGATCTTAAGATATTAGGGTTACTACCAAGACGTCCTAGCATTGCTTTGGTGATCGTACGTCCCTTTCGAATTGACCCTTAAAACTCCAACGACGGTGCTACCTACTTGTTAATAGTGGGATAGCGCTGTCTAAAGGAAACGAACATAGAACGATTCTTTTTTCGAGTAGGTAGATGCTAGTAGGTACTTGCTCAAACAAACAAACATTTTTCACACTTACACTCTTTTCAAACAAGTTTTCAAAAACACTTCGTAACATTCTTGAAGACAGAAGGAAGGGTTAAATCAAAGTCAAACAAAAACTTTTTCAAATCAAACACACACTGGCAATTTTGAAAATGATGAGCAAGTACCTAAGAGCCCGTGGAAAACCACGGATATAAAGGGTGCTAATACCTTCCCTTTCTATAATCTACCCCCCGTACTCAGAAAATCTCAAAAAAGGAATTTTTCTGTGCTTTCTTCCTTTCCTGTTGGATAAAATAAAAGTCGGTGGCGACTCTTTCTTACCGCGACATTTTGCAAACACAAACGCAAAACACAAACCATCATTTCAAAACAGTCCCGGTTCTGGCCACCGTATCACAAATGTCACAGCTAAGAATCCCGCATCAAATTGTTTCATCACTTCAGCTTTTATCTTCTCAGACATATCAGGCCTCATGCGAAGAACCTTTTGTTTGACAGGGGGACTGTTGTACCCCAAAATTTGCCCTCCCATTTCCTCAACATTTTCTCATCACAAGGCCCTTGGAGCTCAAAATCCAGTTAGGGTTTCCTCTGCTCAAGACTTCTCCTAGCACTGTTGACCTAAATTAGGGTTTGTGTTTGCACAAAGATGTTTTGACCTAAAATGCCCAAGATGACTTTCATGCTTCATATTGGACTCCCAAGTTTATCCATGCCAAGTTTCAAGCCTTGATTCCAAGTTTTGCCCAGTCAATTGGACAGTTGACCTAGAAATCAACTGTATTGGGGAAAAAGTCAACTGTGGCCAATTGACAGTCAAATCTCATGAAAATTGACCCACGTCAACATTATGAACTCACATGGACCATTTGATCAAGTCTGGCTCACAATTCCACAAGAAATTTGATCAGATCACCAAAAGGGCAAAATGGTCATTTTTAGGGTTTTGACTGCACAAAGGCAATTGTTGACTGTTTGACCTATCCAATGACAAACCAAGCTCACATATGGACTCAAGGACCCCATGGAATTATCTTGACATGCTCAACAAGTTCAAAAGATCCCAAATACACAAAATTGACAGTTGAATTTCCCAGTCAATTGATCAATTTTGACTATATACTGAAAAGTCAAACTTTGACTTTTTGGTCAAAATCAAGAGTCAAGATTCATTTTTCATCAAAACATGCCAAATCATGAAACTTGTTCACCAAGAAATCAAAAATTGCAAATTAGGGTTTGAAATGAGAATTTTTCATAACTTAGAATTTTTCTAAGTTATGAAAAACCCTAATTTTTCCCCAACTTTGCCCCACTTTCTCACCAAGATCTATTTGGATTCAAGCAAAAGTCAAAACATGAAAGTTGTAGCTTGTTGCAAAATCTACAACTTTGATTCACAAAGTTTTCCCAAAAGAGGCTTGTATCTCAAGTTACAATTTTTGGAATAAGGGTACTAAACCATTCTTAACTTAGTGAAAATTTGACCTATTTTGGCAAGGTTTTCTACCTAACTTCCAGACCATTTTCCATGTACTTCCACTTAGAATTTCAATTTTCACTTCAAAGATGGATTGTAGTACACATTCCAAGCTTTCCAAAATGTCCAAGAACTCATCAAACAACCTCATAACTTGAGAGATTCGAATTTTGCAATATGGCAAAAACTCACTTTTGAAGTGGCCAATGTACATGTTCATAACTTGTGCAAATTTCTCAAATCAGCATGCCACTTGATTACAGGCCTCTAAACCATCCAACACTCATAAATTTAATGCAAACTCCTTGTGCCAAGACCATGTTCTATGTGTTCAAGCATTGCATGATGGATTAATCCCAAAATAGATAAAGCACTTTAACCTTTTTTGCAAAAGTAAGCTTTATGTCAAAATGAAAATCCAAGAAGTACAGATCAAATCCCCTTGGCACAAGTTTAGGGACTAATCACACTGATCAATGCCAAGGTTTGCAGCATGTTATGGGGGCCCCTACCTGCCTAAACACCAACTTGGCCTTTGCTTGCTTAAGTGTTAAGAAACCTAGCATATCACACCACAACTTTCATATCAGCTAACAAACCCTTAAGCAAACTTGTCAAGCATATCCTAAAGATCCTAACTGAGCTAGAACACGACTCCAATACCTCCATTGCCCTCTAGAACACAGAACCACCTTCAAACTGCCCAAACAGAGCTCATACTGCAGTTTGAGTGCCAACTCTCATCCCTCTCATGCTCCCTTGCTAAAAGCTCATCAAACACATTCCCTAGCATCATTTGAAGCTAACCAAAACACAAAACACGACATGTAACTCCTCTAACCAGTTCCACCATTTTCACATTCTTATTTTGCAGTTGAAGGTCCATAGCTCGATTCAAGGTCTTTCAAAACAAAGGAAGCATTGGAATAGCATCACCTCACTTCAGGCAAGCTGTACAGATCATCATCTTGCCCTGAAAGCTCCTCCATTGCCAGATAGAACTTCAACTGAACAGGTATCTTCTTGAACTTCTAACTCTTAGTGTAGGCATCATTAGCTCTAGGTTTGTGAATAAGAAGTGTTCTACTCATGCCCCTGAATCTGTACATGCTTTTACTTTTCATTTATTGTGCCTGAGCTATGAGAATTTAAGGTCTGAATATGGAAGAAAAGTTAGGTCATGATTTGGGAATGTTAAAATTCTCTCTCATTTCTGAGAGTTAAGATGAGTTCTTTATATATTTAGAATCGTGATTCAATGCTTAACATTTCTTGTGTTGAAAGTTTGTGCAAAAAGTCAAAGAATCCAGATGTTTGAACTTGGAAAACAGGCGCGCGTTTTTGACATCTTTTTGTCTGAAGGTTGAAGAAGAAGCTTCATGGGCTGGGCCTTCTGTGCATTTCCTTTTCACACCATATTTTTGGTTTTACACCCCCTGAGCCCATTATGTTTATTTTCATGATTTTTTGACTTTTCTTTTTTTATTCTGATTTATTTATTTTTGCTAATCATATAAAAAAACATAAAAAATATTTTTACACCATTTTCATATTTTTAGGCATTTATTTAGTTATATTGCTTTTTGTATGTAAATAAGTACAAAAAATATATTATTTAGAATAAATAGGAAAAAATATGCAAACACCATTTTATTTTCATTTTTTATTTTGTTTTACCTTCTTAAAATATTTTATATAAAATATACTTTTTTATAAATATTAATTATTATTATTCTTGTATATATGATATATTTAGTAAATAATCAAGATATATATATATATATATATATATATATATATATATATATATATATATATATATATATATATATATATATATATATATATATATATATATATATATATTAGTATATTTAGGTAAATAATACAAAATATATACATCTTTTATTTTATTAATATTTGACCTCAAAAAAAAATACTTTTTATAAACATACTTCATTTTATTTTATTTTTTGTATATAATAAATAAATACTTGTATAAATTAAATAATATATATATTTACTTAATAAAAATTAGGGTTTTACCCTTAAAACACAAAAAAACTCCAAAAAATAATACTTTTGTATTTTTATTTATTTGACATAAATAATACTTTTTTTTCATACATATAAAAAACCTTTTTGCATTTTGCATCTTTATTTTATTTTCCATTTAATTTATGCAATTAATTATCTTGTAAATATTCCAAATTGATGTAATAGTTAGATTTAACTTCCTTGTCTAATATCCCCCCATTTGAACATTGTACCCCCCTTCCCATATTGTGTTGTAATAGCGTAGGAAATTTAAATTTCGCACTTTAACGCTTTCTAAATATACCATGCTAGAATTAGGGTTTGTATGCAAATAAAACGAACAAAAATAGTTTGACCTAATTTCAAGATAATCAAGCATGAATATGGACAACACATATCACACTTGCACCCCTAGGGTATTCCACTTGTTGCCTTCAATAATTGGGCCATATTGCATGTTAGGTCTCTTTGGGCAAAACAAATACAATTCAAATGATCATAGTCCCTCGATGACGCTTTCGAAAAGTTGCCTAAAATGATCAAGTCCCTTTCAAAGAAATTGCCCAAAGATACTTAGCACTATTGCAATTATGGTCTAAACGATGACCCGCGCCCGTCCCTTTCACCTCCTAACACAAGATTGTCCACCAAATGCAATGGTGGAACAAAATTGTTAAAAGGGTTAAAACATATCAAAAATCTTTGAGAACTTTAGGGTAGATAGCTCTTAAGTACTTGTCAATTTGCAAAAGAAAACACTTGCCTATTTTCAAACCACACATCACTACACTTTCAAAACAAACTTTCAAAAAAACCTTGAAACATCTTTTCAAAAAGACAAACACCTTTTGTAAAACATTCGAGTAAAGAATTGTTACAAGGGTAGCCTAGACAAGGCATCTTTTTCAAAACATTTTCAAAACCACATACAAAGCACCATTTCAAACAATTGAAAACCAAGGCAAGTTGATCTAAGCAAGTACCTAAGAGCCCATGGATAACCATGGATAGAAAGGGTGCTAATACCTTCCCTTTCTATAATCTACTCCCCGAACCCAAGAAAAATCTCAAAGGTTTTTGCTGTGCTTTTTAAACCTTTCCTTAGGATAAAATAAAAAGTCGATGGCGACTCTTGCTCAACCGAAACATTTGCGAAAATAAACGCAAAACCATAGTCAGTTCTCCCACCGTATCACAGAACTGGCGACTCTGCTGGGGAATTTTTTAAAGTGGAGTAACCTTAGGGCTTAGATCACCCTCTTGCATGACTAATTGTTTGTCTTGATTGCTTTATATTTTGGCTCTATTGTTTGGGTTTGCAATCCTACACCCGGATTTGGGGAAACATTCATAGATAGCAATACGTTGTGGAAACTGTGCAGGGTATACCGACACGGTCGAAGCAATAGCTATATTAGTGCGACATATTTGTGAGTACCGGTAACCCTTGAGTTCAATCAAGGAGAGTACGGGGCCGCTGAGTGATGCCACTAAGCACTAATGACCTAGAACCTTACTTGACCATCTTGGCCTTTTATTAGGGGTAGTGAGATGACCGGCTTTGGTGCAGTCCGAAGTTGGTAGATACTCGATACTACACTCATTGAGGGTTGTTTTCTTGGAATATTTTGGTCGCTAGTTAAGTGGCTAAACCAAAACAATGAACATTGAAAACAATCCAATGATATTGAGCTCCTTAGAACCCGGTTACTATTTATAGGACAGGTTTTTAAGCCAACTACACTCAAGAGGGTACTTACCTATGAAACCCCATGCAAGCCTGAAACTAGGGTTTGGTGTGAATTGCTTGTACATATGTTTTGTGCATACATCATAAACATCATGAAGCATCATATGCATTCACTAACCATTTCAAGGGTTTGGATCATCATCTTTGTTCTTGTTTTATAGGTCATGGAAATTCCTCGCAGAAATACCATCCAAGTCAACCTTGTGAGAATCTCTCCTCAACTCAAGGAGCTCACCTCAAGAATTCCGGAAAGCTCATCCTTCAGTGAAAGACATGGTAGACTACTCAGCTTAGTCAACACCAACATTGAAGAAGACATGATGAAAGTGCTATTCCAGTTCTTTGACACTCTTCACCACTGTTTCACTTTCCCTGATTACCAATTGGTGCCCACTTTGGAGGAGTTTTCTCAACTCCTAAGAATCCCTATCCTTAATCAACTACCCTTCAACGGTACGGAAAAGGAACCAAAGCCGGAAGATGTTGCTCGAGCATTACATCTACAGCCATCTGAAATCAAGGGGCATTGGGAAACTAGAAGCGGTGTCAAAGGCTTCTTAGCAAAATTCTTGTTTGAGAAAGCACAAGAATGTTGGAATTCATTGGACCTACAAGCCTTTGAAGAGATTATGGCACTCCTTATCTATGGATTGGTCTTATTCCCAAATTCTGACCAATTGGTAGATGTCAACGCCGTCAAAATCTTCTTGTCCAGAAATCCAATACCAACATTACTTGGGGACATCCTTCACTCATTTTACACACGAACAATGAGAAAGAGGGGTGTTCTCATGTGCTGTACTCCTCTCCTTGCAAGGTGGTTTATTTCGCACCTTCCACAATCTGTCTTGAAGAATGACCAAGGTTCAAGGTGGTCCCAACGGTTGATGACTCTTACTCACTCTGATGTACATTGGTGTTCTCGGTCCAGAGAAAATGTCATCATCGTCGATCGTTGCGGAGAGTTTCCTAATGTTCCTTTACTTGGAATCAGAGGAGGTATCACCTACAACCCTTGCCTAGCTTTGAGGCAATTTGGATATGCACGGAGGGATGGCCCTCATGATATGTTGATTCCTGACCTAGTTTTTGACTTTGACAATGATGCGCAAGGACTACGCCAAAGATTCATCAGAGCTTGGGGGAGGCCTAACAAGGTTGATAGCAAGACACTGGGACACAAGAACTCCATCCCTCTTGAGCCTTATCTCAAGTGGGTACGAGCCCGGGCCCAGATTCTAATGATGCCTTATCCTCATGTTCTCCCTGTGATTAAGGAGCCCGTCAAGGAAGGGGAGGTTCCCTATACCATCCTACATCCTGACATGCCTACATCGTGGGAGGAGATGCAGAAAAGTTGGATTCAGCTCAAGGAGGAACAAAACACTTTTGAAGCTAGCTTCTACGCCAGTGAGAAGAAGGTTCTAGAGCTTACCCGCCGACTCCATGAGCAAGAGGCCCTCAACACCTACATTGCGCCAAAGAGAATGCGCAACGTCTTTTTGCCTTGAGAAGTTGTTTTTTAATATTTGGCCCATGGGGCATTTATGTACTAACAAATTTCTTCTTATTAATATGACGTGCGTTCCTTTTTGTTTACAACAATTTTGAATGTTCTAAATCCTTGAATGCATTGCATACATAAGCATACCATTCATCATGTGCATAAGCAGGTCTCACGCCAGGTTTCCTTATCTGTCTGCTGTTTATTTCAGTAGGATGGATCTCGAGCAAACAATCAAAGACCTGCAAACTCAAAATGCACAGTTCCAACAACTCCTGATGACCTTGGCTAAGGGTCAGGAGGATATCAAGACCCAGTTAGGGAACAAAGACCCAGTGAAGAAGAAGAAAAAGAGACTCGGGGTGGCTACTTTGGGGAGAAGATTTGACGGAGAAGCTCGGAGAGTGCTTGAATTTCCTCCTATTTCTGATGAAGGAACCAGTAAAGGAGGTGGGGCTGCGGTACCTTCCGAGTCCAATGTGGAAGAAGAGGGGGATGAAGAGGAGGAAGACTATTCTGATCAACAATACCCCCAGCTGATGATAAATACAAAGGTTTAGAAGACAGGTTGGCCGCCATGGAGCTACAGAGAGTACCAGGTTTGGATTTTGAAGACTTGGGTTTGGTTGCTGGGATTGTGATTCCCCCAAAATTCAAAGTGCCAGTGTTTGTGAGGTATGATGGGCTGTCCTGTCCAAAAATGCATCTCAGGTCCTACGTGAGAAAGATTCAACCCTATACGGCAAATAAAAACCTTTGGATTCATTTCTTTCAAGACAGCCTTTCGGGAGCTCAGTTGGAGTGGTTTTATCAGCTAGAGGGAACCAGCGTCCGAAATTGGGAAGACTTAGCCACCGCTTTTTACAAACAATACCAGTATAATTCTGACCTTGCTCCTACGCGTACCCAACTTCAGGGTATGTCATTAGGAACAAGCGAAGGGTTCAAAGAATATGCACAAAAATGGAGGGATTTGGTTGGCAGGGTGTAGCCTCCTTTAACTGACCGCGAGCTTGTTGATATGTTTCTAGGGACCCTATTTGGGCCATATTTCAATCATCTGATTGGTAACTCTTCCGCGGGGTTTACCGATTTGATCTTAACAGGCGAAAGGATAGAAGCTGGCATCAAGTCAGGAAAGATCCAGAAGGGTGTTGCTGCAAGTGTTGAGAAGAAGCCTTTTAAGAAGGAAACAGCTGTGGTTTATTCTCAGAGAAGAGCAGGGAAGACTGAGCGTCGGCCAACTGTGGGGGCCGTAATGATTCAAAATACTTCAAGTGAACAGCCTCGCTATAACCAGTCCAGACCAAATCAGTAACGGGTGGAACGGCCACAACGACAATTCACCCACATTAATATGACGCCAGCGCAAGTGCTTCCCCATCTGTTAAAGTTGAATCTTGCCACCATCAAGGAGGCACCAAAGAATGTGAATACGTCCTCTCCGCATTATCATCCTAATGCTAAATGCGCCTACCATTCTGACAGTGTCGGGCACGACACCAATGATTGTTGGGAACTCAAGCATAAAATTCAAGACCTGATAGAGGCGAAGGAGGTGGAGTTCGACGCTCCGGAGAAGCCTAATGTGATATCTGCTCCCATGCCGAAGCACGGCCGAAATATCAATGCCATTGAAGAAGATTTGTATGTTGCTGATGTCAATGATCTGATAACTCCATTGTTAACCATCAAGTTGAATCTGTTAAGAGCCGGGATCTTCCCGGGATGTAATGAAGATTGCTATTGTTGTTACTCTCTGTCGTTTGATTGTCCGCTACTGAAGAAAGGCATCCAGGGCCTTATGGATAGTCGACAAATTTTGTTTGAAAAAGTTTCTGCCATTCCAACTCATACTGAAGATGTCTCAATCATAACCATTCACGACAATCTTTCCAAGGCCGTCAGAAATCCTGTTAAGATTACACCAGCTACAACATCTGTTCCTTTGAAGATTACAATGCCAGGGCCTGTCCCCTATGTCTCTGAGAAGTCAATACCATGGAACTATGGCGGTGACGTCTACTACCATGGTATTAAACAAATCTAAATAAGTGAAGAAAGTTCGGATGATGAAGAAGCCAGCATTGGTAACATTGCAGGCACGAGCAAAATCACCCAGAGCGGGAGTCTATTTTCTCCAGAGATTGCCCCTCCAAGAGCAATCTTTGGACCCTCATCTGCTGACAAGGTCATCCCTGCACCAATAAAACTCTCCGCTAGAACCCCATTGATTGAAGATGTTGTTGTTCCTAGTACTGTCCCTCCTACCGCTGCTGACAAAGGTAAGGGAATCCAAGATGAGCTCGTCAGGACGAGGGCTCAACCCTTGGTCATCCCGGAGACCTCCAAGAAGGAAATGGATGAGATCTTAAAGATAATCAAAAGGAGTGATTACGATGTGGTAGAACAACTGGGGCAAACCCCCTCAAAGATCTCCATGCTGGCACTACTACTTTGCTCGGAAGCGCACGCTAAAGCTTTGATAAAGTTCCTGAAGGCAGCCCATGTGCCCCAGGAAACCTCTGCAGATCAATTTCAAAATTGCGTGGCTAGCCTTACTGCGGACAATGGATTAGGTTTCTCCGATGCCGACCTAACTCCTAAAGGTAGAAACCACAATGATGCTTTGCACATTTCAGTCGAGTGCCGAGGAACTACTCTCGCACATGTCTTGGTCGACACTGGTTTGTCGCTGAATGTATCCTGTCAAGGGAAAGATCATTACTGTCCATGGCGAAGAGGAGTACATGATTAGTCACTTGAACTCTTTCCGGTACGTGGAGGTAGAAGGGGAGTTCATTGAGACGCCTTTTCAGCATTTCGAAGAAGTCCTTCCTGAAATAGCAGTAGCAAAGTTGGCAGCTGAGACACCGAGGCAGATGGCCAGGATGGCATCTCTGGAGGACGCAAGGGCCGCAATAAAGGAAGGGAAGAATTTAGCATGGGGGCAGTTGCCTGATATTCCGCATAAGACGGACAAATTTGGATTGGGATTCACTACCGCAGGCCAGAAAGCTATGCGCCGTTCGAAGATTGAAAGAGCGCCAGTCAAAATTTCTCCCTACGGAATCAACGCTTTGGAGGATGAAGACAAAGAGAGCAACATCGAAGAGTGGATTTACCCGACTGTCAAAGGAGGATTGTGCAATTGGGAGGAAAAAGACTTTGTCCCCATCACTTTTATTCATCAGTAATTTATCTGTTAAACATTTCCTATTTTGGTCTGTAATATTTATTTTCAAACAATCCGTACACTATCTTTTCACCTCATGCCTTGCCCGGGGCAAGTAGGTCCATTTGTAAGGGTTTTGATTATTTTTCATATCCATATGCCATGTTTAATGATTCATTGGACGTTTTTCATTTGATAAACTGCTGTGTTCATTTTCTTTCCTTTTGCATTTTTGTTTAAGGATGGCTATCCCTTACACGCACCCACACTCACAAATGCAGGTACCCATCCACTCCGGATTCCATGGGTAACTATTCTGCTATATCCTTCAATAACTCTGAAGATCTGGTCAATCAAGCCGAGTATGAAGATGACGAAGGTTGTGAAGTACCAGGGGAACTAGCCAGACTTCTACAGCAAGAGGAAAGGGCCATCTTACCACACGAAGAGTCATTGGAAACTGTCAATTTAGGAACCGAGGAAGACCGGAAGGAGGTACAAGTGGGTGCCAATCTGGAACCGAGTGTCAAGGAACGCCTGATACAGTTGTTGAATGAGTATGTTGAAATCTTCGCTTGGTCCTATGAAGACATGCCGGGTTTAGATACAGACATCGTGGTTCACCGTCTCCCCACAAGAGAGGATTGTCCACCGATCAAGCAAAAAGTCCACCGAATGAGGCCTGACATGTCTGAGAAGATCAAAGCAGAAGTGATGAAGCAATTCGATGCTGGCTTTCTGGCTGTTACGTCCTATCCTCAATGGGTCGCTAACATCGTGCCAGTACCTAAGAAAGATGGCAAAGTCAGGATGTGTGTGGACTACCGGGATTTGAATAGGGCCAGCCCCAAAGATGATTTTCCACTTCCACACATTGACATTTTGATCGACAATACGGCTCAGCACAAAGTGTTTTCCTTCATGGATGGATTCTCGGGTTACAATCAAATCAAAATGGCCCCCGAAGATATGGAGAAAACAACTTTTGTCACACAATGGGGCACTTTCTGTTACAATGTGATGTCGTTCGGGCTGAAGAACGCAGGGGCAACTTATCAACGCGCCATGGTAGCTTTGTTTCATGATATGATACATCATGAGATTGAAGTTTACGTAGACGATATGATAGCTCGGTCACAAACAGAGGAGGAGCACCTTGAACATCTAGAAAAGCTGTTTTCCAGATTGAAAGAATACAAACTCAGGCTGAATCCAAGTAAATGCACTTTTGGAGTTAGGTCTGGTAAACTCCTAGGATTCATCATAAGCAACAAAGGCATTGAAGTCGATCCAACAAAAGTAAAAGCAATACAAGAGATGCCTGCTCCCCGTACTGAAAAGGAGGTTAGAGGATTCTTGGGGCGTTTGAACTATATTGCCAGATTCATCTCTCATCTGACTTCTACCTGTGAGCCAATTTTCAAACTCTTGAAGAAAGATCAGGTAGTCGAATGGAACGACGACTGTCAAGCTGCTTTTGATAAAATCAAGGAGTATTTGCTAGAACCTCCTATTCTGATGCCACTCGTCGAAGGAAGACCATTGATCATGTATCTGACCGTCTTGGATAACTCAATGGGGTGTGTTTTGGGCCAGCATGATGAGTCTGGTCGAAAAGAGCATGCTATTTATTACCTTAGCAAAAAGTTTACCGACTGTGAGACTCGCTACTCACTGCTCGAGAAAACTTGCTGCGCTTTGGTATGGGCTGCTCGCCGACTAAGGCAGTATATGTTGACTCATACTACCTTGTTAATTTCCAAAATGGATCCTATCAAGTATATCTTCGAAAAGCCCGTCTTATCCAGAAGGATAGCTAGATGGCAGATGATCCTAAGTGAGTATGACATCCAGTACACCACCCAAAAAGCTATAAAAGGGAGTGTACTAGCTGACCATCTGGCTCATCAAGCTATCGAAGACTATCAACCCATGAGATTTGACTTCCCAGACGAGGACATCATGAATTTGGACAACATTGAAGGTAACGGACCGTATGAAGGACCCGAAAAGGGATCCCGATGGGCCCTGTACTTTGATGGTGCTTCGAATGCCCTTGGAAATGGTATTGGCGCAGTACTCATTTCTCCGGAAGGTTGTCACACACCTTTCACGGCCCGACTTTGCTTCAGCTGCACAAACAACATGGCTGAGTATGAAGCTTGCATCTTTGGTCTCAAGGCTGCTATAGACTTGGGGATCAAATCTTTGATCGTATTTGGGGACTCGGCTTTGGTTATCAGTCAAATCAAAGGAGAGTGGGATACCAAGCATCCTAATCTTATCCCATACAAAGAACATGTCCTGACATTGTTGCCTCATTTCGAGCAAATTACCTTCGAGCATTTCCCGCGAGAAGAGAATCAGCTAGCAGATGCTCTAGCCACAATGTCCTCCATGTTTAAACTCAACTGGGATAACGAGGCTCCCCAAATCATCATCGAGCGAATGGATGAACCTGCGCATTGCCACGAGATTAATACCGAAGAGGTAGTGGAACAACCCTGGTTCCATGAAATCAAAAGGTATCTCGAGACTAGAGATTATCCCGAAGGAGCTTCCGTAAATGACAAGAAGTTCTTAAGGAAATTTGCTGCCAAATTCTTCCTGAGCAACGACATCCTTTACAAATGAAGCCATGATTGTGTATTACTCCGATGCGTAGACAAAGCTGAAGCAGAGTTGATTATGACTGAGATACACAGCGGCACATTTGGCACTCACTTGAGCGGGCATACAATGGCTAAGAAGATCCTAAGGGCAGGCTATTACTGGTCTACCATGGAAGCTGACTGCCATCAACATTCCCGTACTTGCCACAAATGTCAAGTCTACGCAGACAAAGTTCATATCCCTCCGGTTCCTCTCAACGTTCTGACTGCTCCTTGGCCATTTTCAATGTGGGGCATTGACATGATTGGAGAGATCAAGCCCACGGCTTCCAACGGACATCGCTTCATCCTGGTTGCCATTGACTATTTCACCAAATGGGTTGAAGCAGCTTCCTTCGCCTCTGTCACTAAAAATGTGGTTGCCCGCTTTATCAAGCAAAATCTCATATGTCGGTATGGTGTTCCAGACAGGATCATCACAGACAACGGTACAAATCTGAATAACACGATGATCACCGCATTGTGCGAACAGTTCAAGATTTATCATCACAATTCATCTCCCTATCGGCCGAAGATGAACGGTGTTGTTGAAGCTGCGAACAAAAACATTAAGAAGATCATTCAGAAAATGACAGTCACTTACAAAGACTGGCATGAGATGTTACCGTTTGCTCTACATGGATACCGTACGACAGCACGTACTTCAACTGGGGCAACCCCATTTTCTTTGGTATATGGCATGGAAGCTGTCTTGCCTATGGAGGTTCAGATTCCTTCTCTAAGGATTATGAAGGACACAGGTTTGAATGAAGATGATTGGATGCAGACCCGACTTGATCAACTCAATCTGATCGACGAAAAGCGACTCGCTGCTATATGCCATGGTCAGACGTATCAAAAACGGATGATCAAGGCCTTCAATAAGAAAGTCAGACGTCAAGTGTATCGAGTCGGGGATCTCGTAATCAAGCGGATTATCTTGCCGCAAAGTGATCCCAGGGGAAAATGGACTCCTACATATGAAGGACCATTTGTGATCAAGAGCATATTTTCTGGTGGTGCAATGATTCTGACCACCATGGACGGCGACGACTTGCCTCACCCTGCGAACGCGGACATAGTCAAAAGATACTACGCATAAAATAACCCGACAAGTCGAAAACCCGAAAGGGCGGCTTGGGCAAAAATGGGCATCCCGGTGAACCGAAAACCCGAAAGGGCGGTTCAGGCAAAAATTAGGGATAAAAACAAAAAATCTGTACACCCGGCAAGTCGAAAACCCGAAAGGGCGGCTTGGGCAAAAAGGGGTTTCCCGGTGGATCGAAAACCCGAAAGGGCGGTTCAGGCAAAAGTTAGGGAATTAAAGCGTATGACTATGTCTCGTCGGATCACTTCAAAGACAATATCTTCATCAACCAGTTCCAGGCTTCTGATCAATCCAGTCATCGGCAAACGAAGCATTGAATGGACAGATATTCAGAGTTGTGAAGGCTATAGCGGAATGGAATCCCATGGAGTTATTTCACATAGCCATCTTTATTTTTGTATAAATTTTTCAATATTTTCGACAAAATCCTCTTACTAGGATGATTGTCTCCTTTGTACAAATATACTAAGAGAAAGTTAATACAAATACACTTCCCAGAAATTTGTGTCATTTCCTTTTTCTTTTTCTCTTGCACTATTTGTTTTATTTTGAGAAACGTCTAATGTTTTGTTAAATAGGCATATGCATTTGAAACATAATCATTTCCTTATGAATCAAGAAAGAGGATTACTGATAGGATGAAGGTACAGTTGGATATCTTGACACCCTTTCAAAAAGAAACCCCCAGGAGATTTGGAATCCATATCCCCAGCAAGTCTTAAAGCTTATCCCCTGCAGAGTACGGACGTCTCTCCCGAGTTTTATTCAAAGTTATGCCTCACAAGGGCTTATAACTTGGTTATCCTCAGCTTATTGCCACGGAAGATCGCACTCGGCAAATTCGTCCTATCCCCAGCGGAGTTCATCAAAAGTTCCCCAGCATAACTTATCAATATAATCCCCGGAGGAGTTTATCTTTGTTGCCCTCAGCCAGAGAATCCTCCAGAACTCAATTCCCCTCAGAGTTTAAGTTTCAGTATCCCCAGCCGAGCTGAAACTTCAGATTATCAATCCCCAGCGGAGCCAGACTAATGAACCTTCTCCCCCACAGAGTTTTGTAAGGGCAAATCCTGAGTTCCCCGGTGAAGTCGCCAGAGATGCTTCCCACCAAACCGAAGATTCTCAGTCTTACATCCCCAGCATGAGTCTATTAGATTGGAACTCCCCGGTAGAAGTCATCAGGAATTCTCTTCCCCAGCAACAACCAAGGAATTATTCTTCAGCCATCTCGGATTCATCTGTCCTCCGCAAGATAGCTCATCAGCTTACATGCACATTCATTCACATTCATATCATATAACATACGTCGCATCATGCATCATGACATTGCATACAGCTAACTCTTTACCTTTTCAGGTAAGATCAGTCGACAGACTAAAATCATTATCTTCCAAGACTTTTGAAAACAGTTTACGGACGCTTCCCAACAACAGATGCTGCTCTATTGCTTATTCAACTTCAAGATTTCTGAAAACAGTTCACGGGTCCTCCAAGTAACGGATGTTAACCTATCGCTTGTTCAGTTTCTTCTCAATACTTCTGAAAACAGTTTATGGATTCTTCCCAACAACGGATGTTAATCTATCAACTTGTTCAGATGCAACTTTTGAAAACAGTTTACGGACGCTTGCCAACAACGGATGCTGCTCTATTGCTTATTCAACTTCAAGATTTCTGAAAACAGTTCACGGGTCCTCCAAGTAACGGATGTTAACCTATCGCTTGTTCAGTTTCTTCTCAAGACTTCTGAAAACAGTTTATGGATTCTTCCCAACAACGGATGTTAATCTATCAACTTGTTCAGATGCAACTTTTGAAAACAGTTTACGGACGCTTCCCAACAACGGATGCAGCTCTATTGCTTATTCAACTTCAAGATTTCTGAAAACAGTTCACGGGTCCTCCAAGTAACGGATGTTAACCTATCGCTTGTTCAGTTTCTTCTCAAGACTTCTGAAAACAGTTTATGGATTCTTCCCAACAACGGATGTTAATCTATCAACTTGTTCAGATGCCACTTTTGAAAACAGTTTACGGACGCTTCCCAACAACGGATGCTGCTCTATTGCTTATTCAACTCCAAGATTTCTGAAAACAGTTCACGGGTTCTCCAAGTAACGGATGTTAACCTATCGCTTGTTCAGACTCTTCTCAACTTCTGAAAACAGTTTACGGATTCCTCCCAACAACGGATGTCAATCTATTGCTTGTTCAAGACCCCCAATTCAGATGTGGTTCAAAACATGGACACCTTTCTGATACTCATTCCAGATGGCATCTTTAAGCCCATCCCCCGACAGGTTTCTGTCACTCCTCCCGATGGCATCGTTAAGCCCATCTCCAAATGGCATCTCTAAGCCCATTCCCGCATCCATTGCTTGGACGAGTGCAAATTTCTGGGCACTCTAGTGTCCAATCTCCTTTTACCCTCGAGTCGCGAAAGGCAAACTTGCCAATCTAACTCGTCGGATTCAAGAAGATTGAACAGGGGCAACTGTTGTACCCCAAAATTTGCCCTCCCATTTCCTCAACATTTTCTCATCACAAGGCCCTTGGAGCTCAAAATCCAGTTAGGGTTTCCTCTGCTCAAGACTTCTCCTAGCAATGTTGACCTAAATTAGGGTTTGTGTTTGCACAAAGATGTTTTGAACTAAAATGCCCAAGATGACTTTCATGCTTCATATTGGACTCCCAAGTTTATCCATGCCAAGTTTCAAGCCTTGATTCCAAGTTTTGCCCAGTTAAATGGACAGTTGACCTAGAAATCAACTATATTGGGGAAAGAGTCAACTGTGGCCAATTGACAGTCAAATCTCATGAAAATTGACCCACATCAACATTATGAACTCACATGGACCATTTGATCAAGTCTGGATCACAATTCCACAAGAAATTTGATCAGATCACCAAAAGGGCAAAATGGTCATTTTTAGGGTTTTGACTGCACAAAGGCAATTGTTGACTGTTTGACCTATCCAATGACAAACCAAGCTCACATATGGACTCAAGGACCCCATGGAATTATCTTGACATGCTCAACAAGTTCAAAAGATCCCAAATACACAAAATTGACAGTTGAATTTCCCAGTCAATTGATCAATTTTGACTATATACTGAAAAGTCAAACTTTGACTTTTTGGTCAAAATCAAGAGTCAAGATTCATTTTTCATCAAAACATGCCAAATCATGAAACTTGTTCACCAAGAAATCAAAAATTGCAAATTAGGGTTTGAAATGAGAATTTTTCATAACTTAGAATTTTTCTAAGTTATGAAAAACCCTAATTTTTCCCCAACTTTGCCCCACTTTCTCACCAAGATCTATTTGGATTCAAGCAAAAGTCAAAACATGAAAGTTGTAGCTTGTTTCAAAATCTACAACTTTGATTCACAAAGTTTTCCCAAAAGAGGCTTGTATCTCAAGTTACAATTTTTGGAATAAGGGTACTAAACCATTCTTAACTTAGTGAAAATTTGACCTATTTTGGCAAGGTTTTCTACCTAACTTCCAGACCATTTTCCATGTACTTCCACTTGGAATTTCAATTTTCACTTCAAAGATGGATTGTAGTACACATTCCAAGCTTTCCAAAATGTCCAAGAACTCATCAAACAACCTCATAACTTGAGAGATTCGAATTTTGCAATATGGCAAAAACTCACTTTTGAAGTGGCCAATGTACATGTTCATAACTTGTGCAAATTTCTCAAATCAGCATGCCACTTGATTACAGGCCTCTAAACCATCCAACACTCATAAATTTAATGCAAACTCCTTGTGCCAAGACCATGTTCTATGTGTTCAAGCATTGCATGATGGATTAATCCCAAAATAGATAAAGCACTTTAACCTTTTTTGCAAAAGTAAGCTTTATGTCAAAATGAAAATCCAAGAAGTACAGATCAAATACCCTTGGCACAAGTTTAGGGACTAATCACACTGATCAATGCCAAGGTTTGCAGCATGTTATGGGGGCCCCTACCTGCCTAAACACCAACTTGGCCTTTGCTTGCTTAAGTGTTAAGAAACCTAGCATATCACACCACAACTTTCATATCAGCTAACAAACCCTTAAGCAAACTTGTCAAGCATATCCTAAAGATCCTAACTGAGCTAGAACACGACTCCAATACCTCCATTGCTCTCTAGAACACAGAACCACCTTCAAACTGCCCAAACAGAGCTCATACTGCAGTTTGAGTGCCAACTCTCATCCCTCTCATGCTCCCTTGCTAAAAGCTCATCAAACACATTCCCTAGCATCATTTGAAGCTAACCAAAACACAAAACACGACATGTAACTCCTCTAACCAGTTCCACCATTTTCACATTCTTATTTTACAGTTGAAGGTCCATAGCTCGATTCAAGGTCTTTCAAAACAAAGTAAGCATTGGAATAGCATCACCTCACTTCAGGCAAGCTGTACAGATCATCATCTTGCCCTGAAAGCTCCTCCATTGCCAGATAGAACTTCAACTGAACAGGTATCTTCTTGAACTTCTAACTCTTAGTGTAGGCATCATTAGCTCTAGGTTTGTGAATAAGAAGTGTTCTACTCATGCCCCTGAATCTGTACATGCTTTTACTTTTCATTTATTGTGCCTGAGCTATGAGAATTTAAGGTCTGAATATGGAAGAAAAGTTAGGTCATGATTTGGGAATGTTAAAATTCTCTCTCATTTCTGAGAGTTAAGATGAGTTCTTTATATATTTAGAATCGTGATTCAATGCTTAACATTTCTTGTGTTGAAAGTTTGTGCAAAAAGTCAAAGAATCCAGATGTTTGAACTTGGAAAACAGGCGCGCGTTTTTGACATCTTTTTGTCTGAAGGTTGAAGAAGAAGCTTCATGGGCTGGGCCTTCTGTGCATTTCCTTTTCACACCATATTTTTGGTTTTACACCCCCTGAGCCCATTATGTTTATTTTCATGATTTTTTGACTTTTCTTTTTTTATTCTGATTTATTTATTTTTGCTAATCATATAAAAAAACATAAAAAATATTTTTACACCATTTTCATATTTTTAGGCATTTATTTAGTTATATTGCTTTTTGTATGTAAATAAGTACAAAAAATATATTATTTAGAATAAATAGGAAAAAATATGCAAACACCATTTTATTTTCATTTTTTATTTTGTTTTACCTTCTTAAAATATTTTATATAAAATATACTTTTTTATAAATATTAATTATTATTATTCTTGTATATATGATATATTTAGTAAATAATCAAGATATTTATATATATATATATATATATATATATATATATATATATATATATATATATATATATATATATATATATATATATATATATATATATATATATATATATATATATATATATATATATATATATATATATATATATATATATATATATATATATATATATATATATATATATATATATATATATATATATATATTAGTATATTTAGGTAAATAATACAAAATATATACATCTTTTATTTTATTAATATTTGACCTCAAAAAAAAATACTTTTTATAAACATACTTCATTTTATTTTATTTTTTGTATATAATAAATAAATACTTGTATAAATTAAATAATATATATATTTACTTAATAAAAATTAGGGTTTTACCCTTAAAACACAAAAAAACTCCAAAAAATAATACTTTTGTATTTTTATTTATTTGACATAAATAATACTTTTTTTTCATACATATAAAAAACCTTTTTGCATTTTGCATCTTTATTTTATTTTCCATTTAATTTATGCAATTAATTATCTTGTAAATATTCCAAATTGATGTAATAGTTAGATTTAACTTCCTTGTCTAATAACCCCCCATTTGAACATTGTACCCCCCTTCCCATATTGTGTTGTAATAGCGTAGGAAATTTAAATTTCGCACTTTAACGCTTTCTAAATATACCATGCTAGAATTATGGTTTGTATGCAAATAAAACGAACAAAAATAGTTTGACCTAATTTCAAGATAATCAAGCATGAATATGGACAACACATATCACACTTGCACCCCTAGGGTATTCCACTTGTTGCCTTCAATAATTGGGCCATATTGCATGTTAGGTCTCTTTGGGCAAAACAAATACAATTCAAATGATCATAGTCCCTCGATGACGCTTTTGAAAAGTTGCCTAAAATGATCAAGTCCCTTTCAAAGAAATTGCCCAAAGATACTTAGCACTATTGCAATTATGGTCTAAACGATGACCCGCGCCCGTCCCTTTCACCTCCTAACACAAGATTGTCCACCAAATGCAATGGTGGAACAAAATTGTTAAAAGGGTTAAAACATATCAAAAATCTTTGAGAACTTTAGGGTAGATAGCTCTTAAGTACTTGTCAATTTGCAAAAGAAAACACTTGCCTATTTTCAAACCACACATCACTACACTTTCAAAACAAACTTTCAAAAAAACCTTGAAACATCTTTTCAAAAAGACAAACACCTTTTGTAAAACATTCGAGTAAAGAATTGTTACAAGGGTAGCCTAGACAAGGCATCTTTTTCAAAACATTTTCAAAACCACACACAAAGCACCATTTCAAACAATTGAAAACCAAGGCAAGTTGATCTAAGCAAGTACCTAAGAGCCCATGGATAACCATGGATAGAAAGGGTGCTAATACCTTCCCTTTCTATAATCTACTCCCCGAACCCAAGAAAAATCTCAAAGGTTTTTGCTGTGCTTTTTAAACCTTTCCTTAGGATAAAATAAAAAGTCGGTGGCGACTCTTGCTCAACCGAAACATTTGCGAAAATAAACGCAAAACCATAGTCAGTTCTCCCACCGTATCACAGGGACGATCTTCTTTTGTCGGTAGACGATGAACTTTGATGTCGGTATCAAACCCTGGCATATCTTCATAAGACCAAGCAAATACTTCCACATAATCATGCAACATCTGAACCAACCTGCTCTTGACACTGTCTTTCAAGTTAGCACCGATCTTGATTTCCTTATTGTCCGTCTCAATACCCAGATTGATGACTTCAACTGACTCTTCGTGCGGCTGAATAGCTTTTTCCTCTTGTAACAAAAGTCTGGCTAATTGTCACGGTATTTCACAATCTTCTTCGCCTTCATCTTCGGCTTGGTTAATTAGACATTTGAAGTCATAGTCAGCAACAGTAGAGTCACTGGAAACAAGATCCAGAGTGGATGAGGACCTGCAAAAGTGTGTGTGTGTGTGTGTGTGTGTGTGTGTGTGTGTGCATGTAAGATACATGGATATTTTGAAAAATGTAAGAAAGGAAAGACAATGAACGCAAAGATTTAAATGCAAAAGAGTCCAATGATTTGTATTGAATGATCATATGATTAGATGAACATAAATAAAACCCTTGACAAATGGACCAAAGTGCCCCGGGCTAGGCACATGGCTTGAAAGTCATTGTTAAATATTACAGTCAAAATGTTCTTGAATTGAAAGAAAAGCAATAACAAGTAGATTACTCCTCAATGAAGGAGATGGGCACAAAGTCCTTGGCATGCTAATTCTTCAGCTCCATTGTAGTGGGATACACCCAATCTTCAAATGCAGCTTCTTCATCAGAATCACCTACAACATTAACCTCCTGGCTTCCAATGCGGAGGGGTGGCTTTCGTGCACGAGCACGCCTCACTTCCTTTTGAGCTTTGGCGGTGAAGCCCAAACCAAACTTATCCGCTTTGAATGGGATATCGAGGAGTTTCCCCCAATTATCACAACTTCCTTCTTCAATTGCAGCACGAGCATCTTTGACTGAAACCATCTTCGGTATAACTTTAACAGCTTTGGATTCATCAGAGGAACATTTGGTAGCAGCAACCATTGGCAGTATAACTTTAAAGCCTTGACACGGGGTCTCAATGAATTCTCTATCCATATCTACATACTTGAAAGAGTTAAGGTGACTTACCATAAATTCTTCTTCTCCACAGACGGTGACAATTCTTCCCTTGACTGGATATTTGAGTTTTTGATGGAGAGTTGAGGTTACTGCCCCAGCTTTATGGATCCAAGGACGACCCAACAAACAAGAATAGGCAGGACGGATATCCATGATGTAGAAGGTGGAGTTGAAGATTTGGGAGCCCACCTTGATTGGAAGATCTACCTCCCCATGAACTGTTCTTTTTTATCCATCGAAGGCCCTCACGATGATATCACTGGGTTTCAAGACCAAACCTTCACAGTTTAGACAGTCTAACGCCCCTTTGGGTAGTACGTTTAGAGAAGAACCAGTGTCGACTAGAACATGTGCTTGGGTGGTCCCCTTGCACTCGACAGAAACATGTAGAGCCTTATTGTGATTCTTCCCAAGCGGTGTTAGGTCAGCATCTGAAAATCCAAAGCCATTATCAGCCGCCAGGCTCGCCACGCAATTCTCAAATTGGTCTGTTGTTGTCTCATGGGGGACATGATCTTTTTTCAAGAATTTGATTAATGCCCGAGCATGGGCATCAGAACAGAGTAGTAATGACAACATAGAAATCTTAGAAGGGGTTTTCCCCAACTGTTCCACAATCTTGAAGTCCATCCTTTTTATCATCTTCAAGATCTCGTCCATCTCACGAGCGGAGGGTTCTCCATTAGCAACGTCCTTTGTGGGTATTTCTATCACGACCGGCTCAACAACCTTATCCTTCCCCCTTGTATCAGTACTTGGCTTGGTAGCAGTAATGCGGATGGGCGCCTTTGTAACAACTGGTGGTGAGATATTGGGTGAAATATTCTCCCAGTTTTGGTTACTTTGCTTGAGCCAGTTATGTTACTAACATCATCAGCTTTTTCTTCTTCGATCCAAGCGTCTTGTTTAATCCCATGATAAAACACCTCAGCACCATAGTTCCATGGCACTGTCTTGTTTGAAGAGTATGGAATGGGTCCGGGATTGGTAATTATTAAGGGAGCAACAATTGGTTCATTTGAAATCCTAATAGGACCTTTGGAGGTGATCCTAAGAGGCTTGTTTGAGATGGTGATAATGGAGAGATCTTCACATTTATTAGTCAAACTTTTGGCAAGTGGAGTCTTCTTAAATAGAATTTCCTGGCTACCCATTATACGTTGAATGCCTTTCTTCAGCCCTTCGCATCCATTGAGTTGTTTAGCACAGCAAACACAGTCTTTCACACAGCCATGGAAGATCCCGACTTTCAGCAGATTCTTTTTGATGATGTTCAAAGGAGTAGTCAAGTCTTCAACAGAGTCAATGAAAATTGTATCTTCAACAACATTAACACCTTTTCCATGGTTCGGCATAGGTGCGATGATTACATTTGGAGTTGGAGGAGGATCGAACTCAATAGTCTTGTTATCAATCAAATCTTGAATTTTATTCTTTAAGGCCCAACACTGGTCAGTCTCGTGCCCGGGGCTATCTGAGTGGTAAGCACATTTAGCGTTCGGATTATACTTTGGTGAAGAGGTATCTGGGTTGGCAGGAGGATCGCGTAATTTCACCAAATTATCCTTGAGTAAGTGTTGTAAGGCTTGAGACAATGGCATGCCTAACCTCGTAAATTGTCTTCTCGGAGTTTCAAAACATTGATGATTTGCAGATGGTCTTGAAGTAGGAGTTGGATTGGAGATTCAGACAACATTAACAGATGGATGATCATTCTTCTTGGTACGGGCCCTTGCCCCGTACACAACATTGATTTATTTCTTTGCAGGAAAAGGTTTCTTAACAGGATTGGAAGGGGAGGCAGATGCCATGGAAATCTTCCCACTTTTGATGCCGCTTTCAACTCTTTCGCCGGTTAAGATTAACTCGGTGAATCCGGAATAAAAAGAGCAGCCAACCAACAGATTAAAGAAGGGACTAGATAAAGTACCCGTGAACATGTCAATGTGCTCCCTATCAGTCAAGGGTGGATAAACCCTACTAGCAAGGTCTCTCCACTTTTGTGCATATTCTTTAAATCCTTCGTTCTTCCCCATAGTCATATCTTGTAACTGAACTCTCGTTAGCGCCAAGTCGGTGTTATACTGGTACTGATGGTAGAAGGCGGTAGCTAAATCTTCCCAAGTATTGATGCGAGAATTGTCTAACTGGTAGAACCATTCTAGTTGCATTCCGGCTAAGCTTTCTTGGAAAAAGTGAACCCAGAGTTTATTATCAGCAGTGTGCGGCTGTATCTTACGCACATAAGATTTCAGGTGGAGTTTTGGACAAGAAACTCCATTGTACTTTGCAAAGACCAGTATTTTGAATTTGTGGGGAATAACAACCCCGTAGATCAAACCCAAATCATCAAAATCTAAACTGGGGACAGCTTGGATCTCGACGACTTTCAATTTGTCTTCTAACTGCTTATACTTGACATCGGCAGGTGGATACTGCTCGTCGAAATAATCATTATCAAACGCTTGATCGTTAACCCAGTCAGCCTGGGTACTCTTAACCTCACCAATCTGATTCTCGTCTTCTTCAGATGATTCTTCTATTACCGGGATCTGACGAATCGATTCTTTGAACCTTCTGCCCATGTTGACCAGAGCTCTCTTCTTGGGCTTCTTCTTAACTTCCAGTAATGCCATCATATCTTACTGCCCCTTGGCTAGGGCCAGTAGAGTCTCTTGGAATTGAGAGTTTTGTTCCTGAAGATCCTTCAGTTTTCTCTAGATCCATCTTGCTGAAATAAACAGCAGAAAGATAAGGAAGCCTGTTATGCAAAAACCTGTCATGTTATGATGCATGGAAGATGTATATGCAAATTATTTCAAGGATTTATTGAAATTTAAATTTGTATAGACAAAAGAATGAACAAACGTAAATTTTCATTAATTAGTTCAAAAGATTACAACATGCCTCTTGGGCTTACAAAATAACTTTCTAAGATGAAAATACTGAACGCATCCTCTTCGGTGCAAGGTAGGCATTCACACTTTGCTCTTCTTGTAGCTGCTTTGTAAGTTCCAAGACCATCTTCTCACTAGCGTGGAATTGAGCTTCGAAAGTATCTCGTTCTTCCTTCAACTGAATCCAACGCTTTTGCAAGTCTTCAAGAGAGGTAGGCATGTCGGGATAGAGGATAGTGTACGGGACATCTCCTTCAATCACAGGCTCTATGATGACTGGTAAGATGGAGGGATAAGGCATCATAAGTTTATGAGCACGAGCTCGTACCCACTTAAGGTAAGCCTCGAGGGGACTTAAATTCTTGTGTCCTAGCGTCTTACTATCCACCTTGCTTACCATCCTCCAAGCTCGGATAAACCTCTGACGGTAGCTCTGATCGTTGCTCTCGTGGTCGAATACCACTCCTTGGATAAGCATCTCATGTGGACCATCCCTTCGGGCGCAACCAAACTGTCGTAAGGCTAAGCAGGGGTTGTAAGTAATACCTCCTCTAATTCCAAGCAAGGGGACATTAGGGAATTCTCCACAACGGTCGACGATAGTAACATTCTCCAAGGATTGGGAACACCAGCGAACATCTGAATGTCTGAGCATCATCAACCTATGGGACCACCTCAAACCTTGCTCATTTTTCAACACAGATCGGGGAAGATGCCAAATAAACCATCTTTCCAAGAGAGGAGTGAAACACATGAGGATTCCTCTCTTCCTCATAGTGCGAGAGTGAAAGGAATGTGGGATATCTCCCAACAAAGTAGGCACGAGGTTGCGAGACATGAAGATTTTGACAGCGTTTACGTCTATGAGTTAGTCAGGATTTGGAAACAAAACCATCCCATAGATGAGAAGGGCCACAATTTCTTCAAAATCTTGTAAGTCCAAAGAGTTCCAACAATCTTGAGCTTTCTCGAACAAGAACTTGGCTAAGAAACCTTTGACACCACTCCTTGTTTCCCAATTAGTTGTGATATCAGATTGTTGCAAGTGTAGTGCTTTGGAAATCTCTTCAGGTTTTGGATCTCTTTCCGTACCGTTGAAGGGTAGTTTATTGAGAATGGGAATCCTTAAGAGTTGGGAGAATTCTTCTAGAGTAGGCACAAGTTGATAATCGGGAAAAGTGAAGCAATGGTGTAGAGGATCAAAGAATTGGAAGAGCACCTTCATCATATCTTCATCAATGTTGGAGGTAACCAAGTTTAGGAGGCGACCATGTCTTTTGGTGAATGAAGAGTTTTCAGGGATCCTTGATGTTAACTCTTTGAGTTGAGGAGGAATCCTCACGAGATTGACTTGGATAGTATTCCTGCAGATAGAAGCAATGTCCTACAAAACAGAACAAAGATAAATCCCAATAATCCTTGAAATGGTTAGAATGAGTATGATGTTATGATGTTTATGATGTCATGTACAAGTAAATATATACAAACAAGGCAAACAAGTCCTTAGGTTTAGGCTTGCATGGAGTCTCATAGGTAAGTACCCTATTGAAGTTTAGTTGGCTCAAACCTATCCTAGAAATAGTAACCAAGTTCTAAGGGATCTCAATATCATTGATTTGTCTTCTCGGGCATTGTTTCAGCGCAAGCCTATTTCACGGCGACCTAAATATCCTAAAAAGCCAAACCTAAATGAGTGTAGTATCGAGTATCTACCAACTTCGGACTGCACTAAAGCCGGTCATCTCACTATGTCCTAATGGCCAAGTTGGTCAAGTAAACATTCTAAAGTCAGTTAGTGCTTCATGACATTACTCAACGGCCCCGTATTCTCCTTGACTACTCAAGGGCTACCGGTATCCACAAATATGTCACACTAACGTAGCTATTGCTTAGACCATGTCGGTATACCCCGTACAGTTTCCACATTGTATGGCTACTTACCTATAAGGTATCCCAAATCCGGGTAAAGGATTAGAACAAGCCCAAACAAAGAACCAAAATGTAAAGCAAACAATTCAAACAATGAAAGCAAATAAAGAGGATCTAGCCCTAAGGTAACCCCATTTTAAAGATTTCCCCAACAGAGTTGCAAGTTCTGTGATACGGTGGGAGAACTGACTTGGGTATTTTGTGTTTTATCGCAAATGTTGCGGTTAGCAAGAGTCGCCACCGACTTTTCTTTTATCCAAAAGGAAAGGCTGAAAAGAACATGAAAGACCTTTGAGATTGTTTCTTGAGTTCGGGGGGTAGATTATGAAAAGGTAAGGTATTAGCACCCTTTTCATCCATAGTTATCTATGGGCTCTTAGTTGCTTGCTAAATCACTTGCTTTTGTTTGAAAATGTGCTTTGTATGGTTTTTTGAAAGTATTTTGAAAAGGCGCCTTCGTTTAGGAAAACCTTGTAATAGTTCTCGTTCGTAAGAACATATATAAAGTGTTGAGCTTTTGAAAATATTTCATGTTTGGAAAATGTTTTGAAAGTGTTTGGTGTTTGTTTTGAAAATAAGGAAGAGTGTTTGATTTGAAATTGAGCAAGCAACTAGTAACAATCTACCTACTCAAAAAGTCTTAGTTCATTTCCTCCTTTCCTTTGATATTGTTATCTTACTATTGATTTTGTAAGAAGCCTTATCTTTGGATGTAAAGGGACGGGCGTGGGTCATCGTATAGCCATGATAGCAATGTTGTGAGATATCTTAACAATTCTCTTTGAGGGACTAAAATCATTTTCAAAGGCAACATTGATAGTGTCATCGAGGGACTATGATCTTGTATTTTTATTGCTTTTTGCTAAGATATCTCACATGCATAACATGGCCATTTTGGTAAGGCAACAAAGTGGAATTACCCTAAGGGTGCAAGTGTGCAGGTGTGTTGACTTCCATGCATTGTTTTGTCTTGAATTAGGGTTTGCTAATTGTTGATTTTATCTTTCCATACAAACCCTAATTACTAGCATTTATATGAAGCGATAAATTGCGGAAAGTAAAAATACTAAGCTATTACACCATTAGGGGAGGGGGTATACAAATTTACAAATGGGGATTTTGCAAGAAAATTAAACCTAATTAACTATTACAACCATATTGGATATTGTACAAAATTGAAAATAAAATGCAAGAGTGTAAATTTAGAAAGAAATGATTTTTGTTTGGATTTTTATGAAAGGGGTTTTAACCTTAATTAAGAGAGATGATTAATTAAAAAATTAAACAAAATTAAGCTTAAACTAATTAAGAAAGAAATTAAGTTAAAAATGTTTTTTAGGTTTTTTTTAAAAGGTTTTAACTTAATAAAAATAAAATGAAAATTAAATAATTAAAAGAAACCTAAGATCTAAGTTAATTTTAATTAAGAAAATAAAATAATATAATAATTAAACCTAATTATCTAAATATTAATTATTAAAAAAGGAAGTTAAATTTATTAAGAAAATATTTTTGGTCTTTTTGTTTTATAAAGAAAAATAAAATGTATAAGCATTTTTTAAATATGCAAATAAATAAATAAAATATTTTTTTTGGATTTTTTATTAGTAAAAATAATAATGATAATAATAATAATAATAAAAATAATGAAACTGAAAATAAAAATCAAATAAGAAAAGAAGATAAATAATAATAATAAAAAAATATAAGAGGATTGGGCCAGTATGTAATAGTAAACAAGGGGTGGAAAGTTAGCAAAAAAACAAGGAAAGCCCAACAAAAAGGGCCCAGGCGCCTGTTGAAACAAAAAATATGGAAGAAAAATGTGAAAAAGAACAAAAGGGTACCACTGGGGCTCGAACCCAGGTCCCAAAGGTTAACAGATGCGCGCTTTACCACTGGGGTGGCTATACATTCGTTCATATAAACAAAACAATAAATATATAACATAAATCAAGTCTTGAATGAACTTCATCTTCAACCTCCAGCCAGAGAACCTATAACTCATTCATTTCTCATCCATTCACAAAACTTCCAACATCAAACTTGTTAGAAATTTCCTCACGATTCTGAATATGTAAATAACTTAAGCTAATTCTCAAAGATGAGCATGAATTTCTAACAGTACCAAATTTTGACCTAAATATTTTCAGAGGTTCAAACTCAAAATTCTCCCTACTTAAGCAACATAAATGAAATCTATGGACGTGTATAGTTTCAGGGCAATGATGTCTACATTTTATCATCACAAATACAAGCCTAACAATGCCTAAATGAGAAGATAGAAGTTCAAGAAAAATACCTCAAAAATGGAAATCGTGAAATGAGTTTGAGCTTTATTTAAGGTGTTGTAATAATCAGGTTAGCTTCCTCGAGTCTCTAGGAAGCTAATGCAATGCGTAGCTTGAGTTGAGAGTGTCTGATATGGCCTGGAGAAGTCAAGTTGCAGACCCCTGTTTTTGAGCTTGGACAATGGTGAAAATGGTGTTATAGTTTAGGAACAGGGATTATGATGAGTTATATTTGAAGTAAGGAAGCTTTTTAGATGATTTGAAGAGGAAACGCACAAGTGGTTTGAGAGATGGGAGTTTTTGGTCAGGTCCCGCACAACAATGGGTTTTTTGTGCAATCTGAGTTTTCAGGGAGTTTGGGAGTGTTTCTAAATCGTGTCTTTGCTTGCAATAGACTTGTGTATATGTATGGAAAAGGTTTTTGATCAAATGCACTCAAGACTTCTAAGTTTTAGCTTTTTGGCTCTATAACTTACTTTTGAAGAAAAGTGAAAAGACAAATCTCCAAGTATTCTACAAGCATGTTATGAGTTCCAAGAGGCCTTAGACACATTTCTTTTGGTTTATAGGGGTTGTGTGTGCATAAAGAACAATTTAGAAGCTCAAGACAAGTTGACTTTGTGATTAATGCAACTTTTCAAGAATGGGATGGTAACTTTGTGCCATAAATGGAAATGTAACATGGATAATGGCTCAAATGCTTGGATCAAAGCTCTAACAGCTGTGTAAACATTTAATTATGGAGTGACAAATAAGTTTGAGGCCTGCAAATCCAATATTATGCAGCCTAGCATGGATTTGGTTCATGTGTTCTTCACAAAATGGCTTGTAATTCAAGTTTGAAAACCCTAACTTCTTACCTTCGATTCTCATTGCTCAAACATGATTTCAATGAGTTCTTGGACATTTTGGAAAGCTTGTAACATCCTCTACAACATCTATGTTGGAAATTTTTGAAAATTCATCTTGGAACTATGTGAAAAATTTCCATGAAGTTAGGTCAAAATCCTGCCTAAATTAGGGCAAAATTTCACTAAGTTTCCAAGTTTCATGAACATATATATTCTTAAAATCATAACTTGGAACCCATGCATTTATAGAAGAAGTTATGTTCTAAAATGTTTTAGATATCATTGAGATCTACAACTTTCATGTTGGAAGTTTCCTTTGAATCATCTTGCATCATGGTGAAACTTTTTCTCAAAGTTATGAAAAAATATGAATTTTTCAACACTTAGAAAATTTTCTAAGTTTAGAAATTTTGACTTTTCAAAATGAAATCTTGACTTTTTGATTTCTTGATGAAAAAGTTTCATATTTTGACATGTTTTGATGAATTGGGATCTTCGGTACTTGATTTTGACCAAAGAGTCAAAGTTTGACTTTTCAATGTAAAGTTGACTTTTCATCAGTTGACTGAAATTCAATTGTCAATCAATTGATCTTGAGAGATGATTTGAGCCATGCCATTAGGTAAAAATGACGCATTTGAATCCTTGAGATCATGTCTCAAACCAATCAATCATTTGCTAGGTCAAAAATCAGAAATTGCACCTTCTTATTCAAAACCCTAATTTTGACCATTTTGCCCTTTTGATGATCTGATCAAATTTATTGAGGAATTGTGATCCAAACTTGATCAAATGACACATATGAGTTCATAATGTTGATATGGATAAAAAATTATGAAGTTTGACTGTAAATTGACCACAGTTGACTTTTCCCCAATATAGCTGATTTTAGGTCAACTGATCAATTGATTGAGCAAAAATGTGATCCAAGACTTGAAACTTGACATGAAAAATATTGAGGGTCCAAAATGATCCATGAAAGTCATTTGGGGCATTAAAAGTCCATTTGTCCTTGTGCAACCTCAAACCCTAATTTTCAGTTATCAGTGCTAGAGGAGATGTCTTGAGCTGGTCAAACCCTGTGTAGTCTTGAATCCAAGGAGATCTTGTGAGAGATTATTTGAGAAATGAGAGGGAAAATTTTGGGGTATAACAGTAGGGATGACACTCAAACCATCCATAAAGTCTCCACAGATGCTTTCTCCAGCAGAACATCCTTAAACTAAAAGAGGAAATTCGCGGCAAATCATATTCATTCATCATCCCCAACGGAAATGAAGGATTCAGCCTCCTTATACTCTCCAGCAGAAGTTAGGGATTTATTTTCCCAGATTGGGAAATATCACAATAACATCCATGTTCATACATCGTGGCATGCGCATACACATCACATACATCATAACCTCATTTATTTTGAGAACATCACCACAATGCATTTCATCCATCATGACATTGCATATGACTAACTCTTTGATTTTTCAGGGAAAAGATAAAATCAACAAACGCCGTTGACTACTTATGTGACCTGGTAGTCTTCTCAAAAGCTACGTCTAACAAAGGGTTATTTCAGGATTTTCCTCAGAAAAATGTCCTTGCAAGACCTTCTCTAGTTCAATCAGATCGACACTAAGATCTCTGTGATTCCTATTCCGGTTAAAGATATTTTAAGACTTTTGTATGGTTCAGTCAGATCGACACTAAGATCTCTGTGATTCCTATTCCAGTTGAAGATATTTCAATACTTTTGTCTGGTTCAGTTGAATCGACACTAAGATATCTCTAATTCCTGTTCCAGTTGAAGATATTCCAAGACTTTTGTCTGGTTCAGTTGAATCAATCCTAAGATTCTTTTGATTTCGATTCCAGTCAAAGTTAATTCAAGACCTTCTCTGGTTCAGTCAGATCGACACTAAGATCTCTCTGATTCCTATTCCAGTTGAAGATATTCCAAGACTTTTGTCTGGTTCAGTTGAATCGGTCCTAAGATTCTTCTGATTTCCATTCCAATCAAAGTTAATTAAAGACCTTCTCTGGTTCAGTCAGATTGACACTAAGATCTCTCTGATTCCTATTCCAGTTGAAGATATTCCAAGACTTTTGTATAGTTCAGTTGAATCGATCCTAAGATTCTTCTGATTTCTATTCCAATCAAAGTTAATTAAAGACCTCCCTGGTTCAGTCAGATCGACAATAAGATCTCTCTGATTCTTATTCCAGTTGAATATATTCCAAGACTTTTGTCTGGTTCAGTTGAATCGATCCTAAAATTCTTCTGATTTCCATTCCAGTCAAAGTTAATTCAAGTACTTCTCTGGTTCAGTCAGATTGACACTTAGATCTCTCTGATTCCTATTCCAGTTGAAGATATTCCAAGACTTTTGTCTGGTTCAGTTGAATCGATCCTAAGATCTTCTGATTTCCATTCCAGTCAAAGTTAATTAAAGACCTTCTCTGGTTCAGTCAGATCGACACTAAGATCTCTCTGATTCCTATTCCAGTTGAAGATATTCTAAGACTTTTGTCTGGTTCAGTTGAATCGATTCTAAGATTCTTCTGATTTCCATTCCAGTCAAAGTTAATTAAAGACCTTCTCTGGTTCAGTCCGATTGACACTAAGATCTCTTTGATTCATATACCAGTTGAAGATATTCTAAGACTTTTGTCTGGTTTAGTTGAATTGATCCTAAGAATCTTCTGATTTCCATTCCAATCAAAGTTAATTAAAGACCTTCTCTGGATCAGTCATACCGACACTAAGATCTCTCTGATTCCTATTCCAGTTGAAGTTAATTCCAAGACTTTTGTCTGGTTCAGTTAAATCGATCCTAAGATTTTTCTGATTCTTATCCAGTCAAAGATAAACCAAGACCTCTGCTGGTTTAGTTTGAATCGACCATTGATTTGTTACTGATTCTTTTCTGGTAGACCTCTTTCTAGTTCAGTTAAATCGACACTAATATTTTTCTGATTCTTATCCAGTCAAAGATAAACCAATACCTCTACTGGTTTAGTTCGAATCGACCATTGATTTGTTACTGATTCTTTTCCGGTAGACCTCTTTCTGGTTTAGTTAAATCGTCACTAAGATTTTTCTGATTCTTATCCAGTCAAAGATAAACCAAGACCTCTGCTGGTTCAGTTTGAATCGACCATTGATTTCTACTGATTCTTTTCCGATAGATCCTTTCTCTGGTTCAGTTAACTCGACACTAAGATTTTTATGATTTATATTCCAGTTTGAGAAACTGCAAAGCCTAGAGTATAACCAGACAACAGTTTAATCTCATTTCCCCAGTTAGTCGTTGTGAAGCCTAGAATACGACCAGATACCAGTCATCCTTATCATCCTCAGCAAGTCACTGTGAAGCCTGGATCCTGACCAGATAGCAGTTCACTTCCATTTCTTTAGTCAAGGGATGACTCCCCAGTAGAGTAATGGATAACCGAAGCTCCTAGACTTTATTCCCCTAAAAAACATTCCCCAACAGACTCCTCCTCGGACAGTAGGAACAGGAATCCCCACAAAGAGAATTCTTATAAAGTCAACATCTATTTTGGATGGCATCTTTAAGCCCATCTTCGATGACTCTCCGTCATACTCCTTGGATGGAATCTTTAAGACCATCTACGACAGTCTCTTGTCATCTTTTCCAAATGGAATCTATAAGCCCATTTCTGATATTACCTACACAGTCAAGCATCACTTCAGACGAGTGCAAATTTTTAGGCACTCTAGTGTTCAATCATCTTCCACCTTCAAATCACGAAAGGCAGACCAACCAATCTACATCTCCAGGTTTAAGAAGATTGAACATGGGAGGCTGTTTTACCCCAAAATTTTCCCTCCCATTTTCACACAAGACATACTCCTAGAGGTTCTCAATTGCCCTAGGTTGACCAAGATTTAACCAGACAATTTTCCTCCTAAGGCAATGAGCCCCCAACTAGGGTTTCAATTTTCATCAATATGGTTGAGCTCCAAGGATCCCAAATGTTCTCCATTGTCCTAATATGTCATCAAGATCATCCATGTCAAGTTTCATGCCTTGCTCAACAAGTCTGCTCAGTCAATTTCTCAAGTATTGGAAAATCAACTATACTAGGTCAAAAGTCAACTATGGCCTATGTACAGTCAAACTTCAAGATTTTTGGTCAACATCAACATTTTGTAGTGATATCCATCATTTTATCAAGGGTTGATCATGATTCCTCAAGAAATGCTCCTAACCCATCAGAAGTTAAAAATGGCAAAGTTGGGTTTCTATAGGAAAAGTCAAATGAACTTTGACTAGGCATAACTTTCAAATACTTCATCCATTTTTCCCCAACCAAAGCTCATATTGAAGATAATCTCATTACCTATAACTTCTATTCACCCCTCAAGTCCAAGAAATGCACCATTTGAAAGATACTAGCTCATACATTACAAGTCATTTTCAGAAAGTAAACAAAAGCCACCTTTTTCCAATACCTTTTACATCAAGATAAAATATTCAAATGCAAAATTTATAAAAAGAGGGATTGAAGTAGACATCTTGGGCTTTACAAAAAGTCCAAGATCATCATCATGAGATAAATATTGAGCAAGTTATGGCTTGCCCAAGTTGGGAAAATTAGGGAATTTTCAAGAATTATGCATTAGCAAATTTGAAGTTTTAAGGCAAGGGCTCAATTTCTTAGACTTCAAGCATCTTCCTAAGTTTATAGAGGACCTCTAAAATTATTCTTTCCGTGCCTTGCATTTGCTAACTATTTTATTCATATTTATTTTAATTTATTATAAATAAATATAAAATAAAATGTATAAAATGATTGGAAATGGTCATTGAGCTTTGGGTTGATGTTTTGGACATCCTAGGCCCATAAAATTTTATGCAAAGGTGTCCACTTTCATTCAAATTCAAAAACGAAAAGATTCCATGTCTTTGGCAAAGTTACAAAACATCATTCATGGCTTTAAAAACACATGTTTATGGTTGTTATTACCTTTGTTCTCTTTTCTCCTCCCTCCTCTATATATAAAGGGCACATTAGAAAGCTTCAAGACACATGAGATACAACCTGGAAAAGCTCTACAAATTTTGCAAAAATTTTCAAAGTTGTAAAAATTCGCATTTTAGGTTCCAACCTTTCTCAACCCAAACAAAAGATCCAAATACATTCCTGGAGGCTCCCTGAAGCTTTTGCCATCATTACCAAGCCCTGAAACATCACAAAACGCCTCAGTAAGCTCCATTTTTATATTTTCTAACTTGTTTCATGCAGATCTGGTGCTCCTCATAGCTAGATGTGCATTATACACTGTTGTACCCCAAAATTTGCCCTCTCACTTATCAAGAATTTGCTCACAAGATCTCCTTGGGCTCAAGACTGCATTAGGGTTTGATCAACTCAAGACACCTCCTTAGGCACTGATGACCAAAATTAGGTTGTGAGTTTGCACAAGGATTTTTGAACTATCAATGCTTCATATGACTTTCATGGACCATTATGGACCCCCAAGATTACTCATGTCAAGTTTCAAGCCTTGGATCACATTTTTGCTCAGTCAATTGAGCAGTTGACCTAAAAATCAGTTGTATTGGGGAAAAAGTCAACCATGACCAATTTATAGTCAAACTTCATAATTTTTTATCCACATCAACATTTTAAACCCACGTGTATCATTTGATCAAGTTTTTACCATAATTCCTCAAGAAATTTGATCAAATCTCCAAAAGGGCAAAATGGTCAAAATTAGGGTTTTGAATAGGAAAGGGCAATTTCTGATTTTTGACCTAGCAAATGGTCAATTGGTTTAAGGAATGATCTCAAGAGTCCAATTGAATCATTTTGACCTAATGACATGATTCAAAACATTGCAAATCCATTGGATTGACAGATGAATTTTGCAGTCAACTGTGTACTGAAAAGTCAAACTTTAACTTTTTGGTCAAATTTAAGCACCAAAGATCAAAATTCATCAAAACATGTCAAAATAGGAAAATTATTCATCAAGAAATCAAGATTTCATTTTTAAAAGTCAAATTTTCTAAACTTAGAAACTTTCTAAGTGTCAAAAATTTCTTATTTTTTCAAAACTTTGAGTAATTTTTTCATTATGATGCAAGATGATTCAAAGGAAACTTCCAACATGAAAGTTGTAGATCTCCATGAAATCTACAACTTTTCTTCACACAACTTCCCCTAAAAGTGCTTGGATCTCAAGTTATAATTTCATGAATACATGCTCATGAACTAAAAAAGACTTAGTGAAATTTTGCCCTAGTTAGGCAGATTTTTTACCTAACTTCATAGCAATTTTTCACATAGTTCCAAGGGGAATCTTCAAAATCAATTCAAAGATGAGTTGTAGAGAACATTGCAAGCTTTCCAAAATGTCTAAGAACTCCTTGAGATCATTCTTTAGTAGGGAGAATCGAAGAGATGTAGTTGGTGTTTTGTCACTCGAATTATAGGTCATTTTCATGATGAACACAAATGCAATTTCAATGTTAGGATGCATAATACTTGCTTTGCAGGCCTCAAACTTGTTTGTCACTCCATAATTAATGGATTGCACAAACTTTTGAGCTATAATCCAAGTGGTTTAAGCTTTATCCAATTCACATTACCATTTTGGGAAGAAAGTTAACAATGCCATTCTTGTAAAGCAAGCTTTTTGCATAAAGTTCACATTGAGCCTCTAACTTATTCCCTCTGATCACACTCCATCCACAAAGTCATAAGCAAGCTTGTTTAAAGCATAACCACTCTATCTTAGCAAGTACACAAGACTTTGAAACTTGTTTTGTCAAAAAATCACATGTTTAGCTTAAGGATGCAAATTCAAATTCTGATCAACAACAAGTCTCCAAACTTGTTGCTTATAAATAGAAGCACTATTTGTGGTCTAGGACACGAGCTTGAAGACCCTAAAACTCACTAAAACTCCCTCTAGCCAAAAATTGTCTCAAAACACCATTGTTGTGCAAGTTCTGACTTTACATACCAAACTCCAAATCCCCTCGTGCGTTCTCTGGCCTTTCACTTCCAAAAGCTTCTAAAAATCAAATACAAACCATCCAAAGTCCATTTTCTCAACTGTAACACCTCCATCATCAAGTTCCATTTTCAAAAACAGGGGTCTGCAACTTGACTTCTCCAGAGCTCCTCAGCCACTTTCAGCTCAAGCTAATCATTGCATTAGCTTCATGGGACCTTAAGGAAGCTAACCTGATCCTTGCAGTACTTTGAATCAAGCTCATTTGCATTTCACAATTTCCAGTTTTGAGGTATTTTTCTTGAACTTGTATCTCACTACTTAGGCATTGTTAGGCTTGCATTTGTGAAGATAAAATGTAGACCTCATTGCCACGAAGCTGTACATATCCATAGTTTGCATTTACATGGCCTGAGCTTAGAGAATTTTAGAGTTGAAGTTTCTGAAATTTTTAGGGTTCAAATTAGGGCCAGAGAAATTATCATTTATCTTTGACTTTTAGCTTTAGTTATTTACATGGTTAGATTCGTGAGGAAGAATGCAACAACTTTCATTTTGTCATCTTCCATTTTTGTTGAGAAATGAAGAAGTTACAGGTACACCGGCTGGAGGTTGAAGATGAAGTCATCAGGACTTGATTTGCCTTACGTATTTATTGTTTTGTTTATATAAACGGATGTATAGCCACCCCAGTGGTAAAGCGTGCGCCTGTTAACCTATGGGACCTGGGTTCGAGCCCCAGTGGTACCCATTTTGGGTTTTTATATATTTTTGCATTTTTCTGACCTTTTTTACAGGGCGCCTGGGCCTTTGGGCTTTTTTGTTTTTTTTACTAACGAACCTCCCTGCCTGCTTATGCACCCCTGGTCCAATTTATTTTATTTTCTTATTTTCATTTTATTTGTTTTTTCTTAAATATTTTTCACTAATATTAAAAATCATTAAAAAATATAAAAAAATTTATCTTCATTTTAATTTAGTTTATTTTATTTTTTCTCACCAAAAAAATATTTTTATTAACTATACTTTATTTATTTTTTACAAATCACCTTGTAAATTTAATTAAAACTAGGTTAATATTTATTTTTCTTTTACACCTATTAAAATATATTATTTTTGATATAAAAAAAGACTAAAAATATTTCATAATGCCATAAATATTTTCAAGACAAAAATACCAAAAAATACTTTTTTCTAAACTTATTTTCTTTTAATCAACTAAATAGAATTAGGGTTTTATTCAAAAATCTTTTCTTAATAAACTTAATTAATTATTTTCTTTAAATCAATTAGGTTAAAACAATTTTCCTCTTTCTCATAAAAATCCAAACAAAAAGATCCATTTTATTTTCATTTACATTCTTGCATATTCATTTTTTGTACATTTATTTATTTCAATTATTGTATAAATTCAATATGGTTGTAATAGATTAATTAGACTTACATTCTTGCAATCCCCATTTGTAATTTGTACACCCCCTCCCCTAATTATGTAATAGCTTAGTATTTTTATTTTCCGCAATTTAAATGCTTTATATTCACATGCTAGTAATTAGGGTTTGTATGGAAAGAACAAAATCAATCAAATAGAAAACCCTAATTCAAGACAAAATCAAGCATGAAAACAATAAACTTGCACACAAGCACCCTTAGGGTTATCCCACTTGGTTGCCTTATACAAAATGGCCATATTACGCATGTAAGGTATCTTAGCAAAAACAAGCAAATACAAGATCATAGTCCCTCGATGACGCTATCTAAGTTGCCTTACAAATGATCTTAGTCCCTCAAAAAGAATGCTAAGATACCTTACAACATTGCTAATCATGGTTATATGATGACCCACGCCCGTCCCGTTTACATCCAAAGATAGGGTTGCTTACCAAATCAATGGTAAGACAACAATGTCAAAGGAAAAGAAAATGAACAAGAAAGACATTTGAGTAGGTAGATTGCTCCTAATTACTTGCTCCATTTCAAAACAAACATCCTTGCTATTTTCAAAAGAATCACATACACTTTCAAACATCTTGCAAAATTGAAAACATTTTCAAAAGATCAAACATCTTTGTATACATTCTTACAAACAAGAATCATTACAAAGATTTCCTAAACAATGGCCTCTTTACAAAATACTTTTAAAAAACCACACAAAGCATAATTTCAAACAAAAGCAAGTGATCTAGCAAGTAACTAAGAGCCCATGGAGAACCATGGATGAAAAGGATGCTAATACCTTCCCTTTTCATAATCTACCCCCCAAACTCAAGAAATAATCTCAAAGGGCTTTCCTGTGCTTTTTCACCTTTCCTTTTGGATAAAAGAAAAGTCAGTGGAGACTCTTGCTAACCGCAACATTTGTAATCAAACGCAAAAACCTCAAGTCAGTTCTCCCACTGTATCACAGCATGTATATAATATTTTGCCTCCCTTTCATTTACACCCTTTGAATATATTTTTTTTGGCTGATATTTTTGTTTCTTGTTGCTTGAGTTCATTAAATATACTTTAATATTTAGTTTGGCCACAAGACAAAGGCTAGCATGGACTTAGGCCATGTTACCATTTTTATGTCCCAAATGAAAGAGACAGGGGGAAGAAAGACATGAAACGAAGCCTTGGGCTTCAATGCTAACTTCCAAGCCCCAGAAAGGAAAAATAAGAAGGCACATTTGCACTAGGTCCAGCCAGAATCGAAGGCCATGACTTGTTGCTGTCAGCCTCAATCGAAGAAGGCAACAGAGCAATAGGGCTGAACCAGAAGGCATGCCCAGCTGCTACCAATGCCGAATCGAAGGCCGCGCCTTACTACTGCCATGGCCACTCGAAGGCCATGACTTGATGCATGTTAGCCCCCAATTGAAGAAGGCCAACCAAAGTAGACTCGAAGGGCACTCCCCCCCCCCCCCCCCCCCAATCGAAGGAGCTCTTTTTTTTCTTCTTTCTACCTTATTTTTACTTTTATATTTTTATGCACTTCAATATGGTTGTAATAGTGTAGGCTTTATTTTTTGCACTTTTTTTTATTACTTTCATATAAATGTTAGTAATTAGGTGTGTATGGCAAGATAAAACCAACAAGTAGACAACCCAAAAATCAAAGACAAAATGCATGCAATCAAACACACTTTACACACATGCACCCTTAGGGTAATTCCACTTGTTTCCTTATAAAAATAGTCATGTTATGAATGTGGGATATCTTAGCAAAAACAATCACAAATATAAGATCATAGTCCCTCGATGACGCTACGGATGTTGCCTTACAAATGATCTCAGTCCCTCAAAGAGAAATGCTAAGATATCTCACAACATTGCTATCATGACTATACGATGACCCACGCCCGTCCCTTTACATCCAAAGATAAGGCTTCTTACCAAATCAATGGTAAGATAGCAATATCAAAGGAAAAGAAGAAATGAACTAAGACTTTTGAGTAGGTAGATTGTTCCTAATTGCTTGCTCATTTTCAAATCAAACACTCTTGCTTATTTTTAAAAACAAACACCAACACTTTCAAAACACTTTCAAAACCCTTTCCAAACATGAAATATTTTCAAAAGCTCAACACTTTGTATATGTTCTTATGAACGAGAACTATTACAAAGTTTGCCTAAAACGATGGCGCCTTTTCAAAATACTTTCAAAAAACCATACAAAGCACATTTCCAAACAAAAGCAGGTGATCTAGCAAGCAACTAAGAGCCCATAGATAACTATGGATGAAAAGGGTGTTAATACCCTCCCTTTTCATAATCTACCCCCCAAACTCAGAAAGAATCTCAAAGGTATTTCCTGTTCTTTTCAGCCTTTCCTTTTGGATAAAAGAAAAGTCGGTGGCGACTCTTGCTAACTGCAACATTTGCGATAAAACGCAAAACAACCAAGTCAGTTATCCCACCGTATCACAACCTTCGTTTAGGAAAACTTTGTAATAGTTCTCGTTCGTAAGAACGTATACAAAGTGTTGAGATTTTGAAAATATTTCATGTTCGGAAAATGTTTTGAAAGTGTTGGTGTTTGTTTTGAAAATAAGCAAGAGTGTTTGATTTGAATTTGAGCAAGAAACTAGGAACAATCTACCTACTCAAAAGTCTTTGTTCATTTCTTCCTTTCCTTTGATAATGCTATCTTACCATTGATTTGGTAAGAAGCCTTATCTTTGGATGTAGAGGGACGACCGTGGGTCATCGTATAGCCATGATAGCAATGTTGTGAGATATCTTAGCATTTTTTATTTGAGGGACTAATATCATTTTTGAAAGGCAACATTGATAGCGTCATCGAGGGACTATGATCTTGTATTTTGATTGCTTTTTCTAAGATACCCCACATGCATAACATGACCATTTTTTGTAAGGCAACAAAGTGGAATTACCCTAAGGGTACAAGTGTGCAAGTGTGTTGATTTACATGCATTGTTTTGTCTTGAATTAGGGTTTGCTAACTTGTTGATTTTATCTTTCCATACAAACCCCAATTTACTAGCATTTATATAAAGCGATAAATTGCGAAAAGTAAAAATACTAAGCTATCAAATCATTAGGGGAGGGGTATAAAAATTTACAAATGGGGATTTGCAAGAAAATTAAACCTAATTATCTATTACAACCATATTGAATAAATGTACAAGAATTGAATAAATAATGTACAAATGCAAATGGAAAAAGAAATGATTTTGTTTGATTTTATGAAAGGGTTTTAACCTAAACCTAATTAAGAAAATAATTAATGAAAAATAAACAAAAAATTTAAACCTAAATTAATTAAGAAGGAAATTAAGTTAAAAATGTTTTTAGGTTTTTTTATGAAAAGGTTTTAAATTACGGAAAACAATGTGGAAATTAATTAATTAAAATAAACCTAAGTTCTAAATTAATTTTAATTAAGAAAATAAATAATTAAACCTAAGTCTAGATATTAATTAAAGAAATTAATTATTAAGAGATGTGTTTTTTTAGTCTTTTTTGTTTTATAGAGAAAATAAAATATATAAGTGTAAATAATAAATAAAAATATTTTTGGATTTTTATTAATAATAATAATAATAATAATAATAATAATAATAATAATAATAATAATAATAATAATGAAAATAATAAAAGAAATATGAAATGAAAATAAAATAAAATAAAAAAGGAAATGAAATAATAAAGAAAATAATGGGCCAGGGGTGCAAAAATGAAACTGGGGTTAGAAGAAGCAGAAAATAACTAGGCCCAATGTTGGAGGCCCAGCGCTGCAAGCTAAAACAAAAGAAGGAAGTGAAAAATGAACAAAAGGGTACCACTGGGGCTCGAAACCAGATCCCAAAGGTTAACGGGCGCGCGCTTTACCACTGGAGTGGCTATACATCCATTTACATTGGTGAAATAATAAACATATAACACAAATCAAGTCCTGAATGAACTTCATCTTCAACCTCCAGCCATGGATCCTGTAACTCACTTATTTCTCATCCATTCACAAAACTTCCAATATTAAACTTGTTAGAAATTCCCTCACGATTCTGAATATGTAAATAACTTAAGCTAATTCTCAAAGATGAGCATGAATTTCTAAAAGTACAAAATTCTGACCTAAATATTTCAGCAAGTTCAAACTCAAAATTCTCACTACTCAAGTAATATAAATGAAATCTATGGACATGTATAGTTTTAGGGCAATGATGTCTACATTTATCTTCACAAATACAAGCCTAACAATGCCTAAATGAGAAGATAGAAGTTCAAGAAAAATACCTCAAAACTGGAAATCGTGAAATGAGTTTGGGCTTGATTCAAGGTGCTGCAATGATCAGGTTAGCTTCCTTGAGTCTATAGGAAGCTAATGCAATGCTTACCTTGAGTTGAGAGTGGCTGAAATGGCCTGGAGAAGTCAAGTTACAGACCCCTATTTTTGAGCTTGGACAATGGTGAAAATGGTGTTACAGTTTAGGAACAGGGATTGGGATGAGTTGTATTTGAAGTAAGGAAATTTTGAGATGATTTGGAGAGGAAACGCACGAGTGGTTTGAGAAATGGGAGTTTTTGGTCAAGTCCTGTACAACAATGGAGTTTTTGTGCAATCTGAGTTTTCAGGGAGTTTGGGAGTGTTTCCAATCGTGTCTTTTCTTGCAATAGATTTGTGTATATGTATGGAAAAGGTTTTAAATCAAATGCACTCAAGACTTGAGTTTTATCCTTTTGGCTCTATAACTTGCTTTTGAAGAAAAGTGAAAAGACAAATCTCCAAGCATTGTACAAGCATGTTCTGAGTTCCAAGAGGCCTTAGACACATTTATTTTGGTTTATAGGGGTTGTGTATGCATAAAGAATAAGTTACAAGCTCAAGACAAGTTGACTTTGTGATTAAAGCAACTTTTCAAGAATGGAATGGTAACTTTGTGCCATAAACGGAAATGCAACTTGGATAATGGCTCAAATGCTTTGATCAAAGCTCTAACAGTTGTGTAAAAATTTAATTATGGAGTGACAAATATGTTTGAGGGCTGCAAAGCAAATATTATGCAGCCTAGCATGGATTTGGTTCATGTGTTCTTCACAAAATGACTTGTAATTCAAGTTTGAAAACCCTAACTTCTTGCCTTCGATTCTCCTTGCTCAAGTATGATCTTAATGAGTTATTAGACATTTTGAAAAGCTTGTAACATCCTATACAACCTCTATGTTTGACATTTTTGAAGATTCATCTTGGAACTATGTGAAAAATTTCCATGAAGTTAGGTCAAAATCCTGCCTAAACTAGGGCAAAATTTTACTAAGTTTCCAAGTTTCATGAACATGTATTCTTAAAATCATAACTTGAAATCCAAGCTTTATAGAAGAAGTTATGTTATACAATGTTTTAGATCTTATTGATATCTACAACTTTCATGTTGGAAGTTTCCTTTGAATCATCTTGCATCATGGTGAAAATTTTGCTCAAAGTTATGAAAAAATATGAATTTTTCAACACTTAGAAAAATTTCTAAGTTTAGAAATTTTGACTTTTCAAAATGAAATCTTGACTTTTTGATTTCTTGATGAATAAGTTTCATATCTTGACATTTTTTTATGAATTGTGATCTTTGACACTTGATTTTGACCAAAAAGTCAAAGTTTGACTTTTCAGTGTATAGTTGACTTTTCATCAGTTGACTGAAATTCAACTGTCAATCAATTGATCTTGAGAGATGTTTTGAGCCATGCCATTAGTTCAAAATGAAGTATTTGAATCTTTGAGAACATATCTTAAACCAATAAGTCATTTTCTAGGTCAAAAGTCATAAATTGCACTTCCTCAATCAAAACCCTAATTTTGACCATTTTGCCCTTTTGATGATCTGATCAAATTTCTTGAGGAATTGTGATCCAAACTTGATCAAATTACATATATGAGTTCATAATGTTGATATAGACCAAAAATCATGAAGTTTAACTGTAAATTGATCATAGTTGACTTTTTCCCTAATACAGTTGATTTTAGGTCAACTGATCAATTGACTAAGCAAAAATGTGATCCAAGACTTAAAACTTGACATGAGCAATCTTGAGGGTCCAAAATGATCCATGAAAGTCATATGGGGCATAAAAAGTCCATTTGTCCTTGTGCAAACTCAAACCCTAATTTTCAGTCATCAGTGCTTAAGGAGGTGTCTTGAGCTGATCAAACCTTGTGCAGTCTTGAATCCAAAGAGATCTTGTGGGAGATTATTTGATAAATGAGAGGGTAAATTTTGGGGTACAACAAGTATATCGAGACAAAGTCTCAAACATTTTGAATATCATAACTTCTCATTTTTTTCTGAAAGCAAAATAGGAACAAAACTCTGATGAAGACAGAAGGAGATGCATCAAAAGCTCTAATCAGAATGAACTTCAGGGAAGTAATTCATCTCTATCTGAGTACTCAACTCATGGGGAGACTCTCTAATACTTTATGTTTTGTCCATTTTAATTGAAATATCCTAGTTTTTGTCATCATCAAAAAGGGGGAGATTGTTAGAACATAGTTTGATTCTACAACCCTCGTAAGAGTTTTGATGATAACAAACACAAAGAACAATTATGCACTCTAAAATTATATTCTATTTTGTAGAGAAGTTCTGTTGGAAGCAAATCAGAAGATAAGCTACAAGGATGTTCCTGCTGTGAACATAGACTATTCTCAGAAAGTTATGATGAATGAAGATCAGAAGTTCAGCTAAGAGAAAGACGTTTTAACTCTGATTACATAACTCTATGAAAGAAGGTATAATGCTGCAAACAGGACCTTATGATTCTGACCTTCCAATGTTCTGAAGCAAGCAACAAATAGATTCCTTAATGTTCTGAAGCGTTACAATTCATCAAAGCTATATCAAATGCAATGGCTACAAACATACAAGGATCTTTTATTTGAGGAAAGCGCATTAACTAACATTTATCAAGTTTCCAAATACTCAAGATTTCTGCGTCTATTTAAATAAGGGATAAGAATAAATCGTTTACGATTTACACACTATAATTTACAAGTCTGTGATACTATTTTTGTAAGGAAAAACATATTGTACACTGCTTTATTCATATTTTGTTTAGTGAAATTCCTTGAGAAAAACCGGGTTGTGGTTATACTCAAGAAGATTTTGGCAGTAGTCAAAGTAGTTTTGTAATCAAGATTGATTAGTGAATTAAGACCTCGTTGGAGAGAGGCGAAATCACCTTGGCGGGTGGACTGGAGTAGTTTGAGTTCAAACGAACCAGGATAAAAATCATCGTGTTATTTCCATTGATTTTTTAAGATTCCAATTCAACCCCCCCCCCCCCCATTCTTGTGTTTTTCAATTCTTCAAATGCCTTCACCGAGTTCTAAGAGATATTATCTGACTATCCTCACCCTTCACCGAATCTGAAGGTAGTCCAACCTCAATTTGATTAGACTTGAAGACATACTCGTCTACCAGCCGGTCCATCAAATATTCAATCCATCTGCAGTGGATATTTAATCTCAATCATTATCGAAGTTAACTATCGGTAATCTATGCACAATCTCATAGTACCCTCTTTCTTCTTAACTAATAACATCAGAGCTCCCCAAGTGATACACTTGGTCTCATAAATTTATCTTTTAACCATTCTTCTAATTGCTTCTTCAATTCATCCAACTCTGAAGTTGACATCCTGTATGGTGCCATAGAATTAAGTTTGGTACCAAGGACAAGATCAACAGTAAACTCCTCCCCTCGTGACAATTAAATTACTTCCAGGTTCTGGAACCATTTTTAAAATAAAGTTTATCACGTTAGCTTTCTAGAACTTCAAATGAAACTCAAATCGGACGTCTAGAACTCAAGTTATGAATTTTTGAAGTTTTTATAAAAATGTTATCCAGCACTGTGCAATCGATTGCACCAAAACAGCAATCGATTGCACCTTGTACAGAAGCAGTTTTCCACATATTTTTTTAACTATGCAATCGATTGACCCTAATGCCAATCAATTTCTTAATGTACAGAAGCAGTTTTTTATGATTTTCTATGTACAAAACCCATTCCAACACTTTTTCAAAACCCCATTCTTCTTATAACTCAAGAGGCACATTAATTTGCCAAAAATTCCATTTTCTAAAACACCAATGCTCTAGTCCTTTTTACAAATCTACTCATATCTTCGAGTTCTAAATTCGGCTCGTGATTCACAAAACCTCAACAATATCAACGACAATCAACAATCACATACATGATTCCAACATAAAATTCATAATAATTCATCACTCCAACATTACTCAAGACAACAACGACACACGCAATGGTAACTCAATACTGACAACTTCAAGATCAACATGCAGTGTTGAAACATCATGACCATATGAGCTTCACCTTCTAGGAGTTATCCTACTTATTTAACAAATATCTCCCGGCATAATAATATGCATCAACTCGTCAAAATAATTCGCAGTCCCTTGGTTTAACTCCAACCAGTCCACCCCAAGGATAACATCAAGTTAATCCAACATCTCACTCTAACGACAAGTCGCAATTCTCCCCAAGAAAACATCAAGACTCACCCACAAATGGCACATCATTAGCCATAACATCTCCCTCCACTTCTAGAAACGCGAACAACACGAGTACCTGATCATTCTCTCTCAAGGACCCTTCTACTAACCGCTAGATATAAATCCTGAATTCGTTACTTCTTTCAAAATTGGAAAAACAACAGAGTCTCACCAACATTTGCACTTATGAAAATCACGACACACTAAAACAATTGTTCACACCTGAACCATCTCAGAGAAGCACTAGCTTCTCCCCCACTTTTTTTCCAATCCCACTCCTGCAAACAAGTGATTAGAAAAACAAGAAAGCACCGACAGTGTTCCACACACATGTCGCATACTAAGGAACAACACATCAAAAATATTCAACTTCCACACTACACTGACTCAACAACTTGGCCAGATGGACCGACCTGCTCTGATACCAATTGTAACACCCTATTTCCCCGTCGATAAATTATATAAAAATCAGAGTAAATTAATTTCTAAAATACAACATCAAAATAGGATGCCACATGCTTCATACATAATACATGCTCATTAAATAAGATACACAATACAATTCATATGTTCAAAAGTCTTAAACCTCCTTTCATTTATTCGCAACAGAAAACATCAATAAAGAATCATCTCAGTTATCCAACCAAATTCATAATTATCATCTTTCAAAATTCAGCATAGTCATAAATTAAACTCAGACAATGGAGTAGTGCAAATTTCACTCCAAAGAAATAAAACAAATGCGAAACCCCCAAGTGTTACGTATCAGAGCAGAAACCGAATTAATATACACAGAACTGAAGGAACTTTTCAACTAACCACGACATCGAGCTACTTTGGATCATCTGCATGTTACCCATGTAGAGACAATATTCAAACAGAAAGGGTGAGATATCATAACAATATAAGAGGAAGCATAATAATAAACAGATAATAATTCAAGTACACATCATTATACATTTTTATCTCACACCTTTTTATCATTCACCATACTGTGAAACACATCAATATAATTATGTGCAACAAACAACACAAACATCCATCGTAACGGAATTAGAAATTCGTTTAATAATCAAACCATCGATTACTAATAACAATGTAATGCAATGAGGATGATACTGACTCTATGCATGTGGTACCAATAGGACAAAACCCTCAACTTAATAAATGCCAACTTGGGGCAACAACGCTAAGCCATATTTTTCCAATACAGGCCATCTTTCGCCAATAAAGGCCATCTTTCGCCAATACAGGCCATCTTTAATGAATGCATGCGACACTGACATGCAACAGCTTAATTTACATTGATTGTTCATACTTATCAATGTCACGCAAATACAGGCCAACTTTCACCAATACAGGACATCATCATCATCATCATCATTGTCATGCAATACATCATGAAAAATCCTTTGTACATCATTTATACAACACTGATACATTCAATCACAATATTTTGCATTACAACATATACAACATACGCACACATCAGAGTTCTTCCAATAAAATATTAGTCTACTATCATCAAAATTATTACCACATTGTAGAAAATATTTTTAGCTTTCCAACGATCCAAATGGCGCGTTAAACAGACACCCGAGTCAAAAGTTATGGAGTTTTCAAGTTTTCAAAAATGCTGTCAAACAGTGAGCAATCGATTGCACTAACATGCAAATCGATTACACCTTATTCCAGAGACCAAAAATCACTTTTTAAGCAGTGCAAATCGATTGCTTTGTACTGTAAATCTATTGCTTACTGAAATAGAAGAAAAATTGACCAAAATTAAATTGTGCAAACTGTAATACGGTGGGAGAACTGACTTGATTGTTTTGCGTTTTGTCGCAAATGTTGCGGTTAGCAAGAGTCGCCACCGACTTTTCTTTTATCCAATAAGGAAAGGTGAAAAAGCACAGGAAAAACCTTTGAGATTGTTTCTTGAGTTCAGGGGGTAGATTATGAAAAGAGAAGGTTTTAGCACCCTTTTCATCCATGGTTTTCTACGGGCTCTTAGTTACTTGCTAGATCACTTGCTTTTGTTTGAAATTGTGCTTTGTGTGGTTTTGAAATTATTTTGTAAAAGAGGCCATTGTTTAGGCAATTTTGTAATGATTCTCATTCGTAAGAATGTAAATAAAGATGTTTGTCTTTTTTGAAAATGTTTTCAAGTTTTGTAAGATGTTTGGAAATGTGTTTGTTTTTGAAAATTGCAAGGATATTTGTTTGAAATGGAGCAAGTAACTAAAAGTAATCCACCTACTCAAATGTATTTATTGTTCATTTTCTTTTCCTTTGATATTGTTGTCTTACCATTGATTTGGTAAGCAACCCTATCTTTGGATGTAAACGGGACGGGCGTGGGTCATCGTATAGCCATGATTAGTAATGTTGCAAAGTATCTTAGCATTTTTTTGAGGGACTAAGATCATTTTATAAGGCAACTTTGAATAGCGTCATCGAGGGACTATGATCTTGTATTTGTTTGTTTTTGCTAAGACACTTTACATGCGTAATATGGCTGTTTTGTATAAGGCAACCAAGTGGGATAACCCTAAGGGTGTCTTGTGTGCAAGTGTGTCATTTTCATGCTTGATTTTGTCTTGGATTATGGTTTTCTATTTGATTGATTTTATCTTGTCATACAAACCCTAATTAGTAACATGTTATGTAAAGCGATAAATTGCAAAATTTAAAGATTACTACACTATTACAACATTTTATGGGAGGGGGTATACAATTGATGAATGGGGATTGCAATAATATAAACCTAATTAATCTATTACAACCAAATTGAATTTATACAAGTATTGGAATAAATAATGTACAAGATAATTTAAATATGCAAAAATATGTAAATGCAAAAGAAGATTTTTGTTTTGTTCTTTTTTATGTAAAAAAGTTTTAACCTAAGCCTAATAAACAAATCAAGATTAAACTTAAATTAATTAACGAAGGAAATTATTTTTAGAAAAGATTTTGATTAAACCCTAATTCTAATTTATTAAAAGGAAATAAATTTCTTTAAGTATTTTTGTATTTTTGTATTGAAAATAATATATGGTATTTATGAAGTATTTTGGTCTTTTTATATGTTAAAATAAATATTTAATAGGTATGAAGAAAAATAAGTATTTAACCTAATTTTAATTTAACTTACAAGTTTAATAAAAAAAATAGTATATAACTTTAAATGAAAATAAATATTGTTTATGAGAAAATAAAATACAATAAAACAAAATATGATATTTATCATTTTTATATTTTTTATGATTTTTTATTATTAAGAAAATATATTTTATAAAATAAAAATAAAAAAAGTAAATAAAATATTTGGGCCAGGGGTGCTGAAGGCAAATGGGTGCAGGAGGTTAGCAAGAAACACAAAGCCCAATGTGCTGAAGCCCATGCTGCAAAAACAACAAAAAAAGGAAAAAAGTATGAAAAATTGCAAAAGGCGGCGCCAAGGCTCGAACCCGTGACCTAGGGCATTTTTGCGTGCTGCCTTACCACTGGGGTGGCTGTACATCCGTTAGTCTAAATGAAAACAAAAATACATAACATAAAACACTTCCTTGCCCTGTAATTCATCTTCAACCTTTAGCCAGCCAGACCCCCTGTAACTTTTTCATTTCTCAACAAAAATGGAAAGTGATAACATGAACATTACAGCATTTTACTTCACGATTCTAACCATGTGCATAACTAAAACTATAAGTCCAAGATCAGAGAGAATTTTGTTGGCCCTAATTCTTAACCTAATTTTTTCAGAAACTTCAAACTTAAAATTCTCTAAACTCAAGCCAAATAAATGCAACCTAGGGATATGTACAGCTTCGTAGCAATGATGTCTACATTCTATTTTCACAATTGGAAAGCTAACTATGCATGTATCAAGAGTTAGAAAAATAGAAAACTCACCTTGAAAATGGAAATCGTGTTTTGAAAATGAGCTTGTTTTAGGATGCTGTGATGATCAGGTTAGCTTCCTTGAACCTCTAGGAAGCTAATGCAATGCTTAGCTTGTCTTGAGGGTGGCTGGAATGGTCTGGAGAAGTCCATCTGTGTTACTCTATTTTTGAACTTCAACAATGGGGAAGATGGAGTTACAGTGATGTTTCAGGGTGTGGGATGGTTTACTTGTAAGGTAAGGAAGCTTGGGAAAGCAAAAGGCCTGAAAATGCACGAGTGAAATGGAAGATTCATTTCACAAGTCAAAAATGGCAAGTTTGGTGGCTTGGTATGAAAGTTCTGATTCTAGGGTGTTTCAAGGCTTGGGCATGCGTGGTTTTAGTTGCAAAATGATGGCTTTATATAGAGCAAAAGGTTGGAGGACTTGTGCTTGCTCAGAAGCACAAGATCACATGTCTTGCTACATTTCTTGTTTTTGAAGCAAGTGTGAGAAGTGACTTCTTAAGGCATCAATCTGATCTTATAGGGTGGCTTGAAGCTTTAAACACATTTTGTTTAGGTTTAGAGACTTGGTTTATGCATAAAGAACAAGTCCAAGGCTCAGGAAATGGAAAAATGTAAAAAGCATGCTTTTTCAAAATGGCAATGTTGCCTTTCTTCCAAAAATGGTTATTTCCTTGTACAATGCATTAAATGCTTGGCTTTAGGGCATGAAACCTTGTGCAATCCATTAATGATGGAGTTAAAAACGAGTTTGAGGACTGAAAAGTGAAGATTGTACAGCCAATTTGCAAATTTGAAAACTTGTTCTTCATGAAAATGACTTATAATCAAAGTGATAAAACCCTAACTTCATCTCTTCGATTATCCCTACTCAAGAATGATCTCAAGGAGTTCTTGGACATTTTGGAAAGCTTGTAATGTGCTCTACAATCCATATTTGATATTCTTTTGAATATTCTTCTTGGAACTAGGTGAAAAGTTTCCATGAAGTTAGGTCAAAAACCTGCCTAACTAGGGCAAAATTTCACTAAGTTATTTTAGTTCATGAGCATGTATCCACAAAATTATATCTTAAAATCCAAGCATCTTTAGGAGAAATTGTGTGAAGAAAAGTTGTATATTTCATGGAGATCTACAACTTTCATGTTGGGAACTTCCTTTGAATCATTTTGTATCATGGTGAAAATTTGGCCTAAAGTTGAGAAAAAATAAGAAATTTTCTACACTTAGAAAATTTTCTAAGTTAGAATTTTTCAACTTTTCAAATACAAATCTTAAATCTTTGGTTTCTTGATGAACAATTTTCATGTTTTGACATGTTTTGATGAATTATTATCCTTGACACTTGAATTTGACCAAAAAGTCAAAGTTTGACTTTTCAGTGCACAATTAACTTTTGATCAGTTGACTGAAAAATTCATCTGTCAATCCAATGGATTTGCAATGTTTTAAACCATGTCATTAGGTCAATATGATTAAATTGAACTCTTGAGATCATTCCTTAAACCAATTGACCATTTGCTAGGTCAAAAATCAGAAATTGCCCCTTCTCAGTTAAAACCCTAATTTTGACCATTTTGCCCTTTTGATGATTTGATCAAATTTCTTGGGGAATTGTGGTCCAAACTTAATCAAATGTTACATATGAGTCTAAGATGTTGATATGGATAAACAATTATGAAGTTTGGCTGAAAATTGGCCATGGTTGACTTTTTCCCCAATACAGTTGATTTTTAGGTCAACTGTCCAATTGACTGTTCAAAAATGTGATTCAGAGCTTGAAACTTGACATGAGTAATATTGGGGGTCCATGATGATACTTGAAAGCCATATGAAGCATTGATAGTCCAAAAATCCTTGTTCAAACTCAAACCCTAATTTTCAGTCATTAGTGCTTGAGGGGGTGTCTTGAGCTGGTCAAACCCTAATGCAGTCTTGAGTCAAAGAGATCTTATGAGGAAATTCTTGATAAGTGAGAGGGAAAATTTTGGGGTACAACAGCTGCCCCTGTTCAATCTTCTTAAACCTAAAGAGTTAGACTGGGGAGTTTTTGCCATTCGTGACTCGAAGGTGGAAGATGATTGGACACTAAAGTGCCCATAAGTTGCACTCGATGATGTGACGATAGGAGGAATGGGCTTACAGATTCCATTTGGAGAGGTGATAGAAAACTGTAGGAGATGGGCTTAAAGATTCCATCAAAGGTGATTGTTGAATTGTAATTTGTAAGTTGGAAGAATGAGTATCAGAATAGCGTCCGTGTTTGGAGCGTATCTATACTGTATCTGAAAGTCGAATCCGAATGAATATTAGAATGGCATCCGTGTTTGGAGTGTATCTATATTGTATCTAAAAGTTGACTTTGAATGAGTATCGGAATGGCGTCCGTGTCTGGAGCGTATCTGAACTGTATCTGAGAGTTAAATCTGAATGAATATCAGGATGGCATCCATATCTGGAGCGTATCTGAACTGTATCTGAGAGTTGACTTTGAATGAGTATCGGAATGACGTCTGTGTCTGGAGCGTATCTGAATTGTATCTGAAAGCTCTGAACATTGTTAATGATAACTATTAATCTTATCCTGAAAAGGAAAAACTGTTAGCTAAAGTGCCAAGTCATGATACATGAAATGTATGCATAATGGGATTATGTTGTATGCATTCGTGCTTATCAATGTTTATGATATATGAATGCGATGTATGCGTATGTGAGCTAATTTGTTGTATTGTTGTTGGATTGGGGAAAATAAATCCCTGACTGCTGCTGAGGATGTGGCGTATAAGTCTTCTAAGTGTTGATGATTTTCTGTTTTGAGAAATAAACTCTGTTGTAAGGGAAATGCCATGTGCTGCTTGTAAAACCTACTGGGGATCAACAATTTGAAATTTTGTTCCGCTGGGGATTTGAACGACGTACTGCCGGGGATTACTTATGGAATAGCCTATAGACATTTGTCTATCCTTTCAACCTATCAGTAATTGCCTCTTTTCATTTCGTTTATTTGTAAACAGTAATTATGTTCAAATGCATATGCTCAACAATGAATCATTGGACGTTTTTGTAAACAAAACAAGCGTAAAGAAAAGACAAGTAGTTTTTGCACTTTTAAAGGAATATTTTGTATTGACTTTGAATAAGTATTTTTTTTACAAGGATACAAACATTCTAGTAAGAGAATGCTATCGTAAAAAAATGAAAATTTTGATACAAAGAAAAGATAGCTATGTGTACAAAAATCCCATGGGGTTTTCGTTCTGCTATAGCCTTCGTATCTCCGAGCATCTTGTCTATTTGTTGCCTCGTCCGAAGATGATTAAATTGATCAAAACCTCTGAGTTTGTCAGTGGGAGCCAAATTTTTTTCATAAAGTGATCCGACTGGACATAGCCATACGCTTTAATTCCCTAACTTTTTCCTGGACCGCCCTTTCGGGTTTTCAATCCACCGAGAAACCCTTTTTTGCCCAAGTCGCCCTTTCAGGTTTTCAACTTGCCGGGTGTACATATTTTTTTTCTTTATCCCTAATTTTTGCCCGAACCTTTTTGGCTCGCCGGGATGCCCTTGTTTTGCCTAGGTATGTCAACCTAGAGGGTCTCTTATGCATAGTATCTTTTGATTATGTCCGTGTTTGCAGGGTGTGGCAGGTCGTCGCCATCCATGGTGGTCAAGATCATTGCCCCACCAGAGAATATGTTTTTGATTACAAATGGTCCTTCATAGGTAGGAGTCCATTTGCCCCCGGGATCACCTTGTGGAAATATGATGCGTTTGATCACTAGATCCCCAACTTGATACACTTGGCGTCTGACTTTCTTGTTGAAAGCCTTGATCATCCGTTTTTGATACATTTGACCATGGCAAACAACAGTGAGTCTCTTTTCATCAATCAAGTTCAGTTGGTCAAGTCGAGTCTGGATCCAATCGTTTTCATTCAACCCTACATCCTTCATAATCCTCATGGAAGGGATCTGAACCTCAATAGGCAAGACAACTTCCATCGCGTATACCAAAGAATAGGGTGTTACCCCGGTTTATGTGCGAGCCGTGGTACGATACCCGTGGAGAGCAAATGGTAGCATCTCATGCCAGTCTTTGTATGTGACTGTTATTTTCTGTATGATCTTTTTAATGTTCTTATTCGCAGATTCAACAACACCATTCATCTTTGGCTGATAGGGAGAAGAATTGTGATGTTGAATCTTGAATTGCTCGCACAAGGCGATGATCATAGTGTTGTTGAGATTTGTACCATTGTCAGTGATGATCCTTTTGGGGATACCGTACTGGCAAATGATATTTTGCTTGATGAAACGGACAACAACGTTCTTGGTGACGGAAGTGAAGGAAGCTGCCTCCACCCATTTTGTAAAATAGTCAATGGCCACTCTAATGAAGTGGTGTCCATTGGATGTTGTTAGATCGATTTGCCCAATCATATCTATTCCCCACATAGCAAAGGGCCAAGGAGTTGTTAAGACATTTAGAGGAACCGGAGGTACGTGCACCTTATCTGCATAAATTTGATACTTATGTCAAGTTCGAGAGTGTTGATAGCAATTTGCTTCCATGGTAGACCAATAATAGCCTTCTCGTAGGATTTTCTTTTCCATCGTATGCCCACTGGAATGGGTGCAAAAAGTGCCTTCATGTAATTCAGCCATGATCCTTTCAGCTTCAACCTTATCTACGCACCGAAGCAATACAAAGTCATGATTACATTTGTACAGGATGCCATTCCTAAGGAAGAAATTAGCAGAGAATCTCCTCAAGAACTTCTTATCATTGATTAAAGCTCCTTCTGGATATTATTGAGTATCGAGATACCTTTTGACTTCATGAAACCAAGGATGGTCCATTACTTCTTCAGTATTAATCTCGTGACAGTGTGTTGGTTCATCCATTCATTCGAAGGTGATCTGGGGAGCCTCGTTATCCCAATTAAGTTTAAACATAGATGACATTGTGGCTAGAGCGTCTGCTAGCTGATTTTCTTCTCGCGGGAAATGCTCGAAGGTAATCTTCTCAAAATGTGGTAGCAATGTCAAAACATGTTCTTTGTAAGGGATAAGGTTAGGGTGTTTGGTGTCTCATTCCCCTTTGATCTGACTGATGACCAAAGCTGAATCTCCAAACACATATAAGGATTTTATTTCTAGGTCTATGGCAGCTTTGAGACCAAAGATGCACGCTTTGTATTCCGCCATGTTGTTTGTACAATAGAAGCAAAGTCTGGAAGTAAAGGGAGTATGACACCCTTCCGGAGATATGAGTACAACAACGATACCATTGCCAAGTGCATTGGATTCCCCATCAAAGAATAGGGTCCATCGGGATCCTTGTTCAGGTCCGTCATATGGCCTGATTCCTTTGCAGTTGTCTAATGTCATGATGTCTTCATCCGAGAATTCAAACTTTATGGACTGATAGTTCTCTACAGCTTGGTGAGCAAGGTGATCAGCTAGCACACTGCCCTTTATAGCTTTCTGGGTGGTATACTGTATGTCATATTCTGTTAGGATCATCTACCATCTCACTATTCTCCCAGAAAGAGCAAGCTTCTCGAAGATGTATTTTATCGGATCCATTTTAGATATCAATAAAGTAGTATGAGTCAGCATATACTGTCTTGCCGGCGAGCAGCCTATGCCAGAGCACAACAGGTTTTCTCGAGCAGTGAATATCTAGTTTCACTGTCGGTAAAATTTTTGCTCAGGAAGTAAATATCGTGTTCTTTTTGGCCAAACTCGTCATGTTGTCCCAATACACACCCCATTGAGTTTTCTAAAACAGTCATATACATAATAAATGGTCTTCCATCGACTGGTGGCATCAACACATGAGGCTATTGCAAGTATTCCTTTATTTTGTAAAAAGCAAATTGGAATTCATCATTCCATTTGACTACTTGATCTTTCTTCAATAGCTTGAAGATTGGATCACAAGTAGCTGTTAAGTGAGAAATGAATCTGGCAATATAGTTCAAATGTCCCAAGAATCCTCTGATTTCCTTCTCAGTATGAGGAGCAGGCATCTCTTTTATTGCTTTAACTTTGGCAGGATCAACTTCAATACCTTTGTTGCTGACGATAAACCCTAGGAGTTTACCAGACCGTACCCCAAATGTACACTTGTTTGGATTCAACCTCAGCTTGTACTTCTTTAGTCTCTTAAACAGCTTTTGTAAGTGATCAAGATGCTCTTCTTCTGTTTGCGATATGGCTATCATATCGTCTACGTAGACCTCTATTTCATGATGTATCATGTCATGAAATAAAGCTACCATGGCGTGCTGATAGGTTTCCCCGACATTCTTTAGTCCGAATGGCATCACCTTGTAACAGAATGTGCCCCACTGTGTGACAAATGTTGTTTTCTCCATGTCCTCATGTGCCATTTTGATTTGGTTGTAACCTGAGAATCCGTCCATGAAGTAAAACACTTTGTGTTGTGCCGTATTGTCAACTAGGATATCAATGTGGCGGAGTGGAAAATAATCTTTAGGGCTTGCCCTATTCAGGTCTCTGTAGTCCACACATATTCACACTTTGCCGTCTTTCTTGGGCACGGGAACAACATTGGAAACTCATTGGGGGTAAGAGGTGACAGCCAAGAATCCAGCGTTGAATTGCTTCATGACCTCTACTTTAATATTTTCTGACATATCAGGTCTCATGCGGCGGACCTTTTGCTTTACTGGTGGACAATCCTCTCTTGTAGGCAGACGATGTACCACAATATCTTCATCAAGTCCTGGCATGTCTTCATACGACCAAGCAAAGACTTCGACATAATCATGCAACAACTGAATCAGACGCTCCTTGACACTGGGTTCCAGATTGGCACCCACCTTGACCTTTTTTTATCTTCCTCGGTACCTAGGTTGATCGTATCCACGGGTTCTTCGTGAGGCTGAATGGTTCTCTCCTCTTGTTATAGCAGTCTGGAAAGTTCCCCTGGCACTTCACAATCTTCCTCACCTTCGTCTTCGGCTTGGTAGATCATATTCTCAGAGTTACAAAAGGCCATAGCAGTATTGTTACCCATGGGATCCATAATGGATGGAAACCTGCATTGTGAGTGTGGGTGTGTGTAAGGGTATAGCTATCTTTGAAAGAAAGTAAAATGTAAAAAGAAAAACAATGAGCACAAAAGTTTGAATGCGAAAACGTCCATGATTCATTGATATCATATAAAGATGAAATAATAACCCTTACAAATGGACCATTGTGCCTCAGGTAAGACACAAGGTTTTAAGAGTGCGAATTGTTTTGAATATTACAGATCCAACAAAATGTAAAGATAAATTACTGAGGGATGAAAGTTATTGGGATGAAGTCTCTAGCCTCCCAATTGTTGAGCCCTCCATTGACAGTCGGAAAGATCTATTCCTCCAGGTTGCAACCATCTTCACCATCTTCTATCGCGTTGACCTCACGGTTGCTGATCTTCAAGGGTGGCCCTCCAGCACGGGCACGACGTACAACCTTTTGAGCACTTAAAGTGAAACCTAAGCCAAACTTGTCAGATTTATACGGGATATCTGGGATTTGTTCCCAGATAGTGCATCCACCTTCTTCCACCACTGCTTTGGCATCCTTCAGAGATGACATCCAGAGTGAAGGTCTTGTAATCTTGGGAATCTGGGACACAGTCTTGGTCACTGCCATCTCTTGGGGGACCTCTTCGAAGTGTTGAAATGGAGTTTCAATGAATTCACCGTCCAATTCCACATATCTGAAGGAATTGAGATGGCTGATCATGTATTCTTCCTCTCCATGTACGGTGATAATCTTCCCTTGAACTGGATACTTCAGCATCTGGTGCAGTGTAGAGGTAACAGCGCCAGCATTATGGATCCATGGCCGGCCTAGCAAGTAGGAGTAAGAAGGGAGGATATCCATTACATAAAAGGTTGAATTGAAAGTTTAAGTTCCAACCTTTATGGGGATATCCACTTCCCCATGCACCATCCTTTTTGTGACATCAAATGCCCTCACTACTATGTTGCTTGGCTTCAAATTCAACCCTTCACAATCAAGTCTGTCAAGAGCTTTTTTGGGTAATACATTCAGGGATGAGCCAGTATCCACCAAAACATGCGCCAGAGTGGTGCCCCTACATTCCACTGAGACATGCAACGCCTCATTATGCTTTCTTCCCCTCGGTGTCAGATTAGCATCTGAAAAACCTAAACCATTATCCGCAGTTAGGCTGGCCATGCAGTCTTAAAATTGATCAGCAGATGTCTCTTGAGGCACATGGGCTGTTTTTAGGAACTTCACCAAGGCTTTCGCATGTGCCTCGGAACACAGTAGTAATGTCAGCATGGAGATTTTGGAGGGAGTTTTCCCCAATTGTTCAACTACATCGTAGTCGCTCCTTTCTATAATTTTTAGGATCTCCTTTATTTCTTTCTTGGAAGCCTCCGGGATAGCCAGTGATTGAGCCTTCGTCCGGACAGACTCCACTTGAATACTCTTTCCTCGAGTCTCAGCAGCAGGAGTGTTGGTAGGAATGATAACAGGAGTGGTGATGGCTTCATCAATAGGAGTATTTGCAGAGATGATTATGGGTACGGAAGTAACCTTTGTAGCAGCCACAGGGATGATCACGGGTCCAAAAACTGCTTTTGGGGGAGCAGTTTCTGGAAAAAAGATCTTACTGCTTCGGGTAATTTTACTAGTTCCGGCAATACTGCTGATGTCAGAATCTTCTTCTTCGGAGTTTATCTCTTTGGTGGCCGGCCAGTCTTGTTTGATGCCATGGTAGTAAATATCCCCTCCGTAATTTCACGACACAGTCTTGTCTGATTTATATGGGACTGGCCCAGGCATTATGATTATTAAAGGAGTTGCTTTCGGAACTGGTGTAATTCTAACAGGTCATTTGGTGGAGACCCTGGAAGAATTGGCGGAAATGGTAATGATTGAAACATCTTTAATAAGAATAGGTGAAACTGGAGTTTTTTCAAACAAAATCTCTTTGTTATCTATCAGGCCTTGAATTTCTGCCTTCAACAAAGAGCAATTAGTTGGTGAGGACAAGCAGAGATGGCAAACTTCATTACATCCCGGGAACACACCGACTTACAACAAATTTATCTTAACGGTTGGAAGTGGAGTCATGAGTTCATCAACTATGGTAACAAACAAATCTTCTTCAAAAGCATTGGTATTATGACCATGTGTGATCGGTGGAAATAGAACTGACTGTTTTTTAAGCTGGTTCGCGAAATGTCGCGGTAAGCAAGAGTCGCCACCGTCTTTTATGTTCTCCAACATGGAAAGGACAAAAGCACAGCAAAATTCCTTCTTTGAGAATGTTTCTCGGTTCGGGAGGTATATTTATAGAAAGGGAAGGTGTTAGCACCCTTTCTATCCGTGGTTATCCACGGGCTCTTAGGTACTTACTCTTATGTTTTCAAAATTTGTTTGCTTTTCAAGTGTTTGTGGGTTTTGAAAAAGTTTCGTTTGAAAAATTTCTAAGTAACTCTTGTATCTGTCCTCAAGAGTGTATGAAAAATTTGTTTGAAAACTTTTAGAAAGTGTGAGTGCGAAAAGATGTTTTGTTTGTTTTTGAGAGAGCAAGTACCCAGGAGAAATCTACCTACTCTAAGGAATTAGGCTGTGTAAGAGTCCTTTAGATAGTGCTATCCCACCATTGAGAGGTAGGTAGCACCATCGTTGGAGTTATTCGGGTCAATTCGATTATGAGGGACATGTGTGGTCACCAAAGCAATGGTAGGACGCCTTAGCGGTAACCCTAATGTCCTAGATCCTTTTTATCCGAGGCAACCGTTTCGAGGCAACTGGATCTTTAGACAGGAGGGCGACCTCTAAAACACCCTTTACTTGACGACCACGTTCGAGGCAACCAGTGAGGCGTATCCTAGGAGTGGCATGTGCTTGTGTGTTGTTTCAGTTTATATTTATCTTTGAACATGTCATTTGTGAGCTACGGATTGGTTTTATTTGTCATACAGTCTTGCATGCATATTAACAGTTAAGAGTGCGGAAAATAAATTGCGGAAATATGAATCTACGCTATTACAAGGCGCGGGTCTATACATCGCCAAAGACAAAAAACCCGTTTTGAAAATAAATGCGAGAAAAGTAAATAAAGCGGTAAAATCCTAATTAACTATTACATCCTTTGAGCAGATACATAAATAATCAAAATAAGAATAATGCACGAAAGAATGAATCGGGACGTCCTTAGGGTTTTGACCCTTTTTGAGAAAAGAATTAAGTTTTGTCCTTTTTTTGCAATTTAATGAAAATATTAAACCTAATTTACTAATTAATTAATTAATTAAAGAAAAAAAAGTGTTTTTGTGTTTTTTAATATTTTAATGAAAAATAAAAAGAGAAGAAATAAAAAGTCAAGAGAAAACCCTAATTCTAACCTATTTTATTTATTGTAAAAAATGTCAAAATTACCTAATTAAAACTAAGTCAATTTGGTTAGTATTTATTTACAAAATAAGTTAATAATGAAATTAATACATAATAAAAATATTATAAATATTTAATTCTGAGTTTATTATGAAAATTAATATTAATTATGTTAGTAATATTAATAATAAAAAAATAGTTAGTTAAAAGAAAAGAAAAAAGAAAAGCAATTAACCAGGGGGGTTTGATGGACCCAATGGAGGTGAATCTGGAATTTCTGAGGCCCATTAAGAAGCAAGCATGTTTGACTTTTGGAATTATCTGCACGTTGCATTGACTGGGAACACCATGGTCCACGTCTCATGGCCATCAGATTGGCGTTAGTGGCCACTTGGCAGGCTGATTGCTTGAGATGTATGATGATCACTATTTGGAAGCCTGCATAGGATTAGGTAAAGAAAAACAATATGGAAATTTTGGGGGACCTGGGAATCGAACCCAGGTCCCAAGACACTTTGCACGTTTCCCTTAACCATTCCAGCTGCACGCTTCAATTGTTATCACAATGATCAATAAATATAATATAAACAACATAACGCTTATGCTGGAAAGAGAAATGGGCATTTTTTTTTGAATTGGCCAATGGTGTATTACCACGTCTTTGTTAGAACAATGTTTGAATCTAGTACCCTATATTTAAGTTTTGATGATAACAAAGTGAAAAGATATAGTAGTTAAATATTTCATGATTGAATTATATGCTGCCTAAAATTACTATGCTCTGACTTGCAGATATGCTGATTAAAATAAGCAAGATCACTTATTCAGCATCAGAATATGAGTTTTTACACCAGCATCAGAAGTTGCTGAATCAGAACGTCAAGATCAGATGATCAACGCTTGCACATGCTGAAGCTTGATGAACAGAACTGCGCGTAAACCACTCTGATACAGAATCAAATAGTTCATCAGCAGCGAAGTAGAATCAGAATGAGCCAAGCCAGAACGTGCATTGAAGAAGCAACGGTACTGTGCATTGAACGCTAATTAATTCCAACGGCATCATTCTAGACAAGATCTGCTCAAAAAGGAAAGCTTGTTATTAGCATTGAATAAAGAATATTTGCTTCAACGTTCATCTTCTCAAATGCTATATAAGTCAAGCTTCGAAGATTATCACGGCTAATGCTTCCAAACTCTCTACACGCACAAAGCTGAACAATAATCTTCATCTACCAGTTTTGCTAAACCAACAAACTCTGATACTCCATTAGTGTTTAGCATTCTAAGTTTCTAAGCTTCATTTGTGTAATCATCACAGTTGTGATATAGTTTTGTAGAAAACATTCACACACATTATTTTATACCTTTGTAAGAAAGTGTTGCCTTGACAAACCGGATTATGGTTTGAATCAAGAAGGTTTTAGCAGTTGCTAAAGCAGATTTGTACTCAGTTGAATATAGTGAATTAAGACCTCGTTGGAGAGAGGCGAAATCACCTTGACGGGTGGACTGGAGTAGTTTGAGATCAAACGAACCAGGATAAAAATATCTTGTCAATTGCTTTAAGTTTCCAGTTTTTACAATTCAACCCCCCCTTCTTGTGTTTTTCACCCCTTCAGTCTTCGTCTTCTTCATGAAACCTGCATAAAACATATCAAATAGCGGGGGTTTTTAACCCCCGCAACATGGAAGCATGATTAATAGCGATTAGGCCCCTGATGATCAGAAATTGTTCGCGAGGGTTGGGTTGGATTCGTCTGGCCTTGACGAATTCAACCATAGGTCTAAGAAGGTCCAATTTTTCCTGTGCTGGGAATCCCTAAATTGAGAGCTTTGAAACCCTAAAAGTTGTTAATGGCATCTTCTGATTCAGGGCTCCATAATAAAATTAACCTGTACCATTAGCTTCAGGGAGGTTCTAGCAATGCAAAGCACACAACAAATCACATTAATAATGCATGAATTATGATTTACGATTATGAAAAAATAACCAAACCGTGTGACTTGTTCTGGCGTGTTCTTGGAGTGTTAAGGCTTGTTTGTGATTGCTATGCGTTCCTGAGTGTCCCAGCAAAGTGTTGGAATCAAGAAAAGGGTTTGAATTGGCCTGGAAGGTTGAATTCAGTTTTGACTTTGTTCTTGATTTTTTTGGAATTAGTTTATGGCTTTTTGCAGCAGCTTGCACGTTGCAGGCATTAGGGTTAGCTTTAGTATATGTAGTGGAATGGAATTAGGGTAAAACTTTGTCCAAAAATCCATGGCTTTATGATTTCAATATTTGATTTTAATCAAATCTTTTTCAACCTTTTTGATTGATAAAACTTGCCAAAATTGGATGATTTTGTCTCCTTGATGTGTACACGAAATCTTCAGCATGTGTTGACCTCTTTTGCATCACAAAAAGATTTGAAAACCATATCTTTGAATTTGCTACATTTAAAATCAATTAAATGAATTAATATTAATAAAAAATTCAATTAATTAATTAAAAATAAGAAAATAAATCAATTTAAGCTCATTGGGTCATGCATAGGCCTTGGACAATGTTTCAAGAAATAATTTGAGGCCCATTAGCAAAAATGAGGTGTTTTGGGCAAAGTTGACTTTTGCAAATTCCCAAAATTTTCCCAACTTCTCCAATGCATATCTTGCTCAATTTTGATCATATGAACATGTTCTTGGACATTTTGGAAAGGTCTTGAAGTCCTCTAACCAATGCCTTTGGTCCCGTGTCATTTGGATTTACCAATCTCAAGTTATGGTCTTTGACTTAAAGTGCATTTTTGTTGACTTTTGAAATTGACCTATAATGTAGAAATTGATAACTTTCTGTGAGAGCATTTCTTGGATTTGGAATGTGAAGATGAGTTGTAGGAAATGTCATCCCCTTCAAAATGAGCATTGGGTGGGATTTTTATGATGAACCATGAAAAAGTTATGCCTTGGTCAAGTTACAGTTGACTTTTCAGTTGTCCAAAAATAGAAACTTTTGCATCTTTGATGATTTTTGAGCCATTCTTGTAGAATCATGATCAAGACTTGATCAAATGATGATTGTGGCTTCAAAATAAGATGTTGACCAAAAATTTTGACTTTTGACTGCCAAATGACCATTTTGCCCCTGCAGTTGATTGTGAACCAAATGGAGCTTTTGACTGTGCAATTTGATGCTGTGAACCTTGCAACTTGGCATGTAGATGCTTGGCAATTGTATGGAGGCATATGGGACTTGATTGAGCCCTTGAAAACCTCAACTTCCTTGCAAGAACCAAAACCCTAATTTTGACTGGCTTAGGAGGATGTTTGGACTGTGCAACCCTTGAGTAGCCTTGAACCAATTGCAGATGATTCTTGGGCAAACTTTGAAGAATATGGGAGGGAAAATTTTGGGGTACAACAGTTGCCCCTGTTCAATCTTCTTAGACCTGAGGATGTAGATTGGCTTGCGTGCCTTTCGTGATCCGAAGGTGGAAGATGATTGAACACTAGAGTGCCCAGAAATTTGCACTCGCATAGTAGAGTATCAGCAATGTGATGGCGGGAATGGGCTTACAGATGCCATTTGGAGAGATGATGGATAGGAGGATGGGCTTATAGATGCCATCTGGAGATGTGACAGAAACTTGTCGAGAATGGGCTTATAGATGCCATTTGGAAATGTAAGGGATAGTTGAATCTGAATAAGAAATAGAATAGCTTCCGTGTCTGGAGCATATCTAGTCTATATCCAATTGCTGACGTCTGAATAAACAGTAGAATAACCGCCGCGTCTGGGGTATATCCATACTGTATCAGTTTGAGTGAGTGACAGAATGTCATCTGAATCTGGATCGTATCTGGAATGTCTTTTGAATGAATCTGGTCTAAACAATAGAATAGCCTCCGGATCTGGAGCATTTCTAAGTTGTCTTTAGAAGTTTGAATCTGAATAAGCAATAGAATAGCGTCTGCGTCTGGAGCATATCGTAGCTGTTTCTGAAAGGAAATCTGGAATAAGTATCAGAAAGTCGCCAAATCTGGGTCGCATCTGAACTATATCTGAATAAGCAATAGAATAGCATCCGGATTTGGAGCATTTCCCAGCTATATCTGAAAGGAAACTCTTGAATAAGCAAAAGAATAGCATCCATATCAGGAGCATTTCCAAGCCATCTCTGAGGAGAAACTTTGAATAAGCAATAGAATATCATCCGCGCCGGGAGCATCTCTAAGCTATCTCTGAAAGGGAATCTGAATAAGCAATAGAATATCATCCGCGTCGGGAGCATCTCTAAGCTATCTCTGAAAGGGAATCTGGAATAAGTATCAGAATGTAGCCATATCGGGGTCGCATCTGAACCATCTCTAGAAGGGAATCTGGAATAAGTATCAGAATGTAGCCGTGTCTGGATCGCATCTGAACCATCTCTAAAAGGGATCTGAATAAGCAATAGAACAGCATCCGTGTCCGGAGCATCTCTAAGCTATCTCTAGAAGGAAGTTTGAATAAGCAAAAGAATAGCATCCATGTCTAGAGCATTTCCAAGCTATCTCTGAAAGGGAATCTGGAATAAGTATCAGAATGTCGCCATGTCTGGGTTGCATCTGAACTATATCTAGAAGAAATCTCTGAATAAGCAATAGAATAACATCCGAATCTGGAGTATCTCTGCGCTATCTCTGAATAAGCGAAAGAATAGCGTCCATATCTGGAGCATTTCCAAGCTATCTCTGAAGAGAAAATCTGAATAAGCAAAAGAACAACATCCATATCTGGAGCATTTCCCAGCTATCTCTTTAATCTCTTTAATGTAGATATGCCCTGGCTAGATACAGGTATCGAATCTACAATCAATCGCTCGCAGATATGCCCTGGCTAGATACAGGTATCGAATCTGGAACTGGTCGTCTACAGATATGCCCTGGCTGGATACAGGTATCGAATCTCTAAACTCTTCATGCAGACATGCCCTGGCTGGATACAGGTATCGAATCCATAATCAATTGCTCACAGATATGCCCTGGCTAGATACAGGTATCGAATCTGGAATTGCGACAGTTGATAGTAATCATCTTTGGATTGACCTTTTTCCTGAAAAGGCAAAACATCAGTTGTATGCAATGTCATGATGCATGAACTGCATGATTTTAAGATGTTCTCAAAAATAAATGAGATCTGTGTTGTATGATGCGTATGCATGCTATAATGTATGAAGATGTGATGTTTATGAATGTATTTTCGTCTAGGAAAATAAATCCTTGACGGATGCCGAGAAGTTTGTTGAATCCTGGGCTGATGTTTGAAGAGTAGAGTTCTTCGTTTCCGCGGGGATGACGATTGCAAGAATAAACCGGTAGGAGAAGATGACTCTGTTGGGGGATACACTTGTTGGAGAGATTACTCTGCGGGGAAATACTCTGTGGGGAAGAGATGCTTCGCTGAGGTTTTGATGATAACTCCGCTGGGGATTCCATTGATGAGTTATATTGGGGAATTTTGAGGAACTCCGCTGGGGGATAGGAAGAACTTCGCCGAGGACGATCTTTCTGTGGCAATTAGCTGAGGATAACCCAGTTATAAGCTCTGGTGGGGAATAACCTTTGAATATGGTCGGGGAGAGACGTATGTACTCTGCAGGTGATAAGCTTCCAGAATCTACTGGGGATATGCTTCCAGAATCTACTGGGGATATTGATTCACCTCTCCTGGGGAAACTTTTGAAGACTGCACTGGGGAGTGGCTCCACTGGATGTCTGTATTCCGCCGGGGAACAATCTTATATTTCCGTCGAGGAATATTAAGACTACTGGGGATGCTTGCTTAGGAACATCTGTATACTCTGCTGGAGAATATTGAGATCTTTTGGGGATACCCAACTTCCTTAAGGCTGACAGTAGGCTAACTCTGCTTGGGGAGAGTATCGCTGACTTGCTGGAGATACTATGCCTTTTCGGGGCTGATGGGAGACCAACTCTGCTCGGGGGAGAGTATCGCTGAATCTTGTCTTACTCTGCAGGGAGTGAAGGTATCCTGGTTACATTCTTCAGCCGAACTTACCTTGGTACCTTGGTGGACAGAGCGACTAGATCGCTTAGACAACTCATTATTTCCCCTGTTTCTGCGGGAGAAGGTACCTGTGGAGGTCTTGATAACTGCCGATTTGACAAATCTTCTTCTGGTAGGCAAGTGACGAGATGACGGGACATAGTCGTACGCTTTGATCCCTAATTTTTGCCTGGACCGTCCTTTCGGGTTTTCAGTCCACCGGGATACCCATTTTTGCCCAAGCCGCCTTTTCAGGTTTTCGACTTGCCGGGTGTACAATTTTTCATTCCATCCCTTATTTTGCCCGAACCCTTTTGGTTCGCCGGGAAGCCCTTATTTTTGCCTAGGTGTGTCAACCTAGCGGGTCTTTAATTGTGCGCAGTATTTTTTTCCGACTATGTCCACGCTCTCAGGATGTAGGGAGGTGCCCTTGTTGTTGTGTTGCCATGTGACCAGAAGATGTTTGAGCAGGCAAGATCCGTCGCTGGAATTCATGTCCAATGCCCCAAGTGACTCAGACGGAGATTTGCCCCAAGCTGGTTGGCCTTTTGAGAGATTCTCCGAATCTTGACTGGACTTCCCCGGATGATAAGCCATGATCAGGTTGTACCCCTTGATTGGGAGTGCCTTTGTTCATCAGATATTCTTCGTGCGAACTTCTTTGCTGTTCGAACAAAAAGTCATATGCAAACAATGTTATATCAGAAATGCAATGCTTATGTTTGTCTTGAAGTTTTTGAAAATGCAGTTTTTCCATAAAAACAAGTGAATTTTTTTGTAAATTGTGATGTCAACTCGTTATTTTACCGCAAGCCTTAAGGAGTCAGGATACCTTTCGTAACAGTATGCTTTCGAACTAACCCATGCTTCAGCTAGGACTTTTAAGGGTTATAACGTGGCCTGGTTCACGGTTTAAGAAACAAAGGATAAAGGCTCAAAGTTTATTTGTACCCACCCGTTCTTCGTGATGTTCTCAATCCTACACTCAGCTAATCGTGCGTTAGACCTTGTTTGAGTCTTTGCTTTGATATTCCGGTGATGGTTCGGATGTTGACAGTTTATTTTGAACAGGCAGTCATTTTTATAAGGGTTTGTAGGACCTCTTTCTTTTTTTTTTTATTTCATTATCCCTGTTTTTTGCCTGAACTGTTCCTTTTTGTGATTACAGTCAGCGGGATGCCCCAGTTTTTGTAAGTCTCCTTCATAGGTTTTGACTTGTTGGGCTTTTATTTTGAGAAATGATGACTGCCTGTCTTTATGATTATTCAGAACCATCACTGTCTTTTGTTTTGTAAGGACTTCTTTGGTGCCACTCGTTGTGCACTTGGATTAACTGAGAGAACTACCCTGCCCCAGGTTATGATTAAGGGTTTTAATTTTTTGTGAAAAGCAAAACTCCTACTTCTTTGGCTCGAAGGGGTTGACGAGGGATTATCTTCCTTATTACTCCACTGTTTAGGATTTGAAACAATGCATGTACCTCATCAGCGGGGTCTGTTCAAAAGCATATTGTAAAGATCGTGGTATCGTTTTTGTCATCCTCCCTCAAGAGGCTTAGAATTATTAACCGAGAGTTGATCATCACAGAAAAATGAAAGCAATTTTGAATATAATGAATACGAATAGATTAATTCAAACAGACATATGCGATGCATTAATGGAATAAACAAGTTTGCTATGACATTAACTGTTTGTATAAGCAAAGAAAAATACAACTCGGAAATTCAAATAAAACAAAAGCCTTCAATGATTTGGCAAAGGAGCAGTGATCATGTTTGGAGTCTCTGGAGCTTCAAACTGGATTTCTTTGGCCTCAATCATGTCTTGGACCTTGTTCTTCAGAGCCCAACAGTTGTCCGTAGTATGCCCCGGGCTATCAGAGTGGTATGCACACCTTTCATTGGGGTGATAGTTAGGAGCGGAAGTGCTTGGATTCCGAAGAGGAGCCCTTAAGGTAATCAGCCCTGCCTTCAACATTTGTTGTAGCGCTTGATCCAGCGACATGTTAATCTTAGTGAACTGTCGTTTGGGTGCGACCTCCTTACGTTGCTGCCCCTGTCTTTGCTGAGAAGGCATAGGATTAGAGATCTGGGTTGCCCCTACATGTTGATCATGACGACTCTTTTTACCATGCACAGCGTTGGACTCCTTTTTCCCATGGTAAGGCTTTTTGTGAGTATCAGAAGGAGTGGCCTCTTGAATTTTCCCAGCCTTGATACCAGCTTCAATTCTCTCCCCAGTTAAGATCAGATTTGTGAACCCAGTAGAAGAATTCCCAATCAGATGGTTGAAGAACAGACCAGACAGGGTCCCCAAGAACATGTCCATAAGCTCACGGTCAGTCAAAGGTGGCTGCACCCTTCCAGCCAGGTCTCTCCACTTTTGCGCATACTCTTTGAATCCTTCACCCGTCCCAAGTGACATACCCTGGAGTTGGGTACGCGTAGGAGCGAGGTCAGAATTGTACTGATACTGCTTGTAGAATGCAGTAGCCAAGTCCTCCCAGTTACGAATACTGGCTCCATCCCACTGATGGAACCATTCGAGTTGAGTCCCTGAAATGCTTTCCTGGAAGAAATGGATCCATAGATTTTTGTCAGCAGTGTACGGTTGGATCTTCCGCATATATGATCTGAGATGCAGCTTAGGACAGGAAGTCCCGTCATATTTTGCGAAAGCAGGTGCCTTGAACTTATATGGGATCACCACCCCAGAGGATAGACCTAGATCTTCGAAGTCCAGGCCGGGCACTTTCTGTATCTCCATAGCACTTAACCGGTCTTCAAGCTGTTTGTACTTATCCTCAGCAGGAGGGTACTGTTCATCATTGAAATCCGTCTCGTTGTCGGAGACCGCGGGACTAGGAACCCTTCTTTCTTGGGGACTGTCTTTGCCCACAGATGAAGTAGTTAGTTCAGCCTCATTCGGTAATCCATTCCCAGATATGCGTCTAGGGTTGAACAGCACAGTCCTCTTCTTCTTCTTCTTCTGTATCAGAGTCTTCAACTCCTGTTGACCCTGGGCTAGGCTCATCACCAACTCTTGGAACTGGGCGTTCTGGGCCTGGAGGGCCTTGATAGCTTGTTCATTGGATGATTCAGGATTCATGATGATTGCTGAAATAAACAGCAAAGAAGGTAAGTGACCTGTCAAAAGGGTACCTGTTATGCAATGATATGTATGTATGCATGCAATGTTTTCAAGGATCTCGCGGGGTAAACAAGAAAATTGTTAGAATTTGAATTTTGTAGCTTGACGGAAGGAACTTCATGTTGTTGAGAGTCCTTCTTCAAGAGTCAAAGCTCACCATATCGAGTGGGTCATAGCCCCTGACTCAAGCTGTTATGTTTTGATCTCCAGACAACTTTGGCTAGAGGAAAATAAATCCCCTTTGCCCCTTGCTAGACATTTGGTTCACCATGACCTGCATCACAGACCCTTGAGATCCTTGAAATGGGTTAGTCCTTATGCAGGATGTATGCAATGGTATGATGTTATGCTATGCGTGGAGTGATGTAAGTAAATCTTGTTATGAGCCCAGATTAAGGACTGTAAACAAACCCTGCAAGAAACTCATGTGTCAGGTAATAAGAATGTGCAAGTAGTCAAGTTTGAAGGCACACAAGTCACACAAGACAGCCCTTAGAGTTTAGGCCAGCATGAAGTTTAGGTACTACCCTCTTTCAGTTTCGTTGGTTAAGACCTGTCCTATCAAAATAACCGGGTTCTAGAGGATCTCAATATCATCGACTACCCTCAATCGGTCATAACTCCAGCTTCGCAATCTTTTCTTGCGGCCAGAACCATCACGAGAGTTTAGCCTCAATGAGTGTAGCATACTGCTACTGTTCTATGGCCAAGTTGGGTCAATTTAGGGTTCTAAGGTCGGTTGGTGCTTAATGACTCCTCAGAAGACCCATATTCTCCTTGTTCCAACACAAGGGATATCGGTACAGACCAAGGTGTCACACCAACGTAGCTACTGCTTCACCCGTGTCGGTCTACGCCAGACAGGTCCCTCACAGCTTTTTGCTACCTAAAGGGTATTCCCCAGATCTGGGTTAGGATCTATAGAACTCCGATGCAAGCCCACAATATTAAAGCAAACAAAGCATACAATTGAAAACAAGAGTGGTCTAATCCTAAGGTACACCTCACTTATTAATAGTCCCCAGCAGAGTCGCCAGTTCTGTGATCGGTGGAAATAGAACTGACTGTTTTTTAAGCTGGTTCGCGAAATGTCGCGATAAGCAAGAGTCGCCACCGTCTTTTATATTCTCCAACATGGAAAGGACAAAAGCACAGCATAATTCCTTCTTTGAGAATGTTTCTCGGTTCGGGAGGTAGATTTATAGAAAGGGAAGGTGTTAGCACCCTTTCTATCCGTGGTTATCCACGGGCTCTTAGGTACTTGCTCTTATGTTTTCAAAATTTGTTTGCTTTTCAAGTGTTTGTGGGTTTTGAAAAAGTTTCGTTTGAAAAATTTCTAAGTAACTCTTGTATCTGTCCTCAAGAGTGTATGAAAAATTTGTTTGAAAACTTTTAGAAAGTGTGAGTGCGAAAAGATGTTTTGTTTGTTTTTGAGAGAGCAAGTACCCAGGAGAAATCTACCTACTCTAAGGAATTAGGCTGTGTAAGAGTCCTTTAGATAGTGCTATCCCACCATTGAGAGGTAGGTAGCACCATCGTTGGAGTTATTCGGGTCAATTCGATTATGAGGGACATGTGTGGTCACCAAAGCAATGGTAGGACGCCTTAGCGGTAACCCTAGTGTCCTAGATCCTTTTTATCCGAGGCAACCGTTTCGAGGCAACTGGATCTTTAGACAGGAGGGCGACCTCTAAAACACCCTATACTTGACGACCACGTTCGAGGCAACCAGTGAGGCGTACCCTAGGAGTGGCATGTGCTTGTGTGTTGTTTCAGTTTATATTTATCTTTGAACATGTCATTTGTGAGCTACGGATTGGTTTTATTTGTCATACAGTCTTGCATGCATATTAACAGTTAAGAGTGCGGAAAATAAATTGCGGAAATATGAATCTACGCTATTACAAGGCGCGGGTCTATACATCGCCAAAGACAAAAAACCCGTTTTGAAAATAAATGCGAGAAAAGTAAATAAAGCGGTAAAATCCTAATTAACTATTATATCCTTTGAGCAGATACATAAATAATCAAAATAAGAATAATGCGCGAAAGAATGAATCGGGACGTCCTTAGGGTTTTGACCATTTTTGAGAAAAGAATTAAGTTTTGTCCCTTTTTTGCAATTTAATGAAAATATTAAACCTAATTTACTAATTAATTAATTAATTAAAGAAAAAAAAGTGTTTTTGTGTTTTTTAATATTTTAATGAAAAATAAAAAGAGAAGAAATAAAAAGTCAAGAGAAAACCCTAATTCTAACCTATTTTATTTATTGTAAAAAATGTCAAAATTACCTAATTAAAACTAAGTCAATTTGGTTAGTATTTATTTACAAAATAAGTTAATAATGAAATTAATACATAATAAAAATATTATAAATATTTAATTCTGAGTTTATTATGAAAATTAATATTAATTATGTTAGTAATATTAATAATAAAAAAATAGTTAGTTAAAAGAAAATAAAAAAGAAAAGCAATTAACCAGGGGGGTTTGATGGACCCAATGGAGGTGAATCTGGAATTTCTGAGGCCCATTAAGAAGCAAGCCTGTTTGACTTTTGGAATTATCTGCACGTTGCATTGACTGGGAACACCATGGTCCACGTCTCATGGCCATCAGATTGGCGTTAGTGGCCACTTGGCAGGCTGATTGCTTGAGATGTATGATAATCACTATTTGGAAGCCTGCATAGGATTAGGTAAAGAAAAACAATATGGAAATTTTGGGGGACCTGGGAATCGAACCCAGGTCCCAAGACACTTTGCACGTTTCCCTTAACCATTCCAACTGCACGCTTCAATTGTTATCACAATGATCAATAAATATAATATAAACAACATAACGCTTATGCTGGAAAGAGAAACGAGTGCGTTTTTTTTTAATTGGCCAATGGTGTATTACCACGTCTTCGTCTTCTTCATGAAACCTGCATAAAACATATCAAATAGCGGGGGTTTTTAACCCCCACAACATGGAAGCACGATTAATAGCGATTAGGCCCCTGATGATCAGAAATTGTTCGCGAGGGTTGGGTTGGATTCGTCTGGCCTTGACGAATTCAACCATAGGTCTAAGAAGGTCCAATTTTTCCTGTGCTGGGAATCCCTAAATTGAGAGCTTCGAAACCCTAAAAGTTGTTAATGGCATCTTCTGATTCAGGGCTCCATAATCAAATTAACCTGTACCATTAGCTTCAGGGAGGTTCTAGCAATGCAAAGCACACAACAAATCACATTAATAATGCATGAATTATGATTTACGATTATGAAAAAATAACCAAACCGTGTGACTTGTTCTGGCATGTTCTTGGAGTGTTAAGGCTTGTTTGTGATTGTTATGCGTTCCTGAGTGTCCCAGCAAAGTGTTGGAATCAAGAAAAGGGTTTGAATTGGCCTGGAAGGTTGAATTCAGTTTTGACTTTGTTCTTGATTTTTTTGGAATTAGTTTATGGCTTTTTGCAGCAGCTTGCACGTTGCAGGCATTAGGGTTAGCTTTAGTATATGTAGTGGAATGGAATTAGGGTAAAGCTTTGTCCAAAAATCCATGGCTTTATGATTTCAATATTTGATTTCAATCAAATCTTTTTCAACCTTTTTGATTGATAAAACTTGCCAAAATTGGATGATTTTGTCTCCTTGATGTGTACACGAAATCTTCAGCATGTGTTGACCTCTTTTGCATCACAAAAAGATTTGAAAACCATATCTTTGAATTTCCTACATTTAAAATCAATTAAATGAATTAATATTAATAAAAAATTCAATTAATCAATTAAAAATAAGAAAATAAATCAATTTAAGCTCATTGGGTCGTGCATAGGCCTTGGACAATGTTTCAAGAAATAATTTGAGGCCCATTAGCAAAAATGAGGTGTTTGGGGCAAAGTTGACTTTTGCAAATTCCCAAAAATTTCCCAACTTCTCCAATGCATATCTTGCTCAATTTTGATCATATGAACATGTTCTTGGACATTTTGGAAAGGTCTTGAAGTCCTCTAACCAATTCCTTTGGTCCCGTATCATTTGGATTTACCAATCTCAAGTTATGGTCTTTGACTTAAAGTGCATTTTTGTTGACTTTTGAAATTGACCTATAATGTAGAAATTGATAACTTTTTGTGAAAGCATTTCTTGGATTTGGAATGTGAAGATGAGTTGTAGGAAATGTCATCCCCTTAAAAATGAGAATTAGGTGGGATTTTTCTGATGAACCATGAAAAAGTTATGCCTTGGTCAAGTTACAGTTGACTTTTCAGCTGTCCAAAAATAGAAACTTTTGCATCTTTGATGATTTTTGAGCCATTCTTGTATAATCATGATAAAGACTTGATAAAATGATGATTGTGGCTTCAAAATAAGATGTTGACCAAAAATTTTGACTTTTGACTGCCAAATGACCATTTTGCCCCTGCAGTTGATTGTGAACCAAATGGAGCTTTTGACTGTGCAATTTGATGCTGTGAACCTTGCAACTTGGCATGTAGATGCTTGGAAATTGTATGGAGGCATATGGGACTTGATTGAGCCCTTGAAAACCTCAGCTTCCTTGCAAGAACCAAAACCCTAATTTTGACTGGCTTAGGAGGATGTTTGGACTGTGCAACCCTTGAGTAGCCTTGAACCAACTGCAGATGATTCTTGGGCAAACTTTGAAGAATATGGGAGGGAAATTTTTGGGGTACAACACCATGTCTGGGCATAGGAGCAGAAATTACATTTGGCTTCTCGGGCACATCAAACTCAATTTCTTTTTCTTCAATGAGGTCTTGTATTTTTTTTTTCAAGGCCCAACAATTATTAGTATCGTGACCAGGACTTTCAGAGTGATATGCGCAACAAGCATTGGGGCGATAATAAGGGGATGTTGTATTGGGGTTTTTCGGAGCTTCTTTCAAGGTTGCCAAGTTGGATCTCAGAAGATGCGGTAATACTTGAGACAGAGTCATGTTAATTCTAGTGAATTGCCTGACTGGCCTTTCCACCCTTGGTTGATTACTTCTTTGTTGATCAGGTGTAGGCTTGGGAATCATAACAACCCCCACCATTGATCAACGTTCGGCCCTATCTTGGTTCCTTTGTGGATATACAGCAACTACCTCTTTCTTCCTGATGAAAGGCTTCCTTACAGTTGTAGAAGAAGATGAATACTTCTGAATCTATCCACTTTTTATGCCAGCTTCCACCCTCTCTCTGGTTAATATTAGTTCAATAAAGCCTGCAGATGAACTTCTGATTAAATGGTTGAAGAAGGGACCAGATAAGGTGCCTAAGAACATGTCCAGCAATTCCCTTTCAGACATAGCGGGTTGAACTCTTCCAGCCAGATCTCTCTATTTTTGTGCGTAATCCTTGAAATCTTCATTGGAAGCCATGGCCATACTCTGGAGTTGAGTACGGGTAGGCGCCAAATCAGCATTGTATTTATATTGCTTGTATAAAGTTGCGGCAAGATCTTCCCAATTGTGGACGTTGGCCCTTTCTAGTTGGTAAAACCAGTCGAGTTATGTTCCAGACAAACTGTCTCGGAAAAAGTGCACCCATAAGTCTTTATCAGTGGTGTGGGGTTGAATTTTCCTCACATATGATCGGAGATGCATTTTAGGGCATGACACTCCATCATATTTGGAAAACATAGGCACTTTGAATTTTGGAGGAATCACAATCTCCGACACTAGTCCCAATTCCTCAAAGTCTAAGTCCAACACCTTTTGTATTTCCATCGCGCTCAAACGCTCTTCGAGATGTTTGTACTTGTCATCAGCTGGAGGATACTGTTCCTCAGAGTAGTCTTCCTCTTTTTCCTCCTCTTCTTCCGATTCTGACGGGACAACTGTTTCCTTGACTTTCCCCTCTCCTTCACTGGATGTTGTTGCAAAGTTCAAAGTCCTTCTTGTCTGCCCATGAAATCTTCTCCCCATGTTTAAGAATCCAGTTACCTTCTTTGTTTTCTTTTTCCTCTCTTCAGCTAGCAGAGTCTTCAATTCTTCTTGCCCCTTGGCTAGGGTCATGAGCAACTGTTGAAACTGCGTGTTCTGAGCTTGGAGATCTTTCACTGTTTGCTCGATATCCATCTTACTGAAATAAACAGTAGAGAGATGAGGAGACTTGTTGCAAAAGACATGTTTATGCTATGATGAATGATATGTGCATATGCAATGTTTTCAAGGATTTCAAAGATTCAAATTTGTTTAAGACAAAGATGAAACACACGTTATATTAATAAGATAAAGTTTGAGTACATAATTTCCCCTTGGGCAAAATAATACAAAACTCTAAGATAGAAAAGTAGTGCGCATCCTCTTTGGTGCAATGTAGGCATTTAGGGTCCGCTCCTCATGAAGTAGCCTAGTGAGTTCCAAAACCTTCTTCTCGCTTGCGTAGAATTGGGCTTCGAAAGTATCTCACTCTCCTTTGAGTTGTATCCAATCCCTTTGTAGGTCTTCAAGAGATGTGGGCATGTCAGGATGTAGGATAGTGTATGGAACATCTCCCTCCTTGACAGGCTCAATGATTACTGGGAGAATGGAGGGATAAGGCATCATAAGACTCTAAGCAAGAGTTCGTACCCATTTGAGGTAAGGCTCAAGAGGGATGAAATTCTTGTGCCCCAAAGTCTTGCTATCCACCTTGTCGTAGTCGAATACCAAACCTTGAATCAGCATCTCGTGTGGGCCATCCCTTCGGGCATAACCAAACTTCCTTAAGGCTAAACATGGGTTGTAGGTGATTCCTCCCCTAATTCCAAGTAGAGGGGCATTAGGGAATTATCCATAACGGTTGACGATGATAACATTCTCTTTGGATCGAGAGCACCAATGAATGTCTGAATGTTTGAGTGTCATTAACCTTTGTGACCACCTTGAACCTTGCTCATTCTTTAAGACTGATTGGGGAAGATGAGAAATAAACCATCTTGCCAGGAGAGGGGTGTAACACATAAGGACACCTCTTTTCCTCATTGTGCGAGTGTGAAAAGAGTGTAGGATATCCCCTATCAATGTAGGCACCGGGTTGTGTGACATGAAGATTTTGACGGTGTTCACATCTATGAGTTGGTTAGGATTTGGAAACAAAACCATCCCATAGATGAGGAGAGCCACAATTTCCTCAAAGGCTTGCAAGTCTAAGGAATTACAACAGCTTTGGGCTTTCTCTAACAGAAACTTTGCTAGGAAGCCTTTGACACCACTCCTTGTTTCCCAATGAGTTGTGATATCAGATGAGTGTAAGTGTAGAGCTTGAGCAATCTCTTATGGCTTTGGATCTCTTTCTGTACCATTGAAAGGTAGTTGATTGAGAATGGGAACCCTCAAGAGTTGGGAGAATTCTTCCAAAGTAGGTACAAGTTAATAGTCGGGAAATGTGAAGCAATGGTGCAAACGATCAAAGAACTGAAAGAGCACCTTCATCATATCCTCATCTGTGTTGGAGGTGACCAAGTTGAGTAGACGACCATGTCTTTCGGTGAATGGAGAGTTCTTAGGGATCCTTGAAGCTAGCTCCTTAAGTTGTGGAGGAATTCTTACAAGGTTGACTTGAATAGTTTTCCTATGAAGTGAATCCATATCCTACAAAACAAGAACAAAGATGAATCCTAAAATCCTTGAAATGTTTAGTGGATGTATATGATGTTCATGATGTCCATGATGTTATGTACAAGTATGCATATGCAAGCAAAGCAAACAAGTTCTTAGTTTAGGCTTGCATGGAGTTTTATAGGTAAGTACCTTCTTAAAATTTAGTTGGCTTTAAACCTGTCCTAGTAATAGTAACCGGGTTCTAAGGAGCCCAATATCACTGGATTGTTTCCTTGGTCATTGTTTCAGCTCAAGCCTCTTTAATGGCAACCGAAATATCCCAAGAAACCAAACCTCAATGAGTGTAGTATCGAGTATCTACCAACTTCAGATTGCACCAAATCCGGTCATCTCACTACATCCTAAAGGCCAAGTAGGTCAAGTAAAGGTTCTAGAAGTTCATTAGTGCTTCATGACATCACTCAGCGGCCCCGTATTCTCTTTGATTAACTTAAAGGCTATTGGTACCCATAAATATGTTGCACTAACGTAGCTATTGCTTAGACCATGTCGGTATACCCCGCACAGTTTGCACAATGTATTGCTACTTACCTATAATGTATCCCAAATCCGGGTAGAGGATTCAAACCCAAACATAGAACCATAATGTAAAGCATACAAGTCAAACAATGTAAGCAAGTAAATGTGATCTAAACCCTAAGGTAACCTCACTTTTAAAATTGTCCTCAGCAGAGTCGCCAGTTCTGTGATACGGTGGGAGAACTGACTTGATTATTTTACGTTTTATTGCAAATGTTGCGGTTAGCAAGAGTCGCCGCCGACTTTTCTTTTATCCAATAAGGAAAGGTGAAAAAGCACAGGAAAGACCTTTGAGATTGTTTCTTGAGTTCGGGGGGTAGATTATGAAAAAGGAAGGTTTTAGCACCCTTTTCATCCATGGTTTTCCATGGGCTCTTAGTTACTTGCTAGATCACTTGCTTTTGTTTGAAATTGTGCTTTGTGTGGTTTTGAAAGTATTTTGTAAAAGAGGCCATTGTTTAGGCAATTTTTGTAATGATTCTCGTTCGTAAGAATGTATACAAAGATTTTTGTCTTTTTTGAAAATGTTTTCAAGTTTTGGAAGATGTTTGGAAATGTGTTTGTTTTTGAAAATTGCAAGGATATTTGTTTGAAATGGAGCAAGTAACTAAAAGTAATCCACCAACTCAAATGTCTTTCTTGTTCATTTTCTTTTCCTTTGATATTGTTGTCTTACCATTGATTTGGTAAGCAACCCTATCTTTGGATGTAAACGGGACGGGCGTGGGTCATCGTATAGCCATGATTAGCAATGTTGCAAAGTATCTTAGCATTTTTTAGGGACTAAGATCATTTTATAAGGCAACTTTGAATAGCGTCATCGAGGGACTATGATCTTGTATTTGTTTGTTTTTGCTAAGACACTTTACATGTGTAATATGGCCATTTTGTATAAGGCAACCAAGTGGGATAACCCTAAGGGTGTCTTGTGTTCAAGTGTGTCATTTTCATGCTTGATTTTGTCTTGGATTAGGGTTTTCTATTTGATTGATTTTATCTTGTCATACAAACCCTAATTACTAACATGTTATGTAAAGCGATAAATTGCGAAATTTAAATATTACTATGCTATTACAACATTTTGTGGGAGGGGGGGTATACAATTGATGAATGGGGATTGCAATAATATAAACCTAATTAATCTATTACAACCAAATTGAATTTATACAAGTATTGGAATAAATAATGTACAAGATAATTTAAATATGCAAAGATATGTAAATGCAAAAGAAGATTTTTGTTTTGTTCTTTTTTATGTAAAAAAGTTTTAACCTAAGCCTAATAAACAAATCAAGATTAAACTTAAATTAATTAAGGAAGGAAATTATTTTTAGAAAAGATTTTGATTAAACCCTAATTCTAATTTATTAAAAGGAAATAAATTTCTTTAAGTATTTTTGTATTTTTGTATTTTTGTATTTTGAAAATAATATATGGTATTTATGAAGTATTTTGGTCTTTTTATATGTTAAAATAAATATTTAATAGGTATGAAAAAAATAAGTATTTAACCTAATTTTAATTTAATTTACAAGTTTAATAAAAAAGATAGTATATAACTTTAAATAAAAATAAATATTGTTTATGAGAAAATAAAATACAATAAAACAAAATATGATATTTATCATTTTTATATTTTTTATGATTTTTTATTATTAAGAAAATATATTTTATAAAATAAAAATAAAAATAAAACAAGTAAATAAAATATTTGGGCCAGGGGTGCTGAAGGCAAATGGGGGCAGGAGGTTAACAAAAAACACAAAGCCCAGGGTGTTGAACCCCATGCTGCAAAAACAACAAAAAAATGGAAAAAAGTATGAAAAATTGCAAAAGGCAGCGCCAAGGCTCGAACCCGTGACCTAGGGCATTTTTGCGCGCTGCCTTTCTACTGGGGTGGTTGTACATCCGTTAGTCTAAATGAAAACAAAAATACATAACATAAAACACTTCATTGCCTTGTACTTCATCTTCAACCTTTGGCCAGCCGGACCCCCTGTAACTTTTTCATTTCTCAACAAAAATGGAAAGTGATAACATGAACATTACATCATTTTACTTCACGATTCTAACCATGTGTATAACTAAAACTATAAGTCCAAGATCAGAGAGAATTTTGTTGGCCCTAATTCTTAACCTAATTTTTTTCAGAAACTTCAAACTTAAAATTCACTAAACTCAAGCCAAATAAATGCAAGCTATGGATATGTACAGCTTCGTAGCAATGATGTCGACATTTTATATTCACAAATGGAAAGCTAACTATGTCTATATCAAGAGTTATAAAAACAGAAAACTCACCTTGAAAATGGAAATTGTGTTTTGAAAATGAGCTTGCTTTAGGATGCTGTGATGATCAGGTTAGCTTCCTTGAACCTCTAGGAAGCTAATGCAATGCTTAGCTTGTCTTGAGGGTGGCTGGAATGGTCTGGAGAAGTCCACATGTGTTACTCTGTTTTTGAACTTCAACAATGGGGAAGATGGAGTTAGTGATGTTTCAGGGTGTGGGATGGTTTACTTGTAAGGTAAGGAAGCTTGGGAAAGCAAAAGGCCTGAAAATGCACGAGTGAAATGGAAGATTCAGTTCACAAGTCAGAAATGTCAAGTTTGGTATGCAACTTCTGATTCTAGGGTGTTTCAAGGCTTGGGCATGTGTGGTTTTAGTTGCAAAATGATGGCTTTATATAGAGCAAAAGGTTGGAAAACTTGTGCTTGCTCAGAAGTACAAGATCACATGTCTTGCTACATTTCTTGTTTTTAAAGCAAGTGTGAGAAGTGACTTATTAAGGCATCAATCTGATCTTATAGGGTGGCTTGAAGCTTTAAACACATTTTGTTCAGGTTTAGAGACTTGGTTTGTGCAGAAAGAACAAGTCCAAGGCTCAATAAATAGAAAAATGTAAAAAGCATGCTTTTTCAAAATGGTAATGTTGTCTTTCTTCCAAAAATGGCTATTTTCTTGTACAATGCATTGAATGCTTGGCTTTAGGGCATGAAACCTTGTGCAATACATTAATGATGGAGTGAGAAACGAGTTTGAGGCCTGAAAAGTGAAGATTGTACAGCCAATTTGTAAATTTGAAAACTTGTTCTTCATGAAAATGACTTATAATCAAAGTGATAAAACCCTAACTTCATCTCTTCGATTCTCCCTACTCAAGAATGATCTCAAGGAGTTCTTGGACATTTTGGAAAGCTTGTAATATTCTCTACAACCCATCTTTGAAATGATTTTGAAGATTCCTCTTGGAACTAGGTGAAAGTTGCCATGAAGTTAGGTCAAAAACCTGCCTAACTAGGGCAAAATTTCACTAAGTTATTTTAGTTCATTAGCATGTATCCACAAAATTATATCTTGAAATCCAAGCATCTTTAGGAAAAATTGTGTGAAGCAAAGTTGTATATTTCATGGAGATCTACAACTTTCATGTTGGGAACTTCCTCTGAATCATTTTGTATCATGGTGAAAATTTGGCCTAAAGTTGAGAAAAAATAAGAAATTTTCTATACTTAGAAAATTTTCTTAGAATTTTTCAACTTTTCAAATACAAATCTTAAATCTTTGGTTTCTTCATGAACAATTTTCACATTTTGACATTTGTTGATGAATTATGATCCTTGACACTTGAATTTGACCAAAAAGTCAAAGTTTGACTTTTCAGTGCACAGTTGACTTTTGATCAGTTGATTGAAAAATTCATCTATCAATCCAATGGATTTACAATGTTTTGAACCATGTCATTAGGTCAAGATGATGCAATTGAACTCTTGAGATCATGCCTTAAACCAATTGACCATTTGCTAGGTCAAAAATCAGAAATTGCCCCTTCTCAGTCAAAACCCTAATTTTGACCATTTGCCCTTTTGATGATTTGATCAAATTTCTTGGGGAATTATGGTCCAAACTTGATCAAATGATACATATGAGTCTAAGATGTTGATGTGGATCGAAAATTATGAAGTTTGGCTAAAAATTGGCCATGGTTGACTTTTTCCCCAATACAGTTGATTTTTAGGTCAACTGTCCAATTGACTGATCAAAAATGTGATTCAGAGCTTGAAACTTGACATGAGTAATCTTGGGGGTCCATGATGATCCTTGAAAGCCATATGAAGCATTGATAGTCCAAAAATCCTTGTTCAAACTCAAACCCTAATTTTCAGTCATCAGTGCTTGAGGGGGTGTCTTGAGCTGGTCAAACCCTAATGCAGTCTTTAGTCAAAGAGATCTTATGAGGGAATTCTTAATAAGTGAGAGGGAAAATTTTAGGGTACAACACAATCGATTTCACCTGCACTGCAAATCGATTGCACCCTATGAAAAACAGTTTTACAGATTCAGAAAAATAGCAGTGCGAAAACCCTTTTGGCTCACTTCTAAAAACACGAACTTCATGAGATAATGCACAATCAAACCCCATATTATCATCCCATATCATCATACATCAATTACCACACATATCAAACATCAATGGTACACCCAATGCATCAAAATCAATCATCAAAGGGTAAAACCCAAAACAACCAAATAGGGAGAAATCAAAAGCATACAACCATGGAACCTAAACACTACCATACCCCATCATTAGGCAAACCCTTATAGAGTTAGAATCCCCCTTACCTTAGATTGGTGGTGATTCTTGATTCCTACTGATGTACTTTCCTGCCCTAGCTTCCTAGTGCTTTCTCCTCTTCTCACTTCTACGCTTCTCTTTCTCTGTTTCTACGTACTGACTCTCTTTCTCTTCTTCTCACTCTAATATATCCCAATATTAAAATAACTATCCCAATTAATTAATTATTTAATTATTATTATAAAATAATAATCATAATATTATAATATAATAGTAATAAAAATCCATATTATACTACACACCCTCATGTCTCTACACATTTCGCCATACACCCCTAAAACCTCAACTCTCATAATTCTAAGGTATCTAGTCCCCAACAAAATATTATATCACATTATCTAATTATTTAATTAAAAACAATTCTAATTAAATCGGGGTGTTACAACTCTCCCTCACTTAGAATATTTTCGTCCTCAAAAATCCACTTGATACTAATAACTCCAGATACGACTCTCGCACCCCTCTTTCCAACTTCCACATCATGTTTAGAAACCTTCCGAATACTACTATCCCACCTTCCATATCGTCAACCACAAAAATCCAATAAGATGCATTACTACCGAGTTATGAATGCATATGTTAATTTCCTCCTTGTCTCATCACCCCAGAATACATGATCTATCAATTGATGTTCCTGTTTACGCTTGGACTGGAACACAACGAGATCATCTCTGTCACTATAGGTAACACTTCTCTAATGTCTCTTCATAAGGAAATTATGCTCACCCTCAAGTCCCTGCCATAGGAGACAAAACAACAACATAGACTAAGAACGTAGAGTCTTAGGACATGAACACCGTCTCTACTATTTCATCACACAACAATATCGTCATAAGAACATAAACACAACCAATTAACGACAATATTGACACACAACTTTAGTGTCGTAATGCTACGTTCCACTAGTAGATTATGCAAATCAATACCTCTATTACGATGACAGCAAGATGAAAAATATATCAACCTTTCACCTAAAATTCCATTTTGAAAATGTCATGATTTGCATCATCCCCGTAAGATTCTGATGTTTACCCTTGACTCCTAACAAGTCACACACGCATAATGAACTACGCCATATCACGCTTCAGTTGCGCCACTCAGACCACCTACATTAAGGTTATTGTCCTTATTTGATTTCCTTCAACCATCAAGTCTAAAATTTTCACATCTAGTTTCTAACTCTCTTTAATATCCACCAGAAAATCATTGTTCAGTTTAGATATCTGCAACCTTCCACTCTACGGTGTTAGCTGGCATACCAACTCAAGTCTCCAAACTATTCAATAAGTCCCAACTCTTTCATAGCCACTTCTATATTAGGTTCACACAAAATGGTGAATAATTATCCTCTCAATAAAAAGTCAATCCAATTTACTCACTATCAAGCTAGTAAGACAAGTCTATCCCATCCAATACAATCCCGTCTGCTATCAACAAGAGATTAAGGGTGATCAGTTCCTCAATTTGTCAATAGGTAGCCGATAACCATATTTGTGACATAAATCATCGTTACTCAACTACAATATGTCCTTTATCTTATGCTCAAAGTTACTTAAGCATAATGTTCAACAATCATCTCTAAGACTTACAAACATTTTCTTAATTTCCTTCTTTTCAACCTCGTCAATGATACATAAACGCCCAAAAATCCATCACATATTCTCTTATACATACTCCTGGTACAAAACAATTGTTAAATATTCTCCCAATATCGGAATTGCTACTACACCAAGTACAATCCAAGTCATTTCGCTCCAAATGAAGTATTCACCCAAGTAAAGGGCTTTAATAACATCAATAAATCCTTAGTCTCTCCTTTAGCCTTATAGCCTCGATGATTCATATAACTTCATATTTGGATATCATTCCAATCACAATCTCAATAACACCATTTCCACATCCCGGTTGCTGATAAAACTTCCAAAATTTTCTTGACACATGTCAATATTCTATTATCAACAAAGCACAATCCCCTCTACCATCTAACGTTCTCTCTTCCTCAAAGATATCTACACTTTAAACATTCTCAATTGGCATAATCTGTACTTCTATGTGTTTGCTCCAATACCTTCACATCCTTACTAATACCAATATCTCATTCATTAACAACATATTATCCTTGACCTCGTCTCAAACAAACTGCAATAGTAATAAGTTATGTCCAAAAAAAACTTCTAGTCTCCGTAACCAACTTAGGAGCCTCTCAATGTAGAAATGCATTTACTTTGGATGGATTCACAAATACCATCACCTGAAATAGCATGCTCAAGAAAATTCATCTCCTCAAACCATAATTTACACCTTGTCAACATAGCATAAAGTTTCCTCCCTCTTGACACAGAAATTCAAATCGCAACATTTAACATGCCTATATTTTGACTTAGATATTTCTTCAATAAACACCGCAACAAACCAATCCAATATTCATAATGCCTTCATCGAGTTTTAAGAGATATTATCTAACTATCTTCACCCTTCACCCGAATCTGAAGGTAGTCCAACCTCAATTCGATTAGACTTGAAGACATACTCGTCTACCAGCCGGTCCATCAAATATTCAATCCATCTGTAGTGGACATTTAATCTCAATCATTACCGAAATTAACTGTCGATAATCTATGCACAATATCATAGTACCTTATTTCTTCTTAACTAATAACATCATAGCTCCCCAAGTGATACACTTGGTATCACAAACTTATCTTCCAACCATTCTTCTAATTGCTTCTTCAATTCATCCAACTATGAAGTTGACATCTTGTATGGTGCCATAGAAACAAGTCTAGTACCAAGGACAAGATAAACAGTAAACTCCACCCCTCGTGACAATTAAATTACTTCCAGGTTCTGGAACCATTTTTAAAAGAAAGTTTATCACGTTAGATTTTCTAACGCTTCAAACGAAACTTAAATCGGACGTCCAGAACTCAAGTTATGAATTTTCGAAGTTTTTATAAAAATGTTATCCAGCATTGTGCAATCGATTGCACCAAAACAACAATCGATTTCACCCTGTACAGAAGCATTTTTCAACATATTTTTTTAACTGTGCAATTGATTTCACCCTAATGCCAATCAATTACTTACTGTGCAAAAGCAGTTTTTTATGATTTTCTATGTACAAAACCCATTCCAACACTTTTTCAAAACCCCATTCTTCTTATAACTCAAGAGGCACATTAATTTTCCAAAACCCCATTCTCCTGAAATTAGCACACTCATCTTCTCTAATTCACTTTTTTATTTATAAATATTCATATATTCAATTTCATGCATGGTTAATATTTATTGATTTCCCAAATGAGTTTCTGTTGTTGTATAGAACAGGTCTGGATCAAAAAGCTGAAGCTCTAACGTGAGAATTGCATTTTTCCATGGCTAGGGCAAAACACTTATGTACCTTCGTATTTGTACTTCCAGGGCATTACAGGTGAAACTAATAGCACCATCGGGTTCACAAACCTTGATTTAGGGGGGTTAGGGTTAATTTGGGGATTTAATTCTTGTTATTTCATAGGTTTGAGATTTAGATCAACTGAAGAAGAAGGAGTTGACCACCGTGAGGGGTGGTTGGACTCGCCTGAGTGTTGGCATGGTAGGAGGAAAGAAAACCACTAGCTCGTTCAAATATCAGGGGCCCACCTGCGCTGATTTATTTTTCTTTTAATTCAAATTAAAATTTTGTTTTATAATATATTAATTAGTTTGCGTTCTAATACAGGATAAAACAGTTGTCCCAACGATAGAGTGAAGCGCGCAAAGGCATTGGTGTACCAGGGCAAGGGTTCGATCCCTGCCCCTGGTATGTTATTTTTCTCACATTTCCGTTTGCAGATTCAGTACAAAGCAAGTCTAACGCGCGCACGGTGTACCTCATGTCCTGACCATCAGATCTCAAGATTCCAGATCACACCCCAGATGTACCCTCCTCATGGTGAACCCCAGGGAACCACTCTCACTGGATCTCACGCAGGCACATGGGCTCCTTGAAATAGGCCTAAGAATTATTTCTCTTCTCACCCCATTTTACTTGTTTCAGCAGGCCCATTTCTTTTTTTGTTTTAATTAATTATTTTTATTTTTAATTAATTTTATTTAATCAGAAAAAATCACAAAAATCACCAAAAAGTTAGATTTAGGTTTTGATTAATTAATTTAATTTTTAATAAATAAAAATAGATTTAATTTAATCACATTTTGATTTTATTTCATGACTAATTTCTAAACTAATTAGAATTAGGGTTAACTATCATTTTACACTTTAAAAATATTTTTTAAACAAAACACCAAAAATATTTTCCTAACTCTTAGAGTTTTTTAGGCTTTAATATCTTTCCCTTTTCACGTTCTCTGCACCCTTATTTATTTTCGCATTATTATTTTCATAATTATGTAACTGTTAAGGGATGTAATAGATAAATTGGGGTTTGATTTACTTTTCCCCCCCACTTTTATGGTTTGTATTCCCCATCCCCGAAGCATTGTAATAGCGTAGGTTTTATTTCCCGCACTTTTACTTTCTGCACTTATGTATGCTTGTATGTATATATAATTGTATAGTAATTAGGCATGTATTAGAAGACTAAAAGTAAACGCTAGATAACCATAAATCCGAGACAAATTAACTGAAATCAAAACATGATTCACACATGTACCTCTAGGGTGACCCTCACTCGTTGCCTCGGATAAATACAGTCATGTCCCTCGAACGTGGGACGCTTTAGTAAAAGACCCTCGGTTAAAAGATCGTAGTCCCTTGATGACCCATAGATGCTGCCTCGGTAAACGATCTTAGTCCCTTACGACAATTGCTAAAGCATCCTACGAGTTGCCTTTATGATTGTATGATGACCCATGTCTGTCCCTCAAACATCCAATGATAGGGCTTCCTACTAACTAATGGTAGGATAACACTATATAAAGGAGGAGAAAAAGAACAAAATCCTTTTGAGTAGGTAGATAGCTCGTAATCTCTTGCTCACACAAAAACAAAACATCTTTTGACACGAACACTTTTCAGAAATATTTTCAAAACAAACACTTTGTATGCGTTCTCAACTGATACGAGAATCATTACAAAGTTGCTGAACTCATGCATTTTCAAAACATTTTCAAACTTACACATTCACAAAAGCATTTTCAAAAGTGTGCTAGCAATTAAGAGCCCGTAGATAACTACAGATGAAAAGGATGATAACACCTTCCCTTTTCATAACCTACCCCCTTACTCAGAAATTTCTCAAAGGTCTTTCCTATTCTTTTCACCCTTTCCTTTATTGGATAAAAGAAAAGCTGGTGGCGAATCTTACTATTCTCAACATTTGCGATTAAAAGCAAAACCAAAAGTCAGTTCTCCCACCATATTACAAGTTATTTCCTTTGTAGTTACTTGATCTATATGCATGTTGCCTAGTAACTTGAAATTACTTTTGATATTCCATCAAAGGTTCTCATCTAACTTCAAAATTCTTCCACTTAGTATGATCCTGATCCCACCTTTGAGCAGGCTTCGCCCATTTCCCCTTAGGGACTTCAGCAGTTGGTTTGAAAGAAGACTGGTTGTTCGCACGAAAAATTTTACCTCCCTGGTTCTGGTTTCTTGGAATTCCCCTCTTATCGAAGGCCAACCTATTATTGACAATTTTTTGATTCCTTCTTTCCTTAATCCTTCGATAGCTTTCAATGTTCTCATTAACTTTTTTTTATCAAAGATCGAACTGCATCTGGAGCACAGCATAACCTCTGATTTATTTCTCTAGAACCTGTGGAGAAATTCTAACAAACTTTCAACTTTATTAGAATACACCACCTGGTTGCATTCCTCCTGTCTCTTGTCCTCTTCGTCCATTTCCATCTCAATCTTTTGTGAAGCTTAGACCATGTTCACTTTGACACCTGCATCCCCAATGATGCCCATATCACGTAACTTGACCACAAGGCCCTTAGTAGCCTCAATCATGTTATCAATCTGCATGAAACCATCAGTAGTTTCTGCTCCAAGGCCTTTAGTAGCCTTTCATATGTTATCAACCTGTATGAAACCGTCATTTGTTTCTGTTGTTGCTAACATCTGGATGGAACCCTTAGTAATTCCTATTCTGAAGCCTTCACCTTTGGCTATGACCACCTCTTTGGTACAATCTTCTGTAACTGCCACCATGTTGATCGAAGTTGGTTCAGCATAATGGGCCTCAACTATATGAATGGGGTGAGCATCAACCTTCATCTGGGGCTTCAATTTCTCCCCAAACTTGAGCCTTCCCTCTTTGATTGCATTTTAAACGAGATCCCTGGAAAGAAAACATTAAGATGTTTTATGGCCCAAAAAGTTATGATATTTACAAAAACCGATCTTCTTCCTTTGTTCCAAAGGGGGTATTTTGGCGCCAGGAGGCACTATCATTTGGCCATATTTGACTAACAAATAAAAAATTTCACACATTTAGTGATGTCGAAAGTATAAGTTCTCTTAGGGAATCTATCGCCCTTATCAGATTCGACTGGATTTTTACCATTTGATGGTGTTAAACCTTTACAAGGATAAGGGGGTCCTTGCTTAAGTTCTGAAAGATCTATTTCACCTTCTTCAAATCCTAAAGGCTCTTCATATGACCCCTGACCGCCTTCGTCGAATTCAATGTAGGCTATTATTTCTTTTCTGTTATTCTTATTTGCTCTATCTTTTTCAATTTTCAAGCGTTCTATCTGTCAAACCCTATCAGCAAACTGGGCCATGTCTCTCGAATATTGGGTGTCCAATTTCTTCCTGATGGAATAATTTAGACCCCCTGCGGCCATTTCGACTAACTCGTGCTCAGGAACCTGAGTGAAACATCTAGCTTTGAGAAAGCAGAATCTATTCAGATAATCATCTATGGGCTCAGTGAACTTGCGCTTAACACTTGCCAATTCCTTAAAACTAATCTTTGTCTGTCACATGTAAAACTGTTCATGGAACAATCTTTCTAATTGAGCCCAACTGTGAATCAAATTTGCTGGTAATGTTATGAACCATGTAAAGGCATTTTTCGTTGAACACTATGCCAAAAATGACTTTTAATAGTGCATATTAGACAACGCTTTCATACAAAAGCGCTGCTATAAGTGAATTTAAAAAAAAAATGAAAACTGTATAAAATAATAAGTAAAAGCACTGCTAAAAATGTGACCTTAGACAGCGCTTTTATAAAGCGTTGCTAAAAGCATTGCTTTAGAAAGCGCTGGTAAAGGACCACATTAGACAGCGCTTTAAGAAAGCGCTGTCTAAAATCATAAAAAAAATTTTAAAAAAAATCTGAAAAGTGCTGCTAAGGACCCAATTAGCCAGTGCTTTTCAAAAGCGCTGCTAAAGGTCCATATTAGCCAGCGCTTCTAGAAAGCACTGTCTAAATCCATATAAATGAAAATTAAAAAATAGAATCAGTGTATACTGTTTCTCTTTCACAGATTCACGAATGAGCAGAAACCCTTTCCCTCTCATTCTCACGAACAGAAAGCACTTTTACATCGTCGTCGTACAAGCCCCCCTCCGTCCTCCATCGTCTCTCGGTTGTCCTCCACCCACACCGGCTAGTTCTCAAGGTAGGTTCTTTCTTGAAAATGTCTTTATCTCCATTGATGTCCAAACTAAGTTATCCTCCTATTGATAATGTATTATGCTAACATCTAAGACATTATCCTCCTATTGATGTCCAAACTGAGTTATAGATATGCATAACTGAGTTATAGGTATGCATTTTGATTTTTTGGTTCTTGGTAGGGCTTGATATATAACAACAACACTTTTAGCATTTAGCATTATTGCATTTTCTTTTGGTTCTTTGTTTTGGAACAAAAAAGATGATGATGGTTTTTTTTTGCATGTTTATATTCTCCATGAACTAGTATTTTTTTACTTGTTGGTTGCTTGGTTTCTTTACTTTTAATACTATTTTACTGATATAAATTTTAGAATTGTTTAAGCATTATTACTCCTAAATACTGTGTTTATATTGGAAAGAAATATAATATGATAGAAAAGATTCATAAGTGATTTGTTTCTCATACAATTTTTCACAAAAACCTGTCTAAGAACAAATTGTTAAGGTTTGTGGATTTAAGCTATTATAGCCCTATATATATACAACTTGTTTTTGATGATCCCTTTGTATTGGTGTAGTTAGTCGAAGACCATCACCGATTCGAAGAACATCAAAGCCGCATCATCCGCCGTCGACACCAATAACCCCTTTTCTTTCTTTGGTAAGTCAAGTTCAAATTCTATTTGTATCGATCAATTAAAAAACACAATTATTTTTATATAGATATATTTATTTTTAGTCCATGTTATTAACTCTAGAAATAAATTTCTAGAAATAATTCGTTTAATTCAAACGAAAAGAGAATAATCCGTTTATAGTGTTTTTATTTACTTGAATTAGTAGAAAAAAATGGATGAAAAATGGATGTTTGTCGATCGATTGTCACAAGAGTATGAGAATGGGGTATTGGAATTCGTTAAGTTTGTTGTTGAACACGCCAAAGACCCCAGTTGAATGAAGTGTCCTTGCTTGGTTTGTTGTTATGTGGGTTGGGTTGACGCAGATGGATTGAAATCGCATTCACTAATGCGTGGAATTGATATAAGTTATACGTGTTGGATATTTCACAGTGAAAAAAGTAACGACAACGTTGAACCGGGGGAGAAAAGTAGTACGGCCTATGCTTCAGACGACAAGGACACAGATACATACGATTTTGATCGAGTCGAAGAGATTGCAGATGCAGTTGAAGAAGATCTTCAGGATTTTCCCAAAATGTTTGAGAGATTGGTAAGCGATGCAGAGAAACCGTTGTATAAAGGTTGCACTAAATTCACAAGACTGTTTGCGGTATTAAAGTTGTACAACTTAAAGGTGGGTAATGGATGGTCAGATAAAATTTTCATAGAGTTATTAGCCCTTATGAGAGATATGCTTCCGGAGGATAATGTTCTTCCTAATCAAACATATGAGGCCAAAAAAATGTTGTGCTCTATTGGCATGAGCTATGATAAGATACATGCTTGTCTAAATGATTCCGTTTTGTTTCGAAACGAATATGCATCATTAAATGAGTGCCCTAAATATGGTTTTCTCGATATAAGAAAAATTGTCTCCAGCAAAAGTCTTATGGTATTTTCCTATAATTCCTAGATTTAGGTGCATGTTTCATAGTGAAACCGATTCAAGACACCTGACTTGGCATGCAGATGAAAGAATTATTGATGGAAAGTATCGACATCCGGAAGATTCACCAGAGTGGTCGAAAATTGATAATGATTATCCTGATTTTGGAGAAGAAGCAAGAAACCTTCTCTTGGCTTTTTCTACTGATGGAATGAACCTGCATGGTCTTCAAAGTATCTCACATACCACATGGCCTGTAATTCTTATGATTTATAACCTACCTCCATGGCTATGTATGAAGCGTAAGTACCTGATGTTATCTATGTTAATTTCTGGGCCTAAACAACCAGGGAATGACATAGACATATACTTGACACCTTTGATCGAAGATTTAAAGATTTTGTGGGAGAACGGGGTGGAGGTTTATGATGGATATAGGAAACAAAGTTTCAATTTAAGGGCGATGTTGTTTGGCACAATTAATGATTTTCCAGCATACATGAATCTATCTGGGTATAGCATTAAAGGTCAACGTGTGTGTCCTGTTTGTGAAGATAGAACCGATACGACGCGTTTGGAACTTTGTCAGAAGAATGTGTTTCTCGGTCATCGTAGATTCTTAAATTCTAAACATCACTACCGTGCATGGAGAAAAGCATTCAATTGAGACACCGAATAACGTAAAGCTCCACCTGCATTGTCAGGTGACCAAAATTTTGAAAAGGTGAAAGATGTGTGTACTCAGTTTGGCAAGCCTTTTGCGTATACGGTTGTCAAAGGTGGGTGGAAGAAGAGATCGATTTTTTTTGAATTGCCATATTGGAAGTCTCTGTATGTGAGACATTTTCTCGATGTTATGCATATTGAAAAAAATGTATTTGAAAGTGTTATTGGTACGTTACTCAATATTAAAGGAAAGTCTAAGGATGGCCTTAAAGCAAGGGAGGACATGTTAAAGATGGGAATACGAACTGAACTAGGACCCGTGAAGAAAGGAAGCTGAACATATCTACCACCTGCTGCTTTTACTCTATCTAGAAAGGAGAAAAACATATTGTGTAAGTTTCTAAGTGAAGTTAAAGTTCCAGAAGGATACTCTTCAGATATTAGAAGACTTGTGTCTATGAAAGACCTCAAGTTAAAGAGTTTAAAGACACATGATTGCCATGTTATAATGGAGCATTTTCTACCAATAGGTATACGTTCTATTTTTCCAGATAAAGTAAGGAGCGTGATAACTAAGTTGTGTTTTTTCTTTAAGTCAATTTGTAGTAAGGTGATTGATCCTGAGATCTTACCAACATTTCAAAAAGAAACTGTTATTACTTTGTGTGATCTTGAAATGTATTTTCCTCCCTCATTTTTTGACATAATGGTACATCTAGTTGTTCATCTTGTTAAAGAGACACTGTTGTGTGGACCAGCTTATATGAGATGGATGTACCCTACTGAATGTTATATGAAAGTATCAAAAGGGTACGTGAAAAATCGAAGTCGCCCAGAGGGTTGTATTGTTGAGCGATACATTGTTGAAGAAGTGGTTGAGTTTTGTACTGAATATTTGTCCAAAGTTCAATCCATTGGACTCCTCAAAAGTCATATTTTTGAAAAAAAGGAAGGTAAAAGATTAACTGGAAATAAAATTGTGACAATATCAAAAGAGGAACGGGATCAAGTGCATCTGTATGTTCTGCACAATGACAGTGAGGTTGAGCCATATGTTGAAATGCACAAGGATGTACTCTGAGGGTTAAATCAGAATAGAAATGAAAATTGGATAGTACGGGAGCACAATCAAAGTTTTATAACATGGTTTAAGGATCATATTTTTTCAAAGCTTCATTCAGATCCCGCTTCAATAAGAGAAAGGTTGAGATGTTTGGCATATGGTCCAAGTTTGCATGTTTTTTCTTATAGCGCATACGCAATTAATGGATACACATTTTATACCAAAGAACAAGATGATAAAAGTATTATGCAAAATAGTGGTGTCACCGTGCTTGCTGAAGCAATGCACATTTAAAGTATGAAGGACCTAAACCCCAAATATGAAAATCTGTCATATTTTGAGGTTATCGAGCATATTTGGGTGTTTGATTACGAGAAGTTTCAGATTCCTATCTTTGGTTGCAAGTGGGTAACTAGTAGTGGCATATAAATGGATAAGTCAGGATTTTTGTAAGTGGATCTTAATAGGGAGGGGGTACAAAGATGAGCCTTTTATTCTAGCCTCTCAAGCTAAACAAGTGTTCTATGTCACTGACTCAGCGAGTATAAAATGGTCTATAGTGCTTTTATCTAACAAAGTGGTTGATGATAACGATGTAGACCAAGGTGATATTGATGATGAGAATGAGTCATGTATTAGACAGAATGAGTCGTATATTATAAATGATCAAGATGAGAATATTATAGCGGATGAATCATATATCAGAAATGATCATAATGAGGGAATTTGGATAAATCCATTTGTCCGCATTGTTAAGAAATAAGTAATTCATGTTCCAACCAATAAAAGAAAGAGATGTTAGTCAAAGAGGTAGCATATTAAAATGTTTATGTTTATGTTTGTGTTTACGTTTAAGTTTATGTTTATGTTAATTTTTGGCATTGTCATTTTATATATATTTAAATGACTATGGAATTTTATATTGGGTTTATGTTTATGTTTATTACAGGTTAGATGGCTACTAACGAGGATCATCCACGTGATGATTCTGGGCATGATGGAGATAAGGCCGTTAGTAAAACGGAAATGGAATATAGACGAGGAATAACAATAATGAAGAGAATCATTCGAGATAGAGACCAAGGCATAAAGTATGATGTGCATTGGAGTCAAGAAGGCCAACTAATTGAGCCTAACGGTTCAACGTTGACGAGTTATCTCGGTTCGGTGGTAAGGAGAGAAATTCCAATTACATGTGAAGATTGGAGAGCAAGAGTGTTGGACGAAGCTAAAGATAAAATATGGAGTGAGATACAGGTACCATATGTGATGTTATTTGTTTTTAATGACGATTATGTCTTTAAATTACTTATACTAACGCACTTTGTGTATGATTTTCGTAGAGGTCGTTCAACATTGAAGATACCAGGAGAGATTATATTCTCAAATTGGCCGGGAAACTACATAGAGGGTTTAGAGCTTTCTTGTCAAACAAGTTTCTTAGGGATGCAGATAAATTTTTTGTTGATGCAGAGCTTCCAAAGAAATACCCAGATTTGATTACAGCTGAAGAATGGGAAACTTTTAAATCCAAAAGAAATACCCAGAAATTTAAGAATTTAAGTGTCATAAATCGACAACGAGCATCAAGTCCAGCATATCCATACAAAAAAGGACGTATGGGATATGCACGCTTACAACAATCTATTGTAAGTATCTATAAATTGCAAAGTATCTATAATATATGCACGCTTATATTTGATCATGTTATTTGGCTTAATGTGTAGCTAACTAAGGAGAATAGTTCTGAAACATCTCTTCCGAAACACATTTTGTGGAAGGAAGCCCGTGTGTGTAAGGATGGAGCTGTTGAAGAAAAAGTTCAACAAATTTTCGAGAGATGTGTAAGTATAACATTATTTATTTAATTACATCATACTTTTATTTATTTAATTACATCATTCTATTATTAACATATCATTCTTTAATTGTGTTATGGACTGGGCCCTCCCTGGCCCAAAAGCAGGGACAAAGGCCCAATCCAAGTAGCTCCTCGAGGAATGCGCGCCCGCGGATTCTCGCCAGCGTGCCCGACCACAGACTGCAGCCATGCCTGCCGTTGCCCACGACACATGGTGTCCCCGACCAAGAGAACTCCAGCTCGAGCCCTGCTCGAGCACTCTCCTCATAGGGCAGATTCTGTCCTCTCTGACTGTTATCGAATCATCTAAACTCCGGAAAGACCGCGTCTTCGTCCCTCCTCATTTCTCGCAGAGCATCACCAGGAAGGGGACCACGTGCGGGTCCCCACTACACATGTAGAACCTGGCAGTTCCTTTATTGGGCCAGTTCTGGTCGGCCCAATGAGGGGACCTTGGCCCAGCGCTGGGGGCTATAAATACCCTCTGTTCCTAGAGGGCCAGGTATTCATCTCTTACGCACCTATACACTTTTTACCTTCTCATTCTGTCTCTCACTTTAGCATCGGAGTGCCTTGCAGGTACCCCCCCCCCCCCCCATCTCACTCAGATTCTACCCGAGCCAGTCGTGACGGTCCAAGTTTGATCAGGTAAGATCAGTGGCGCCGTCTGTGGGAAACTAGCTTCTCTGTCTTGCAAAACCTCGAAGACTAAAGCTCAAAATCACCTCCTACCGTCATGGCTGACCAAGTTCGGGAAGACCAGAACATCCGCGTCGTCGACACCAACAACAGCCTCGCTGATAAAAATGGAGTCCCCGACAGCACCGGTAACCCCGGCCATAGCGCACTCCCCGGAGGCACCATCCCCGGGCCCTCAGTCCACCGCGACAGAGCTATTGCCTCATCTTCTTCAGTCCCTCCGCCGCTCAAAAAAGACAACGCAGCTCCCCAAAACTATCGAGCTGCCCAATTTCAGGAAGTCCATGTCCCCGCCGGGGCAGATGCCACAACCCGCGCACTATTCGCGGCGATCAATCAAACCAATTACCTCATCTTTGCCCAGGGGGAAAGATTGAAGGGCGCTAGAAGACGATAGAAGACCCGTGAGGAGACACAGGAGGCCCCAGACTCCACCTCCTCGAGTGACAGAGGTACATCTCCCGTCTCCCCCGCGGAGACAATACAGAGACACCTCCCGAAGCCCGTCACCCCGACCCTCGGGGAGACGACCCCCCTTGGAGAGGCAACCCGTCATTGAAGTCGGAGGGCGCAACCATGGCCCCATACGACAAGAAAGAAGACACTCCGGAGACAGGCACGGAAGAATTGACCAACGAGCACCACGCTCGAGGGATGCCTAGCACGACCAGGACCGCCGGGCACGACAGTATTTCAGGTCCCCATCCCTGTCCCCAGAGCGAAGTGACGAGGATGACCCCCGCGGTCCCCTGTCACAAGCCATCATGGAGGCGCCCATTCCTCCGGGCATGGGGAAGCCTTCACATCTGAAGGAATACGACAGAGTCGCGGACCTAGTCGACCACATAGACGGGTTCGAGGCCATGCTGCATTACCACAATGTCGGGGGACCCATCAAATGCCGGTTGTTTCCCACGACCCTCTGAAAGGCAGCAATGGATTGGTATAAAGGTCTCGCCCCGGGATCAATCACCTCGTGGCGAAACCTGAAGAATCAATTCATAAGTTCATTCACTGCGTCTCGGCGACACCCAAAGACCGAGGCAGCACTCGAGGCCATCATCCAGAGACAGGATGAAACCTTGAGAGAATTTATCAATCGCTTCAATCGCGAATCCATACAGGTCCTCTGCGCGGACCACATGAAAAGGTACTTGCTGGAGAGGGGGCTCCTCCCCGGTACAGAATTTAGAAAGGCCCGGGCGTATATGGATTACAAGGAAAGGGAGGCAGCCAACAAAGCCTGGGACCCCAGAACTCGCGGATCCAGCAGCAACCCGCGCCAAGAAGTCGCTCCTCCTCGACGAACCGGGGAGAAAAGAAAAGAGGACAGACCCCGAGAAGTCCGCGAGCAGAGAGGACCCTCCGGGCGCTTCACAGAATACACTCCGCTCACATCTTCCCGCGAGTGCATCTTGGCAGAGTGTGCCAGTACAGACTTCAAAGACGATGACGTCAAACGCCCCCGACCTGCTCCTGCCAAGCCCGGAGTAGACAAGAGCAAGTACTGTCAGTACCATAGGAGCCATGGTCATCTGACTGAATACTGCGTCCACCTCAAGGACGCCATCGAAACCCTCATCAAGGGAGGGAGGCTCGCCCAATACCGGCGAAATACGCTCCTCGTCGTGACGCCCGGGAGACAAGAGAACCGGAGGAAGATGCCCGACCATCTGACGAGTCGGTCCCAGTCCAGACCACTTTCTCCGTCACCAGACCGGAGGACTTCTATGTCCCTGAACACCTGCAGGATCCGCTCACGACACACAGCAGGTGGGAATACTTTCCCTCCACCATGGTCATCAATGGTGGAGGATTCAACGACCTAACTATCAATTCGGCCAAGAGAAAGCTGGATGAACTGGTCGACTCGGCACCTCCGCAAACAGTGACCTTTGAAAGGGTAAAAGGTAGGTCGGAGCCTATCACCTTTTACCTCGAAGAGCTCCCCGGAGGAGCCCCCAACGCAGTCATTCCTCTGCTGATAAGAGCAAGAATGGCTAACTTTGATGTGCACCGCGTCCTCGTCGACGAAGGAAGTTACGTCAACGTGATGTACAGTCAATTATTCCGGACTCTGCAGCTAGACGACTCGTACCTCTCGCCGTATGTAGGGTCAGACTTACAGGGCTTCAACGGCTCGACCTCCAAGCCTTGGGGATATGTCGAGCTCATGGTTACCTTCAACGAGGGCACGGCGACGAGGCAGGTTAAGGTGCGCTTCCTCGTCATCGACTGCCCGTCCCTCTACAACTGCATCCTGGGGAGACCAACACTAGCAGAACTGACCGCGGTGCCCTCCACCGTCCACTTGAAGATGAAGTTCTACACCAAGAGGGCACGAGTGGCTACCATCCAAGGGGACCTAGCCGCTGCTCGAAGGTGTTTCAACGCCGCATCCAAAGGACACGACACCGTCGACACCGAGACAAGGCCCTCCAAGAGACCGACAATGACACGACAGGAGCCTGACAAATCAGAGCCCGCCAAAGTAGAAGACCAGAGAGCTCCCCCAAAGGTCGACTCCATAGCTCTGGATACCCATTTAGATCAAGACGAACCTCCCAACAGCGAGAAAATCCCCCTTCGACCAATCCCGGACGGGGACTTCGAGCTCGTCCCCCTCGGTGCAGACCCAAGCAAAGGAGTGAAGATTGGCATCGACCTCCCCGACCTGGCAAGGAAGCAGATCAAAGCCTGCTTGTGCGAGAATGCTGACCTGTTCTCCTGGAGCGCCGCGGAGATGCCCGGACTCGACCCCGGGGTCGCCTATCACCGTCTCACTATAGATCCTGCCGCTAAGGCAGTAGTATAACGTAGGCGTAGGCAGTCTCCGGAGAAAACGGAGGCTGTTGAAAAAGCTGTAAAAGACCTCCTAGAGGCGAATTTTATTTCTGAGGCCCGGTATTCAACCTGGCTGTCAAACGTTGTACTAGTTAAAAAGAATAATGGAAAATGGCGAATGTGTGTTGATTATACCGATCTCAACCGGGCATGCCCAAAGGATGCCTTCCCTTTACTGAACATAGATATGCTAGTCGACAACTCGGCCGGCTACAAGATATTATCGTTCATGGATGCCTATTCAGGCTATAACCAAATCCCAATGGCCATGGGCGACAAACATTGCACTGCCTTCATGACCAGCTCGGACAATTATTACTACAATGTAATGCCCTTTGGACTAAAGAACGCAGGGGCAACTTACCAACGTATGATGAACAGAGTGTTCCACAAGCAAATCGGAGACATGCTCGAGGTTTACATGGACGACATGATCGTCAAGTCCCGAGCAGACACTGATCATGCAGCACACCTCAAGACAGTCTTCGCCCAAGCGAGACAATGTAAGATGAGATTCAACCCTGAAAAATGCACGTTCGGAGTCAAGGCAGGGAAATTCCTCGGGTTCTACCTGACAGAACGAGGAATTGAAGCCAATCTCGACAAATGTCGAGCCTTCTCCGACCTCCCGACACCCACGTCGAAGAAATCGATACAAGTCATGAACGGTATGCTCACGTCACTGTTTCGCTTCATCGCAAGATCCGCTCAGCATGTCCTCCCCTTCTTCAGACTCCTCCGCAAAGAAACGGCCTTCGAATGGACCGAGGAATGTGAACGGGCACTGCGCCACCTAAAACAAAGTCTATCCCAACCACCTGTACTGTCTCGACCAGTCGACGGGGAGCCTTTATTCCTATACTTGGCCGTCTCGAACGAAGCCATCAGCGTGGCTCTCATTCACGAGACCACCGATGGGCAGAAACCCGTTTATTTCACGAGCAAAGCCCTACAAGGACCTGAGAGCAGATACCAACAGATAGAAAAAGTAGCTCTAGCCCTCGTCAACACGGCGAGGAGACTCAGACACTATTTCTTGGCCCACACAGTCATAGTGCGAACCGACCAACCGGTAAAACAACTATTAGGTCGACCTGATATGGCGGGCCAAATGTTGAAATGGTCCTTGGAACTCTCCGAGTTTGACATTCAATACGAAAGCAGGAAAGCTCTAAAGGCACAAGCCCTGGCCAACTTCGTCGCGGAAATGACCGATCACAACCCGCCCGCAGGGAAGGAGCACAAATGGACCATCTTCGTCGATGGAGCTTCCAGTTCGTCCGGAAGCGACGCGGGGATCCTCCTAGAAAATGAGGAGGGCGTAGTGATCGAGCACTCATTAACCCTCTCCTTCCCGACTTCGAACAACCAAGCAGAGTACGAGGCCCTGCTCGCAGGACTAAGGTTAGCCGAGGACCTCAGAGCCCGCGAGATACAAATTTTCACGGACTCACAACTCGTTGCTTCCCAAGTCCAAGGGAGTTACCAAGCTAAAAACGACAGCCTCGTCGAATACCTAAACTTAGTCAAAGAACACATGAAAAAGTTCGACCGAGAAGAAATATCACACGTCCCGCGCGAGCAAAACACAAGGGCAGACATATTGTCCAAGCTCGCAAGCACGAGAAAGAAGGGAGGAAACAAATCCATCATACAAGAATCCCTGTCACGCCCGAGCATCGAGAGGTCCTCGACCCCAGTCGAGGTGCACGCCATCGGAGACACCTCGTGCTGGATGACCCGGTGTACAATTTTCTGACAAAGGGCGAACTCCCTTCGGACCAGACAGAAGCGACCATCATGAAACGACGAGCATGCTCCTACGTGGTGCTCGAGCATAAACTATACCGCAGGGGATTCTCCATTCCCCTCCTGAAATGCATCGACGAATCCACGGTCCCCGAGGTATTACGGGAGATACACGAAGGGATTAACGCCCAGCACATGGGCGGTAAGTCCCTGGCGAGGAAAGCCCTGCGAGCGGGGTACTATTGGCCGACGATGCAGCAGGACGCCAAGGAACACGTCAAGAAGTGTGACAAGTGCCAAAGGCACGGAGACATGCATCTCGCTCCCCCTCACGAGCTGAGCACACTGTCGTCCCTGTGGCCATTTGCGTGGTGGGGGATGGATATCCCCGGACCATTCGTGCAAGGGACTTACCAAAACAAGTTCTTTATCGTAGCCGTGGATTACTTCACAAAATGGATAGAGGTCGAGGCTCTCGCGAAGATCACCTCACACAACATCCTCCGTTTCTACAAAAGAAACATCCTCGCCAGATTCGGGATCCCGAGGGCACTAGTCACCGACAACGGCACCCAATTCACCAACCACGGATTCCAAAACTTCGTCACCAAACTGGGAACCAAACAACATTTCACCTCGGTCGAGCACCCTCAAACCAACGGGCAAGCTGAGGCTGCTAACAGAGTCATCCTCCGAGGACTCAAACGCCGGCTCGGCGAAGCTAAAAGAGGGTGGGTCGAAGAGCTGCACAGCATTTTGTGGGCGTATCGCACCACTCCCCATTCAACGACCGACGAAACCCCCTTTCGACTAACATACGGCACCGAAGTCGTCATCCCAGTAGAAATCAGGGAACCCTCCAGGCGGACAGAAATGCCCCTCGACAAAGAAATGAACGACGAAGCACTCAGGGACGAACTCGACTTGGTCGAGGAAATTCGATCGGGGGCAGCCCTGCGCGAGGCTACTCTAAAACAATGAGTGGCCCTGCGTCACAATGACAAGGTCATCAAACGCGAGTTCAAGATCGACAGCCTGGTATTACGAAGAAACTAGAAAGACTCCCGCGAAGGGAAATTGGCCACGAACTGGGAAGGGCCTTAACGCGTCCACGGCGCCACAGGTACCGGGGTATACTACCTCGATCATCTAGACTGAGAACCATTGCCACGACCCTGGAACGCTGATAAACTAAAGCAGTACTATAGTTAAAAAACCCTTAAACACTAAGGACCCTCGTCGTCGAACATCCACATCTAGTCAACAGAGAGAAATGTCTCGACCACGTAGATAGGCCAAGGTACGGGCCCAATCTACGCCCAAACGACATAACGCCGTTCATCCAAACAAGGACGAACAACGGTGCCCGATAGGGACACCTCAATAGAGCTCCAATGTCGAAGTACCCACATGGCAGAACACCCAGCTCGCGATGGGCAGTTCACGCCACGGGCATACGACCTCGATCTGGGTCATACGCCCGAGCAAGCGGGCTTTACTCCGCACAACCGGAGCATTTCGAAGTGCGTCGGACCACCAAATGGGTCGAAAGGATCTCCACTCAAGGATATAACTTAGGCAAATTTTGCCACAAAGTAACAGCCGAGCACAAGCGTGGCTCGAGGACATAACTTAGACAAATTTCGTCACAATATAAAAACTTAAACACGAGCAAGTCTTAAAGTCAAAATGAACGTCCATTTAAAGGCTCATACGCAAAACGAATAAAAGTGAACCGACCAAAAAGGTCGGCGATGTTCAGAATTACAGGCTATGGCACAACGGCCAAAAAGAAATATGCACGGGCACGCAAGCCCCAAAAATATTCACGGGCACGCAGGCCCCAAAACAAATACAAATAAACGGGCACGCAGGCCCGACCAGAAATTCCACGACTAAACTTCCCCGGGACTACCAGCATCCACAGCAGGAGACTCAGGAGGAGGCACGACCTGGCCGTCAATGATCTGACACATGAAACCCACTCCCTCGGTATTCATGCCCGGATTCAATATAGTGAGTTGGCTAACCGCGCCTCAAACCCGTCTGCTAAGGCACCGACACAGTCCGTTTCGAGGAGATGGATGCGCGCGACCAGATCCGAACGGCTCCGCAAAGGGGCTGTATCCTCCAACTCATCTTCAGTAGGAAGTATGGCAGCTTTCAGCTCCTCGACTTCCTTAGACAGATGCTCCTTGTCGTCCTCCAAGCGTTCCCGATCCAGTCGAAAATAATCCCTCACCTCCGCAACCTTCCCAGAGTTTTCCTTCTCCACGGCCAGCAGCTCGGCTTGTTCGCGGAACATCTCCTCAGATCGCTCGAGAGCATCCTTCAACTTACGAGAGCCGGCAGCTAGGGCAGCTTTCTCCGACTCCAGTTCCCTGACGCGATCAGAGGAGTCAGACCCTTCCTCAGCAAGGACGACGGCCTTCTTCACCATCCCGACCATACTGGCGGCCAGGTGTTTTCTCCGACTTTCTTTGTTGAGCCGCCTGATGGTCTCTGCCTCCTCGGTGCTCACTGTCAGGGGAAACCCCTCAAAGAAATCTTCCTCTTTGAAACAGGGGGGTAAGTCAAATGCCCTCACAGCGACAAACTCGTCGCCAACCTCCGACCGGTTATCTGCCTGACTTCTCTTTCTCGTAATCAGCTCAGTGGGTTGCTCGATGTCAGGGGAGCCCGGGGACCCGCTAGAAGCATCGCCTGAACTGGTCGGCAGGCCCATCCTCGTGGCCTGCGGAGCTCGCACCAGCCTTCTGTTTATTTTCTTGTCCTGAGTCAATTTTAAAAGCCTCTCCCTTTGTTCAGCCATGTCGCCTGCAAAGAAGAGGAAAACTCGGGTTAGCTGTAAGCCAGTAAAAAACAACGAAAATGGAATAAAACTACAAGACAAAAGCAACCTAATAGATTTACGGCCTGCCCGTAAGATTGGCACTCGACGAGTGCCTTTATGTCGATGGGACGGGCCTCGAACATCGGGTACCCGTCCTCATCGAGAATGTCTTCCCCATCCCTCGTGATCCACCGAGCAGGGAAAAAATTGTCGACATATTTGCAAAGGATACCATAGGCTTCTTCATCCTTGACGCACATACTTCCCGCGGGCGTGTGGTAGTACCCAGTACCGTGGTCGTAATGGCCCGAGCACCAATGCAACGGGAACTTGGATACGCACCCCACCTTCGGTCGGCCTTCGGCATCCATGAGGGGCTCCCCGTGCTCGTCGACTACCGCGGTTTCCTCTTCATACATAGAATCCAAAGCAGTCTGGGTGACCGGCTGCAGAACGTACCACTTGCCCTTGAAGCCCCGGACTGAATCCATGTACATCCTGAACAGCCTCTTCGACTGTTTCAGGGAAACCCAACTATGTCTGCCTCCTCGAGACTGACGTTGCAGGTGAAAAACTCTGAAGAAAAGGGGGATGGTCGCCCCGATCCTCAAGAAGCGGCATGTCAGCTCGAATGCCCGAAGGAAAGCAATCGAATTAGGATGGAGTTGGGAAGGGGCCAAGTTCAGATGGCAGAACACCCCGGCTTGGAAATCACTGAAAGGAAGCGTGAGACCAAGATCCCTAAACATGATCTCGTACATTGGAAACCCATACTCGGTTAACTCCGAGCAGATTCGTGCATCGAGGGACAGCCTCGTCACAACAAAATTCTTCTGGAAACCCGGCTGACTACCGCCGCGTTCGACGACAGTATATGCGCGCCGACTACGCCAAAAATATGCCGAGGCAATACCTTGGGGCTTGGCGCCCACCCAATCCAACGAAGGATCATCAACAGTATCAACTAGAGTCACGTTCTCTTCGGCACTTTGGTCCTCGACCTCATTACGCCTCGAAGACTCCGGTTCGTCAGCCATTTACCTGCAAAGCACAGGAAACTGGTGAAACTCGAGAGCAAATCCACATGCTCGCCACATTGATGGGAAGTAGTGGACGACAAGCCAGACACGCTCGACCAGACGTCGGGAACAACAAGAGGGTAGCATGAACACCCCGCGCGATAAACATTGAGGACTCGAACAAGATCCTGGTTTCGCCTCCCCGACGCTAAGATGCCACGACGAGTTGTCCCACATACTTCCTAAGGGGTCAACGTCCCGGCCAGCTCATGGGTGCGCCGACCTAAACTATGAATGTGACGAGCAATATCATGAATCCTAAGCCTAGAACTATGGGTTTACCGGGAAGTATCATAGATTATGCGCCTAAAACCATGAAGGTTCCGGGCAGCATTGCGAGTCACATACCTAAAACTATGAGTTTACCGGGCACAAACATGAAATACCGGGCACTAATCCCAGATATGGGTTTCTAACATCCAAATAACAGTAAAACTACCTACAACGAAGAAAAAAAGGAGGGATAAACGCTTACTTGGAAGCAAAGAAGAATGTACGGCAGCGGTGAAAGAAATCAACGGAGGAAGATGCGGTAATCTTGCGAAGTTGTAGAAGAACAACGGCGGCAAAGGCAGAGGAAGAAGGATAAGCGCGAAGAGGAAAAACAAATTATGGGACCCAAGGATCCTATTTATAGGGATGATGTGGAATATAAAACATCGCCCCGGGGAGCCACGAACTTCCCCTTCTCGACGTCTACTCCCCTAGGCAATGATGGCCCTACTGTCGCTAGGGTGGCGTCACGGTTCCCAAGGATTTCCTCGGGTACCCAACAAACGCAGCCCGTGAGGAATCCCCCGAGCACGCATCGACGAGGACTACGCTACAAACGCAACTCATGAGAAACTCCTCGAGCCAGCGCGAGGAAGCAATATCCTGGGCCAGGCATCAGACCCCGTGGTAAAGGCGAGCTGAAGTCAAGTCATAACTCCTGCTCCAGGAGCCACGACTTGGGGGGCTCATGTTCTGGACCGGGCCCTCCCTGGCCCAAAAGCAGGGACAAAGGCCCAATCCAAGCAGCTCCTCGAGAAATGCGCGCCCGCGGATTCCCGCCAGCGTGCCCGACCACAGACTGCATCCATACCCGCCGTTGCCCACGACACATGGTGTCCCCGACCAAGAGAACTCCAGCTCGAGCCCTGCTCGAGCACTCTCCTCGTAGGGCAGATTCTGTCCTATCTGACCGTTATTGAATCATCTAAACTCCGGAAAGACTGCATCTTCATCCCTCCTCATTTCTCGCAGAGCATCACCAGGAAGGGGACCACGTGCGGGTCCCCACTACACACGTAGAACCTGGCAGTTCCTTTATTGGGCCAGTTTTGGTCGGCCCAATGAGGGGACCTTGGCCAAGCGCTGGGGGCTATAAATACCCTTTATTCCTAGAGGGTCAGGTATTCATCTCTTACGCACCTATACACTTTTTACCTGCTCATTCTGTCTCTCACTTTAGCATCGGAGTGCCTTGCAGGTACCCCCCCCCCCCCATATCACTCAGATTCTTCCCGAGCCAGTCGTGACGGTCCAAGTCTGATCAGGTAAGATCAAATTACAATATTTATATGAATTTCAGGAGACTCTTTCCCAGTCTATACCTCCAGATGAAGATAATGATTGTAGGAGAATACTCTCGGGTGCATTAGATATTCGTGAGTATTTTGGTCGGGTGAGGGGTAAGGGATTTGGGATCACTCCAACATCCTTGAAGAAAAAATCAAAGACAAAAGCTCCTAGCAATAAAGAACTTCAGGAAAAGTTGGAAAATTTACAACAAGAAGTTTATGAGCTGAGAAAGGAAAAGGAAATGGATCAAGCTAGAAGTTTTAAAGATACTAGTGACAAAGGTAGTATCAATGGTAACTTTAGACAGAATATTCCCGAGGTAATTATATACCATATTTATAAATTATATAACCATATACCATATACCATATTAATTATATAACCATATTTATTAATTATATAACCATATTTATTAATGGTTATAGGACACTTCCCGGTGTTAACTCTATTTATCAGCACCGACTTATCGGATGGTTGGTAAGGGAAAAGTGTATAATACTTCGGGAGAAATGATTCACCATAAACTGCTCCCAGATGGATTTTCGAAAGTATCAGTTGATGTTGTTTTAGAGGGGGGTGCGTTGTTACCATTACTTGACGATGTGACGGATGCAACATTGGTGGAAGATGCAATAGGATCATTTGTTGCATGGTCGTCAAGCCTCATTTGCGTAGATAATGAGGTATGCTTAAAACCGTTTACTATTCAAATTTTTAAGGCAATTTTACTTACATTTTGTTTACATGGTAATGTTAGACTCCAACAAAATCCATTCTAAAAGATAAGGGGATTAGGCGGGAGACCGAGTCAATTGCATCAATTGAGGTACAACACAATTATATGACATTTATGCTATGAGAAATGCTAATTTGTGATTTTATACTTCCCCAAACTAATTATATGATAACTAGATTCATGCTAGAGAGATTGCACAAGTCAGTAGGGGTAAGGCGCCTGAAATTAGAAATATTTCCACACAAAAAAAGAATGTTGCTAAGAAGACCGTGGCTAGCAAAAAAACTACTGCTCAGTTCTGGTCGTGCCTTCGAACATATTTAGGAATAACAAATATTCTGGATGGTGGTACCCGCCTTATACCTATGAGTGCAGACATCTGTGGTTTTGAATACCTGGAAGCAATTGGTAGAGAGAACATGGAGCAAGTTTTTAGACATTTGGAATTAGGCCTCAGTGTTATCGGTACATACATCAGGTATACTCCGATGAACTTTGTTTAATTAAATGAAGAATTTATTTCCTCATTTCAATGAATATAGTATAATGTTAATGATGTTTTAATTTAAGGTTTATGTATGACAACATTGTGCGCCCGCGTGGATTAGAAGCAAGATTTGGCTTCTTAGCTCCCAACACTGTTGTTGTACCCCAAAATTTGCCCTCTCATTTATCAAGACTTTTCTCACAAGATTTCTTTGACTCAAGACTGGATTAGAGTTTGGTCAGCTCAAGACATCTCATCTTGCACTGATGACCCAAATTAGGGTTTGATATTGCACAAGGATTTTTGGACTATCAATGCTTCATGTGAATTTCAAATATCATTATGGATCCCTATGATTGCTCATGACAAGTTTCAAACCTTGAACCACATTTTTGATCAGTCAATTGGACAGTTGACCTAAAAATCAGTTGTATTGGGGAAAAAGTCAACCATGGCCAATTTACAGTCAAAATTCATAATTTTTGATCCACATCAACATTTTAGACTCATATGTATCATTTGATCAAGTTTGGATTACAACTCCTCAAGAAATTTGATCAAATCATCAAAAGGGCAAAATGGTCAAAATTAGGGTTTTGATTGAGGAAGGGCAATTTCTGATTTTTAACCTAGAAAATGACCAATTGAGTTAAAGCATGTCTTCAAGGATTCAATGGCATCATCTTGACTTAATTACATGGCTCAAAACATTTCAATTTCAATTGGAGTGACAGATGAAATTTGCAGTCAACTGATCAAAAGTCAATTGTATACTGAAAAGTCAAACTTTGACTTTTTGGTCAAAATCAAGTGCCAAGGATCATAGTTCATCAAAACATGTCAAAATGTGAATCTTGTTCATCAAGAAATCAAAATTTGAAGATTAGGGTTTAAATTTGAAAATTTTCTTAACTTAGAAATTTTCTAAGTATAGAAAATTTCTTATTTTTTTCTCAACTTTAGGCCACTTTTTCACCATGATGCATATTGATTCAAGGAAAGTCCCCAACATGAAAGTTGTAGACCTCCATGAAATCTACAACTTTTATTCAAAAACTTTTCCCTAAAGATTCTTGGATCTCAAGATATAAATTTGTGAATACATGGTCATGAACTAAATAACTTAGTAAAATTTTGCCCTAATTTAGGCAGGTTTTGGACTCAACTTCATGGCCATTTTTCACATAGTTCCAAGAGGTATCTCAAAATGAATTTCAAAGATGAATTATATATCACATTTAAAGATTTCCAAAATGTCAAAGAACTCCCCAAGATTATTTTTGAGTAGGGAGAATCGAAGAGTTGAAGTTGGCAATTTCTCACTTTTTGTCCAAACCATTTCATGAAGAACAAAGTTGCAATCAGTACCTGTGCTGGCTAATCCATGCTTTACAGGTCCCAAGCTTTCTCCACACTCCTTAATTAAATGCTTACTCAGTTGACAAAGCTTCTATCCATGCCTTAGAACCATTATCCAACTTGCAATTCCATTTATGGCAAAATGTCACCATTGCCATTTTGAAAAAGATCAACTTTTGCAAACTTTACAATCTTGAGAATTGGACCTGTCCCCTTGGCACATACAAGTACCACAGACCAAAGGCAACTTGTAGGGAAGAAATAACAACCCTAAGCAAGCCAGTACAAGCATGAAAGGCATTGTCTTATCACTTTACTTAAAATACAAGAAAAGTCGCAAAAAGGTGGGAACATGCACAGCTGTTAGAGGGTTGACATCAAACCATTTCCATACTAATATACAAACATTATGCAACACAAAAGAAGATGAGCAAGGACCTAAAACACTCCCAAGATGAAAAACACCAAAAATCTGTTCAAACCTATAGTTTCTGCACAAGCATACCCATCTTCCATTTGGCTCGTGCGCTTTGAGTTTTGATCATTCAAACACCTTACATACTTGATATCAAACCCATCCAAACCTTCATCCCTGTTCTATAATCACTTTTCCACCATCTGCCATTGTTGAGTTCATAGCTTGCAGTTTGACTTGGCCAAGGAGTTCCAGATACTTTCAGAGCAAGGCAAAGGTTGGAATACATTCAGGGAAGCTCAAGGAAGCTCAAGCAAGCTTCAGGCCTCCATTAAAGTCACTCCAGTTCCATCCACGATTCCAACTGAAGGAGGTAAAATCTCAAACTTTATCTCCTTGTACAGGCAACCATAGGCCACGATTTATGAATAAAAAGTGTAGCCCTCATCATAACAAAACTGTATATATCTTTATCTTGCATTGATTTTACTTGAGTAGAGAGAATTTGGAACTTGAAATTTCTGAAAATATTAGGTTAAAATTTAGGGCTGTTAAAATTCTCTTTGATCTTTGATTGATAGTTCACATAGCTTATATGGTTGGAATCGTGAGTTCAAGTACTATAATTTTCATGTTATAAGTTTTTATTTTCATGGAAGTATGAGAGAGTTACAGGGTGTATGGCCAAGCTTTAGGAAGAAGACGAACTACAGCGCAAGGGCGCGTTTTGTGTTATATTGTTTTTGCTTTCCTAAAGACAATGGAAGTATAGCCACCCCAGTGGCAAAGTAGCACGCTGGTGAGACCCTTGTCCCGGGTTCGAACATGCGCGCTACTTTTGTATTTTTCACATTTTTTCCCTTTTCCATTTCTATATTTTTGCAGGTTGGGCTTGGTCTTTTGGGTCAGGATTTTTTGCTAACACCTTACCACCAGCTTTGCTACATTACCCCCCTTGCCAACTTCTAATATTTTTTTTTAAATTTATTTGCTTTATTTTCATATTTAATATTTTAAATATTTTCTTTAAATACATAAAAATCCCAAAAAATGTAAATTAATAATATTGCACTTTTATTTTATTTTTATTTTATTTCTCACATAAAAATATATTTTATTTTACTAGGATATCATTTATTTTCTTAATAAACTTGTAAATATAATTAAACATATTTAGTTCAATTTACTTTTCATTTCACCCTTATAAATACTTATTTTTGCACATATAAATTTTTATACTTTTATTACAATATTATTTATTATTTTTTATACAAGAAAATACATAAAATAATACCTATAAAAACTTTATTTTCTCTTAAAATAATAATTAGGGTTAAGCCCCTTTTAAAAATTAATTCCTTTTCCTTATATTTTTAGGTTTAGATTAAATTTTCTTTTACATAAAAACAAGACACAAAAATCTTTTCTTACATGTACATTGCATTGCATTTTAAATATTGTATTGTATTTATTCTAATTCGTACAAATTCGATTTAGTTGTAATAATTTATTTAGGTTTATATTCTTGCAAATCCACATTCAAATTTGTATTCCCCCCTCCCATAAATTGTTGTAATAGCTTAGAAATATTTACATTACGGAATTTATCGCTTTATATACCATGAGTAGTAATTAGGGTTTGTATGACAAGAACAAAACAAAGCAAAATAGAAAACCCTAAATACAAGATCAAAGCATGAAAATGATACACTTGCACACAAGCATCCTTAGGGTTTCTCCACTTGGTTGCCTAAAACAAAAATGACCATGTTACGCATGCGAAGTATCTTGGCAAAACAAATAAATATAAGATCATAGTCCCTCGATGACGTTATTCAAAAGTTGCCTTACAAAAATGATCTTGGTCCCTCCGAATGCTAAGATGCTTTGCAATATTGCTAATCATGGTTATACGATGACCCGCGCCCGTCCCGTTAACATCCAAAGATAGGGTTGCTTACCAAATCAATGGTAAGACAACAATGTCAAAGGAATAGAAAATGCATAAGAAAGACATTTGAGTAGGTAGATTTCTTCTAGTTACTTGCTCTAATTTCAAACAAACATCCTTGCTATTTTCAAAAACAAACACACACACATTTCCAAACATCGAAAACGTTTTCAAAAAGACAAACATCTTTGTATACATTCCTACGAACGAGAGTCATTACAAAGATTGCCTAAACAAATGGCCTCTTTTACAAAATACTTTCAAAATCACACCAAACACAATTTCAAACAAACGAAAGCAAGTGATCTAGCAAGTAACTAAGAGCCCATGGAAAACCATGGATGAAAATGGTGCTAATACCTTCCCTTTTCATAATCTATCCCCCGAACTCAAGAAAACATCTCAAAGGTCTTTCCTGTACTTTTTCACCTTTCCTTTTTGATAAAAGAAAAGTCGGTGGTGACTCTTGCTAACCGCAACATTTGCGATAAAACACAAAATCCTCAAGTCAGTTCTCCCACTTTATCACAACTGTCAATTCAGGGTTAATTATAACAAGACCAGATGATGTCATAGCATATGTACTCGGTTTATTCGTGGCCAACAAAGATACTGAGAAGTTGTTCTTTTTTCCATATAATACTAGTAACGGGTTAGATTTTCATCCTAACTTGATCTATTCTAATTTTTCGTTTTTGGCCATTGTTTAACCTTTGTTTAATATTACAGTGGACACTGGTTATTGGTTGCGATTAATCCTATGAGAGAAACTGTGTATTATCTGGATTCGTTATACAATGATTGGTCAACATATCCAGATTTGAAGCAGATGATTGACACGTAAGTTTTTCGCTCCCAAAGAGATATTCAAGTTTATGTTTATGTTTATGTTTATGGTCAACATATCTGGATTTGTGTTTATGTTTATGTTTCTATGTGAGATTGTTCTAAACAGTCGTTTATATTTTATTATAGCGTTCTACTAGCTTTTCGCTCCCAAAGAGTATTCAAGTGCCAAAAAGTAGAGCCAATAACGTTACATGGTTCAGAGTAGAGGTATATTTTCACAAAGAGATATTCAATTTTGATTACATTAGTGATGATACTTGATAAAACAATTTAAGGGGTATATCCTGATATATATATATATTCGTATTTTCTTTCCATGTGTAGTGTCCTCGCTAGTGTAACGGTATAGATTGCGGCTATTTCATGTTGAGGTTTATGAAAGAAACTATTCTTTTGGATAGATTAGAGATTCCATCCACGATATGGATTTCTAACTTAGGAATTACATACTATTTTCATATTTTGTGTTTCTCATAAAATGACATATTGTTTTAACTAAGTCACACACTATGTTATATTATTATATATGTAGTACTTTGAGGAATTCAATTGTGCACATTACTCAAAAGATCAATTGGATGAACTTATGGAGGAATGGTGTCAATTCGTTATCGGGTTGAGAATTTTATAACCTAAGGTATATTGTCTTATTTCCTTTGATGAGAACTTTCGAGTTTTGAGTATAAATTAAATTCGAATAAAGTGCAACGTTAATATTATCATGTTATGAATTTAGATCATTTGGTTTTTTCTTCCAGGTTTATAGGTGCATGTGTAGAAGATAGAGCTAAGATATTCATGTTGTTGTTGTTTCATGAGAATTCTCGAAGATAGTAAAATGTACAGATGTAACATTAATTTTGAATTTTAGGATTTTTAACTTGTAGAATTTTAACTTGTGTCATAAATTTTGTAGTTGTTGTTGTATATATCATCAATTTATATATATGTGTAATTTTTATATATGAATATTTTATTGGAATGAAGCTACCAAATATGGTGCATAATATGGTAAAAACCTGGTTCAAATATGGTTAAAATTCTTATTAAAATGCATTATATATATTGAACAGTGCTTTTGTAAGTCAAAATAGGTATTTTATTAAAAAAATCGTGACCAATAGACAGTGCTTTAAGAGAAAAGCATTGTAAAAACTAAAAAATAAGTGTTGCCTAAAGTGGGAAAGCGCGGTCTAAAGTGGGGGAATAGACAGCGCTTTTAAAGGAAAGCACTGTCTAAAGCCTAACTTAAAAAATAAAAAAGCGCTGCTAAAGTGGTATATAAAAATCGCTGTCTATTCTAAAAGCACTGTCTAAAATGGGCATAAGAAAGCGCTTTTACATTGAAAAAAAGCGCTGTCTTTTCTTTTAGCAGCACTGCTTTAGGCAGCGCTTTAAAGCGCTATTAAAAGCCTAAAAAAACGTTGTCTTTTCCCTTATTTGTAGTAGTGGAACTTGGGAAGTATTTGATCCTAAGATTCTTATTACTGGCAATTTCTCTTGCTTCTACCATGTATCTAGCTACAAGTTCGATAGCGGACTCAGTAGTGTCCCCCACAAAATTTAGTAAATTTGGGGACTTTCCATCTAGGAGGTATATCCGTTTGTAAGATATACTCATTCAATGGCGAAGTGTAACTTGGTCTATGAAGACCAACATTCATACCATTTCGAGCCATAATCCTTTCGACCATGGCTGCCAGATTATTGTCTACTGCCATATTATTTTGTCGAACTTTATATATGACTTCATCAGCATTTTGATTTCTATTCACAATCATAGCCCTATGTTCTGGTTCCCTTAGGATTTGTGGTTCCTTCCTAAGAGGTTTAGTTCTAGGTATTTCGACATTCGTAATTCTAGGTATTTCGACCGCCCTTTTGATTTACCACATTCGCCTGGGGTGTATTTCTTTAATTATGTTGAACCTGGTTAATAGTTGGGTCTTTTTCAAAGATCACCCCTTGATTTACCCTAACCCATTCCCTCTGAGGATGCAGTGGGGGTTGAGGCACACCAAAGAATTCAGCAATGCACATCATTTGCGCTGCCATTTGTCAGTTTGCTTGAGTGGTATTTTAAATCAAAGGGTTAAAAATTGTACCCATTATTTGTGCAAGCATTTGGACCATTTCATGGTTACTTTTGTCCATTTGCTGCCTAACCACTGTTGCGGAGTGATTTGTCAAGTTTGGCATTTGGGAATAAAATCCTTCTCCATGGGGTTGGATAGTTCGACCCATATTATTAACAGCAGATCTAGAACCTTGCAATGGCAAAATGACATTGAAAAAACCGACTGAAAATCATCAAACAACTAAGTCGCTATCGAATGTCTTTTATCCCACATGAAGGGAAAGGTGAACATCGAGAAAACCTGAGAAGGGAGAAGTCACGTTCTTGTGACTGAGAGATCGAGTAAGGGGGTCTGTTACGCGAGGGGAAGGTATTAGCACCCCACACGCCCGTAGTACTCTATGGTATCCACTCTTGTTATCTATCTTATGGGTGTTTCTAATCTATGTCTACTGCTTACTACTGAGGAATAATGCATGCAAAAGAAATCCGGGGAAAAGAAGGAAGTATTTATGCAAAAGAGAAAGAAAATGCTAAGAGGGAAATATCTACCTACTGTTTACAGTGATTTCTGGTAAACAACCGCTAGTCTTCCAAACTATCGAATAAACTTACTAACTGTTATTCAATTTCTCTGGTAACTCGCAGGATCGACTAGATTGATCCTAGGACGTGTTGTTTATTAGGGTAACTCTCATGATCGAACAGGTATTCATGGTTGGTATTTAAAATGTTGCGTAGGTGTTTAACTTATTTCGATTTTCTCTTAAAGATCTAAAGGTATGATCAAACAAATGTGCGCGAAACTAAATTGCATGAATAAAGGTCAATTGTAAACACATGTAAAACTGCATAAAAGACAAGTAAATGACTTCGAATTCTAAAAACAGTTAATGTAAAAGATGCTCTGGAATGTAAAAGATTCGAATTATGAAGAAAGCGTTTAATGCAAGAGAACTGTAAAATGGCTTTAAGAAAAAGAAAAAGTGTTCGAAGGATAAAAACTTGAAGATAAAGGCATGAAATGTATAACAGTTTCTGAAATGTAAAGTATTTGAAACGGAAAGAAAATGTTTAGATGTAAAGCATCAGTAAAAGATTTCAAATGAAAGTACTTTAAATGCAAAAACTTGTAAATGGTATTTGACATAAAGATAAAGGAAAGTACTAGAAATGATAAAGGGTTTTCATTATTGGCTATATCTCCCGCTTCGGTTAAATATCTGGCTATATGTTCGACTGTTGACTCATTGGTATCCCCAGCGAACTTTGTAAATTTAGGGACTTTATATCCCCTTGGTAAATCAGTATGCATTATGTAATCCAATATAGGAGAAGCATAATTTGGCCTTCTAATTCCTGTGTTGAGGCCATTTTGGGCCATGACTCTCTCTATCATGGTGGTTAAATTGTTTTCTGCCAAGATGTTATCGTTTCGAATTCTATGAACGACTGCATCAGCATCTTGATTTCGACCCACCATGACAACCCCCCTAGGTTGTTCTTCTCGAAACTCTGGGACTTCCAGCCTTTCGACCCTTGCCCCTGGTTCCATAATTTCTCTTTGTGGGCCTGGGATCATTGGGGCTTCTAGCCTTTGTGCCCTTGCCCCCAAGTTTTCTTCTCTAGGTGGTCTATAGTTTGGGTCGTTAGCAACTTGTTCCATAACAGGCATGTTTACTCGAACTCCCGCCTGATTCTGCCTACGCCTCTCTGGGGGAGCAAAGAAATCTGCTATTCGACTCATGTTATCAGCGTTTTCTCTGTTTGTCACAGTCACATTTTGTACTATTGGGGCAAATATTTCCTGCATAGTTTGTGCTAACACCCCTATCATATTATGGTTACTGTCATCCATCAATTGCCTAAAGGCCAACTGGTTTTCTGTGGTTAAAATAGGCATTGTGCTATAACCCACTGACCCTTGGTTATTTGTCATAAACTGATTCGCCCCAGACCCAGACCCTAATTGTGGTGATGAATTCGATGTGGAATTGTGTAAACCTGCCATAAAAGATGTTGGCATTCCATAGGAGGAGTTTCTGGTTCTATTACCATCGAAACCGGGTGGTCTAGTTAGTGGGGTGGTGAAATGGGTTTGTGTCCCTGATGGTGGGACGAATCCCCCAGGATAACCAATGGTTCCAGTATTTCCTAAGATCGAACTATTAGTCGATATGCCACTTACTCCATTAGTGGCTATATTACTGGTAGAAGATGCAACAGAATGTGCATTCGAAGGGATCACATTAGACGTTCCCATCGAAGCGGACACATTAGTGCCTGTTGTATGTGGGGCATTTTGTTCCCCTTGTTGATTGTCAGAATTAGACATCTTGTTCAAACGTTTTCTTCTGGATAAGGATCAAATACTTCCCAAGTTCCCTGACTAAAAACGCCTTCACCTGGTTCACCACTTTGCCTCCTGGGTCTATTGATACTTGGGCTCTTTTGGAGAGATTATTCCATGAACAGTTTTACATGGGACAGACGAAAATAAGCTTGAAGGAATTAGCCAGTGTCAAGAGAAAGTTCACTGAACCCATAGATGATTATCTGAATAGATTTAGGCTTTTGAAATCCAGATGTTACACAGTGGTGCCTGAACATGAGTTAGTCGAAATGGCCGCTGGTGGCTTGGATTACTCTATTCGAAAGAAACTAGACACTCAATACCTGAGGGACATGGCTCAGTTAGCCGACAGGGTTCGACAGGTCGAAAGGCTAAAGGCCGAAAAGGCCAAAGTCTTTAAAAATAACAAGAAGGAAAGGATCTCCTATGTTGGAACTGAGGAAGCAGAAGATTATCCTGAATTCGAATTCGAAGAGGTCGAAATCGACCTCGCTGAATTAAAACAGGCACCACCTTACTCCTACAAATTATTAGTTCCCACAAAAGGGAAAGAGATTGTTGAAAATGAGAAAAGTGACAAATTCCCAAAGAAGGTTTATACCTTCGATGTCACTAAATGTGACGAGATTTTTGATTTACTTGTCAAAGATGGCCAACTCATTGTGCCATCAAATGTCAAAATACCTCCTTTAGATCAAAGAAAGAAGAGAGGATTTTGCAAATATCATAGTTTCCTAGGCCACAAAACCTCACAGTGTTTTCTTTTCAGGGACCTAATTCAGAATGCAATCAAAGATGGCAGACTGAAGTTTGCTGATAAAGCAAAAATGAAAGTGGACGAAGATCCTTTGGACGTCGCAGACACCAACTACTCTGAGCATGCATGCATTGGAGAGATTAAAATGGTGGAAGCTGACCAAAGTGATGCCCCAATAGGAGAGAAAGGTACTGAAAACGAAAGCTGGGTGATAGTCGAAGTCGACAAGGAGGTCACTGAAGACGTCCAGAAGCTACCAGGGACTTCGATTGAAGCAGCACCTTTAGTTGTTGCAAAAGAAATCCAGGCTACTGAAGGCCAGGAAAATCAAAACCAAGAGTTAATACAGGTCACTGAAGGCCTGAGGCTAGAATTGGAGAAAGTCCAAATCACAAAACCAACTTCCCCTCAGAAGGAAATATGGGACACTTTAGGGGAACCCAGTGGAAAATTTGACTATTTGGTCAAATATTCTGCCCCAGAGAGTTCGAAGGTCCACATTGAAGATATAAAACCCACAAGATGGGGAGATGATGAAGCTGAAGGGGAGGATGTTGAGGTAAACATGGTGGATATGGAAAGACCTCACTCTGAGATGGAGGAGGTAGAAAGGTACTTAGAAAAAGAGAAGTATAAAATGGAGGATAATCATGCTGGAGATGCTAGTCTCAAGGATTACCTCATGAGGTGCCACAAGGGAGATACAGGAATGATATTATGCCCTAGGTGCAGCATCCTCTGCAATCAGAGAATCGCTGCGAACTTCGAAAGGGTACAAAGGGCTCGAACTAGCAACAATTGGCGCCAGGATAACCAGCTATTCAGGTGTTATCCTAAGGCTGGAGAAAGTTTGTTGGAATTTGTGTTTCGCTGCTACAAAGGGGCAACCAAGTGCTTGATATGCCCAAGGTGTTCAGCTGTGTATGATCAAAGCATGGCCAGAGCTTTCGAAACAATTCCCTTCGCCCCTTGCTGGAACCATCAAGAAACTGTGCAGATGGGCCCACGTTTCGATAGCAAATACAAACAACGAAGGCCCGATAGTCCTCATCCCAAGGGTGCTCGAAGAGTGACGTTCAAACTCCCTGCTGAAGTGCCAACCGACAGATGGCTGCAAGTCAGAAATGACAAAGGCAAAGACAGATGGAGAAACACCGAACGAAATGCACGCCATGCTATGACATACAGAAGGCAATTCAACGTAGCAGAGAGGGAAGAGGTAAGATTAGAGAACTACAAAGGAAGGAACCCCATGTTGAGATCCCAGTGGCGCAGGCAACAGAGGATTCGAAAGGCTGAGAGGGAAGTTGTGGCAAATAAAGGGGTCACTTCAACAAAGAACCAAGGTGAATCTAGCACCAACAAACCCTCACCAAAAAATCAAACTGAAGACAAACCTCCAGTTAATAGGAGGCTTTTCTCTGAAGTACAACTAGATGAACCAAAGGAGTACACTCCAGGCCCAGAAGAAGACGAAGATATGATAACAGATAACTTCGAATCGGAGGGGGAGTCTTCGTTCAACCTAAACTGCAACGTGGTATCTGTGCTTCCCTGTGAATTTGGACAGGAAACTGAAATTGATGAATATGAGGAAGAAGATACCATAGACTTGATGAAGCATAGGCTTGTGTGCTACTATGTGATGGACAATGGGGCTGTCGAGGAGCAAAATGCGTTCTTCGAACGTCCAGAACCTGCTGTGAAGAACCATCTTAAGCCACTATTTATTCGGGCAAAAGTTGGTGCCCATGGCGTGAATAAGGTTCTAGTGGATGGGGGTGCTGCAGTCAATTTGATACCCTACTTCATGCTGAAAAGGTTAGAAATACGCAAAGGGGACATCAAGCCCCACAATATGGTTCTATCCAATTATGAAGGAAAAGTGGGCAAAACACTGGGAGTGGTTCAGTTGGACTTGACAATAGGCTCAAGCTGTAGGCCCACCATGTTTATGGTGATCGAAGCCAAGGACAACTACAACTTATTGCTGGGAAGGGAGTGGATCCATGGCGTAGGGGCAGTTCCTTCGTCAATGCATCAGCGATTAGTTCTATGGAGAGAAGATGGGATCGTGGAAAACATCGAAGCAGACCAGAGTTACTTCATGTCAACAGTCAATTTAGTTGACAAGAGGGATTATGACAAACATCTGGCAAAGATTGCTCTGTGTGTTCCAAATAATGAGATCAACGAAACCAGAAACGCCCACTACTACATGACCCTTCGCCATGATGGCCTATACTAGGATAGAAGAATAATTAGTGAAGACGAGGGAGTCGAAAGTACTATACAAAGACGGCCAGCAGGCTGGGACCTCGACAACCTTAGCCATGACTGAGTCCACCTTTTTCGAAAGGATTTCGGCCTATATGGCTGAGAACGAATCAAAGACGGCCCTAGAGGCTGAAACAAACAAATTAGCTGTAAAGATGAACGAAATAAGCGGGGATGGCTCGAAATGCTCACCCTTTAAAGAACTTGAGATGGATCAAAGGTTGGACGCCATCTACGATAAAGAACCCTTAGGCTTCGAAAGGGACCCCATAAACTCAGGTGCCAAAATGTTGGCGCAGGATCCACTCGAAGAAGTCAACTTAGGGGATGAAAACACGAAAAGAATAACCTACATAAGTGCAAAACTTAGCCCAGGCCTCAAGCAGGAAGTAATCGAAGTCCTCAAGAAAAACAAAGATTGCTTCGCATGGGATTATGACGAAATGCCTGGTTTAAAGAGGGAGTTGGTTGAACACAGACTGCCAATCAAAGATGGCAAGAAGCCCATCAAACAAACTCCTAGAAGATTCGCACCAGCGGTTCTCACAAAGATTAAAGCTGAGATCGAAAGGTTGTTGCGTTGCAAATTCATCAGAACCACAAGGTACGTCGAATGGTTAGCAAATATAGTACCTGTTATTAAGAAAAATGGTTCTTTAAGAATTTGCATAGATTTTAGGGATTTAAACACTGCAACCCATAAGGATGAGTACTCTATGCCTGTGGCAGAAATGTTAGTAGATTCTGCTGCAGGGTTCGAATACTTGAGTATGTTAGATGAATACTCTGGGTATAATCAGATTTTTATTGCTGAAGAAGATGTTGCCAAGACAGCATTTCGTTGCCCAGGAGCCTTAGGCACCTACGAATGGGTGGTGATGCCTTTTGGTTTAAAGAACGCTGGGGCAACTTATCAAAGGGCAATGAATTCGATTTTTCATGATTTCATTGAAACCTTTATGCAGGTGTATATTGATGATATAGTCATCAAATCTATATCTGCAGAAACACATTTGCATCATTTGAGCCAATCATTCGAACGAATGAGAAAACATGGCTTAAAGATGAATCCCCTTAAATGTGCATTTTTTGTGCAGGCTGGAGATTTCCTTGGTTTTGTGGTTCACAAGAAAGGGATTGAGATCAACCAGAACAAAACCAAAGCCATAATGGAGACGAAAGCACCTACGTCAAAAAGGGAGCTGCAATCTCTGCTAGGGAAGATTAATTTCCTCAGAAGGTTCATTTCGAATCTGAGTGGAAGAACCCAAGCTTTCTCTCTGTTGCTTCGTCAAAAGCAAGGCCAAGCCTTCGAATGGAACGAAGCCCATCAGGAGGCATTTGACAGGATAAAAAGATACCTCTCTCAGCCTCCTATCTTGTCTCCACCTTCATGGGGGAAGCCCATGAGATTGTACATATCTGCCTCTGAAGTTAGTATAGGTAGTATGTTAGCACAAGAAGATAGCAATGGTATCGAAAGAGCCATATACTATTTAAGTAGAGTACTAAATGACGCAGAGACCAGATATAGAAATTTAGAAAAGTTATGTCTCTGTTTGTATTTCTCTTGTATGAAACTCAAGTATTATATAAAGCCTGTTGATGTTTATGTTTCATCTCATTTCGATGTCATTAAACACATGCTTTCAAAACCAATAACGCATAGCAGAGTTGGTAAATGGGCTTTAGCCTTAACAGAATATTCTTTGACTTTCATGCCTTTAAAAGCTGTGAAAGGCCAAGTGATTTCTGATTTTATTGTGGACCATTCATTGGTTGAGCAGAATGTCATGAGTTACGTCGAAATGCAACCATGGAAATTATACTTTGATGGTTCAACCCACAGGAATGGAAGTGGTGTTGGAGTCCTTCTAATTTCTCCTGAAGGAATTCCAACAAAATTCAAGTATAAATTAGATGGTCCTCGTTGCTCGAACAACGAAGCTGAGTATGAAGCGCTCATTATTGGACTTGAAGCTTTATTGGAATTGGGGGCAAATAGAGTCGAAATTAAAGGAGACTCAGAATTAGTGGTCAAGCAAATAACAAAGGAGTATAAATGCATAAAGGAAAACTTGATGATATACTTCGTCATAGTCAACAGGCTACTTAGGAAATTTGAATACATGGATATTCAACATATACCAAGAGTAGAGAATCAAGAAGCAAACGACTTAGCACAGTTGGCTTCGGGTTATAAAGTTTCTGCCAGGAACTTTGAGGATTTAGTTGAATTAAGGGGTAGAGTTATGGCTACTAGATTCACACCATCAGATCTAGAAAGTATGAAATTGGGATATGCTGAGAAACAGGGATTCAAAATATTAGCCATAAACACTTTATCAGATGCAGATTGGCGAAGTCCACTGGTGAGTTATTTAACAAACCCAACTCTGAATGTTGATAGGAAGACAAAATACAGAGCATTATCATATCTCCTCATGGGGAACGAATTGTTCAAAAAGACCCAAGAGGGCATGTTATTGAAGTGCCTAGGAGAAAGCGAGGCGTATTTAGCATTGTCAGAAGTCCACAATGGGGCATGTGGGGCACATCAAGCAGGTCATAAAATGAAATGGCTGTTGTTTCGATATGGCATGTATTGGCCTAGCATGCTCAAAGATTGTATAGACTTTGCTAAAGGATGTGAGGAATGTCAGAAACATGCAGGGATTCAACATGCCCCTGCAAGTGAGTTGCATTCAATCATCAAACCATGGCCATTTAGAGGATGGGCATTGGATTTAATAGGAGAAATAAATCCTGCTTCGTCTAAAGGACAGAAATATATCTTGGTAGGAATAGATTATTTTACCAAGTGGATCGAAGCTATACCATTAATAGTGGCTGATCAAGAGGCTATTATTGAGTTTATACAGAAACACATTATCTATAGGTTCGGATTGCCAGAGAGCATAACCACAGACCAAGGCTCTGTGTTTACTGGTAGAAAGATGCAAGAATTTGCCCAAGAAATGGGGTTTAGATTACTAACATCAACGCCATATTATGCTCAAGCAAATGGTCAAGTCGAAGCAGCCAATAAAGTGATAATAGGGTTAATCAAGAAACATATTGGTAAAAAGCCAAGGAACTGGCACAAAACTTTGGACCAAATACTATGGGCCTGTAGAACATCTCCTAAGGAAGCTACTAACACTACGCCTTTCCAACTCACATTTGGTCATGATGCAGTGCTGCCAGTAGAAATTCATCTGCAATCAGTTCGAATTCAAAGACAAAACGAAATCCCAGTTGCATTATATTGGGAGATGATGATGAATGAATTAGTTGAGTTGGACGAAGTTAGATTACATGCATTGGAAATCTTGATGAGACAAAAAGAAAGAGTGGCCAGGACATACAACAAAAGGGTGAAGAGAAAAGCATTCATTATTAATGACTTAGTCTGGAAATTCATATTGCCCATGGACAAGAAAAATAAAGCATTAGGTAAATGGTCACCTCATTGGGAAGGGCCTTTTCGAATAGTAAAGGTATTCTCAAACAATGCATATGAAATCGAAGAACTAACGGATGATAAACGTATCCTAAAGGTTAATGGGAAATATTTAAAGAAATATAAGCCACGCCTGCAGGAGATTCGAATAGTAACAACTTAACCAAAATATTATAAAAATGCCAAAATGGCAATATGGGATGCCAAAATGGCGTTGTTCGAATATTACATATAAAAAACCAAATTGTAATCAAATGAACACTGAAATTTAGAAATAAGAATTATTCTTCAATCTGTTGAAGGTACTTCAAAAAGATTCAAGTTTCTGTTGAGCGAAACGTCTGGCTCCTTCCAAGGTTGCCACTTCTCCCTTGAGTTGTTCTGCAGTTTCCATTTCTGCAAGCCCCTGGTTGAGAAGCTCTTCGAATTGGTTACCAGCAGTATTGGTTTCGTAGGCTATTTGTTGTTCTTTAGCCTCTTTAACCTTCTGTTGAAGTTCCTGAATTTGCCTTTCCCAGAGAAGGATGGACTCAGCTCGAGCCTCATAATCAGTTTTTGCTTGCTTTAGATGCATAGCTTGATCCTCAGCTTCTTGAGAGAGTTTCGAAGCTTGTTTATAAGCAGCATCCATTGTAGTGCGTTTTTCTTGAACCTTTCTGGCAGCAGATTCATCTTGGAGAAGGTAACCAATCACGTTGTCCAGCAAAGATTGAAGATCGAACAAGATAGTACTAACTGGCAAGGAGCAGGTAGCAAGGTTGACTTTTGTAAGCAACTCCTTCATAGTGTAGCAAGCAGTGCTATCCTGTTTAAGCACTTCGAATATATCCACATTAAGAATTGTTTTCCTGATCCTGTTAAGAAGTATAATTCTTTCATCTGTGGGCAGAGGATGGCTAGTCGAACTTGTGCCAGCCCTAACAAGCGGAATGTCCCTTTGAGCCAGCTTCGCCTTCATGTACCCAATAGGGTCATTTCGTCTCAGGAGAGCAAGCTCCTCGTCAGTCTTTCGGGACAAAGACGGTTGAGGGAGTTCCACATGCAGGGGAGTCACGTCCATTTCGGCCTCCATGGGTTTGTTGGTTGTGTCACCATCCCCTTCATTCGTTTCGTGCTCATTATCTTCTTCATCGTCATCCAAATCCACCACTTCGATGTCTTCTTTTTCGCTGCTATGTGCATTGGACTCTGTCCCAGCAGTCGAACCATCATTGGCATCCTCCTCCTCAGACTCTTCTTCTGCAGATTCTTCGTTTCTTTGACCAGAATCAGCTTTCTCTCCTTCAGCGTGAGCGTCCTTTGGGTCCTCTTGAAGGGTTTCGAGAGGGGACTTTTGGAGAGAAGTTCTTTGTGAAGCCTTTGCAGATTCATGAAGCGTTGCTTCATTTGTTTCTTTTAGAGGAGGAGAAGTACTCTGATCATCTTGCTGCTCAGAAGCCCCAGCCAGAACCGCCATATTGGAGGAACCTTTGTTCTGTACAAGGTTGTTGGAGTCTCCTTGAGGAGAGGAGTTGATCGGGGCAGCAGCTTTTGATGGTGAGGTCGAAGTGGTAAAAGCTGGATTTAAAATATCCTGCAAGAAGCAAAAGAATATTAAAAGCATGCACCAAGGTAATGAGAAATTATTTTCAAAAGAAAAGCATGCACCAAGGTAATGAGAAATTATTTTCAAAAGATTTGAAGTTCAATTTACCTGTGGACTCTCGGAAGAGAGGTTGCTAGCTATGCGTTCCAACATTACGTTGGAGGTCGAAGATGGAATTTTGGATTTGGGTGAGGGAGCAGCATCCCTGGAATCAAGTCCAGAGACACTAGTTGGAAAAGCACTTTTTGAAATATCCTTCTTCTGCTTCTTCTTCGAAGCAGCTGGTAAGTTTCCTCCAGCCTTGGGGTCTTCCCCAGTGATGTTTGATTTTCGCTTCTTTGGAGTGGTAGGCGGAAGTTTGTTGGTCTGAGAAGATTTTAAACAAAGAGTTAGATGCAAATCATGAAATATTAGTGAATTCGAAACATCAAGGCTAAATGATTACCTGTGGAGTCGGAACACTGGTTATTATTGGTATTGTTGTTGTTGTTGTTGCAGCAACGGTTGTTTCGGATGGAATCACATTGTCAATGGTTTCGATAGAGGCTTGAGAGGCGCTCCCTTCTTTCGACTTTGAAGCAGCAGTCTTTATCCTGATGGCTGAAAATCGAAACAATTAAGGCAAAGTTAAAGATATAAAAAATGAGAAACGTTTGGGATTTTCCCAAGCATTCGCACCTGTGCCTTGATCAGATTTAATCGACATGGCAGAAAGGTCATAGCGAAGATGTCCTGGGAAATCGTGGAGCCAGTGTCGAGCCCATGTCACAGTCTCAGATGGCTTTGGTTTCTTTTGAAGATGTTTGAACATTTCTTTGCAAGTGAACCACCAAGGGTATGGAGGAAACCAAGCCAGAGCCAGTTCTGAGGTAGGTAATCTAGGAAATTTAGGTGGATGCATTTCGAATGCCAACCTATACCTATCCTCAGGTGACAACCCTGAAGGAAGTTTTAACTTAGAAACTTTTTCTCTGAATTTTTCCTTCAAGGTCTCAGCCGCTTGATGCACAGTGGATTCCAAGTGTGTGGGATCATAAGTAGTTTCGAAATAATTTTGAAAAGCTTTAATATCTTTGGCATGAGTAAACATACCTTTCTTGGATGGTACCTGCACATCGAAGCATTAGTTAGTTTCTGCTGAATTGTAAGAGTATCGAACATATAAGTCTGATAAAACTTTGTCCACCATTCCAGAAACCCCTTTGTTGTAAGGTGGGTAGGTTCGAAAGTTTTTAGCTCAAACTGGGCAAAGCCTTGGTATTGTTCTTGCTGTAGTTTGGCTTCCCGTGCCTTGAAGGTTCGCCCAGAGGTAATGGCACTTTCCGTTTGAAATAAGGGTTCAGGAATTAGTTGGCATAAGCCAAACTGTCTCGAAACAAAATTTGGCTGGTAAGCGAAAAGGAAAATCTGATTCTTGGCGGGAGTTATTCTCGAGGAGATTAGTCTGGGTAGCAAAAAGGCTCTCCATACATCTTGGATCTCTTTGCTCTTGACAGCTTCTGAGAGAGCCATGGTGAACCATGAAGGTCCATGAGCCCTTGAAGCAAAAGGCGCCATGGTCTCTTCGAACTTATGCCTCTTGGAGAAAATCATGATGTATTTTGAGAATAGGACTTTGAAGTCATCCTTATCATCGTTCGGGGTTAGTCTTTGCAGCCTAGTGCCTTCAACGATTCTATCCGTTATTTCAGGGTCTTATTCATCAATGGTGTTGGCAGTTGACAATGAAGGTTTGGACATGGCATTTAGCCATAACTGAAGTAACCAAAAAGGGCCAGCTAACAGGATATTCTTGGAGGTATGAGATTTTAGGCTCGAAACAGCTGACCTTAGGCTTTCATAAAGATCAACTAGTAGAAATTCACTTAAGCACACTCTTTGATTCTCATGCAAATCTCTAGCTAGAGGAATAAACCTACTGGCTACCTGTAGGGATCTGCTGCAAAAGACATATCTTGACAGCCATAGGGTAAGGAAAGCAATGTGTTCTACATCAGACACACTGTCTCCTTCAGCATGGTAGTGGCTGATAAACTTTGAAAAGCTTGCTAGTTTGACTTCGAAGTCGATTATACTCGAATGTTCTTCGTTGTCAGGGATATATGTTTCTCCTACTGGTGATAGCCCAGTAATGGCCTCTATGTCAAAGAAGGTAGGGGTAATCATCCCACCAGGGAGATGGAAAGTATTATAAGTACTGTCCCAGAAATATAGGGACGCAAATAACAATGGGTGGCTGTAAGTAAAACCTGGCTTCGACAGCTTAATTAAGTTGTAGATACCTAATTCTTCCCATTGCTGGGATTTCTTAGCTTCTACCTTATTGAACCAGTTATGATAAGCAGTGTCGGAGGTGGGGCAAGATCGAAACGGTTTGAAGTTACTCTTTACATATTCCAGTACAAAAGGGTCCTTAGGAGGAACGATTGGATTTTCTACGGTGGTTGAGTCAGAAGATTCTATAGGTTTGGGGCTATCCATTTTATTAAACAGGGGTTTGAAACTATAGCAAACTGGGAAAAATTTTCTGGTATCTTTTAAAATTTCAAAAACTGTAAGAGGGCCCATTAAAGCTAACCTCTTGCCAGCAGCGGTAGTAGGAATAAGTACCTGGGATGCATAAAGCATTTCTTTCTCTTTTGAGATCATCTGGGGAACAAGAACAGATTGACCTTGGTAGGTGACAACCTTGCTTTCCATTGTGTTTCCTGCGGTCTTTCCTTTCTTTTTGGAAACCTTTTTTAGTTGAGATGAAGTTGAAGAAGACATTGTTAGAAGAATGTTGAAAGCTTAGGGTTTCGGTGAGAAAAGAAGGAGAAAAGATTCAGAATGTGGAAAGAGAAGAAAAGACTAAGTTGATGGGTTTTATAATGTGGAAGTTTAAGCATCCACTGAGTAAGGTTGTGATACGTGGTAATCGTGGATTGGTTTGATGAAGAGGTGGCGTAAAGTTAACATTGGTAATAGGCGTGATTAAAGATAATCATTGTTTCGTAACTGCACCGTACTGTGAATTGGTTCAAGGCGGTTAAGGAATCTGAAAAGCGTTGTGATTGACGTGACTGGAGTCAAATGCAATAAATGTTACGATGATTCGAAGGTCGCATCAAAATCTTGTGTATATGTTTAAAATAAGTATTTCTCAAAGGAATCGAAATACATATTTTAAAAGGGGCATTTTGTTGGCTGAAGATTTTGATAATATTATTAGAAGCAAAGTAAATTGGACGTTTCGATTGAAATGAAACAAAACGTCATGTTTCGAAATAGCAGAAGCAGTGTTTCGAATGAGCATATCAAAGCTTGGAGCTTTGAGTGGCAATTATGAGAATATATCCAAAGAAGTCTCGAAATGACAACAAGGCTGTATCTAAGGAATGCGTTCGAAGCGAAGAAGTGCCAAAACATTTGAAATTCAAATGCAAGCGGGATGTTCGAAGTTTGAAATATATGCGCTGGAGCATTCGAAGACACATGGAAGCAAGAGAGAGGCATTGCTCTGCATGTTCTGAACGTGGCAGAATCTTATAGCAAGACCGTTATGGTCGAAGTAGTATAAATATAAGTCTTAGCATTAGGATTCCGTGTGTCATATCTATTGTACAAAAACACTCAGTAAACATTCAAATTACCACATGTCTAGGGAAACGAATGCAAGAGCAATGTACGTATGATAACACCACATGTTTGTGATTTAATGAAAACCCTTTATCATTTCCAGTACTTTCCTTTATCTTTATGTCAAATACCATTTACAAGTTTTTGCATTTAAAGTACTTTCATTTGAAATCTTTTACTGATGCCTTACATCTAAACATTTTCTTTCCGTTTCAAATACTTTACATTTCAGAAACTGTTATACATTTCATGCCTTTATCTTCAAGTTTTTATCCTTCAAACACTTTTTCTTTTTCTTAAAGCCATTTTACAGTTCTCTTGCATTAAACTCTTTCTTCATAATTCGAATCTTTTACATTCCAGAGCATCTTTTACATTAACTGTTTTTATAATTCGAAGTCATTTACTTGTCTTTTATGCAGTTTTACATGTCTTTACAATTGACCTTTATTCATGCAATTTAGTTTCACGCACATTTGTTTGATCATACCTTTAGATCTTTAAGAGAAAATCGAAATAAGTTAAACACCTATGCAACATTTTAAATACCAACCATGAATACCTGTTCGATCATGAGAGTTACCCTAATAACCAACACGTCCTAGGATCAATCTAGTCGATCCTGCGAGTTACCAGAGAAATTGAATAACAGTCAGTAAGTTTATTCGATAGTTTGGAAGACTAGCGGTTGTTTACCAGAAATCACTGTAAACACCTACGTTAGCATGCCAAAACCTAGAGGCAAGGATAATTATTATATAGGGAACATGCAAAGATCAAAGTCATTATCTCAATTCTAATTGAGTGACATCATCGATCATTAAAAGAATAACGACAAAGCCCTAAGGGAGTATGCAAAGATCGAAGTCGTTGTCTCAATTATAAGTGAGTGACATCATCGATCGTCAACAAAGAAAGCAATAAAATCCTATGGGGAGCATGCAAAGGCTGAATTCATTGTCTCAGTGCCAATTGAGTGACATCATTAATCGTCAAAAGATGAAATCAAACACAAGCACAATTAGCAAACAAGTGCAGAATGCCTGCTACATGTCTTTAAACAGCGACTTTGAGTGCACGCTCTTTATTTCCTACTTCTCATGATATCTAGAAAAGCGGTAAAGCATGCATCTCTATTCCTACTTCTCATGGCATTAGAAAGCGGTAGGCAATGCAGAGATGAGGAATAAAATAAAGTCACGATGATACCTAACGGAGAAGGTGCGTTGCCTCTTCAAAGCCCCGCAAGTGATAAGAAAACTCTACAGAAGCTGCTTCGCACAAGTGATCAAACAAATTAATCTCCAAGCATTCCCTTTCACAGAAGTTGCATCAGTACTATCACAAACTCTTAACTAAAGATGAGAACAAAAATGATTACTAAACATAAACAATAATAGAAAATTCTAATCAAAATTCTAAAAAGAAATCCTAGAAAATTCTAACATTTTTTATATCATTTTATCATGTGGAAAATTAATCAAAATCATGGAGAAGTCAGACAAACAATTGACTAAAAATAAATCAAAACAAAAATCAAAATAGAAATTGAGGAAATTTCCAGGACTACGAGTTGAACCATGGTGGTGGAGTAAGTGGTCTGGGCGCTAGGCCCATCAGAACTGAGATCCATGAAGCATTTTTGTCCAGTCTGGTGGTGTGCCAAAAATGCATGATACATGAGCTTTAGTGGACTCGATACATGAAAGGCCCCTCGAATTGCCAAATCCATTCAAGAGTCAGCCTATCCCACTAAGGTCCATTAGGCTCATGAGTCCATTAATGTTTCCCAGATTTAATCTCAATTAAATGCATAAGGGAGAAAAAATCATCAAAAGAAATATGACGCCGTTTGATTTCGTTGGGACCTTTCAACTTTTTCGCCCGACCTTTCCCTCTTCTCCGTCCTCTTTATTCAAACTTGATTCAAACCTATCAACCACCGCACCGGCGGTGCCCGCAGAGGTTCGAATCCAGAAATGGCCGATAAACTATAGCATCCTCTTCGTATGAACACCTAAGTCCATCTCCAACTTTATTTTCCATGGATTTTATCTCTATCACCCTTAATCTGTCAAAAGGACTAAACCATAGGTTCTTAGATTTCAAATTAAACATTCTCAATAGATTTTCAGCGCGTGTATGGTCAAGGTTATGATTCTGTTTAATAAACTTTGTGCAACCATATCAAGAATGCAACGAAATATTGAAGGAAACACTACCTTCGAGGATGACGACGACCTTCGCATATTTCTGAGTCATCGGTAAGATTTCAAGGCCTTTAGCTCTTTTGTTTCGATCTCCTCTTCTCTTTCCCGAACTTCTGATGCCACTACTTTATTCTCATTGTTGTTAATTCGGCATTGTGATGCTTTGTTGTGGATTCTGTGTAGTGATGACGATACGATGGTGATGATGATGAAGTGGTGTGAAGCTCTTAGTGAGAGAAAATTGAAGATAATTAGCAGTTGCCAATGAGAATGAAGATGGAGGTGGTGAAGGTGATGAAGTTACGTAAGAGATTGTTCTGCAGTGAATGGTGTTGATTACAGAAGATTGATGATGTTGTGGTTCAGAGAGGATGAAGGTTTTTAAAGAGAATTGAGAATTGAGATACGAAGCTTTTTGTGATTTTTGAAGAAAATGGTCGAGGTGAGGGATGATGTGAGAGTGAAGATTATTGAAGATTGAAGCAGAGAGAGAGATAATGCAGAGAAAGTTTTAAAGAACGGTGAATATGAAGATGAGAGAAGAAGATATGAATCTTGGTGTTGGTGATTCTCTAGAAAGAATGAAGAATGAATCTGGTAAGTTTTTCTGTTATGTAGCTGTGATAGTTTGTTAGAGATTCTCTTGAGGAGTTAGTTATTGATCAAAGGTGATGATGAAAGTTGGTTAGAGGTTGGTTATAGTTAGATGACTCTATTAATTCTGTTAGAACTGCTAGTGAGCAGTTAGTTGAAGTGAGTTGTCAAGTTGGTTAGAAAACTATTAGAAAATTGATTTTGTTTAACTGTTTTTCTGACTCTTGCATAGCTTCCATAGTGAACTCATCAGGGTTGTACGTTTTTATGACTTTGATGAACCAAACGACCACAATGCTTGGTCTAAACTGGTTGTCCTGATTTGTATAATTATTTTTGTATGTTTGAATTGAATGTGTGATGGTTATATGGTGAACTATTTTTGATGATATTTCAATGCTGGACAGATTTGGTGCCTACAAATTTCGCTCTCTGTTAATGGTGCAGGTCGGGCTTATGGCTCATGTTGAACAAAAACATGGTTGAATTTAATTGGATTGTGGAATTTGGGAAAGACTCATGGAACTTGGTTGAAGAAATATAAAGTCATACATGAAGCTTATTCTAGAGAAATGGCACACAGTTTTGGAGCTTGGAAGTTTATGGCATGATCATGAAGTTTGCAAATAATTTTGGAGAAGACATGAAGAGAATTGGTGAAGAATGTTGCATGAAGAATACTAGGTTTAGGATAAGGCATAGGTTTTGTGTATGATTTCTTGATATAATTGAAGCTTGAGGTAACGTAACTTTTAAAACCAATTTGTAACGTGTCTTGGTTTTTTGTAAAACTTTGTGATGATGATGATGTAATAGAATAAGTGATGTACTTGGCGTACTTGAAATGATATGGATGTAATGGTGATTTCGAAATGGTTTATATCGAATGTTATTTGAACTTTGTGTTTTGAATGGATTTGAATGTACACTAGTGATTCTTGATGAAACTTTGATGAAGCTTGAAATAAATTGGAATAGATTTCTTGGAGGTGACATGTAATGGTCCTTCTTTTTCAAATAAAGTTGGAAATCCATTTTCCCTCCGTATGCTTTATTTGAATCTTCCAACCTTTCTTCAATTTTGTAATTTGGATGAATCATAATATGAAACATGAAATTCATGCTTAAGATAGACTTTAATCAAAAGTCTTGCTAAATGTCTTCCAAACTTGAATGATCCAATGATATACTATGCTCCACACCCAATTCTTGTACAAAATCCAATAAGATACCTTGTTCCATAAACGAGCACAAGATTCCTTAATCCCTGGAGATCAATAACACATATTTTAACGATTCAGATTGCACTGTGTGTAACAAACGGATAACCAACAAATTCGCAAGAAATATCTAAATAGCCAAAATGTCGAGAATAGGAAATTTCGGATGATCATAACTTCACACAAAAACTATCTTGAATGGTTTATGACTTAGACATGACCTCTCAGTCGACCTTAATGAATAAATTGTATTATAAGCAACAAAAGTCATCTCATGTGTTGAAGAAAGCAACCAAAGTATTGAGAAATAAGATATCTTGATGTAACCAAATTCCTACAGATTCATTTGATGACATTGAGTATAAAGGGAAAAACCCTAATTCCATTGCTCCATGCTCAACCATGTGAAACCCTAAATCACCATGTACCTTGATCCAATGCAAAACTTTTTTATTAATGATGCATGACGTGCAAAATGACCTAATGGGGGGACAATGCATACGAAGAGAACGAAATGCATAAGCCAGATGATCCTTGTTAAAGGGTAGGACAAATTTGGAGTATGACAGACGTTCATTACATGATCTGAATATGTTGAAGTGGAATTGTGCAAATCCATCATAAACGATGGTGGCATGCCATACGACCTTTTGCGACCATTTTGAGGTATAGAAAAATAATGAGGCCCTTGAGGCCTATGGAAAGTATTTCCCCCCGGAGGGAGGTCCCTTGTGGACCATGTGGTCTTATATAGGTCAAAATAGGGACATATGAGCGTTCGACTATATTAGTGTCGAACTTGTTGAAGACGGTATAGCCTCTGAAAAAGGCGCAGAAACCGTAGTTCCCCCTGTCGAAGCGACTAGGGGTGGTACTTCATCATTGTTAGGAGGATTTTGATTACCTGGATGACTTTGATTTGCCATTTTCCTAACATACTTTCTTTGGGATATTTCCTTGTTTTTTTGTAGCTAGTTTACCACTTCTAAGTCTCATGCAATGAAGTAAAATACAAGAAGATGATAAAGATTTTCAAAAAAAATTCACAAGAATAAAAATATTTGTTAATTGGACACAGGTCCCACTGGGCGTGCCAATTTGTTTTTCGTGAAAATTGGTAAACAAGCGCTAGTCCTTTAAAAATAACAAAAAATCTTTAGTTACTCACAGTATCGACTAGATTTATCATAGGACATGTGTTCTAATTCAACCTTTTATTCTTGAAACGAAGAATACTTCGAAAATATTCATAGTTCTTTGAAGAGATTGGTTTCGATTCAAATAACTTTCTAAAGTAAAGTTTATGAAACTTATAAATAAAATGCAGTAAAACAACTGAAAGTAAATTGCTAAAATAGATTTCTGGAATGATAAACTTTATTAAAATAAAAAGGTGTTTACATGTACATTTCTCAGATGACTGTTTTCTCAATACACATATACTTTGAGTTTTGTGACATTTTGTACAAATGAATAAACACAATGAATCCTATCACTAAGACTCCTATATATACTAATTCGACCTTAACGGTATTTCTACATCTAGATGCCACGTGTTATACCCTAAATTTCGCCCCTAACTTTTTCAGTTGCACTTTCATATCATATTTTGTCATTTGGTCACAATCATTAAAATAGCTTCATTCATCACATTTGCATCCTACCTTTAAGTTTTCTCTTGTGTTGTTAACTAACTTCTAATCAAAATACGAAAAATATTTGTCTTTGTCTTTACATATTTGTGTTTTGTAGGTATCGAGTCAAAGCATCTGACAAATAAGGTTTTCCGGTATTATTTCCCTAAAATCTCTATTTGCAAAGAAAAATAATTTTAAAAATTTTCATTTTTTTTCATTGTACAATCGGTTGCTCCCACAGTGCAATCGATTGCATAGAGTGAAATTTTGAAGAAAAAAATCAGCAATTTCAAGTTTGTCAATTTTGGCTATAATTTTTCTTTATTTTTTGAAAGATATATCATTAATTCAAATTTTTGCTCCAATTTTTTTCTTTTTTTGAAAGATATATCATTAATTCAAAATTTTGACTCCAATTTTTCTTTTTTTTGAAAGATATATCATTAATTCAAATTTTGGCTCCAAGAATTAATTACCAAACCACCACTAATCCCAAGCCTAAACTCTATAAATAGAGCCCTTATTTCATTCAAATCTCAAGCTTTTCATAGCCAAAATCACTTTGCTAAAAAATCTCTCAATTCCCTCCATCTACCAAATTCACTCAAAACTCCATTTTCAAAAAAAAGTTAGTAAGCTTTGTGTGATACGGTGGGAGAACTGACTTGAGGTTTTGCGTTTGTATTCGCACTTGTTCGGTTTAGCAAGAGTCGCCACCGACTTTTTATTTTATCCTAAAGGAAAGGTTAAAAAGCACAGGAAAAACCTTTGAGATGTTTTCGTGGGTTCGGGGGGTAGATTATGAAAAGGGAAGGTGCTAGCACCCTTTTCATCCATGGTTATCCATGGGCTCTTAGTTACTTGTTTTAGATCACTTGCCTTGATTTTCAATTGTTTGAAATGGTGCTTTGTGTGTGTGGTTTTGAAAATGTTTTGAAAAAGATGCCTTGTCTAGGCAACCATTGTAACAATTCTTTACTCGAATGTTTTACAAAGGTGTTTGTCTTTTTGAAAATATGTTTCAATGTTTTTGAAAGTTGTTTTGAAAGTTGTGTTGTGGAGTGTGTTTTGAAAGTAGGCAAGTGTGTTTTGCAAGTTTGATCAAGTAACTAAGAGTTGTCTACCCCTAAATTTACTCAAAGATTTTTCTCATCTTGTAACCCTTTTAACAGTGTTGTTTCACCATTGTATTTGGTGAACAACCTTGTGTTAGGATGTTAACGGGACAGGCGCGGGTCATCGTTTAGACCATGAATGCAATAGTGTCAAGTATTTTGGCAATTTGCTTGAGGGACTACGATCATTTTGTTTAGGCAACTTCGAAAGCGTCATCGAGGGACTATGATCATTTGATTTGTTTTTGTTTTGCCAAAGTATTCGACATGCAAACATGGCCCATTTTTTAAGGCAACAAGTGGAGGAACCCTAGGGGTGCAAGTGTGAATTATGTATTGATTGTCATGCATTTATCTTGTATTAGGTTATCTAGCGGTTGATTTTGAATCTTCGCATACAAACCCTAATTACTATACAGTATATAGAAAGCGATAAATTGCGGGAATTTAAAGTCTAAGCTATTACAAATAAGTATCTGGGGATTGGGGTACAAATATTTATAAATGGGGATGAGTCTTATCAGGATAGTAGTGTCCAAATAATATTTACAACCAAATTGAATCGTCATATTCTCAATGTAAAATATAGCAAAGTATAAGAATCAAAGAGAAATAAAAGTATTCGCAATGTATGTGATTATTTACAAATGATGCAAATATTAACCTAATGTATTTATTAAGTATTAATATTATTTTTGTGTTTTTTTTATTAATGATATAAACAAAAAGTTCTTTAAAGAAAGAAATATTAAATCTTAAAAATTTCTATTTTTTAGGTATTTTGGTTAATGTTATATAAACAAAAGTTTTAATTTAAAAAAAAAAGAGATATTTAACTTAATAAAATCTATTTTTATGTATTTCAAGTGTAATAAAAAAAAAGTATTGTTAGTAAAAAGGTAATTAGTATATTTTTTGTTATGAATTAGGAAATAAGTTATAAAAAAAGAAAATAAGGTGATAAAGAAAATATTGACTTGTAAACCTAAAAAATAAAAAGGAAATAAATGGGCTTAGGCATTATGTACATGGCAGGCCCAAATAGAAAACAAATGCTGCTTGAAACAAAAAAAAGGGGTGTGTTCCAGATTTGTTGGGCTTAACATTTTTGTGGGGCAGAGGCCCAAAACGTGTTACAAAATTTGTAGGGGTTTCACTTTGTTTGTTTTAGATTTAGGGTTTACAGCGTTTTTGTGAGCGGCGCCGCTTCTCCACCTTTCTTCTTCGTTGTCCTCTTCATCTTTCTCGTTCTCGCTCTCAAACAAGAGCCATTGATGCTCCTCCAAACGCCTCCATTCCCAGAGCGCCACCGTCCATCTCCCTCTCTCCATGGTTGAGCAAGGCAGTGATGAGAAGGTATATGATTTCTGTCTTAACGCGTTTTTTAGGGTTTCAGTTCATGCATGCTTCATTTTTGTATGTCCTGATCTTTATGTTATTTGATGTTTGTGTGAGGTGTTAGAGAGAAGAGAGGAGTTACTACCTTTGGAGAGGAGACGGAGGAGGACGGCGGCGCGTCTCAGGTGGCTGAGGCGTGGGGACCGGTGATGAGGCTTGCTGACTCCCTGGTATTTGTATCTTGCTTGCCTCTGTGGTTTTATGATGATAGTTTTCTGAAAACCCTAGCTTAAGTGCTTCTTTTCCTCTTCTGATTGCTTGCCTCTGTGATGCTTTCTTCTGAGTTGTTTTCTGGCTTGTTGATATTGAAATGTTGATGTTGTTCTTTGATGAACTTTGTTGTTCTTTTACAATGATGATGATGTTTGAATCTGAGTTTGTTCCTGGGTTTGCTTTGAGTTTGAGATGCTTGGACTTGCTTGAATTTTGATTGCTTGCTTCAGAGTTGTTGATATGCTAACCCTATGATGAACATATTCTGAGGGCTTTGTTGGTGTTTAGGCTTTGGCTATGTTGTTGGTTTGAAGCAGACTTGAATGTTTTAATGTAGTTTTGAGGCCACTTCTGGTTTTTGTGTATTGGTACAGGCTTGTTTGAACCAAGATTTTTTTGAGTTTTGCTATTTGATTTAGGCAAGCTGAAGGCTTTAACAGGTTTAAAGGCAGGCTTGAATGCTGTATAGTTTTTGACAGGCTTGTGAGTTTTAGCAGGCTTGAGGTGTTATGTGTTTTATGCAGGCCTGCTTATGTTCTCAACATAGGTTTGAGGTTACAGGCTTGCTGTTGTTTGCTTCTGGTTTTAGGCTTATTGTCACACAGGTTTTTTGATTTGTGTTGAAACAGGTTGTTCTAGCTCCTTTGACAATTCTGATATCTTTGTTTTATATCTATTTGTCTTTAAGCCTGCAAACTGTAAGCCTCCCTACTTCTCTCTCTCTTTCTCTTTCCACAGAAAAGTAAGCATATTATATTGCTTAGAGTGTACTTATTTTCTGAAAAAGTGCTTGGCCTGGAAAATGATGATAATATATGCTTGCAATGTTAGCTTTCCTCTGCATTTTGTACTTATCTCCCAGATTTTCTGCATTGCTTTGATATCTTGTTAACAGCCTTTTGACAGTTTGACAGCTTTGTTGACATTTTGAACAATGCAATTTGGTTTTGTTTTGGCATTTCAGTTTGGTTTGCCTTTTCAGTTTGCAATTTGATTTGAAACTTGTTCAGCTTAGTTTGTCACTTTGAACTGTGCAGCTTGCTTGCCCATTTTGACAATGCAATTTATGCAGCTTTATGCATTTGTTTAATATGCTGCCTTGTTCCCTTTTTTTTATTTAGCTTGCAAGATAATTTTCTTTCCCTCTTTGTGAACCAAGAGTTTTCTTGTGATTTGCAGAGAGGGTGAACAAACTGATTCCGGCCAACACTTTTAATGATGAGTTTTTATGATTAACTGTCTGAAAATGTCTTTAATTTATCTGTACTGATTTCTTTCTTTTTTGTCTTTGCAGATAAATATCAGTTGAGCAATGGGGAGCAGCAGTAGAAGATGAAGACTTAGGATAGATTTAATTTATTTTTAATCATTGTAATAATATTATTGTAAACAACTGTAAATAAATTCACAGTGTTCAAATAATATTTGTAACAAACAATTAAAAATGAATAAAAATCTTTCTTTGCCAGTTAATTCTTTAATTCTTCTGCATTTAATTATTTAAGTTTCTTGAATTAAAATAATTGGAAGTAAATCCCAATTATTCTAACTTAGATAAAATAAATAATTAATAAACGTCCGACGTTCCGAATAACCAAAAGCATTGCACAGTTAAACAAACAAATGTCCATATGTCCTTTATCTCACTGATCAAACCTAAACTTCAAACTCTCAATCAGAAGCTTCAACCCATGTCCCAGAGTCAGTTGAAAAGAACTGTAGAATTAATTCCTTCTAAGAATACGCGCGCAAACCCTAATTCTTGATTTATTGTCAAAGGAGCGTCCGCCTGATCAAACCCTGAGTCAAACTCAACCAAAATAATAACAACCCTGATAATCTGTTTGACTGATTCAAAAGTCAATGGAAACCCTAATTTTGTCTAACTGATGAGAAAAGTCTGTTTGACTGATTCTTAAGCCAATCTGAAAAAATCAGGAAAAGCCCGAAGCTGTGATTTCTTGTGAAAAGAGAGGGAAAATTTTGGGGTACAACAATTGCCCCTGTTCAATCTTCTTGAACCTGAAGAGTTAGATTGGCAAGCTTGCCGTTCGCGACTCAAAGGTAAAAGGAGATTGGACACTAGAGTGCCCGAAAAAATTTGCACTCGTCAAAGCGTAGTTTGAGGGAATGGGCTTAAAGATGCCATTTGGTGATAGGCTTAAAGATGCCATCTGGAGACGTGACAGGGGGATGGGCTTAGAGATGCCATCTGGAAATTGCTGGTAGGAGGATGGGCTTAGAGATTCCATCTGGAAATGATTGTTGAATTGCTTTTGGATGAGTGACAGAATTACCTCTGAATCTGGATTGTATTCGGACTGTATTTGAATGAATCTGGAATAAGTATCAGAATGTCACCATGTCTGGGTCACATCTGAACTATCTCTGGAAGGAATATGGAATAAGTATCAGAATATCGCCATGTCTGGGTCACATCTGAACTATCTCTAGAAGGAATCTCGGAAGATGATGATCTTTGTCGGTTGATTGATCTTTCCTGAAAAGGTAAGGAGTTAGTTGTATGCAATGTCATGATGTAATGAATTGTACTTCATCAATGTTTATGATATGAATGGATGCGCATGTAAGATGAGTAACCGTCTTGTTGAGGAAGACGAATCCTGGGTAATGAAATCTTTGACTGCTGCTGGGGAAAGTAAATCCTTGACTGCTGCAGGGGATTGTTGGAAATGAGAAGTCCTGGAACCACTGTTGGGGGATCAGGAGCTTGGGTTGTATGCCAATCTACTGGGGATTCCTGTCTTAAGGAGATCTTCACTGGGGAATATCTGAATACTCTGTGAGGAACTGAGAATGAGAGTCTTCATTCTGCTTGGGGATTGATAGTTGGAAGTTTTAGCTTCGTTGGGGATTGCAAGAATCTTTTGATTGCTGCAGGTATTGATCTGGGATCTTGAAAAGGTTGGTCGGTGAGATAGTTGTCCTGGCTGGTTTCAGGTATTAATCTCTGACCTGAGAAAAGAAAAGCTTCCTGGCTTGTTTCAGGTATTACTCTTCAATCTCTTCATGTAGATGGTTTTCCTGGCTGGTTTAAGGTATTAATCCATAATCAGTCGTCCACAGATAGTTTCCCTGGCTGGTTGCAGGTATTAATCTGGAACTTGAGAAAGGTTGGTCAAGGAGATATTGTCCTGGCTGGTTTCAGGTATTGATCTCTGACCTGAGAAAAGAAAAGCTTCCTGGCTTGTTTCAGGTATTACTCTTCAGTCTCTTCATGTAGATGGTTTTCCTGGCTGGTTTCAGGTATTAATCCACAATCAGTCGTCCACAGATACTTTCCTGGCTTGCTACAGGTATTAATCTGGAACTTGAGAAAGGTTGGTCAAGGAGATACTGTCCTGGATGGTTTCAGGTATTGATCTCTGACCTGAGAAAGAAAGATAGTTTTCCTGGCTTGCTACAGGTATTAATCTTCAATCTCTTCATGTAAATGGTTTTCCTGGCTGGTTTCAGGTGTTAATCCATAATCAGTCGTCCATAAATACTTTCCTGGCTTGCTACAGGTATTAATCTGGAACTTGAGAAAGGTTGGTCAAGGAGATACTGTCCTGGCTGGTTTCAGGTATTGATCTCTGACCTGAGGAAGAAAGATAGTTTTCCTGGCTTGTTACAGGTGTTAATCTTCAATCTCTTCATGTAGATGGTTTTCCTGGCTGGTTTCAAGTATTAATCCATAATCAGTCGTCCACAGATACTTTCCTGGCTTGCTACAGGTATTAATCTGGAACTTGAGAAAGGTTGGTCAAGGAGATACTGTCCTGGCTGGTTTCAGGTATTGATCTCTGACCTGAGAAAAGAAAAGCTTCCTGGCTTGTTTCAGGTATTACTCTTCAGTCTCTTCATGTAGATGGTTTTCCTGGATGGTTTCAGGTATTAATCCATAATCAATCGTCCACAGATACTTTCCTGGCTTGCTACAGGTATTAATCTGGAACTTGAGAAAGGTTGGTCAAGGAGATATTGTCCTGGCTGGTTTCAGGTATTGATCTCTGACCTGAGAAAGAAAGATAGTTTTCCTGGCTTGTTACAGGTGTTAATCTTCAATCTCTTCATGTAGATGGTTTTCCTGGCTGGTTTCAGGTATTAATCCACAATCAGTCGTCCACAGATACTTTCTTGGCTTGCTACAGGTATTAATCTGGAACTTGAGAAAGGTTGGTCAAGGAGATACTGTCCTGGATGGTTTCAGGTATTGATCTCTGACCTGAGAAAGAAAGATAGTTTTCCTGGCTTGTTACAGGTGTTAATCTTCAATCTCTTCATGTAGATGGTTTTCTTGGCTGGTTTCAGGTATTAATCCATAATTAGTCGTCCACAGATACTTTCCTGGCTTGCTATAGGTATTAATCTGGAACTTGGGTTATACACCACTTTGAGAATCTTCATTCTGTTAAGGGTCATAAATTGGGAGTATACCAATCTTCTGAGGTTTTAAGGATGAGAGTCTTCATTCTTGAGAGAAACAGATTTTTAGGAGCTTCAATTGTCCGTTATTCTGTCGATGGTTGTAACTTCCAGCAGGTGATGAAGGAAAAAAAATTTGATGATGACCGCAACTTCCAGAAGGAAATTTTGAACGCTCTTGAATTCCAGCAGGTGATGAAGGAATTTTGATGACCTTGGTGATTTACATTCGAATGCCCCAAGTGATGATGACGGAGACCTGCCCCAGGTTAATCTGTAATTGAGAGATTTGTTAAAATCTTGACTGGACTGCCCCAGGTTAACTGGATAGTGACATGTCATGCCCCCTTGTTGATAGGAGAATTGTCAAGGGAAGTGTCATCCTTTTTGAAGTGATTTTGTTCACTGAGAGGGCTTTCGTTCACTTGATATCCATTGTATGAATTTCCCCGCTGTCAAACAGTGATATTCAAGTAATGCAAAGTTTATGTCTGTCTCGAAGTTTTGAAAAATGCGTTTTTTAGCAGAAAACTTTTTATAAGACAAATTCAACACAAGATTTAGGGCAAAGCCTTACAGGAGTCAGGATACCTTTTGTAACAGTATGCTTTCGAACTAACCCGTGCTTCAATTAGTACTTTTGAAGGGTTGTAACGTGGCTTGGTTCACGGTTTAAGAAACAAAGGATAAAGGCTCAAAGTATATTTGTACCCACCCGCTCTTCGTGATGTTCTTCAATCCTAAACTCAGTTAATTGTGCGTCGAACTCTTTTCGAGTTTGGAACGACTTTTTTTGGTGATGGTTCACACAAGTTGAATTTTATGGAAGGCAGTCATCCTCTTTTTTTTTTGCAACACTTTTCATGTTGTTTGAGGATTTGTAATGACCTCTTTCTTTTGATTTGTTATCCCTAACTTTTGCCTGACTGTTCCTGTTTTTGAGATTACAGTCAGCGGGATGCCCCAGCTCTCTTAAGCCTCCTTTATAGGTTTTGGCTCAGTGGGATCTTCTCTTTTGAGAGGTAATGACTGCCTATGGGATAAGGAACCATCATTGTCTTTTGATTCCAAAGGAATGTGTCTTTTTTTTATGTCGTTCGTTTGTATTACGAACTGAGAGTTTGCGACTTCAATGCGCATCTTTTTTGAATTAACCGAGAGACTACCCTGCCCCAGGTTTAAATCAAAGGTTTCAATTTATTTAGAACAGAAAACTCCTACTTCTTTGGCTCGAAGGGGTTGACTAGGGATTATCTTCCTTATAACTCCAGTGTTTAGGATTTGAAAGAAATGCCTGTACATCATCATCAAGGTCTGTTCAAAAGCATATTGTACGAAATTATGGTATTGTTTCGTCATCCTCCCTCTAAAGGCTTGTAGCTTTTTATCAAGAGTTAAATATCATAAAGAAAGCATAAGAATAGTGAAAACACATGGATGAATTCAAGACAAACATATGCAATGCATTAATGAAACAGAGTTTGACATCAACAGATAATTGTTTGAATAACAAAATAAATTACAACTTTGAAAATTCAAATGAAACAAAAACATTCTCAATGATTTGGCATAGGAGCAGTGATTATGCTAGAGTCTCCGGAGGGTCAAACTCGATCTGCTTGGCATCAATCATGTCTTGGACCTTGTTCTTCAAAGCCCAACAGCTGTCTGTGTCATGCCCTGGGCTACCACAATGATAAGAACATCTTGCATCCGGGTTGTAGTTTGGAGAAGAAGTCTTAGGGTTCGGATGAGGAGCCTTCAATGTAATCAGCTCTGCCTGCAACATGCGTTGTAGTGCTTGACCCAGTGACATGTTGATCTTGGTGAATTGTCTTTTAGGTGCGACCTCCTTATGCTGATGCCCCTGTCTTTGTTGAGCAGGCGTAGGATTAGAGATCAAGATTGCTCCTACGTGTTGTTCATGATGACTCTTTTAACTGTTCGCAGCATTAGACTCTTTCTTTCCGTTGCATGGAATTTTCTGAGCATCAGAGGGTGTAACTCCTTGGATCTTTCCACTTTTGATGCCAGCTTCGACCCTTTCGCCGGTCAGTATTAGCTCGGTGAATCCGACTGAGGAGCTTCCAATTAAGTGATTGAAGAGAGGCCCTGTCAAAGTTCCCATGAAGATGTCAATCAGCTCTCTGTCAGTTAAAGGGGGTTGCACCCTACCATCCAGATCTCTCAACTTTTGAGCGTATCCTTTGAAGCTCTCGTTGGAACCCATGGTCATGTTCTGCAATTGCACATGAGTTGGTGCAAGATCAGCATTGTATTGATACTGTTTGTAAAAAGCCATAGCTAAATCTTCCCAGGTGTGGATGTGAGAACTCTCCAATTGATAGAACCACTCGAGTTGTGCCCCTACCAGGCTTTCTTGGAAGAAATGGATCCAAAGCTTTGGATCAGTTGTGTATGGTTGAATCTTGCGGACATAAGACTTTAGATGCATCTTAGGGCAAGAGACTCCATCATACAGGGCCAAGGTAGGGACTTTGAACTTTGGAGGGATGACCAATCCAGAAACTAAACCCATGTCTCCTAAATCCAAGCCAGGTATTTGTTGAATCTCTGTTTACAGTTATTTCTGGTAAACAACCGCTAGTCCTCCAAACTATCAAATAATCTTAATGACTGTTATTTAATCTCTCTGGTAACTTGCAGGATCGACTAGATTGATCCTATGGTGTATTGGTCATTTGGATAATTCTCATTATAGAACTGATATTCATGGTTGGTATTTAGAATGTTGTGTGGGTGTTTAACTTACTTCGATTATTCTATTAAAGATCTAATGACATGATCAAGTAAATGCGTGTGAAACTAAATTGTACGAATAAAGGTTCAATTGTAAAGACATGTAAAACTGCACAAATACAAGTAAATAACTTCGAAGTATAAAAGCATGTAATGTAAAAGATTCTCTGGAATGTAAAAGACTCGAAATATAAAGAAAGCGTTTAAATGCAAGAAATCAGTAAAATGACTTTAAATGAAAAAGGTGTTCGAATGATAAAGGCATGAAGATAAAGGCATGAAATATATAAAAGTTTCTGAGATGTAAAGGATTTGACATGAAAAGAAAACATTTAAATGCAAGACATCAGTAAAAGACTTCGAATGAAAATACTTTAATGTAAAGGCTTTTGAATGATATGGACATGAAGATAGATGAAAGAACTGGAAATGATAAAGAGTTTTATTGAATCATAAACACTTGGTGTTATCATACGTACATTGTTCGAGCATTCGTTCCCTAGCCATGTGGTATTTTGAATGTTTACTGAATTTTTGTACAATAGATATGACACACGAAATCCTAATGCTAAGACTTCTATTTATACTACTTCGACCATAACGGTCTTGCTATAAGATTCTGCCACGTTCAGAACATGCAAAACAATACCCCTCTCTAGCTTCCACGCGTCTTCGAATGCTCCAGCGCATATATTTTAAATTTTGAACATCCCGCTTGCATTTGAATTTCAAATGTTTTGGCACTCTTCGTTTCGAACTCATTTCTTGGACACAGCCTTGTTACCATTTCGAGACTTCTTTGAATATATCCCCGTAACTGTCACTCGAAGCTCAGAGTTTTGACATGCCCATTCGAAGCACTGCTTCTACCATTTCGAAACATGACATCTTGCTTTATTCTAATCGAAACATCCAACTTGCTTCGCTTCGAACAATATCATCAAAATCTTCAGCCAACAAAATGCCCCTTTAAAATATGTATTTCGATTCCTTTGAGAAATACTTATTTTAAACATATACGCAAGATTTTGATGCGACCTTTGAATCATCGTAACATTTATTGCATATGACTCCAATCATGTCAATCATGACGCTTTTCAGATTCCTTAACCGCTTTGAACCATTTCACAGCATGGTGCAGTTACAAAACAATGATTATTATTTAATCACGCCTATTACCAATATTAACTTTTACGCCACCTCCTTCTCAATCCAACCCACGACTCCCACGTATCCCAATCTTACTCAGTGGATGTTTAAACTTCCACACTATAAAAACCCATCAACTTAGTCTTTTGTTTTTCTTCCCACATTCTGAATCTTTTCTTCCTCTCTTCTCACCGAAACCCTAAAACTTCCAACACTCTTCAAACAATGTCTTCTTCAACATCATCTCAACTGAAAAAAGCCTCCAAAAAGAAAGGAAAGAACACAGGAACCATAATGGAAAGCAAGGTTGGAACCTATCAAGGTCAGTCTGTGCTTATTCCCCAGATGATCTCCAAAGAGAAGGAAATGCTCTACGCATCTCAGGTACTAATTCCCACTAACGCCGCTGGCAAGAGGTTAGCTTTAATGGGCCCTCTTACAGTCTTTGAAATCTTAAAAGATACCAGAAATTTTTTCCCTGTTTGTTATAATTTTAAACCTTTGTTTAATAAAATGGATACCCCCAAGACAGGGGAGTCTTCTAATTCGACCACCGTGGAAACTCCAATCATTCCCCCAAAGGACCCTTTTGTGCTAGATTATGTGAAGAGTAACTTCAAACCATTTCGATCCTGCCCCACCTCTGACACAGCCTATCACAACTAGTTTAATAAAGTAGAAGCCAAGAAATCCCAGCAATGGGAAGAATTAGGCATTTACAACTTGATTAAATTATCGAAACCAGGCTTTACCTATAGCCACCCATTATTATTTGCGTCCTTATATTTCTGGGACAGTACCTACAACACCTTCCATCTCCCTGGGGGGATGATTACACCCACCTTTTTTGACATAGCGGCCATTACTGGTTTGTCACCAGTAGGAGAAACCTATATTCCTGACAATGAAGAGCATTCGAGCATTATTGACTTCGAAGTCAAATTAGCCAGCTTTTCAAAGTTCATTAGCCACTATCACACTGAAGGAGACAGTGTGTCAGATGTGGAACACATTGCTTTCCTTACCTTATGGTTATCAAGGTATGTCTTTTGCAGCAGGTCCCTACAGGTAGCCAGCAGGTTTATTCCTCTAGCTAGAGATTTACATGAGAATCGGAGGGTGTGTTTAAGCGAACTGCTACTTGTTGATCTTTACGAAAGTCTAAGATCAGTTGTTTCGAGTTTGAAATCCCACACCTCCAAAAACATCCTGCTAGCTGGCCGCTTCTGGTTACTCCAGTTATGGCTCAATGCCATGTTTGAACCTTCACTATCAACTGCTAATACTATTGTGGAACAAGACCCGGAGATGACAGACAGAATCATTGAAGGTACTAGGCTACGAAGACTTACCCCAAACGATGACAAAGATGACTTCAAAGTTCTCTTCTCAAAATACATAATGATCTTCTCCAAGAGACACAAATTCGAAGAGACCATGGTGCCCTTTGCCTCAAGGACTCATGGACCATCATGGTTCACCATGGCTCTCTCAGAAGCAATCAAAAGCAAAGAAATTCAAGATGTATGGAAAGCCTTTTTGCTTCCCAGATTAATATCCTCACGAATTACTCCTGCTAAGAATCAAATCTTCCTTTTTGCTTATCAACCCAACTTCGTTTCGAGACAATTTGGCTTGTGCCAACTAATCCCTTAACCCCTATTCCAAACAGAAAGTGCCATCACCTCTGGGCGAACCTTCAAAGCAAGAGAAGCAAAACTACAACAGGAACAATATCAAGGCTTCGCCCACTTTGAACTAATACCTTTCGAACCTACACACCTCACAGCAAAGGGTTTTCTGGAATGGTGGACCAAGTTCTATCAATCTTATATGTTCGATACCCTCTCTATTCAACAGAAACTAACTGATGCGTTCGATGTGCAGGTACAATCCAAGAAAGGTATGTTCACTCATGCCAAAGAGATTAGGGCTTTTCAAAATTATTTCGAAACTACTTATGATCCCACACACTTGGAATCCACTGTGCATCAAGCGGCTGAGACCTTGAAGGAAAAATTTAAAGAAAAAATTTCTAAGTTAAAACTTCCTTCAGGGTTGTCACCTGAGGATAGGTATAGGTTGGCATTCGAAATGCATCCACCTAAATTTCCTAGATTACCTACCTCAGAACTGGCTCTGGCTTGGTTTCCTCCATACCCTTGGTGGTTCACTTACAAAGAAATGTTCAAATATCTTCAAAAGAAACCAAAGCCATCTGAGACTGTGACATGGGCTCGACATTGGCTCCACGATTTCCCAGGACATCTTTGCTATGACCTTTCTGCCATGTCGATTAAATATGATCAAGGCGCAGGTGCGAATGCTTGGGAAAATCCCAAATGTTTCTCATTTTCTACATTTTAACTTTTGCCTTAATTGTTTCGATTTTCAGCCATCAGGATAAAGACTGCTGCTTCAAAGTCAAAAGAGGGAAGCGCCTCCCAAACATCTGTCGAAACCATTGATAATGTGACTCTATCCAAACCAACAACAACTGTTGCAACAACAATAATAACACCAGTAATACCCACTGCTCCAACTCCACAGGTAATCAATCAGCCTTGATGTTTCGAATACACTAATGTTTCATGATTTGTACCTAACTTATGTTTAAATCTTTTCAGACTAACAAACTCCCGCCAACCACTCCAAAGAAAAGAAAAACAAACACTACTGGGAAGGATCCCAATGCTGGAGGGAATTCACCAGCTGCTTCGAAGAAGAAGCAGAAGAAGGAAATTTCCAAAAGTGTTGTACCAACTAGTGTCTCTGGACTCGATTCCAGAGATGCTGCTCCCTCAACTAAATCCAAAAATCCACCTTCGACCTCCAACGTAATGTTGGAACATATAGATAGCAACCTCTCTTCTGAGAATCCACAGGTAAATTGAACTCTAATTTTTAACAAAATAATTATTCATTACCTTGGTGCATGCTCTTAATATTCTTTGCCTCTGTAGGACATTTTGAATCCAGCTCTTACCACTTCGACTTCTCCATCGAAAACTGCTGCTCCCATCAACTCTTCTCCTCAAGGGGACTCCAGCAACCTGGTGCAGAACAAAGGGTCCTCCAATATGACGGTTCTGACTGGGGCTTCAGAGCAGCAAGATGACCAGAGCACTTCTCCCCCTCTAAAAGAAACAAATGAAGCAACGCTTCATGAATCTGCAGAGACTTTACAAAAGACTTCTCTTCAAAAGTCCCCTCTTGAAACCCTTCAAGAGAATCCAAAGGACGCTCACGCTGAAGGAGAGAAAGCTGATTCTGATCAAGGAAACGAAGAATCTGCAGAGGAAGGGTCTGAGGAAGAAGATGCCAACGATGGTTCGACTGCTGGAACAGAGTCAGATGCAAATAGCAGTGAGAACGAAGATATCGAAGTGGTGGATCTGGTTGATAATGAGGAAGGCAATGAGCAGGAAACGAGTGAAGGTGACGGTGGCGCGACCAATGAACCCATGGAAGTCGAAATGGATGTGACTCCCTTGCGCGTGGAACTCCCTCAACCGTCTCTATCCCGAATGACTGAAGAGGAGCTTGCTCTCCTAAGACGAAATGACCCAATTGGGTACATGAAGGCGAAGCTAGCTCAAAGGGATATTCCACCTGCTAGGGCTGGTACAAGTTCGACTAGCAATCCGTTGCCCACAAATGATAGAATTGTACTTCTTAACAGGATTAGGAGAACAATTCTTGATGTGGATTTGTTCGAAGTGCTCAAACAGGATAGCACAGCTTGCTACACTATGAAGGAGCTACTTACAAAAGTCAACCTCGCTACCTGCTCTTTGCCAGTCAGCACTATCTTGTTCGATCTTCAATCTCTGCTAGACAACGTGACTGGGTGCCTTCTCCAAGATGAATTTTCTACCAGAAAGATCCAAGAAAAACGAACTGCAATGGATGCTGCTTATGAGCATGCTTCGAAACTCTCTCAAGAAGCTGAGGATCAAGCCATGCATCTAAAGCAAGCAAAAACTGACTATGAAGCTCGAGCTGAGTCCATCCTTCTATGGGAAAGGCAAATTCAGGAACTTCAACAGAAGGTTAAGGAGGCTCAAGAACAACAATTAGCCTACGAAACCAATACTGCTGGCAACCAATTCGAAGAGCTCCTCAACAAAGGACTTGCAGAAATGGAAACCGCAGAACAACTCAAGGGAGAAGTGGCTACCTTAGAGGGAGCAAGACGTTTTACTCAACAAAGGCTTGAGTCTTTTCGAAGTACCTTTAACAGATTGAAGAATAATGTCTATTTTTAAATCTTAGTGTTGATTAGTTTTGAAATTTGGTTTTTTGTATGTAATATCCGAACAACGCCATTTTGGCAATCCCATATTACCATTTTGGCATTTTTATGATATTTTGATTACGTTGTTATTATTCGAATCTCCTGCAGGCGTGGCTTATATTTCTTTAAATATTTCCCATTAACCTTTAGGACACGTTTATCATCCATCAATTCTTCGATTTCATATGCATTGTTTGAAAATATCTTTATTATTCGAAAAGGTCCTTCCCAATGAGGTGACCATTTACCTAACGTTTTATTTTTCTTGTCCATGGGCAATATGACTTTCCAGACTAAGTCATTAATAGTGAATGCTTTTCCTTTCACCCTTTTGTTATATGCCCTGGCCACCCTTTCCTTTTGTCTCATCAGGATTTCCAATGCATGCAATCTAACTTCGTCCAACTCAACTAACTCATTCATCATCATCTCCCAATATAATGCAGCTGGAATTTCGTTTTGTCTTTGAATTCGAACTGATTGTAGATGAATTTCTACTGGCAGAACTGCATCATGACCAAACGTGAGTTGGAAAGGTGTGGTGTTAGTAGCTTCTTTAGGAGATGTTCTACAGCCCCATAGTATTTGGTCCAAAGTTTTGTGCCAGTTCCTTGGCTTTTTACCAATATGTTTCTTGATTAACCCTATTATCACTTTATTAGCTGCTTCGACCTGACCATTTGCTTGAGCATAATATGGCGTTGATGTTAGTAATTTAAACCCCATCTCTTAAGCAAATTCTTGCATCTTCCTACCAGTAAACACAGAACCTTGGTCTGTGGTTATGCTCTCTGGAAATCCGAACCTATAGATAATTTGTTTCTGTATGAACTCAATAATAGCATTTTGATCAGCAACCATTAATGGTATTGCTTCGATCCACTTGGTAAAATAATCTATTCCTACCAAGATATATTTATGTCCTTTAGACGAAGCAGGATTTATTTCTCCTATTAAATCCAATGCCCATCCTCTAAAGGGCCATGGTTTAATGATTGAATGCAACTCACTTGCAGGGGCATGTTGAATCCCTGCATGCTTCTGGCATTCTTCACACCCTTTAGCAAAGTCTATACAATCTTTGAGCATACTGGGCCAATACATGCCATATCGAAATAACAACCATTTCATTTTATGACCTGCTTGATGTGCCCCACATGCCCCATTGTGGACTTCTGACAATGCTAAGTATGCCTCACTTTCTCCTAGGCATTTCAGTAATACGCCTTCTTGGGTCTTTTTGAACAATTCGTTTCCCATAAGGACATATGACAATGCTCTATATTTTATCTTCCTATCAACATTCAGAGTTGGATTTGTTAAATAACTCACAAGTGGACTTCGCCAATCTGCATCTGATAAGGTGTCTATGGCTAGTATTTTGAATCCCTGTTTCTCAGCATAACCCAATTTCATACTCTCTAGATCTGATGGTATGAATCTAGTAGCCATAACTCTACCTCTTAATTCGACCAGATCCTCAAAGTTTTTGGCAGAAACTTTATAACCTGAAGCCAACTGTGCTAAGTCATTTGATTCTTGGTTTTCTATTCTTGGTATATGTTGAATATCCATGTATTCAAATTTTCTAAGTAGCCTGTTAACTATGACGAAGTATATCATCAGATTTTCCTTTATGCATTTATACTCCTTTGTTACTTGCTTGACTACTATCTCTGAGTCTCCTTTAATTCCAACTCTAGTTGCCCCCAATTCCAACAAAGCTTCAAGTCCAACAATAAGCGCTTCGTACTCAGCTTCGTTGTTCAAGCAACGAGGACCATCTAATTTATACTTGAATTTTGTTGGAATTCCTTCAGGAGAAATTATAAGGACTCCAACACCACTACCATTCATGTGGGTCGAACCATCAAAGTATAATTTCCATGGTTGCATTTCAACATAACTCATGACAGTCTGTTCAACCAATGAATGGTCCACAATGAAATCAGAAATCACTTGGCCTTTCACAGCTTTTAAAGGCATGAAAGTCAAATAATATTCTGTTAAGGCTAAAGCCCATTTACCAACTCTGCTATGCATTATTGGTTTCGAAAGCATGTGTTTAATAACATCGAAATGAGATGAAACATAAACATCAACATGCTTTATATAATACTTAAGTTTCATACAAGAAAAGTACAAACAGAGACATAGCTTTTCTAAATTGCTATATCTAGTCTCTGCATCATTCAATACTCTACTTAAATAGTATATGGCTCTTTCGATGCCATTGCTATCTTCTTGTGCTAACATACTACCTATACTAACTTCAGAGGCAGATATGTACAATCTCATGGGCTTTCCCCATGAAGGTGGAGACAAGATGGGAGGCTGAGAGAGAGATCTTTTTATCTTGTCAAATGCCTCCTGACGGGCTTCGTTCCACTCGAAGGCTTGGCCTTGCTTCAAACGAAGCAATGGAGAGAAAGCTTGGGTTCTTCCACTCAGATTCGAAATGAACCTTCTGAGAAAGTTAATCTTCCCTAGCAAAGATTACAGCTCCCTTTTTGACGTAGGTGCTTTCGTCTCCATTATGGCTTTGATTTTATTCTGGTTGATCTCAATTCCTTTTTTATGAACCACAAAGCCAAGGAAATCTCCAGCCTGCACAAAAAATGCACATTTAAGGGGGTTCATCTTTAAGCCATGTTTTCTCATTCGTTCGAATGATTGGCTCAAATGATGCAAATGGGTTTCTGCAGATATAGATTTGATGACTATATCATCAATATACACCTGCATAAAAGTTTCAATGAAATCATGGAAAATCGAATTCATTGCCCTTTGATAAGTTGCCCCAACATTTTTTAAACCAAAAGGCATCACCACCCATTCGTAGGTGCCTAAAGCTCCTGGGCAACGAAATGCTGTCTTGGCAACGTCTTCTTCAGCAATAAAAATCTGATTGTAACCAGAGTATCCATCTAGCATACTCAAATATTCGAATCCTGCAGCAGAGTCTACTAACATTTCTGCCACAGGCATGGAGTACTCATCTTTAGGGGTTGCAGTATTTAAATCCCTAAAATCTATACAGATTCTCAGAGAACCATTTTTCTTAATAACAGGCACTATATTTGCTAACCATTCAACATACCTCGTGGTTCTGATGAATCTGCAACGCAACAACCTTTCGATCTCAGCTTTGATCTTTGTGAGAACCGCTGGTGCGAATCTTCTAGGAGTTTGCTTGATGGGCTTCTTGCCATCCTTGATTGGAAGTTTATGTTCCACTAACTCCCTCTTTAAACCAGGCATTTCGTCATAATCCCACGCGAAGCAATCTTTGTTTTTCTTTAGGACTTCGATCACTTCCTGCTTGAGGCCTGGGTTAAGTTTTGCGCTTATGTAGGTTATTCTTTTCGTGTTCTCATCCCCTAAGTTCACTTCTTCGAGTGGATCCTGCGCCAACATTTTAGCACCTGAGTCTATGGGGTCCCTCTCGAAGCCTAAGGGTTCTTTATCATAGATGGCGTCCAGCCTTTGATCTATTTCAAGTTCTTCAAAGGGTGAGCCTTTCGAGCTACCCCCATTTATTTCGTTCATCTTTACAGCTAGTTTATTCATTTCAGCCTCTAAGGCCGCCTTTGATTCGTTCTCAGCCATATAGGCCGAAATCCTTTCGAAAAAGGAGGACTCAGTCATGAGCAAGGTTGTCGAATTCCCAGCCTGCTGGCCGTCTTTGCATAGTACCTTCGATTCCTTCATCTTCACTGATTATTCTTCTATCCCAATATATGCCATCATGGCGAAGGGTCATATAATAGTGTGCGTTCCTGGTTTCGTTGATTTCATCATTTGGGACACAAGGAGCAATCTTTGCCAGATGTTTGTCATAATTCCTCTTGTCAACTAAGTTGACTGCTGACATGAAGTAACTCTGGTCCGCTTCAATGTTTTCCACGATCCCATCTTCTCTCCATAAAAATAATCGCTGGTGCATTGACGAAGGAACTGCTCCTACGCCATGGATCCACTCCCTTCCCAGCAATAAGTTGTAGTTGGCCTTGGCTTCGATCACCATGAACATGGTGGGCCTACAGCTTGAGCCTATCGTCAAGTCCAATTGAACCACCCCCAGTGTTTTGCCTACTTTCCCTTCATAATTGGATAGAACCATGTTGGTGTGGTTTGATGTCTCCTTCGCGTATTTCTAACCTTTTCAGCATGAAATGGGGTATTAAGTTAACTGCAGCGCCCCCATCCACTAGAACCTTGTTTACGCCATGGGCACCAACCTTTGCCTGAATAAATAATGGCTTCAGATGATTTTTCATAACTGGTTCTGGACGCTCGAAGAATGCATTCTGCTCCTCGACAGCTCCATTATCCAGCACGTAGTAACACACAGGCCTATGCTTCATCAGATCTATGGTATCTTCTTCCTCATACTCTTCGATTTCAGTTTCCTGTCCAAACTCACAAGGAAGTACAGATACCACATTGCAATTGATATCGAGCGAAGACTCCCCCTCTGATTCGAAGTTATCCGTTAGCATATCTTCGTCTTCTTCTGGACCTGGAGTGTATTCCTTTGATTCATTTGGTTGTACTTCAGAGAAGAGTCTCCTACTAACTGGGGGTTTGTCTTCAATTTGATTTTTTGGTGTGGGTTTGTTGGTGCTAGATTCACCTTGGTTTTTTATTGAAGTTGCTCCTTTATTTGCCACAGCTTCCCTTTCAGCCTTTCGAATTCTCTGTTGCCTTCGCCATTGAGATCTTGACATGGGGTTTCTACCTTTGTAGTTCTCTAACCTCACTTCTTCCCTTTTCGCTATGTTGAATTGCCTTCTATATGTCATAGCATGGCGTGTCTTTCGCTCATTGTTTCTCCATTTGTCTTTGCCTTTGTCAGTTCTGACTTGCAGCCATTTGTCTGTTGGCACTTCAGCAGGAATTTTGAACGTCACTCTTCGAGCGCCCTTGGGATGAGTACTATCAGGCCTTCGTTGATTGATTTTGCTATCAAAACGTGGGCCCATCTGAACAGTCTCTTGGTGGTTCCAGCAAGGGGCGAAAGGGATTGTTTCGAAGGCTCTGGCCATGCTTTGATCATACACAGCAGAACACCTTGGGCATATCAAGCATTTGGTTGCCCCTTTGTAGCAGCGAAGCACAAATTCCAACAAACTTTCTCCAGCTTTAGGATAACACCTGAATAACTGGTTATTCTGGCGCCAATTGATGCCAGTTCGTGCCCTTTGTACCCTCTCGAAGTTTGCAGCAATTCTCGGGTTGCAAAGGATGCTGCACCTAGGGCATAATATCATTCCCGTATCTCCTTTGTGGCACATCATGAGGTAATCCTTAAGACTAGCATCCCCAGCGTAATTATCCTCCATTTTATACTTTTCTTTTTCTAAGTATCTCTCCACCTCCTCCATTTCAGAACGAGGTCTCTCCATATCCACCATGTTTACATCAACATCCTCCCCCTTAGTGTCATCATCTCCCCATCCTGTAGGTTTTATATCTTCAATTTGGATCTTTGAACTCTCTGGGGCAGAATATTTGACCAAGTAGTCAAACTTTCCACTGGGCTCCCCTAAAGTATCCCATATTTCTTTCTGAGGGGAGGTTGGCTTCGTGATCTGGACTTTCTCCAATTCTAGCCTCAGGCCTTCAGTAACCTGTGTCAACTCTTGCTTTTGGTTTTCCTGGCCTTCAGTAGCCTGGATTTCTTTTGCAACAGCTAAAGATGCTGCTTCGATCGAAGTCTCTGGTTGCTTGTGGACGTCTTCAGTGACCCCCTTGTTGACTTCGACTAACACCCAACTTTCATTTTCAGTACCTTTCTCTCCTATTGGAGCTTCATTTTGATCTGCTTCCACCATGTTAATTTCCCCAATGCATGCAGGCTCGGAGTAATTGGTGTCTGCAATATCCAAAGGATCTTCATCTACTTTCATTTTTGCTTTATCAGCGAACTTCAGTCTGCCATGTTTAATTGCATTCTGAATTAGGTCCCTGAAAAGAAAACATTGTGAGGTTTTGTGGCCTAGGAAACTATGATACTTGCAAAATCCTCTTTTCTTCCTTTGATCTAAAGGAGGTATTTTGACATTTGATGGCACAATGAGTTGGCCATCTTTGACAAGTAAATCAAAAATCTCGTCACACTTAGTTACATCGAAGGTATAAACCTTCTTTGGGAATTTGTCACTTTTCTCATTTTCAACAATTTCTTCCCCTTTTGTGGGAACTAATAATTTGCAGGAGTAAGGTGGTGCCTGTTTTAATTCAGCGAGGTCGATTTCGACCTCTTCGAATTCGAATTCAGGATAATCTTCTGTTTCCTCAGTTCCAACATAGGAGACCCTTTCCTTCTTGTTATTTTTAAAAACTCTGGCCTTTTCGGCCTTTAGCCTTTCGATCTGTCGAACCCTATCGGCTAATTGAGCCATATCCCTCAAGTATTGAGTGTCTAATTTCTTTCGAATAGAGTAATCCAAGCCGCCAGTAGCCATTTCGACTAACTCATGTTCAGGAACTACTGTAAAGCATCTAGATTTCAAGAGCCTGAATCTATTCAGATAATCATCTATGGGTTCAGTAAACTTCCTCTTGACACTGGCTAGTTTCTTCAGACTTATTTTTGATTGCCCCATGTAGAACTGTTCATGGAATAATCTCTCAAAAAGAGCCCAAGTATCAATGGACCCAGGAGGCAAAGTGGTGAACCATGTGAAAGCGTTCTTAGTCAGGGAACTTCGGAAATATTTGATCCTAAGGTCTTCATTATTGGCTATATCTCCTGCTTCAGTTAGATACCTGGCTATGTGTTCGTCTGTTGATTCATTGGTATCCCCAGCAAACTTTGTAAACTTAGGGACTTTATATCCCCTTGGTAAATCAGTGTGCATTATGTAATCTAATATAGGAGAGGCATAATTTGGCCTTCTAATTCCTGTGTTGAGGCCATTCTGGGCCATGATTCTCTCTATCATGGTGGTTAAATTATTTTCTGCCAAGATGTTATCGTTTCGAATTCTGTGAACGACTACATCAGCATCTTGATTTCGACCCACCATGACAACTCCTCTAGGTTGTTCTTCCCGAAACTCTGGGACTTCTAGCCTTTTGACCCTTGCCCCTGGTTCCATAATTTCCCTTTGTGGGCCTTGAATCATTGGGGCTTCCAACCTTGGTGCCCTTGCCCCCAAATTAACCTCCTCTCTGGCTGGTCTATAGGGTGGGTTGTTAGCAAGTTGTTCTATAATAGGTACGTTTGCTCGAACTCCCGCCTGATTTTGCCTACGCCTTTCTGGGGGAGCAAAAAAATCTGCTATTCGACTCATGTTATCTGCGTTTTCTCTGTTTGTCACAGTTACATTTTGTACTATTGGGGCAAAGATTTCCTGCATAGTTTGTGCTAACACTCCTATCATATTATGGTTACTGTCATCCATTAATTGCCTAAAGGCCAACTGATTTTCTGTGGTTAAGATAGGCATCACGCTATAACCCACTAACCCTTGGTTATTTGTCATAAACTGATTTTCCCCAGACCCAGACCCTAATTGTGGTGATGAATTCGATGTGGAATTGTGTAAGCCTGCCATAAAAGATGTTGGCATTCCATAAGAGGAATTTCTGGTTCTGTTACCATCGAAACCAGGTGGTCTAGTTAGTGGGGTGGCGAAATGGATTTGTGTCCCTGGTGGTGGGACAAATCCCCCAGGATAACCAATGGTTCCAGTATTTCCTAGGATCGAACTGTTAGTTGATATGCCACTTGTTCCATTAGTGGCTACATTACTGGTAGAAGATGCAACAGACTGTGCGTTCAAAGGGATCACATTAGATGTTCCCATCGAGGCGGAGATATTAGTGCCTGTTGTATGTGGGATATTTTGTTCCCCTTGTTGATTGTCAGAATTAGACATCTTGTTTAAACGTTTTCTTCTAGGTAAGGGTTGGTTGCTATTGATTATTCTACCACTTCTAAGGTTCATATAACAACAAACTTATCACTCAGAAAGTATTTCTACAATGGTTATGTCTCAACAAATTTTTACTTTGTTCTAAATTTCGTAATGACCAATGACGCGTCCCACCGGGTGTGCCAATTTGTTTACAGTTATTTCTGGTAAACAACCGCTAGTCCTCCAAACTATCAAATAATATTAATGACTGTTATTTAATCTCTCTGGTAACTTGCATGATCGACTAGATTGATCCTATGGTGTATTGGTCATTTGGATAATTCTCATTATAGAACTGATATTCATGGTTGGTATTTAGAATGTTGTGTGGGTGTTTAACTTACTTCGATATTCTATTAAAGATCTAATGACATGATCAAGTAAATGCGTGTGAAACTAAATTGCATGAATAAAGGTTCAATTGTAAAGACATGTAAAACTGCACAAATACAAGTAAATAACTTCGAAGTATAAAAGCATGTAATGTAAAAGATTCTCTGGAATGTAAAAGACTCGAAATATAAAGAAAGCGTTTAAATGCAAGAAATCAGTAAAATGACTTTAAATGAAAAAGGTGTTCAAATGATAAAGGCATGAAGATAAAGGCATGAAATATACAAAAGTTTCTGAGATGTAAAGGATTTGACATGAAAAGAAAACATTTAAATGCAAGACATCAGTAAAAGACTTCGAATGAAAATACTTTAATGTAAAGGCTTTTGAATGATATGGACATGAAGATAGATGAAAGAACTGGAAATGATAAAGAGTTTTATTGAATCATAAACACTTGGTGTTATCATACATACATTGTTCGAGCATTTGTTTCCCTAGCCATGTGGTATTTTGAATGTTTACTGAATTTTTGTACAATAGATATGACACACGAAATCCTAATGCTAAGACTTCTATTTATACTACTTCGACCATAACGGTCTTGCTATAAGATTCTGCCACGTTCAGAACATGCAAAGCAATGCCCCTCTCTAGCTTCCACGCGTCTTCGAATGCTCCAGCGCATATATTTTAAATTTCGAACATCCCGCTTGCGTTTGAATTTCAAATGTTTTGGCACTCTTCGTTTCGAACTCATTTCTTGGACACAACCTTGTTACCATTTCGAGACTTCTTTGAATATATCCCCGTAACTGTCACTCGAAGCTCAGAGTTTTGACATGCCCATTTGAAGCACTGCTTCTACCATTTCAAAACATGACATCTTGCTTTATTCCAATCGAAACATCCAACTTGCTTCGCTTCGAACAATATCATCAAAATCTTCAGCCAACAATCTCCATAGCATTGAGGTGATCCTCCAACTGTTTGTACTTGTCATCAGCGGGAGGATATTATTCCTCGGAGTAGTCAGCTTCATCAATCTCCAAATTGTGGTCTTCTTCAAGACTGGCCCCTATGTTGGGTGGAGTTGAAAGATCCAGGGTTTTAGGTCTTCTTTTCAGGATGCTCGTTGCCTTCTTGGACTTCTTCTTCTTGTCTTTGAGAAGGAGAGCCTTCAGATCCTCTTTCCCTTTACCCATAGCCAGAAGCATTTGTTGGAATTGAGCGTTTTGAGCTTGGAGATCTTTCACCGTTTGTTCCATCTTACTGAAATAAACAGTAGGAGGATAAGGAGACCTGTAAAGGAAAGAACTGTTATGATGCAATGCATGATATGTGGATGCATGTTTTCAAGGATCTCTCGGGGTAAACACAAGAAAATGTTAGAGGTTGAACTTTGATCAACATCTTTGATTGGAGAACTTTATATCAGTGGATGTCTTTCCACGAGAATCAAGTTCACCATGTCAAGTGGGTCATAGCCCCTGATTCAAGTTGTTGCACTTGATCTTTGATGGTATTTGATTAGAGGAGAAACCTCTTGCCCCTTGGTAGACGTCTGGTTCAACGTGACCCTGCATCAAAAGACCCTCGAGATCCTTGAAATGGTTATTGAAAATGCTATGATATGATGTTATGGTGTTATGTACATGTATGGAAAAGCAAGTAAGTGTATATACAGGTAATCATATTCACACAAAGCAAACAAGTCCTTAGGTTTAGGCTTGCATGGGGTTTGTAGGTAAGTACCCTCTTGAAGTTAGTTGGCTCATCCTGTCCTAAAATAAAAACCGGGTTCTAAGAAGCTCAATATCACTGGATTATTTTCCGTGTTCATTGTTTTGGTTTAGCCACTTAACTGGCGACCAAAATATTCCAAGAAAACAATCTTCAATGAGTGTAGTATCGAGTATCTACCAACTTCGGACTGCACCAAAGTCGGTCATCTCACTACCCCTAAAAAGGCTAAGATGGTCAAGTAAGGTTCTAGAGTTCGTTAGTGCTTCATGACATCGCTCAGCGGCCCCGTATTCTCCTTGACTACTCAAGGGCTACCGGTACTCACAAATATGTCACACTAACATAGCTTACTGCTTCAACCATGTCGGTATACCCCGCACAGTTCCCTCACAGTTTTATTGCTATTTACCTAAAAAGGTGCCCCCAAATCCGGGTGTAGGATTTACAACAAACCCAAACAAGGACCCAAAAAGTAAAGCAATCAAAGCAAGTATGTAAAGGTGATCTAAACCCTAAGGTAACCCCACTTTTAGAAATTTCCCCAGCAGAGTCTCCAGTTCTGTGATACGGTGGGAGAACTGACTTGAGGTTTTGCATTTGTATTCGCACTTGTTCGGTTTAGCAAGAGTCGCCACCGACTTTTTATTTTATCCTAAAGGAAAGGTTAAAAAGCACAGGAAAAACCTTTGAGATGTTTTTGTGGGTTCGGGGGGTAGATTATGAAAAGGGAAGGTGCTAGCACCCTTTTCATCCATGGTTATCCATGGGCTCTTAGTTACTTGTTTTAGATCACTTGCCTTGATTTTAAATTGTTTGAAATGGTGCTTTGTGTGTGTGGTTTTGAAAATGTTTTGAAAAAGATGCCTTGTCTAGGCAACCATTGTAACAATTCTTTACTCGAATGTTTTACAAAGGTGTTTGTCTTTTTGAAAAGATGTTTCAATGTTTTTGAAAGTTGTTTTGAAAGTTGTGTTGTGGAGTGTGTTTTGAAAGTAGGCAAGTGTGTTTTGCAAGTTTGATCAAGTAACTAAGAGTTGTCTACCCCTAAATTTACTCAAAGATTTTTCTCATGTTTTAACCCTTTTAATAGTGTTGTTTCACCATTGTATTTGGTGAACAACCTTGTGTTAGGATGTTAACGGGACAGGCGCAAGTCATCGTTTAGACCATGAATGCAATAGTGTCAAGTATTTTGGCAATTTGCTTGAGGTACTACGATCATTTTGTTTAGGCAACTTCGAAAGCGTCATCGAGGGACTATGATCATTTGATTTGTTTTTGTTTTGCCAAAGTATTCGACATGCAAACATGGCCCATTTTTTAAGGCAACAAGTGGAGGAACCCTAGGGGTGCAAGTGTGAATTGTGTATTGATTGTCATGCATTTATCTTGTATTAGGTTATCTAGCGGTTGATTTTGAATCTTCGCATACAAACCCTAATTACTATACAGTATATAGAAAGCGATAAATTGCGGGAATTTAAAGTCTAAGCTATTACAAATAAGTATTCGAGGATGGGGGTACAAATATTTACAAATGGGGATGAGTCTTATCAGGATAGTAGTGTCCAAATAATATTTACAACCAAATTGAATCGTCATATTCTCAATGTAAAATATAGCAAAGTATAAGAATCAAAGAGAAATAAAAGTATTTGCAATGTATGTGATTATTTACAAATGATGCAAATATTAACCTAATGTATTTATTAAGTATTAATATTATTTTTTTGTTTTTTTTGTTAATGATATAAACAAAAAGTTCTTTAAAGAAAGAAATATTAAATCTTAAAAATTTCTATTTTTTAGGTATTTTGGTTAATGTTATATAAACAAAAGTTTTAATTTAAAAAAAAAAAGAGATATTTAACTTAATAAAATCTATTTTTATGTATTTCAAGTGTAATAAAAAATAAAAAAAAGTATTGTTAGTAAAAAGGTAATTAGTATATTTTTTGTTATGAATTAGGAAATAAGTTATAAAAAAAGAAAATAAGGTGATAAAGAAAATATTGACTTGTAAACCTAAAAAATAAAAAGGAAATAAATGGGCTTAGGCATTATGTACATGGCAGGCCCAAATAGAAAACAAATGCTGCTTGAAACAACAAAAAAGGGGGTGTGTTCCAGATTTGTTGGGCTTAACATTTTTGTGGGGCAGAGGCCCAAAACGTGTTACAAAATTTGTAGGGGTTTCACTTTGTTTGTTTTAGATTTAGGGTTTACAGCGTTTTTGTGAGCGGCGCTGCTTCTCCACCTTTCTTCTTCGTTGTCCTCTTCATCTTTCTCGTTCTCGCTCTCAAACAAGAGCCATTGATGCTCCTCCAACCGCCTCCGTTGCCAGAGCGCCACCGTCCATCTCCCTCTTTCCATGGTTGAGCAAGGCAGTGATGAGAAGGTATATGATTTCTGTCTTAACGCGTTTTTTAGGGTTTCAGTTCATGCATGCTTCATTTTTGTATGTCCTGATCTTTATGTTATTTGATGTTTGTGTGAGGTGTTAGAGAGAAGAGATGAGTTACTACCTTTGGAGAGGAGACGGAGGAGGACGACGGCGCGTCTCAGGTGGCTGAGGCGTGGGGACCGGTGATGAGGCTTGTTGACTCCCTGGTATTTGTATCTTGCTTTCCTCTGTGGTTTTATGATGATAGTTTTCTGAAAACCCTAGCTTAAGTGCTTCTTTTCCTCTTCTGATCGCTTGCCTCTGTGATGCTTTCTTCTGAGTTGTTTTCTGGCTTGTTGATATTGAAATGTTGATGTTGTTCTTTGATGAACTTTGTTGTTCTTTTACAATGATGATAATGTTTGAATCTGAGTTTGTTCCTGGGTTTGCTTTGAGTTTGAGATGCTTGGACTTGCTTGAATTTTGATTGCTTGCTTCAGAGTTGTTGATATGCTAACCCTATGATGAACATATTCTGAGGGCTTTGTTGGTGTTTAGGCTTTGGCTATGTTGTTGGTTTGAAGCAGACTTGAATGTTTTAATGCAGTTTTGAGGCCACTTCTGGTTTTTGTGTATTGGTACAGGCTTGTTTGAACCAAGATTTTTTTGAGTTTTGCTATTTGATTTAGGCAAGCTGAAGGCTTTAATAGGTTTAAAGGCAGGCTTGAATGCTGTATAGTTTTTGACAGGCTTGTGAGTTTTAGCAGGCTTGAGGTGTTATGTGTTTTATGCAGGCCTGCTTATGTTCTCAACATAGGTTTGAGGTTACAGGCTTGCTGTTGTTTGCTTCTGGTTTTAGGCTTATTGTCACACAGGTTTTTTGATTTGTGTTGAAACAGGTTGTTCTGGCTCCTTTGACAATTCTGATCTCTTTGTTTTATATCTATTTGTCTTTAAGCCTGCAAACTGTAAGCCTCCCTACTTCTCTCTCTCTTTCTCTTTCCACAGAAAAGTAAGCATATTATATTTCTTAGAGTGTACTTATTTTCTGAAAAAGTGCTTGGCCTGGAAAATGATGATAATATATGCTTGCAATGTTAGCTTTCCTCTGCATTTTGTACTTATCTCCCAGATTTTCTGCATTGCTTTGATATCTTGTTAACAGCCTTTTGACAGTTTGACAGCTTTGTTGACATTTTGAACAATGCAATTTGGTTTTGTTTTGGCATTTCAGTTTGGTTTGCCTTTTCAGTTTGCAATTTAATTTGAAACTTGTTCAGCTTAGTTTGTCACTTTGAACTGTGCAGCTTGCTTGCCCATTTTGACAATGTAATTTATGCAGCTTTATGCATTTGTTTAATATGCTGCCTTGTTCCTTTTTTTTTATTTAGCTTGCAAGATAATTTTCTTTCCCTCTTTGTGAACCAAGAGTCTTCTTGCGATTTGCAGAGAGGGTGAACAAACTGATTCCGGCCAACACTTTTAATGATGAGTTTTTATGATTAACTGTCTGAAAATGCCTTTAATTTATCTGTACTGATTTCTTTCTTTTTTGTCTTTGCAGATAAATATCAGTTGAGCAATGGGGAGCAGCAGTAGAAGATGAAGACTTAGGATAGATTTAATTTATTTTTAATCATTGTAATAATATTATTGTAAACAACTGTAAATAAATTCACAGTGTTCAAATAATATTTGTAACAAACAATTAAAAATGAATAAAAATCTTTCTTTGTCAGTTAATTCTTTAATTCTTCTGCATTTAATTATTTAAGTTTCTTGAATTAAAATAACTGGAAGTAAATCCCAATTATTCTAACTTAGATAAAATAAATAATTAATAAACGTCTGACATTCCGAATAACCAAAAGCATTGCACAGTTAAACAAACAAACGTCCATATGTCCTTTATCTCACTGATCAAACCTAAACTTCAAACTCTCAATCAGAAGCTTCAACCCATGTCCCAGAGTCAGTTGAAAATAACTGTAGAATTAATTCCTTCTGAGAATACGCGCGTAAACCCTAATTCTTGATTTATTGTCAAAGGAGCGTCCGCCTGATCAAACCCTGAGTCAAACTCAACCAAAATAATAACAACCCTGATAATCTGTTTGACTGATTCAAAAGTCAATGGAAACCCTAATTTTGTCTGACTGATGAGAAAAGTCTGTTTGACTGATTCTTAACCCAATCTAAAAAAATCAGGAAAAGCCCGAAGCTGTTATTTCTTGTGAAAAAGAGAGGTCAAATTTTGGGGTACAACACTTTGCATTGAAGCTTACTAATATTTGAGCTAAACCTTCATCCAAACACTTTTTATTCATCAATTCTCTACATCCAAGCTTGGGAAATTAGTTCTTGGGGATGAATTGAAGCAAATTCTTGAAGTTGTTTTGATAATTCTCTAGATCTACCTTTGGTAAGTTGGATTATTCATCTTTCACAATGTGATCTCTTGTTGATCTTGGGTTTGATTCATTGAGCATTATTTTGTGATTCCATTGGTGTTATGTTCTCATAATTTGATGGAATTTTCGTGCTCAATTAAATTCATGATCATAAGGTGTTTGATGGGAAGTTTGAACAAGAATTTGGCCTTTTGAAATGCTGATTTTCTGATTTTAACAGGGTGCAATCGATTGTTGTAATAGTGCAATCAATTGTCGCAGCAAAATTTCACATTTTTTTGGAAAAAAAACACTGATGCAATCGATTGCATCAGTAGTGAAATCGATTGTAACAGAACAAAAATTCATTTTTGCCTTGTTTTGGGGATGTTTTGATCCATCTCTCTTTTCAATCACTCATTTTGATTGTTGATTTAGATTGCAATTTTAAATGTCCAATTTCTCTTTAAATTCAGTGGACTTTGGGTGTAGATGAAGTTGGATAAATTTTCATCAATTCAAATCTACCAAAGAGTGAATTATCTAATTCATTTTTGGTGCTTTGGATTAATGATATGTTTAGTACTTTAATCCATCGATATGAGTGATTGAATTTAAAGATGAAAGAAATTTGAGACAGTGATCCAAATTAGCTTATCATTCCCCTCCCTCTTCATCTTATCCCTTTCTTTTTTATTTATGCTACATGTTATGGGATGATGATCTTTATATCATTTATCCAAACATGAAGTACATAGATTGCTATTGACCGGCCTCAAAATAGGTGTGACTTCTACATAAGTCCACTTACGATTGCTTAACATAGCGCTAAATTTCGTCCCGACTTGAGAAAATGATCATTCATGGCCCAAACCTATGTTTGCAAGCCCAAGTATGTTAATTTGAATCCTTTGGTCCAATAACCTTGAGATTCATTGTTAGGAGGCTTTGGTTCTACCAATCCTCCAATGGATCTTCATCAATTTTGGTCAACGTGGATCACTTAAACATCATTGATCATTAAATGTTACCTTGAGGATTCTTAAATGGATGATATACTTGACAAAAAAAAAATGCAACTTGTTGTTGAGAGGATTTGGTTCCACTAATCCTCTAATGAGTTCCAAATACAAGTTTCAAGATGGCCATCCAACTAACCATTAACTTCTAACAATTGACTTTATTTTATGCATTTATTTTTATGCTTTTACTTTATACACCATTTACTTTAGCATTTGCATTTCATGCTATTTTCATCTTTGCTCACTTGAGTATTTACTTTTATGCCATTTTTATTTTGCTCACTTGAGCTTTTCTTTTCCTTTTTAAGATACTTAATAATCAACATGAACCATAAAAAACATTAATGATACTTGGACTACTTGGTTACTATCCTTGGCATTGTGGAGTATTGGACTTCTTGGACTTAGGAATAGAGACCTTGACCTATGTTGGAGACCTTGTGACCTTAATTGATATTTTGTTTGGAGTTCTTGAGATTTACCTTAAGACATTAGGTTGTTTGTTTATTTTGTGTGCATGTTATTGTGATTACATACTTTGTTTATAATCTGGAATTCATTTGTATACAACCGTTACTCTGCCCAATTTTTGTGAAGACTTAATGCAATTAAAGCTTGGTTTTCTCAAGAGGTTTAGTATTCTTGCTTGGTTTCAATCCAAAGAATGAGAATTCTATCTTGACTCATAATGTCAAGTATTGGCTTCTTGTTGGTTATATGGTTCTCTTCCTTAGCTTTTACCTTATGCTTTAGGATAGTCCCTTCATCTCCTCCCATCATTCTTTAATTTTCAAAATCTTCTCATCTTTTTTCAAAATCTTCTTGGTTTATAAACTCAAACCGCTTTCATAATAAACCTCAACTTTGTCGAGTGCCTTTTCTTTTAAAAACTTCTTTTCTTTAAACAAACTTCAATTTATTTAATCATACTTTGACATCTTTCAAAATTAACAAAACACTTCAACTCATTCAAACTCTTTTATGCGCTCGAGCACCCTTTTACCATTCAAACCTTTTTTCAAGATGAGACATGATTCATTGATAGTTGAGCAACATTCTCCTATCCCCATGGTTATAAAGGTGTCGACTTTTCCACTTGAGTACTAGAGGCGTTCTCAAACCCTCACTCTTGTTGACGCAGGGTCCGTCTTTCTCACACCTTGTAGGTGTTAGTTGAGATTTCTCTCCTAACAATGAGGACTTGTCTCTTCGTTTAAAATCAATCAACAGACAAGTTTTTTCTAGCCGAACTACAATGCTCTGACTTTCCCATTGCATGAGGGGGTACGTAGGCACTAAGTCTTACGATCCAAGGCGAGCAACAAAAATAATAAAAAAACATTTCATTTTCTTTTATTCACAAATACACATTAATTTTTTTCCTTTAGCAAGTGAACCTTTACATGACACTCCTTTTCAAAAGAAACCAAAAAAAGCGGATCCTGCGGAATACCATAGATGCTTAGGGTGCTAATACCTTCCGTTTGCATAACCGACCCCCGTACCTCAATCTCTGACCTTTTATTTCATTGTGGGTTTTGTTCGCTTTTTCCCATTTCCCTTTGGAAACAATAAAGTGCGGTGACGAATTAATTGTGTTGAGATAAGTCAATTGATAGCTTAATCTCAAATCTTTACCGCTACATATTTTCTTATCATCACTGTCGCAATCTCGTTCATCTCTTTGTCGTCTTTGCTGATGATTTACGCGTGATACCATGTTCGTGACATGCAAACTCTTCAAATTATCAGACATCCACGCGTCTTCTGGATAATATCAAAGACTTGATTTTTGCATTCTTCTAGTTATGAAGAGCACCAAAACTTCAATATATATATTTCAATTCAAACTTCAATTATACTTTGAACTCTTCAACATAAAAGTTTCTTCGACCGTCCCCTAGTCGAAGCTTTTACAAGACATTAATTTCAATAATAACTTAGTCTTCGACTTTTGACCCTTTATACTCTATTATTGAAATTTCAAGATAACAACTGCTGAATGTCTAGGAAAGGTGAAGTGAAGATGTATCTCCAAGCCGCAACATCAGTCTGTTGCAATATTTCTAGAACTTCATTTTATGAAACTCTAAATTTTTTTTGCAAGGTAAGAGTCTTGATTGAATTGAGGTGTGCTCTTATAGTAGTTGTTGATATCTTTTATGAACTTTATAAAAATAAAGATTAAATCTATTTGAAGTTATTAAAAGTTCTTTATCAGCTTCTACAAAGAAAAGTTAGGTTCCAAATGGTGATAGAAGCATGTTTATATGCTTGACTGTTGTTTGAAACTGGGTGATCTACAACATGGAAGAGTAAAAAAAGTCTTTAAATATCTTTATAGGTTATGACTATAATTAATGAATATCTCCGAGCTTCACTGTTGTTAGTAAAATTTGTAGAGATATTGTTGTCATTAAGAAAGGAAAGGATGATGAACCAAATGTTGGAACAACATCTCAGGAAACCGAGTCTCCAATGTAGAAGACTCTAAATAGTTGCATGAACTGAATAAGAAATTTCTCAAGTCAGCTAGAATTTAGGAGTTCTATCCAGAAGGCTGGAGAATATGGAGTTTGGCCTGTGAAGGGATCTCAAATTTTATGTCTAAATCTGATGCTATCTTGTGTTCAGAATTTAAGGAGACCTTGACAAGTGTATGTTGGATTGAAGCTAGGAACCCTATAAGTTTACTAAGACAAATTTGGTAATGTTAATGTTAATAGGTGATGACTATCTGTGGAAAGCAATCTTGTCTCCTAAATCAGCCAAGTTTCATTTATATCCTAGACTTTACTAAGGATAAGTATTATGCTGAAGGAAACTGTTGCAATTTAGTGTTCTTCATACAATGTCAAAGAAGATGTTATGAAATTGTACTATGATGTTTTAGTTATAGTTTGTGTAATCCAGTGTGGAAGTGCGACTTGACAAAGCTCATTGATACTTGTCATAGTTTGGCCAGTGATCTTGTTGCATGCAAAGGTATTCTCCTTAGCTTGGGATTTATAGGAAATATTATGATCCATAATTACTAAGTCCTTGGATACATGTCAGAAGGAAATCTTGAAGGGTGTTTTGGAAAATTTCTCTAGTACAGAGTCAACATAAGAGGCGTGTAAACTTTATTGTCTAGTCAACTATGATTATGGTTAGCATAGATTGTGTAGTCCAAGCTCCGGAAGAGTAGAATAAAAAGATATTGTCTCTCTCTTGTGGTGAGTGGTGCATTAATAATAAGAGTAACTACACTTTCTTCGAAAATGCTCTCATTGACTGACTCTTTTATACAAGTAAGGTAATCTCTATGTTTAAGAATCAAGCATTCTAAGTTGAGTTTCAAAATGAAATAAATCCTCGCATAAGGATGATTCTATAAAGCTTGGTGAACTGGAAGATAAGGGGGATAAGAGTGCTAATTCGGAGTTGGCTGAACTTAAAAAAAAAATTTTAAGTTAGCAACCAAGGTATCCATGTCAATGGTCTATCTCGTATAACTGTTTAAAAGTAAGAAATGCATAAAGTCATCTGCAGGGGGAGTAAAAATGTCAAAGTATGTTGGTCTTGCAATTGTCTAAAGGTATGTCATGCTTGTGTGTTGTTGCTGTGTTTTTTGTTGTGCAGAGATGTCGAACCAGATGTTCTGACATTCTATTTATGTGTGAACTTGGATAGCTCATATGTGTTGTTCTAAGGAGATGAGTCTCACATGTGTGCTTAGGGAAAAGTTTCTTCTTCCACTTGGGGAGGAGAATTATTTCTCTGTGCCTAAAAGTGGTTATGTGTGACAGGGGAGTAATAAGCATGTATGTTGTTAAACGGTTCTGTATGCAGTGTGTGTCTCCCGTTGTTTGTGTACATTTACTCCAATTTTTTTGTCAAGATTTTGGCTAAAAAGGGGGAGTAAAATGTTAATGTGCTTTGTGTCCTAATGTTACATTACATGTCTTGATATGTTAATTTAGCGTTGTGATAGGACTTCCTGCTACTGCTAGGGGAGAGTAGCTATTGTGGTTGACTTATTGAATGCAACTATTAAGGGAGAGCATGATAGTTTGTCATGCCGACTGAAATGGAGGATGTTGATGTTGCTGCTGCTGCTGCTCTGATGAGATTTGTGAAAAGATGTCAAATAAATTTTATCTGAAATTTTGCATGATGAAGAATCTCCTGGATTTTTGGTGCTAAAATTGTTTTAGTCAAAATTTTCCAAAGAGGGAGATTGTTAGTACCGTGGTTTTATGATTTGGCTAAATTTTGGAAAAACATGGTTTTTCATAACAGGATGTGTTGTTATGTGTTTTTTAACCAGATGTCGAAGATAATGTCATGACATCTGGGTCTGGTGCAGAAAGTGCCGTTGTTTGATATTTCTTGACAAGATTTGATTTGATTTTCTGAGATTCCTTTTGGTTACATCTCAGTTATTTTTGTAGGTCAAAAATATGCAATTTGGAACAAAAGAATCAAATCTCCACCAGCATTTAAAGTTTCTAAATTTGGTTGTTAAGCTAATTTAGGATACTTGAAGATTTGTTCCAAGATTTAGGAAATATTCTCTACAGCAATCAGCACATGGATTAAGGAAGAATTTGGCAGAGACTTCGAGGGCCATGCACAACTGAAGGCTTATAAAAGGAAGACCAAGACCTATGGCAGAATTGTTCTTAGCGTTGTGTAAAAATCAGGATTTAGGTTTGAGAGTCTCTTGTGTGTTTTGTGATTGTAAGTCACCCTTGTATATTTTGATACTTGTGGTAGACATAGTATTCTCACTCAGGAACCTTTAGGTAATGAGTTGAGTATTGTTCTTGGTGGAAGCTTTTAAGAAACACCTAAGTATTGTCCTTAGTTAAGAGTCCTAACTCTTTATCTATAATTAGGAAGTATGTTCTTCCTGGCAGTTCCTGAGATTGGGATTGTCTCATCTGTAATTGAGAAGTATGTTCTTCCTGGCAATTCTGTGGATTGGGGTTATCTTCCCTGTGATTGAGAGTTTGATATCACTGCTATGATTGAAAGTGGGATGGAGATTTCTTATATCTAAGAGGTGCCTAGGTAGAAGTTGCACTGGGTATGGATTAAGCAAGAAGTTGTAAACGGGTGAGTTTAGTTTTGAACTAGTACTATTGATAGTAGATTTTCTTTCTGACTTGGTAGCCCCTATAGTAAGTGAGTTTGCACCGAACTGGGTTAACAAATCGACTGTGTTTTTTATCATTCTGCTTTTAAAATTCTACATATTCATTTAGTTTGATATTGTTATTCAATCCAGCTACAGATGTCGTAACATCTGTCCTGGCATCATGTTCTGATGTTGAAAACATCTATATGTTCAAGATGTGTATCAGTGCCAAAATTTCAATATTTTTTAGGGTTTATAGAGTGGAAATAATTAAAGGGTTTATAAAGTTTAATAAATGAGACAAATAAATATTTAAAATTAGAATTAGTTGAAAATCAATAGAAAAATAATTTTACATAAAAGTTCAAAGAGAGAATGATCTAAAATAATTAAGTTTAATGTTGTATTTATTAAATTTTGGACAATAGTTTAAAATATAAGAAAACAAAAAGTTAGTAGTATAACTGACATAAGTTTTTCTTTTATTTTCGTTAATTGTAAAAAAATAAAAAAATTTGTGTATTTACACATATTTTGACATGATTGCCCGTGCATTCACACGGTACTGATGTGTTACTCAGACATTCGCGCGGATACTAGTGTGACAGCTGAAATTGTCACTAATTATTTATAATTTTGAAAAAAAATGAATAGATGAATTAAAGCACTCTACAATTCACTATGTTATCCCACATAAATCTCTTTTCCACCAAAGCACATTCGGAATAAATGTTAGCAAATCATAAGAAACATTTTTTTCCCTTTCCTTCTTGTTTTTTCTTTGACAAACAAAATTCATAAATGTTCAGCATAATATATATGTATTCTCAGCTCAACTTTCCAAATAATTACACCATAAATTGTTGATTATAAAAAATGAACTCAATACTTTAAGTAATGTATTTTTACATTTGAGGTCACAGTAAAGCAAACTAAAATTTCAAACTGTAATTGACTGTATTGAAACTTTCTTGCTCAACCATAACCAAATTAGAATTAGCTCATATTTTCCTATAGTTAATTACACTCCAAAGCTTCAGGTTGTAGTGGTTGGATCTGTATAATGGTTTCTTGCACCGGTAACGCAATTGGTTCCAATCAACAGTAATAAGAGAAAAGATTTTGTGTAAATCATAGTATAAAGTTTAATAAACAAAAAAAAAAAAACAAATGAATCTAAAACTGTTTGTAGTCACTACTGGATTTCATTGCACTATGTTCAGCTGCTAGTTTATCTGGTGCTAGGACTAAGTTCAGCTATGTCCAGCTAGTTTACCCATGAGCCTACAACTATATTACTCATAGAGAAGTACACATTTATTTAGTTACGTGTAAGTTTGAAGATTCTAAGAAAAATGTAATATTGACATTGCATTACTATATACAATAATTAATGTTTATACAAATATATTTATTATTTATTACAGAAAAAAATATAATTTAATTAAGAATATATTTGAAAAAAAATAATTAATATATTTTAAAAATTAAAAAGAATTTTATAAAAAGGGACAAGAAAAAAACTCGATCTTATAATATAAGAACAAAAATAATAATTAAATTCTAAAAACATTGTAATATACAGGATGGAAAGACACGTTAGAATTTATGTAATTTTAGAGTAGGTCCAATCAAATTAGAGATCATGTTCTAATTTAAAAATAAATTTAAATTAAAAAAATGGCCGGTCCTTATGCAATAAGGGGAAAAAAAGAATATGCAATAACTGTTTTTCGTTTTACACCGTTTTTTTTATATGTAAAAATATAGCAACATTTAAAAAAAAAGTAAGTAATTGAAAAAAAAGGGTTTTAGAATATGCATCGTTTCGTTTTATTGCTGCTAGCAAGCACCGTTTCAATTTTTTAATAAATAAGTAATTAAAAAAGGGGCCTTTAGAAATGTGGGGCCCGGCGCTACATGGGTTGTTGCGCCTGAAGATGGTCGGCCCTGTGTAATTAATTCACTATAGTATCGGCATAAGCTAACTTACAGTTTAAATTAGATGAGGCACAAGAATCTCATACTATGTTCAATTGCATTGTATAATTGTGAATTGCTGCAGTAAGACATATATGCTTATGTCCATAAGAATTATGACAATCTCCTATAAGAATTATTGCAATAAACTATTAAGAAATATGATTATTTTTCAATTATTTATCGCAAATTTTGTAGGAAATTATCATAACTCTTATGTATAGTAACGGACAAAAAAAAATATGAATTATTTTGATTTAAATAATTAATTAATGAGACATTAAGTCAATTTATTAAGGCGGCACCCTTCATTCAGCATATGTTACCTCTCAAAACTCAAACTCCATCTAATAATCTGTTGGGGATATGATCCTTGATTTAGTAGGACAAGGGAATCCTCCTTAGAATTTAGAGAGAGAATAGATTTATAATTTGTTCTGATCCCCATTCAAGTAAAAGGAATACAATATATATAGATCTTAGTTTGAGATCTAATTCTGTTACGATAACAATTAGAATCTAGTACAGCTCATAATAAAATCTAGTACAGCTAATCATTATATTTTTGCATAATTACTTTTAGAAGCTTCTTTATCCTTTGTCATCTTGTGCAGGTGGTAGTCTTAACTCTTTAGTCATCAAATTTCTTGGGCCTTTTGATTGTTCTTTTGGGTCTGTTTGCATCTGTTGTTATTAATGGATCTTTTATAATGCTGTTGGGTTTTGGTTCTGCATTTGGGCTAACAACCCCTGGTGCATGAAAAGACACCTTGTCCTCAAGGTGATAGTCAGAACAGAGAGTATCCCAAGATTCCCAACTAGTTTCTTCTGGTGGTAAACCTGACCACTGAACCAGGGCCATTTTTGTGGGGGGATTAGTAGATGTATCAAGTTTGGTGTCAAGTATTGTCAAGGGTGTAATGATAGGGTGGTGATCAATGGAAAGTGGTGGAATAGTAGTGATTGAAGGAATGGGGCCGTGGTGTAATTTGAAGAGTGAACAGTGGAAAACAGGGTGAATTTTGGAATGGGCTGGTAGATCAAGTTTGTAAGCAACCTTTCCAATTTGTTGAAGTATCTTGAAGGGACCATAGAATCTGTTGGACAGTTTGGAGTAAGATGTTGGAGTTGCAATTTTCTGTCGATATGGACGAAGACGAACATAAACATATGATCCTTCTTCGAATGTGATGTCTCTGCGGTGTTTGTCAGCATGTTGTTTCATGGCAATTTGAGATTTGAGGATTGTTGCTTTTAATTTTGTGATTAGTTGTTCGCGGCAACTTAGTAAGGAATCTACAGCTTCAAGTGAGGATTGGCCTTGTATGTATTGAGGTATGGAGGGTGGTTCTTTGCCATAAGTAATCTGATATGGTGTGAGACCTGTGGTAGAGTAGACAGAAGTATTATGGGACCATTCAGCCAAGGAAAGGTAATTGGACCATTGAGATGGTTTATGGTGAACAAAGGAACGCAAATATTGTTCTAGCACTCGGTTAAAAACCTCTGTTTGACCGTCTGTTTCAGGGTGGTAGGAGGTACTCATGCGCAACTTGGTGCCACTAAGAGAGAAGAGTTCGCGCCAAAATTTGCTAATAAACAGGGGGTCCCGGTCAGAAACTAGGCTCCGAGGCATGCCATGTAATTTGCATACAATTTCAAAGAACACAAGGGCCACCTTATGGGCTGTAAAATTAGGAAGCAGTGCAGCCATATGTACACCTTTAGAGAGGCGGTCAACGACTACTAGTATTGCTGTGTGACCCTTTGATATTGGTAATCCGGTGATGAAGTCAAGGGATAGATCTTCCCAAATGGCTTGAGGGATGGGGAGGGGTTGTAAGAGTCATGGGGGTTTTTTTGTTTCATATTTGACTTGTTGGCACGTGGTACAGTTTTTGACAAATTACTGTACCTGGTTTCTCATGCCTTCCCACCAAAAATTTGCTTTCAATCGTGCCAATGTTTTGGCAAAGCCCATGTGACCAGTTGTAGGGGAACAATGGAATTCCTCTAAGAGTGTGTTACAAAAGGGAAGGGAGTGGTCTAGCCAAATGCGGTTATTGAAGAGAATAAGGCCTTGGTGTATTTTATGGTTCGGAAATTGGGAGGGTGTTTGTGATATTTGATTGTATAGAGAGGTGAATTGGGTGCTAGCAACCAATGCTAGTTTGAGTTGCTCTAAAAACAAAAAATTAGGCATAGAGAGAGAGAGAGAGATGCGTACCTGAGGTTGTGTCTGGAATGCGAGAAAGGGCGTCTGCCACAGTGTTAGATTTCCCTGTCTTGTACTGAATCGTGTAATCATATCCCATGAGTTTGGCTAAATACATTTGTTGCTCAGGGGTTTGGATGGTTTGTGTGAGGAGTTCTTTGAGGCTTTGGTGATCTGTGTAAATTGTGAATTGATGACCCAGAAGGTATTGACGCCATTTTTTTACGGCAGTGGTGATAGCATGTAGTTCTCGGACATAGGTGGAAGCCTTTTGAAGTTTGGGACAAAAAGGTTTGCTGAAGTAAGCAATGGGATGTGACTTTTGCATCAAGACTGCCCCCATGGCAAGGCCTGAAGCATCAGTTTCGAGGCAAAATGGTTGTGTGAAGTCGGGGAGGGCTAAAGTGGGAGCAGAGGTTGTGGCAAGTTTAAGGGCATTAAATGCGATACTAGCTTCAGGGTTCCATTGGAAGGCGTCTTTTCGAAGTAAAGAAGTGAGGGGTGAGGCGATGGAGGCATACCCTTGGATAAATTTGCGATAGAACCCGGTGAGTCCCAAGAATCCGCGTAATGCAGTGATGTTTTTGGGGAGAGGCCAGTCAAGTATGGCTTGGATTTTGGATGGTTCTGGTTTAACACCTTCAAGTGAGATAATGTGTCCTAGATAGTTCAAGCTACGTTGTGCCAATACACATTTGGATTCTTTTAGGAAGTATTCACCTTGCAATAGAGTGATGAAACGCGTTCAAGGTGTTGGATATGCTCTTCAAGTGTTTTGCTATAGACGAGAATGTCGTCAAAAAACACAGTGACAAATTTACGCAAGAATGGTTGTAGTAATGTGTTCATTGCGGCTTGGAAGGTGGAAGGTGCGTTGCAAAGGCCAAATGGCATAACGCGAAATTCATAGTGTCCTTGGTGGGTTCTGAAGGCTGTTTTTGGAATGTCAGTTGGGTTCATCCGAATTTGGTGAAATCCTTGTCGGAGGTCGAGTTTAGAAAACCAGGATGCATTACCTAATTCATCAAGCAATTCTTCAATAGTTGGCATTGGGAAACGGTCACATACTGTGATGGCATTAAGAGCTCTATAATCGACGCAGAAGCGCCAACCTCCATCTTTCTTTTTGACAAGAAGTACAGGAGATGAGAAAGGGCTTTGACTTGGTTGTATGAATTTTTTATCAAGCATGGTTTGTATTTGGTTTTCAATTTCATTCTTTTGGAAATAGGGGTAACGGTAAGGGCGGGTGTTGATGGGGTTAGAGTTGGGTACGAGATTAATATGGTGATCAATGTTTCGTTGGGGAGGAAATTTTGGTGTTGTGTTGAAGAGGTTTGAGAAACGGAGAAGTAGGGAATGGATTTTAGGGATAGGGTGTGAAGGAGTAGGGTCTGATTTTGGTTCAGGATTTGTGGGTAACAATTGAAGGTGAAATAGTTCAGCGGTGGAGTGGGTTTGGATTAATCTCTTAACTTGTTGGGCCGAGGCTTGAGTAATTTGGGCCTTTTTGTTAGCCGTGAGGGTGATGATTTTGTTTTGGTGGGTGAAGGATATGCTGAGGTTTATGTAGTCCATGAGAATAGGCCCAATAGTTTGTAACCAAGGGGCACCCAAAACAACATCAGCGCCACAGAGAGGAAGCATGTAGAAATCAACCGAGAATTGTTCAGATTGTAGAGAAATGGGAATACCGGCGCAAAAACGATTGCAATCAAGGGTATCGCCATTGCCGACCATGACTTTGAGTGTAGTGGTAGGGACTGAAGGGAGCTCAAGGAATTTGGCGATGCGATCTTGTATGAAGTTGTGTGTGCTACTGTCGTCGATTAGTACAGTGACTGGGTGGTTGGAGATGCGACCATTGAGGCGGATTGTGGAGGCGGTGGTACAGCCAGAAAGGGCATGCAAGCTGATTTGAGCTTCAGTAGTGTAATCAATCGCAGTGGTGGAGGTATCTGAATCCTCAAATTGATGGTGGTTGTTAAGAAGATTCGGAATGGAATCCGGTGGTTCCTCTGTGATGAGGAGGAAGAAGCGTCCTTTACATTTGTGTTGAGGGGTGAATGTTTCATCGCAGTTGTAGCAGAGACCCTTTTCCCGACGTGAAGCCATTTCTTCTGGAGATAATTTTCGATAATTGAGTCGGTTGGGTTTAGGGGTGGGTAAGAGGGGTGGAAGATTGGAGGTTGGTGTTGTTGTTGTGGGTTGTGGTGAAGAAGATGAAGCCGAGGTAAGTGATTTGGGTTTGAAAAAACGGCGTCGTTCTTCTATCTTATCTTCTTGTAATTTGACAAGGGTTGTGGCTTGGGTTAAGGTGTAAGGGAGGAGGGCTTGGACTTCCCTGCGAATCTCAGGTGAGAGTCCAGAGATGAAACAACTGAGAAGGAATTGTTGTGGTAGGCCAACGATGCGATTGGCGAGTTTTTCGAATTCGGTGAGGTATTGATTTACAGAGGATTTTTGTGTGAGCTTAAAAAGTGAGCTTGAAGGGTCGTCGTAATAGGAAGGTGCGAAACGTGTTTCGAGTGCTTGAAGGAAGCCGGTCCAGGTGGTGATTTGGTTGTTTCGAAACATCCATTGATACCAACTCAAAGCTGGTCCATCCATATAAAATGAAGCTACTGTGAGTCTTTCCTCTTCTGGTGTTTGATGATAATCGAAGAACTGAGAAATTTTAAAGATCCAACCTGGAGCATCAGTTCCGTTAAATTTCGGCACGTCAAGTTTCATGCGAGGCATAGGGTATGTGAGGTTCGTGTTGGTTGGTGTTGGTGTGGGTGGTGGTGGGTTAGCGGTGGTGAGGACGGCGATTTGTTCAGCTATTGCGTCGATTTTGGATGAAAGATCATCCAATCTCTATGCGTTTGTGGGTCTGGCAGCCATGGGAGGTGAGCAACAAAGATGAAAGCACCATATTGTTGGGGATATGATCCTTGATTTAGTAGGACAAGGGAATCCTCCTTAGAATTTAGAGAGATAAGAGATTTATAATTTGTTCTGATCCCCATTCAAGTAAAAGGAATACAATATATATAGATCTTAGTTTGAGATCTAATTCTGTTACGATAGCAATTAGAATCTAGTACAGCTCATAATAAAATCTAGTACAGCTAATCATTATATTTTTGCATAACAACTTTTAGAAGCTTCTTTATTCTTTGTCATCTTGTGCAGGTGGTAGTCTTAACTCTTTAGTCATCAAACTTCTTGGGCCTTTTGATTGTTCTTTTGGGTCTGTTTGCATCTGTTGTTATTAATGGATCTTTTATAATGCTGTTGGGTTTTGGTTCTGCAGTTGGGCTAACATAATCACTGAATCAATTACACGTGGTAAGCAAATTTTCAAAAAAAAAAGATAAAAAGAAATCAAACCAAGTAATTGAAGAAAGAGAACGTTGAGTTTCAGATCTTTATTTCTCTTCTTCTCTCTTTCTGACGCATAGAACAGAGTATCCATTTCTTGCTTCTTCTTCCTTTTCTCTTGCCATCACAACTTTTTCTCCCTTTTTCTTCTTCCTCCAGAAAAAACACCTGCATAGTCATATGAAGCAAACAACACAATAAAAAGGGAAAAGGAAACCTGGACTGGATCATGGTCGTGGAAGTTTCGGAGATCGCCGATGGGAGAGTTGTGTCGCGTCATTTGCGATGGTGTTGTGGTGATGATGTTGCCACGCAAAGGTATTGGGAGTGGTGATCAATCTAGGTAGCACTAGCGACAGACAGATGGTGTTGTGTCGGAGCACGGAGATCAGAGGTTGGTCTGGCATTGAGAGTTGTGACAGTGTTACGGACCCGGTGTTGGATTGAAGGCTGACGGCGGGTTAAAGGAAGCTCATCGGAGATTTGCGCTCCGAGTGATGCTCAACTTTGGCCGGCACTTTACGAACGACCACGGTTCTTGCGTACGCGTGGGATCTGCGAACGCGGAATTCGTGACCGGTGAGCGGTTGTGCTTCGAAGGAAACCACTTATTGTTATTCCTCCCCTGTGTTATTTCTTGACTTTTTGAATCATTGTTCCGTTTAGATGTAAAATGTTATTGTTGCTGTGAATTTTTATCTGCAGGTTTGTGTTTTGAGTTGAAGATTTATGATGAACAAAAACATTTTGACAATTGAGGTTGTAGGAGGGTGAAATTTGTCAAAAGTGTTGTTGGGTTTGGATTTATTGCAAAATGCTTTTACAGGTTTTGAATGTGAATTTTATGTACAAAATCAAGCTTAAAACCAAATTTTCAAATGTAAGAAAACTGTGTAGAGTTTTGCGTGAAAAAACATGTAGCGGACTGTGTTAAAAATTATTAGTGTATGAAAATGGCCTTGGATGATATGTAGTAAAAGTAGGTATCATGTGTGTGAAGAACATGTGCGTCAGATGAAAAAGTTGCCTCCAAAAGATTTTTTTTTTAAAAGGCACTATTAGATAATATCATCGAATGGTCAAAAATAGATTTAAGAAAAAGAAGAAAAAACACCATCTGATATTTGTCATATGGTGTAAAAAAACAAACAAATTGAAAAAGTGAAAAATAAAGGGCAGCCTCATATATGAATCATCGGCCAAAAAATAGATTTTGAAGAAAGTATATGAAGAAAGAGGTTTATAAGATCGTGAAAGTGACTCATGGAATTTGTGAAATTGTAGATAATTGTGTGTAGAGAAATTATAAGAGATTGTTGATGTCTTGAACTGTCAAAATAGAAGTCTATTTATAGACTAAAAAATTAGGTTAAAACACCACAAAAGAAGATTATCCTACATAAAAAAAGTCTAAAGTTTTCTGATTCTATCTTGGTCAGCAAGATTAAAAATCTGAACCAATTTGTGTCCACATGCAAGATACAATTTGAAAAAGATTTCGTATGAAAAATATTTTATTTATTTTTGGATTTTTAACTATTTTTTTGCATACGATAACAATTTTAATAAAAAAACAATATTTTTAAATATAATAAATAAAATAAAACGAAAATAGTAATTTAAATAATAAAAAAATGTAATTTTTGTGATTTTGAAAATAGAAATAAAGTTAGTAACAAATAAAAGGAAAAATATTTTTAAAAAAGGGACCAATAAGACTTGAACAAGTGGACTTATGCTTGCAAGCCTTATCTCCTTACTAATTGTTATGTCTCATTTATTCAAGATACAGAGGCACTTGAAAGCATATGAAGGGTGAGAAAATATTTGCTATTTAAGAAATACAAATAATTTAAAGTAAACTATTATATATTTTTAAATAAGCAAAAGTAAATTAATATTGAAATGTTAGTATAAATAAACCTAAATTTTTTTATAAAACCCAAGTTTGAAACAATTTGACTGTTTGAAATGGAGCGGGTAAATTTGGGGTATGACAGTTGCCCCTATTTAATTACACTTCGATTGAAGGCGCGAGAATACACAATTCTCGCGCATTCAGATCAGAGGGTTATTGATCGTACCTGACCAGAAGGAATCGTTGATGGCCTACAAGCTTGAATGAGACGACTGTTGAAGTGAATGGGGGATACCTGCAAGGTACTCTGATGCCAAAGTAAGAGTCTAGATAATTAGAGTGCAAGTAATAGAAGTGAGGTTGAATGAATGAATACCTGACCCTCTCATGAAATAGAGTATGTATAGCCTCCAACGCTGGGCCAAGATCCATGTATTGGGCCAAGTGATTATGGCCCAATAACAAGGACTTCCAGGGTTACATGGGTAATGGGATCCAATACGTGCCCCCTCCCTGGTAAAGTGCCTCGAGAATTTAGGAACAGTGGATCCATTATTCTCGGAGGGCATGTGGTGGTTGATGGTGACTGTTGACCATGCTCCTTAATGGGAACATGGGGGAAATCCCCACAGTTATCTGACTTGGGCCTGAAGCTATTGGGCTATAGGCAGAGGTGATGGATTGAGCCTGCCCATCTGTGGGCCAAGTGTCAGCCCGGTCCATAACAGTTATTAAATAATGGAAGACCCCAAAATTTGACCAAAGACTTTTTGAAAACATTTGAAAAATAGTTTGAAAATAAGCAAAGTAAAAATGTGACAATGGGCAAGGATGACGTAGATAACTCATCAGTGTCTAGAGCATGGATTAACATATTTCTCACTGCCAGGGGACTAAACGGATAAATATGAGAAATGATGCAAATGCTGAATTGGGCACTGCCAAGGGACTAAACGGATCGGTTCAAAAAAGTTGTAACTTTGAATAATTTATTACTGCTCAGGGACCAATGTAACAAGATATATCGCAAATTTTACATATTTATCACTGCCAGGGGACTAAATGGATAAATAGTACAGTATCAATGTAAATAACTTATTACTGCTCAGGGACCAATGTAACAAGCTATATCGCAAATTCCGCACATATATACCACAACCTAGAGGGTACATAACGTATGTATCAAATCTATATTTGCCAAGGGACTAATCCAATAGAGTTGCAAAGGTTTGAAAATAACTTACTAACGCTTTGGGACTAACATAGTAAGTTGTATCGTAGATTCGCAACATTTATCACAACATAGGGGATAAATGGCGTGGTATCAATCTTTTTTATGCCAAGGGACTAATCCAATAAGATCGAAAGTTTGGAAGATAACTTATCATTGCTCAAGAACTTAATGTTACATCCAATTTGAATATCTACCACTACCTAGGGGGTAGATAACGCATGTATCAACTCTATTTATGCCAAGGGACTAATCTAATAGAGCCTGAAAAAAGGTCTGATAACAAACTAGCTAAAGCTTCGAGACTAACATGGCAAATTGTATTGCAGACTCACATATTTATCACAACCTAGGGGATAAATAATGTGAGTTCGGCGTTTGAATTTGAAATTTAATAGTTTGAAAATTGCATAACTAGGCTATGAATATGGACCATAGATATGCTGCCTAGTGTAATTTTGGTTCGCAGTACCTATAAATATTATGTCTGTTCTCAACCAAGGTATTTGATCGAAAAAATAGCAAGTGTACTATTTTTTCCCCTTGTAATAATAGGGAAATTCCCCGAATGTCGATCTCAAGGACTGCGTACAATTATCGAGTTCAATTCACGTTCAATTAAACAAAAGCTTAACTTTGGGATTTGGTTTTAGAAATTGTCACTTAAGAATAAGCAGAAATATAAATATGCTTTTTCACAGATATGATGAACATGCTAGAGTGTGGTGCGTAATTTGCCCTATAATGACCTTGAATCCTGATTTCTTTAACACATTCATAACATTCAACTACCATCCCTTTAGATTATTTTCTCCTAAGTCCTTAGTGAGAAAACTTTTAACCATCCATCCTAAATCCTAAGTCCTTATAGACATCTGATGGAGTCAAGCTTTTGTTTTATCAAGAGTGATCTGGTAACTACAAGGTATCCCTGGTCCTATGTGATATCTATTATAGTCTATTCATACAAAAACCTTAACAACCGCGGTCAAACTAGTTGTTAACTGTGAATCAATCCTAACTTGTATGATCAGGAAAGCATAAAAACATTGCACGATTAAATTGAATAAGAAAACAACTTTATTAAATAACTCAGAAATTCATAATCATTACAGATTCAAATTAGGGACACCCCCTAGCATTTGGGGGTTTATCCGTTCATATTATTCACGAGAATTGCAAAAATATAAGAATTAGACATTACAGGTGATGAAGGAACTTTGGTTTTAAGTCGCGTCCGCTCATGAAATATCTTTATTCTTCAAGAATCTCATATCCTCACTCCTAGACTCTGTAATTCGTTCTCTTCAACAAAAGTCCCTTAATTCCTCTTTCAACTTGGCTAAATAGTGAGAACAATCCATTTGTCTCGGTCAAAAATGCCCAAAAACGCCCATTTGGATCCCAAATAGTGAAAAATCATAAAAACACTTAAAATTAGCGTCATTGGCTGACACGGTCTGTGTCAAGCGACACAACTGCTCATGTTGGTCATCAGGATTTTTTTTGCTCCAGGCATGCTGACATGGCCTGTGTCAGGCGATACGGCCGCCCGTGTCAGCCCCTGTTTTCCATGTTTTCCAAGTCTTCTTCCTGACACGGCCCGTGTCAGGTGACACGACCACCTGTGTCAGGGCTCTTATAGCATTTCCTAAGAAACTTTGAATTATGCACTTTTTCGCCCTGATTTATCTTGTTTTATTCTTCTGAACTTGAAAACACTAAAACACAAAACCAAATATAATATGGTGGGAGAACTGGCCTTTTTTAGCGTTTTATCGCAAATGTGCGAATAGCTAGAGTCGCCACCGACTTTTCTTTTATCCAATATAAGGAAAGGGTGAAAAAAATAGGAAAGACCATTTAAGATTTTGAGCTCGGGGGTAGGTTATGAAAAGGGAAGGTGTTAGCACCCTTTTCATCCGTAGTTATCTAAGGGCTCTTAATTGCTTAGCTCACTTTGAAAAATTTGCTTTTTTTGTGTGTGATTTGTTTGAAAATATTTTGAAATTTGAATTTTGTAATAATTCTTGTATCAGTCCTCAAGAATGTGTACAAAGTGCTTCCTTGAAAATATTAGTTTGTGAAAAATGTTCGTGAGAATTTTTTTTGAAGAGATTGTGAGCAAGCGATTAACAATATTCTACCCACTCAAGGTCGTTCTTTGTATTTTTTCCTTCTCCTTTAGAGACAGTGCTATCCATACCATTAGTTGGTAGGTAGCCTTATATTGTAACCCAAATTTTTCCCTCTCATTTATCAAGTAATTTCTCACAAGATCTCCTTGGATTCAAGACTACACAAGGGTTGATCAGCTCAAGACACCTCCTCAATCACTGATGATTGAAAATTAGGGTTTGAGTTTGCACAAGGAAAAATGGACTTTTAATGTCCCATATGACTTTAATGGATCATTTTGGACCCTCAAGATTGCTCATGTCAAGTTTCAAGTCTTGGATCACATTTTTGCTCAATCAATTGATCAGTTGACCTAAAATCAATTGTATTGGGAAAAAAATCAATTATGGTCAATTTAGAGTCAAACTTCATAATTTTTTTCCATATCAAAATCATGAACTCATATTTGTCATTGGATCAACTTTGGATCACAATTCCTCAAGAAATTTGATCAGATCATCAAAAAGGCAAAATGTCAAAATTAGGGTTTTGACTGAGAAGGTGCAATTTCTTATTTTTGACCTAGAAAATGATTGATTGGTTCAAGGCATGATCTCAAGGTTTAAAATGCTTCATTTTGACCTAATGGCATGTCTAAAAACATCTCTAAAGATCAATTGATTGATAGTTGATTTTCAGTCAATTGATGAAAAGTCAATTGTACACTGAAAAGTCAAACTTTGACTTTTTGATCAAAATCAAGTGTCAAAGATCACAATTAATCAAAACATGTCAAAATATGAAAATTGTTCATCAAGAAATCAAAAAGTCAAGATTTCATTTTGAAAAGTCAAAATTTCTAAACTTAGAAATTTTTCTAAGTGTTGGAAAATTCACATTTTTTCATAACTTTGAGCCAAATTTTCACCATGATGCAAGATGATTCAAAGGAAACTTACAACATGAAAGATGTAGATCTAAATGATATCTAAAACATTTTAGAACACAACTTCCTCTAGAAATGTATGAATTTCAAGTTATGAATTTAAGAAGACATGTTCATGAAACTTGAAAACTTAGTGAAATTTTGCCTAGTTTAGGCAGGATTTTGACCTAACTTCATGGAAATCTTTCACATAGTTCCAAGATGAATCTTCAAAAATTTCCAACATAAAGGTTGTAGAGGATGTTACAAGATTTCCAAAATATACAATAACTCATTGAGATCATACTTGAGCAAGGAGAATCAAAGGCAAGAAGTTAGGGTTTTATTCTTGAATTACAAGTCATTTCTTGATGAACACATAACTCAATTTCTTTGTTAGGCTGCATAATCTTGCTTTGCAGGCCTTCTAACTTGTGTATATATCTATCATTAATGGATTACACAAACGTTTGAGCTATAATCCAAGTGGTTTAAGCTTTATCCAATTCACATTGCCATTTTGGGAAGAAAGTGAAGAATGCCATTCTTGAAAATCAAGCTTTATGCACAAAGTCAATTCTTGAGCCTCTAACTTGTTCCCTCTGATCACACTCCATCTACAAAGTCAATTCTCAAAAATCACATGTTGAGCTTAAAATTTCGATTTTGAATTCTAATCAAAGACAAGCTTCCAAACTCGTTGCTTATAAATAGAGGCACTATTTGTGAGCTAAGACACGAGCATTAACACCCTGAAACACTCCCAAACTCCCTCAAATCAGAAATTGCCCAAAAACTCCGTTGTTGCACAGTTTCTGACCTTGAACTCCAAACTCATATTTCCCTCGTGTGTTTCTTGGCCTTTTTGTTCCTAAAGTTCCTATACATCAAATACAACTCATCCCCATCCTCATTCCAGAACTCTAACACCATTTACCATAACCTCCATAGCCAAAAAACAGATCTGCACATTGACTTCTCCAAGCCATTCCAACCATCCATTGCTCAAGCTAATCATTACATTAGCTTTCTGGGAACTTAAGGAAGCTAACTTGATCATTACAGCACCTTGAATCAAGCTCAAACTCATTTCACGATTTCCAGCTTTGAGGTACATTTTCTGAACTTCCATCTCATTATTTAGGCATTGTTAGGCTTGTATTTGTGAAGATAAAATATAAACATTATTGCCCTGAAACTATACATGTCCATAGATTTCATTTATATTGCTTGAGTAATGAGAATTTTGAGTTTGAACTTCCTGAAATAATTAGGTCAGAATTTGGTACTTTTAGAAATTCTCATTCATATTTGATTTATAGCTTATGATATTTACATGGTTGGATTCATATGGAAAAATGGAGCAACTTTCATGTTTGCATATTTCATTTTTGTTGAGAAATGGTGAAGTTACATGATCCATGGCTTGAGGTTGAAGATGAAGTTCATTTCTGGAACTTGTTTTGTATTATTTATTTATTATTTCAGTTAAGTTAACGGATGTACAACGACCCCAATGGAAAAGGTAGCGCGCATTTGTGTTGGAGGGTGTTGCACCCCAAAATTTGCCCTCTCATTTCCAAGGAATCACCCTGGATCCTCAAATTTTCACTCATCTTATTCCAAGCCTTGAATTATCAATTTTTCAAATAAAATCACTCACAAGGGAAAAATGGTCATTTGCACACTGAGAAGTCTAACTTTGACTTTTGGATCAAAATCAAATCTCAAAAATCATATTTCATCAAGACATGTTGGAATATGAAGTTTGCTTCATCAAGAGTTTCAAAAGTCAAATTTTACTTGAAAGAATCAAATTCTAAAAAAGAAATTTTTCTAAGTATTTAAGAAGTATGACAATCTCAGAACTTTTGGGCCAGTGTTCACATCAGCAAATTCTGGATGCTCTCAAGACAGAGTTTGGTCAGAACTTCTGGGCCAGTGTTCACAAAGGTTCATCCAGAGTTTGCAAAGGTGAAATCAAAAAAGGTAACAAAGCGTGTTGTAAGTATACTGGAAGTTCTGAAGGATCCTTCAGAATGTGCTGAAGCCATAAGCTAAGAGGATCAGAAGATGAGATGCTACACTGAGGCAGAACCTCTGATTCAGAGTCAAGCAAGGATGCAGAGTTTCACAGGGGAACCCATTTAATGCTCACAACCACTTGTGAAGTCTTTATCCAAGAGATTCTCTCCACGTGTACCCCTACTGTCGTGGGAAGACAAACTTCTGTGCAAAAGTATGCTAGACCCATGCGCTGTTTCTACTTTTCCTTAATTCACGCTGCCAAATCCAGCTGAGGCGCTGTTAACCATCCAACTTGAATGCATTAAACACCCAATTGTTTAAGCTTACTTCAAGAGTAAGTCAGCATCTAGCATATGATGTTGGTGCCACTTGACTTCCCCAACTGTAAAACTTTGCCTATAAATAGAACACCATTTGCACACTGAAAAAGGCAAGAGAAAAATTTGTGAAAGAGACGAGAAAAATGAAGAAGAAAGCTTTGAACCACTGCAAAAATTCTAAGAATCCAGAAAACTATAAACACAAAATACCAAAATCTTAGCATTGATTCCTTACATTCAAACTCCACTCTTTTCCTCAAGTGTTATTGACTAAAGCCATCCACGTAGCTTCTGATTCATACATTAGAAGCTACCTTAACTTCTGTATTCCTATTGCCATACATTCTCCATTCATTTCCATCTCAAAGGAGTCAGAATATCACCTCTTGGCTGTTCTAGAAGTTGTAAACTTCCATCCTGCTGAGCACGTGAAGAAGTTGCTCAGAACATCACCAGAATTCAAGACCAACCTCTAATTCACAAAATCCTTTTGAGCTGCAAGGTAAGTTTTCTGCTGACCCTCATCATAACTGATTAAGCATTGTCAGATTTTTTGCATATTTAGCACAATGTAGACATTCTGATCTTGATGATGTGCATATTCTAAAAATTCCTGCGTTTGCTTGCCTAAGTAAAAGAAATCCCAGTTCAGAGTTTCATAAAGAAATTAAGACTCAAAACCAGAATTAGCAAATACATGTTGCTTCTGATATTTCATGAAATTTATCATAACTGTTATGCATGCAACTTCTGTTCTGTAAATGACTAAGCTGCAGATGTTCTGACTGGCATGGAAAGAGGCAAAATTCTAACAGTTGCGTCAGAACTTCTGAAAACTTCTGAGTTCTCAGAAGATCCAGAACTTCTGAATTTCCATATTTTTGCTAACATGTTTCTGTTTGTGCAGCAAGGCGGAATCAGAACTTCGGACTTCTTCTATTTTCAGCACTTTGCGCTGATTATGTTTTCTTTCTCTTTTATTATTTTGCCATCATATTATTTTTTGTTGTTAATCAAAAAACACCAAAAATATTTTATATTTGCATGTTATATTTTTCTTTTAACAAAAAAAGAGAGACAAAAATATTTTCTTAAACAAAAGTTATTTTCCTTTTTTAAAACAGACAAACATTTTACATTTCCTGTACATTCTTATCTATTTCAATATGGTTGTAATAGTAACCTAGAATTTTAACTTGCAACCCCCATTCACAAATATGTACCCCCGTCCCCCAAAATATTGTAATAGCGTAGGACTTTACATTTCCGCACTTATTGTTTTCAATATATGCTAGTAATTAGGGTGTGCATGACAAGATATGAAAATTGACAAATAGATTACCTTAATTCAATAAAAATCATGCATGCAATCAAATACACTCGCACACTTACACCCTTAGGGTAATTCCACTTGTTGCCTTACAAAAATGGCCATGTTATGCATGTGGGACGTCTTAGCACAAACGAATCGAAAATACAAGATCATAGTCCCTCGATGACGCTATCAAAGTTGCCTTTCAAAATGATCTTAGTCCCTAAAGAAAAAGTGCTAAGTCATCTCATAACATTTTTATCATGGTCATACGATGACCCAATACTCGTCCCTTCACATCCAACAGTGGGGCTTCTTACCAAGTCAATGGTAAGATAACAACATCTAAAGGAGGAGGAAAAGCACATTTAAGACCTTTTGAGTAGGTAGATTACTTTTAGTTACTTGCTCACTCTCAAAACAAATATCCTTGCTATTTTCAAAACAATCACATACACTTTCCAAACATCTTTCCAAACTTGAAACATTTTCAAAAGCTCAACACTTTGCATACATTCTTACGAACGGGAATCATTGCAAAGTTTGCCTAAACGATGGCACCTTTTCAAAATACTTTCAAAACCCACACCACAAGCACATTTTCAAACAAAAGCAAGTGATCTAGCAAGCAACTAAGAGCCCATGGAAAACCATGGATGGAAAGGGTGCTAATACCTTTCCTTTTCATAATCTACCCCCCGAACTCAAGAAAATATCTCTAAAGGTCTTTCCTGTGCTTTTTCACCTTTGCTTTTGGATAAAAGAAAAGTCGGTGGCGACTCTTGCTAAACCGCAACATTTGCGAATACAAACACAAAACCTCAAAGTCAATTCTCCCACCGTATCACAGAATTGGCGACTCTGATGGGGACAATATCTTAAAAGTGGGGTTACCTTAGGGTTAGATCAAATTTACTTGCTTACATTACTTGATTTGTTTGATTTACATTTTGGTTCCTTGTTTGGGTTTGTTTTAAATCCTACACCCAGATTTGGGGACACCTTTTTAGGTAAGTAGCAATAAACTGTGAGGGAACTGTGTGGGGTATACCAACACGGTTGAAGCAGTAGCTACGTTGATGTGGCACTTTGGTTGGTACCGGTAACCCTTGAGTCAGTCAAGGAGAGTACGGGGCCGCTGCGTAGTATCGTGAAGCATCAACTGACCTTAGAACCTTACTTGACCAACTTGGCCATTAGGACATAGTGAAATAACCGAATTTGGTGCAGTCCGAAGTTGGTAGATACTCGATACTACACTCATTGAGGTTTGACTTTTGAGTTTTGTTTGGTTGCGAGTCAATCGCTTATTGAACGAAACTTGGGGGAAAGATCAGTGATGTTGAGATCCTGTAGAACCCGGTTACTATTAACTAGGATAGTTTGAGCCAACTAAACTTCAAGAGGGTACTTACCTGAAACCCCATGCAAGCCTAAAACCAAGGATTTGTGTGCTTTGTATATACGCTTTTACATAACATCATAAGCATCATAAACATCATATCATAAGCATTCTCACTAACCACTTCAAGGATTTTTGGATTTATCTTTGTTCTGTTTTGTAGGATATGGCTTTCCCTCGTAGGAGCACTATCCAAGTCAGTCCTGTGAGGATACCTCCATAACTCAAGGATTTAGTATCAAGGGTCCCTGAAGATTCTCCATTCACCAAAAGACATGGTCGGCTCCTTAGTCTGGTTACCTCAAGTATTGAAAAAGATATGGTAAAGGTGCTTGTCCAATTCTTTGACCCTTTGCATCATTGCTTCACTTTTCCCGATTACCAACTTGTGCCCACTTTAGAAGAATTTTATCAACTCATGGGGATCCCTATCCTTAACCGGTTACCTTTCAACGGTATTGAAAGAGACTCTAAACCTGAGGAAATTTCTCGAGCCCTACATTTGCAACCATCTGACATAGTAGCAAATTCGGTAACAAGGAGTAGTGTCAAAGGGTTCCTAACGAAGTTTTTGCTGGAGAAGGCTCAAGAGTGTTGGAATACTTTGGATCTACAAGCATTCGAAGAAATTTTGGCTCTTCTCATCTATGGGTTGGTACTATTTCCAAATCCTGACCAATTTATAGATGTAAATGCAATCAAGGTTTTCATATCTCGTAATCCAGTGCCTACACTGCTTGGAGACATCTTGCATTCTCTTCACTCTCGCACTTTGAAGAAAAAAGGGGCTTTGATGTGTTGCACTCCCCTTCTATCTAGGTGGTTTATTTCACACCTACCTCGATCTGTGGTGCAGAATGAACAAGGAATGAGATGGTCTAGAAGATTGATGTCACTTTCACATGCTGATATCCGTTGGTATTATCGCTCTTTAGAAGACATTACCATCATTGACCGTTGTGGAGAATTCCCTAATGTCCCTCTACTTGGCATTAGGGGAGGCATTACTTACAACCCTTGTTTAGCTTCACGACAATTTGGATACGCTAAGAGATATGGCCCTCATGAGGTACTCATCCAAGGAATTGCATTTGACTATGAAAGCGATACCCAAGGTTACCATCAAAGATTTATACAAGCTTGGGGTATGGTTAACAAAGTTGACAGCAGGACATTGGGGCGTAAGAATTCCATTCCCTTGGAACCTTATATTAAATGGGTGAGGGATCGCGCTAAAAGTCTTAAGATGCCTTATGAAGCCGTCTTACCTGTTATCATGGAGCCAATAGTCGAGGGAGACATTCCACATACTATCCTCTATCCTCTATCCTGATATGCCTACTTCCCTTGAAGATTTGCAAAACGCTTGGATTTAGTTAAAAGGAGAACGAGACACCTTAAAAGCTAAGTTTTATGAGAGCGAGAAGAAGATACTAGAGCTTACAAGGGAACTTCATGAAGAAAGGAGCTTAAACACCTACATTGTGCCAAAGAAGAGGCGCACAAATTTTCTATCTTAGGAGTTTACTTTATGCTTATTTATGTTGTTGTAAGCCCAAGAGGCATGTTTGTATTCAAATCAGAACTATTTAATGCAAGCTAACTATTGTACCCCAAAATTTTCCCTCCCATATTTCTCAATACATGTCAAGTGAGGTCCTCAAATTGCTCAAGGAAGTCCAAGGGTTGACCAGACAAACTCTCTCCTAAGCCAGTCTACCTCAAATTAGGGTTTCATTTTGCATCAAGATGTTTGAGTCCAAAGGATTCCAAATTCTAACCATTGTCCTAATATGTTCTCAAGGTCATCCATGTCAAGTTTCAAGCCTTGAAGAAGAAGTTTGCTCAGTCAATTGCTCAAATGCCTGAAAGTCGACTGTGTTAGGTCAAAAGTCAACTGTGGCCCACATACAGTCAAACTTCAAGATTTTTGCTCAACATCCTCATTTTGAAGTAATATTCATCATTTGATCAAGGGTTGATCATGATTCCTCAAGGATTGCTCACAATTCATCAAAACCCAAAAGTTGCTAAATTAGGGTTTTGCAAGGAAAGTCAACTCAACTTTGACCAAGCATAACTTTCTCATACTTTATCAAAAATGACCCATCCAAAACTCATTTTGAAGAGGATGAAATTACCTACAATTAATATTCATCTCCCAATTTCAAAATATAAACTAACAAGAAGATATGGATTTTGACATTATAGGTCATTTTGAAAAGTCAACAAAAACACCTTTTGGGTCAAGGCTTCATACATGAACATGGAAGACTAATTAAGACGAGACAAAAAGGGTTGCTTATAGGACATACTAAGCTTTCTAAAAAGTCAAAGAACACCTCTCTAGGGTCAAAATTGAGAGAGTTATGCATTCGCCAAGTTGACCTTTTTTGCAAAATTGCCAAAGTCAAACATGCTCAAATTTGCATCTTTTGCTAAATTGGCCCAACTTTTTATGCTTGCATCTCATTCCTAACATAGTCCACGACCTACGGGACCTTCCATGCTTTATTTATTCATTTGTTTAATTTATTTTGATTTTTATTCATTTAAAATTCAAATAAAATCAAATAAATCCTAAATAAATCATATATTGTATTTTAGGGATGATTTGTGCATTGAAAAAAGATCTCATATGCTGTCAATTGAAGATCAACTCGTGCAAAGGCAATTTGGTTTGAAAAAGATTGGATTTGAGAAAAATTGGAAAGGAATCATATGCATTGAAAGAGCAAATTAAATCTCCATGATGAGAAAGATTGGGGTCGTTTTTGTTGACCTAATAAGTTATGCTACATATACAGCAGGAAGCCAATGCATATAAAGGTTAGAAGTAGTCGTGCAAAGAGAAAAAAAAACTCAAAAAATTTCAAGAAAAGTGGTAATCTAATTTTCATATTAGAGACCGGATCGTGCCCTTCTCGCGTTGCCAAAAGATTGTTGGACGTTCCAGGAGCACATTCCAATCAAATTCAAGCCCTTTCACGCATAGGATTGTAAGTTGCAGGTATCACGATTGGCTTCTAAACTCGTTTTCGTTTTCGTCAATTTATACACCATTTGCAAATTTTGACTGCATATTCTTGTTCCTTAACATGTTTGCAAGCTAATCATCATATTCAATTGTGTTTTTGGTGATTGTATGACAAACTGCCATAGCTAGGGTTTCAAGTTCTTGTTTAGGGCTTTGCAGGATAGGCAAAATTGGATATTGATTCTGGTACCATGAGACTCGTGAGGATGAGACGATTTGATTGGTACCAGCCATGGCCATTTATATTGCCTGTGGACATTTTTTTGCACAGGATTGTAGCTACAGCGCCATGTTTGTAGGTAAAGGTTCAGAGTTTTAAACGACGGTTCCAGGGAAGAAGGCGATGGCGTGTCACAAACTTACCGGCTGGTTTAAATTCTGGCGCGTTTATTCTGGCCAGAAACTTGTTTTTTTGATATGTTATTTGTTTTTATTATATTAACAAGTTAACATCCAGTGCAGCCAGTCAGAAGAAGGAAGTCAGAAACTCATGATTCTGGGTTCGATCCCAGGCGTGAGCTTTTGGCATTTTCCCCTTTGTTTTCACCAGATCCAGCGCACCTCACCTTCTGAAGGTCATCATTTGCTGGATCCAGCAGTCAGAATCAGATCCGGCGCATACCATCTTCTGAGGGTCATCTTCTGGATCCATCAGCCAGGACCAGATCAAGCATCCTCTGGGCATTATCTTCTGCATCCATCAGTCAGAGACAGATCCAGCGCACCTCACCTTCTGAAGGTCATCATCTGCTGGATCCAGCGGTCAAAATCAGATCCGGTGCATACCATCTTCTGAGAGTCATCTTCTGGATCCATCCGCCAGAACCAGAGCTGCTGATCACAGGCCCATTATTCCTTCCTTTTCTTTTTCTTTTTTTTTTCTTTCTATTTTATCTTTTCTTTAATTCATAAACTAATTATTTGCTTCATAAAAAAAACCCATAAAATCAATAATTCACAAAATTAGGATTAGCAATTTTTTCATCAAAATTAATTTAATCTAGTTTAAAAATAGGGATATTATAATTTGTTTTCATAAATAAAATCAAATAGAAATTAGGTTAACTTTTGATTTAATTTTATTTTTCTCTTTGTCTCAAATAAATAAAATACAAAATAGGTCGTAGATTTAAATTAATTTAATTTATTTTTCGTGATTTAAAATTAATTAGACTTAGGATTTACCTTTAATTTAACAATTCCATTATTTTCTCAAAACATAAATTTTTTTTTTAATTAATCGCAATTAGGTTTAGGCAAGGGTCAAAACCCTAATTATCTTGTATTCGATTCATCACGCACATAATATTTCATTTTGTCAATATTGTTGTAACTGTGCATGGTTTGTAATAGTTCAATCTAGGGTTTTTATTTATCGCTTTTTCCTGGGGTTTTTGGCTATGTAATTAATTCCCCTCCCCGAAGCCTTGTAATAGCGTAGATTTATTTTCTCGCATCTTAATTTCTGCCAATATTTAACTGTCTAGATGTATGTTAATAGGATTGTATGACAAGATTGCATGATAATTTAATACAGTTAGAAAACCCTACTGTGCAAAGAAAAATAACTGAAACAAATCACTCGCACATATCACTCCTAGGGTGTACCCTCACTTCGGTTGCCTTCGGTAAACGATCATTAAGCATAGGGTGTCTTAGTGGTTTCCCTCCTGTCTAAAAAAGATCAAACGTCTCATTCGGATGTTGCCTCGGAATGTTGCCTCGGAAAGGTTGCCTCGAAAAAGTTGCCTCGAATATGATCTTAAGACTCTAGGGTTATTGCTACTGTGTCCTAACATTGCTTTAGTGATCGTACGTCCCTTGCGAATTGACCCTTATAAATTCCAACGACGGTGCTACCTATTTCTCAATAGTAGGATAGTGCTGTCTAAAGGAACAAGAATAGAAACAATCTTTTTTCGAGTAGGTAGATGCTAGTAGGTACTTGCTCAAATTAAAATTTTTCACACTTACACTTTTAAAAGAAATTTTCAAAACAACTTCGTCACACCTTTGAGGACTAATATAAGGGTTATCACGAAGTTAAAACTCTTTTCAAAAACAAATCACATACACAAGCAATTTAAAAAGATGAGCAAGTACCTAAGAACCCATGGAAAACCATGGATAGAAAGGGTTCTAACACCTTCCCTTTCTAAAATCTACCCCCCGTACTTAGAATATCTCAAAAAAGGATTTTTCTCTGTACTTTTTTCCTTTTCCTGATTGGATAAAATAAAAGTCGGTGGCGACTCTTGCTTACTGCGACATTTTGTGAATAAAAAACGCAAAACACAAACCAGCATTTCAAAACAGTCGGTTCTGCCACCGTATCACAGAACTGGCGACTCTGTTGGGGACTTAATAAGTGGGGTATACCTTAGGATCTAGTTCATCATAATTTCTTCTCTTGATTGCTTTGATTGATTTACTTTTAAGGGTTTTGTTTGGGAGTTACTACAGATCTTAACTCGGATTTGGGGACACCTTTTAGGTAAGTAGCAATAAATTGTGAGGGAACTGTATGACGTAGACTGATATGGTTGAAGTAGTAGCTATGTTGGTGTGGCATATTGGTTGGTACCGGTATCCCTTGTGGATAAACAAGGAGAATACAGGGCCGCTGCATGGTGTCGTTAAGCATCAACTGACCTTAGAACCTTTAATCGACCAACTTGGCCATTAGAAAGTAGTGAGTTAGCCGACCTCGGTGTAAAGCTGGGAACTTGTTGATACTCAATGCTACACTCATTGAGACCATACTCTCGATATAGTTCCGGCTGCAAGAAAAGATTGCGTGAGCTAAAACCATGACCGATGGAGGATGGTCAGTGATATTGAGATCCTCTAGAACCCGGTTACTTTTTCTAGAATAGGTTTGAAACCAACTTAACTTCAAGAGGGTATTACCTTTGACCTCATGAAAGCCTTAAACCTAAGGGCTTTGTGTGATTTGACTGTGTTTGCAATATCTGTGTTTGCTATACCTGTGGTTTACCATGACATCTTGCATCATAACATGGCATTCATACTTCATTACACTAACCATTTCAAAGACCAAGTGAATTTATCTTTGTTCTGTTTTGCAGATTATGGCTTCCGTGCGTAGAAATACCACCCAAGTCAACTTTGTGCAAATACCTGCCCAACTCAAAGAGCTAGCCTCAAGAGTTTCTAAGACTTCTATGTTCATTAAGAGACACGGTCAACTTCTCAGCCTGGTTACTTCAAATCTTGATGAGCAGATGATGAGTGTACTTTTCCAATTCTTCGATCCTGTGTATCATTGCTTCACCTTTCCAGATTACCAGCTGGTTCTCACCTTGGAAGAGTTCTCTCACCTATTGGGTATATCCATTCTTGAACAGGTACCCTTCACAGGTATGGAAGAAGTTCCTAGACCAGAAGACATTGCCTCAGCTCTGCATTTGAAACGGGCTGATGTAGTATCCAATTGGGAAACACAAAGCAGGGTCGAAGGTTTTCTAGCCAAATTTCTGATAGACCAGGCTCAACTATTCTGGGATAATTTGGATTTTCAGGCTTTCGAAGATATCTTGGCTCTCCTTATCTATGGGTTGGTTCTCTTCCCGAATCTAGATTCCTTTGTAGATATGAATGCTATCAAGATTTTCCTTTCTTGCAATCCTGTGCCTACCCTGTTGGGTGATATCTTACATGCCCTCTATACTCGTACCGTGCGAAGAAGAGGGACTCTTATGTGTTTCATGTCGTTGCTGTCGAGGTGGTTTATTTCGCACCTCCCTAAGTCTGTGCTGAAGAACGAAGAAGGTTTGGGTTGGTCCTACAGGATGATGTCACTTGCCCATACAGATATTCTTTGGAGCTCCCGGGCTATGGAAGACACTGCTGTTATTGACGTTATGGGGGATACCCTAATGTCCCATTGCTTGGAATCAGAGGGGGTATAAATTACAATCCTTGTCTAGCTTTACGACAATTTGGTCGTGCTCGGAGAGATGGTCCCCATGAGTTACTTCTTGAGGACATTGTATTTGACTACAAGGAAGACGTTAAGGAGCACCGCCGAAGGTTTATACGAGCTTGGGGCATGGTGAACAGATCTGACCCCCAAGAGTTGGGACCAAAGACTTCCCTTCCTATGCATCCTTACCTCCAATGGGTCCGAGCTTGTGCCCAGAAGCTTGGGATGCCCTATGAAGCCGTATTACTAGTGATTATGGAGCCCACTAATGAAGAGGGCATTCCTTAAACTATTTTCTATCCCTACATGCCCACCGATCCGGGGGAGTTGCAGAGGTCTTGATTTCAGTTGAGAAATGAGCGGGATACTTCCCGGGAAAATTACCATGAACAAGAAAGGAAGATTTTGAAGCTCACCAGGCAGCTCGAGGAACAAAGAGTGATCAATGACTACATCGGCACAAAGAATAAGCATCCATGGTGTTGTACCCCAAAATTTTCCCTCCCATTTTCTCAACATTTCTCATCACAAAGCCCTTGGAGATCAAGATCCAGTTAGGGTTTCATCTGCTCAAGACTTCTCCTTGCACTGTTGACCCAAATTAGGGTTTGTGTTTGCACAAAGATGTTTTGACCTAAAATGCCTAAGTTGACTTTCATGCTTCATATTGGACTCCCAAGTTTATCCACATCAAGTTTCAAGCCTTGATTCCAAGTTTTGCCCAGTCAATTGGACAGTTGACCTAGAAATCAGCTGTATTGGGGAAAAAGTCAACTGTGGCCAATTGACAATCAAATCTCATGAAAATTGACCCACATCAACATTATGAACTCACATGGACCATTTGATCAAGCTTGGATCACAATTCCACAAGAAATTTGATCAGATCACCAAAAGGGCAAAATGGTCATTTTTAGGGTTTTGACTGCACAAAGGCAATTTTTGACTGTTTGACCTAGCCAATGGCAAACCAAGCTCACATATGGACTCAAGGACCCCATGGAGTTGTCTTGACATGCTCAACAAGTTCAAAAGATCCCAAATACACAAGATTGACAGTTGAATTTCCCAGTCAATTGATCAATTTTGACTGTATACTGAAAAGTCAAACTTTGACTTTTTGGTCAAAATCAAGAGTCAAGATTCATTTTTCATCAAAACATGCCAAATCATGAAACTTTTTCACCAAGAAATCAAAATTTGCAAATTAGGGTTTGAAATGGGAATTTTTCATAACTTAGAATTTTTCTAAGTTATGAAAAAACCCTAATTTTTCCCCAACTTTGCCCCACTTTCTCACCAAGATTTATTTGGATTCAAGCAAAAGTAAAAACATGAAAGTTGTAGCCTATGGCATAATCTACAACTTTGATTCACAAAGTTTTCTCAAAAGAAGCTTGTATCTCAAGTTACAATTTTTGGAACAAGGGTACTAAACCATTCTTAACTTAGTGAAATTTTGACCTATTTTGGCAAGGTTTTTACCTAACTTCAAGACCATTTTTCACATACTTCCCCTTGGAATTTAAATTTGCATTTCAAATATGGATTGTAGTACACATTCCAAGCTTTCCAAAATGTCCAAGAACTCATCAAACAACCTCATGACTTGAGAGAATCGAATTTTGCAATATGGCAAAAAGTCACTTTGATTCATGGCCATGTACATGTTCATAACTTGTGCAATTTTTCAAATCAGCATGCTTCCCTTGATTACAGGCCTCTAAACCATCCAACACTCATATATTTAATGCCAATCCTTTGTGCCAAAGCATTGTTCTATGAGTTCAAACATTACATGCAAGTTTAATCCATTTATGGAAAAAAGTGAAATAGCCATTTTTGAAAAGTTAAGCTTTATGTCAAAATGAAAATCCAAGAAGTACATTTGAAATCTCTTTGGCACAAGTTTATGAGTTAATCACTCTGATCAAGACAAGGTTTTGCAGCATGTTTAGGGGGCCTCTACCTGTCTAGAACACAACTTGGCCTTTGCTTGCTTAAGTGTTAAGAAAGATAGCATATCACAACACAACTTTCATCTCAGCACTAGAACCCTTAAGCAAACATTTTGTACACATTCAAGACATCCTAACTGAGCTATCACACGACTCCAACACCTTCAATACCTCCACAAACTCAAAATCACCATTGAACTGCACAAAAACAGGGCTTGCTGCAGTTTGAGTGCCATCTCTCATTCCTTTCATACTTCCTTGCTAAAAGCTCATCAAACACATTCCCTAGCATCACTTGAAGCTAACCCAAACATAAAACACGACCTGTAACTCCTCTAGGCAGTTCCACCATTTTCACTTTCTTGTTTTGCAGTTGAAGGTCCATAGCTTGATTCAAGGTGTTTCAAAGCAAAGTAAGTCTTGGAATAGATCACTACACTTCAGGCAAGCTGTATAGATCATCATCTTGCCCTGAAAGCTCCCCCATTGCCAGATAGAACTTCAACTGAACAGGTATCTTCTTGAACTTCTAACTCTTAGTGTAGGCATCATTAGCTCTAAGTTTGTGAATAAGAAGTGTTCTACTCATGCCCCTGAATCTGTACATGCTTTTACTTTTCATTTATTTTGCCTGAGCTATGAGAATTTAAGGTCTGAATATGGAAGAAAAGTTAGGTTAAGATTTGGGAATGTTAAAATTCTCTCTTATTTCTGAGAGTTAGGATGAGTTCTTTACATATTTAGAATCGTGGCTTGATGATTAACAGTTCTTATGTTGAAAGTTTGTGCAAAAAATCAAGGAATCCAGATGTTTGAACTTGAGTACAGGCGCGCGTTTTTGGACAAGGAATTGTCTAAAGGTTGAAGAAGAAGCCACATGGGCTGGGCCTGCTTTTGTATTTCTTTTCACACCATATTTTTGATTTCATACCCCCTGAGCCCATTTTGTTTGATTTAATGATTTTTTGACTTTTCTTTTTTTATTCTGACTTATTTATTTTTCCTAATAATATTAAAAACATAAAAAAACAATTTTTACACCATTTTTATATTTTTAGGCATTTATTTAGTTATATTGCTATTTGTATGTAAATAAGTACAAAAATATATTATTTAGAATAAATAGGAAAAAATAATGTAAGCATATTTTATTTTCATTTTTATTTTGTTCCATCTTCTTAAAATATTTTATACAAAATATACTTTTTTTATAAATATTAAATATTATTATTTTTGTATATATAATATTTGTTTAGTAAATAATAAAGATATTTATATATATTAGTATATTTAGGTAAATAATACAAAAAATATATACATTTTTTATTTTATTAATATTTGACATAAAAAAAATACTTTTTATAAATATACTTCATTTTATTTTTTGTACATAATAAATAAATACTTGTATAAATTAAAATAATATATATTTACTTAATAAAAATTAGGGTTTTACCCTTAAAACACAAAAACTCCAAAAATGTTACTTTTTTATTTTATTCATTTTTTGTTTATTTGACATAAAAAAATATCTTTTTCCATACATATAAAAAAAAACCCTTTTTGCATTTTGCATCTTTATTTTATTTTCCATTTAATTTATGCAATTAATTATCTTGTAAATATTCCAAAATTGATGTAATAGCTAGGTTTAAATTCCTTGTCTAAATATCCCCCCATTTGAACATTTGTACCCCCCCTTCCCATATTGTGTTGTAATAGTGTAGGAATTTTACTTTTCGCACTTTAACGCTTTCTAAATATACCATGCTAGAATTAGGGTTTGTATGCAAATAAAAAGAACAAAATAGTTTGACCTAATTTCAAGATAATCAAGCATGAAAATGGACAACACATATCACACTTGCACCCCTAGGGTATTCCACTTGTTGCCTTCCATAAATGGGCCATATTGCATGTTAGGTTTCTTTGGGTAAAAACAAACAATCAAATGATCATAGTCCCTCGATGACGCTTTCGAAAAGTTGCCTAAAATGATCAAGTCCCTTTCAAGGAAAAAATTGCCCAAAGATACTTAGCACCATTGCAATTATGGTCTAAACGATGACCCGCGCCCGTCCCTTTCACCTCCTAATACAAGATTGTCCACCAAATACAATGGTGGAACAAAATTGTCAAAAGGGTTAAAACATAGCATAAATCTTTGAGAACTTTAGGGTAGATAGCTCTTAAGTACTTGTCAACTTGCAAAAGAAAACACTTGCCTATTTTTCAAACCACACTTTCAAAAAACAAACTTTCAAAAACCTTGGAACATCTTTTCAAAAAGACAAACACCTTTTGTAAAACATTCGAGTAAAGAATTGTTACAAGGGTAGCCTAGACAAGGCATCTTTTTCAAAACATTTTCAAAACACACACAAAGCACCATTTCAAACAATTAAAAACCAAGACAAGTTGATCTAAGCAAGTACCTAAGAGCCCATGGATAACCATGGATAGAAAGGGTGCTAATACCTTCCCTTTCTATAATCTACTCCCCGAACCCAAGAAAAATCTCAAAGGTTTTTGCTGTGCTTTTTAAACCTTTCCTTAGGATAAAATAAAAAGTCAGTGGCGACTCTTGCTCAACCGAAACATTTGCGAAAACAAACGCAAAACCCTAGTCAGTTCTCCCACCGTATCACAGAACTGGCGACTATGCTGGGGAGAATTTTAAAAGTGGAGTAACCTTAGGGCTTAGACCACCCTCTTGCATGACTAATTGTTTGAATTGTTTGCTTTATATCTTGGCTCTATTGTTTGGGTTTGCAATCCTACACCCGGATTTTGGGAAACATTCATAGATAGCAATACGTTGTGGAAACTGTGCGGGGTATACCGACACGGTCGAAGCAATAGCTATATTAGTGCGACATATTTGTGAGTACCGGTAACCCTTGAGTTCAATCAAGGAGAGTACGGGGCCGCTGAGTGATGTCACTAAGCACTAATGACCTAGAACCTTACTTGACCACCTTGGCCTTTTATTAGGGGTAGTGAGATGACCGGCTTTGGTGCAGTCCGAAGTTGGTAGATACTCGATACTACACTCATTGAGGGTTGTTTTCTTGGAATATTTTGGTCGCTAGTTAAGTGGCTAAACCAAAACAATGAACATTGAAAACAATCCAATGATATTGAGCTCCTTAGAACCCGGTTACTATTTATAGGACAGGTTTTTTAAGCCAACTACACTCAAGAGGGTACTTACCTATGAAACCCCATGCAAGCCTGAAACTAGGGTTTGGTGTGATTTGCTTGTACATATGTTTTGTGCATACATCATAAAACATCATATACATTCACTAACCATTTCAAGGGTTTGGATCTTCATCTTTGTTCTTGTTTTGTAGGTCATGGAAATTCCTCGCAGAAACACCATTCAAGTCAACCTTGTGAGAATCTCTCCTCAACTCAAGGAGCTCACCTCAAGAATTCCGGAAAACCCATCCTTCAGTGAAAGACATGGTAGACTGCTCAGCCTAGTCAACACCAACATTGAAGAAGACATGATGAAAGTGCTATTCCAGTTCTTTGACCCTCTTCACCACTGTTTCACTTTCCCTGATTATCAGTTGGTACCCACTTTGGAGGAGTTTTCTCAACTCCTGAGAATTCCTATCCTTAATCAACTACCCTTCAACGGTACGGAAAAGGAACCAAAGCCGGAAGATGTTGCTCGAGCATTACATCTACAACCATCCGACATCAAGGGGCATTGGGAAACCAGAAGCGGCGTCAAGGGATTCTTAGCAAAATTCTTGTTTGAGAAGGCACAAGAATGTTGGAACTCATTGGACCTACAAGCCTTTGAAGAGATTGTGGCACTCCTTATCTATGGGTTGGTCTTGTTCCCAAATCCTGACCAATTTGTAGATGTCAACACCGTCAAAATCTTCTTGTCCAGAAATCCGATACCAACATTGCTTGGGGACATTCTTCACTCATTTTACACACGAACAATGAGAAAGAGGGGTGTTCTCATGTGCTGTACTCCTCTCCTTGCAAGGTGGTTTATTTCGCACCTTCCACAATCTGTCTTGAAGAATGACCAAGGCTCAAGGTGGTCCCAACGGTTGATGACTCTTACTCACTCTGATGTACATTGGTGTTCTCGGTCCAGAGAAAATGTCATCATCGTCGATCGTTGCGGAGAATTTCCTAATGTTCCTTTACTTGGAATCAGAGGAGGTATCACCTACAACCCTTGCCTAGCTTTGAGGCAATTTGGATATGCACGGAGGGATGGCCCTCATGACATGTTGATTCCTGACCTAGTTTTTGACTTCGACAACGATGCGCAAGGACTTCGCCAAAGATTCATCAGAGCTTGGGGAAGACCCAACAATGTTGATAGCAAGACTCTGGGACACAAGAACTCCATCCCTCTTGAGCCTTATCTCAAGTGGGTACGAGCCCGAGCCCAAAGTCTAATGATGCCTTATCCTCATGTTCTCCCTGTGATTAAAGAGCCCATCAAGGAAGGAGAGGTTCCCTACACCATCCTACATCCAGACATGCCTACATCGTGGGAGGAAATGCAGAAAAGTTGGATTCAACTCAAGGAGGAACTGAATACTTTTGAAGCTAGCTTCTACGCCAGTGAGAAGAAGGTTCTAGAGCTTACCCGCTGACTCCATGAGCAAGAGGCCCTCAACACCTACATCGCACCAAAGAGGATGCGCAATGTCTTTTTGCCTTGAGAAGTTATTTTGTAATATCTGGCCCATGGGGCATTTATGTACTAACAAATTTCTTCTTATTAATATGACGTGCGTTCTTCTTTGTCTGCAACGATTTTGAATGTTCTAAATCCTTGAATGCATTACATACATAAGCATACCATTCATCATGTGCATAAGCAGGTCTCACTCCAGGTTTCCTTATCTGTCTGCTGTTTATTTCAGTAGGATGGATCTCGAGCAAACAGTCAAAGACCTGCAAGCTCAGAATGCACAGTTTCAGCAACTCCTGACAACCTTGGCTAAAGGTCAGGAGGATCTCAAGACCTTGATGGGGAATAAAGACCCAGTGAAAAAGAAGAAAAAGAGACTCGGGGTGGCTACTTTAGGGAGAAGATTTGACGGAGAAGCTCGGAGGGTGCTTGAATTTCCTCCTATTTCTGATGAAGGGACTAGTAAAGGAGGTGGGGCTGCGGTACCTTCCGAGTCCTATGTGGAAGAAGAAGAGGTTGAAGAGGATGAAGACTATTCTGACCAACAATACCCTCCAGCTGATGATAAATACAAGGGTTTAGAAGACAGGTTGGCCGCCATGGAGCTACAAAGGGTACCGGGTTTGGATTTTGAAGACTTGGGTTTGGTTGCCGGGATTGTGATTCCCCCAAAGTTCAAGGTGCCAGTGTTTGTGAGGTATGATGGGCTGTCCTGTCCAAAAATGCATCTCAGGTCCTACGTGAGAAAGATCCAACCCTATACGGCAGATAAAAACCTTTGGATTCATTTCTTTCAAGACAGCCTTTCTGAGGCTCAATTGGAGTGGTTTTATCAGCTAGAGGGAACCAGCGTCCGAAATTGGGAAGATTTGGCCACCTCTTTCTACAAACAATATCAGTACAATTCTGACCTTGCTCCTACTCGTACCCAACTTCAGGGTATGTCACTGGGAACAGGCGAATGGTTCAAAGAATACGCACAAAAATGGAGAGATTTGGCTGGCAGGGTGCAGCCTCCTTTAACCGACCGTGAACTTGTTGATATGTTTCTAGGGACCCTATCTGGGCCATTTTTCAATCATCTAATTGGTAACTCTTCCGCGAGGTTTACCGATTTGATCTTAACAGGCGAAAGAATAGAAGTTGGCATCAAGTCAGGAAAGATTCAGAAGGGTGTTGCTGCAAGTGTTGAGAAGAAACCTTTTAAGAAGGAAACGGCTGTGGTATATTCTCAGAGAAGAGCAGGGAAGACTGAGCGCCGGCCGACAGTGGGGGCCGTAATGATTCAAAACCCTTCAAGTGAGCAGCCTCGCTATAACCAATCCAGACCAAATCAACAACGAGTGGAACGGCCACAACGGCAGTTCACCCATATTAATATGACTCCAGCGCAAGTGCTTCCCCATCTGTTGAAGTTGAATCTCGCCACTATCAAAGAGGCACCAAAGAATGTGAATACGTCCTCTTCGCATTATCATCCTAATGCTAAATGCGCCTACCACTCTGACAGTGTCGGGCACGACACCAATGATTGTTGGGCACTCAAGCATAAAATCCAAGACCTGATAGAGGCGAAGGAGGTGGAGTTTGACGCTCCGGAGAAGCCTAATGTGATATCTGCTCCCATGCCGAAGCACGGCCGAAATGTCAATGCCATTGAAGAAGATTTGTATGTGGCTGATGTCAATGATCTGATTACTCCATTGTTAACCATCAAGTTGAATTTGTTAAGGGCCGGGATCTTCCTGGGGTGTAAAGAAGACTGCTATTGTTGTTACTCTCTGCCGTTTGATTGTCCGTTACTGAAGAAAGGCATCCAAGGCCTAATGGATAGTCAACAAATTTTGTTTGAAAAAGTTTCTGCTGTTCCAACCCATACTGAAGATGTCTCAATCATAACCATTCACGCCAATCTTTCCAAGGCCGTCAGAAAGCCTGTTAAGATTACACCAGCTACGAAATCTGTTCCTTTGAAGATAACAATGCCAGGGCCTGTTCCCTATGTTTCGGAGAAGTCAATACCATGGAACTATGGCGGTGACGTCTACTACCATGGTATCAAACAAATCGAAATAACTGAAGAAAGTTCGGATGATGAAGAAGCCAGCATTGGTAACATTGCAGGCACGGGAAAAATCACCCGGAGTGGGAGAATATTTTCTCCAGAGATTGCCCCTCCAAGAGCAATCTTTGGACCCTCATCAGCTGATAAGGTCATCCCTGTACCAATAAAACTCTCTGCTAGAACCCCTTTGATTGAGGATGTTGTTGTTCCTAGTACTGTCTCTCCTACCGCTGCTGATAAAGGTAAGGGAATCCAAGATGAGCTCGTCAGGACAAGGGCTCAACCCTTGGTCGTCCCGGAAACCTCCAAGAAGGAAATGGATGAGATCTTGAGGATAATCAAAAGGAGTGATTACGATGTGGTAGAACAGCTGGGGCAAACCCCCTCAAAGATCTCCATGCTGGCACTACTACTTTGCTCAGAAACGCACGCTAAAGCCCTGATAAAATTCCTGAAGGCGGCCCATGTGCCCCAGGAAACCTCTACAGATCAATTTCAAAATTGCGTGGCTAGCCTTACTGCGGACAATGGATTAGGGTTCTCTGATGCCGACCTAACTCCTAAAGGTAGAAACCACAATGATGCTTTGCACATTTCAGTTGAGTGTCGAGGAACCACTCTCGCACATGTCTTGGTCGATACTGGTTCGTCGCTGAATGTATTGCCTAAGAAGGCCTTGGACCGACTAGATTGTGAAGGGTTGGAGTTAAAGCCGAGTGATATTGTTGTCAGGGCTTTCGATGGTTTGAAGAGAATGGTCCATGGGGAGGTTGAAATTCCCATCAAGATAGGCACTGAGGTGTTTAAATCTACTTTCTATGTGATGGACATCCGTCCGTCATACTCTTGCTTGCTGGGTAGGCCTTGGATACACCATGCTGGGGCAGTCACCTCCTCCTTACATCAGATGTTGAAGTATCCTGTCAAGGGAAAGATCATTACTGTCCATGGTGAAGAGGAGTACATGATTAACCACTTGAATTCTTTCCGGTACGTGGAGGTAGAAGGAGAGTTCATTGAAACGCCTTTTCAGCATTTCGAAGAAGTCCTTCCTGAGATAACAGTAGCAAAGTTGGCAGCTGAGACACCGAGGCAGATGGCCAGGATGGCATCTCTGGAGGACGCAAGGGCCGCAATAAAGGAAGGGAAGAATTCAGCATGGGGGAGGTTGCCTGATATTCCGCATAAAGCAGACAAATTTGGATTAGGGTTCACTACCGCAGGCCAGAAAGCTATGCGCCGTTCGAAGATTGAAAGAGCGCCAGTCAAAATTTCTCCCTACAAAATCAACGCCTTGGAGGATGAAGACAAAGAGAGCAACATCGAAGAGTGGATTTATCCAACTGTCAAAGGAGGATTGAGAAACTGGGAGGCAAAATACTTTGTCCCCATCACTTTTATTCATCAGTAATTTATCTGTTAAACATTTCCTATTTGGTCTGTAATATTTATTTTCAAACAATCCGTACACTATCTTTTTCACCTCATGCCTTACCCGGGGCATGTAGGTCCATTTGTAAGGGTTTTGATTGTTTTTCATATCCATATGCCATGTTTAATGATTCATTGGACGTTTTTCATTTGATAAACTGCTTGTGTTCATTTTCTTTCCTTTTGCATTTTTTTGTTTAAGGATGGCTATCCCTTACACACACCCACACTCACCAATGCAGGTACCCATCCACTCTGGATTCCATGGGTAACTATTCTGCTATATCCTTCAATAACTCTGAAGATCTGGTCAATCAAGCCGAGTATGAAGATGACGAAGGTTGTGAAGTACCAGGGGAACTAGCCAGACTTCTACAAGAAGAGGAAAGGGCCATCTTACCGCACGAAGAGTCATTGGAAACTGTCAACTTAGGGATCGAGGAAGACCAGAAGGAGGTGCAAGTGGGTGCCGATCTGGAACCAAGTGTCAAGGAACGCCTGATACAGTTGTTGAATGAGTATGTTGAAATCTTCGCTTGGTCTTATGAAGACATGCCGGGTTTAGACACAGACATCGTGGTTCACCGTCTCCCCACAAGAGAGGATTGTCCACCGATCAAGCAAAAAGTCCGCCGAATGAGGCCTGACATGTCTGAAAAGATCAAAGCAGAAGTAATGAAGCAATTCGACGCGGGCTTTCTGGCTGTTACGTCCTATCCTCAATGGGTCGCTAACATCGTGCCAGTACCTAAGAAAGATGGCAAAGTCAGGATGTGTGTGGACTACCGGGATTTGAATAGGGCCAGCCCCAAAGATGATTTTCCACTCCCACACATTGACATTTTAATCGACAATACAACTCAGCACAAGGTGTTTTCCTTCATGGATGGATTCTCGGGTTACAATCAAATCAAAATGGCCCCCGAGGATATGGAGAAAACAACTTTTGTCACACAATGTGGCACTTTCTATTACAAGGTGATGCCATTCGGGCTGAAGAACGCAGGGGCAACTTATCAACGCGCCATGGTAGCTTTATTTCATGATATGATACATCATGAGATCGAAGTTTACGTAGACGATATGATAGCTCGGTCACAAACAGAGGAAGAGCACCTTGAACACCTAGAAAAGCTGTTTGCCAGGTTGAAAGAATACAAACTCAGGCTGAATCCAAGTAAGTGCACTTTTGGAGTTAGGTCTGGTAAACTCCTGGGATTCATTGTAAGCAACAAAGGCATTGAAGTCGATCCCGCAAAAGTGAAAGCAATACAAGAGATGCCTGCTCCCCGTACTGAAAAGGAGGTTAGAGGATTCTTGGGGCGCTTGAACTATATTGCCAGATTCATCTCGCATCTGACTTCTACCTGTGAGCCAATTTTCAAACTCTTGAAGAAAGATCAGGTAGTCGAATGGAACGACGATTGCCAAGCTGCTTTTGATAAGATCAAGGAGTATTTGCTAGAACCTCCTATTCTGATGCCACCCGTCGAAGGAAGACCACTGATCATGTATTTGACCGTCTTGGATAACTCAATGGGGTGTGTTTTGGGCCAGCATGACGAGTCTGGTCGAAAAGAGCATGCTATTTATTACCTTAGCAAAAAGTTTACCGACTGTGAGACTCGCTACTCACTGCTCGAGAAAACTTGCTGCGCTTTGGTATGGGCTGCTCGCCGACTAAGACAGTATATGTTGACTCATACTACCTTGTTGATTTCCAAAATGGATCCTATCAAGTATATCTTCGAAAAGCCCGCTTTATCTGGAAGGATAGCTAGATGGCAAATGATCCTAACTGAATATGACATCCAGTACACCACCCAAAAAGCTATAAAAGGGAGTGTACTAGCTGACCATCTGGCTCATCAAGCTATCGAAGATTATCAACCCATGAGATTTAACTTCCCAGACGAGGACATCATGAATTTGGACAACATTGAAGGTAGCGGACCGTATGCCAGACCCGAAAAGGGATCCCGATGGACCCTGTACTTTGATGGTGCTTCAAATGCACTTGGAAATGGTATCGGCGCAGTACTCATTTCTCTGGAAGGCTGTCACACACCTTTCACGGCCCAAATTTGCTTCAGCTGCACAAACAACATGGCTGAGTATGAAGCTTGCATCTTTGGTCTCAAGGCTGCTATAGACTTGGGGATCAAATCTTTGATCGTATTTGGGGACTCGGCTTTGGTTATCAGTCAAATCAAAGGAGATTGGGATACCAAGCATCCTAATCTTATCCCATACAAAGAACATGTCCTGACATTGTTGCCTCATTTCGGGCAAATTACCTTCGAGCATTTCCCGCGAGAAGAGAACCAGCTAGCAGATGCTCTAGCCACATTGTCCTCCATGTTTAAACTCAACTGGGATAACGAGGCTCCCCAAATCACCATCGAGCGAATGGCTGAACCTGCGCATTGTCACGAGATTAATACCGAAGAAGTAGTGGAACAAACTTGGTTCCATGAAATCAAAAGGTATCTCGAGACTAGAGATTATCCCGAAGGAGCTTCCGTAAATGACAAGAAGTTCTTAAGGAAATTTGCTACTAAGTTCTTCCTGAGCAACGACATCCTTTACAAGCGAAGCCATGATTGTGTACTACTCCGATACGTAGACAAAGCTGAAGCAGAGTTAATCATGACTGATATACACAGCGACACATTTGGCACTCACTTGAGCAGGCATACAATGGCTAAGAAGATCCTAAGGGCAGGCTATTACTGGTCTACCATGGAAGCTGACTGCCATCAACATTCCCGTACTTGCCACAAATGCCAAGTCTACGCTGACAAAGTTCATATCCCTCCGGTTCCTCTCAACGTTCTGACTGCTCCTTGGCCATTTGCAATGTGGGGAATTGACATGATTGGAGAGATCAAGCCCACGGCTTCCAACGGACATCGCTTCATCCTGGTTGCCATTGACTATTTCACCAAATGGGTCGAAGCAGCTTCCTTCGCCTCTGTTACTAAAAATGTGGTTGCCCGCTTTATCAAGCAAAATCTCATCTGCCGGTATGGTGTTCCAGACAGGATCATCACAGACAATGGTACAAATCTGAATAACACAATGATCACCGCATTGTGTGAACAATTCAAGATTTATCATCACAATTCATCTCCCTATCGGCCGAAGATGAACGGTGCTGTTGAAGCTGCGAACAAAAACATTAAGAAGATCATTCAGAAAATGACAGTCACTTACAAAGACTGGCATGAGATGTTGCTGTTTGCTCTACATGGATACCGTACGATGGCACGTACTTCAACCGGGGCAACCCCATTTTCTTTGGTATATGGCATGGAAGCTGTCTTGCCTATGGAAGTCCAGATTCCTTATCTAAGGATTATGAAGGATGCAAGTTTGAATGAAGATGATTGGATGCATACCCGACTTGATCAACTCAATTTGATCGACGAGAAGCGACTCGCTGCTATATGCCATGGTCAGACGTATCAAAAACGGATGATCAAGGCCTTCAATAAGAAAGTCAGACGTCAAGTGTATCAAGTCGGAGATCTCGTAATCAAGCGGATTATCTTACCGCAAAGTGATCCCAGGGGCAAATGGACTCCTACATATGAAGGACCATTTGTGATCAAGAGCATATTTTCTGGTGGTGCAATGATTCTGACCACCATGGACAGCGACGATTTGCCGCACCCTGCGAATGCAGACATAGTCAAAAGATACTACGCATAAAATAACCCGACAAGTCGAAAAACCCGAAAGGGCGGCTTGGGCAAAAATGGGCATCCCGGTGAACCGAAAACCCGAAAGGGCGATTCAGGCAAAAGTTAGGGATAAAAATAAAAAAAATCTGTATACCCGGCAAGTTGAAAACCCGAAAGGGCGGCTTGGGCAAAAAGGGGTTTCCCGGTGGATCGAAAACCCGAAAGGGCGATTCAGGCAAAAATTAGGGAATTAAAGCGTATGATTATGTCTCGTCGGATCGCTTCAAAGACAATCTCTTCATCAACTAGTTCCAGGCTCCTGATCAATCCAGTCATCGACAGACGAAGCATTGAATGGACAGATATTCAGAGTTGGGAAGGCTATAGCGGAATGGAATCCCATGGAATTATTTCACATAGCCATCTTTCTTTTGTATAAATTTTTCAATATTTACGACGAAATCCTCTTACTAGGATGGCTGTCTCCTTTGTACAAATATACTCAGAGAAAGTTAATACAAATACTCTTCCCAGAAATTTGTGTCATTCCCTTTTTCTTTTTCTCTTGCACTAATTGTTTTATTTTGAGAAACGTCCAATGTTTTGTTAAATAGGCATATGCATTTGAACATAATCATTTCCCTGTGAATCAAGAAAGAGGATTACTGATAGATTGAAGATACAGTTAGATATCTTGATACCCTTTCAAAGGAAACCCCCAGGAGATTTGGAATCCATGTCCCCCAGCAAGTCTTGAGGCTTATCCCCAGTAGATTCTGGAAGCTTATCCCCTGCAGAGTACGGACGTCTCTCCCGAGTTTTATTCAAAGTTATTCCTCACAAGGGCTTATAACTGGGTTATCCTCAGCTTATTGCCATAGAAGATCGCACTCGCCAAAATTCTTCCTACCTCCAGCGGAGTTCACCAGAGTTCCCCAACATAACTTATCAATACAATCCCCAGAGGAGTTCATCTTTGTTATCCCCAGCCAGAGAATCCTCCAGAACTCCATTCCCCTCAGAATTTAAATTTCAGTATCCCCAGCGGAGCCAGACTAGTGAACCTTCTCCCCACAGAATTTCGGGAGAGCAAATCTTGAGTTCCCCAGTGAAGTCGCCAGAGACACTTCCCACCAAACTGAAGATTCTCAGTTTTACATCCCCAGCATGAGGCTATTAGATTGGAACTCCCCAGTAGAAGTCATCAGGAATTCCCCAGAAGATTGGTATACAACCCAAGCTCCTTATTCTCCAGCAACAACCAGGAATTATTCTTCCCAGCAGCAGTCAAGATGCTTTTATCTTCAGCCATCTCGGATTCATCTATCCTTTGCAAGACAGCTCTCCGGCTTACATGCACATCCATTTACATTCATATCATATAACATACATTGTATCATGCATCATGACATTGCATACAACTAACTCTTTACCTTTTCAGGTAAGACTAGTCGACAGACTAAAATCATTATCTTCCGAGATTCTTTCCAGTAATAGTTCAGATGTGACCCAGACATGGCAACATTCTAATGCTTATTCCAGATTCATCCAGGTGCAGTTTTACACGAGCTCATCATCAGGGAACCCTACACCGGTTCTTCTTCCAACTTCAAGATTTCTGAAAACAGTTCACGGGTTCTCCAAGTAACGAATGTTAACCTATCGCTTGTTCAGTTTCTTCTCAAGACTTCTGAAAACAGTTTATGGATTCTTCCCAACAACGGATGTTAATCTATCGCTTGTTCAGATGCAACTTTTGAAAATAGTTTACGGACGCTTCCCAACAACGGATGCTGCTCTATTGCTTATTCAACTTCAAGATTTCTGAAAACAGTTCACGGGTTCTCCAAGTAACGGATGTTAACCTATCGCTTGTTCAGTTTCTTCTCAAGACTTCTGAAAACAGTTTATGGATTCTTCCCAACAACGGATGTTAATCTATCGCTTGTTCAGATGCAACTTTTGAAAACAGTTTACGGACGCTTCCCAACAACGGATGCTGCTCTATTGCTTATTCAACTTCAAGATTTTTGAAAACAGTTTACGGGTTCTCCAGTAACGGATGTTAACCTATCGCTTGTTCAGACTCTTCTCAACTTCTGAAAACAGTTTACGGATGCCTCCAGATACGTATGTCAATCTATTGCTTGTTCAGACCCCCAATTCAGATGTGGTTCAAAACATGGACACCTTTCTGATACTCATTTCCAGATGGCATCTTTAAGCCCATCCCCGATAATTTTCTGTCACTCTTCCAGATGGCATCATTAAGCCCATCTCCAAATGGCATCTCTAAGCCCATTCCCGCATCCATTGCTTTGACGAGTGCAAATTTAAGGGCACTCTAGTGTCCAGTCTCCTTTTACCCTCGAGTCACGAAAGACAAACTTGCCAATCTAACTCTTCAGGTTCAAGAAGATTGAACAGGGGCAACTGTTGTACCCCAAAATTTCCCCTCCCATTTTCTCAACATTTCTCATCACAAAGCCCTTGGAGATCAAGATCCAGTTAGGGTTTCATCTGCTCAAGACTTCTCCTTGCACTGTTGACCCAAATTAGGGTTTGTGTTTGCACAAAGATGTTTTGACCTAAAATGCCTAAGATGACTTTCATGCTTCATATTGGACTCCCAAGTTTATCCACATCAAGTTTCAAGCCTTGATTCCAAGTTTTGCCCAGTCAATTGGACAGTTGACCTAGAAATCAGCTGTATTGGGGAAAAAGTCAACTGTGGCCAATTGACAGTCAAATCTCATGAAAATTGACCCACATCAACATTATGAACTCACATGGACCATTTGATCAAGCTTGGATCACAATTCCACAAGAAATTTGATCAGATCACCAAAAGGGCAAAATGGTCATTTTTAGGGTTTTGACTGCACAAAGGCAATTTTTGACTGTTTGACCTAGCCAATGGCAAACCAAGCTCACATATGGACTCAAGGACCCCATGGAGTTGTCTTGACATGCTCAACAAGTTCAAAAGATCCCAAATACACAAGATTGACAGTTGAATTTCCCAGTCAATTGATCAATTTTGACTGTATACTGAAAAGTCAAACTTTGACTTTTTGGTCAAAATCAAGAGTCAAGATTCATTTTTCATCAAAACATGCCAAATCATGAAACTTGTTCACCAAGAAATCAAAATTTGCAAATTAGGGTTTGAAATGGGAATTTTTCATAACTTAGAATTTTTCTAAGTTATGAAAAAACCCTAATTTTTTCCCAACTTTGCCCCACTTTCTCACCAAGATTTATTTGGATTCAAGCAAAAGTTAAAACATGAAAGTTGTAGCCTATGGCATAATCTACAACTTTTATTCACAAAGTTTTCTCAAAAGAAGCTTGTATCTCAAGTTACAATTTTTGGAACAAGGGTACTAAACCATTCTTAACTTAGTGAAATTTTGACCTATTTTGGCAAGGTTTTTACCTAACTTCAAGACCATTTTTCACATACTTCCCCTTGGAATTTCAATTTGCATTTCAAAGATGGATTGTAGTACACATTCCAAGATTTCCAAAATGTCCAAGAACTCATCAAACAACCTCATGACTTGAGAGAATCGAATTTTGCAATATGGCAAAAAGTCACTTTGATTCATGGCCATGTACATGTTCATAACTTGTGCAATTTTTCAAATCAGCATGCTTCCCTTGATTACAGGCCTCTAAACCATCCAACACTCATAAATTTAATGCCAATCCTTTGTGCCAAAGCATTGTTCTATGAGTTCAAACATTACATGCAAGTTTAATCCATTTATGGAAAAAAGTGAAATAACCATTTTTGAAAAGTTAAGCTTTATGTCAAAATGAAAATCCAAGAAGTACATTTGAAATCTCTTTGGCACAAGTTTATGAGTTAATCACTCTGATCAAGACAAGGCTTTGCAGCATGTTTAGGGGGCCTCTACCTGTCTAGAACACAACTTGGCCTTTGCTTGCTTAAGTGTTAAGAAAGATAGCATATCACAACACAACTTTCATCTCAGCACTAGAACCCTTAAGCAAACATTTTGTACACATTCAAGACATCCTAACTGAGCTAGCACACGACTCCAACACCTCCAATACCTCCACAAACTCAAAATCACCATTGAACTGCACAAAAACAGGGCTTGCTGCAGTTTGAGTGCCATCTCTCATTCCTTTCATGCTTCCTTGCTAAAAGCTCATCAAACACATTCCCTAGCATCACTTGAAGCTAACCCAAACATAAAACACGACCGGTAACTCCTCTAGGCAGTTCCACCATTTTCACTTTCTTGTTTTGCAGTTGAAGGTCCATAGATCGATTCAAGGTGTTTCAAAGCAAAGTAAGTATTGGAATAGCATCACTACACTTCAGGCAAGCTGTACAGATCATTATCTTGCCCTGAAAGCTCCCCCATTGCCAGATAGAACTTCAACTGAACAGGTATCTTCTTGAACTTCTAACTCTTAGTGTAGGCATCATTAGCTCTAAGTTTGTGAATAAGAAGTGTTCTACTCATGCCCCTGAATCTGTACATGCTTTTACTTTTCATTTATTTTGCCTGAGCTATGAGAATTTAAGGTCTGAATATGGAAGAAAAGTTAGGTTAAGATTTGGGAATGTTAAAATTCTCTCTCATTTCTGAGAGTTAGGATGAGTTCTTTACATATTTAGAATCGTGGCTTGATGATTAACAGTTCTTATGTTGAAAGTTTATGCAAAAAATCAAGGAATCCAGATGTTTGAACTTGAGTACAGGCGCGCGTTTTTGGACAAGGAATTGTCTGAAGGTTGAAGAAGAAGCCACATGGGCTGGGCCTGCTTTTGTATTTCTTTTCACACCATATTTTTGATTTCATACCCCCTGAGCCCATTTTGTTTGATTTAATGATTTTTTGACTTTTCTTTTTTTATTCTGACTTATTTATTTTTCCTAATAATATTAAAAACATAAAAAAACATTTTTTACACCATTTTTATATTTTTAGGCATTTATTTAGTTATATTGCTATTTGTATGTAAATAAGTACAAAAATATATTATTTAGAATAAATAGGAAAAAATAATGTAAGCATATTTTATTTTCATTTTTATTTTGTTCCATCTTCTTAAAATATTTTATACAAAATATACTTTTTTTATAAATATTAAATATTATTATTTTTGTATATATAATATTTGTTTAGTAAATAATAAAGATATTTATATATATTAGTATATTTAGGTAAATAATACAAAAAATGTATACATTTTTTATTTTATTAATATTTGACATAAAAAAATACTTTTTATAAATATACTTCATTTTATTTTTTGTACATAATAAATAAATACTTGTATAAATTAAAATAATAAATATTTACTTAATAAAAATTAGGGTTTTACCCTTAAAACACAAAAACTCCAAAAATGTTATTTTTTTATTTTATTCATTTTTTGTTTATTTGACATAAAAAAATATCTTTTTCCATACATATAAAAAAACCCTTTTTGCATTTTGCATCTTTATTTTATTTTCTATTTAATTTATGCAATTAATTATCTTGTAAATATTCCAAAATTGATGTAATAGCTAGGTTTAAATTCCTTGTCTAAATATCCCCCCATTTGAACATTTGTACCCCCCTTCCCATATTGTGTTGTAATAGTGTAGGAATTTTACTTTTCGCACTTTAACGCTTTCTAAATATACCATGCTAGAATTAGGGTTTGTATGCAAATAAAAAGAACAAAATAGTTTGACCTAATTTCAAGATAATCAAGCATGAAAATGGACAACACATATCACACTTGCACCCCTAGGGTATTCCACTTGTTGCCTTCCATAAATGGGCCATATTGCATGTTAGGTTTCTTTGGATAAAAACAAACAATCAAATGATCATAGTCCCTCGATGACGCTTTCGAAAAGTTGCCTAAAATGATCAAGTCCCTTTCAAGGAAAAAATTGCCCAAAGATACTTAGCACCATTGCAATTATGGTCTAAACGATGACCCGCGCCCGTCCCTTTCACCTCCTAATACAAGATTGTCCACCAAATACAATGGTGGAACAAAATTGTCAAAAGGGTTAAAACATAGCATAAATCTTTGAGAACTTTAGGGTAGATAGCTCTTAAGAACTTGTCAACTTGCAAAAGAAAACACTTGCCTATTTTTCAAACCACACTTTCAAAAAACAAACTTTCAAAAACCTTGGAACATCTTTTCAAAAAGACAAACACCTTTTGTAAAACATTCGAGTAAAGAATTGTTACAAGGGTAGCCTAGACAAGGCATCTTTTTCAAAAAATTTTCAAAAAACACACAAAGCACCATTTCAAACAATTAAAAACCAAGGCAATTTGATCTAAGCAAGTACCTAAGAGCCCATGGATAACCATGGATAGAAAGGGTGCTAATACCTTCCCTTTCTATAATCTACTCCCCGAACCCAAGAAAAATCTCAAAGGTTTTTGCTGTGCTTTTTAAACCTTTCCTTAGGATAAAATAAAAAGTCGGTGGCGACTCTTGCTCAACCGAAACATTTGCGAAAACAAACGCAAAACCCTAGTCAGTTCTCCCACCGAATCACACATGGTGTGATACGGTGGGAGGAATGATTGAGGTTTTGCATTTCGTTGCAAATGTCACGGTTAGCAAGAGTCGCCACCGACTTTTCTTTTATCCAAAAGGAAAGGTAAAAAAGCATAGGAAAGACCTTTGAGATGTTTTCTTGAGTTCGGGGGATAGATTATGAAAAGGGAAGGTGCTAGCACCCTTTTCATCCATGGTTTTCCATGGGCTCTTAGTTACTTGCTTAGATCACTTGCTTTGCTTTGAAATGGTTTGAAATGGTGCTTTGTGTGGTTTTGAAAGTATTTTGAAAAGAGGCCATGGTTTAGGCAATCTTTGTAATGATTCTCGTTCGTAAGAATATATACAAAGATGTTTGTCTTTTGAAAAATGTTTCAATGTTTTGTAAGATGTTTTGAAATGTATGTGTGTTTGTTTTTGAAAATAGCAAGGATTGTTTCGAAATGGGACAAGTAACTAGAAGCTAATCTACCTACTCAAATTTCTTTCTTGTACATTTTCATTTCCTTTGACATTGTTGATTTACCATTGATTTGGTAAGCAACCCTATCTTTGGATGTAAACGGGACGGGCGTGGGTCATCGTATGACCATGATAGCAATGTTGCCAAGTATCTTAGCATTTTTTGAGGGACCAAGATCATTTGGTTTAGGCAACCTTTTGATAGCGTCATCAAGGGACTATGATCTTATTTTTGTTTTATTTTGCCAAGATACTTCGCATGCGTAACATGGCCATTTTAATTTAGGCAACCAAGTGGGAGAAACCCTAAGGGTGCTTGTGTGCAAAGTGTGTCATTTTCATGCTTTTGATTTGTCTTGTATTAGGTTTTTTTCTATTTGTTTTATTTTTGGTCTTGTCATACAAACCCTAGTCTACTAAACATGGTATAAAAGCGATAAATTGCGTAAATGTAAACTAAGCTATTACAACAATTATTATGGGAAGGGGGATACAAGTTTTGAATGAGGATATTACACAAATATAAACCTAAAAATACTATTACAACCCAATCGAATATTGTGCGCATTAAATAAATAAACAAGTATTTAAAATTCAATGCAATGTATTTATGTAAAAAAATGTTTTGTATTTTGTTTAATGTATGATAAAATAAATTAACTAACCCTAGAAAATAAGGAAAAATAATATTATTATTTTTGAAAGGGGGAAACCCTAGATTTTTGATTAAAGAAAATATATGTTCTATATAAATATTTTGTCCATTTTTTGTACAAGAAAATAATAAATAATATTATGTGCAAATATTAAAAATTAAATATGTATAGAAAATAAGTGTTTTATGAGTATAAATAATATAATAAAAATATTAAGTATTTTTAAATATATTTACAAGTTATTTAAGAAAATAAAAACTATTTGTTAAAATAAACTATTTTTATGTGAGAAAAAAAATAAAATAAAATAAAATAAAAGTGTGGAAATAAATAAATTATTTTTGGGTATTTTTTATCATTAGAAAAAATGAATGCAAGTAATAAATATAAAAATATGCAAGAAAATGCAAAAATATAAGAAAATAGTCAGGGGGGGTGCAAAAGTAATCCAGGGGGTGTGAAAATCAGAAACAACAGGCCCAAGGTGCCAAAGGCCCAGAACCATCGTCCCTGTCCTCCAGCTTCTCTTTTGCGCGCGTATCTTCGTTCAAACCTGTAACTCTCAGATGCTTGCACAAAAACAAAAACTTATAACATGAAACTTGTGGCATTTAATCTCACGATTCCAACCATATAAAATTCGTAACCTAACTCTCAAAGATCAGGGAGAATTTTAATGGCCCTAATTCATGACCTAGAAATTTCATGAACTTCAAGCTTTAAATTCTCACAGCATAGTTATTATAAATGAAAAGTATGCATATGTACAGCTTCACCATGATAAGGACTGCATCTTTCCTTCACAAATCGTGGCTTAAGGATGCCTAAATAGAGAGATAGAGTTTTGAAAAATACCTCCTTCAGTTGGATTTGGATAGAGCAATGTAGGGACTTTGATGGAGGCCTGAGGATCGTGTGAGCTTCCTTGAACTTCCTTCAAGTTATTCCAATGCCTAGCTTGCTTTGTGGATGGCCAGAAGTCTCTGCACAATTCAAGCTACAAGCTCCAAATTTGAAAATGGAAATGGCTGAAACAGGGCTTACAGATGCAGGGTAAGGGCTTGGATAACTTTGGTAGGATATGTGGAAGGTGTTTGAAGTGTTGAAACAAAACACGCACGAGCCAAAAATGAAATGGCTATGATTTTGCAGCAACTGTGTGTTTTGGCAGAAAAAGGGAGTTTTTGTGTTTTGGAGAGTTTCAGATGTAAAGTAATCGTGTTCAGCATTGTAATGACTTGGTATATTTGTATAGAAATGACAAAAAGGTCAATTCTTACTAGCTGTACAAGTTCTAGCACCTTTTGCAACTTTTCTTGTATTTTAAGTAAAGTGAAATGACAAATGCAACATGCTTGTACTGGCTACCTCAAGGGATGATAAGAGTTGTTATACATTGCTTGAGACCTGTGAAAATTGCTTGCATCAAAGGGACAGGTCCAAGGCTCAAGGTTGACAAAATTGCAAAAGCTCATCTTTATGAAAATGGCAATGTGAGCTTTATGCCTAAAATGGAATTACAACTCGTGTAAAGTTCCAAAAGAAAAGATAAAGCCTTTAACTTATGAGTTTTAATTTAATTATGGAGTGTAGGATGAGTTTAGTACCTATAAAGCAAGGTACAAGCAGCATAGATCTGATTTGAAACTTGATCTCATGTAAAAATGGCTTGAACAAAAGTGATAAAATGCCAACTTACCTTCTTCGATTCTCCCTAACCAAAAATGATCTTGGAGAGTTATTGGACATTTTGGAAAGCTTGTTATATGATTTATAATCCATCTTTGAAATGCATTTTGAGATAACTCTTGGAACTAGGTGGAAAATGTCCATGAAGTTGGGTCCAAAACCTGCCTAAATTAGGGCAAAATTTCACTAAGTTATTTAGTTCATGGACCTATGTTTACAAATTCATAACTTGAGATCCAAGCATCTTTTGGGAAAATTTTGTGAAGAAAAGTTGTAGATTTCATGGAGGACTACAAATTTCATGTTGGAAGTGTTCTTTGAATCAAATTGCATCATGGTGAAAAAGTGGTGGAAAGTTGGGGAAAAAAAGAAAATTTCCATACTTAGAAAAATTCTAAGTTATGAAAATTTTCAAATTCAAAACCTTAATTTTCAAAATTGGTTTTCTTGGTGAACAAGTTTCATATTTTTACATATCTTGATGAATTATGACCCTTGGCATTTGATTTTGACCAAAAGTCAAAGTTTGACTTTTTAGTGTACAGTTGACTTTTGATCAGTTGACTGCAAAATTCATCTGTCAACCCAATGAACTTGAGATCTTTTGAACCATGAAATTAGGTCAAGATGATGCCATTTAACCCTTTAAATCATGTTTGAACTCAATTGGTCATTGGCTAGGTTAAAAATCAGAAATTGCCCTTTCTTAGTCAAAACCCTAATTTTGACCATTTTGCCCTTTTGATGATTTGATCAAATTTCTTGAGGAGTTGTGATCCAAACTTGATCAAATGATACATATGAGTCTAAAATGTTTTTGTGGATCAAAAATTAAGAATTTTGACTGTAAATTGGCCATGGTTGACTTTTTCCCCAATACAACTGATTTTTAGGTCAACTGTCCAATTAACTGATAAAAAATGTGGTTCAAGGCTTGAAACTTAACATGGGAAATCTTAGCGGTCCAAGATGGTGTATGAAAGTCACATGAAGCATTGGTGATCCAAAAATCCTTGTGCAAACTCAAACCCTAATTTTGGGTTATCAGTGCAAGATGAGGTGTCTTGAGCTGAGCAAACCCTAATCTTGTCTTGAGTCAAAGAAGTCTTGTGAGAAAAGTCTTGATAAATGAGAGGGAAAATTTTGGGGTACAACAACTTCCCCTGTTCAATCTTCTTGAACTTGAAGAGTTAGATTGACGAGTTTTGCCGTTCGTGACTCGAAGGTAAAAGATGATTGGACACTAGAGTGCCCGTAAATTTACACTCGACAAGTGTAGTTGAGGGAAGGGGATTAAAGATGCCATTTGAAGAAGTGATAGAATCTTGTTGGAGATGGGCTTGTAGATGCCATCCAAGAATGATTGTTGAATTGTAAGTTGTAAGTCAAAAGAATGAGTATTCAGAATGGTGTCCGCGTCTGGAACGTATCTGAACTGTATATGGAGACTGAATCTGTATGAGCAAAGGAATAACAGCCGTGTCTGGAGCGTATCCGAGCTTGAATCTGAATAAGTAACAGAATGACTTCCGTGTCTGGAGCGTATCCGAGCTTGAATCTGAATAAGTAACAGAATGACTTCCGTGTCTGGAGTGTATTTGTACCGTAATCTGAGTAAGTGACAGAATGACTTCCGTGTCTGGAGTGTATCTGGATTTGGATCTGAAAGCTAAGTCTGAATGAGTAATAGAATGACTTCCGTGTCTGGAGTGTATCTGCACTGTATCTGAAAGCTGAATCTGAATAAGCACAGGATGGCTACCGTGTCTGGAGCGTATCTGAACTTGAATCTGAATAAGTGACAGAATGACTTCCGTGTCTGGAGTGTATATGGATTGTATCTTGATGTTGAAATATGAATGAGTGTAAGAATGGCATCTGTGTCTGGAGCGTATCTGAACCGCATCATAAACTTGGATTTTGAATGAGTAGCAGAATGACTTCCGTGTCTGGAGTGTATCCGTACTGTATATGAACTCGAATCTGAATAAGTAACAGAATGGCTTCTGTGTTTGGAGCGTATCTGTACTGTATCTGAAAGCTGGATCTGAATGAGTAACATAATGACTTCCGCGTATGGAGTGTATTTGTACTGTATCTTGATGTTGAAATCTGAATGAGTATCAGAATGGCATCCGTATCTGGAGCGTATCCGAACTGTATCTGAATGTTGAAGTCTGAATGAGTAACAGAATGGCATCCTTGTATGAAGGGTATCTGTATTGTATCTGAAGGAGTGACAGAATGACTTCCGTGTCTGGAGTGTATCTGGACTGGAATCTGAATGAGTGACAGAATGGCTTCCATGTCTGGAGCGTATCTGAACCGTATCATAAACTTGGATTTTGAATGAGTAGCAGAATGACTTCCATGTCTGGAGTGTATCTATATTGTATCTAGAATCTTTGAACATTGTTAATGGTAGCTGTTAATCTTATCCTGAAAAGGGTAAAAGGTTATCTGAAACACAAAGTTATGTTGCATGAAATGTATGATGCAATATATGTGTTTTTGTCAATGTTTATGATATATGGATGTAATGTATGCGCATGTAAGCTGATGTGCTGTATTGCTGAGGAAAATAAATCCTTGACTGCTACCGGGGACAATAAATCCTTGATTGCTGAGGATAAGAAATCCTTAGCGACTTCACTGGGGATATAAGGATTCTTCATGTCTTGAAGTTAGAGTATTGACAAAAATTCCGTTGTGAGAGTAATGCCAAATACTGCTTGAGTAATCTACTTGGTGGAATCTAGAGAATTTTGATGACTTCTGCTGGGAATTAAGAATGGGAAGCTTCATTCTGTTGGGGAGCAATGAAAACTCTATGGGGAAGAAAGCTATACTGCTGGGGAGTAGGCTCAGGAGTTTGGGTTGTCTGCCATTCTACTGGGGAGTTATCAGAAGTTGTTGTCTAGTTGGTTTTCAGGCTTCAAAATAACTTGCTGGGGAATTTGGAGCAACTGAATGGTTTCCGCTGGGGATTAATAGTTTGAAATTTTGGCTCCGCTGGGGATTGAAAGTTTCAGCTCCACTGGGGATCTTAGTGATGTACTTTAGGGATTGCTCATGGAATAGCCTAAAGACGTTTTCCTAATCTTTTCAACCTGTCAGTAATTGTTCTTTTCCATTTCGTTTATTTGTAAATAGTAGTTATATTCAAATGCATATGTTCATTAATGAATCATTGGACGTTTTTGCACATAAAAACTTAAGTGTAAAGAAAAAGGCAAATAGTTTTATGTACTTTGAAAGAGATATCTTTGTATTTACTTTGAATAAGTATTTTGTACAAAGTAGACATACATCCTAGTAAGAGGATGGTGTCATAAATGAGAAAAATTTATACAAAGAAAGATAGCTATGTGTAAAAATCCCATGGGGTTCCCATTCTGCTATAGCCTTCATATCTTCGAATATCTTGTCCATTCGTTGCTCCGTTCGAAGATGATTGGACTGATCAGAAGTTCAGAGTTTGTCAGTGAAAAGATTGTCCTTAAAGTGATCCGACGAGACATAGTCATACGCTTTAATCCCCTAACTTTTGCCTGGACCGCCCTTTCGGGTTTTCGATCCACCGGGAAACCCTTTTTTGCCCAAGTCGCCCTTTCGGGTTTTCAACTTGCCGGGTGTACAGATTTTTCTTATTTTATCCCTAATTTTTGCCCGAACCTTTTTGGTTCTCCAGGATGCCCTTGTTTTTCCTAGGTGTGTCAACCTAGCGGGTCTCTTATGCGTAGTATCTTTTGACTATGTCTGCGTTCGCAGGGTGTGACAGGTCGTCGCCGTCCATGGTGGTTAAGATCATTGCCCCACCAGAAAAGATGTTCTTGATTACAAATGGTCCTTCATAGGTAGGAGTCCATTTGCCCCTGGGATCACTTTGTGGAAAAATGATTCGCTTGATCACTAGATCTCCAACTTGATACACTTGGCGTCTGACTTTCTTGTTGAAAGCGTTGATCATTCGCTTTTGATACGTATGACCGTGGCAAACAGTAGTAAGTCTCTTTTCGTCAATTAAGTTCAACTGATCAAGTCGGGTCTGGATCCAATCGTCTTCACTTAAACCTGCATCCTTCATGATTCTTAAAGAGGGGATCTGAACCTCAATAGGTAAAACAGCCTCCATGCCATAAACTAAGGAATAGGGTGTTGCCCCAGTTAATGTGCAAGCCATGGTATGGTACCCGTGGAGAGCAAACGGTAGCATCTCATGCCAGTCCTTGTAGGTGACTGTCATTTTCTGTATGATCTTTTTGATGTTTTTGTTTGCAGCTTCGACAACACCATTCATCTTTGGCCGATAGAGGGATGAATTATGATGTTGAATCTTGAACTGCTCGCACAGGGCGGTGATCATAGTATTGTTAAGGTTTGTACCGTTATCAGTGATGATTCTTTCGGGGATACCGTACTGGAAAATAAGGTTCTGCTTGATGAAGCGGGCAACAACATTCTTAGTAACTGATGTGAAGGAAGCTGCTTCGACCCATTTGGTGAAATAATCAATGGCCACCAGAATGAAGTGGTGTCCATTGGAGGCTGTAGGCTTGATCTCCCCAATCATATCGATTCCCCACATAACGAAGGGCCAAGGAGATGTTAATACATTTAGAGGAACCGGAGGCACGTACACCTTATCTGCATAGATTTGACATTTATGACAGGTCCGAGAGTGTTGATAGCAGTCTGCTTCCATGGTAGACCAATAATAGCCTGCCAGTAGGATTTTCTTCGCCATCGTATGCCCGCTAGAGTGAGTGCCAAAGGTACCTTCATGCAATTCAGCCATAATCCTTCCAGCTTCAATCTTGTCCACACAACGGAGTAGAATAGAATCATGATTGCGTTTGTACAGGATGCCATTACTTAGGAAGAACTTAGCCGAGAATCTCCTTAAGAACTTTTTTTCGTTGACTGAAGCTCCTTCTGGATATTCTTGCGCCTCGAGATACCTTTTGACTTCATGAAACCAAGGCTGGTCCACTACTTCTTCGGTATTAATCTCGTGACAGTGTGCAGGTTCGTCCATCCGTTCAATGGTGATCTGGGGCACCTCGTTATCCCAATTAAGTTTAAACATGTATGACATTGTAGCTAGAGCATCTGCTAGCTAATTTTCTTCTCGCGGGAAGTGCTCGAAGGTAATCTGCTCGAAATGTGGTAGCAATGTCAGAACATGTTCTTTGTAAGGGATGAGGTTTGGTGCTTAGTATCCCATTCTCCTTTGATATGGCTGATGACCAAAGCTGAATCCCCAAACACAACTAAAGATTTGATTCCCAAGTCTATGGCAGCCTTGAGTCCAAAGATGCATGTTTCGTACTCTACCATATTGTTCGTATAGTTGAAGCAAAGTCTGGAGGTAAAAGGAGTATGGCATCCTTCCGGAGATATAAGCACAACACCGATACTGTTACCAAGTGCATTGGATGCCCCATCAAAGTACAGGGTCCATCAGGATCCTTGTTCAGGTCCTTCATATGGTCTGAATTCTTCAATGTTGTCCAATGTCATGATGTCTTCGTCAGGGAAGTCGAACTTCATGGATTGATAATCTTCTACATCTTGGTGGGCCAGATGATCAGCTAGCACACTACCCTTTATAGCTTTTTGGGTAGTATATTGTATATCATATTCTGTTAGAATCATCTTCCATCTAGCTATCCTTCCAGACAAAGCAGGCTTCTCGAAGATGTACTTTATCGGATCCATCTTAGATATCAGCAGAGTGGTATGAGTCAACATGTACTGCCTTAGCCGGCGAGCAGTCCATACCAAAGCGCAGCAAGTTTTCTCGAGCAGTGAATATCTGGTTTCACAATCGGTAAACTTTTTGCTAAGGTAATAAATAACGTGCTCTTTTCGGCCAGACTCGTCATGCTGCCCCAATACGCACCCCATTGAATTCTCTAAGACGGTCAAATACATGATTAGCGGTCTTCCCTCGACTGGTGGCATCAAGATAGGAGGCTCTAGTAAATACTCCTTGATTTTATTGAAAGCAACCTGACAGTCATCATTCCATCTAACTACCTGATCTTTCTTCAACAACTTGAAGATTGGTTCACAAGTAGATGTTAGGTGAGAAATGAACCTAGCAATGTAGTTTAGGCGTCCCAAAAAAACCTCTGACCTCCTTCTCAGTGCGAGGAGCAGGCATTTCTTGTATCGCTTTGACTTTGGCAGGATCAACCTCGATGCCTTTGTTGCTGACAATGAAACCTAAGAGCTTACCGGACCAGACTCCGAATGTGCACTTGTTTGGGTTCAATCTTAGCTTGTACTCCTTCAACCTGACAAACAACTTTTGTAAGTGATCAAGGTGTTCTTTTTCAGTTTGTGATCGGGCTATCATGTCATCTACGTAGACCTCTATCTTATGATGTATCATGTCATGAAACAAAGCTACCATGGCGTGTTGATAGGTTACCTCGGCATTCTTTAGTCCGAATGGCATCACTTTGTAGCAGAACGTACCCCACTGTGTGACAAATTTAGTTTTCTCCATGTCCTCAGGTGCCATTTTGATCTGGTTATAGCCTGAGAACTCGTCCATGAAAGAAAATACTTTGTGCTGAGCTGTATTGTCAACCAGGATGTCGATGTGCGGAAGTGGAAAATCATCTTTAGGGCTGGCCCTGTTTAAATCTCTATAGTCCACGCACATCCTCACTTTGCCGTCCTTTTTAGGCACGAGAACAATGTTAGCAACCCATTGTGGATAGGAAGTAACAGCCAGAAATCCAACATTGAACTTCTTCATAACTTCTGCTTTGATCTTCTCTGACATGTCAGGTCTCATGCGGCAGACTTTTTGCTTCACTGGTGGACAATCTTCTCTTGTGGGTAGACAGTGTACCACAATGTCTGTATCAAGTCCCGACATGTCTTCGTATGACCAAGCAAAGATCTCAACGTAATCATGTAACAGCTAAATTAGGCGCACTTTGACACTCGACTCTAGATTGGAACCCACTCTGATTTCCTTTTTTATCTTCCTCAGTACCCATGTTGATTGTATCCAACAACTCCTCATGAGGTTGAATAGCTCTTTCCTCTTGTTGTAGTAATCTGGCCAATTCCCCTGGCACCTCACAATCTTCCTCACCTTCGTATTCGGCTTGGTAGATCAGATCTTCAGAGTCAATGAAGGCTATAGCAGTATCGTTACCCATGGGATCCGGAATGGAAGGGTACCTGCATTTGTGAGTGTGGGTGTGTGTAAGGGTATAGCCATCTTAAAACAATAAAATGTAAAAGAAAGACAATGAGCACAAAAGGTTTATATATGAAAAAGCATCCATGATTCATTGAAATGACATATGAAAATGAAATAAAAACCCTTACAAATGGACCATTGTGCCTCGGGTAAGACACAAGGTTGAAAATGTACGAATTGTTTGTGAATTATTACAAGTACAACATAAATGTAAAAGATAAATTACTGCGATATGAAAGTAATCGGGTTGAAGTCTTTGGCTTCCCATTTGCGTAGTCCTCTGCTGACAGTAGGAAATATCCAATCTTCTAAGCTGCCATCTTCTTCACTGTCTTCCTCAATATCATTGGCATTGTGACCATGCCTAGGAATTGGAGTGGAGATAACATTCGTTTTCTCAGGCCCTTCAAACTCAACTTCCTTTGCGTCAATCAGGTCTTGAATCTTATTCTTCAGAGCTCAACAGTTGTCAGTGTCGTGCCCTGGACTTTCAGAATGCCACGCGCATCTGGCGTTCGGATGGTAGTGTGGAGACACAATATTGGGATTTTTAGGGGCCTCTTTTAGCATGGCCAGATTCAACTTCATAAGATGTGGTAGGACTTGGGCTGGAGTCATGTTAATTTTGGTGAATTGCTGAACTGGCCTTTCCACCCTTTGTTGGTTATTTCTCGGCTGATTGTTTCTCGGCTGGTTTGATGCAGGCTTCTGAATCATAACGGCCCAATTCGTTGGTCGGCGCTCGGTTCTTCCCTGATTCCTCTGTGCATAGACAACAAACACTTCCTTCTTTCCAGTGAGAGGTTTTTTTATAGTTGCAGAGGCAGACGCGTCTTTCTGAATTTTCCCACTTCTTATACCGGCTTCCACCCTCTCGCCAGTTAAAATCAATTCAGTGAACCCTGCAGAGGAGCTTCCAATCAGATGATTAATGAAAGTGCCTGATAAAGTTCCCAGGAACATGTGCACTAGCTCCCTTTCAGATAAAGGTGGTTGCACCCTTCCGGGTAGATCCCTCCACTTTGGGCGTAGTCTTTGAAGCTCTCATTGGATACCATGGCCATACTCTGGAGTTGAGTACGGGTTGGTGCCAAATCGGTGTTGTATTGATACTGTTTATAGAAGGCTGCTGCCAAGTCTTCCCAATTATGGACATCAACCCTCTCCAACTAGTAGAACCAATCAAGCTGCGTCCTTGATAAACTGTCCTGGAAAAAGTGGACCCACAAGTCCTTGTCTGCAGAATGCGGCTGAATTTTCCTGACATAAGATCGTAGATGCATCTTGGGATAAGACACCCCATCATACTTGGCAAATAATGGCACTTTAAACTTTGGAGGGATTACTATTCCTGACACTAGCCCTAATTCCTCGAAATCTAGCCCCGGTACTCTCTGTATCTCCATAGCAGTTAGACGCTCTTCCAAGTGTTTGTATTTGTCATCGGCCGGAGGGTATTGTTGTTCAGAGTAGTCCTCTTCTTCCTCTTCTTCTGCTTTAGAATCTGATGGTACTGCCGTTTCTTTTCCTTTTCTCTCCCCATCATCAGAGGTTGTTGGAAATTATAAAGTCCTTCTGGCATGTCCCTGAAACCTTCTGCCCATGATAACCACACCAGCTGGCTTCTTCTTCTTTTTCTCTTTCTCTTTCTCTAGCAGAGTCTTTAGCTCCTCCTGCCCCTTGGCTAATGTCAAGAGTAATTGTTGAAATTGTGAATTCTGAGCTTGTAAGTCTTTGACCGTTTGTTCAAGATCCATCTTGCTGAAATAAACAGTAGAAGGATGAGGAAACTTGTTGCAAAGATCTGTTTATGCTCAAGATGAATGATATGTATTCATGCAATGTTTTCAAGGATTTGAAGATTCAAATTTGTGTCAAACAAAAAAGAACACATGTTATATTAATAAAATAGAATTTGAGTACATCAATGCCCCTAGGGCAAAATAATACAAAATTCTAAGATAAAAAGACGTTGCGTATCCTCTTTTGCGCAATGTAGGTGTTGAGAGTCTGCTCTTCATGAAGTAACCAAGTGAGTTCCAAAACCTTCTTCTCGCTGGCGTAGAATTGGGCTTCGAAAGTATCGCGTTCTCCTTTGAGATGTCTCCAACTCCTTTTTAGATCTTCGAGTGATGTCGTCATGTCAGGATGTAGGATGGTGTATGGAACCTCTCCTTCCTTAACATGCTCTATAATCACTGGGAGAATAGAGGGGTAAGGCATCATAAGACTTTGGGCGCGAGTTCGTACCCACTTGAGGTAAGGCTCAAGAGGGATAGAATTCTTGTGTCCCAAAGTCTTACTATCTACCTTGTTTGGCATCCTCCAAGCTCGGATGAACCTTTGGCGAAGAGCTTGATCGTCGTTGTCGAAGTCGAAAACTAAGCCTTGAATTAGCGTATCATGTGGGCCATCCCTTCGGGCATAACCAAACTGTCTTAGAGCCAAGCACGGGTTATAGGTGATGCCTCCCCTAATGCCAAGTAGAGGGACATTAGGGAATTCCCCAAAATGGTCGACAATGATAACATTCTCTTTGGATCGAGAACACCAATGAATATTTGAATTTTTGAGTGTCATCAACCTTTGTGACCATCTCAAACCTTGCTCATTCTTCAAGACCGATTGGGGAAGATGAGAAATAAACCATCTTGCCAGGAGAGGAGTGTAACACATGAGAACACCTCTTTTCCTCATTGTACGAGTGTGAAAAGAGTGTAAGATATCCCCAAGCAACGTAGGCACCGGGTTGCGAGACATAAATATTTTGACAGCGCTCACATCTATGAGTTGGTCAGGATTAGGGAACAAGACCATCCCATAGATGAGAAGAGCTACAATCTCCTCAAAAGCTTGCAAGTCCAAGGAATTCCAACAGCTTTGGGCCTTCTCAAATAAGAACTTTGCCAAGAAGCCTTTGACACCACTTCTAGTTTCCCAATGGGTTGTGACATCAGATGAGTGCAAGTGCAGGGCTTGAGCAATCTCTTCTGGCTTTGGATCTCTTTCCGTACCGTTGAAAGGTAGTTGATTGAGAATAGGAATCGTCAAGAGTTGAGAGAATTCTTCCAAAGTAGGCACAAGCTGGTAGTCAGGAAATGTGAAGCAGTGATGCAAAGGGTCAAAGAACTGGAAGATAACTTTCATCATGTCTTCCTCTGTGTTGGAAGTGACCAAGTTGAGTAGACGACCATGTCTATCGGTGAATGGAGAATTCTCAGGAATCCTCGAAGCTAGCTCCTTGAGTTGTGGAGGAATTATTACAAGGTTGACTTCGATAGTTTTCCTGCGAAGTGAATCCATATCCTACAAAACAAGAACAAAGATGAATTTCCAAAATCCTTGAAATGGTTAGAGGATGCATATGATGCTCATGATGTCCATGATGTTATGCACAAGTATATATGTACAAGCAAATTACACAATTTCCTAGTTTAGGCTTGCATGGGGTTTTATAGGTAAGTAGCCTCTTGAAGTTTAGTTGGCTCAACCTGTCCTAGAAATAGTAACCGGGTTCTAAGGAGCTCAATATCACTGGATTGTTTCCTTGTTCATTGTTTCAATTCAAGCCTCTTTACTGGCGACCAAAATATTCCAAGGAACCAACCCTCAATGAGTGTAGTATCGAGTATCTACCAACTTCGGACTGCACCAAAGCCGGTCATCTCACTACATCCTAAAAGGCCAAGTTGGTCAAGTAAAGGTTCTAGAAGTTCGTTAGTGCTTCATGAAATCACTCAGCGGCCCCGTATTCTCTTTTATTGACTCAAAGGCTACCGGTACCCATAAATATGTCACACTAACACAGCTATTACTTAGACCGTGTCGGTATACGCCACACAGTTTCCACAACGTATTGCTATTTACCTAAAATGTTTCCCAAATCCGGGTGGAGGATTCAAACCCAAACAATAGAACCAAAATGTAAAGCAAACAAGTCAAACAAGGTAAGCAAATAAATGTGATCTAAACCCTAAGGTAACCCCACTTTTATAATTTTCCCCAACAGAGTCACCAGTTCTGTGATACGGTGGGAGAACTGACTTGAGGTTTTGCGTTTCGTCGCAAATGTCGCGGTTAGCAAGAGTCGCCACCGACTTTTCTTTTATCCAAAAGGAAAGGTAAAAAAAGCACAGGAAAGACCTTTGAGATGTTTTCTTGAGTTTTGGGGATAAATTATGAAAAGGGAAGGTGCTAGCACCCTTTTCATCCATGGTTTTCCATGGGCTCTTAGTTACTTGCTTAGATCACTTGCTTTGCTTTGAAATTGTTTGAAATGGTGCTTTGTGTGGTTTTGAAAGTATTTTGAAAAGAGGCCATGGTTTAGGCAATATTTGTAATGATTCCCATTCATAAGAATGTATACAAAGATGTTTGTCTTTTGAAAAATGTTTCAATGTTTTGTAAGATGTTTTAAAATGTGTGTGTGTTTGTTTTTGAAAATAGCAAGGATTGTTTCTAAATGGGACAAGTAACTAGAAGCTAATATACCTACTCAAATGTATTTGTTGTACATTTTCATTTCCTTTGACATTGTTGATTTACCATTGATTTGGTAAGCAACCCTATCTTTGGATGTAAATGGGACGGGCGTGGGTCATCGTATGACCATGATAGCAATGTTGCCAAGTATCTTAGCATTTTTTGAGGGACCAAGATCATTTGGTTTAGGAAACCTTTTGATAGCGTCATCGAGGGACTATGATCTTATTTTTGTTTTGTTTTGCCAAGATACTTCACATGCGTAACATGGCCATTTTAATTTAGGCAACCAAGTGGGAGAAACCCTAAGGGTGCTTGTGTGCAAAGTGTGTCATTTTCATGCTTTTGATTTGTCTTGTATTAGGTTTTTTTTCTATTTGTTTTGTTTTTGGTCTTGTCATGCAAACCCTAGTTTACTAAACATGGTATAAAAGCAATAAATTGGGTAAATGTAAACTAAGCTATTACAACAATTATTATGGGAGGGGGATACAAGTTTTGAATGGGGATATTGTACAAATATAAACCTAAAAATACTATTACAACTCAATCGAATATTGTGCGTATTAAATAAATAAACAAGTATTTAAAATGCAATGCAATGTATTTATGTAAAAAAAATGTTTTTTATTTTGTTTAATGTATGAGAAAATAAATTAACTAACCCTAGAAAATAAGGAAAAATAATATTATTATTTTTGAAAGGGGGAAACCCTAATTTTTTTATTAAAGAAAATATATGTTCTATATTAATATTTTGTCCATTTTTTGTACAAGAAAATAATAAATAATATTATGTGAAAATATTAAAAATTTAATATGTATAGAAAATAAGTGTTTTATGAGTATAAATAATATAATAAAAATATTAAGTATTTTTAAATATATTTACAAGTTATTTAAGAAAATAAAAACTATTTGTCAAAATAAACTATTTTTATGTGAGAAAAAAATAAAAAAAAAGTGTGGAAATAAATAAATTATTTTTGGGTACTTTTTATCATTAGAAAAAATAAATGCAAGTAATAAATATAAAAATATGCAAGAAAATGCAAAAATATAAGAAAATAGTCAGGGGGTGCAAAAGTAATCCAGGGGGTGTGAAAATCAGAAACAACAGGCCCAAGGCGCCAAAGGCCCAGAACCATCATCCCTGTCCTCCAGCTTCTCTTCTGCGCGCGTATCTTCGTTCAAACCTGTAACTCTCATATGCTTGCACAAAAACAAAAACTTATAACATGAAACTTGTGACATTTAATCTCACGATTCCAACCATATAAAATTCATAACCTAACTCTCAAAGATCAGGGAGAATTTTAATGGCCCTAATTCGTGACCTAAAATTTCATGAACTTCAAGCTTCAAATTCTCACAGCATAGTTAATATAAATGAAAAGTATGCATATGTACAGCTTCACCATGATAAGGACTACATCTTTTCTTCATAAATCGTGGCTCAAGGATGCCTAAATAGAGAGATAGAGTTTTGAAAAATACCTCCTTCAGTTGGATTTGGATAGAGCAATGTAGGGACTTTGATGGAGGCCTGAGGATCGTGTGAGCTTCCTTGAACTTCCTTCTTCCAATGCCTAACTTGCTTTGTGGATGGCCAGAAGTCTCTGCACAAGTAAAGATGCAAGCTCCAAATTTGAAAATGGCAATGGCTGAAACAGGGCTTACAGATGCAGGGTAAGGGCTTGGATAGCTTTGGTAGGATATGTGGAAGGTGTTTGAAGTGTTGAAACAAAAAACGCACGAGCCAAAAATGAAATGGGTATGATTTTGCAGCAACTGTGTGTTTTGGCAGAAAAATGGAGTTTTTGTGTTTTGGAGAGTTTCATATGTAAAGCAATCGTGTTCAGCATTGTAATGACTTGGTATATTTGTATAAAAATTACACAAAGGTCAATCCTTACTAGCTGTACAAGTTCTATCACCTTTTGCAACTTTTCTTGTATTTTAAGTAAAGTGAAATGACAAATGCAACATGCTTGTACTGGCTACCTCAAGGGTTGATAAGAGTTGTTATACATTGCTTGAGACCTATGGAAATTGTTTGCATCAAAGGGACAGGTCCAAGGCTCAAGGTTGACAAAATTGCAAAAGCTCACCTTTATGAAAATGCCAATGTGAGTTTTATGCCTAAAATGGAATTACAACTCGTGTAAAGTTCCAAAAGCAAAGATAAAGCCTTTAACTTCTGAGTTTGCATTTAATTATGGAGTGTAGAATTAGTTTAGGACCTGTAAAGCAAGGTACAAGCAGCATAGATCTGATTTGCAACATGATCTCATGTAAAAATGGCTTGAACAAAAGTGATAAAAATGCCAACTTCCCTTCTTCGATTCTCCCTAACCAAAAATGATCTTGGAGAGTTCTTGGATATTTTGGAAATCTTGTTATGTGATATATAATCCATATTTGAAATTCATTTTGAGATACCTCTTGGAACTAGGTGAAAAGTGTCCATGAAGTTGGGTCCAAAACCTGCCTAAATTAGGACAAAATTTCACTAAGTTATTTAGTTCATGGACCTATGTTTACAAATTCATAACTTGAGATCCAAGCATCTTTTGGGAAAAGTTTGTGAAGTAAAGTTTTAGATTTCATGGAGGACTACAACTTTCATGTTGGAAGTTTTCTTTGAATCAAATTGCATCATGGTGAAAAAATGGTGGAAAGTTGGGAAAAAATAAGAAAATTTCCATACTTAGAAAAATTCTAAGTTATAAAAATTTTTCAAATTCAAAACCCTAATTTTCAAAATTGGTTTTCTTGGTGAACAAGTTTCATATTTTGACATATATTGATGAATTATGACCCTTGGAATTTGATTTTGACCAAAAGGTCAAAGTTTGACTTTTCAGTGTACAGTTGACTTTTGATCAGTTGACTGCAAAATTCATCTGTCAACCCAATGAACTTGAGATCTTTTGAACCATGTAATTAGGTTAAGATGATGAAATTGAACCCTTTAAATCATGTTTGAACTCAATTGGTCATTGGCTAGGTTAAAAATCAGAAATTGCCTTTTCTCAGTCAAAACCCTAATTTTGACCATTTTGCCCTTTTGATGATTTCATCAAATTTCTTGAGGAGTTGTGATCCAAACTTGATCAAATGATACATATGAGTCTAAAATGTTTTTGTGGATCAAAAATTAAGAAGTTTGACTGTAAATTGGCCATGTTTGACTTTTCCTCCAATACAGCTGATTTTTAGGTCAACTGTCCAATTGACTGATCAAAAATGTGGTTCAAGGCTTGAAACTTAACATGGGCAATCTTAGGGGTCCAAGATGGTGTATGAAAGTCACATGAAGAATTGGTGATCCAAAAATCCTTGTTCAAACTCAAACCCTAATTTTGGGTTATCAATGCAAGATGAGGTGTCTTGAGCTGAGCCAACCCTAATCTTGTCATTACAAATTTTGCGCTCCTTGTTTTTTTTCCTTTTCTGTCTCTCACTTTATCAAAAACAGCTATTCTCTTACACACACTCACGTATCATAATGCAGATCCATGTCCACTCTAGATCCTGTTGATAAAAGTTTTGCTACTGCCATTTATGACTTCGAAAATCCAATCAACCAAGCTGAGGACGAAGGTGAGGATGATTATGAGGTGCCTGGAGAACTTGCTAGACTATTGCAGCAGGAAGAGAGGCCATATAGCCTCATGAAGAGCTAGTTGAATCAGTAAATTTGGGTACAGAGGAAGACATGAAAGATGTCAAAATAGGTGCGAATCTGGAGCCTAGTGTCAAGAAACGGTTGATACAAATGCTACGCGACTATGTTGAGATCTTCGCCTGGTCCTATGAAGACATGCCTGGTTTGGACACTGATATTGTGGTTCATCGCTTTCCAACTAAAGAAGACCGCCCTTCGGTAAAGCAGAAAGTTTTCCGTATGCGCCCCGAAATGTCAGAGAAAATCAAAGCAGAGGTCATGAAACAGTTCGATGCAGGATTTCTAGCTGTCACTTCTTATCTGCAGTGGGTTGCCAACGTTGTTCCAGTACCTAAGAAGGACGGTAAGGTACAGATGTGTGTGGACTATAGAGATTTGAACAGGGCAAGCCCCAAGGATGATTTCCCACTTCCTCACATTGACGTTCTAGTCGACAACACCGCGCAACACAAGATCTTCTCTTTCATGGACGATTTTTATGGATACAACCAGATCAAGATGGCTCCTGAAGACATGGAGAAGACAACCTTCATTACACAGTGGGGCACTTTCTGTTACAAGGTAATGCCTTTTGGATTGAAGAATGTTTGGGCAACTTATCAGCGTGCCATGGTCGCTTTGTTCCATGATATGATTCACCACGAGATCGAGGTTTATGTTGATGACATGATAGCCAGGTCTCAAACTGAGGAAGAGCACCTTGATCATCTCCAGAAACTGTTTGACAGGTTAAAGACATACAAGCTGAGGTTGAATCCAAACAAGTTCACCTTCGGGGTAAGATCTGGTAAACTTTTGGGTTTCGTCGTCAGTGATAAGGATATTCAGGTGGACCCTGCAAAGGTAAAAGCCATACAAGAGATGCCGGCTCCCCGCACAGAAAAAGAAGTTAGAGGTTTCTTGGTACGTTTGAATTACATCTCCAGGTTCATTTCACATATGACTTCTACTTGCGAGCCAATCTTCAAGCTGCTGAAGAAGGATCAAGTGGTAAAATTGAATGATGAATGCCATACCGCTTTTGAAAGAATCAAGGAATACCTTCAAGAACCGCCAATTTTGATGCCTCCGGTTTAAGGAAGACCTTTGATTTTATACTTGGCAGTGCTAGATAGTTCAATGGGGTGTGTGCTGGGGCAGCATGACGAGTCCGACCAAAAAGAACACGCTATTTACTACCTTAGCAAAAAGTTTACCGACTGTGAGACCCGATACTCATTGCTCGAGAAAACTTGCTGCGCTTTGGCATGGGCTGCTCGCTGGCTGAGACAATATATGCTGACTCACACTACCTTGTTGATATCAAAGATGAATCCAATCAAGTATATTTTTGAGAAGCCCGCTCTCTCCGGAAGGATAGCAAGATGGCAGATGATCTTAACCGAGTACGATATCCAATACACAACTCAGAAAGCAATCAAGGGGAGTGTATTGGTGGATCATCTGGCGCATCAGGCCGTGGATGACTACCAGTCCATGAATTTCGAGTTCCCGGATGAGAATATCATGTTGGTAACCAACTGTGAAGAACCTGGACTGGACGAAGGACCCGAGGGGGGATCCTGATGGAGCCTCGAACACATTGGGTAACAACATCGGCGCTGTAATTATATCTCCTGAGGGCTGTCATACTCCGTTCACCGCCCGATTATGTTTTAACTGCACCAATAATATGGCGGAGTATGAAGCGTGTATCATGGGTCTTCGAGCTGCTATTGACATGAGGATTAAGTTCTTGAGTGTATTCAGAGATTCTGCTCTGGTGATCAGTCAGATCAAAGGCGAGTGGGATACGAAGCACCCAAATCTTATTCCTTAGAAAGAATATGTACTGACGTTGCTCCCACACTTTGAGGAGATAACATTTGAACATTTCCCAAGAGAAGAGAACCAGTTAGCGGACGCGCTAGCTACCATGTCTTATATGTTCAAAGTCAGGTGGGACAATGAAGCTCCCCAAATTACCATTGAGAGTTTGGATGAACTCGCACATTGTTGTGACATTGAGACTGAAGAGGTAGCGGATAAACCCTGGTTTCACGAGGTAAAGAGGTATCTTGAGGCTCAAGAATACCCCGAGGGGGCATCTGTTAATGATAAGAAGTTTTTGAGAAGATTCGCTGCAAAGTTCTTCATCAGTAATAGTATCCTCTATAAGCGTAACCATGATTCAACCTTACTGCGGTGTGTAGACAAGAGCGAGGCAGAAAGGATCATGGCAGACCTACATGAAGGTACCTTCGGAACCCATTCTAGTGGACATACTATGGCAAAGAAAATCCTACGGGCAGGATATTACTGGTCTACTATGGAAGCTGTTGTACCCCAAAATTTTCCCTCCCATATTTCTCAAAAAAACATTTCAAGAAAGATTCTCAAGTTGCTCAAGGAAGTCCAAGGGTTGACCAGACAAGCTCTCTCCTAAGGCAGTCTACCCCAAATTAGGGTTTCATATTGCATCAAGATACTTGAGTCCAAAGGATTCCAAATGCTCACCAAAGTCCTAATATGTTCTCAAGATCATCCATGTCAAGTTTCAATCCATACATAGGAAGTTTACTCAGTCAATTGCTCAAAAGCCTGAAAATCAATTGTGCTAGGGCAAAAGTCAATTGTGGCCCACATACAATAAAACTTCAAGATTTTTGGTCAACATCCCCATTTTGAAGTATATTTCATCATTTGATCAAGGGTTGATCATGATTCATCAAGGATTGTTCACAATTCATCAAGAACCAAAAGTTGCTAAATTAGGGTTTTGTAGGAAAAGTCAACCCAACTTTGACCAAGCATAACTTTCTCATACTTTATGAGAAATGACCCATACAAATCTCATTTTGAATAGGATTCCATTCTCTACAATCCATATTCATCTCCAAAGTTCAAAATATGCACCCACAAGAAGTTATGAATTTCGACATTATAGGTCCTTTTGAAAAGTCAACAAAAACACGTTTTTTGTCAAAGCTTCATACATGAGCATGGAATATCAAATTGATATGGGACCAAAATTGTTTCTTAGAGGACATCTCAAGCTTTCTAAAAAGTCTAAGAACACCTCCAAAGAGTCAAAATTGAGGATGTTATGCATTGGTGAAGTTAACCTTTTTTGCAAAATTGCCAAAAGTCAACTATGCCTAAAACTTCAAATTTTGCCAAATGGGCCCAATCTTTTTCACTTGTTTTGAGTTAGCAACATGGACCACGAGCCGTAGCCTTTACTACTTCTCATTATCTTATTTATATTATTTATTTTGATTTTTATTTGAATTAAATCCTTTTAAATCAAAACAAATCATATAAAATCCAAAACATTGAAATTCAAAGATTTTTTACATGATTCAGGTCTTAATATCCAGCTAGCATCAAATCAAATTCGTGTAAAAGCATGAGGTGCATAAAAAGATTGCATTAGGCCATTTTTGGAAAGATTTTAAGGTGAATCAAATCAAGATCAAGGACATTGATGGAGGAAGATTGAGGCCAGGTTTTCAACCCTAATTCACTCCTCAATACATATAGAAGGAATGCAGACCAAAAGAAAATAGAGAAGGAGGCGCAGCATCAAGAACAAAAACTTGAAAAAACAAGAAAAAGTGCAAACACGAATTCCCACTTAAAGGCAATTTCAAGATCCTTGGGCCATCTCAATTGATTCCTGGGATCCTCAGCAAGCAAAAGCAATCAAAATCAAGCATTACCAGGCCCTATATCGCGCTGTAAGTCCATCACGATATCCATGTATTTTTGAATTCGGTTTGCATGATTTAGGCATTGATAGCATGAATTAATGATATATTCTTGATCACCATCATGTTTGCAAGCTTCCTGTAACATTTGATTGCATTTTCATGGCTTGTATTGGATTTCACCATAACTAGGGTTTTAGGTTTTGATTTAGGAGTTTTGTTTACAGGCAAAATTGGGCCATGAAAGGGCCACCAATGAATTCAGCAGGTCAAGACGAAGTTGTCCATGGCCTTCATTTTTATTTATCACGCTTGTGTTGAGTTTTGAGATTTGTAGGACTTGTAGCTACGGACAAACTTCCGTAGGTAAAAGTTTGGAACTTTTACCAACAGATCCAAGGAGGAAGATGACCAACTGGCGAGCAACCATTGGCCTGTTTGAAAAAATACGTGCTGATTTGATACATAGGGCCTTTTTAATATTTGATTATTATTTTGTATTATTATAACAAATAGAACAATTGGCCCAGTGATAGCCAGGCAAGCGTTAAGGCATTAGGAAGCTTGAGGTCAGGGGTTCGACCCCTGCCTCCAACATTTGTATGTTTCTTGATTTCTTTCAGGTGATCTCATGCATACATAAGCCAAAGGACCACCATATGACCTCACCATCCCATCAGCCAAATGTCCCGAGATCCAAATCCAAAGGCCAGCAATGAGGGAGCATCATGAGGCACAGTCAACGTGTAACACAAGATCTTGAGAGTCAAACGTGGAGCTTTTGGTCTTGGGCCAGAAATCTGATTTTTGCACCCCCCCTAAGCTGCTCTTCTCAGGCCCAATATTCTTCACCTTTTTCTTTTTTATTTCATTTAGTTTATTTATTTTATTTTACTAGCAAATTAAATAATTCTTTTTTATCAAAAAATCACAAAATAATACTTTTCACAAATTAGGTTTAGATTTTATTTTTTTTCAAAAACAATTGATTAATTTAATTAGATTTTAATTTTAGGTAAACTTTAATTCTTTTTGTAAATAATTAAAACAAATTAGAATAATTAGGTTTTTATTTCTAACTTAATTTTCTTTTCTTTTCTTAAAAATAACAAAAAACCCAAAAATAGGCCACGTAATTATTTTCATTAACTAATTTAATTAACTAATTAATTGCATATTTAATTTAGAAAACCTAATTATTTTCTTAAAAATAATTAAAAACAACAAAAAAACAATTTTTCCTTTGATTAGGTTAGAAGGGTCAAAACCCTAGTTCGCTCTTGTTCTAATTTTCATCGCGCGCTTTATTTTATTATTTTTACCTTATTATTGTAACTGCCTACAAGTTGTAATAGTTAATTAGATCTTTACTTTTATCACTTTATTTTCAAAGGGTTTGTTTTTGGCTATGTAAATACCCGAAGCCTTGTAATAGCTTAGTTTAATTTCCGCACTTTAAATTCCGCAAAATATTAACTGTTAGATGTATGATATTAGGATGCATGACAAGAATGTATGTACATTTAAAACAGTTAGATAACCCTAAATATGCAAAGATAATAATCTGAAATTGAATCACTCGCACATGCGCACTCCTAGGGTACACTCCCACTTGGTTGCCTTCGGTAAACGGTCATTGAGTATAGGATACTTTAGTGGTCGTCCTTTGTCCAAAGATCAAAGTTACCTCGGAAAGGTTGCCTCGGATATTGTTGCCTCAGATAATTTATCTAAGACATTAGGGTTATTACTAAGACGTCCTAACGTTGCTTTAGTGACCGTACGCCCCTTTCGAATTGACCCTCAAACTCCAACGATGGTGCTACCTACTCACTAATAGTGGGATAGCGCTGTCTAAAGGAAACAAACATAGAACGATTCTTTTTTCGAGTAGGTATATTAGTTCTTAAGTACTTGCTCAATCAAAACAAACTTTTCGCACTTACACTCCTTTATAAACAAAGTTTTTAAAAAACACTTCATTACACTCTTGAAGACAGAAGAAAGAGTTAAATCGAAGTCAAAACAAAAGCTTTTCAAATCACACAAACACAAAGAAAACAATTTTGAAAATGATGAGCAAGTACCTAAGAGCCCGTAGATAACTATGGATAGAAAGGATGCTAATACCTTCCCTTTCTATAATCTACCTCCTGTACTCAGAAATATCTCGAAAAAGGAATTTTTCTGTGCTTTTTTCCTTTCCTTGTTGGATAAAATAAAAGACAGCGACGACTCTTGCTTACCGCGACATTTTGCAAACACAAACGCAAAACGCAAACCAGCAAATCCTAAAAAACAGTCCCGGTTCTGGCCACCGTATCACAGAACTGGGGACTCTGCTGGGGAAGATTTTTAAGTGGGGTGTACCTTAGGATTAGTTCATCATATTGTTTTCAATTGTTTGATTTGATTGCTTTATTTTTGTGGGCTTTGTATCAGAGTTACTATAGATCCTAACCTGGATCGGGGGGACACCTTTTAGGTAAGTAGCAATAGACTGTGAGGGAACTGTACGACGTAGACCGATACGGTTGAAGCAGTAGCTACGTTGATGTGGCACATTAGTTGGTACCGATCTCCCTTGTGGAGAAACAAGGAGAGTATGGGGCTGCTATATGGGTCATTAAGCATCAACTGACCTTAGAACCTATCATGATATCATGCATCATGACATCGCATGCATATTTCATTAGACTAACCATTTCAAAGACCGAGGGGATTCATCTTTGTTCTATTTTGCAGATCATGGCCTCTATGTGCAGAAATACCATTCAAGTCAACTTCGTGCAGATCCCTGCTCAACTCAGAGAGTTAGTCTCAAAAGTTCCTGATACTTCTTCCTTTGTTAGAAGACATGGTCATCTCCTTAGCCTGGTCACTTCAAAGTTGGATGAGCAAATGATGAGTGTGTTGTTCCAGTTTTTTGATCCATTGCACCACTGTTTCACCTTCCCGGACTACCAGCTAGTCCCTATTTTGGAGGAGTTTTCTGACCTACTAGGTATATCTATTCTTGAGCAGACACCCTTTACAGGTTTGGAGATAGCTCCTAGGCCAGAGGATATTGCTTCAGCCCTACATCTAAAAATGGCTGATGTAGTATCTAACTGGGAGATTCGGAGTGGGGTTAAAGGTTTCTTGGCTAAGTTTTTGATCGATCAAGCTCAACAGTTCTGGGATAGTTTGGACTTTCAAGCATTCGAAGACATCCTGGCTCTCCTCATCTATGGCTTGGTTCTGTTCTCGAATCCAGATTCTTTCGTCGATGTGAACGCAGTCAAGATCTTCATGTCTCGTAACCCAGTGCCTACTCTTCTAGGTGACATTCTGCATGCTCTTTATACCCGTACTATACGGAGAAGGGGAACTCTCATGTTCTGTACACCGCTTCTGGAGAGGTGGTTTATTTCTCACCACCCCAAGTCTGTATTGAAGAATGAGGAAGGTGTAGGTTGGGCTTATAGAATCATGTCCCTTGCTCATACGGACATCCTTTGGAGTTCTAAAGATATGGAAAAAGTAGCTGTCATTGATCGATGCGGGGAATACCCTAATGTTCTATTGCTTGGAATTCGAGGGGGAATAACCTATAATCCTTGTTTGGATTTACGACAGTTTGGACGAGCTCGGAGAGATGGTCCCCATGAGCTGCTACTTACAGGCATTGTCTTTGACTACAAGGGGGATGTTGAGGGACATCGTCGCAGGTTTATACGAGCCTGGGACAGGGTGAACAGGTCTGACCTACATGAGCTAGGATTGAAGACTTCTCTCCCGATGCAACCTTATCTCCAGTGGGTTTGAGCCCGTGCTCAAAAGCCGGGGATGCCATACGAAGCTGTTTTGTCGGTGATTGTGGAGCATACTGATGAAGAAGGGGTTCCTTATATAATCCTCCATCCTTATATGCCTACTGATCTGGGGAATTGAAGAGATATTGGATCCAGTTAAAGGAAGAAAGGGATACCTACAGAGATAAATATCATGAGCAGGAACAAAAGATCTTGAAGCTTACAAGGCAGCTTGATAATGAGAGGACAATCAACAATTATGTCAGCACGAAAGGAAGACGACCATGGGAGTTCTGATGACTTTTATTATTTCTAGTTTAGATTTTCTTTCAGTTCATTTCTTTTGTAATGCCTTAAAAACATTTGTTAAACATTGTTTCAAGTTTTAATCTAATAAAGTGTGTTTTATTTTGGTTTACAAATTTGAATCTCCCTAAGTCTTTGAAATCATTTCATATGAATTCCATTACCATGCACCTCATTACAGGTACCCTTACAGGTTTCTTATCTTCTCCGCTGTTTATTTCAGCGCAACATGTCTTCTGAAACACCTACTGATCAAGCTATTAAGGCTCTTCAAGCTCAGAATGCTCAGTTCCAGGAGATGTTCTTGAACTCAGCCAAAGGGAAACAAGATTTGAAGACTCTCATCTTGAAGGACAAAAAGAAGAAGAAGAAGAGGGTGGTTCTGCTGAATATGGGTCACAGATTCGGGAACAATTTGTGACAGGAATTTGATTTGTCCCATTCATCTGGAGGGGGAGAGAATCAAGAGGAAAGAAATGGTCCTAGCCCTGTAGTTTCCGACAACGACACTGACTTTGATGAAGACCAGTATCCTCCAGCTGAGGATAGGTATAAGCAACTGGAAGACCGGCTGAGTGCAATGGAGATCCAGAAGGTACCCGGGTTGGACTTTGGAGATCTGGGATTGGCATCTGGGGTGGTGATCCTGCACAAGTTTAAAGCTCCTGTCTTTGCTAAGTATGATGGGGTCTCCTGCCCGAAGCTTCACCTCCGCTCATACGTCAGAAAGATTCAACCATATACTGTTGATAGGAACCTTTGGGTTCATTTCTTTCAAGATAGTCTGTCAGGGACTCAACTTGAATGGTTCTATCAACTGGAAGGAGCTAATGTACGCAACTGGGAGGACCTTGCTGCTGCTTTTTACAAGCAATACCAGTATAATGCCGACCTTGCTCCCATGCGTACCCAACTTCAGGGTATGTCTATGGGTGCGAGCGAAGGTTTTAAGGACTACGCTCAGAAGTTGAGAGATTTTGCTGGAAGAGTACAACCCCCTCTGTCTGATAGGGAGTTGGTGGATATGTTTCTTAGGACTTTGTCTGGTTCGTACTTCAATCATTTGATCGGTAGTTCATCGTCTGGGTTCACTAAATTGATCATGAATGGGGAGAGAGTAGAGGCTGGTATCAGAAGTGGCAAAATACAGAAAAGTGCTTCGTCAAGTACAGAGAAGAAGCCTTTCAAGAAGGAATCTAGTGCAGTTTACAACTCGAGGAGACAAAACCGTCCTGAACGCCGCCAAGCAGTTAATGCGGTAGTTATATCAAGACCTGTTGTTGCCCCACAATGCAACAATCAGCAGAGAGTAGAGAGGCCGCATAGACAGTTTACTCGGCTCAGTATGACCTTGTCTCAAATTCTGTCGCAATTGCTAAAGACTAACCTGGTGACTCTGAGGGAAGCTCCGAAGAATCCCAGTACCACCTCTCCGCTGTATAATCTAAATGCCCGTTGTGCTTATCACTCTGATAGCCTAGGGCATGATACCAATAACTGCTGGGCATTGAGGAATAAGATGCAAGATTTGATTGAAGCTAAGGAAATTAAGTTTGACGCACCAGAAAAGCCAAATGTCATGACCGCTCTTATGCCCAAGCATGGGGTAAATGCTGTGGACGATGACTCATTCATGACTTCCGTATAAGACATTTCTACTCTGTTGATGACTGTAAAGAAGAACCTTCTGTTTTCCGGTTTATTTTCGGGCTGTGGCGAAGGTTGCCACCTATGTTCAATCCTACCCGCTGGTTACCATTTCTTGAAGTCAGGTGTTCAACGCCTGATGGATAACAAAGAGATCTTGTTCGAGAAAACTTTGATTCCATTGTTTCGTGTTGAAGATATTTCCATAATAACCATTTCTGCCAATCCTTCCAAGGCTTCCTCGAGAAAGCCTGTTAGGATTACATATGTTCTGAGAGTTGCTCCTTTGATCATTACTATTCCTGGACCTATCCCTTACACTTCGGTTAAGGCTGTCCCGTGGCACTATGGGGCCGATGTGTATTATCATGAGATCAAACAAGACTTGAAGGTTGAAGAGGCTCATACCGATGTTAGCAATATTGTCGGGTCTAGCAAGGTCACCCGAAGCAGAAGACTCTTCTCTCCTGAGATTTCCCCACCAACTATTCAAAAGCCTGTGGTCATCCCATCTGCCAGTACGTCAGCTGCTGTTCTAATTCTTACTCCAGTTATCACCCCTGTCGCCGAGTCATCTGACACTCGGGGCAAAGAAGTTACAGGTGGGCCTGCCCGGATGGAGGCATCTAAAAAAGTCATTGTTGAAACCTCTAGGCAGGAGATAGAGGAAATTTTGAAGATCATCAAGAAAAGAGACTACAACATAGTCGAACAGCTGGGGCAAACCCAGTCAAAGATCTCCATGTTATCTTTATGGTTGTGCTCAGAAGCCCATGCTAAGGCTTTAATTGCTTTCCTAAAAACTGCGCATGTGCCGCAGGAGACATCTGCTGATCAATTTAAAGAATGTGTGGCTAGTTTGACCACTGACAACTGGTTGGATTTCTCCGACGCAGATCTGACTGCCAAAGGAAAGGATCACAATGACGCTCTGCATGTTTCAATCGAGTGCAGGGGAACTACTCTGGCTCACATGCTGGTGGATACTGGGTCCTCGTTAATGTTTTACCCAAGAAAGTGTTAGACCGGTTGGACTGTGAAGGGTTGGTTCTGAAGCCAAGTAATATTGTGGTTAGGGCCTTTGACGGGTCCAAAAGGATGGTACATGGAGAGGTGGATATCCCTGTTAAGGTTGGTTCCCAGAATTTTGCGTCTACGTTCTATGTGATGGACATTCGACTATCCTACTCCTGTTTGTTAGGTCGCTCGTGGATTCATAAGGCTGGGGCAGTGACTTCTACGCTCCATCAGATGTTAAAATATCCAGTGAAGGGGAAAATTGTTATAGTACGAGGAGAAGAAGAGTACATGGTGAGCCACCTTAACTCTTTTCGGTATGTGGAGATGGATGGGGAGTTCATTGAAACCCCGTGTTAGAACTTTGAAGAAGTCCCCCAGACACTGGCGTCGACTGAAATTGCTGCTGATGAACCTCCAATGAAGATGGCTTTCCTCAAGGATGCCCGGGCTGTTATTGAAAAAGAAGCTCAAAGGGCTGTTTAGCATGCGCGGATTGGAAGACCTCCCCTGCGTATCACTAATCCAGGAGTGAATGCAATTAAAGATGATGATGAAGATTCAGATTTCGACAGCTGGATTTACCCGACTACCAACGGTGGCTTGAATAATTGGACGGCAAAGGACTTCGTGCCCATTTATTTTATTACACAATAATAGACTTTTGTTTTGAGACTTGTAACAGACAATTTGAAACTTTTACGGTCCAGTGCCTTGCCCGAGGCACTGTGGCTTTGTTTGTGAGGGCTTATTATGTGTCATTTCCATATGTCATCAATAAAGCATTGGACATTTTCTTGCATTACGAATTTTGCGCTCCTTGTTTTTCTTTTCTATCTTGCAAAACAGCTATTTGTCTTACACACACTCATATATACAGGTCTACATCCACTCTGGATCCCACTGATAACGACTCTGCTACTGCCAGTTATGACTTTGAAAGTCCGATTAACCAAGTCGAGGATAAAGGTGAGGATGATTGTGAAGTGCTTGGGGAACTTGCTAGACTGTTACTTCAGGAAGAAAGGGCCATACAGCCGCATGAAGAGCTAGTGGAATCAGTGAATCTGGGTACCGAGGAAGACAAGAAAGAGGTCAAGATCGGCGCAAATCTAGAGCCTAGTGTTAAGCAACGGTTGATAAAGGTGCTGCATGAATATGTTGAGATCTTTGTCTGGTCTTATGAAGATATGCCTGGGTTGGATACCGGTATTATGGTTCACCGCTTGCCAACTAAGGAAGACTTCCCTCCAGTGAAGCAGAAAGTTCGCCGAATGCACCCAGAGATGTCTGAGAAAATCAAAGCTGAGGTGATAAAACAGTTTGATGTCGGTTTTCTAGCTGTTACTTCTTACCCGCAGTGGGTTGCCAACGTGGTTCTGATACCAAAGAAAGATGGTAAAGTCCATATGTGTGTAGACTATAGAGATCTGAACAGGGCGAGTCCCAAGGATGATTTCCCTCTACCTCATATCGACGTTCTTGTTGACAACACCGCACAACATAAAGTATTCTCCTTTATGGATGGTTTTTCTGGTTACAATCAGATTAAGATGGCTCTCGAAGATATGGAGAAGACAACGTTCGTTACTCAATGGGGTACCTTTTACTACAAAGTCATGCCGTTCGGGTTGAAGAATGCTGGGGCAACGTATCAGTGCGCCATGGTCGCTTTGTTCCACGACATGATTCACCATGAGATTGAGGTATATGTTGACGACATGATTGCAAGGTCTCAGACTTAGGAAGAACACCTCGACCATCTTCAGAAGCTATTTGACAGGTTAAGGTTGTACAAGCTGAGGTTAAACCCGAACAAGTGCACCTTCGGGGTGAGGTCTGGTAAGCTGCTAGGTTTCGTCGTTAGTGATAAAGGTATTCAAGTGGATCCTGCAAAGGTGAAGGCTATACAGGAAATGCCAGCTCCCCGAACAGAAAAAGAAGTCAAAGGCTTTTTGGGACGTCTGAATTACATTGCCCGATTCATTTCACACCTAACTGCTACTTGTGAGCCAATCTTCAAGTTACTGAAGAAAGATCAAGTGGTAAGATGGAATGATGAATGTCAAGCCGCTTTCGAAAGGATTGAGGAATATCTCCAAGAGCCTCCTATTCTGATGCCTCCAGTTGAAGGGAGACCTTTGATCTTATACTTGACAGTACTCGATAATTCAATGGGGTCCGTGCTGGGGCAGCATGACGAGTCTGGCCGAAAAGAGCATGCTATTTACTACCTTAGCAAAAAGTTTACTGACTGCGAGACCCGATACTCGTTGCTTGAGAAAACTTGTTTTGCTTTGGCATGGGCTGCTCGTCGGCTGAGACAGTATATGTTGACTCACACTACTCTATTGATATCAAAGATGGATCCAATCAAGTATATCTTCGAAAAGCCTGCCTTGTCCGGAAGAATAGCAAGATGGCAGATGATCTTGACTGAGTATGACATCCAATACACGACCCAAAAAGCAATCAAGGGAAGTGTGTTGGCAAATCATTTGGCGCATCAGGCTGTAGACGACTACCAATCCATGAACTTCGAATTCCCGGATGAGAACATCATGTTGGTAACTGACTGTGAGACACCTGGACCAGATGAAGGACCTGAGGAGGGATCCCGATGGTCTATGTACTTTGATGGAGCTTTAAACACTTTGGGTAATGGCATTGGTGCCGTGATCATATCTCCTGAAGGCTGTCATACTCCATTCACCGCCCGATTATGTTTTAACTGCACCAACAACATGGCAGAGTATGAAGCATGTATCATGGGCCTTCGAGCATCTATTGACCTAAGGATTAAGTTCTTAAGGGTATTCAGAGATTCTGCTCTTGTGATTAGTCAGATCAAAGGCGAGTGGGATACAAAACACCCAAATCTTATTCCTTACAAGGAGTATGTGCTAACGTTGCTCCCACACTTCGAGGAGATAACCTTTGAACATTTCCCAAGAGAGGAGAACCAATTGGCGGATGCGCTAGCTACGATATCTTCTATGTTCAAGGCCAGGTGGACAATGAGGCTCCCCGGATTACCATCGAGAGGTTGGACGAACCTGCACATTGCTGCAACATTAAGACTGAAGAGGTAGCAGATAAACCATGGTTTCATGATGTAAAGAGGTATCTTGAGGCTCAAGAGTACCCCGAGGCTGCATCTGTTAATGATAAGAAGTTTCTGAGGAGGTTTGTGGCGAAGTTCTTCATCAGTAATGAAATCCTTTACAAGCGTAACCATGATGCAACCTTACTGCGATGTGTGGATAAGAATGAGGCAGAAAGGATCATGGCAGAGTTACATGAAGGTACTTTCGGGACTCATTCCAGTGGACATACCATGGCAAAGAAAATCCTTCGGGCGGGATATTATTGGTCTACGATGGAAGCTGACTGTTATCAACATTCTCAAACCTGTCATAAGTGCCAAGTCTATGCTGATAAGATGCACATACCTCCAGTACCTCTGAATGTTTTGACAGCTCCTTGGTCTTTTGCAATGTGGGGCATCGACATGATCGGCGAGATCAGACCTACTGCGTCCAACAGGCATCGTTTCATCCTGGTAGAAATTGATTACTTTATGAAGTGGGTTGAGGCAGCTTCCTTCGCTACAGTGACCAAGAATGTCATGGCACAATTTATTCGGCACAATTTGATCTGTCGATATGGTGTACCAGAGAGGATCATTACGGACAATGGTACAAATCTCAACAATACGATGATCACCGAGCTCTGTAAACAGTTCAAGATACAGAATCACAACTCTTCTCCTTACCGGCCGAAGATGAATGGGGCTGTTGAAGCGGCTAATAAGAACATTAAGAAGATTGTGCAGAAGATGACGGTGACATACAAAGATTGGCACGAGATGTTACCATTCGCTCTTCATGGGTACCGCACCTCAGCACGGACGTCAACAGGGGAAACACCCTACTCTTTGGTGTATGGCATGGAGGCAGTCTTACCCATTGAGGTCCAGATACCCTCTCTTCGGATTATGAAGGAGCAGGTTTAAGCGAGGACGACTGGATCCAGACCCAGCTCAATCAGCTGAACTTAATCGACGAAAAGAGACTTACTGCTATTTGTCATGGTCAGACGTATCAAAAACGGATGATTAAGGCATTTAACAAGAAAGTTAGATGACAAGATTATCAAGTCGGGGATCTGGTGATCAAGCGCATCATACTGCCACAAGTTGATCCCAGGGGAAAATGGACCCCTACGTACGAAGGGCCATTTAAGGTTAAGAACATTTTCTCGGGAGGAGCTATGATTCTAACCACCATGGACGGTGACGACCTTCCTCACCCCGTTAATGCAGACATAGTGAAAAATACTACGCATAATCAAAGACCCGCTAGGTTGACTGGCCTAGGAAAAAATAAGGGCTTCCCAGCAAACCAAAAGGGTTCGGGCAAAAATAAGGGATGAAAATGAAAAAAAACTGTACACCCAGCAAGTCGAAAACCTAAAAAGGCGGCTTGGGCAAAAAAGGGTATCCCAGTGGACTGAAAACCCAAAAGGGCGGTACAGGCAAAAATTAGGGATCAAAGTGTAACACTATGTCGCATTGGATCACCTTGCAACCAGACTTTGGTATTGACTATCAAGCTCAGACAAAACTAATCAGTCTGATCCACCTTCAATCAAGTAGCAAAGTGATGAGATGCTCGAGGATATAAAGGCAATAGCAGAGTTGGAACCCAGTGGGATTGTTCACATAACTGTTTTTCTTTATTTTTCACAAACTGTGTAAATTCTATCATTCGGCGGCATTCTCTTACTAGGACGTTAACCTCTTGTACAAAACGCCTATTTACAGGCCAAACTTCAAAGTCAATACAATTCATTTTTGCAAAGAAATTTCAAATTGTTTTTCCTTTTTCTGTTTTGTTTTGCAAGAACGTCCTATGTTCATTTTTGATATATGCATTTGACATTAATTGCTGTTCATAAATATTTAGATGCGAAACAAATACGATTACTCGTAATATCAGAAACAGGGGCAAACAAGAAATGTCCAGACCTTACAGTTGCTCTATTCGCCAGGTACAAGAATAAACCTAGCTGAAGAATATGACTATGGTACATTCACTCCCCGCAGAGTAAGAAAAAGACAATGGTGTTAATTCTCCCCAGCTGAGGCTCGCAACCTGGAATGAGTCGGTAAGATTCTCCCCAAGCAGAGTTTATCTATCACCAGCACTGGAAGATTGTCCCCAGTGGAGTCTAGAAAACTATCCCCAGCGGATTCTAGAAGACTATCCCCAGTAGAGTCTAGAAGGTCATCCACGACGGAGTCTAGAAGACCATCCCCAGTGGAGTCTGGAAGATTATCCCCAGTGGAGTCACCACTAAAAGATTATCCACAGCAGAGTTCATTTCTTCCACAAACAGGAAATTCATCCCCAGCAGAGTTTATCATCGCCAACAACGGTAATTTGTCCACAACCGAGGGTATTTCTCCAAATCAGCAAATCCTTAGCAGGGCATCTCTTCCCCACAGAGTCATGCTCTCACCAGCTTATTCTCCAGCAGAGTTACTCTCCCGCCATGTTATTCTCAGACCGTCTTCGGTCGTTATCCTCAGCGAGCGAAACACTTTCACTCTCCAGCAGCAATCTGAGATTTATTTCCCCCAGCTAGAGAATATCATAAAAACATTGCACATCCATACATCATGACATGCATACGCATCATACAACACAATCTCATTTATTTTGAGAACATCATTGCCTGATACATATCATGCATTACATACAGCTAACCTTTACTTTTCAGGAAGGATACAATCAAATTCTCACAAAATTCGAGCTATGAAGCCCGGGTACGACCATATAGTATCTTGATTTCTATAGCATATTGTGAAGCCCAGAGAATGACCGGATAACAACATCAGACTACCGCGAAGCCTGGATTACGACCAGATAATGGTATCTCTTAAAAGCAAGCTATGAAGCCCAGATTCGACCGGATAATAGTTTAATCCCCAGCGAGCCATGAAGCCCGGATTATGACCGGATAGCAGCTCAGCAAGTACCATGAAGCCTGGATTCGTCCAGATAATGGTATATCATAAACACAAGCCGTGAAGCCTGGATTACGACCAGATAACAGCTCAACAAGTTATTGTGAAGCCTAGATTACGACCAGATAGCAATACAGGACCATGAAGCCTGGATTATGACCAGATAATGGTAGAAGACATTGTGAAGCCTGGATTACGACCAGATAGCAGCCAAAGACACCACGAAGCCTGGATTACGACCAAATAGTGGTATATCTTTAATACAAGTTATGAAGCCCGGATTCGACCGGATAGTATCTTGATTCCTCCGAACACCATGAAGCTTGGATTTCGACCAGATAGTGGTATAATACATCGTGAAGCCTGGATTATGACCAGATAGCGGTAAGGACACTGTGAAGCTTGGAGTTCAACCAAATAGCAGTTTACTCGGCCAATTACTATGAAGCTCGGATTCGACCGGATATTAGTAAGCCCAACAGTCAAAGGGAAGCCCGGATGCGATCGGATAACCACTTAATTTCTTCTGAAGCCTAGATTTCGACCAGATAAGAAGTAAGGTATTGTGAAGACTGGATTCGACCAGATAACAATACAGAACACCATGAAGCCTGAATTTGACCAGATAATGGTATGAAGCATCGTGAAGCCTGGATTACAACCAGATAACGGTAAAAGACACCATGAAGCTTGGATTTTGACCAAATAGCAGTCTACATAGACAATTACTAAGAAGCCCGGAGTCGACCAGATATTAGTGTGTCCTAAATTCAAGTTGAATCCCGGAGGAGACCGGATAACAACTGAATTCATTCTGAAGCCTGGATTACGACCAGATAAGAATCGAGAAAATGCGAAGCCTGGGTTACGACCGAATAGCAAGTTTAATCTCATCTCCCCACTAAGTCACTGTAAAGCTTGGATTACGACCAAATAACAACCGATCTTATCACTATGAAGCCTGGACCACGACCAGATAGTAGTTCATTTTCACCTCCTCGACTAAGAGACGGTTCCTCGATAGAATAACGGACGACCGAAGTTCCTAAAATTCAACAAAGATGATTCACCATTAGAATAACGGACGACTGAAGCTCCTAAAATTCTATTTCTCTAAAGACAAAGAAAAACATTCCCCAGCGGAATCTTCCTCAACAACAGGTACAAAAGCTCTCGCTAAGGGATCTCTTATGCGATCGAAACTCCTTCAGATGGCATATTTAAGCCCATCTCCTGTCATCAATCTCCAAATGGAATCTTTAAGCCCATCCCTGACATCACAAGACGGATACCACTTCATGTGAGTGCAAATTTCTGGGCATTCTAGTGTTCAATCATCTTCCACCTTCGGATCACGAAAGGCAGAAAAGCCAATCTATATCCTCAAATTTAAGAAGATTGAACAGGGGAAGCTGTTGTACCCTAAAATTTTCCCTCCCATGTTTCTCAAAAAAACATTTCAAGAAAGATTCTCAAGTTGCTCAAGGAAGTCCAAGGGTTGACCAAACAAGCTCTCTCCTAAGGCAGTCTACCCAAAATTAGGGTTTCATATTGCATCAAGATACTTGAGTCCAAAGGATCCCAAATGCTCACAAATGTCCTAATATGTTCTCAAGATCATCCATGTCAAGTTTCAAGCCCTATAGAGGAAGTTTGCTCAGTCAATTGCTCAAAAGCCTAAAAATCAACTATGTTAGGGCAAAAGTCAACTGTGGCCCACATACAGTCAAACTTCAAGATTTTTGGTCAACATCCTCATTTTGAAGTATATTTAATAATTTTATCAAGGGTTGATCATGATTCATCAAGTATTGTTCACAATTCATCAAGAACCAAAAGTTGCTAAATTAGGGTTTTGTAGGAAAAGTCAACCCAACTTTGACCAAGCATAACTTTCTCATACTTTATGAGAAATTACCCATACAAAGCTAATTTTGAATAGGATTCCATGCTCTACAATCCATCTTCAGCTCCAAAGTTCAAATTATGCACTCACAAGAAGTTATGAATTTGGACATTATAGGTCATTTTGAAAAGTCAACAAAAACACCTTTGTTGTCAAAGCTTCATACATGCGCATGGAATATCAAATTGAGATAAGACTAAAAGGGTTGCTTAGAGGACATCTTAAGCTTTCTAAAAAGTCCAAGAACACCTCCAAATAGTCAAAATAGAGGAAGTTATGCATTAGTGAAGTTGACCTTTTTTGCAAAATTGCAAAAAGTCAACTATGCCTAAAACTTCAAATTTTGCCAAATGGGCCCAATCTTTTTCACTTGCTTTGAGTTGGAAACATGGTCCACGAGCCCTAGAATTTGCCACTTGCCATTATCTTATTTATATTATTTATATTGATTTTTATTTGAATTAAATCATTTTAAATCAAAACAAATCATATAAAATCCAAAACATTGAAATTCAAAGATTTTTTACATGATTCTGGTCTTAATATCCAGCTAGCATCAAATCAAATTCGTGTAAAAGCATGAGGTGCACAAAAAGTTTGCATTAGGCCATTTTTGGAAAGATTTTAAGGTGAATCAAATCAAGATCAAGGACATTGATGGAGGAAGATTGAGGCCAGGTTTTCAAACCTAATTCACTCCTCAATACATATAGACGAAATGCAGACCAAAAGAAAATAGAGATGGAGGCGCAACATCAAGAACAAAAACTTGAAAAAACAAGAAAAAGTGCAAACACGAATTCCCACTTAGAGGCAATTTCAAGATCCTTGGGCCATCTCAATCGATTCCTGGGATCCTTAGCAAGCAAAAGCAATCAAAAGTAAGCATTACCAGGCCCTATATCGCGTTGTAAGTCCATCACGACATCCATGTATTTTTGAATTCGGTTTGCATGATTTAGGCATTGATAGCATGAATTAATGATATATTCTTGATCACCATCATGTTTGCAAGCTTCCTGTAACATTTGATTGCATTTTCATAGCTTGTATTGGATTTCACCATAACTAGGGTTTTAGGTTTCGATTTAGGAGTTTTGTTTACAGGAAAAATTGGGCCATGAAAGGGCCACCAATGAATTCAGAAGGTCAAGACGAAGCTGTCCATGGCCTTCATTTTTATTTATCACGCTTGTGTTGAGTTTTGAGATTTGCAGGACTTGTAGCTACGGACAAACATCCGTAGGTAAAAGTTTGGAACTTTTACCAACAGATCCAAGGAGGAAGATGACCAGCTGGCGAGCAACCATTGGCCTGTTTGAAAAAACGCGCGCTGATTTGATACATAGGGCCTTTTTAATATTTGATTATTATTTTGTATTATTATAATAAATAGAACAATTGGCCCAGTGGTAGCCAGGCAAGCGTTAAGGCATTAGGAAGCTTGAGGTCAGGGGTTCGACCCCTGCCTCCAACATTTGTATTTTTCTTGATTTCTTTTAGGTGATCTCATGCATACATAAGCCAAAGGACCACCATATGACCTCACCATCCCATCAGCCAAATGTCCTGAGATCCAAATCCAAAGGCCAACAATGAGGGAGCATCATGAGGCACAATCAACGTGTAACACCAGATCCTGAGAGTCAAACGTGGAGCTTTTGGTCTTGGGCCAGAAATCTGATTTTTGCACCTCCCAAGCTGCTCTTCTCAGGCCCAATATTCTTCACCTTTTTCTTTTTTATTTCATTTAGTTTATTTATTTTATTTTACTAACAAATTAAATAATTCTTTTTTATCAAAAAATCACAAAATAATACTTTTCACAAATTAGGTTTAGATTTTATTTTTTATCAAAAAAAATTGATTAGGTTAGAAGGGTCCAAACCCTAGTTCGCTCTCGTTCTAATTTTCATCGCGCGCTTTATTTTATTATTTTTACCCTATTATTGTAACTGCCTACAAGTTGTAATAGTTAATTAGGTCTTTACTTTTATCGCTTTATTTTCAAAGGGTTTGTTTTTGGCTATGTAAATACCCGAAGCCTTGTAATAGCTTAGTTTAATTTCCGTACTTTAAATTCCGCAAAATATTAACTGTTAGATGTATGATATTAGGATGCATGACAAGAATGTATGTGACTTTAAAACGGTTAGATAACCCTAAATGTGCAAAGATAATAATCTGAAATTGAATCACTCGTACATGCGCACTCCTAGGGTACACTCCCACTTGGTTGCCTTCGGTAAACGGTCATTGAGTATAGGATGCTTTAGTGGTCGTCCTTTGTCCAAAGATCAAAGTTGCCTCGGAAAGGTTGCCTCGGATATTGTTGCCTCGGATAATTGATCTAAGACATTAGGGTTATTACTAAGACGTCCTAACGTTGCTTTAGTGACCGTACATCCCTTTCGAATTGACCCTCAAACTCCAACGATGGTGCTACCTACTCACTAATAGTGGGATAGCGCTGTCTAAAGGAAACAAACATAGAACGATTCTTTTTTCGAGTAGGTAGATTAGTTCTTAAGTACTTGCTCAATCAAAACAAACTTTTCACACTTACACTCCTTTACAAACATTGTTTTTAAAAAACACTTCATTACACTCTTGAAGACAGAAGCAAGAGTTAAATCGAAGTCAAAACAAAAGCTTTTCAAATCACACAAACACAAAGAAAACAATTTTGAAAATGATGAGCAAGTACCTAAGAGCCCGTAGATAACTACAGATAGAAAGGGTGCTAATACCTTCCCTTTCTATAATCTACCTCCCGTACTCAGAAATATCTCGAAAAAGGAATTTTTCTGTGCTTTTTTCTTTTCCTTGTTGGATAAAATAAAAGACGGTGGCGACTCTTGCTTACCGTGACATTTTGCAAACACAAACGAAAAATGCAAACCAGCAAATCCTAAAAAACAATCCCAGTTCTGGCCACCGTATCACAGAAGCCGATTGTTATCAGTACTCTCGAACCTGTCATAAGTGCCAAGTCTATGCTGATAAGGGGCATGTAGCTCCGGTTCCCCTGAATGTTTTGACGGCTCCATGGCCTTTTGCAATGTGGGGCATCGACATGAATGGTGAGATCAGGCCTACTGCGTCTAACGGGCATCGCTTCATCCTGGTAGCAATTGATTATTTCACAAAGTGGGTTGAGGCAGCTTCCTTTGCTACAGTAACCAAGAATGTCGCGGCGCGGTTTATCCGACACAATTTTATCTGTCAATATGGCGTACCAGAGAGAATCATTACGAACAATGGTACAAATCTCAACAATACAATGATCACCGAACTCTGCAAATAGTTCAAGATACAACATCATAATTCTTCTCCCTACCGACCGAAGATGAATGGGGCTGTTGAAGCGGCTAACAAGAACATCAAGAAGATTGTGCAGAAGATGATGGTGACATACATAGATTGGCATGAGATGTTACCATTTTCTCTTCATGGGTACCGTACCTCGGCAAGGACATCGACAGGGGCAACACCCTACTCTTTGGTGTATGGCATGGAGGCAGTTCTACCCATCGAAGTCCAGATACCCTCTCTCAGGATCATGAAGAATGTGGGTTTGAACAAAGACGACTGGATCCAAACCCGACTTGATCAGCTGAACTTAATTGATGAAAAGAGACTTACTGCTATCTGTCATGGTCAGACGTATCAAAAGCGAATGATCAAGGCTTTTAACAAGAAAGTCAGACGTCAAGAATATCAAGTCGGGGATCTAGTGATCAAACGCATCATACTACCGCAAGGTGATCCCAGGGGGAAATTGACCCCACGTACGAAGGGACATTTGTGGTTAAGAACATTTTCTCAGGAGGAGCTATGATTCTAACCACCATGGATGGTAACGAGCTTCCTCACCCCGTCAATGCAGACATAGTGAAAAGATACTACGTGAAATCAAAGACCTGCTAGGTTGACTAGCCTAGGAAAAAATAAGGTCTTCCCGGCGAACCAAAAGGGTTCGGGAAAAAGTAAGGGATGAAAATGAGAAAAAAACTGTACACCCAGCAAGACGAAAACCTGAAAAGGCGACTTGGGCAAAAAAGGGTATCCCGTTGGACTGAAAACCCGAAAGGGCGGTCCAGACAAAAATTAGGGATCAAAGTGTAACACTATGTATCATTGGATCATCTTGCGACCAGACTTCGGTATCGACTATCAAGCTCATATGGAACCAATCAATCTGATCCACCTTCGGCCAAGTAGCAAAGTGATGAGATGCTTAAGGATATAAAGACAATAGCAGAGTTGGAACCCAATGGGATTGTTTCACATATTTGTTTTTCTTTCTTTTACACAAATTGTATAATTTCTGTCTTTCGGCGACGTTCTCTTACTAGGAAGTCAGCCTCTTTGTACAAAAACGCCTATTATGAGCCAACTTCAAAATCAATATAATTCATTTTTATAAGAAATTTCAATTTGTTTTTCTTTTTCTGTTTTGTTTTGCCAGAACGTCCAATGATTCATTCCTGATATATGCATTTGAGAATAATTGCTGCTCATAAATATTTACATAAAAAAGCAAAAGACAATTACTCGTAATTCCAGGAACAGGGAAAAACAAGAAATGTCCAAACCTTACAGTCACTCTGCCCATCAGGTACAAGGATAGAGCTAGCTGGAGAACACGAGAAGTGGTACATACACTCCCCACAGAGTAAGAAGTATCCAAAGACAGTGGTGTTAGCTTTTCTGAACAGGACACAACTCTCCTCAGCCGAAGTTCACAATCGCAAGTGAGTCAGAAACATTTTCCCCAAGCAGAGGTTATATCTCTCACAAGCAGAAATTCAATCTCCAACAAAATTCATTGTCACCAGCAACGAAAGTTCATCCCCAGCTGATTTATTTCTCCAAGTCGGCAGATCTATCAACATAGTATCTCCTCTCCAACAAAGTCATTCCCCTGCAGAGTTATCCTCAGACAGGGTCTCTTCCGGCAGAATATTCACCAACTGAATGGATGTGAATCCCCAGCTAGTCATATTTGTTCACCATCCCCAACAGAAGTAGAGGAACTATGGTTTTTTTTATATCAGTCTAGAATACCATTTCTCATACTCTCCAAACAACAGTCAGGGATTTATTTTCCCGGACTCAGATTATTACGTCAGCATTTCATGTTCATACATCATGACATGTGCATACATTACATATAACATAATCTCAGTTATTTTGAGAACCTCATCACAATGCATCTCAGGCATCGCACATAACTAACCTTGTATTTCTTTCAGGAAAGACAATTATTATCAATAATTTCCAGTAGGTTCATGATCAACACTCAAAGCTAAACAGAGTAATCATCGGTGCGACAAATGCAAACTTACGCAAGTTCTTCCTGAAGTCCTACACAGACTCATCACAAAGCAACCTTACCCAGGTTCCCTCTGCAGTTTTACCCGAACTCATCTCGAAGTAACCCTACTACCCAGGTTCCTTCTCATAACCCTACTATCCAGGATTTCATATCGAAGTAACCCTACTATCTAGGTTCTTTCTCACAGCCCTACTATCCAGGCTTTCATATCGAAGTAACCATACTATCCAGGTTCCTTCTCACAGCCCTACTATCTAGTCTTTCATATCGAAGTAACCCTACTATCCAGGTTCCTTCTCACAGCCCTACTATCCAGGCTTTCATATCGAAGTAACCCTACTATCCAGGTTCCTTCTTACGACCCTACTATCTAGGCTTTCACATCGAAGTAACCCTACTATCCAGGTTCCTTCTCACAACCCTACTATCCAAGCTTTCACCTCGAAGTAACCCTACTATCCAGGTTCCTTCTCACAACCCTACTATCCAGGCTTTCATATCGAAGTAACCCTACTATCCAGGTTCCTTCTCACAGCCCTATATCCAGGCTTTCATATCGAAGTAACCCTACCATCCAGGTTCCTTCTCACAACCCTATTATCCAGGCTTTCATATCGAAGTAACCCTATTATCCAGGTTCCTTCTTACGACCCTATTATCCAGGTTCCTTCTTACAACCCTACTATCCAGGCTTTCATCTCGAAGCAACCCTACTATCCAGGTTCCTTCTCCTAACCTTACTATCCGGGTTCTTCGTCCCTTATCCTCAGACAACAGTCCACAACACTGTAAGACCGGGACCCAATCAAACACGATTGATTTCACATTTCCCCAGTAAGTCGCGGCGCAACATATACCCCGACCAAACGCACAGTTTAGTGCCGCTTTCTAAAACCAGAATTTCTTCCCAGTAGAGTAAAGGACATCTTAAGCTCCTAAAACTCTATTCCTCTCAAGACAGATACCAGCATTCCCCAGCGAAGTCCTCCTGAACAACAGGTATACGGGTTCTCGCAAAGGAATCTCTTATGTGATCGACACTTCTTCGGATGGCATCTTTAAGCGCATCACTGACAATTCTATAGCAACTTATGAATGGAATCTGTAATCCCATTCCCGACATCACAAATCAAGTATCACTTCATGCGAGTGCAAATTCCTGGGCACTCTAGTGTTCAATCATCTCCTACCTTCAGATCACGAAAGGCAGACGAGCCAATCTACATCCTCAGGTTTAAGAAGATTGAACCGGGGCAGCTGTTGTACCCCAAAATTTTCCCTCCCATATTTCTCAATACATGTCAAGTGATATCCTCAAATTGCTCAAGGAAGTCCAAGGGTTGACCAAACAAACTCTCTCCAAAGCCAGTCTACCTCAAATTAGGGTTTCATTTTGCATCAAGATGTTTGAGTCCAAAGGATTCCAAATTCTCACCATTGTCCTAATATGTTCTCAAGGTCATCCATGTCAAGTTTCAAGTCTTGCAGAAGAAGTTTGCTCAGTCAATTGCTCAAATGCCTGAAACTCGACTATGCTAGGTCAAAAGTCAATTGTGGCCCACATATAGTCAAACTTCAAGATTTTTGGTCAACATCCTAATTTTGAAGTATTATTCATCATTTTATCAAGGGTTGATCATGATTCCTCAAGGATTTCTCACAATTCATCAAAACCCAAAAGTTGTAAATTAGGGTTTTGCAGGGAAAGTCAACTCAACTTTGGCCAAGCATAAGTTTCTCATAATTTATCAGAAATGACCCATTCAAAGCTCATTTTGAAGAGGATGCAATTCCCTACAATTAATCTTCAGCTCCCAAGTTCAAAATATTCACTCACAAGAAAATATGAATTTTGACATTATAGGTCATTTTGAAAAGTCAAAAAAACACCTTTTGGGTCAAGGCTTCATACACGAACATGGAAGACTTAATTGAGACGAGACCAAAAGGGTTGCTTATAGGACATCCTAAAATTTCTAAAAAGTCCAAGAATACCTCTCTAGGGTCAAAATTGAGAGAGTTATGCATTGGCCAAGTTGACTTTTTTTACAAAATTGCCAAAGTCAAACATGCTCAAATTTGCATCTTTTTCTAAATGGGCCCAACTTTTTATGCTTACATCTTATTCCTAACATAGTCCACGACCTATGGGACCCTCCATGCTTTATTTATTCATTTTTTTAATTTATTTTGATTTTTATTCATTTAAAATTCAAATAAAATCAAATAAATCCTAAATAAATCATATATTGTATTTTAGGGATGATTTGTGCATTGAAAAAAGATCTCATATGCTGTCAATTGAAGATCAACTCGTGCAAAGGCAATTTGGTTTGAAAAAGATTGGATTTGAGAAAAATTGGAAAGGAATCATATGCATTGAAAGAGAAAATCAAATCTCCATGATGAGCAAGATTGAGGTCGTTTTTGTTGACCTAATAAGCTATTCTACATATACAGAAGCAAGCCAAGGCATATAAAGGTTGGAAGCATTCGTGCAAAGAGAAAAAAAAACTCAAAATTTTTCAAGAAAAGAGGTAATCTAATTTCCATATTAGATACCGGATTGTGCCCTTATCACGTTGCCAAAAGATTGCTGGACGTTCCAGGAGCACATTCCACTCAAATTCAAGCCCTTTCACGCATAGGATTGTAAGTTGCAGGTATCACGATTGGCTTCTAAAATCATTTTCGTTTTCGTTAATTTATACGCCGTTTTCACATTTTGACTGCATATTCTTGTTCCTTAACATGTTTGCAAGCTAATCATCATAGTCAATTGTGTTTTTGGTGATTGTATGACAAACTGCCATAGCTAGAGTTTCAAGTTCTTGTTTAGGGCTTTGCAGGATAAGCAAAATTGGATATTGATTCTGGTACCGTGAGACTCGTGAGGATGAGACGAGTTGATTGGTACCGGCCATGGCCATTTATATTGCCTGTGGACAATTTTTTTGCACATGATTGTAGCTACAACGCCATGTATGTAGGTAAAGGTTCAGAGTTTTAAATGACGGTTCTAGGGAAGAAGACGATGGCGTGTCACAACCTTACCGGCTGGTTTAAATTCTGGCACGTTTGTTCTGGCTAGAAACTTGTTTTTCTGATATGTTATTTTATTTTATTATATTAACAAGTTAACATCCAGCGCAGCTGGTCAAAAGAAGGAAGTCAGAAACTCATGATTCTGGGTTTGATCCCAGGCGTGAGCTTTTGGCATTTTCCCCTTTGTTTTCACCAGATCCAGCGCGCCTCACCTTTTGAAGGTCATCATCTGCTGGATCCAGCGGTCAGAATCAGATCTGGCGCATACCATCTTCTGAGGGTCATCTTTTGGATCCATCAGCCAGGACTAGATCAAGCATCCTCTGGGAATTATCTTCTGGATCCATCAGTCAGAGCCAGATCCAGCGCACCTCACTGTTGTACCGCAAAATTTTCCCTCTCATTTCATCAACATTTCTCATCACAAGACTCTTGGAATTCAAGATCAAGCTAGGGTTTGCTCTGCTCAAGATACATCTTTGCACTGTTGACCTAAATTAGGGTTTGAGTTTGCACAGGGATATATTGACCTACAATGCCCAAATTGACTTCCATACTTCATGTTGGACTCACAAGTTTGTCCATACCAAGTTTCAAGCCTTGATTCAAATTTTTGCCCAGTCAATTGGACAGTTGACCTAGAAATCAACTGTATTGGGGAAAAAGTCAACTGTGGCCAATTAACAGTCAAACCTCATGAATTTTGACCCACATTAACATTATGAATTCATATGAACCATTTAATCAAGTTTGGATCACAATTCCACAAGAAATTTGATCAAATCATCAAAAGGGCAAAATGGTCATTTTTAGGGTTTTGACTGTACAAAGGCAATTTTTGACTGTTTGACCTAACCAATGGCAATTCAAGCTCAACCATGGACTCAAGGACTCAATGACATCATCTTGACCCATTCAACAAGTTCAAAAGATCTCAAATGCATATGATTGACAGATGAATTTTTCAGTCAACTGATCAAAATTTGACTGTATACTGAAAAGTCAAACTTTGACTTTTTGGTCAAAATCAAGTGCAAAGGGTCATTTTTCATCAAGACATGTCAAATTATGAAACTTGTTCATCAAGAAACCCAAAAATGCAAATTAGGGTTTAAAATGGAAAAATTTCATAACTTGGAATTTTTCTAAGTTATAAAATTTTCTTATTTTTTCCTAACTTTGTCCCATTTTTTCACCAAGCTGCATATGGATTCAAACAAAACTTGAAACATGAAAGTTGTAGTCCATCACAAAGTCTACAACTTTCATTCACAAAGTTTTCTCAAAAGAGGCTTGTATCTCAAGTTATGATTTTTGGAACAAGGGTACCTAAAACTTTTAACTTAGAGAAATTTTGCCCTAGTTTAGGCAGGATTTTGACCCATCTTCTTGGCCATTTTTCACATAGTTCCACTTAGATTTTCGAGTTGCATTTCAAATATGGATTATAGTAAATGTTGCAAGCTTTCCAAATTGTCCAAGAAATCCTCAAACACCTTTGTGGTTAGGGAGAATCGAATGCTTGAAGTTGGCAAAAACTCACTTTGATCCATGGCCAATACATGTTCACACAACTTGCATTTTCAAATCAGCATGCTTTGTACTAGCTTGCAGGCCTCTAAACCATTTTACACTCCTTAATTGAATGCAAATCCACTGAGCTAAAGAATTATCTTGGCAATTTGGACATTGCACACAAAACTAATCCCTATTTGGAAAAAGGTATATTGCCATTTTTGAAAAGTTACACTTTATGTCAAACCAAGATCCTTGAGGCATGGGGCCATATCTCTGAGGCAAGATCAAATCCATAAATTTCAAGTATCAAGGGAAAGGTATGCAGCTTACAATATAGAGGGTACATGCCTGTAATCACAAGTTACACACTCTTGCTTCAAGAAGAAGAAATTTGTCCAAAATCTTCCCAACTCAAAAACCAGCCATAGTCAGCTTACGCAAACATTGCAAACACATTTCACACAACCCTTTGAGTCATAAACACGAGCTCTTCACCACTCAAACCTCCTTGTACCCAAAATCACCATTTTTCAGCAAAACAGGGCAAGCCCTGCAGAACCACCCCCATCTCCACTTTCCCTCGTGCGTTTTGCCTCAAACTTGTTCCAATACCTTCCATTCAACTCACCTGAACTATTCCAGACCTCCATTGCTAGCTGTAACACCATTAACACACATTGCCATTTTTGTTTCAAAGCTTTGCAGGTTGAGTTCTGTAGCATGATTCAGGCTATTTCAAAACAAGCCAAGCATTGGGAAAGCTTCAGTGGACCTCAGGCAAGCTCAAAAGAACCTCAAGCACCCTTGGAAGTTGCTGCCTCGAAGTCAACTGAAATAGGTATTTCATGAATTTCTATCTCTCTATTTAGGAATAGTTAGACTTAGGTTTGTGAATGAAAGATGTTGTATTCATAGCCCTGAAACCATACATGTGCTTAGTTTTCATTTATATTAATCGTGCTAGGAGAATTTTGTTCATGAACTTTATGAAAAAACTAGGTTAAGAATTAGGGCCAGAGAAATTCTCTCTGGTCTTTGAGAGTTAGCTTAAGTTTTTTATATGGTTAAATTCGTTGTTTGATGCTCTACAAGTTTCATGTTATGAGTTTTGTCAAAAAAGCAAGGAATCAGGAGATAGCATTTTGTACATGGCACGCGCGCATTTCAGTTCAAAGGAAGAAGATGAAGTTGTTTTTGGGCTGGGCCTGTACAAGCTTGCTTTTGGCACCCCCTTCTTTTCTTTTTACACCCCCTGGCCCATTTCTTGTATATTTGTCATTTTTGCATTTTTATTTCAGTTCTGATTTTGATATTTTATTTTCTAATATAAAAAATACTAAAAAATTATTTTCATAGATTTTTGTATTTATTTGGTATTTATTTTAATTATTCCTAGTATAAAAATGTTTAAATACTTTATATTCTTTTTATTAAAACTTAAAAATAATGTAAAAAATATGTTTATTTTCATTTATTATTTTATACACATTTGAAAACATTTTCTTGAAATATATACCTTTTTGTAAATAATTTATTTTATTTTTATACACACTTAATATATTTAATATATTTAATACTTATATAATATATTTTAATAAATAATTAGGACAAAAAACACAAAAATAATACATTTTTATTTTTATTAATATTTTATACTATAAATACCATTTTTTCAATATACTTATATTTTTGTACAAATTGATACATTATTGTATATAAATAATAAATAATATAATTTATTTAAGAAATTAGGGTTTTTGCCCTAAAAAACAAAATATTTGAAATTGACTTTTTATTTATTTACATTTCACATTAAAAAATACTTTTACATACATAAAAAAAACTTTTTTTGCATATTACATTTTATTTGATGTTTATTTAATTATATTTATTTAAATATTGTATTGTGCCTCACCCATTCAATTTAGTTGTAATAATTTAGAATTTAATTTCTTGCAAAATAATCCCCAATTCAAATTTGTACCCCCTCCCTATATCATGTTGTAATAGTGTAGAATTTAAATTCTCGCACCTTTAAAGATTTCAATTATGCCATGATTAGACTTAGGGTTTTGTATGCAAAAAATCAAATTAACAAATAGTTTGACCTAATCCAAGATGACAATGCATGAAAAACAAACACAATGCATACTTGCACCCCTAGGGTTTCAATCCACTTGTTGCCTTCAAAAATGGGCCATGATATGCATGTCAAGTACTTTGGCAAAATAAAAACAAAACAAAAGATCATAGTCCCTCGATGACGCTATCTAGGTTGCCTAAAAAAATGATCAAGCCCCTTAAGAAAATTGTCAAAAATACTTAACACTATTGCTATCATGGTCTATACGATGACCCGCGCCTGTCCCGTTTAACATCCTAACACAAGGTTGTTCACCAAATACAATGGTGAAACAACACTGTTAAAAGGGTTAAAAACATAAGAAAGATCTTTGAGTAAAATAGGGTAGACAACTCTTAGTTACTTGATCAAAACTTGCAAAAACATCCTTGCTATCTTCAAAACACACTTCACTACACAATTTCAAAACCCGACTTTCAAACATTGAAAACTTTTCAAAAGACAAAAACACCTTTGTATACATTCAAACAAGAATCATTACAAAGGTTGCCACAACGATGGCCTCTTTTCAAAACATCTTTCAAAACCACACACAAAGCACCATTTCAAACAATTGAAGAGCACCATTTCAAACAATTGAAAAGCAAAGCAAATGATCTAAACAAGTAACTAAGAGCCCATGGATAACCATGGATAGAAAGGATGCTAATACCTTCCCTTTCTATAATCTACTCCCCGAACCCAAGAAAACATCTCAAAGGTCTTTCCTGTGCTTTTTGACCTTTCCTTAGGATAAAATAAAAAGTCGGTGGCGACTCTTGCTAAACCGAAACATTTGCGAACACAAACGCAAAATCCCAAGTCAGTTCTCCCACCGTATCACAGAACTGGCGACTCTGCTGGGGAAAATATTTAAAAGTGGAGTAACCATAGGGCTTAGATCACCCTTTACATGATTATTGTTTGCTTTGATTGCTTTACATTTGGTTCTCTTGTTTGGGCTTGAAATCCTCCACCCGAATTGGGGAAACATTCATAAGTAAATAACAATACGTTGTGGAAACTGTGCGGGGTATACCGACACAGTTGAAGCAATAGCTATATTAGTGCGATATATTTGTGAGTACCGGTAGCCTTTGAGTCAATCAAAGAGAATACGGGGCCGCTGAGTGATGTCACAAAGCACTAATGAACTCTTAGAACCTTACTTGACCATCTTGGCCTTTTTTAGGGGTAGTGAGATGACTGGATTTGGTGCAGTCCGAAGTTGGTAGATACTCGATACTACACTCATTGAGGGTTGTTTTCTTGGAATATTTTGGTCGCTAGTTAAGTGGCTAAACCAAAACAATGAACATAGAAAACAACTCAGTGATATTGAGCTCCTTAGAACCCGGTTACTATTTATAGGACAGGGTTTGAGCTAACTAAACTCAAGAGGGTACTTACCTATGAAACCTCATGCAAGCCTGAAACTAGGGTTTTGTGTGACTTGCTTGTACATGTGCTTGTGCATACATCATGAACATCATAAAGCATCATATGCATCCACTAACCATTTCAAGGGTTTGGATCTTCATCTTTGTTCTTGTTTTGTAGGTCATGGAATCTCTTCGCAGGAAAACAATTCAAGTCAACCATGTGAGAATCCCTCCTCAACTCAAGGAGCTTACTTCTAGGATTCCATAGAATTCTCTCTTCAGTGAAAGACATGGTAGACTTCTCAACTTGGTCAACACCAACATTGAAGAAGACATGGTGAAAGTCCTCTTCCAATTCTTTGACCCCCTACACCACTGTTTCACATTCCCTGATTACCAGTTGGTGCCTACTTTGGAGGAATTTTCTCAACTCTTGAGAATTCCTATTCTTCATCAACTACCCTACAACGGTACGGAAAAAGAACCAAGGCCTGAAGATGTTGCTCAAGCATTACACTTGCAACCATCTGACATCAAGGGGCATTGGGAAACCAGAAGTGGTGTCAAGGGTTTCTTGGCAAAATTTCTGTTTGAGAAGGCCCAAGACTGTTGGAATTCTCTTGATCTACAAGCCTTTGAAGAGATTGTTGCACTCCTTATCTATGGGTTGGTATTGTTCCCAAACCCTGACCAACTTATAGATGTAAATGCTGTCAAGATTTTCATATCCAGGAATCCTATACCCACATTGCTTGGGGACATCTTACACTCATTTTACACACGAACAATGAGGAAAAGAGGTGTTCTCATGTGCTGTACTCCTCTCCTAGCAAGGTGGTTTATTTCTCACCTTCCATAATCAATTTTGAAGAACGAGAAGGGTTTAAGGTGGTCATAACGATTGATGACCCTCACACATTCTGATGTACATTGGTGTTCTCGGTCCAGAGAAAATGTCATCATCATTGATCGTTGTGGGGAATTCCCTAATGTCCCACTAATTGGAATTAGGGGAGGCATTACCTACAACCCCTGTCTAGATTTGAGACAATTTGGATATGCTCGGAGGGATGGCCCTCATGACATGCTGATTCTTGACCTAGTTTTTGACTTCGACAACGATGCGCAAGGACTTCGACAAAGGTTCATCAGAGCTTGGAGGATGCCCAACAAGGTGGATAGTAAGACACGGGGGCACAAAAATTCCACCCCCCTTGAGCCTTACCTCAAGTGGGTACGAGCCCGCGCCCAGAGTCTTATGATGCCATATCCTCACATTCTCCCCGTGATCAAAGAGCCTGTTACGGAAGGAGAGGTTCCATACACCATCCTACATCCTGACATGCCAACATCATGCAAAAGAGTTGGATCCAACTCAAGGAAGAACGGAATACTTTTGAAGCCAGCTTCTATGCCAGTGAGAAGAAGGTTTTAGAGCTTACCCGCCGACTTCATGAGGAGGAAACTCTCAACACTTACATCGCACAAAAGAGGATGCGCAATGTCTTTTTACATTAAGAATTTTGTAATATTTTGCCCATGGGGCACTTATGTACTAAAAATTTCTTCTTAATATGACGTGCCTTTCTTTTTGTTTGCAACAAATTTGAATTTCTGAATCCTTGAATGCATTACATGAATAACATACCATTCATCATATGCATAAACAAGTCTTCACACCAGGTTTCCTTATCTTTCTGCTATTTATTTCAGCAAGATGGATTTGGAGCAAACGGTAAAGGATCTGCAGGCACAAAATTCACAATTCTAGCAACTCCTCATGACCTTGGCAAAGGGTCAAGAGGATCTCAAAGCTCTGTTGGAGAAGAATAAAGAGAAAAAGAAAAAGAGGCCTGGAGTAGCCACTTTTGGAAGAAGGTTTGAGAGCAATGCTAGGAAGGTTCTTGAGTTCCCCTCAACGTCTGACGAAAGGCCCGGTAAAGGGAAAGGGACTGTTGTACCTTCTGAATCTGAGGTTGAAGAGGAGGAAGAGGAAGAAGACGAAGACTACTCCGAACAACAGTATCCTCCAGCAGATGATAAATATAAGAATCTTGAGGATAGACTGGCAGCCATGGAGTTGCAGAGGGTACCCGGTTTGGATTTTGAAGAACTGGGTCTGGTAGCGGGGATTGTTATCCCTCCCAAATTCAAGGTGCCAACATTTGCCAAGTATGACGGTCTGTCGTGCCCAAAGATGCACCTGAGATCGTATGTCAGAAAGATCCAACCCCACTCATCTGATAAAGACCTTTGGGTGCACTTTTTTAAAGACACCTTGTCAGGCACGCAGTTGAATTGGTTCTATCAGCTCGAGAGATCAGAGGTTCACAATTGGGAAGACTTAGCAGCTGCTTTTTACCGTCAATTTCAATATAATGCTGATTTGGTGCCCACTCATACTCAACTACAGAGTATGGGGATTGCTTCTAATGAAGGGTTTAAAGAGTATGCCCAGAAGTGGCGTGATCTGGCTGGAAGGGTGTAACCACCGTTGTCAGATAGGGAGTTAGTTGACATGTTTCTGGGGACCCTGTCTGGCCCCTTCTTCAATCATTTAATCGGGAGTTCTTCCGCGGGATTTAATGAACTAATTTTGACCGGCGAAAGGGTCGAGGCCGGTATTAAGAGTCGAAAGATTCAAAAGGATGATTCCACATCCACAACTGTTAAAAAACCCTTCCCAGCTAAGAAGGAAGCCTCTGTTGTGTATTCTCAGAAGGGTCAGGGAAGAACCGAGCACCGGCCGACTGTAGGGGCTGTGATGATTCAAAACTCTTCAAATGATCAACCTCGTAACAATCAGTCGGGACCTAATCAACAACGAGTAGAAAGGCCAAAATGGAAGTTCACCCGCATCAACATGACGCCTGCTAGGTACTCCCTCATTTATGGAAGCTGAATCTTACCAGTTTGAAGGAAGCGCTAAAGAACCCTAACACCTTCTCTACATACTACCACTCCAATGCCAAATGTGCTTACCATTCCGACAGTATTGGGCACAATACCAATAATTGTTGGGCGCTTAAGAAAAAAATCCAGGACTTGATTGATGCCAAAGAAGTAGAATTTAATGCTCCTGAGAATCCCAATGTGATATCTGCTCCGATGCCCAAGCACGGTCACAATGTTCATGCCATTATAGAAGACCTCCATGTTACTGATGTTGCAAATCTTTTGACTCTGTTGTTAGTAATTAAAGAGAAGTTGATGAGAGCCAGGATCTTTCTTTGTTGTGGTAAAGACTGCTATTTTTGTTTGAACATACGAGGTGATTGCCCAATGTTGAAGTCAGGTGTACAACGCCTGATGGATACCCAAGAGATACTTTTCCAGAAAACCCCTGTTGATACCTTCAATCCCGTTACTCCTGTTACTTTTGCTACTTCAACCAACAATATTGCAATCATAACCATTTCCGACAATCCTCCCAAGGCTTGCAAAAGGCCTGTCAGGATTACACCCAACTCTAAATGTGTACCATTAAAGATCACCATGCCGGGACCTGTCTCGTACCAATCAAGCAAAACGATACCATGGAACTATGGAGGAGAAATCTTCTATCATGCTATCAAAAAAATTGAGGAAGTCCAAGAGAATTCTGAAGAAGAAAACCCTGATATAGGGAACATTGCGGGTACAAGCAAGATAACCCGCAGTGGCCGGATTTTTTCTCCAGAGATTGCTCCCCCTCGAGCAGTTTTCGGACCCTTGAAAGCTTCTGTACCTGTTGGACCATCTGTGCAAGGCCCGATGATTGAAGAATTGGATACTCCTGAAGTAAGACCATCTATTGATACTACCAATAAGGGTAAAGGGATACTAGAAGTGCCTGTCAGGATGAAGGCTCATGCTGTGGTTATCCCCGAAACCACTCAGAAAGAAATGGATGAAATCTTGAAAATAATCAGAAAAAGTGACTACGACGTTGTGGAACAGCTAGGGCAGACCCCTTCTAAAATTTCAATGTTGGCTCTTCTACTCTGTTCTGAGGCCCATGCAAAGGCCCTGATCAAATTTTTGAAGGCGGCACATGTACCCCAAGAGACTTCAGCTGACCAGTTTCAGGAATGTGTGGCCAGTCTTACTGCTGATAATGGCCTGGGCTTTTTCGATGCTGACTTGACTCCTAAAGGAAGGAAACACAATGATGTGATACATGTATCAGTTGAATACAGGGGAACCACCCTCGCCCGTGTCTTAGTTGATACTGGTTCTTCCTTGAATGTGTTGCCGAAGAAAGCCTTATACCATTTGGATTGCGAAGGATTAACCCTCAAACCTAGTAACATCGTTGTTAGGGCCTTCGATGGGTCCAAAAGAATGGTTCATGGAGAGGTTGATATTCCTATCAAAGTAGGCACAAAAGTTTTCAACTCCACCTTTTACATAATGGACATCCGTCCGTCATATTCGTGTTTGTTAGGAAGACCGTGGATCCATTATGCCGGGGCAGTTACCTCCTCTTTGCACCAAATGCTGAAATATCCTGTTAAGGGTAAGATTATAACAGTGCACGGCGAGGAAGAGTACATGATAAGTCATCTCAATTCCTTCCGCTATGTGGAGTTGGATGGCGAGTTCATCGAAACGCCTTTCCAACATTTTGAGGAAGTATCTCCTGAGGTAGCAGTTGTGAAGACAATGGTTGAAGTGCCTACTGTTCCCAAGCATGTATCTAGGATGGCATCTCTGAAGGACGCAGAGGCTGTGGTTAAAGAAGGGAAGAGCACAGTATGGGGGAAATTGCCTGACTTTCCCCATAAGAAGGACAAGTTTGGGTTAGGGTTCACTGCTGCAGGATAAAAGGCTATGCGTCGCTCCAAGGCTGGAGGACCACCCGTCAAGATCTCTCACCATGGAATCAATGCTGTAGAAGACGAAGATGAAGAGAGCCACTTTGAAGATTGGATCTTTCCGACCATCGAAGGGGGTTTAAGCAACCGGGAAGCAAAGGATTTTGTTCCCATCACCTTTATCAACCAGTAATTTTATCTTTGAACAATTTCCCATTTTATGGTCTGTAATAACTAAACAATTCGCACACTATTTTCACCTCATGCCTTGCCCGGGGCATGTAGGTCCATTTGTAAGGGCTTTATTTTCTTCATAATCATATGCCATGTTTTAATGAATCATTGGACGTTTTTCATCTATAAACTGTTGTGTTCATTTTCTTTCCCTTTGCATTTTTGTTTATTTAAGGATGGCTATCCCTTACGCACACCCACACTCACAAATGCAGGTACCCATCCATTCCGGATTCCATGGGTGACTATTCTGCTTTAGCCTTCGATAACTCTGAAGATTTGGTCAATCATGCTGAGTACGAAGTTGACGAAGATTGTGAAGTGCCGGGAGAGTTAGCCAGACTTTTGCAACAAGAGGAGAGGGCTATTCTGCCTCATGAAGAGTTGCTAGAAACCATCAACTTGGGGACAGAAGAAGACAGGAAAGAAGTAAAAGTGGGTGCCAACTTGGAACCAAGTGTCAAGGAGCGCTTAGTGCAGTTGTTGAACGGATATGTTGAAATCTTCGCCTGGTCTTATGAAGACATGCCAGGGTTAGACACAGATATCGTGGTTCACCGTCTCCCTACAAGAGAAGATTGTCCACCAATCAAGCAAAAGGTTTGCCAAATGAGGCCTGACATGTCTAAGAAGATTAAAGCTGAGGTAATGAAGCAATTCAACACTGGCTTTCTGGCTGTTACTTCCTATCCACAATGGGTTGCTAACATTGTGCCCGTGCCTAAGAAGGACGTCAAAGTCAGAATGTGTGTGGACTATCGGGATTTAAACAGGGCTAGCCCTAAAGACGATTTTCCACTACCGCATATCGACATCTTGGTTGACAACACAACTCAACACAAGGTTTTTTCCTTCATGGATGGATTCTCGGGATACAACCAGATCAAAATGGCCCCCGAAGACATGGAGAAAACTACCTTTGTCACGCAATGGGGTACCTTCTTCTACAAAGTGATGCCATTCGGACTGAAGAATGCATGGGCAACTTATCAACGCGCCATGGTAGCTTTGTTTCATGATATGATACATCATGAGATCGAAGTTTACGTAGACGACATGATAGCTCAATCACAGACAGAAGAAGAACACCTTGGTCATTTGCAAAAGCTGTTTGCCAGGTTAAAGGAGTATAAGCTCAGACTGAACCCGAGCAAGTGCACTTTTGGGGTTAGGTCTGGTAAAATTTTGGGATTTATTGTCTGTAACAAAGGCATTGAGGTTGATCTAGCTAAAGTAAAGGCTATACAAGAAATGCCTGCCCCGTACTGAAAAGGAGGTTAGAGGATTCTTGGGACGCTTAAACTATATTGCGAAGTTCATCTCTCACCTGACATCTACCTGTGAGAAAATCTTCAAGCTATTGAAGAAAGATCAGGTGGTTGAATGGAACAATGATTGTCAAGTTGCTTTTGATAAGATCAAGGAGTATTTTCTAGAACCCCCTATTCTGATGCCACCCGTTGAAGGAAGGCCGCTAATCATGTATCTGACTGTTTTGGATAACTCAATGGGGTGCGTGTTGGGCCAACATGATGAGTCTGGCCGAAAAGAGCATGCCATTTATTACCTTAGAAAAAAGTTTACCGACTGTGAGACTCGCTACTCACTGCTCGAGAAAACTTGCTGCGCTTTGGTATATGCTGCTCGCCGGCTAAGGCAGTATATGTTGACTCATACCACTTTGCTGATTTCCAAAATGGATCCGATCAAGTATATCTTCGAGAAGCCCACTTTATCTGGAAGAATCTCTAGATGGAAAATGATCCTGACTGAGTATGATATCCAATATACTACCCAAAAAGCTATAAAGGGGAGTGTACTTGCTGACCATCTAGCTCATCAAGCCGTCGAAGATTACCAATCTATGAGATTCGACTTCCCTGACGAGGACATCATGACATTGGACAACATTGAAGGTAACGGACCGTATGACGAACCTGAAAAAGAATCCCGATGGACCCTGTACTTTGATGGTGCTTCAAATGCACTTGGCAACGGTATAGGTGCGATACTCATTTCTCTGGAAGGTTTCCATACACCCTTCACTGCCCGACTTTGCTTCAGCTGTACCAACAACATGGTTGAATATGAAGCTTGCATCTTTGGTCTCAAGGCTGCTATAGACTTGGGAATCAAATCTTTGGTCGTATTTGGGGACTCGACTTTGGTTATCAGTCAAGTCAAAGGAGAGTGGGGCACCAAGCATCCTAATCTTATCCCATACAAAGAATATGTCTTGACATTGTTGCCTCATTTTGAGCAGATTACTTTCGAGCACCTCCCGCGAGAAGAAAATCAGCTAGCAGATGCTCTGGCTACAATGTCTTCCATATTTAAACTCAATTGGGATAACGAGGCTCCCCAAATTACCATCGAGCGAATGGACGAACCTGCGCACTGTCATGAGATTAATACCGAAGAAGTAGTGGAACAACCCTGGTTTCATGAAATCAAAAGGTATCTCTAGACTAGAGAATACCCGGAAGGAGCTTCCGTCAATGACAAAAAGTTCTTAAGGAGATTTGCTGCCAAGTTCTTCCTAAGCAATGGCATCCTTTATAAGCGTAGCCATGATTGTGTTTTACTTTGTTGTGTGGATAAAGCTGAAGCAGAGTTGATCATGACCGAGATACACAGTGGCACATTTGGTACCCACTTGAGCGGACATATGATGGCTAAGAAGATTCTAAGGGCAGGCTACTACTGGTCTACTATGGAAGCTGATTGTCATAAACATTCCTGCACCTGCCACAAATGCCAAGTCTACGCCGACAAGGTACATATTCCTCATGTTCCTCTCAACGTTCTAACAGCTCCTTGTCCATTCGCAATGTGGGGCATTGACATGATTGGAGAGATCAAGCCTACGACATCCAATGGACATCGTTTCATCCTGGTATTGACTATTTTACCAAGTGGGTCGAGGCAACTTCCTATGCCTCAGTTACAAAGAACATGGTTGCCCGCTTCATCAAGAAGAACCTCATATGCTGGTATGGTGTCCCCGACAGGATCATCACAGACAACAGTACAAATTTGAACAACACTATGATCACCGCTCTATGCGAGCAGTTCAAGATTTACCATCACAATTCATCTCCCTATCGTCCGAAGATGAATGGTGCTATTGAAGCCGCAAACAAAAATATCAAGAAGATCATTCAAAAGATGACAGTCACCTACAAGGACTGGCATGAGATGTTACCGTTTGCTCTGCATGTATATCGTACCACGACACGTACTTCAACAGGGGCAACCCCATTTTCTTTGGTGTATGGCATGGAAGTTGTTCTACCCATGGAAGTTCAGATTCCTTCCTTAAGGATTATGAAGGACGCTGGTTTGAGTGAAGACGATTGGATTCAGACCCGGCTTGATCATCTTAATTTGATCAACGAGAAGAGACTTACTGCTGTTTGTCATGGTCAGACGTATCAAAAACGGATGATCAAGGCTTTCAACAAGAAAGTCAGGCGTCAGGTATATCAAGTCGGAGATCTTGTAATCAAGCGGATCATCTTGCCGCAAAGTGATCCCAGGGGCAAGTGGACTCCTACTTACGAAGGATCATTTGTGATCAGGAGCATCTTTTCTGGTGGGGCAATGATTCTGACCACCATGGACGACGACGACTTGCCGCACCCAGCGAACGCAGACATAGTCAAAAGATACTATGCATAAAATAACCTGACAAGTTGAAAACCCGAAAGGGCGACTTGGGAAAAAATGGGCATCCCGGTGAATCAAAAACCCGAAAGGGTGGTTCAGGCAAAAATTAAGGACAAAACAAAAAAATCTGTACACCCGACAAGTTGAAAACCCGAAAGGGCGACTTGGGAAAAAAGGGTTTCCCGGTGGATCGAAAACCCGAAAGGGCGGTCCAGGCAAAAGTTAGGGAATTAAAGCGTATGACTATGTCTCGTCGGATCACTTTAAGAACGATCTCTTCACCAACAAGATCCAAGCTTCTGATCAATCCAATCATCGGAGGACGAAGCAGCAAATGGACAAGATATTCAGAGTTGTGAAGGCTATAGTAGAATGGGAATCCCATGGAATTGTTACATGTAGCCATCTTTCTTTTGTATAAAATTTTTCAATTTTTACGACAACATTCTCTTACTAGGATGGCCGTCTCCTTTGTACAAAGATACTCACGAAAATTAAATATAAAGATACTTCAAAGTGCAGAAATTTGCTTGCCTTCCTTTTCTTTTTACACTTATGTTTTATTTGAAAACGTCCAATGTTTTGTTAAATAGGCATATGCATTTGAATATAATCACTGCTTACAAATAAAACGAAATTGAAAAGGGATAATTACTGATAGATTGAAGGTGTATGAAGATATCTTTGTGCCATTTCAGAAGAAATCCCTCTATGATACATCATTCAGATCCTCAACAAAGCTAAAGTTTGGAGTATATTTCCCCAACGGAGTTAAGCTTCAAGATCCTCAGCGGAGCCAGTGCATTCTAAAAACTTGATTCCCCAACTGAGTTAAGTTTCAAATTTCCCATCAGAGTTAAGCTTCAAGATCCTCAGTGGATCCCGAAAACCCTGAAAATCCTATCCCCAGCGGAGCTAGAATAGTGAATATTTCCCCCCACAGAGTTATCTCCCAGCAAGATCGAAGATTCTCGGCCTCCTTTTTCCAAGCAGAAGCCTCCTAGGTTTTAACTCCCCCAATAGAGATTTTTCAGAGTTTTCCCTATATCCCAGGAAAGTCATGAAATATTCTCATTCCCTGCAGAAGTCGTCAAAGGCCTTGTTAATCCCCACAAATCGCCGAGGATTTTCAAATCTCCAGCAGTGGTCAAGGGATTTCTCCTTCTCAAATAATCAGAGATCTTTAATCCCCAAGCAGTCAGCAAGGGTTTCTCATCTTCAACAGGGATTTTCGAGTCCTCAGCATCGGTCAGGATTCACTTTCCCCGGCAACAGTCAAGGATTTATTGTCTCCAGTTATCAAGGATTTATTTTCCTCAGCAAGACAGCTACTCAGCTTACATGCATAACCATTACATTCATATATCATAAACATTGATGAAACACAATTCATTACATCATACACATCATGCAACATAACTTTGTGTTTTAGCTAACATTTTACCCTTTTCAGGATAAGATTAAAAGGTTGTTGATAACAATTATTCAGCTACAGTATGGATACACCCCAGACATGGCAGTCATTCTATTACTCATTCACAATTTCAAGTCAAAATACAATACAGATACACCCCAGACACGGCGGTCATTCTACTACTCATTCAGACTTCAGCAATCCGATACAAACTAGATACGCTCCAGACACGGCAGCCATTCTATCTCTCATTCAGATTCAACTATCAACCACAAGTTCAGATACGCTCTAGACGCGGATGCCATTCTGGCCTTTACACCAGCAGTTTAATTCTCCCTAGTGCAGTCACCACGAAAGTCATTCTGTCACTTATTCAGATCCCAGTTACAGTCTCAAATACACTCCATACACGGAAGTCATTCTGCTACTCATACAGATCTCAACTTCAGATACAGTTCAGATACGCTCCAGACACGGTTTCCATTCTGCCACTCATTCAGAACTTATCCCCAGCTCAGAGATGCTCCATATACAGATGCTTCTCTGTCGCCCATTCAGACTTCAGATACAATACAGATACACTCCAGACACGACAGTCATTCTGATATTCATTCAAAGCTCAAATACAGTTACAACTCGGATACGCCCCAGACACGGGCGCTATTCCTTTGCTCATTCAGACTCAGTCTCCAGATACAATTCAAATGCATTCCAGACACGTATACCATCTTGATGCTCATTCTTCTGACCTACAACATTACAGTTCAACAAACATTCTTGGATGGCATCTTTAAGCCCATCTCCAGCAAGATTCTACCATCTCCAAATGGAATCTTTAAGCCCATTTCCTCAGCTATATTTTGACGAGTGCAAATTTACAGGCACTCTAGTGTCCAATCCTCTTTTACCTTCGAGTCGCGAAAGGAAAACTTGCCAATCTAACTCTTCAGGTTCAAGAAGATTGAACAGGGGGCAATTGTTGTACCCCAAAATTTTCCCTCTCATTTCATCAACATTTCTCATCACAAGACTCTTGGAATTCAAGATCAAGCTAGAGTTTGCTTTGCTCAAGACACCTCCTTACACTGTTGACCTAAATTAGGGTTTGAGTTTGCACAGGGATATTTTGACCTACAATGCCCAAATTGAATTCCATACTTCATGTTGGACTCACAAGTTTTTCCATACCAAGTTTCAAGCCTTGATTCAAATTTTTGCCCAGTCAATTAGACAGTTGACCTAGAAATCAACTGTATTGGGGAAAAAGTCAATTGTGGCCAATTGACAGTCAAACCTCATGAATTTTGACCCACATCAACATTATGAATTCATATGAACCATTTGATCAAGTTTGGATCACAATTCCATAAGAAATTTGATCAGATCATCAAAAGGGCAAAATGGTCATTTTTAAGGTTTTGACTGTACAAAGGCAATTTTTGACTGTTTGACCTAACCAATGGCAAATCAAGCTCAACCATGGACTCAAGGGCTCAATGAAATCATCTTGACCCATTCAACAAGTTCAAAAGATCTCAAATGCATAGGATTGACAGATGAATTTTTCAGTCAACTGATCAAAATTTGACTGTATATTGAAAAGTCAAACTTTGACCTTTTGGTCAAAATCAAGCGCCAAGGGTCATTTTTCATCAAGACATGTCAAACTATGAAACTTTTTCATCAAGAAACCCAAAAATGCAAATTAGGGTTTAAAATGGAAAATTTTCATAACTTAGAATTTTTCTAAGTTATAAAACTTTCTTATTGTTTCCTAACTTTGTCCAATTTTTTCACCAAGAAGCAAATGGATTCAAACAAAACTTGAAACATGAAAGTTGTAGTCCATCACAAAGTCTACAACTTTGATTCACAAAGTTTTCTCAAAAGAGACTTGTATCTCAAGTTATGATTTTTGGAACAAGGGTACCTAAAACTTTTAACTTAGAGAAATTTTGCCCTAGTTTAGGAAGGATTTTGACCCATCTTCTTGGCCATTTTTCACATAGTTCCACTTGGAGTTTCAAGTTGCATTTCAAAGATGGATTATAGTACATGTTGCAAGCTTTCCAAATTGTCAAATAACTCCTCAAACACCTTTATGGTTAGGGAGAATCGAATGCTTGAATTTGGCAAAAACATACTTTGATCCATGGCCAATACATGTTCATACAACTTGCATTTTCAAATCAGCATGCTTTGTACTAGCTTGCAGGCCTCTAAACCATATTACACTCCTTAATTGAATGCAAATCCACTAAGCTAATGCATTATCTTGTCCATTTGGACATTGCACACAAAACTAATCCCTATTTGGAAAAAGGTATATTGCCATTTTTGAAAAGTTACACTTTATGTCAAACCAAGATCCTTCAGGCATGGGGCCATATCTATGAGGCAAGATCAAATCCACAAATTGCAAGTATCAAGGGCAAGGTATGCATCTTACAAGATAGAGGGTACATGCCTGTAATCACAAGTTACACACTCTTGCTTCAAGAAGAAGAAATTTGTCCAAAATCTTCCCAACTCAAAAACCAGCCATAGTCAGCTTACACAAACATTGCAAACACATTTCACACAACCCTTTGAGTCATAAACATGAGCTCTTCACCACTCAAACCTCCTTGTACCCAAAATCACCATTTTCAGCAAAACAGGGCAAGCCCTGCAGAACCACCCCCATCTCCACTTCCCCTCGTGCGTTTTGCCTCAAACTTGTTCCAATACCTTCCATTCAACTCACCTGAACTATTCCAGACCTCCATTGCTAGCTGTAACACCATTAACACACATTGCCATTTTTGTTTCAAAGCTTTGCAGGTTGAGTTCTGTAGCACGATTCAGGCTATTTCAAAACAAGCCAAGCATTGGGAAAGCTTCAGTGGACCTCAGGCAAGCTCAAAAGAACCTCAAGCACCCTTGGAAGTTGTTGGCTCGAAGTCAACTGAAATAGGTATTTCATGAACTTCTATCTCTCTATTTAGGAATAGTTAGACTTAGGTTTGTGAATGAAAGATGTTGTATTCATAGCCCTGAAACCATACATGTGCTTAGTTTTCATTTATATTAATCGTGCTAGGAGAATTTTGTTCATGAACTTTCTGAAAAAACTAGGTTAAGAATTAGGGCCAGAGAAATTCTCTCTGGGGTTTGAGAGTTAGCTTAAGTTTTTTATACGGTTAGATTCGTTGTTTGATGCTCTACAAGTTTCATGTTATGAGTTTTGTCAAAAAAGCAAGGAATCAGGAGATAGCATTTTGTACATGGCACGCGCGTATTTCTGTTCAAAGGAAGAAGATGAAGTTGTTTCTAGGCTGGGCCTGTACAGGCTTGGTTTTGGCATCCCCCCTCTTTTCTTTTTACACCCCCTGGCCCATTTCTTGTATATTTGTCATTTTTGCATTTTTATTTCAGTTCTGATTTTGATATTTTATTTTCTAATATAAAAAATACTAAAAAAATTATTTTCATAAATTTTTGTATTTATTTGGTATTTATTTTAATTATTCCTAGTATAAAAATGTTTAAATACTTTATATTCTTTTTATTAAAACTTAAAAATAATGTAAAAAATATGTTTATTTTCATTTATTATTTTATACACATTTGAAAACATTTTCTTGAAATATATACCTTTTTGTAAATAATTTATTTTATTTTTATACACACTTAATATATTTAATATATTTAATACTTATATAATATATTTTAATAAATAATTAGGACAAAAAACACAAAAATAATACATTTTTATTTTTATTAATATTTTATACTATAAATACCATTTTTTCAATATACTTATATTTTTGTACAAATTGATATATTATTGTATATAAATATTAAATAATATAATATTTAAGAAATTAGGGTTTTTGCCCTAAAAAACAAAATATTTGAAATTGACTTTTTATTTATTTATATTTCACATTAAAAAATACTTTTACATACATAAAAAAAACTTTGTTTTTCATATTACATTTTATTTGATGTTTATTTAATTATATTTATTTAAATATTGTATTGTGCCCCACCCATTCAATTTTGTTGTAATAATTTAGAATTTAATTTCTTGCAAAATAATCCTCAATTCAAATTTGTACCCCCTCCCTATATCATGTTGTAATAGTGTAGAATTTAAATTCTCGCACCTTTAAAGCTTTCAATTATGCCATGATTAGACTTAGGGTTTTGTATGCAAAAAATCAAATTAACAAATAGTTTGACTTAATCCAAGATAACAATGCATGAAAAACAAACACAATGCACACTTACACCCCTAGGGTTTCAATCCACTTGTTGCCTTCAAAAATGGGCCATGATATGCATGTCAAGTACTTTGGAAAAACAAAAACAAAACAAAAGATCATAGTCCCTCGATGACGCTATCTAGGTTGCCTAAACAAAATGATCAAGCCCCTTAAGAAAATTGCCAAAAATACTTAACACTATTGCTATCATGGTCTATACGATGACCCGCGCCTGTCCCGTTTAACATCCTAACACAAGGTTGTTCACCAAATACAATGGTGAAACAACACTGTTAAAAGGGTTAAAAACATAAGAAAGATCTTTGAGTAAAATAGGGTAGACAACTCTTAGTTACTTGATCAAAACTTGCAAAAACATCCTTGCTATCTTCAAAACACACTTCACTACACAATTTCAAAACCCTACTTTCAAACATTGAAAACTTTTCAAAAGAAAAAAACAACTTTGTATACATTCAAACAAGAATCATTACAAAGGTTGCCACAATGATGGCCTCTTTTCAAAACATCTTTCAAAACCACACACAAAGCACCATTTCAAACAATTGAAGAGCACCATTTCAAACAATTGAAAAGCAAAGCAAGTGATCTAAACAAGTAACTAAGAGCCCATGGATAACCATGGATAGAAAGGGTGCTAATACCTTCCCTTTCTATAATCTACTCCCCGAAACCAAGAAAACATCTCAAAGGTCTTTCCTGTGTTTTTTGACCTTTCCTTAGGATAAAATAAAAAGTCGGTGGCGACTCTTGCTAAACCGAAACATTTGTGAACACAAACGCAAAATCCCAAGTCCATTCTCCCACCGTATCACACTCACCTTCTGAAGGTCATCATCTGCTGGATCCAGCGGCCATAATCAGATCCGGCGCATACCATCTTTTGAGAGTCATCTTCTGGATCCATGAGCCAGAACCAGAGATGCTGATCACAGGCACATTATTCCTTCCTTTTTTTCTTTCTATTTTATCTTTTCTTTAATTCATAAACTAATTATTTGCTTCACAAAAAAAAACCCATAAAATTAATAATTCAAAAAATTAGGATTAGTAATTTTTTCATCAAAATTAATTTAATCTAGTTTAAAAATAGGGATATTATAATTTGTTTTCATAAATAAAATCAAATAGAAATTAGGTTAACTTTTGATTTAATTTTATTTTGCTCTTTGTCTCAAATAAATAAAATACAAAAATAGGTCGTAGATTAAAATTAATTTAATTTAATTTTCGTAATTTAAAATTAATTAGACTTAGGATTTACCTTTAATTTAACAATTCCATTATTTTCTTAAAACATAACAAAAACAATATTTTTTAATTAATCGCAATTAGGTTTAGGCAAGGGTCAAAACCCTAATTATCTTGTATTCGATTCATCGCGCGCATAATATTTCATTTTATCAATATTGTTGTAACTGTGCATGGTTTGTAATAGTTCAATATAGGGTTTTTATTTATCGCTTTTTCTTGGGTTTTTTGGCTATGTAATTAATTCCCCTCCCCGAAGTCTTGTAATAGCGTAGATTTATTTTCTCGCATCTAAATTTCTGCCAATATTTAACTGTCTAGATGTATGTTAATAGGATTGTATGACAAGATTGCATGATAATTTAATACAATTAGAAAACCCTAATGTGAAAAGACAAATAACCGAAACAAATCACTCGCACATATCACTCCTAGGGTCTACCCTCACTTTGGTTGCCTTCGGTAAATGATCATTAAGCATAGGGTGTCTTAGTGGTTGCCCTCCTGTCTAAAAAAGATCAAACGTCTCATTCGGATGTTGCCTCGGAATGTTGCCTCGGAAAGGTTGCCTCGGAAAAGTTGCCTCGAATATGATCTTAAGACTCTAGGGTTATTGCTAATGTGTCCTAACATTGCTTTAGTGATCGTACGTCCCTTTCAAATTGACCCTTACAAATTCCAACGACGGTGCTACCTATTTCTCAATAGTAGGATAGCGCTGTCTAAAGGAACAAGAATAGAAACGATCTTTTTTGAGTAGGTAGATGCTAGTAGGTACTTGCTCAAATTAAAACTTTTCACACTTACACTTTTTAAACAAATTTTCAAAACAACTTTGTCAAATCTTTGAGGACTGATACAAGGGTTATCACAAAGTTAAAACTCTTTTCAAAAATAAAGCACATACACAAGTAATTTAAAAAGATGAGCAAGTACCTAAGAGCCCATCGAAAACTATGGATAGAAAGGGTGCTAACACCTTCCCTTTCTATAATCTATCCCCCGTACTCAGAATATCTCAAAAAAGGATTTTTTCTGTACTTTTTTCCTTTTCCTGATTGGATAAAATAAAAGTCGGTGGCGACTCTTGCTTACCGCGACATTTTGCGAATAAAAAACACAAAACACAAACCAGCATTTCAAAACAGTCGGTTCTGCCACTGTGTCACACTAACGTTTTTTCACTCTTTGTCTATACAAATTTAAATCCTTTAAATCATTTTCATATTGCATATTCATGCATCATGGCAGGTTTCCGCATAACAGGTTTCCTTATCTCTCCGCTATTTATTTCAGCAAGATGGATCTAGAGAAAACTGTGACGGAACTCCAGGCCAAGAATTCTCAATTTCAGGAAGATTTACTCGCCCTGGCCAAGGGGCAGCAAGATATGATGGCCTTGTTGGCCGCTAAGAAAAAGCCAAAGAAGAAATCTCTTCTCAACATGGGTAAACGGTTCAAGGAGACAATTCGTCAAATTCTAATAGAGGAAGATTCATCCGAGGAGGACGAAAACCAAATTGGTGAGGTCAAGAGTACTCAGGACGATTGTATCAATGACCAAGAATATGATGATGATTATTTCAATGAACAATATCCACCCGCAGACATCAAATACAAGCAGCTAAAAGACAGGCTGAAAGCGGTTGAAATCCAAGCTATTCCTGGTTTAAATTTTGACGATTTGGGCTTAATCTCTGGGGTAGTCATTCCCCACAAGTTCAAAATACCAACCTTTGCAAAATACGATGGGGTTTCTTGCCCAAAGCTCCATTTGAAGTCCTATGTGCGCAAGATACAACCGCACACTGCAGATAAAAAACTCTGGATTCACTTTTTCCAAGAGAGTCTGGATGGAACACAACTTGAATGGTTTTATCAGTTGGATGGCTCTCGCATCAATACTTGGGAGGGTCTAGCTACTACCTTCTACCATCAATATCAGTACAACGAAGACTTGGCGCCAACGAGGGTTCAATTGCAAGGTATGACCATGGGGAAGGATGAGGGATTTAAGGAATATGCACAGAAGTGGAGAGACCTTGCTAGTAGGGTCCAACCTCCCTTGACTGATAGGGAACACATTGACATGTTCATGAGCACATTATCTGGTCCTTTCTTTAATTTGTTGGTTGGCTGCTCTTCTTCTGGTTTCACCGAATTGATCTTAACCAGTGAAAGGGTTGAAAGTGGCATTAAAAGTGGAAAGATCTTTGTGGCATCTACTTCCACTCCCAATCCGGTCAAGAAACCTGTTGCCACGAAGAAAGAAGTTAATGTTGTGTATAGAGCAAAGGCCCATACCAAAATGAATAATCATCTGTCTGTCAATGCTGTCCGAATCTCCAATCCGACTGCTACTCAAAGGCCATCTGCAAATCATCAACATGGTGAAGTTCCAAGAAGACATTTTACAAGGTTAGGCATGTCATTATCTCAAGCCCTTCAACATCTGCTCAGGGCCAATTTAGTGACATTGCGAGATCCTCCCGCCAACCCTGACACCTCGTCGCCAAGGTATAATCCAAATGCAAAGTTTGCTTACCATTCAGACAACCCCGGGCATGAGACTGATCAGTGCTGGGCTTTGAAAAACAAAATCCAGAATTTAATTGACAACAAAACTATTGAATTTGATCCTCCTCCGACGCCAAATGTAATTACCGCTCCAATGCCGAAGCACGACAAAGGTGTTAATGCCGTCGAAGATACAATTTTCATTGCCTCTGTTGAAGAATTAACTACCCCATTGAATGTAATCAAGAGAAATCTGTTGAAAGTTGGGACTTTCCCTGGCTGTGTGGGCTGTATGAGACAATCTGATGGGTGTGAAGAACTGAAGAGAGGTATACAGCGCCTGATGGATAGCCGCGAAATTCTATTCGAAAAGATTCTCGCCATCAAAAATATAATCGACAAAGCTGAAGATTTGGCCATCATAACAATTTCAAACAAACCTCTTAGGATCTGATCCAAAGGTCCTATCAGGATTACGAACGAACCAATCATTGCTCCTCTAATAATCACTGTTGTCGGACCTGTTCCATACACCTCTGATAAAGCGGTACCATGGAATTACGGTGTCGAGGTTTATTACCATGGGGTAAAACAAGATTCTTGGATTGATGATAATGAAGTTGGTGTTACTAATATTACTGGTTTTAGTAAAGTCACAAGAACAGGAGAGGTCTTTTCCCCTGTTATCTCACCACCAACCACTACCATAGTTCTAATCCGCATAACCAATGGCAATGCTGGTGCCAGTACTAAAGGGAAAGAGAAAGAAAGTGAGCCTGCCAGGGAAGAGGCACCTGCTGAAAAGTTTTTTATGGAAGAACCATCCACTCAAGAGATGGAGGAAATTCTGAAGATCATCAAGAAAAGCGACTTCAAAATAGTAGAGCAGTTGGGGAAAACCCCTTCTAAAATATCAATGTTGTCCTTATTGCTATGGTCCGACGCCCATGCACAAGCTTTAATTAAGTTCTTGAAAAAGGCTCATGTGCCTCAAGAAACCACAACCGACCAATTTGAGAACTGCGTAGCTAGTCTGACAGCTGACAATGGTCTGGGGTTCTCTGACGCAGATTTAACTCCCATGGGAAAGAATCAGAATAAAGCCTTGCATGTTTCTGTTGAATGTAAGGGGACCACTCTGGAACATGTTTTGGTGGACACAGGCTCATCTTTAAATGTGTTACCTAAAGGCGCTTTAGATCGGCTAGACTGTGAAGGTTTGGTTTTGAAGCCAAGTGATATTGTTGTGAGGGTATTTGATGGGTCGAAAAGGATGGTTCATGGAGAGGTGGATCTCCTAATTAAGGTTGGTTCATAGATTTTCAACTCCACATTCTATATAATGGACATACGGCCCGTGTATTCTTGCTTGCTTGGGCACCCATGGATCCATGGGGCAGGTGCGGTCACTTCTACTCTCCACCAAAAGTTAAAATATCCAGTTCAAGGGAAGGTTGTCACTGTTTGCGGTGAAGAAGAGTTTATGGTGAGCCATCTCAATTCTTTCAAGTACGTGGAAATGGGTGGCGAATTCATAGATACTCCTTGCCAGATGTTTAAAGTTGTGGCCACCACCAAAATCTCCTCCGACACTCCAAGAGCCGATAAAGTTATCCCCAAGATTGTTTCTCTTAAGGATGCCCGTGCTGTGGTAGAAGAAGGAAACAATGAGATGTGGGGTCAACTCCTCGATATCCCGTTCAAGGCAGACAAGTTTGGGTTAGGTTTCACCTCTAAAGCTCAAAAGGAAATTAGAGGTGCTCGTACTGGAAAGCCGCCTCTCCACCTCAAAATTCATGAAGTGAATGCTGTAGAGGACTCCGATGACGAGTGTGCTTTTGAAGACTGGATCTACCCAACAACCGAAGGGAAGCTCAACAATTGGCATACAAAGGACTTTATGCCCATCTCCTTCATTGAGGAGTAATCTACTTGTTTTTGCTTTCTAATCAATTCAAGAACTCGTTGTCTGTAATATTTTGATAATGACTTTTAAGCCATATGCCTTGCCCGGGGCACTTTGGTCCTTTTGTCAAGGGTTTTATTTATGTTCATCAAATCATATGATCATTTAGCACATTAGAATATTTTACATTCAAATATTTGTGTTCATTGTCTTTCTTTTCTTTCAAAAACATTTCCAAAAAAATAGCCATGTATCTTACATGAACACACACACACACTCTTGCAGGTCTACATCCACTCCGGATCCTATTACCAACAACTCTATTATTGCTGACTATGACTTTGAATGTCCTATCAACCAAGCCGAAGACGAAAGCGAGGAAGATTGTGACATACCAGGAGAACTAGCCAGACTTCTGTTACAAGAGGAAAAAGCTATTCAACCACATGAAGAGTCACTTGAGGTTATCAACTTGGGTACTGAGTCAGATAAGAAGGAAATTAGGATCGGTGCTAATTTGGAAAGTAGTGTCAAGAGCCGCTTGGTTCAGATGTTGCGCGATTATATGGAAGTATTTGCTTGGTCGTATGAAGATATGCCTGGGTTGGATACCGACATTGTGGTTCATCGTCTGCCAACTAAAAAAGACTTCCCTCCTGTTAAACAAAAAGTTCATCGCATGAGGCCTGACATGTCTGAAAAGATCAAAGCCGAAGTAATGAAACAGTTTGATGCATGATTCTTAGCTGTAACATCCTATCCTCAATGGGTGGCCAACATAGTGCCGGTGCCAAGGAGAGACGGGAAAGTTCGCATGTGCGTAGACTATAGAGATCTGAATAGGGCAAGTCCCAAGGATGATTTCCCTCTACCACACATTGACGTCTTAGTCGATAATACTGCTCAGCATAAAGTCTTCTCATTCATGGATGGTTTCTCAGGCTATAATCAAATAAAGATGGCTCCCGAAGACATGGAAAACTACTTTCTTTACACAATGGGGTACCTTCTGCTACAAGGTCATGTCGTTCGGATTAAAGAATGCAGGGGCAACATATCAAAGGGCTATGGTTGCCTTATTTCATGACATGATTCATCATGAGATAGAGGTATATGTGGATGATATGATTGCCAGATCACAAACCGAAGAAGAACATTTCGATCACATGCACAAACTATTCGAGAGACTGAAGAAGTATAAGCTGAGGTTAAACCCTAACAAGTGCACATTTGGAGTACGCTCTGGGAAGCTTCTAGGTTTTATTGTCAGTAATAAAGGCATTGAAGTTGATCCCGCCAAGATAAAGGCCATCCAAGAAATTCCAGCCCCTCATTCTGAAAAAGAAGTTAGAGGATTCTTGGGTCGTCTCAATTACATTTCTCGTTTCATATCACACTTAACTGCTACTTGTGAGCCACTTTTCAAACTCTTGAAGAAAGATCAGGTAGTCAGGTGGAACGATGAATTCCAGATTGCTTTTGAAAAAATCAAGGAATACCTACAAGAACCTCCTATTCTCATGTCTCCAGTTGAAGGAAGACCTTTGATCATGTACTTGACAGTACTAGAGAATTCTATGGGGTGTGTTTTGGGCCAACATGACGAGTCTGGCCGAAAAGGGCATGCAATTTACTACCTAAGCAAAAAGTTTACCGACTGTGAAACCAGATATTCACTGCTTGAGAAAACTTGTTGTGCCTTAGCGTGGGCTGCTCGCCGGCTAAGGCAGTACATGTTGACTCATACCACTTTGTTGATTTCTAAGATGGATCTGATTAAGTACATCTTCGAGAAACCTGCCCTTTCCGGACGAATAGCCAGGTGGAAAATGATCTTGATTGAGTACGACATTCAATACACAAATCAAAAAGCCATCAAAGGAAGTGTACTAGCAGATCATTTGGCCCATCAAGCTGTGGACGATTATCAGTCAATGAACTTCAACTTCCATGACGAGAATATTATGCTGGTAACCGACTGTGCGAAATTTAGACCGTATGACGGACCTGAACAAGGATCCTGATGGACTATGGTATTCGATGGGGCTTCCAACGCCTTAGGTAATGGAATTGGTGCTGTGATCATATCTCCTGAAGGTGGCCACACTCCTTTCACTGCCAGACTATGCTTCGATTGCACAAATAATATGGCTGAGTATGAAGCATGCATCTTAGGTCTGTGAGCTGCCATTGACTTAAGGATCGAGCATTTGGATGTGCTTGGAGATTCCGCCTTGGTGATCAGCCAAGTAAAAGAAGATTGGGACACTAAACACCCTAATCTTATCCCTTACAAGGAACTTGTGCTATCCCTGATTCCTCACTTCGAAGAGATCACTTTTGAACATTTCCCCAGGGAAGAAAACCAGTTGGCTGACGCTTTGGCAACCATGTCTTCAATGTTCAAAGTCAGATGGAATAACGAAGCCCCTATGATAACAATCGAAAGATTTGATGAACCTGCACATTGCTATGAGCTTGACACGGATGCAGAAACTCTATGGTACCATGAGGTAATGAGATACCTTGAAGCACAGGAGTATCCAGAGGGAGCATCTATCAATAACAAAATGTTCTTACGAAGATTCGCAATGAAATTCTTCCTAAGTAACGGGATATTGTACAAGCGCAACCATGATTCAACTCTACTCTGATGTGTGGACAAGAAGGAGGCAGATAAAATCATGGAAGATATGCACGGCGGTCTTTTTGGTACTCACTCAAGCGGACATACGATGGCTAAGAAAATATTAAGAGCTGGTTACTATTGGTTAACGATGGAGACCGATTGTCACCAACATTCAAGAACTTGTCACAAATGCCAAATCTACACTGACAAGGTCCATGTACCTCTAATACCTCTGAATATCATGACCACTCCGTGGCCATTTGCGATGTGGGCCATTGACGTGATCGAAGAAATCAAACCTACTGCTTCCAACAGACATCACTTCATTCTTGTCGCCATCGACTATTTTACCAAATGGGTCGAAGTCGCCTCATTTTCCTTAGTCACCAAGAATGTGGTAGCCAGATTCATTAGACACAATCTCATCTGTCGTTATAGTATCCCCGAAAGGATCATCACCGACAATGGGACTAACCTCAATAATGCCATGATCAGGGAATTGTGCGCCCAGTTTAAGATCAAGCATCACAATTCTTCTCCATATAGACCTAAAATGAATGGCGCAGTCGAAGCGGCCAACAAAAATATTAAGAAGATTGTGCAGAAAATGGTAGTGACCTATAAGGATTGGCATGAGGTGTTACCATTTGCTCTACATGGCTACTGTACTTCAGCTAGAACATCAACTGAGGCAACTCCCTTCTCTCTAGTCTATGGCATGGAAGCTTTTTTGCCAGTTGAAGTTCAAATTCCTTTGTTGAGGATTATGATCGAGGCAGGCCTAGGCGAAGACGAGTGGATTCAAACGAGATTGGATCAGCTAAACTTAATCGATGAAAAATGATTAGCTGCTATTTTCCATGGTCATACATATCAAAAACGAATGATCAAGGCTTTCAACAAAAAGGTCAAGCCTCGAGTATATCAAGTTGGCGACTTGGTGATAAAACGCATCATTTTACCACAAGGTGACCCCAGAGGAAAATGGACTCCCACCTATGAAGGGCCGTTTGTTGTCAAGAGACTTTTTTCTGGCGGTGCCATGATACTGACCACCATGGACGGTGAAGATTTCTCACATCCTATAAACGCGGACATAGTTAAAAAATACTACGCATAAGAGACCCGTTAGGTTGATACACCTAAGCAAAATAAAGGCATCCCGGCAAACCAAATGGTTTGGGCAATAGGGATATATGCAAAAGATTATACACCCGAAAAGTTGAAAACCCGAAAGGGCGACTTGGGCAAAAAAGGGTATCCTGGTGGACGGAAAACCCGAAAGGGAGGTTCAGGCAAAAATTAAGGATTAAAAGCGTACGACTATGTCCCGTGAAATCAACATAATCAATTCTATCACCAAGGTCCAAGTTCAAATGGTCCAGGATCAATCCAATCAATTTCGATCAACAACAAAGGATATTCGAAGACATTGGGGCAATAGTAGAGCTGGAAGGCAATGAGATCATTTCACATGGCTATTTGTTTTCATTTCCCAATTTTGTCTTCCCTTTTTGGAGATTTCCTCTTACTAGGATCTCCGTATCTATGTACAAAAATGCATATTCATGGGAAAAATATCAATACAAATACACTTTGAAGTGCAAAATTTTTTGTCTTTTGTTTTGAATGAAAATTTGTCCAATGCCTAAAATTGAATGAACATATGCATATGAACATAATTAAAACCATTTGGCACATGAGTCCTACTAAGCAGCAGCATCAAAGCATCAGCGCACATCAGCAGTAGGCATCTCTTTTAATGTATGTGAAATAGCCCCACAAAGTTATCTCATCATCCTTATCCCCACCAGGGCGGTGACAATAAACCTTTCCTCAACGGAGTGGCCCACAAAATATCCTTACACGGGATAATCCCCGGCCAAAGTCTCAACCTCTTGGCAACTTTCTCCCCCAGCTAAATCAATTTTACAAGATTAAAGCCTAGGAGATCTCTTCCTAAAGGGAATTCACCTCCTCAACAGGGTTTATTTCCCCAATAGAGTAATTTCCCCAGTCAAGTGCAAATTTCTCAACATACAACAATCAAGACACCACAAATTCCCCAATTGAGTATATACTCCCCAGTTGAGTCCAAATTGCCCAGCTGAGTATATCTTCCCCAACCGAGGTTTTCATCCCCAGTGGAGTATATCTTCGAACCAAGGTTTTTATGCCCAGCTGAGCCCATCTTCCCCAACCGAGGTTCTCTTCCCCAACGGAGTATATCTTCCAACCCAGGTTCTTATCCCCAAGCTGGGTCCATCTTCCTTAGCTGAGTATATCTTCTCCAGCTGAACCCAAATTCCCTAGTTGAGTCCAAATTGCCCAGCTGAGTACATCTTCTCCAATCGAGGCTATTTTCTCCAAACATAATCTATCCTCCCCGGATGAGCCCATCATCCCCGGCTGAGCCCGTCATCCCCAGTTGGTTGTATCCTCCCCAAGCTGAGTTTGCCTTACCCGACTAAGTCTATACTCTCCAGTTTGAATTTCCCTTTCAAATGACTGCAAATCACAGGGCCACAACCCCTAATCCCCAGTAAAGCCTTCCAAAGCCTTTATTATTACCAAAAAATGCTATAAAGCCTGGATCCGACCAGATATTAGCACAATTTTCAAGTCAATTACTGAAACCTGGACTCGACCAGATAACAGTTTTACTTCTTCAAATTACTGAAACCTGGACCCGGCCAAATAACAGTTTGAGTTACTGAAGCCTGGACCCGACCAGATAACAGTTGATCTCATTTTTCAAAAGGCTATGAAACCTGGACCCGACCAGATAATAGCCTAGCTCTTCAAAGATATAGAAGAACCTAAACTCAATCCGACCCAGGTTTTAACTTCTTTTCCCCAGTAGAGTTGTCTCTCTATCCCGAACAAATGGCTGAGAAACCTGGACCCGACCAGATATCAGTTTTCATTTCCATCCTTTCAAGAAAGCCATTGCGAAGTCTGGATCCGTCCAGATAACAATCACCCTCAGAGATTCGTTGTGAAACCTGGGACCCGACCAGATAACAACTAAATCCTCAAGCAGTCTATTGTGAAGCCTGGACCCGACCAGATAACAATTAACTTCATCAAAGAAATCTGCAAAGCCTGGACCCGACCAGATAACCATTTTCAAACAGTATATTATGAAGCCTGGACCCGACCAGATCACAATTAACCATGATTCCTGGAAAGACACTATGAAGCCTGGATTCGACCAGATAATAGTACAGCTTTCTAAAAGACCATAAAGCCTGTACCCGACCAGATAACAATCTTCAAAGAGTTACTATGAAGTCTGGATCCAACCAGATAATAGTTAATTCATCCTTTCCTCTGGTAAGTTACAGTGAAACCTGGATCCGACCAGATAACAGTTAACCTCCACATCCCCAGCAAGTTGTTGTGAAGCCTGGACCTGACCAGATAACTATTCAATTTCAAGGAATTTTCTGCAAAGCCTGGATCCGACCAGATAACAGTTAATTCATCTCCTCTTCCAATAAGTTGCCACAAAGCCCGGATCCGACTGAATGACAGCTAAACTACTTTATCCTCAGCAACTGTGAAGCCTGGATCCGACCAGATAACAGCTGACATCTGAGCGATATTCCCCAGAAAAAGCATCCCTTCTATAAAATTTGAAGATATGCATATTCTTCATTTCCAACAGGCAATCAAGGATTCAACCCCCAGAATTTCCTTAGCAGCAGTCAGGGATTTATTTTCCCGGACGAAAACACACATTTAACATTCATACATCATAGCATGTATATGCCAATGCATTTAGCATGATACCATATCTGGTGGACATCATGCAAGCATCTGCATTTTACTAACCCCTTTTCTCACAGGTAAAACATCAAGTTTAGTATGAACCAACAAGAGATTTGTGCTAATACTTCTTCCAGCATTTACCAACATTCCTCCAAATGGCATCTATAAGCCCATTCACCATCCATCTTCGAGTGCAAATTTCTGGGCACTCTAGTGTTCAATCATCTTTCACCTTCAAGCCACGAATGGCAGATCCGCCATTCTAACTCTTCAGGTTCAAGAAGTTTGAACAGGGGCAGCTGTTGCACCCCAAAATTTTCCCTCTCATTTCTAAGGAATCACCCTGGATCCTCAAATTTTCTCTCATCTAATTCCAAGCCTTGAATTATCAATTTTTCAAAGTAAATCACTCATAAGGGCAAAATGGTCATTTGCACACTGAGAAGTCTAACTTTGACTTTTGGATCAAAAGCAAATCTCAAAAATCATATTTCATCAAGACATGTTTGAATATGAAGTTTGCTTCATCAAGAGTTTCAAAAGTCAAATTTTACTTGGAAAGAATCAAATTCTAAAAACTTAGAAATTTTCCTAAGTGTTTAAGAAGTATGACAACCTCAGAACTTCTAGGCCAATGTTCACACTCAGCAAATTCTGGATGCTCTCAAGACAGAGTTTGGTCAGAACTTCTGGGCCAGTGTTCACAAAGGTTCAGCCAGAGTTTGCAAAGGTGAAATCAAAAAAGGTAACAAAACATGATGTAAGTATACTTGAAGTTTTGAAGGATCCTTTAGAACGTGCTGAAGCCATAAGCTAAGAGGATCAGAAGATGAGATGCTACGCTTAGCTAGAACCTCTGATTCAGAGTCAAGCAAGGATGCAGAGTTTCACAGGGGAACCCATTTAATGCTCACAACCACTTGTGAAGTCTTTATCCAAGAGATTCTCTCCACGTGTACCCCTAATGTCCTGGGAAGACAAACTTCTGTGCAAAAGTATGCTAGACCCACACACTGTTTCTACTTTTCCTTAATTCACGATGCCAAATCCAGCTGAGGCGCTGTTAACCATCCAACTTGAATGCATTGAACACCCACTTGTTTAAGCTTACTTCAAGAGTAAGTCAGCATCTAGCATATGATGTTGGTGCCACTTGATGGCCCCAACTGCAAAACTTTTCCTATAAATAGAACACCATTTGCACACTGAAAAAGGCCAAAGAAAAATTTGTGAAAGAGACGAGAAAATTGAGGAAGAAAGCTTTGAACCACTACAAAAATTCTAAGAACCCAGGAAACTATAAACACAAAATACCAAAATCTTAGCATTGATTCCTTACATTCAAGCTCCACTTTTTTCCTCAAGTGTTATTGACTAAAGCCATCCACGTAGCTGCTGATTCATACATTAGAAGCTACCTTAACTTCTGTAGTCCTATTGCCATACATTCTCCATTCATTTCCATCTCAAAGGAGTCAGAATATCACCTCTTGGTTGTTCCAGAAGTTGTAAACTTCCATCCTGCTGAGCACGTGAAGAAGTTGCTCAGAACATCACCAGAATTCAAGACTAGCCTCCAATTCACATAATCCTTTCCAACTGCAAGGTAAGTTTTCTGCTGACCCTCATCATAATTGATTAAGCATTGTCAGTTTTTTGCATATTTAGCACAATGTAGACATTCTGATCTTGATGATGTGCATATTCTGAAAATTCTTGCGTTTGCTTGCCTAAGTAAAAGAAATCCCAGTTCAGAGTTTCATAAAGAAATTAGGACTCAGAACCAGAATTAGCAAATACATGTTGCTTCTGGTTTGTGCTTCTGATATTTCATGAAATTTGTCATAACTGTTATGCATGTAACTTTTGTTCTATAAATGACTAAGCTGCAGATGTTCTGACTGGCATGGAAAGAGGCAAAGTTCTGACAGTTGCGTCAGAACTTCTGAAAACTTCTGAGTTCTCAGAAGATCTAGAACTTCTGAATTTCCATATTTTTGCTAACATGTTTCTGTTTGTGCAGCAAGGCAGAGTCAGAACTTCTGACTTCTTCTATTTTCAGCACTTTGCGCTGATTATATTTTCTTTCTCTTTTATTATTTTGCCATCATATTATTTTTTATTGTTAATCAAAAAACACCAAAAATATTTTATATTTGCATGTTGTATTTTCTTTTAACAAAAAAAGAGAGACAAAAAGATTTTCTTAAACGAAAGTTATTTTCCTTTTTTAAAACAGACAAACATTTTACATTTCCCGTACATTCTTATCTATTTCGATATGGTTGTAATAGTAACCTAGAATTTTAACTTGCAACCCCCATTCACAAATATGTACCCCCGTCCCACAAAATATTATAATAGCGTAGGACTTTACATTTCCGCACTGTTATTGTTTTCAATATATGCTAGTAATTAGGGTGTGCATGACAAGATATGAAAATTGAAAAATAGATCACCTTAATTCAAGACAAATTATGCATGCAATCAAATACACTCGCACACTTACACCCTTAGGGTAATTCCACTTGTTGCCTTACAAAAATGGCCATGTTATGCATGTAGGACGTCTTAGCACAAACAAATCAAAAATACAAGATCATAGTCCCTCGATGACGCTATCAAAGTTGCCTTTCAAAATGATCTTAGTCCCTAAAGAAAAAGTTCTAAGTCATCTCACAACATTGCTATCATGGTCATACGATGACCCAATACTCATCCCTTCACATCCAATGGTGGGGCTTCTTACCAAGTCAATGGTAAGATAGCAACATCTAAAGGAGGAGGAAAAGCACATTTAAGACCTTTTGAGTAGGTAGATTACTTTTAGTTACTTGCTCACTCTCAAAACAAATATCCTTGCTATTTTCAAAACAATCACATACACTTTCCAAACATCTTCCCAAACTTGAAACATTTTCAAAAGCTCAACACTTTGCATACATTCTTACGAACAAGAATCATTGCAAAGTTTGCCTAAACGATGACACCTTTTCAAAATACTTTCAAAACCCACACCATAAGCACATTTTCAAACAAAAGCAAGTGATTTAGCAAGCAACTAAGAGCCCATGGAAAACCATGAATGGAAAGGGTGCTAATACCTTCCATTTTCATAATCTACCCCCCGAACTCAAGAAAACATCTCTAAAGGTCTTTCCTGTGCTTTCTCACCTTTCCTTTTGGATAAAAGAAAAGTCGGTGGCGACTCTTGCTAAACCGCGACATTTACGAATACAAACGCAAAACCTCAAAGTCAGTTCTCCCACCGTATCACAGAGGGCACAGGTTCAACATCCAACGCTACCTTTTCTCATTTTTTAAACATTTTTTCTCTTTTTTTTGTTTGTTTCAGCTACAGGTGTTGGGCCTTCCATTTTTTCTTTTGCTAACCCCTGTTTACTTTTGCACACCTGACCCATTTATTTTCTTTTATCATTTTATTTTATTTATTTTATTTCAGTTTCTTTTATTATTTTTATTACTATTATTATCATTATCATTATTATTTTTATTAATAAAAAATCCAAAAATATTTTATTTATTTATTTGCATATTTAAAAAATGCTCATTTACATTTTATTTCTTCATAAAACAAAAAGACCAAAAAACATTTTCTTTTAATAAATTAATTTCTTTTTCTTAATCAATAAATATTTAGATTAGGGTTTAATTATTATATTATTTTCTTTTAAATTAAAATTAACTTAGAATTTAGGTTTCTTTTAATTAATTAATTTTCATTTTATTTTCATTAAGTTAAAACCTTTTTCATGAAAACCCTAAAAAATCATCTTTAACTTAATTTCTTTCTTAATTAGTTTAAACTTAATTTTGTTTATTCTTAACTAATATTTTCTTAATTAGGTCAAAACCCTTAACAAAAATCAAATAAAATCATTTCTTTTTCCATTTACATTCTTGCATTATTTTCTTTTCATTTCTTGTACAATATTCAATATGGTTGTAATAGATAATTAGGTTCAATTTTCTTGCAAATTCCCATTTGTAAATTTGTACACCCCCTCCCCTAATGATGTAATAGCTTAGTAATTTTACTTTCTGCAATTTATCGCTTTATATAAATGCTAGTAAATTAGGGTTTGTATGGCAAGACTAAAACCAACAAATAGCAAACCCTAATTCAAGATAAACAAATGCATGTAAATCCAACACACTTGCACACTTGCACCCTTAAGGTAATTTCCCTTTGTTGCCTTACAAAAATGGCCATGTTATGCATGTGGGGTATCTTAGCAAAAGCAATCAAAAATACAAGATCATATTCCCTCAATGGCTATAAATTTTTCCTTTCAAAATGATCTTAGTCCCACAAAGAGAAAATGCTAAGATATCTCACAATATTGCTATCATGGATATACGATGACCCACGGCCGTCCATTTACATCCAAAGATAAGGCTTATTACCAATCAATGGTAAGATATCAATATCAAAGGAAGAAAGAAATGAACAAAGACTTTTGAGTAGGTAGATTGTTCCTAGTTGCTTGCTCACCTTCAAAACAAACACTCTTGCTTATTTTCAAAACAAACACCAACACTTTCAAAAATACTTTCAAAACATTTTCCAAACATGAAATATTTTCAAAAGCTCAACACTTTGTATACGTTCTTATGAACGAGAACTATTACAAAGTTTTCCTAAACTAAGACAACTTTTCAAAATACTTTCAAAAACCACACAAAGCACATTTTCAAACAAAAGCAAGTGATCTAGCAAGCAACTTAAGAGCCCATAGATAACTATGGATGAAAAGGGTGCTAACACCTTCCCTTTTCATAATCTACCCCCGAACTCAAGAAATAATCTCAAAGGTCTTTCCTGTTCTTTTCAACCTTTCCTTTTGGATAAAATAAAAGTTGGTGGCTACTCTTGCTAACCGCAACATTTGCGATAAAACGCAAAACACCCAAGTTAGTTCTCCCACCGTATCACAGAACTGACGACTCTACTGGGGATAAACTTAAAAAGTGGGGTTACCTTAGGGCTAGATCACCGTTTATTTGCTTTCATTGTTGATTTGTTTGCTTTACATTTTGGTTCGTTGTTTGGGCTTGTTCTAATCCTCTACCCGGATTTGGGAAACCTTATAGGTAAGTAGTAATACATTGGGGAAACTGTGTGGGGTATACCGACATGGTTTAAGCAATAGCTACGTTAGTGTGATACATTTGTGGGTACCGGTAGCCCTTGAATAGTCAAGGAGAATACGGGGCCGTTGTGTGGTGTCATGAAGCACTAACCGAGTTTAGAACCTTTACTTGACCTACTTTGTCCATTAGGAAGTAGTGAGATAACCGACTTTGGTGTAGTCTGAAGTTAGTTGATACTCAATACTACACTCATTGAGATCAGACTTCTTGGGATATTTCGGTCGCCATTAAAGAGGCTCGCGCTGAAACCATGCCCAACAAGAAAGATCAGTGATATTGAGATCCCTTAGAACTCGGTTACTATTTATAGGACAGGTTTGAGCCAACTAAAATTCAAGAGGGTACTTACCTATAAGACTCCATGCAAGCCTAAACCTAATGACTTGTTTGTCTTGTGTGTATATACTTACTTGTACATAACATTATAAACACCATAACATCATACTCATTCTCACTAACTATTTCAAGGATTTTTGGGATTTATCTTTGTTTTGTTTTGTAGGACATGGCTTCTATTCGAAGGAAAACCATTCAAGTCAATCTCGTAAGAATTCCTTCTCAACTCAAAGAGCTAGCATCAAGGGTCCCTGAGAACTCTTCATTCACCGAAAGAAATGGTTGCCTCCTAAACTTGGTTACTTCTAGCACAAATGAAGATATGATGAAGGTTCTATTCCAGTTCTTTGATCCTCTACACCATTTCTTAACCTTTCCCGACTATCAACTTGTGCCTACTATGGAATAATTCTCCCAACTCTTAAGGATTTCTATTCTCAATTAACTACCTTTCAATGGTACAGAAAGAGATCCAAGACCTGCAGAGATTTCCTGAGCGCTACACTTGCAACAATCTGATATCGCAACTAATTGGGAAACAAGGAGTGGTGTCAAAGGTTTCTTAGCCAAGTTCTTGTTTGTGAAAGCTCAAGACTGTTGGAACTCTTTGGACTTACAATCTTTTGAAGAAATCTTCTCCCTTCTCATCTATGGGATAATTTTGTTCCCAAACCTTGATCAACTCATAGATGTCAATGCTGTTAAAATCTTCATGTCTCGCAATCCGGTGCCTACTTTGTTGGGATATATCCTACATTATCTCCACACTCACACTATGAGGAAGAGAGGAGCCCTCATGTGTTGCACTCCTCTCTTGGCCAAATGGTTTATTTTGCATCTTCCTTGATATATGTTGAAGAATGAGCAAGGTTTGAGGTGGTCCCATAGGTTGATGATGCTCAGACATTCAGATATTCATTGGTGTTCTTGATCCTTGGAGAGTGTTACTATCATCGACCGTTGTGGGGAATTCCCTAATGTCCCTTTGCTTGGCATAGAGGAGGTATCACTTACAACCCTTGCTTAGCCTTACGCCAGTTTGGATATGCCCGAAGGGATGGTCCTCATGAGATGCTCATCCAAAGAGTGGTATTCGACTATGAGAGCGATGATCAAGGTTACCACCAGAGGTTTATACGAGCTTGGAGGATGGTAAACAAGGTGGATAGCAAGATGTTGGGACATAAGAATTCCATTCCTCTTGAGCCTTACCTTAGGTGGGTACGAGCTCGTGCTCAGAAACTTGTGATGCCTTATCCTCCATCTTACTAGTTATCATGGAACCTGTGGTTGAAGGAGATGTCCCGTACACTGTCCTCCATCCTGACATGCCTACCTCTCTTGAATACTTGCAAAAGGGTTGGATTCAGCTAAAGTAAGAACGAGATACTTTCGAAGCTCAATTCTATGCTAGTGAGAAGAGGGTCTTGGAGCTTACAAAGCAGCTACAAGAAGAGCAAAGTGTGAACGCCTATCTCACGCCGAAGAGGATGCGTTCAGTCTTTTTATCTTAGAGAGTTATTTTGTAAGCCCAAGAGGCATGATGTAATCTTTTTGAGCTAACGAAAATTGACGTTTGTTCACTCTTTTGTCTATACAAATTTAAATTTCAAAAATACTTGAAATCATTTGCATATACATTCCATGCATCATAACATGACAGGTTTTCACACAATAGGTTTCCTTATCTTTCTGTTGTTTATTTCAGCAAGATGGATCTAGAGAAAACTGTGAAGGATCTTCAGACACAAAACTCTCAATTCCAAGAGACTCTACTGGCCCTAGACAAAGGGCAAAAAGATATGATGGCATTGCTGGAGGTTAAGAAGAAACCTAAGAAGAGAGCCCTGGTCAACATGGGTAGAAGGTTCAAAGAGCAAGTCCGTCAGATCTCGGTAGTGGAAGACTCATCTCAAGAAGACAAGAATCAGATTGGTGAAGTTAAAAGTACCCAGGCTGACTGTATTAATGATCAAGCATCTGATGATGATTATTTTGACGAGCAGTATCCACCCGCCGATGTCAAGTATAAGCAGTTAGAAGACAGATTGAAGGTCGTCGAGATCCAACTGTCCCCGGTTTAGATTTTGATGATTTGGGTTTGATCTCTGGGGTTGTCATTCCCCACAAATTCAAAATACCAGTTGTGATACGGTGGCAGAACCGACTGTTTTGAAAATGCTGGTTTGCGTTTTGCGTTTTTTGTTTGCAAAATGTCACGGTAAGCAAGAGTCGCCACCGACTTTTATTTCATCCAACCGGAAAGGAAAAAAGTACAGAAAAAAAAATCCTTTTTTGAGATATTCTGAGTAGGGGGGGTAGATTATAAAAAGGGAAGGTGTTAGCACCCTTTCTATCCATGGTTTTCCATGGGCTCTTAGGTACTTGCTCATCTTTTTTGTAAATTGCTTGTGTATGTACTTTGTTTTGAAAAAGTTTTGACTTTGTGATAACCTTTGTATCAGTCCTCAAAGGTGTGACAAAGTTATTTTGAAAATTGTTTTGAAAAGTGTAAGTGTGAAAAGTTTGATTTGAGCAAGTACCTACTAGCATCTACCTACTCGAAAAAGGACCGTTTCTATTCTCGTTTCCTTTAGACAATGATATCCTACTATTGAGAAATAGGTAGCACCGTCGTTGGAGTTGTAAGGGTCAATTCGTAAGGGACGTACGATCACTAAAGCAATATTAGGACGTCTTAGTAATAACCCTAAAGTCTTAAGATCATATTCGAGGCAACATTTCTGAGGCAACATTTCCGAACGGGACATTTGATCTTTGTTAGACAGGAGGGCAACCACTAAGACACCTGATACTTAATGATCGTTTACCGAAGGAAACTGAAGTGAGAGTATACCCTAAGAGTGCACATGTGCGAGTGATTTGATTTCAGTTATTATCTTTGCACATTAGGGTTTTCTAGCCGTTTTAAATTATCATGCAATCTTATCATACAATCCTATCAACATACATCTAAACAGTTAATATTTGCGAGAATTAAAATGCGAGAAAATAAACCTACGCTATTACAAGTCTTCGGGGTAGGGATTAATTACATATCCAAAAAACCCTTATAAGACGATAAATAAATAAAGTCCTAGATTAAACTATTACATACCGTGGACAGTTACATCAATATTGCAAAAAATAATAAACACAGTATACATGCTTCATACTCTGCCATATTGTTGGTTTAGTTAAAACATAATCGTGCGGTGAACGGAGTATGACAACCCTCGGGAGATATAATTACAGCGCCAATGCCATTACCCAATGCGTTTGATGCTCCATTAAAATACATAGACCATCGGGATCCTTCCTCAGGTCATTCATCCGGTCCAGGTTCTTCACAGTCGGTCACCAACATGATGTTCTCATCCGGGAACTCGAATTTCATGGATTGGTAGTCATCCACGGCTTGATGCGCCAAATGATCTGCCAATACACTCCCCTTGATTGCTTTTTGGGTGGTGTATTGGATGTCGTACTCAGTTAGGATCATCTTCCATCTTGCTATTCTTCCGGACAGGGCAGGCTTTTCGAAGATATACTTGATTGGATCCATTTTTCATATCAACAAAGTGGTGTGAGTCAGCATATACTGTCTTAGCCGGCGAGCAGCCCATGCCAAAGCGCAGTAAGTTTTCTCGAGCAATGAGTATCAGGTCTCACATTCGGTAAACTTTTTGCTAAGGTAGTAAATAACATGCTCTTTTCGGCCAGACTCGTCATACTGCCCCAGCACACACCCCATTGAACTATCCAGTACTGTCAAGTATAAGATCAAAGGTCTTCCTTCAACTGGAGGCATCAGAATTGGTGGCTCTTGGAGGTATTCCTTGATTCTTTCGAAAGTAGTCTGACATTCATCATTCCATTTTACCACTTGATCTTTCTTCAGCAACTTGAAGATTGGCTCACAAGTTGCAGTCAGGTGTGAAATGAACCTGGCAATGTAATTTAGACGTCCCAAGAAGCCTCTAACCTCTTTTTCTGTGCGGGGAGCTGACATCTCTTGTAGGGCTTTTACCTTTTCAGGGTCCACCTGAATACCTTTATCACTGACGACGAAACCCAGAAGCTTACCAGGCCTTACCCCGAAGGTACACTTGTTCGGATTCAACCTCAGCTTGTACGTCTTCAACCTGTCAAACAATTTCTGGAGATAATCAAGGTGCTCTTCCTCAGTCTGGGACCTGGGTATCATATCATCAACATAAACCTCGATCTCATGGTGAATCATGTCGTGGAACAAAGCGACCATGGCGCGCTGATAAGTTGCCCCAGCATTCTTCAACCCAAAAGGCATTACCTTGAAACAGAAAGTGCCCCCCTGTGTAATGAAGTTTGTCTTCTCCATGTCTTCAGGAGCCATTTTGATCTGGTTGTAGCCAGAAAAACCATCCATGAAGGAGAAGATCTTATGTTGCGCGGTGTTGTCGACCAGAACGTCGATGTGAGGAAGTGAGAAATCAACCTTGGGGCTTGCCCTGTTTAGATCTCTATAGTCCACACACATCTGTACCTTACCGTCCTTCTTAGGCACCGGAACAACGTTGGCAACCCACTGCGGATAAGAAGTGACAGCTAAAAATCCCGCGTCGAACTGTTTCATGACCTCAGCTTTGATTTTCTCAGACATCTCAAGGCGCATACGGCGAACCTTCTGCTTTACCGGAGGACAGTCTTCTTTGGTTGGTAGGCGGTGAACCATAATATCAATGTCTAAACCAGGCATATCTTTGTAGGACTAGGCGAAGATCTCAACATAGTCGCGTAGCATTTGTATCAACCGTTGCTTGATACTAAGCTCCAAATTCGCACCTATCTTAACCTCTTTCCTGTCTTTTTCTGTACCCAAATTCACTGACTCAACTGGCTCTTCATGAGGCTGTATGGACCTTTCTTCCTGCAGTAATAGTCTAGCAAGTTCTCCAGGCACCTCACAATCATCCTCACCTTTGTCCTCAGCTTGGTTGATCGGATTTTCAAAGTCATAACTGGCAGTAGCAGAGTTGTTATCAATGGGATCCAGAGTGGATATGGATCTGCATTATGATACGTGAGTGTATGTAAGAGAATAGCTGTTTTTTGATAAAGCGAGAGACAGAAAAAGAAAAACAAGGAGCGCAAAATTTATAATGCAAGAAACGTCCAATGCTTTATTAATGATATATGAAATGAAAAATAAGAAGCCCTCACAAGCAAAGCCAAGGTGCCTCGGGAAAAGCACCGGGTCGTAAAGTTTCAAACTGTTTATTACAAATCTTTAAAACAAAGAGTCAATTACTGCGGAATAAAAGAAACAGGTATGAAGTCCTTCGCCGTCCAGTTGTTTAGTCCATCATTGGTTGTAGGGTAGATCTAGCTGTCGATGTCTGAATCCTCTTCACTGTCCTTGATTGCATTAACTCCCCGATTGCTGATGTGCAGAGGAGGTCTTCCAATCCGTGCGTGCCTAACAGCCCTCTGAGCCCCTGTAGTAAAGCCCATACCAAATTTGTCAGTTTTGTGAGTGAAATTAGGGAGCTGACCCCAATTGGTACACCCACCTTCTTCAATTACAACCCTGGCGTCCTTGAGAGAAGCCATCTTTAGCGGAGGTTTGTTGGTAGCAACTTCAGTTGACACTAAAGTCTGAGGGACCTCTTCAAAGTTCTGACAAGGGGTTTCGATGAATTCCCCATCCATCTCCATGTAGTGGAAGGAATTGAGATGACTCACCATATACTCCTCCTCACCTTGCACCCTGATGATCTTCCCCTTCACCAGATATTTCAGCATTTGATGGAGCGTGGAAGTCACTGCCCCAACCTTATGATGGTCTGATATCCATCACATAGAAGGTGGATGCAAAAGTATGAGAGCCAACTTTAACAGGGATGTCCACCTCCCCGTGCACCATTCTTTTTGACCCGTCGAAAGCCCTGACCATAATATTGCTCGGTTTCAGAATCAAACCTTCACAGTCCAGACGGTCTAATGCTTTCTTCGGCAGAACATTCAATGAGGACCCGATATCCACCAGTACATGGGCTATAATGGTGCCTCTGCACTCGATCGAGACGTGCAGAGCATCATTATGATTTCTCCCCTTAGCGGTCAGATCTGCATCTGAGAAACCCAACCCATTGTCGGCAGTCAGGCTAGCTACAAAATCTTTGAATTGATCGGCTGAAGTTTCCTGCGACACATGCATAGTTTTTAGGAATGCAATTAAAGCCTTTGCATGGGCTTCAGAACACAACAACAAGGACAACTTGGAGATTTTTGACGGGGTTTTCCCCAGCTGGTCGACTACGTTGTAGTCGCTCTTTTTGATGATTTTTAAAATTTCCTCTATCTCTTATTTAGAGGTTTCTACAATGATCTTCTTAGGCGCCTCCGTCTGGGCAGGCTTACCTGTGCTTTCTTTGCCCCGAGTCCCAGATGGCCTGGCGACAGGGGTGATAACTGGAATAGGAACTGGGATAGTAGTTGATGTACTAGCAGATGGAATGACAACAGGTTTATGGGCAGTCAGAGGGGAGATCTCGGGAGAAAAGGGTCTTCCACTCCTGGTGACCTTGCTTGTCCCAACAATATTACTGATATCCATATCAGCTTCTTCATCCCTCAGATCTTGTTTAACACCGTGGTAATATACATCAGCACCGTAATGCCATGGGATAGCCTTATCTGAGGTATATGGGATAGGACCTGGAGCGGTGATTATTAACGGAGAAATTCTTGGAACGGGTGTAACCCTAACAGGTTTTCTCGAGGAAACCTTGGAAGGGTTAGCGAAAATGGTGATAATGGCAATATCTTCAAACAGAATCATAGTCTTCTCAAACAAAATTTCCTTATTATCCATCAAGCGCTGAACACCTGACTTCAATAAACAGCAATCAGAAGGCAGAATTGAACACATGTGGTAACCTTCATCACAACCCGGAAATAAACCGGCCAACAACAAATTCTTCTTAACCGTCATCAAAGGAGTAGAGATCTCTTCCACAGAGGTTACAAACGAATCGGTGTCCACAGCATTGACTCCACGACCATGCTTGGGTATAGGAGCAGTTATAACATTGGGATTTTCCGGAGCATCAAACTCAATCTCTTTAGCTTCCAGCAAATCTTGCACTTTATTCCTAAGAGCCCAAAAATCGTTCATATCATGGCCAGGACTCTCTAAATGGTAGGCGCACCGCACGTTGGGATTGTATCTGGGAGAAGCAGTGTTGGGATTCATGGGAGCCTCTTTCAAGGTTGCCAAGTTGGACTTTAACAGATGAGGTAGAACTTCAACCAACATCATATTGATGCGGGTAAACTGTCGTTGTGGTCTTTCTAACCTTTGCTGATTGTTGCGTTGTGGAGCAACAGTTGGTCTTGATATTACTACGGCATTTACCGCTTGACAGTGTTCAGGTCTGCTTTGGCCCCTCGGGCCATAAACTGCACTAGCTTCTTTCTTACTGGTGAAGGGCTTCTTTACTGCACTTGATGAAGCACCATTCTATAATTTACCACTTCAAATGCCAGCTTCTACTCTCTCTCCAGTCAAAATCAACTCAGTAAACCCAGACAGCGAACTGCCGATCAAATGATTGGAAAATCGACCAGATAGCGTCCCTAGAAACATGTCAACCAACTCCCTATCAGACAAAGGGGGTTGGACTCTTCCCTCCAAGTCTCTCCACTTTTGAGCATAGTCCTTAAAACCTTCTGTTGTACCCCAAAATTTGCCCTCCCATATTCATCAAGATTTGTCAAGTCAAGGTCACAAAATGCCCCAAGGGTTGTGCAGCTCAACTGTCTCCTATACAGTCAAAACTAGGGTTTGTGTTCTGGTCAAGCAAATGAACTTTTCAAAGGCCCAATCAAGTCTCATATGCCTACAAATGTGGTCAAACATCCTCATATCAAGTTTCAAGGCATTCAGCTCAAGATTGCACAGTCAAAACCCTAGATTGCACTACAGTCAACTGTAGGGGCAAAATGGTCATTTGACAGTCAAAAGTTCAAATTTTTGGTCAACATATCATTTTGAAGCCACAAACATCATTTGATCAATGCTTGATCATGATTCTCAAAATTTGGCTCAGAAAATCATCAAGATGCAAAAGTTGCTATATTTGGACAGCTGAAAAAGTCAACTGAAATTGACCAGGGCATAACTTTCACATGGATTATCAGAAAAATTCCATCCAAAGCTAATTTTGAAGAGAAAGACATTTCCTACAACTCATCTTCATACTTCAAGTCCAAGAAATGCTCTCACAAAAAGTTATCAATTTCAACATTATAGGTCATTTTCAAAAGTCAACAAAAAGGGACTTTAAGTCAAAGACCATAACTTGAGATTCGTAAACCAAAATGACATGGGACCAAAGGCATTGGTTAAAGGACTCAAAGACCTTTCCAAAATGTCCAAGAACATGTGAAAAGCTTAAAAATTGACCAAGTTATGCCTTGTGGAAGTTGGGAAATTTTTGGAAATTTTTGAAAGTCAACATTGATGCAAAAGGCCTAAAAATGCAAATGGGCCCATTTTTCTTCCAAGTTCCTTCATGCCAAGCCTATGCACGACCATTAGGCCCAAAGGGAAGTATTTTCATATTTTTTAATTATTTATTTGAATTTATATTAATTTATATTCATTTAAATCATTTTAATACATGAAAAATATAAACCTAACCTAAAAAAATCTTTTTATGCACATTCCAAGGTCAATATTTCGTGCACTTCTTAATTAAGCAAGTTTTGATGAGAATTGATCAGATTTGAACCAAAATGCACATGGAAAAGATTCAAAAAAGATTTCATAAAATCAAATATGTAAAACCATGAATGCTTGAGATTTTGTGCAATTTTGTTGACCTAGCCTGCTCTATACATACTCAGAACCAAAGACCTAAAAGCATTAGACTGCAAGCTGCGCTCAAAAACCACATACAAACTTGCAAAATTTCTCCAAAAAGTGAAAACTGAAATCAACTCTAGGAGGCGTTTCAAAGCGCAAATCTGATTCCAATAGTTTCCTGAAGGCTTGCTGGACACATTCCAATCAATAACAACGACTAAAACCTCAAGAATTGGTAGTTAGGGTTCAAACTGTACCAAAGAAAATCCATAATCGTATTTTGGTTTTGAGGCATAATCATTGCATTTTAACTGTATATTCATGATCCTTACAAGATTTTACAACTAACCATTATATTTAATTGGATTTTTATGCTGTATACAAGACATTGCCATGTTTCCTTTTTAGGGTTTTCAGGAGCTCGAATTAGGGATTCTTGCTAGAGGCAAAATCAGGCCACTCCAGTACCACCATTGCAATCAGGATATCTGGACGAAGAAACTGAGATCGTCGTGCTGAATTTATGCTCAAAGATGAGCTAATCGCTATTTCTTCTAAACCTGCCTAAGACCACGCCCAGAAAACCGTTTCCATAGCCCTTATGTTTCAGAAGAAAAAAAAGAGAACGAGGACGATGATGTGTTGGCGTGCAATGGTTGGGTGTTTTAAATTTCGCGCGCTCAATTACTAGTGCGCTTGGTTTTACCTTTTGTTATTTATTAGTTATATTATGTTAATTGAAATTGAATGGCTCAGCTGGCAGGTACTCATGCGTGCAACCCCCAAGACCTGGGTTCAAGTCCCAGGTCTGTACAAATCTTCATAATATTTTTCAATACTTATTCTTGTGTAGCGCGCCTATTATGGACCATCATATTCCATCATCATCCCATCGTCCACGCGCCCATCATATTCAGATCAAAGGCACAGGATCAAGGAACACAATAAACATCAGTCAACACATGATACACAAGCCAAGAAGTCAAACAAATGGCATGCTTATTGGGCCAGATTACTAGGCCTGTACCTCACAAATTGGGGTTACCCCCCCCCTGGTTTGCCTTCATTACTTTTTCTTACTTATTTTTTTATTCTTGCCTTAATTATTATTTTTATTTTAATTATCGTTTAATTAATTAATTATTTTTTATATAAAATGCACAAAATATCAAAAATTCAGAAAAGACAAAAATATATATAATTAATAATATTTATTTTCTATAATTAAATTTTGTATGTAAGTCATTTAGTTTAATTAGGTTTTGACTTTAATTCCTTTTAATAAAAATCCCAAAAAAAAAAAATATAGTTTAGGTTTAATAACTTTTTATTTTCTTTTTAATTTTTCTTTTTTTTTCAGAATAATAATATTAGTTATTTATTTTCATAAATTAAAAATTGCACATAAATAAATTAAGGTTTAATGTAGATTATATTTGAATTCTTTCACAATAAATAAAAATATTAGAATTAGGGTTTGCCGTTTAATTTAATTTCAATTGAGTCCTTTTTCTCATTAAATCTAAAAACACAAAAATATCATTTTCATTTAATTTTAATTTTAATTCCTCCTTAATTAATTCATTAACTTTAAATATTCTTGAAAAAGGGTCCAACGCCCATTGTTTTAATTTAATTGCGCATATTTATTTTATGTCGTTCATTATAATTATGTAAATCTCCCAAAGCCATGTAACTTCACTTTTCGCACTTTTATTTATTCGCTTTATTTATTTTCCGCTAAATCGGGTCCGGTTTAATTTTGGCGATGTGGACCCGCGTCATTTGTAATAGTTGTAGATTTATTTTTTCGCAAACTTTTAACTGTTAACAAATATGCATGCAAGAATGAATGACAAATTAAAATCAAGCGTAGATCACAACAAACATGACAAGACAAATAACTGAAACATGACACACAATTCGCACACACCACCCCTAGGGTACGCCTCACTGTTGCCTTGCCTCGAAAGGTGATCGTCGAGTAGAGGATGTCTTAGTAAGTCCTCATGATCCGGGAACCTGGCATGAGGGTAGCTTCTAAGGTGTCTTCCCATTGCTCTGGTGATCACCATGTCCCGAACCTCGAATTGACCCGAACACCTCCAACGGTGGTGCTACCTACCTCTCAATGGTGGGATGGCACTACTTTAAAGGACATTTACACAGACGAATTCCTTAGGGTAGGTAGGTTCTCAAGGATACTTGCTCTAATCTTAAAACAAATTCAAAAAGACTTTTCACACTGACACTTTTCAAAAGCTTTCAAAGCAAACTTTTCAAACACTCTGACGTATGAGTCGATCTGAAATTTTTCAAAGAAACTTTTTAAACCCACATTGAAAAGCAAAACAATTTTGAAAACACATTGAGCAAGTATCTAAGAGCCCATGGATAACCATGGATAGAAAGGGTGCTAACACCTTCCCTTTCTATAACCTACCTCCCGAACCGAGAGCGATCTCTTTAAAGGAATTTTTCTGTGCTTTTGTCCTTTCCACTTGGAGAAAATAAAAGACGGTGGCGACTCTTGCTTCCGCGACATTTCGCGAAACCAGCGTTAAACAGTCAGTTCCAGATCCACCGATCACAGAACTGGCGACTCTGCTGGGGATAAAACTTAAAGTGAGGTGTACCTTAGGGTAGTTCATAACTGTGTTTTCAATTGTATTGACTTGCTTGCTTTACTATTGTGGGTTGTATCGGAGTTACATAGATCCTAACCCGGATCTGGGGATACCCTGTTTAGGTAGCATAAGCTGTGAGGGACCTGTCCGGCGTATACCGACATGGGTGAAGCAGTGGCTACGTTGGTGTGGCGCCTTGGTCTGTACCGATATCCCTCGTGTTGAAACGGGGAGAATATGGGTCTTCCAAGGAGTCATTAAGCACCAACAGACCTTAGAACCTTAAATGACCCAACTTGGCCAATAGAAACAGTAGCAGTATGCTACGCCCATTGAGGCTAAACTCTCGTGATGGTTCTGGCCGCAAGAAAAGATTGCGATGCTGGAGTTATGACCGATTGAGGGTAGTCAGTGATATTGGGATCCTCTAGAACCCGGTTACTTCTGATAGGACAGGTCTTAACCAACCAACTGAAAGAGGGTACTACCCAGACCTCATGCTGGCCTAAACCTTAAGGGCTCTTTTGTGTGACTTGTGTGCCTTCGTACTTGACTATCTGCGTGCTTGTTACCTAACTTTTGTCTCTTGCAGGTCTTGTTTATAGTCCTTAACTAGGACTCATGACAGGGTTTACCACATTTCTTGCAGGTCTTGTTTATAGTCCTTAACTAGGACTCATGACAGGGTTTATCAAATTTCTTGCAGGTGTTGTTTATAGTCCTTAATTGGGACTCGTAACAGGATACTGAATTCCTTGCAGGGTCTGTTTATAGTCCTTAATTGGGACTCATAACAGAGTTACTCACATTACCCCATGCATAGCATAACATCATACCATTGCATGCACCCTGCATACATCCTAACCCATTTCAAGGGTCTCAAGGGCTTTTGATGCAGGTCACGATGAATCAAACATCTAGCAAGGGGCAAAGAGGATTTATTTTCCTCTAGCCAAAGTTGTCAGAGGCTATGACCCACTGGATATGGTGAGCCTTTGACCCTTGAAGAAGGGCTCTCTACAACAGGAAGTCCCTTCAATCAAGTTGCCAGTTTCCAACTCTAACAAGTTTCTCTGTTTACCCTGCGAGATCCTTGAAAACATTACATGCATATCATACATCTCATTGCATTGCAGGTATCCCTTTGACAGGTTGCTTACCCTTCTCCGCTGTTTATTTCAGCCGCTCGTCATGAATCCTGAATCACCAGCCGAGCAGACTATCAAGGACCTCCAGGCTCAGAACGCCCAGTTCCAAGAGCTGATTATGAATCTGACCCAGGGGCAGCAAGATCTGAAAGCTCTGCTCTTGAAGAAGGACAAGAAGAAAAAGAGGACTGTTCTGTTCAGCCCTAGACGCAGATCTGGGAATACACCGCAAATAGAAACTGAAAGGACAACCCCATCTGTGGGAAAAAGCAGTCATCCAGAGGAAAGGGTGCCCAGTCCAGAGGTCTCCGACAACGAAACAGATTTTGATGAAGAGCAGTACCCTCCTGCTGATGACAGATATAAGCTACTGGAGGACAGAATGAAAGCTATGGAGGTTCAACAGGTACCTGGGCTGGATTTCGGAGATCTGGGTTTGTCAACTGGTGTGGTTATTCCTCGGAAGTTCAAAGCACCATCCTTCTCTAAATATGACGGGGCGTCTTGTCCCAAGTTACATCTCAGGTCCTATGTTCGGAAGATTCAACCCTATACGGTGGACAAAAACTTGTGGATCCACTTCTTCCAGGAAAGTCTTTCAGGGACTCACCTCGAATGGTTCTATCAACTGGATGGGACCAAAATTCGTAACTGGGAGGAGTTGGCAACTGCTTTCTATAAGCAGTACCAGTACAATGCCGACCTTGCCCCCACGCGTACTCAACTCCAGGGTATGTCGTTAGGCGCAAGCGAAGGTTTTAAGGAGTACGCTCAGAAATGGAGGGATCTTGCTGGAAGGGTACAACCACCTCTGACTGATCGGGAACTTGTGGACATGTTCTTGGGGACCCTGTCTGGTCCGTTCTACAACCACCTAATTGGGAATTCGTCTGCTGGATTTACAGATCTTATCTTGACTGGAGAGCGAATAGAAGCTGGCATCCGGTCCGGGAAAATTCAAGAGGCTGCACCTTCGGATAAAAAACCTCATCATGGAAAGAAAGAATCCAATGCTGTGCACGGTAAAAAGAGTCGTCATGAGGCAGGGGCAATCCAGATCTCCAATCCCGGACCTGCTCAACAAGGACAGGGGCAGCAACGAAAGGAGAAACGACAGTACACCAAACTCAACATGTCGCTGGATCAAGCACTGCAACAACTGTTGAAGACAGGGCTGATCACCTTAAGGGCTCCTCTTCGGAATCCGAACACTTCTGCACCCAACTATCATCCCAACGATAGGTGCGCATATCATTCAGATAGCCCGGGACATACTACAGACAACTGCTGGCCTCTCAAGAATAAAATTCAAGACATGATCGACGCCGGGGAGATTCAGTTTGAAGTGTCTGAGACTCCGAACATAATCACTGCTCCGTCGCCCAATCATTGAAGCCTTTTGTTTATTTGAATTTTTGAGTTGTACTTTTCTTTGCTTATATAAACAATTAATGTCATAGCAAACTCTTTTATTCTATTAATGCATTGCATATGTCTGTTTTGGAAATTAATACCACTATTTTCATTATATTCAAATTCCTTTTCATATTTTTTCTGATGATCAACTCTTGGTTAATAATTCTGAGCCTCTTGAGGGAGGATGACGAAAACGATACCGCGATCATTACAGTATGCTTTCGAACAGACCCCGCTGATGAGGTACAGGCATTGTTTCAAATCCTAAACAGTGGAGTTATAAGGAAGATAATCCCTCGTCAACCCCTATGAGCCAAAGAAGTAGGAGTTTAACTTTTCGAAATTTAAAACCCTTAATCATAACCTGGGGCAGGGTAGTCTCTCAGTTGATTCAAGTGCATAACGAATGGCACCAAAAAGTCTTTACAAAACAAAGAAAGACAATGATGGTTCCGAACAATCATAAGGACAGGCAGTCATGATCAAATTTTTTTATCATAAACAAAAAGCCCAAAAAAGTCTAAACCTACAAAGGGGACTTATGAAACTGGGGCATCCCGCTGACTGTAATTCCAAAAAAGGAAACAGTTCAGGCAAAAAAAGAAAGGGATAACAAAAATCAAGAAAGAGGTCTCACAAACCCTCAACAAAAATGATGGCTGCCTATTCAGAATAAATCATCAATATCCGAACCATCACTGGAAAATCAGAACAAAGACTCAAACTAGGTCTAACGTATGATCAACTGAGTTTAGGTTTGGAGAACATCACGAAGAGCGGGTGGGTACAAATAATTTGAGCCTTTATCCTTTGTTTCTTAAACCGTGAACCAAGCCACGTTATAACCCTCAAAAGTCCTAGCTGAAGCATGGGTTAATTCGAAAGCATACTGTTACGAAAGGTATCCTGACTCCTGAAGGCCTACGGTAAATACGGAGTTGACATCACGTTTTACAAACATTCGCTTGTTTTATGAAAAGAATGCATTTTCGAAATCTTCAAGACAGACATAGGCTTTGTATTTTTGATATAACATTGTTTGCATATGACTTTTTGTTTGAACAGCAGGGAAATTCGCACGAGAAATACCTAGTGAACAAAAGCACTCCCAATCAAGGGGCAGACGTGATTATTGCCCATCATCTGGGGCAATTAAGTCAAGATTCGGAGAATCTCTCAAAAGGCCAAAAAGCCTGGGGCAAATCTCTGCCTGAGTCACTTGGGGCACTCCAGCAACGAATCTCGCCCGATCAGACATCTTCTGGTAATACGGCAATACAAGCAGCCAGGGGCACCTACCTGCATTCTAAGAGCGTGGACATAGTCGGAAAAAGTACTACGCATCATCAAAGACCCGCTAGGTTGACATACCTAGGCAAAAATAAGGGCTTCCCGGCGAACCAAAAGGGTTCGGGCAAAATGAAGGGATGAAACAAAAAGAATCTGTACACCCGGCAAGTCGAAAACCTGAAAAGGCGGCTTGGGCAAAAATGGGTATTCCGGTGGACTGAAAACCCAAAAGGGCAGTCCAGGCAAAAGTTAGGGATTAAAGCGTACGACTATGTCCTATCATCTTGTCACCCGTCTACCAGAAGAAGGTTTGTCCATCCACAACTATTAGCACCCCACAAGAAACAGGGGCAATAAAGGTTGGTCTGAGCAGTCTGATTGTTCTATCCTCCAAGGTATCAGGGTAAATTCCGTTGAAGAACTTGACCAATACAGTTCAATACTTCCCCAGGAGAGTCCAACCCAGTTCACCAGGAAGGTTGGAATCTATCTCCCCAAGCAATAAGCGTACCCCCGGTAGATTCTGGAAGCTTATCCCCTAGCAGGGCACGAACGCGTCGTCCGGTTTGATTTAAAGAGTTATTTCCTCAACAGGATATAACTGGGTTATCCTCAGCCAAAAGCCAAGGAAAGAGCGTCGTCGACGGAATCTTCTTATCCCCAGCGAAGTCCATTCATACTTCCAATACAGCAAGGTATCCTCAGTGAGTCATCCTCAACAATTCAGCAAAAGCATCTCCCCACAGAGTATTTCTTCCCAGCATGGTCGCTAGAATATCTGTTTCTCCCCGCAGAATCCTCCATTCGCCAAGTTTATTCCCCAACGGAGTTATCTTCTCCTACCGGTATACTTGCAACTATCATCCCCAGCGGAAGCAAAAGCTATTCTTCCACATCAGCCCAGGATGCGACTTCCCGGCACCCGTCAAAGATTTATTTTCCTACGACGAAAACATACATTCATAAAACGTCACATACATAATTATAGCATGCATATGCATCATATTACACGAATCTCATTGATCTTGAAAACATACAGTTCATGCATCATGATTTTGCATGCAATTATGTTCTACCTTTTCAGGAAAAAGATCAATACAAAAATGACTACTACCAACTAATCGCAATTCATTCTAGATATAGTTTCAGATGTAAACCCAGCGATGGTGACGTTCTGATACTGCTTCCAGAATTCCTTCTAGATATAGTTTCAGATGTAAACCCAGCGATGGTGACGTTCTGATACTGCTTCCAGATCTCCTTCTAGATATAGTTTCAGATGTAAACCCAGCGATGGTGACGTTCTGATACTGCTTCCAGAATTCCTTCTAGATATAGTTTCAGATGTAAACCCAGCGATGGTGACGTTCTGATACTGCTTCCAGAATTCCTTCTAGATATAGTTTCAGATGTAAACCCAGCGATGGTGACGTTCTGATGCTGCTTCCAGATTCCCTTCTAGATATAGTTTCAGATGTAAACCCAGCGATGGTGACGTTCTGATACTGCTTCCAGAATTCCTTCTAGATATAGTTTCAGATGTAAACCCAGCGATGGTGACGTTCTGATACTGCTTCCAGAATTCCTTCTAGATATAGTTTCAGATGTAAACCCAGCGATGGTGACGTTCTGATGCTGCTTCCAGATTCCCTTCTAGATATAGTTTCAGATGTAAACCCAGCGATGGCGACGTTCTGATACTGCTTCCAGAATTCCTTCAGATATAGTTTCGGATATGATCCAGAGATGGTGACGTTCTGATACTGCTTCCAGGTATCCTTCAGATATAGTTTCAGATATGATCCAGATATGGTGACGTTCTGATGCTGCTTCCAGATCTCCTTCCAGATATAGTCCAGATGTAAACCAGATATGGCAACATTCTGTCACTTATTCCAGTTGAAGATATTTCAAGACCTCCTCTAGTCCAGCTAAATCGATGCCCAACAGATTTTTCTGATAAAGACCCAGCAGTCCCCTATAGTTCCCTCTCCAACGGCGTATGAGGTAGTAATCCCTTTTTAGATGGTCCCCTCTCCGACGGTGTGTGAGGTGGTAAGTCCTTTTCAGATGTTTCCCTCTCCGACGTTGAGTGAGGTGATCATTCCTTTCAGATTATAATTACCTATGGTTCTCTTCCCGATGTTGCAAAGATGGTAATCCCCGCCAAGATTTTTCTCAACGAGCGTTATTGAAGTTAAAATCATCCAAGGTTCTCGTACCATTCCTGCTAAGGTAGTAACCATCCCTGGTTCATTCATCAGCGTTTGAAGCTCCAGATTCAGCTCCTGTAACCAGTCAGGACACATCTATACCAAGCATCTAAGATCAACTCCTGCAACGTGTCAGGTACTCATTTTCTGTTCTGCAGGTATGCAGGTTCTCGCGAAAGAATCTCTGACGCAATCAACATCCAGATGGCATCTATAAGCCCATCATCCTATCCAGCAATCTCCAAATGGCATCCATAAGCCCATTCCACCATCACGCTACTATGTGAGCGCAAATTTTTGGGCACTCTAGTGTCCAATCATCTTCTACCCTCGGATTACGAAAGGCACGTCAGCCAATCTGCATCCTCAGATCTAAGAAGATTGAACAGGGGCAACTGTTGTACCCCAAAATTTGCCCTCCCATATTCATCAAGATTTGTCAAGTCAAGGTCACAAAATGCCCCAAGGGTTGTGCAGCTCAACTGTCTCCTATACAGTCAAAACTAGGGTTTGTGTTCTGGTCAAGCAAATGAACTTTTCAAAGGCCCAATCAAGTCTCATATGCCTACAAATGTGGTCAAACATCCTCATATCAAGTTTCAAGGCATTCAGCTCAAGATTGCACAGTCAAAACCCTAGATTGCACTACAGTCAACTGTAGGGGCAAAATGGTCATTTGACAGTCAAAAGTTCAAATTTTTGGTCAACATATCATTTTGAAGCCACAAACATCATTTGATCAATGCTTGATCATGATTCTCAAAATTTGGCTCAGAAAATCATCAAGATGCAAAAGTTGCTATATTTGGACAGCTGAAAAAGTCAACTGAAATTGACCAGGGCATAACTTTCACATGGATTATCAGAAAAATTCCATCCAAATCTCATTTTGAAGAGAAAGACATTTCCTACAACTCATCTTCATACTTCAAGTCCAAGAAATGCTCTCACAAAAAGTTATCAATTTCAACATTATAGGTCATTTTCAAAAGTCAACAAAAAGGGACTTTAAGTCAAAGACCATAACTTGAGATTGGTAAACCAAAATGACATGGGACCAAAGGCATTGGTTAAAGGACTCAAAGACCTTTCCAAAATGTCCAAGAACATGTGAAAAGCTTAAAAATTGACCAAGTTATGCCTTGTGGAAGTTGGGAAATTTTTGGAAATTTTTGAAAGTCAACATTGATGCAAAAGGCCTAAAAATGCAAATGGGCCCATTTTTCTTCCAAGTTCCTTCATGCCAAGCCTATGCACGACCATTAGGCCCAAAGGGAAGTATTTTCATATTTTTTAATTATTTATTTGAATTTATATTAATTTATATTCATTTAAATCATTTTAATACATGAAAAATATAAACCTAACCTAAAAAAATCTTTTTATGCACATTCCAAGGTCAATATTTCGTGCACTTCTTAATTAAGCAAGTTTTGATGAGAATTGATCAGATTTGAACCAAAATGCACATGGAAAAGATTCAAAAAAGATTTCATAAAATCAAATATGTAAAACCATGAATGCTTGAGATTTTGTGCAATTTTGTTGACCTAGCCTGCTCTATACATACTCAGAACCAAAGACCTAAAAGCATTAGACTGCAAGCTGCGCTCAAAAACCACATACAAACTTGCAAAATTTCTCCAAAAAGTGAAAACTGAAATCAACTCTAGGAGGCGTTTCAAAGCGCAAATCTGATTCCAATAGTTTCCTGAAGGCTTGCTGGACACATTCCAATCAATAACAACGACTAAAACCTCAAGAATTGGTAGTTAGGGTTCAAACTGTACCAAAGAAAATCCATAATCGTATTTTGGTTTTGAGGCATAATCATTGCATTTTAACTGTATATTCATGATCCTTACAAGATTTTACAACTAACCATTATATTTAATTGGATTTTTATGCTGTATACAAGACATTGCCATGTTTCCTTTTTAGGGTTTTCAGGAGCTCGAATTAGGGATTCTTGCTAGAGGCAAAATCAGGCCACTCCAGTACCACCATTGCAATCAGGATATCTGGACGAAGAAACTGAGATCGTCGCGCTGAATTTATGCTCAAAGATGAGCTAATCGCTATTTCTTCTAAACCTGCCTAAGACCACGCCCAGAAAACCGTTTCCATAGCCCTTATGTTTCAGAAAAAAAAAGAGAACGAGGACGATGATGTGTTGGCGTGCAATGGTTGGGTGTTTTAAATTTCGCGCGCTCAATTACTAGTGCGCTTGGTTTTACCTTTTGTTATTTATTAGTTATATTATGTTAATTGAAATTGAATGGCTCAGCTGGCAGGTACTCATGCGTGCAACCCCCAAGACCTGGGTTCAAGTCCCAGGTCTGTACAAATCTTCATAATATTTTTCAATACTTATTCTTGTGTAGCGCGCCTATTATGGACCATCATATTCCATCATCATCCCATCGTCCACGCGCCCATCATATTCAGATCAAAGGCACAGGATCAAGGAACACAATAAACATCAGTCAACACATGATACACAAGCCAAGAAGTCAAACAAATGGCATGCTTATTGGGCCAAATTACTAGGCCTGTACCTCACAAATTGGGGTTACCCCCCCCCCCCCCCCTGGTTTGCCTTCATTACTTTTTCTTACTTATTTTTTTATTCTTGCCTTAATTATTATTTTTATTTTAATTATCGTTTAATTAATTAATTATTTTTTATATAAAATGCACAAAATATCAAAAATTCAGAAAAGACAAAAATATATATAATTAATAATATTTATTTTCTATAATTAAATTTTGTATGTAAGTCATTTAGTTTAATTAGGTTTTGACTTTAATTCCTTTTAATAAAAATCCCAAAAAAAAAAATATAGTTTAGGTTTAATAACTTTTTATTTTCTTTTTAATTTTTCTTTTTTTTTCAGAATAATAATATTAGTTATTTATTTTCATAAATTAAAAATTGCACATAAATAAATTAAGGTTTAATGTAGATTATATTTGAATTCTTTCACAATAAATAAAAATATTAGAATTAGGGTTTGCCGTTTAATTTAATTTCAATTGAGTCCTTTTTCTCATTAAATCTAAAAACACAAAAATATCATTTTCATTTAATTTTAATTTTAATTCCTCCTTAATTAATTCATTAACTTTAAATATTCTTGAAAAAGGGTCCAACGCCCATTGTTTTAATTTAATTGCGCATATTTATTTTATGTCGTTCATTATAATTATGTAAATCTCCCAAAGCCATGTAACTTCACTTTTCGCACTTTTATTTATTCGCTTTATTTATTTTCCGCTAAATCGGGTCCGGTTTAATTTTGGCGATGTGGACCCGCGTCATTTGTAATAGTTGTAGATTTATTTTTTCGCAAACTTTTAACTGTTAACAAATATGCATGCAAGAATGAATGACAAATTAAAATCAAGCGTAGATCACAACAAACATGACAAGACAAATAACTGAAACATGACACACAATTCGCACACACCACCCCTAGGGTACGCCTCACTGTTGCCTTGCCTCGAAAGGTGATCGTCGAGTAGAGGATGTCTTAGTAAGTCCTCATGATCCGGGAACCTGGCATGAGGGTAGCTTCTAAGGTGTCTTCCCATTGCTCTGGTGATCACCATGTCCCGAACCTCGAATTGACCCGAACACCTCCAACGGTGGTGCTACCTACCTCTCAATGGTGGGATGGCACTACTTTAAAGGACATTTACACAGACGAATTCCTTAGGGTAGGTAGGTTCTCAAGGATACTTGCTCTAATCTTAAAACAAATTCAAAAAGACTTTTCACACTGACACTTTTCAAAAGCTTTCAAAGCAAACTTTTCAAACACTCTGACGTATGAGTCGATCTGAAATTTTTCAAAGAAACTTTTTAAACCCACATTGAAAAGCAAAACAATTTTGAAAACACATTGAGCAAGTATCTAAGAGCCCATGGATAACCATGGATAGAAAGGGTGCTAACACCTTCCCTTTCTATAACCTACCTCCCGAACCGAGAGCGATCTCTTTAAAGGAATTTTTCTGTGCTTTTGTCCTTTCCACTTGGAGAAAATAAAAGACGGTGGCGACTCTTGCTTCCGCGACATTTCGCGAAACCAGCGTTAAACAGTCAGTTCCAGATCCACCGATCACACCTTCACTTGCACCCATAAACATACCCTAGAGCTGAGTACGAGTGGGAGCAAGGTCGGCGTTATACTGATACTGCCTGTAAAAAGAAGCAGCAAGGTCTTCCCAGTTTCGGACACTGGCTCCTTCCAACTGATAAAACCATTCAAGCTGAGTCCCTGACAGAATATCTTAAAAGAAGTGTACCCACAAATTTCTATCAACAGTGTGGGGTTGGATTTTCCTGACATACGAGCAGAGATGGAGTTTTGGACAGGATACTCCATCGTACTTGGCAAAAACTGGAGCTTTTAACTTATGAGAGATCACCACTCCCGATACTAGTCCCAGTTCTCCGAAATCCAAACCAGGGATCTTCTGAATCTCCATAGCACTCAGACGGTCTTCTAGCTGCTTGTACCTATCATCAACAAGAGGATATTGTTCATCATCATAATCTGTATCGTTATTAGAAACTGCTGGACTAGGGTCTGTTACTATTTTTTGGTTCTCCCCGTCTTTGGATGAGGAGGTCAGATTAGTTGATTGTCTTATCCTTTCTCCGAATCTTCTACCCATGTTCAGAATACCAACCTTCTTCTTCTTCTTCTCTTTCAGAATCAGGGTCTTCAAATCCTCTTGCCCTTTAGCCAAGCTTAAGAACATCTGTTAGAATTGGGTGTTCTGTGCCTGAAGATCTTTGATGGCTTGATCAGAAGACATTTCTGCTGAAATAAATAGCGAAGAAGATGAGAAACCTGTAATGGTACCTGTAATGGTGTGCATGATAATGGGATGTATGTAATGATTTCAAAGACTTTGGGAAATTTAAATTTGCAAACGAAAAATAAACAAACTTTATTAGATTAACTTGTAAAAGGTTCAACAATACCTTTAAGGTGTTACAAAGAAGTAAAATAGAAAAAAAATCTAAAACTAGAAAAGCCAAGTCAAAAGTCCCATGGACGCTTCCTCTTTGTGCCGATGTAGTCATTGATCACTATTTCTTCTTCGAGCTGCCTTGTTAGCTTCAAAATCTTCCTTTCTTGCTCATGGTACTTTTCCCGGTAAGTATCCCTCTCATCCTTCAGCTGAATCCAAGACCTCTGCAACTCCCCAGGATTAGTGGGCATGTAAGGGTAAAGAATAGTGTAAGGAATGCCCTCTTCATTAGTGGGCTCTACAATCACTGGAAATACGGCTTCATAGGGCATGCCAAGCTTCTGGGCACGAGCTCAGACCAATTGGAGGTAAGGCTGCATAAGAAGGGAAGTCCTTGGTCCCAGCTCTTGGGGGTCAGATCTGTTCATCATGCCCCAAGCTCGTATAAACCTCCGGCGATGCTCCTCAACGTCTTCCTTGTAGTCAAATGCAATATCCTCATGAAGTAGCTCGTGGGGACCATCTCTCTGAGTATGACCAAATTATCGCAAAGCTAGACAAGGATTGTAGGTTATACCCCCTCTGATTCCAAGCAATGGGACATTAGGGTACCCCCCACAACGATCAATAACAACAGTGTCTTCCATATCCCGAGAGATCCAAAGAATATCTGTATGGGCAAGTGACATTATCTTGTAGGACTAACCCAAACCTTCTTCGTTCTTCAGCACAGACCTAAGGAGGTGCGAAATAAACCACCTCGACAGCAACGACATGCAACACATAAGAGTCCCTCTTCTTCGCACGGTGTGAGTATAGAGGGCGTGTGTGATACGGTGGGAGAACTTACTTGAGGTTTGCGTTTGTTTTCGCAAATGTTTCGGTTGAGCAAGAGTTGCCACCGACTTTTTATTTTATTCTAAGGAAAGGTTAAAAAGCACAGTAAAAACCTTTGAGATGTTTTCTTGGGTTCGGTGAGTAGATTATAGAAAGGGAAGGTATTAGAACCCTTTCTATCCATGGTTATCCATGGGCTCTTAGTTACTTGCTTAGATCAACTTGCCTTGATTTTCAATTGTTTGAAATGGTGCTTTGTGTGTGTGGGTTTTGAAAATGTTTTGAAAAGAGGCCAATGTGGTGGCAACCTTTGTAATGATCCATGTTGGGATGTATACAAAGGTGTATGTCTTTTGAAAAGGTTTTCAATGTTTTTGAAAGTGTAGTGATGTGTGGTTTAAAAAATAGACAAGTGTTTTGTTTTGCAAGGGGGCAAGTAATTAAGAGCTATCTACCCTAAATTTCTCAAAGATCTTTGCTATGTTTTAACCCTTTTAACAATTTTGTTCCACCATTGCATTTGGTGGACAATCTTGTGTTAGGATGTGAAAGGGACGGGCGCGGGTCATCGTTTAGACCATAATTGTAATGGTGCCAAGTATCTTTGGGCAATTTTTCCTTGGAGGGACTTGATAATTTTTTAGGCAACTTTCGAAAGCGTCATCGAGGGACTATGATCATTTGAATTGTGTTTGTTTTGCCCAAAGAGACTTATCATGCAATATGTCCCATTATTGAAGGCAACAAGTGGAATACCCTAGGGGTGCAAGTGTGATTAGTGTTGTCCATTTTCATGCTTGTTTATCTTGAATTTAGGTCAAATTATTTTTGGTTAATTGATTTGCATACAACACTAATTCTAGCATGACATATTTAGAAAGCTTTAAAGTGAGAAAAATAAAGTTCCTAAGTTATTACAACACAATATATGGGATGGGGGGTACAAATGTTCAAATGGGGGTATTTTGACAAGAATTAAAACCCTAGACTATTACATCAAATTGGAATTTTGCAAGGTATTTAATTACACAATATTTAAATAAAATAAAATAAATATGCAAAATGCAAAAAGGTTTTCTTTTTTATATGTATGTAAAAGGTATTTATCATGTACCAAATAAAATAAAATTAATTAATTTTTGGGATTCTTATGCATTTAGGGCAAAAACCCTAATTTTACAAATAAAAGTATTTATTGTATAATGTATGTAATATTTATTTATCATGTACAAAAAATAAATGAAAAGAAAAATATATGAAAAAAAAGTAATTTTTTAAGTTAAATATTAGTAAAAATAAAATGTATTATTTTATTATGTTTTTAACCTAAATGTGTTAATAAATACCTAAATATTTATAATATTCACTAAATACTAAATATATATATAAATAATAATATTTAATATTTACAAAAAATGTATTTTTATTATAAAATGTTTTCAAGAGATAACATAAAATAAAAATCAGAAATAAAATATGTGTGTATTATTTTTTGTATTGAAAAATAAAAGTATACTTATTTATTTATTTACAAAAAAAACCTAATAAAACCAAATAAATATTAAAATAAATGCAAAAAATATGGGAAAAATGTTTTTAATGTCTTTTATGATTTAAACAAAAATATGGAAACAAAATCAAAAAGAAAAAATGGAAAATAACAAGTATATCTCAAAATGGGCCATGGGGGTTCAAAAGTAAAAACAAGGTGCAAATAGGGAAATGAAACAGGCCCAGCCCATGAAGACTTTGTCTTGAACCTCAGAACCTGTATGAACAACAACAACACGCGTTTTCTATCTCCAGATTCCTTGATATTTTGCCAAATCTTGCAACATGAAACCTGTAGAGCTTGAAGCCGCGATTCTAGACATATAAAGAAATCAATCTAACTCTCAGAAATGAGAGAAATTTTCTTCTACCCCAATTCCTGACCTAGTTTTTGTTCCATGTTCAGACATCAAATTATCATAGCACACATAACATAAATGAAAACTAATTATATGGGCATGTTCAGGGCCATGAATGTGACGTAATTTCTTCACAAATCTAAACCTAACAATGCCTGGATAGAGAGATAAGAGTTCATGAACTTACCTGTTCAGTTGGAATCGTATCTGGTGATGGAGTTGTTTTCAATGCAAGGTGATGATTGGTATAGCTTCCTTGATGTCCAGGGATGCTATTCCAAGCTTTAGTTTGCTTTGAAACCAAGTGAATCGTTTTATGGCACTTCAACTGCAAAACAGAAAAATGAAAATGGTGATGTTGATTAGGAGTGTTACAGTCTGCTTCTAATGCTTTGGACAGTTTGTATGGATGGTAGGGAAAGTGTTTGAAGTGCTTTTGGCCAAGGTGCACGATGGAAATGAACTATGGAAGTCCAACTGTAGCTTATGCCCTGTTTTTGCAGTTTTAGGGTGATTCTGTGTTTGAGGATGTTTGGAACTTGGTTGGCTTGTGTTTCAGCTTAAGTTTAGTGTTTAAAATGTGTTTGATAACTTTTCTTAAGGTTGTCTTGGCTGAGATGAGAGTTGGTGTATGTTATGCAAGTTTTCTTCACACTTAAGCAACAAAAGGTCAAGTGGTGTTCTAGACTGATGCAGGCCCCCAATCTATGCTGCATACATTAGTCTTGGTCAGTGTGTTATGCTCCTTAACTTATGCCTCAGAGATATGCCTTGGTACTTCTTGGATTTGCTTTTGACATAAAGCCATACCTTTTCAAAAATGGATAATTTGCTTTTTCTACTTATGGCTTAATTTTGCATACAATGCTTAAACACATAAAATAAGGTCTTGGCACAATGGGTTAGCATTAAATTTATGAGTGAAAATGGGATATAGGACCTGTAATCAAGGATTGCAAGCTGAGTTCAAAATTGCTTAAGTGTATGAACATGAAAATTGGCCATAAACAAAGTGAGTTTTTCCCAACTTGCCAAATTCGATTCTCTCTAACCATGAGGTTGTTTGATGAGTTCTTGGACATTTTGGAAAGCTTGGAATGTTTACTACAATCCATCTTTATAATGCAAATTGAAATTCCAAGTGGAAGTATGTGAAAAGTGGTCTTGAAGTTAGGCAAAAATCCTGCCTAAAATGGTTCAAAATTTCTCTAAGTTAAGAATGGTTTGGTACCCTTGTTCCAAAAATTGTAACTTGAGCTACAAGCTTCTTTTGAGGAAACTTTGTGAATCAAAGTTGTAGATTTTGCAATGGACTACAACTTTCATGTTTTGACTTTTCCTTGAATCCAAATGCATCTTGATGAGAAAGTGGGACAAAGTTAGGAAAAAATTAGGGTTTTTCATAACTTAGAAAAATTCTAAGTTATGAAAAATCTTCATTTCAAACCCTAATTTGCAATTCTTGATTTCTTGATGCACAAGTTTCATGATTTGGCATGTTTTGATGAAAAATGAATCTTGACACTTGATTTTGACCAAAAAGTCAAAGTTTGACTTTTCAGTATACAGTCAAAATTGATCAATTGACTGGAAAATTCAACTGTCAATCTTGTGCATTTGGGATATTTTGGACTTGTTGAGTATGTCAAGACAATTCCATGGGGTCCTTGAGTCCATATGTGAGCTTGGTTTTCCATTGGCTAAGTCAAACAGTCAAAAATTGCCTTTGTGCAGTCAAAACCCTAAAAATGACCATTTTGCCCTTTTGGTGATCTGATCAAATTTCTTGTGGAATTGTGATCCAAACTTGATCAAATGGTCCATATGAGTTCATAATGTTGATGTGGGTCAATTTTCACGAGGTTTGACTGTCAATTGGCCACAGTTGACTTTTTCCCCAATACAACTGATTTCTAGGTCAACTGTCCAATTGACTGGGCAAAATTTGGAATCAAGACTTGAAACTTGGTATGGATAAACTTGGGAGTCCAACATGAAGCATGAAAGTCTTCTTAGGCATTTTAGGTCAAAATATCTTTGTGCAAACACAAACCCTAATGTGGGTCAACAGTGCAAGGAGAAGTCTTGAGCAGAGGAAACCCTAACTGGATCTTGAGCTCCAAGGGTCTTGTGATGAGAAAATGTTGAGAAAATGGGAGGGCAAATTTTGGGGTACAACAGTTGCCCCTGTTCAATCTTCTTGAACCTGAAGAGTTAGATTGGCAAGGTTGCCTTTTGTGACTCGAGGGTAAAAGGAGATTGGACACTAGAGTGCCCGGAAATTTGCACTCGCATGTTGGAATATCAGAAAATGTGATGTCAGGAATGGGATTATAGATGCCATTTGGAGAGATGGTGGATAGGGAGATGGGCTTATAGATGCCATCTGAAGGCGTGACAGAACCTAGTCGGGAATGGGCTTATAGATGCCATTTGGAAGTGTTGATCGCATAAGAGATTCCTTGCGTATTTTGAGAAAGAAAGATGTTTTCCTGGCTTGTTACAGGTGTTGATCTTCAATATCTTCATGCAGAAATGCCCTGGCTAGATACAGGTGTCAAGTCTACAATCGGTTGCTCACAGATATGCCCTGGCTGGATACAGGTATCGAATCTGGTATTGTCGTCTACAGATATGCCCTGGCTGGATACAGGAATCGAATCTTCAAACTCTTCAGATGTGCCCTGGCTGAATACAGGAATCGAATCTGGAAATAGTCGTCAACAGATATGCCCTGGCTGGATACAGGAATCGAATCTTCAAACTCTTCAGATGTGCCCTGGCTAGATACAGGAATCGAATCTGGAATTAGTCATCAACAGATATGCCCTGGCTGGATACAGGAATCGAATCCTCAAACTCTTCAGATGTGCCCTGGCTAGATACAGGAATTGAATCTGGAATTGTGACAGTTGAAGGTAGTCGTCTTTTGGATTGTCTTTTTTTTCTTCTGAAAAGGCAAAACATCAGTTGTATGCAATGTCATGATGTATGAAATGCATGATGTCATGATGTTCAAAATGAGATAGTGTTGTATGCACTTTATCATGTATGTAAGCAAGATGCATGAAATGTGAAATGTTTATGAATGTATTTTCGTCTAGGAAAATAAATCCTTGACGATCGGCTGGGGAATTAAATCCTGGGCTGACGTTGAAGAGTAGAGTTCTTCGTTTCCGCTAGGGATGATGGTTGCGAGAGTACAACGGTAGGAGAAGATGACTCCGTTGGGGAATAAACTTGTTGGAGAGATTACTCTGAGGGGAAATACTCTGTGGGAAGAGATACTTCGCTGAAGTTTTGATGAGAGCTCCGCTGAGGATTTCAATGATGGACTCCGCTGGGGATAACGATGATAAACTCCGCTGGGGATTGTGTTGATAAGTTATGTTGGGGAACTTTGATGAACTCCGCTGGGGATAGGAAGAACTCCACCGAGGGCGATCTTCCGTGGCAATTAGCTGAGGATAACCCAGTTATAAGCCCTTGTGAGGAATAACTTTGAATAATGCTCGGGAGAGACGTCCGTACTCTACAGGGGATGAGCTTCCAGAATCTACTGGGGATAAGCTTCAAGACCTGCTGGGGATATGGATTCCAATTTTCCTGGGGAGACTTTCTGACTGTACTGGGGTGTTGGTATTCCACCGGGGAACAATCTTAGATCAAGACTGCCGGGGATGCTTGCTGATGAATGCCTATACTCCGCTGGGGAAAGTTGATATCTTTTGGGGATGCCCAACTTCCTTTAGGCTGATCGTAGACTAACCCTGTTGGAGGAGAGTATTGCTGACTTGCTAGGGGAATAGGGTGCCTATTGTAGGGCTGGTGATAGACTACTCTTCCTGGGGAGAGTATTGCTGAATCTTGTCTTACTCTGTGGGGAGTTGAGGCAACTTGGTCATATTCTTCAGTTGAACCCACCTTGGTACCTTGGCGGACAAAGCAACTAGACTGCCTGGACAATTCTACATTGCCCCTGTTTCTGATGTCACCTGTAATTTGTCTTTTGTTTCGTATGTAAGTATTTATGAATTAGCAATTTAATGTCAAATGCATATATCAAAAATGAACATTGGACGTTCTTCGCAAGACAAAACAGAAAAAAGGGAAAACAATTGGCAATTTGTTTGGAAAAGTGAATTTGTATTGATTTTGAAGTTTGCCTGTAAATAGGCGTTTTTGTACAAGAGGCTGACGTCCTAGTAAGAGAACGCCGCCAAATAACATAAAGTTTATACAATTTTGAAAAGGAAACAAAACAGCTATGTGAACAAAATCCCCACTGGGTTCCAACTCTGCTATCGCCTTTATGTCTTCAAGCGTCTCATCACTTTGCTGCTTAGTTGAAGATGAAGCTGATTGATCGAGGCCGAAGTCTGAGCCCGATAGTCGATGCCGAATTCTGGATACAAAGTGATCCAATGAGACATAGTGTTATGCTTTATCCCTAACTTTTGCCTGGACCGCCCTTTCGGGTTTTCAGTCCACCGGGATACCCATTTTTGCCCAAGCCGCCTTTTCAAGTTTTCGACTTGCCGGGTGTACAGATTCTTTTTCATTTCATCCCTTATTTTTGCCCGAACCCTTTTGGTTCGCCGGGAAGCCCTTATTTTTTCATAGGTATGTCAACCTAGCGGGTCTTTTATTCATGCGTAGTATCTTTTTACTATGTCTGCATTGGCGGGGTGAGGAAGGTCGTCACCATCCATGGTGGTCAGAATCATGGCTCCTCCTGAGAACACATGTTTACCCAAAAATGGCCCTTCGTACGTAGGGGTCCATTTGCCCCTGGGATCGCTTTGAGGAAGGATGATGCGTTTGGTTACCAGATCCCCAACTTGATACTCTTGTGGTCTGACTTTCTTGTTAAATGCCATGATCATCCGTTTTTGGTACGTCTGACCATGACAGATAGTGGTGAGTCTCTTTTCGTCAATTAGGTTTAATTGATCAAGTCGAGTCTGGATCCAGTCATCTTCACTCAAGTCTGCATCCTTCATTATCCGGAGAGAGGGTATCTGGACTTCGATTGGCAAGACTGCCTCCATGCCATAGACCAAGGAAAAAGGAGTTGCCCCGGTTGACATCCTTGCTGAGGTACGGTACCCATGAAGAGCAAATGGTAACATTTCGTGCCAATCTTTGTAGGTCACTGTCATCTTCTGCACAATTTTCTTGATGTTTTTATTTGCCGCTTCGACAACTCCATTCATCTTCGGCCGGTAAGGAGAAGAGTTTTGGTGATGTATCTTGAATTGCTCGCAGAGCTCAGTGATTATCTTGTTGTTAAGATTGGTACCATTGTCTGTAATGATTCTTTCCGGGACGCCGTACCGACAGATCAAGTTATGCCGAATGAAACGTGCCACGACGCTCTTGGTTGCGGTGGTGTAGGAAGCTGCTTCTACCCACTTTGTGAAGTAATCAATCGCTACCAAGATGAAGCGATGCCCGTTGGATGTCGTTGGTCGGATCTCACCGATCATATCGATGCCCCACATTGCAAAAGGCCAAGGTGCCGTCAGAACGTTCAGAGGAACCGGAGGAATGTGCACCTTATCAGCATATATCTGGCATTTGTGACACGTCCGAGAATGTTGGTAACAGTCCGCTTCCATTGTGGACCAGAAATATCCTGCCCGAAGGATTTTCTTTGCCATGGTATGTCCACTGGAATGTGTTCTGAATGTACCTTCGTGTAGTTCTACCATGATCTTCTCTGCTTCGGCCTTATCCACACAACGCAGTAAAGTTGAATCATGGTTTCGTTTGTAGAGAATGTCGTTGCTGAGGAAGAATTTCGCCGCGAACCTTCTCAGAAACTTCTTATCGTTGACAGACGCACCTTCAGGGTATTCCTGAGCTTCCAAGTATCTCTTCACCTCATGATACCAGGGTTTTTCGGTCACCTCTTCGGCCTCAAGATCGCAGCAATATGCATGTTCGTCCAATTTCCAGATAATGATCAGGGGAGCCTCGTTGTCCCATTTGACTTTGAACATTGAAGACATCGTAGCTAGTGCACCCGCTAATTGATTCTCCTCCCTTGGGAAGTGTTCAAAAGTTATCTCTTCAAAGTGGGGAAGCAAAGTCAACACATACTCCTTGTAAGGAATAAGATTTGGGTGTTTCGTATCCCACTCACCTTTGATCTGATTGATCACGAGAGCGGAATTTCCGAAGACACTCAAAAACTTGATCCTTAAGTCGATTGCAGCTTGAAGACCCATAATACATGCCTCATATTCTGCCATGTTGTTGGTGCAGTTGAAACACAGCCGGGCGGTGAGTGGAGTATGAGTGCCTTTGGGGGATATGATCACAGCGCCAATGCTGTTACCCAAAGCGTTCGAAGCTCCGTCAAAATGCATAGACCATCGGGATCCTTCCTCAGGTCCTTCATCCGGTCCAGGTACTTCACAATCAGTTACTACCATGATATCTTCGTCCGGAAATTCAAAGTTCAATGATTGGTAATCATCCACAGGTTGGTGTGCCAAATGATCTGCCAGTACACTTCCCTTGATTGCTTTTTGAGTTGTGTACTGGATATCATATTCCGTCAAGATCATTTGCCATCTTGCTATTCTTCCAGACAGAGCAGGCTTTTCGAATATGTACTTGATTGGATCCATTTTTGAAATCAACAGGGTAGTGTGAGTCAACATATACTGTCTCAGCCGGCGAGCAGCCCATACCAGAGCGCAGCAAGTTTTCTCGAGCAGTGAGTACCGAGACTCACAGTCGGTAAACTTTTTGCTCAGGTAATAAATAGCGTGCTCTTTTCGGCCAGACTCGTCATGCTGCCCCAGCACACACCCCATTGAATTGTCGAGCACTGTCAAGTATAGTATTAGAGGTCTCCCTTCCACTGGTGGCATAAGAATGGGTGGTTCTTGGAGATATTCCTTTATCTTTTCGAAAGCAGCCTGACATTCATCGTTCCAACGTACTACTTGATCTTTCTTCAGCAATTTGAAGATTGGCTCACAGGTAGCAGTTAGATGTGAGATGAATCGGGCAATGTAATTCAGTCGTCCTAGGAAGCCTCTGACTTCTTTCTCTGTCTTGGGAGCCGGCATCTCTTGTATGGCTTTTACCTTGGCAGGATCCACTTGAATACCTTTGTCGCTTACAATGAAACCTAGCAATTTTCCAGACCTCACCCCAAAGGTGCATTTGTTTGGGTTCAACCTCAGCTTATACAATTTCAATCAGTCAAACAGCTTCCGCAGATGGTCAAGGTGTTCCTCCTCAGTTTGGGACCTTGCAATCATGTCATCGACGTACACTTCAATCTCATGATGGATCATATCATGAAATAAAGCAACCATGGCACGTTGGTAGGTTGCCCCAGCATTTTTCAACCCGAATGGCATGACCTTGTAGCAGAAGGTGCCCCACTGAGTAACAAAGGTAGTCTTTTCCATATCTTCAGGAGCCATCTTGATCTGATTATACCCTGAAAAACCATCCATGAAGGAGAACACCTTGTGTTGAGCAGTATTGTCAACAAGAACGTCGATGTGAGGCAGAGGGAAATCATCTTTAGGGCTGGCCCTGTTCAAATCCCTGTAGTCAACACACATTCTGACTTTACCATCTTTCTTTGGCACTGGAACCACGTTGGCCACCCATTGAGGATAAGAAGTCACTGCTAGAAACCCGGCATCAAATTGTTTCATAACCTCAGCCTTGATTTTCTCGGACATCTCTGGGCGCATGCGGCGGACCTTCTGCTTTACCGAAGGGAAGTCTTCCTTGGTAGGCAGGTGATGAACCACAATGTCGACATCCAAACAAGGCATGTCTTCGTAAGACCAAGCAAAGATTTCCATGTAATCATGTAGCATCTGAATCAATCGTTGTTTCACACTGAGCTCCAGATTGGCACCAATCTTGACTTCTTTTCTATCTGTCTCTGTACCCAGGTTTATCGTCTCCACTGGCTCTTCATGCGGCTGAATGGCCCTCTCTTCCTGGAGTAGAAGTCTTGCGAGTTCACCAGGCACTTCGCAATCATCTTCACCTTCGTCTTAGGCCAAGTTGATCGGATTTTCGAAGTCATAACTGGCAGTAGCAGAGCCGTTACCAGTGAGATCCAGAGTGGATTGGAACCTGTATAAGTGAGTGTGTGTAAATATAGCTGTTTTGCAATATATAACACAGAAAGAAAAAGAGCACAAGATTTGAAATGCAACAAACGTAGAATGTTTTGATTAATGATATATGGAAATGTCATACAAAAAGCCCTCACAAATGGAGCCACGGTGCCCCGGGTAGGACACCGAGCCAATAAAAGTTTCAACATATTGTTTGTTACAAATTGAAAACAAAAGAGTTCATTACTGCGTGACAAATGTAATAGGTGTAAAATCTTTTGTCGTCCAGTTGCTTGGTCCATTGTCGGTTTTTGGATAGATCCAACTGTCAAATTCTGCTTCCTCTACGTCCTCCTCGATAGCATTCACTCTTGGGTTGGTGACGAATACCGGAGGCTTTCTGATCCTTTCCTTGCGAACAGCCCTCTGAGCCTCTGCAGTGAAGCCCAGCCTAAATTTGTCGGTCTTTTGAGTGAAGTCAGGAAGTTGACCCCAGTTTGCACACTTGCCTTTCTTGATTACAGCCCGGGCATCCTTCAAGGAAGCCATCTTCAAAGGAAAGTCTTCTTCAACCACTGTCTCAACTGACGCCAAGGTTGGAGGTACCTCTTCAAAATGTTGAAAGGGGGTTTCAATAAACTCCCCGTCCATTTCAATATACCGGAATGAATTCAGATGAGTTACCATGTATTCCTCCTCTCCCTGCACAGTAACAATCTTCCCTCTAACAGGGTATTTGAGCTTCTGGTGTAGAGTGGATGTTACCGCCCCAGCCTTGTGAATCCAAGGTCGACCCAGCAAACAGGAATAAGATGGACGAATATCCATCACGTAGAACGTTGAGTCAAAGACTTGGGAACCCACACGAATAGGAATGTCTACCTCACCATGCACCATCCTCTTAGAACCGTCGAAGGCTCTAACAATGATGTTACTAGGTTTCAATTCCAGGCCCTCACAATCCAGCCGATCTAAGGCCTTCTTGGGCAATACATTCAGGGAAGAACCGGTGTCCACCAACACGTGTGCGAGAGTAGTGCCCCTGCATTCTATAGAGACATGCAGGGCATCATTGTGATTTTTTCCTTTGGCGGTAAGGTCGGCATCCGAGAAACCCAAACCATTGTCAGCAGTCAAATTAGCCACACAGTCAGTGAACTGATCTGCAGATGTCTCTTGCGGCACATGGGCCGTTTTCAGAAATGAAATCAGGGCCTTGGCGTGGGCCTCTGAGCACAGCAGCAATGATAGCATAGAGATCTTGGAGGGGGTATGCCCCAACTGTTCAACGACATTGAAGTCACTCTTTTTAATGATTTTAAGGATTTCCTCCATCTCTTGCTGGGAGGCTTCAACAGCGGTCTTTTTTGGTGCCTCCGTCCAGGCAGGCAAATCGATAGCAACTTATTTGCCCCGAGCATCAGAGGACTCGGCGGCAGTAGTAGACACAGGAACTTGATTTGAAACATGCACACTTGCGGGTGTGATGATAAGAGGTTTTCGGATAACTGGTGGTGCAATGTCAGGCGAGAAAAGCCTGCCACTGCGAGTAATCTTGGCGGGACCAGTGATGTTACTGATACTGGTACCGGTGTTGAACTCCTGCTTCACTCCAAGCACATACACGTCTGCCCCATAGTGCCATGGGACAGCCTTGTCAGACTCATAGGGGAGGGGGCCCGGAACAGTAATGGTAATGGGTGCAACAGACATAATTTTGACTGGCTTCCTCGGGGGAGCCTTGGTAGGATTGTTGAAAATTGTGACGACAGATACTTCTTCAGCAGAAACAAATGGAACAACGATTTTCTTGAACAGAATCTCTTTGTTATCCATCAGGCTTTAGATGCCTGACTTCAGCAGCAGACAACCGGTAGGGATAACAGCACACAGGAGGCAACCCTTGCTACAACCCGGAAATAAACCGGCTAGCAGTAGGTTCCTCTTAACAGTCAATAGAGGGGTAGCAACATCATTCACCGAAACAGCATACAAATCTTCCTCGACGGCATTTACTCTATGCTGGGGCATAGGAGCAGTTACAACATTTGGCCTCTCAGGCGCCTCAAACTGAATTTCCTTCGCATCGATAAGGTCTTGAACCTTATTTCTCAGGGCCCAGCAATCATCAGTAATATGCCCGGAATTATCAGAATGATAAGCACAACGGGCATTTGGGTTATACTTAGGAGATGCAATATTCACGACCTTCGGAGCTTCTCTGGTGGTCACCAAGCTGGTTGATAGCAGTTGCGATAAGATTTGTGACATGGTCATGCTCAGCCGAGTGTATTGCCTTTTGGGCCTCTCACCCCTTTGTTGATTGTACTGCTGAGGAGCAGCAACAGGTTTTGAAATTACCAAGGCATTGACGGCTTGGCGGCGTTCGGGCTTAACTTGTCTTCTAGGACCATAGACGGCACTAGCTTCCTTCTTGAAAGGCTTTTTCTCAGTACTTGTGGCGGCTCCTTTCTGTATCTTTCCTGACCTGATGCCAGCTTCTATCCTTTCACCCGTCAGGATCAAATCCGTAAACCCAGCGGAGGAATTACCAACCAGATGATTGAAGAATGGACCAGACAAGGTCCCTAGAAACATGTCAACCAGTTCACGGTCAGTCAAAGGAGGCTGCACCCTGCCAGCCAAATCCCTCCATTTTTGCGCATATTCTTTGAACCCCTCGCCCGTTCCTAGTGACATACCCTGAAGTTGGGTACGCGTAGGAGCGAGGTCAGAATTGTATTGATATTGTCTATAAAATGCGGTAGCCAAATCTTCCCAATGTCAGATACTGGTTCCGTCTAGCTGATAGAACCACTCAAGTTGTGACCCCGAAAGGCTATCTTGGAAGAAGTGGATCCAAAGGTTTTTGTCTGCCGTGTAAGGTTGGATCTTCCTTACGTACGATCTGAGATGCAGCTTTGGACAGGAAGCCCCGTCGTATTTTGAAAAGGCAGGCGCCTTGAACTTGTGTGGGATTACCACCCCAGAAGATAAACCTAAATCTCTGAAATCCAGCCCCGGCACATTTTGAATCTCCATGGCACTCAAGCGGTCCTCTAATTGCTTGTATCTGTCAGCAGCATGAGGGTATTGTTCGTCCTTGTAATCCGTCTTGTTGTCAGAGACTGCAGGACTAGGAGCCCCTCCCCCTTGGGGACTGTCTTTCTCTGTAGAGGAAGTAGTTGGATCAGCCTCGTTATGGAGTGTGTTCCCAAACCTACGTCCAGTATTGAACAACGCAGTCCTCTTCTTCTTCTTCTTCTTTAAGAGAGGAGCCTTCAACTCTTGTTGACCTTGGGCCAGGCTCATGACCATCTCTTGAAACTGGGCATTCTGGGCCTGGAGGGCCTTGATAGCTTGCTCACTGGATGATTCTAGATTCATGATGACTGTTCAAAATAAACAGCGAAGAAGATTAAGCAACCTGTAGAAAAAGGGGTACCTGTTATGCACATGATGCATGAGATGCTATCTATGCAATGCATTCAAGGATTTTAGAAATTCACAATTTTTGCAGACAAAAAGAACGCACGTCATATTAATAAGAAAATATTTGTTAGTACATAAATGCCCCATGGGCCAAATATTACAAAAACAACTTCTCAAGGTAAAAATACGTTGCGCATCCTCTTTGGTGCAATGTAGGTGTTGAGGGCCTATTGCTCATGGAGTCGGCGGGTGAGCTATAGAACCTTCTTCTCGCTGTCATAGAAGCTGGCTTCAAAAGTGTTCCGCTCCTCCTTGAGTTGGATCCAACTCTTCTGCATCTCCTCCCACGATGTAGGCATGTCAGGATGTAGGATGGTGTAGGGAACCTCTCCTTCCTTGACGGGCTCTTTAATCACAGGGAGAACATGAGGATAAGGCATCATTAGACTCTGGGCTCGGGCTCGTACCCACTTGAGATAAGGCTCAAGAGGGATGGAGTTCTTGTGTCCCAGTGTCTTGCTATCAACCTTGTTGGGCATCCTCCAAGCTCTGATGAATCTTTGGTGAAGTCCTTGCGCATCGTTGTCGAAGTCAAAAACTAGGTCAGGAATCAACATGTCGTGAGGACCATCTCTTCGTGCATATCCAAATTGCCTCAAAGCTAGGCAAGGGTTGTAGGTAATGCCCCCTCTAATGCCAAGTAATGGAACATTAGGGAACTCTCCACAACGATCGACGATGATGAGATTTTCTCTGGACCGAGAACACCAATGTACATCAGAGTGAGTAAGAGTCATCAACCGTTGGGACCACCTTGAGCTTTGGTCATTCTTCAAGACAGATTGTGGAAGGTGCGAAATAAACCACCTTGCAAGGAGAGGAGTACAGCACATGAGAACACCCCTCTTTCTCATTGTTCGTGTGTAAAATGAGTGAAGGATGTCCCCAAGCAATGTTGGTATTGGATTTCTGGACAAGAAGATTTTGACGGCGTTGACCTCTACAAGCTGGTCAGGATTTGGGAACAAGACAAACCCATAGATAAGGAGTGCCACAATTTCTTCAAAGGCTTGTAGGTCCAATGAATTCCAACATTCTTGTGCCTTCTCAAACAAGAATTTTGCTAAGAAACCTTTGATGCCGCTTCTAGTTTCCCAATGCCCCTTGATGTCAGAAGGCTGTAGATGTAATGCTCGAGCAACATCTTCCGGCTTTGGTTCCTTTTCCGTACCGTTGAAAGGTAGTTGATTAAGGATAGGAATTCTCAGGAGTTGAGAAAACTCCTCCAAAGTGGGCACCAACTGGTAGTCGGGGAAAGTGAAACAGTGATGAAGAGGGTCAAAGAACTGGAATAGCACTTTCATCATGTCCTCTTCAATGTTGGTGTTGACTAAGCTGAGCAGTCTACCATGTCTTTCACTGAAGGATGAGCTTTCCGGAATCCTTGATGTGAGCTCCTTGAGTTGAGGAGGGATTCTCACAAGGTTGACTTGGATGGTTTTTCTGCGAGGAATTTCCATGACCTACAAAACAAGAACAAAGATGAAGATCTAAACCCTTGAAGTGGTTAGTAAATGCATATGATGCTTTATGATGTTCATGATGTATGCACAAGCATATGTACAAGCAATTCACACCAAACCCTAGTTTTAGGCTTGCATGGGGTTTCATAGGTAAGTACCCTCTTGAGTGTAGTTGGCTTAAAAACCTGTCCTATAAATAGTAACCGGGTTCTAAGGAGCTCAATATCACTGGATTGTTTTCATTGTTCATTGTTTTGGTTTAGCCACTTAACTAGCGACCAAAATATTCCAAGAAAACAACCCTCAATGAGTGTAGTATCGAGTATCTACCAACTTCGGACTGCACCAAAGCCGGTCATCTCACTACCCCTAATAAAAGGCCAAGATAGTCAAGTAAGGTTCTAGGTCATTAGTGCTTAGTGACATCACTCAGCGGCCTCGTACTCTCCTTGATTGAACTCAAGGGTTACCGGTACTCACAAATATGTCGCACTAATATAGCTATTGCTTCGACCGTGTCGGTATACCCCGCACAGTTTCCACAACGTATTGCTATCTATGAATGTTTCCCAAAATCCGGGTGTAGGATTGCAAACCCAAAACAAGAGAGCCAAGATATAAAACAATCAAATCAAACAATTAGTCATACAAGAGGGTGATCTAAGCCCTAAGGTTACTCCACTTTTAAATTTTTCCCCAGCAGAGTCGCCAATTTTGTGATAGGGTGGGAGAACTGACTTGAGGTTTGCGTTTGTTTTTGCAAATGTTTCGGTTGAGCAAGAGTCGCCACCGACTTTTTATTTTATCCTAAGGAAAGGTTAAAAAGCACAGCAAAAACCTTTGAGATGTTTTCTTGGGTTCGGGGAGTAGATTATAGAAAGGGAAGGTATTAGCACCCTTTCTATCCATGGTTATCCATGGACTCTTAGTTACTTGCTTAGATCAACTTGCCTTGATTTTCAATTGTTTGAAATGGTGCTTTGTGTGTGTGGGTTTTGAAAATGTTTTGAAAAGAGGCCAATATGGTGGCAACCTTTGTAATGATCCATGTTGGGATGTATACAAAGGTGTATGTCTTTTGAAAAGGTTTTCAATGTTTTTGAAAGTGTAGTGATGTGTGGTTTGAAAAATAGACAAGTGTTTTGTTTTGCAAGGGGGCAAGTAATTAAGAGCTATCTACCCTAAATTTCTCAAAGATCTTTGCTATGTTTTAACCCTTTTAACAATTTTGTTCCACCATTGCATTTGGTGGACAATCTTGTGTTAGGATGTGAAAGGGACGGGCGCGGGTCATCGTTTAGACCATAATTGCAATGGTGCCAAGTATCTTTGGGCAATTTTTCCTTGGAGGGACTTGATCATTTTTTAGGCAACTTTCGAAAGCGTCATCGAGGGACTATGATCATTTGAATTGTGTTTTTTTTGCCCAAAGAGACTTATCATGCAATATGGCCCATTATTGAAGGCAACAAGTGGAATACCCTAGGGGTGCAAGTGTGATTAGTGTTGTCCATTTTCATGCTTGTTTATCTTGAATTTAGGTCAAATTATTTTTGGTTAATTGATTTGCATACAACCCTAATTCTAGCATGGCATATTTAGAAAGCTTTAAAGTGCGAAAAATAAAGTTCCTAAGTTATTACAACACAATATATGGGATGGGGGGTACAAATGTTCAAATGGGGGTATTTTGACAAGAATTAAAACCCTAGACTATTACATCAAATTGGAATTTTGCAAGGTATTTAATTACACAATATTTAAATAAAATAAAATAAATATGCAAAATGCAAAAAGGTTTTCTTTTTTATATGTATGTAAAAGGTATTTATCATGTACCAAATAAAATAAAATAAATTAATTTTTGGGATTCTTATGCATTTAGGGCAAAAACCCTAATTTTACAAATAAAAGTATTTATTGTATAATGTATGTAATATTTATTTATCATGTACAAAAAATAAATGAAAAGAAAAATATATGAAAAAAAAGTAATTTTTTAAGTTAAATATTAGTAAAAATAAAATGTATTATTTTATTATGTTTTTAACCTAAATGTGTTAATAAATACCTAAATATTTATAATATTCACTAAATACTAAATATATATATATAAATAATAATATTTAATATTTACAAAAAATGTATTTTTATTATAAAATGTTTTCAAGAGATAACATAAAATAAAAATCAGAAATAAAATATGTGTGTATTATTTTTTATTGAAAAATAAAAGTATACTTATTTATTTATTTACAAAAAAACCTAATAAAACCAAATAAATATCAAAATAAATGTAAAAAATATGGGAAAATGTTTTTAATGTCTTTTATGATTTAAACAAAAATATGGAAACAAAATCAAAAAGAAAAAATGGAAAATAACAAGTATATCTCAAAATGGGCCAGGGGGGTTCAAAAGTAAAAACAAGGTGCAAATAGGGAAATGAAACAGGCCCAGCCCATGAAGACTTTGTCTTCAACCTCAGAACCTGTATGAACAACAACAACACACGTTTTCTATCTCCAGATTCCTTGATCTTTTACCAAATCTTGCAACATGAAACCTGTAGAGCTTGAAGCCACGATTCTAGACATATAAAGAAATCAATCTGACTCTCAGAAATGAGAGAGAATTTCTTCTCCCCCAATTCTTGACCTAGTTTTTGTTCCATGTTCAGACATCAAATTCTCATAGCACACATAACATAAATGAAAACTAATTATATGGGCATGTTCAGGGCCATGAATGTGACATAATTTCTTCACAAATCTAAACCTAACAATGCCTGGATAGAGAGATAAGAGTTCATGAACTTACCTGTTCAGTTGGAATCGTATCTGGTGATGGAGGTGTTTTCAATGCAAGGTGATGATTGGTATAGCTTCCTTGATGTCCAGGGATGCTATTCCAAGCTTTAGTTTGCTTTGAAACCAAGTGAATCGTGTTATGGCACTTCAACTGCAAAACAGAAAAATGAAAATGGTGATGTTGATTAGGAGTGTTACAGTCTGCTTCTAATGCTTTGGACAGTTTGTATGGATGGTAGGGAAAGTGTTTGAAGTGCTTTTGGCCAAGGTGCACGATGGAAATGAACTATGGAAGTCCAACTGTAGCTTATGCCCTGTTTTTGCAGTTTTAGGGTGATTCTGTGTTTGAGGATGTTTGGAACTTGGTTGGCTTGTGTTTCAGCTTAAGTTTAATGTTTAAAATGTGTTTGATAACTTTTCTTAAGGTTGTCTTGGCTGAGATGAGAGTTGGTGTATGTTATGCAAGTTTTCTTCACACTTAAGCAACAAAAGGTCAAGTGGTGTTCTAGACTGATGCAGGCCCCCAATCTATGCTGCATACATTAGTCTTGGTCAGTGTGTTATGCTCCTTAACTTGTGCCTCAGAGATATGCCTTGGTACTTCTTGGATTTGCTTTTGACATAAAGCCATACCTTTTCAAAAATGGATAATTTGCTTTTTCTACTTATGGCTTAATTTTGCATACAATGCTTAAACACATAAAATAAGGTCTTGGCACAATGGGTTAGCATTAAATTTATGAGTGCAAATGGGATATAGGACCTGTAATCAAGGATTGCAAGCTGAGTTCAAAATTGCTTAAGTGTATGAACATGAAAATTGGCCATAAACAAAGTGAGTTTTTCCCAACTTGCCAAATTCGATTCTCTCTAACCATGAGGTTGTTTGATGAGTTCTTTGACATTTTGGAAAGCTTGGAATGTTTACTACAATCCATCTTTGTAATGCAAATTGAAATTCCAAGTGGAAGTATGTGAAAAGTGGTCTTGAAGTTAGGCAAAAATCCTGCCTAAAATGGTTCAAAATTTCTCTAAGTTAAGAATGGTTTGGTACCCTTGTTCCAAAAATTGTAACTTGAGCTACAAGCTTCTTTTTAGGAAACTTTGTGAATCAAAGTTGTAGATTTTGCAATGGACTACAACTTTCATGTTTTGACTTTTCCTTGAATCCAAATGCATCTTGATGAGAAAGTGGGACAAAGTTAGGAAAAAATTAGGGTTTTTCATAACTTAGAAAAATTCTAAGTTATGAAAAATCTTCATTTCAAACCCTAATTTGCAATTCTTGATTTCTTGATGCACAAGTTTCATGATTTGGCATGTTTTGATGAAAAATGAATCTTGACACTTGATTTTGACCAAAAAGTCAAAGTTTGACTTTTCAGTATACAGTCAAAATTGATCAATTGACTGGAAAATTCAACTGTCAATCTTCTGCATTTGGGATCTTTTGGACTTGTTGAGTATGTCAAGACAATTCCATGGGGTCCTTGAGTCCATATGTGAGCTTGCTTTGCCATTGGCTAAGTCAAACAGTCAAAAATTGCCTTTGTGCAGTCAAAACCCTAAAAATGACCATTTTGCCCTTTTGGTGATCTGATCAAATTTCTTATGGAATTGTGATCCAAACTTGATCAAATGGTCCATATGAGTTCATAATGTTGATGTGGGTCAATTTTCATGAGGTTTGACTGTCAATTGGCCACATTTGACTTTTTCCCCAATACAGCTGATTTCTAGGTCAACTGTCCAATTGACTGGGCAAAATTTGGAATCAAGACTTGAAACTTGGTATGGATAAACTTGGGAGTCCAACATGAAGCATGAAAGTCTTCTTAGGCATTTTAGGTCAAAATATCTTTGTGCAAACACAAACCCTAATTTGGGTCAACAGTGCAAGGAGAAGTCTTGAGCAGAGGAAACCCTAACTGGATCTTGAGCTCCAAGGGTCTTGTGATGAGAAAATGTTGAGAAAATGGGAGGGCAAATTTTGGGGTACAACAGCATGCAAGATATCACCCAGCAGGGTAGGCACGGGATTACGAGAAAGGAAAATCTTGACCGCATTCACATCTATAAAGGAATCTGGATTCGGGAAGAGAACCAAACTGTATATAAGGAGAGCCAAGATATCTTTGAAAGCCTGAAAATCCAAATTATCCCAGAATAGCTAAGCCTGGTGTTTACCGTGGTTATTGGTAAACAACCGCTGATCTTCCAAAAGGTTACTTATTTGGTTACTCGCAGGATCGATCAGATTGATCCTAAGACATGGTTGATTTTGGGGTTTTGACTAAGTTTGATAATGGTTAAATGACAAGAAAATAAAGAAGCTTTATGTAAATTGCATGAAGAAAAGAACTTGATAAAATAAAGGAAGGCTTGAAATAAAGTGCTTCGACTGGAAAAGTAAAGGAGAAAGCAAGTAAAGTTTTTGGAAAATAAATGACTTTGATTAATAAAGTGGTGTTTCACACATACGTTCTCAACAATTCTTTCTCACACGCTGGGTACTCGAATCTATATGAGTGACTTGTATATAATTGTGAACACATGCGAAAAACTGCGTGAACTACTAATATTTATACTAAATACATCCCAAGTAACCGTCGGGCAGTTACACTGCTTCGAGATGACTCCACTTGGCACGTTCACGGTGTTCAACGCTCCAGATCTTTGCACGTTGCACTTGATAACCGCTGGGAACCGTTTTCCCTCCAAACGTTTGAATCTCAAACCGTTCCACTCTGAACAATCGAACACCTTCGTCGAGAAGCATCTTCGACGAGAAACGCCTTCGACGTCGAAGGCAACCAAATTCTCTCTTGGAAGAAATTCTCTAAGTACATTGCCATCCTCTGACGAACACTTCGACAGAACCAGCTGGTCGAAACCATCCTTTAGCTTTAATGGCTGATATTAATAAAAACAAGGGTGTCAAATTTAGGAGCCAACAAATTGCCCCCCAAGAATGCCTTATTTCGACTCTGAAAAGAAAAAGGCATTCTTTGAAATTCCATTCGACACCTGTCTTTTCATTCTTAGCCACAAATTAAACTGTGCACTTTTTGTCTTCTACCAACCACTGACAATCCCAAGAAAAAGCCATCATTTCATCCGTACCTAAGACGTCACCTCAGTACGGCGTGCAGCGTGCCAAATGTCTTTCACAAATTGTCATCATGACAATTTTCCAAAAACGAGGGCGCGCGCTGCACCCTTTCACTTCTGCAGAACGGCTATGTCAACAGGGGACGCCACGTGTCCCACTACCTTTTGCAACATTAAATGGCATTAAATGGCCTCGAATTTGGGGATTTCCCCACTACTATAAATAGCGCCAAGTGCCCATTGTGGGACTTTTTCACGCTATCTTGCCTTCAAACTTCCTTGAACACAAAATCTCTGCAAACTTTGCAAACACCTTGTTCTTCACTTCATCTTCAACCTTAACATCAACAATGGCCTCAAGTTCTTCTACTGCTCCTAGTTCTAACATCCCTTCCAGAAATGCTAAACCCAAGATCTTCTCAACTGCCCCCGTAGTTACTCCCACAGGCCAACGAAGGGTTCCTGAACCCCTAGACATTGCTGAACGTGAAGCCTATTCACACCAACTCATGATTCCGGTTGGATACTCCAACCAAATCTTCGCCATGTCTGGCCCGCTATACCCAAGCATCGCTGAAGCCATGAAGATCAAAAGCTTCTTTCCAGTGCTTGAAAAGCTCAAACCTGTTGGATGCTCTAAAAAAGATGCAGAGGATAACGAAGATCCCGCTAAGGAGAAAATTGATCTTCGCTTCTTCAATAGGGGTGTTAGGGCTTTCAGGTCTAGCCCTAGCCTCACTCCTGACTATAATGCTTGGCGGGAAAAAATGGAAAAAAGCCAGGCTTCGATCTGGAAGGATCTGGGGATATTCGACCTAGTTATGTTGTCGAAGACGGGTCTTAACTACTCCCCAGAGATGTTGATAGCTTCCTTACTCTTCTGGGATTACACTCATTTCACCTTCCACCTTCCCTGTGGAATGCTAACACCCACGTTGTTCGACGTGGCTGCTATCACTGGCCTTCGACCCACTGGGGATTATTTCGACCCAGAGGAAATGTCGGAGGATCATATTGGATTCTCTGCCACAAAACCAACCTACACCACCTATATCAACCATTACCACGATAAGTCGACGACCACTGTGTCGGATGTAGAGCATATCGCGTTTCTAGCCTTATGGCTGTCACGCTTTGTGTTTTGCACAAAGTCTTTACAGGTGACAAAGAAGATGGTCACCCTCGCCACCCAACTCCACCATGGCCAAAATATTTGTTTGGCAGAATTAATTTTGGCGAATCTGTACGAGTCGATTAGCAGCGGAGCGACTCTGTTGAAGATTATCGAGAATAGAGCTAGTCTGCTGCTTGCAGGACCTTTTTGGCTACTTCAGCTGTGGCTCAATGCCACATTCGAGTCTTTCTTACCCCAGAAGACTCAAATAAATGAGCAAGCTCCGGAGATAGCAAACAGGCGCATCGAAGGCACCAGATTAGCTCTACTGACTCCGACTGAAGATGGGCTGGAGCTTCAACAAACTTTTGCAAACTTCGTCTTGATGTTTGCAAAAAGGAAAGAATTTGTTTCGACCATGGCTCCCTTTGCTCGACGAAAGGTTGGTCCAGAATGGTTCACGAGGCCCCATCCTAAGTCGTCAGGTGATCCTCAGGTCGAAGACATTACAATAATGTGGGAAGCATTTCTCACACCTAGAATCATGCCCCTGCGCTTCAAGAGCTCCAAGACCCACTTGAGCTTGATTGCGTATCAACCAAACTTGGTCTCTCGCCAGTTTGGTATCATTCAAACACTTCCTTCTCCTATTTTTCCCAGGGAGAAGTCTATGTTATATTTTTGCAACGACTACACTGAAGACGCTGCCACCAAGCATATCGGCAGGTATGCTGGTCGAACAGTCCTTTCGTTGTTCGACTATCAACTTAACTTTCTCTGCTCACCATCCTTCGAAGAGTGGTGGAAAAGTTACTACGCTGAAGAGTTCTTCGACGAGAAGGACTTTGTGGACGAACTTCAGAAGTATTTTGTTCTAGTCTTGGACAAAATAAAGAAATGTAAGTTCACACTTCCAAATTATTTTTTCTTTCCCTTTCGACTGGTAGCCTGTTAATTATAACTTGTCTTCTTTCATTTGTTCGAAGGCCTGCAACCAAGAAAGCTGCAGAAGGCCATCAGGGAGGAGGTCCCTTGACAAAACCTCCACCACCGGCGAAAACTATAGCACCGGCGAAAACTACACCAAGCCATCAGGGGGAAGGTCCTTCGAAAAAACCTTCTGCACCGGTAACCAGGCTTTTATTATTTTCTTCTGGTTTTAACATTCTGACTTTCGATGTAGCTTCTAAATCGAACTCCAATTGGTTTTCAGGCACCTTCACCCAAGAAACGACCAGCACTGACGATCGAATCTGGGAGTGACGAAGAAGACGACTCTCCCCCTGCTCCTCTAAAGAGGCGAAAACTGAAGAAAGACGTTCCTTCCCCTGAGACTCGAACAATCAGAATAAAGGTTGCTGGGAGAAAACCCATGCCACCTCCAGTAATTATTGAAGAGCCAACGAAGGAGGAACTAAATGTTCTGCTTAATAAACTTGTCGAAAGCGACAATTCCAGCCCTAGGGCTGAAGTTCCTCTGCAGGTAATTTCTTTGACCTTCTTTTAACTCAGGTGTCGATGCTCGCGTTCGATTGTGTCTCTTTCTTAACCTAGAAGATTCTTCTTCTTCTATTTTCAGGAAACCATTGAAAGCTCAGCGCCAAAGACTTCTGAAACGCTAGATTCTGCTGAACTCAGTAGGCCACAAGAAAAAGACTTGGCGAACAATGAAGCCAATGCTGAAACAGATGAAGCCAATGCTGAGACAGAAGAACAACAAACAGAAGATCAACAGCCAAAGGAGATTCAAGTGGTTGATCTGTCGGAGGGACAGCATGACGAAGGGGATGACGCTGACGCTGGCGAAGAGGATCACGCTGACGCTGGCACTACTGAAGTTCAAGTCGAAGAGAGTCACGTCGAAGCCAACGCTACTCAACAGCTTCAACCCCAGGACAACGCTGCTGCAAAGGTTACCACCTCAACAAAGCATAGGTCGAAAGAGGACTTAGCACTCTTGAAGCAAACTGATCCCGTTGGCTATCTGAATGCCATTATCGAGAGCAAGGGAAGTTCATCTGATATTAGTCAGGAGGCATCTACTCAGTCGGGGAAGTCCACTGAGACTTCTCCTCTCGATGAGGCATTGACGAAGGTCAAGGCTCAGTTCTTCAAGAAAGATTTGATGAAAGCTTTGGAGGGGGACCCTACTGCTCCATCGTATTTGGGGGCTGTTTTGAATGCCGTAGACTTGCTAGCTGTGACTCCGGAGGTTTCAAGCTTTATCATGGAGTTACACTCCATTATTGACCAAGTCTCAGCAGACTATCAGCGACAAAGGGGCTTCAACAGCCAGCTTGAAGCGTTATATGGCAAAAGCTCTTCTGCATGGACTGCTGTAGCAGAGACGACTTCTCGAATTGCAGAGTTGTCGAAGCAAAAGGCATCTAAGCAAGAAGAAGTCGATGCCATAGATCGAGAGAATGCTTCCCTAAAGGCGCAAATCGAAGAGCTGGAGGCCAAGATGAATGCTGTGATCGGTGGATCTGGAACTGACTGTTTAACGCTGGTTCGCGAAATGTCGCGGAAGCAAGAGTCGCCACCGTCTTTTATTTTCTCCAAATGGAAAGGACAAAAGCACAGAAAAATTCCTTATAGAGATTGCTCTCGGTTCGGGAGGTAGATTATAGAAAGGGAAGGTGTTAGCACCCTTTCTATCCATGGTTATCCATGGGCTCTTAGATACTTGCTCACTTGTGTTTTCAAAAATGGTTTGTTTGCTTTTCAACTGTGGGTTTTAAAAAGTTTCTTTTAAAATTTCAGTTCGACTCTTGTATCGGTCCTCAAGAGTGTTTGAAAAATTGCTTTCGAAAGCTTTTTGAAAATGTGTTGGTGTGAAAAGTATTTTTGATTTGTTTTGTTTTGAATTAGAGCAAGTATCCACGAGTCATCTACCTACCCTAAGGAATTCGTCTGTGTAAATGTCCTTTAAAGTAGTGCCATCCCACCATTGAGAGGTAGGTAGCACCACCGTTGGAGGTGTTCGGGTCAATTCGAGGTTCGGGACATGGTGATCACCAGAGCAATGGGAAGACACCTTAGAAGCTACCCTCATGCCAGGTTCCCGAATCATGAGGACTTACTAAGACATCCTCTACTCGACGATCACCTTTCGAGGCAAGGCAACAGTGAGGCGTACCCTAGGGGTGGTGTGTGACTTGTGTGTCGTTTTCAGATATTTTTGTCTTTTGTCATGTCATTGGTGATCTAGCGTTTGTTTTTATTTTTGTCCATACATTCTTTCATGCCTTGATTAACAGTTAAAAGATTGCGGAAAGTAAAAGATTCTAAGCTATTACAAAAGGCGCGGGTCCACATCGCCAAAATTTCTTAAACCCGATTTGACAGAAAATAAAGAAGTAAAGTGCGAGAAATATAAATTTACACGGCTTTGGGAGAGTTACATAAATATTATAAGAAGGAAATAAATAAAATGCGCGAATAGGAATTAAAATTGGAAACGAGGGCGTTGGACCCTTTTGAAATTAAATTGAATTAAAAATTAATTAAGTATTCAATAAAAGAAAAGAAATGTTTTTGTTTTGTTTTTGTATTTAATGAAAATAAAGAAAAGGATTAAAATTATAGTTTAACGAAACCTTAATTCTAAATTATTTTTAATTATTAAGAAAATATTAAGGTTTAACCTAATTTATTAAATAATTAATGTACATGTTTATTTACAAAATCTTTAGTAATTAATAATGATAATAATGATGAGAAAATTATTTATTTAAAAAAAATGATGAAAAGTTAAAAAAACCTAATTTCTATATATTTTAATTTATTAAGAAAAATATTAAAGTTTTGAAACCTAAATTAACTAAGTTAATTATTAAAGTTTATTTACAAAAAAATATGGTGAAATTAATATTAATAACAATAAACATTTTTAGTTTCTGATTTTTTATTATGAAAATTATTTTAGGAAATTAAAGAAAACAATTAAAAACAATTAAAAGAATGAAAAGGAAAATCAAATAAAAAAATAAAAATGATGCAAACCATGGGGGGTGTCTGACCCTTTTTGGAGGTGAATTGGAGTGGTTTGGTCATGTATTAGTGTCATGCATAAGTTGTTCTACTTTGGCCATTTGGCTTTTGGCTTTTGGCCATTTGTGTTTTGGCCTCAACGTTCCTTAACCTTCTCAAGATGTCTGCCTCGCCACGTATTGGGGTCATGTGTAAAATGTTCTGTTTTGGCCATTTGGCTTTTGGCTTTTGGCCATTTGGCTTTTGGCCTCAACGTTCCTTAATGAACCTGCACGGGATCCTGTCTAAATCTGCAGTGTTGAACCTCATGAACACATTAAATAAAATTATAAAAATTCAAATAAAACCAACATATGAAGAAATTTAATGTTTAGGCACAATATGGCATGTATGAATGATTATACTCTTTTGATCATGGAGATCAAATCAATCTTACCCTTACTAGAAGATTAGTGACCTGAATGCTTTTATGCCTTACTGGAAAATTAGGATCATGGAGATCAAGCCAGCCTTATCCTTACTGAAGAAGTAATAAGATGTTGGTTTGTAACTGAGATAGCTTTGTAATAAGGATTTCAAGGTTTTAGGGTTCTTGAAAGAATTTGATATTCTAACAGTATTGTGACAAGGTTTTTTCTCTCTTTTCCTCCTTCCTTTTTTTTCTCTTTTCTTTTCCTCCTCTCCGGTTTGTGTGAAAAGAAGGTGATTATATAATGAAAATTAGGGTAAAGCAAATGGGCTTTGAATGTGCAATTGGGCCTCCAATATTCACTTGAATTCGTCACTTTCCAGGCTAAATCGCAGGGACTTAAGTGCATTTTTTGAAGTTGAAATGTGAAAACAAAATGTAGCCGACATCGAGAACTAACTCCTGTCCGAAAATAGACTCAATCGGATAAACGGTGAATTAGTTATGAATTTTTAAAGTTTCAGCTCAGACAAACTTATTTTGGGCTTCAGTGTCGACTCTTACACGTTCTTCAATAAAAAACTGGTATTGATCGGTGCATAATTTGGTCTCGACTTTTGAAGCAAAGTTGTAGATCTATGAGTCAGTAACCTTGTGTAAAAATATGAGTCCAATCCGATAAAAATTGACCGAGTTATGAATTTTCGAAGTTTCGGCCCAGATGAAATAATATTCAGCATTCAGGATTTTCAGCGTGTCACGCACTCTGAGCAAAAAATGAAGGCCTTTTGAATACCGTTTGAACTCAATACCTTCTGTGAAAATGTAGTCAACTCAATTTGTGAAATTTTGGCGCCAGAACCAGCTCGATACGATGAAAATCGACCAAGTTATGATTTTTTGAACATGACGCAAATAAACTTCTGTCACAAATTTTCTGCATGAAAATACTTGATAAATCCACATTTTTGAAGACCTTCTGATCGAAATTGGCTTCCATCCGTGAGAGATGAAAACGTAGATAATGTCAAGACGGAATTTTGGCCACCGGAACGGGTTCAAAACGAGTCACGATCTTCAAGTTATGAATTTTTTAGCGCGTAAAAACTGCACTTTCAGCACAGTTTTTCACTATATTTCTTTAAGAAAACTCACACATTCGGATACCTTCTTTAAAAAATTGACTCTTGAGCCGAACCTGAATTTGAGAATATGTTATCAGAGATATCTTGGCGAAAGAACACCTGAATATAACGCGCCGGGTTGGACTTGTGAATTTTCTTGAAATGTTTTGAGAAATATGAGAGGGCAAATTTTGGGGTACAACAGTTGCCCCTGTTCAATCTTCTTAGACCTGAGGATGCAGATTGGCTGACGTGCCTTTCGTAATCCGAAGGTGGAAGATGATTGAACACTAGAGTGCCCAGAAATTTGCGCTCACATAGTAGTGGTGTGATGGTGGAATGGGCTTATAGATGCCATTTGGAGATTGATGGATAGGATGATGGGCTTATAGATGCCATGCTAAGAGATGATGGAAGGTGGATGGGCTTATAGATGCCATCTGGATGTCAATCGCGTAAGAGATTCCTTAGCGAGAACCTGCGTACCTGCAAAAGAAAGATGAGTACCTGGCATGTTGTAGGAGCTGGTCTTCAGATGCTTTGTGTAGATGTGTCCTGACTGGTTACAGGAATCGGATCTTCGAATTCTTCAGACGTACCCTGGCGAGATACAGGAATCGAGTCTGGTAATGTTAGTCTTCAACGGATACACCCTGGCAAGATTCAGGTATCGGATCCTCGAACTCTTCAGACACACCCTGGCAAGATACAGGAATCGGATCTGGTAATGCTAGTCTTCAACGGATACACCCTGGCAAGATTCAGGTATCGGATCCTCGAACTCTTCAGACACACCCTGGCAAGATACAGGAATCGGATCTGGTAATGCTGAAAGGTGTGTGAGTTGTCTCTACTGACAGGTTATTTCCATGGACGGGTGGTCTATAACGACGAGTGTCTATAACAACGAGTGTCTATAACAACGAGTGTCTATAACGACGAGTGTCTATAACGACGAGTGTCTATAACGACGAGTGTCTATAACGACGAGTGTCTATAACGACGAGTGTCTATAACGACGAGTGTCTATAACGACGAGTGTCTATAACGACGAGTGTCTATAACGACGAGTGTCTATAACGACGAGTGTCTATAACGACGAGTGTCTATAACGACGAGTGTCTATAACGACGAGTGTCTATAACGACGAGTGTCTATAACGACGAGTGTCTATAATGACGAGTGTCTATGACGACGAGTGTCTATGACGACGAGTGTCTATGACGACGAGTGTCTATAACGACGAGTGTCTATGACGACGAGTGTCTATCACGACGGGTGTCTATAACGACGAGTGTCTATGACGACGCGTGTCTATAACGACGAGTGTCTATAACGACGGGTGTCTATAACGACGAGTGTCTATAACGACGAGTGTCTATAACGATGGGTGTCTATAACGACGAGTGTCTATAACGACGAGTGTCTATAACGACGCGTGTCTATAACGACGAGTGTCTATAACGACGAGTGTCTATAACGACGGGTGTCTATAACGACGAGTGTCTATAACGACGAGTGTCTATAACGACGAGTGTCTATAACGACGAGTGTCTATAACGACGAGGGTCTATAACGACGAGTGTCTATAACGACGAGTGTCTATAACGACGGGTTGTCTTTAATGACTTTAGGAATTAATTTCAACTGGACTTGTCTTCTTTGACTGGACGAGCATCAGAAAAACCTTTGGGATTTAACTGTACTTGTCTTTTTTGACTGGATTTGTCTTCTTTGACTGGATTGGTCTCTTTTGACTATACTTGTCTACTTTGACATAGCTGATCATTTAATTGTATCCTTCCTGAAAGGTAAAGGTCAGTCATATGCAATGCATGATATGGATCAAGCAATGATGTTCTCGACATAAATGAGATTGTATGACATGATGCATATGAGCATGTATCATGATGTATGGCAATGTGATGTAAATGCATTTTCGTTTAGGGAAATAAATCCTTGACGACCGCCGGGAAGTTAAATCCTGGGCTGATGTTGAAGAGTAGCGTTCTTCGTTTCCGTTGGGGATGATGATTGCAAGAATACCGGTAGGGGAAGATGACTCCGTTGGGGAATAAACTTGGCGAATAGATTACTCTGCGGGGAGTGATCTTTGTAGGGAAAGAGAAGTACTTCGTTGAGTTGATGGTAACTTGCTGGGGATACCTTTGTTGTGTTGGAAGTGTGGATAGACTTCGCTGGAGATAAGAAGACTGTGTCGACGACGATCTTTCCGTGGCTTTTAGCTGAGGATAACCCAGTTATAAGCTCTGGTGGAGAAATACCCTTTGAATAAAACCGGGGAGACGCGTTCGCTCTGCAGGGAGTGAAGGTATCTTGGTCGTATTCTTCAGCTGAACTTACCTTGGCACCTCGGTGGACAGGGCAACCGGATCATTTAGACAACTCATTATTGCCCCAGTTTCTGTTGGAGAAGAAGGTACCTGTAAAGGTGCTTGATGACTGCCGTTTGACAAATCTTCTTCTGGTAGGCCAGTGACGAGATGACAGAACATAGTCGTACGCTTTTGATCCCTAACTTTTGCCTGGACCGCCCTTTCGGGTTTTCAGTCCACCGGGATACCCATTTTTGCCCAAGCCGCCTTTTCAGGTTTTCGACTTGCCGGGTGTACAAATTTTTTCATTTCATCCCTGATTTTTGCCCGAACCCTTTTGGTTCGCCGGGAAGCCCTTATTTTTGCCTAGGTGTGTCAACCTAGCGGGTCTTTGATTATGCGCAATATTTTTCGACTATGTCCATGTCCTCAGAATGTAGGGAGTTGCCCCTGTCAGAATTGTTTTTCCGTGCTACCAGAAGATGTTTGGTCATGCAAGATTTGTTGCTGGGAATTCATGTCCAATGCCCCAAGTGGCTCAGGCGGAGGTTTGCCCCTGGCTGTTTGGCATCTTGAGAGATTCCTTGAATCTTGACTGGACTGCCCCAGATGATGGACAATGATCAGGCCATGCCTCTTGATTGGAGGTGCTTTTGTTCATTAGGCATTCGTCGTGCGAGCTTCTATGCTGTTCAAACAAATAGTCGTATGCAAACAAAGTTATGTTAAAAATGCAAAGCTTATGTCTGTTTCGAAGTTTTTGGAAATGCAGTTTTTTAATAAAACAAGTGAGTTCTTTTGTAAACTGTGATGTCAAACTCGTTATTTTACTGCGAGCCTTAAGGAGTCAGGATACCTTTGTAACAGTATGCTTTCGAACTAACCCATGCTTCAGCTAGGACTTTTTAGGGTTGTAACGTGGCCTGGTTCACGGTTTAAGAAACAAAGGGTAGAGGCTCAAATTTTATTTGTACCCACCCGCTCTTCGTGATGTTCTCCAAACCTAAACTCAGTTGATCCTACGTTAGACCTTGCTCGAGTCTTTGCTTTGATGTTCCAATGATGGTTCCGCTATTGATGATAACTCTGAATAGGAAGTCATTTTTGTTTTTGTCGAGGGTTTGTAGGACCTCTTTCTTCTTTGATTTTGTTATCCCTATTTTTTTGCCTGAACTGTTTCTTTTGTGATTACAGTCAGCGGGATGCCCCAGTTTTGTAAGTCTCCTTCATAGGTTTTGACTTATTGGACTTTTTTTTTTTGAAAGATAATGACTGTCTGTCTTGACGATTATAGGGAACCATCACTGTTTTTTTTTGTTTTGTAAGGACCTCTTTGGTGCCGTTTGTTATGCACTTGGATCAACTGAGAGAACTACCCTGCCCCAGGTTATGATTAAGGGTTTTAATTTTCGAAAAGAAAAACTCCTACTTCTTTGGCTCAGAGGGGTTGACGAGGGATTATCTTCCTTATAACTCCAGTGTTTAGGAATTGAAACAATGCCTGTACCTCATCAGCGGGGTCTGTTCAAAAGCATACTGTAAAGATCGTGGTATCGTTTTCGTCATCCTCCCTCAAGAGGCTTAGAGTTTTTATTTGAGAGTTAATCATCAGAAAAAATATGAAAACAGTTTGCATATAGTGAATATGAAATAATTACTTCAAAACAGACATGTGTAATGCATTAATGAAATAACAATGTTTAACATGAACTAAATGTCTGAACAATCAAAAGAAAATTACAAATTGAACATTCGAATGAACAAAAAATCCAGTCCTAGCCATATTTTGGCAAGGGAGCAATGATCACATTGGGAGTCTCTGGAGAGTCGAGCTGGACTTCCTTTGCGTCAATCAGATCTTGAACCCTGTTTCTCAAAGTCCAACAGTCATCTGTAGCATGCCCCGGGCTGTCGGAATGATAGGCGCAGCGAGCATTGGGATTATACCTTGAAGGTGTTCTGTTAGGATTCTTCGGGGGATCCATGAGAGTTACCAACTTGGTTTCCAGCAGTTGTGGCAATATCTGTGACAAGGTCATGCCGAGGGGAGTAAATTGCCTTTTAGGTCTCTCTTCCCTTTGTTGATTTTGACGTTGAGGAGCGCCGGCCGGTTTTGCAATAACCACCGCGTTGACATCTTGGCGGTGTTCGGACCTATTATGCCCTCTTGAGCCATAGACAGCACTAGATTCTCTCTTGGATGGTTTCTTCTCAGTGTTCGAGGAGTCACCATTCTGTATTTTCCCTGACTTGATGCCAGCTTCTATTCTTTCCCCGGTCAAGATCAGATCTGTAAACCCAGCAGCAGAATTCCCAATCAGGTGGTTGAAGAATGGACCAGACAGGGTCCCCAAGAACATGTCGACGAGCTCGCGGTCAGTCAGAGGTGGTTGTACCCTTCCAGCAAGGTCCCTCCATTTTTGGGCATATTCTTTGAAACCTTCACCCGTGCCCATAGACATCCCCTGAAGCTGAGTGCGCGTGGGAGCGAGGTCGGCATTGTACTGGTACTGCTTGTAGAATGCAGTGGCTAAGTCTTCCCAGGTACGGATGTTGGCTCCATTCAGTTGATAGAACCAGTCCAGCTGAGTCCCTGAAAGACTTTCCTCGAAAAAGTGGATCCATAAGTTCCTGTCGGCCGTGTAGGGCTGGATCCTCCTCATGTATGACCTGAGATGCAGCTTTGGACAGGATGCCCCGTCGTACTTTGCAAAGGCAGGTGCCTTGAATTTGTGCGGGATCACTACCCCAGAAGACAGACCTAGATCCTCGAAGTCCAGGCCAGGCACTTTTTGTATCTCCATAGCACTTAGCCGGTCTTCTAACTGTTTGTACCTATCCTCAGCCGAAGGGTACTGTTCGTCGTTGAAATCTGTCTCATTGTCGGAGACCACTGGACTGGGAACCCTTTCCTCTTGATGACTGCCTTTCCCCACAGATGGAGTTGTCCTCTCAGCTTCATCCTGCAGGGTGTTCCCAGATCTGCGTCTAGGGCTGAACAAAACAGTCCTCTTCTTCTTCTTTTCCTTCTTCAAGAGCAGAGCCTTCAGATCTTGTTGCCCCTGGGTCAAATTCATGATCAGCCCTTGGAACTGGGCGTTCTGAGCCTGGAGGGCCTTGATAGTGTGCTCGGTTGAGGATTCAGGATTCATGACGAGACTGCTGCAATAAACAGCGAAGAAGGTAAGCAACCTGCAGAGAAAGGGTACCTGTTATGCAATGATATGTATGATATGCATGCAATGATTTCAAGGACCTCGAGGGGTAAACAAATTGTTAGAGTTGGAAACTGGCAACTTGATTGAAGGTACTTCATGTTGTTGAGAGTCCTTCTTCAAGGGTCAAAGGCTCACCATATCCAGTGGGTCATAGCCCCTGACAACCTTGTCTAGAGGAAAATAAATCCCCTTTGCCCCTTGCTGGACAGTTGGTTCATCATGACCTGCATCACAAGCCCTTGAGATCCTTGAAATGGGTTAGGTTGTATGCAATGGTATGATGTTATGATATGCATGGGGTAATGTGAGTAACCCTGTTATGAGTCCTGATTAAGGACTGCAAGCCAAAACCTGCAAGAAACTCAAGTAAAACCTGTTATGAGTCCTAATTAAGGACTATAAATGAAACCTACAAGAAACTTAGCAAACCCTGTTATGAGTCCTAATTAAGGACTACAAACTAAAACCTGCAAGAAACAAGTGTCAGGTAACAAGCATGCAGATAGTCAAGTACGAAGGCATACAAGTCACACAAAAGAGCCCTTAGAGTTTAGGCCAGCATGAAGTTTAGGTATTACCCTCTTGGAGTTGGTGGGCTCAACCTGTCCTATCAGAAGTAACCGGGTTCTAAGGGTCCCAATATCACGGGATTGCTTTCATTGTTCATCGTTTCGATTTAGCCACTGAACTGGCGACCGAAATATTCCAGGAAAGCAATCCTCAATTGAGTGTAGTATCGAGTATCAACCAACCTCGGACTGCACCAAAGTCAGTTATCTCACTACCCTAAAGAGGCCAAGATAGTTCAATTAAGGTTCCTAAGGTTTGTTGATGCTTCACGACACCACGCGGAGGCCCCGTACTCTCCTTGACTGAACTCAAGGGTTACCGGTACACACCAAAGTGCCACATCAATGTAGCAGACTGTTTCAACCATGTCGGTATACCCCGCACAGTTCCCTCACAGCCTTGTTGCTACTTTCTAAGAAGGTATCCCCCAGATCCGGGTTAGGATCTATAGAACTCCCAAGCAACCCACAATAATAAAGCAAGCAAAGAAGACAATTGAAAACACAGTGATCTTAATCCTAAGGTACACCTCACTTTAAGTTAAGTCCCCAGCAGAGTCGCCAGTTCTGTGATCGGTGGATCTGGAACTGACTGTTTAATGCTGGTTCGCGAAATGTCGCGGAAGCAAGAGTCGCCACCGTCTTTTATTTTCTCCAAATGGAAAGGACAAAAGCATAGAAAAATTCCTTATAGAGATTGCTCTCGGTTCGGGAGGTAGATTAGAAAGGGAAGGTGTTAGCACCTTTTCTATCCATGGTTATCCATGGGCTCTTAGATACTTGCTCACTTGTGTTTTCAAAAATGGTTTGTTTGCTTTTCAACTGTGGGTTTTAAAAAGTTTCTTTGAAAATTTCAGTTCGACTCTTGTATCGGTCCTCAAGAGTGTTTGAAAAATTGCTTTCGAAAGCTTTTTGAAAATGTGTTGGTGTGAAAAGTATTTTTGATTTGTTTTGTTTTGAATTAGAGCAAGTATCCACGAGTCGTCTACCTACCCTAAGGAATTCGTCTGTGTAAATGTCCTTTAAAGTAGTGCCATCCCACCATTGAGAGGTAGGTAGCACCACCGTTGGAGGTGTTCGGGTCAATTCGAGGTTCGGGACATGGTGATCACCAGAGCAATGGGAAGACACCTTAGAAGCTACCCTCATGCCAGGTTCCCGAATCATGAGGACTTACTAAGACATCCTCTACTCGACGATCACCTTTCGAGGCAAGGCAACAATGAGGCGTACCCTAGGGGTGGTGTGTGACTTGTGTGTCGTTTTCAGATATTTTTGTCTTTTGTCATGTCATTGGTGATCTAGCGTTTGTTTTTATTTTTGTCCATACATTCTTTCATGCCTTGATTAACAGTTAAAAGATTACGGAAAGTAAAAGATTCTAAGCTATTACAAAAGGCGCGGGTCCACATCGCCAAAATTTCTTGAACCCGATTTGACAGAAAATAAAGAAGTAAAGTGCGAGAAATATAAATTTACACGGCTTTGGGAGAGTTACATAAATATTATAAGAAGGAAATAAATAAAATGCGCGAATAGGAATTAAAATTGAAAATGAGGGCGTTGGACCCTTTTGAAATTAAATTGAATTAAAAATTAATTAAGTATTCAATAAAAGAAAAGAAATGTTTTTGTTTTGTTTTTGTATTTAATGAAAATAAAGAAAAGGATTAAAATTATAGTTTAACGAAACCTTAATTCTAAATTATTTTTAATTATTAAGAAAATATTAAGGTTTAACCTAATTTATTAAATAATTAATGTACATGTTTATTTACAAAATATTTAGTAATTAATAATGATAATAATGATGAGAAAATTATTTATTTAAAAAAAATGATGAAAAGTTAAAAAAACCTAATTTCTATATATTTTAATTTATTAAGAAAAATATTAAAATTTTGAAACCTAAATTAACTAAGTTAATTATTAAAGTTTATTTACAAAAAAATATGGTGAAATTAATATTAATAACAATAAACATTTTTAGTTTCTGATTTTTTATTATGAAAATTATTTTAGGAAATTAAAGAAAACAATTAAAAACAATTAAAAGAATGAAAAGGAAAATCAAATAAAAAAATAAAAATGATGCAAACCATGGGGGGTGTCTGACCCTTTTTGGAGGTGAATTGGAGTGGTTTGGCCATGTATTAGTGTCATGCATAAGTTGTTCTACTTTGGCCATTTGGCTTTTGGCTTTTGGCCATTTGTGTTTTGGCCTCAACGTTCCTTAACCTTCTCAAGATGTCTGCCTCGCCACGTATTGGGGTCATGTGTAAAATGTTCTGTTTTGGCCATTTGGCTTTTGGCTTTTGGCCATTTGGCTTTTGGCCTCAACGTTCCTTAATGAACCTGCACGGGATCCTGTCTAAATCTGCAGTGTTGAACTTCATGAACACATTAAATAAAATCATAAAAATTCAAATAAAACCAACATATGAAGAAATTTAATGTTTATGCACAATATGGCATGTATGAATGATTATACTCTTTTGATCATGGAGATCAAATCAATCTTACCCTTACTAGAAGATTAGTGACCTGAATGCTTTTATGCCTTATTGGAAAATTAGGATCATGGAGATCAAGCCAGCCTTATCCTTACTGAAGAAGTAATAAGATGTTGGTTTGTAACTGAGATGGCTTTGTAATAAGGATTTCAAGGTTTTAGGGTTCTTGAAAGAATTTGATATTCTAACAGTATTGTGACAAGGTTTTTTCTCTCTTTTCCTCCTTCCTTTTTTTTCTCTTTTCTTTTCCTCCTCTCCGGTTTGTGTGAAAAGAAGGTGATTATATAATGAAAATTAGGGTAAAGCAAATGGGCTTTGAATGTGCAATTGGGCCTCCAATATTCACTTGAATTCGTCACTTTCCAGGCTAAATCGCAGGGACTTAAGTGCATTTTTTGAAGTTGAAATGTGAAAACAAAATGTAGCCGACATCGAGAACTAACTTCTGTCCGAAAATAGACTCAATCGGATAAACGGTGAATTAGTTATGAATTTTTGAAGTTTCAGCTCAGACAAACTTATTTTGGGCTTCAGTGTCGACTCTGACACGTTCTTCAATAAAAAACTGGTATTGATCGGTGCATAATTTGGTCTCGACTTTTGAAGCAAAGTTGTAGATCTATGAGTCAGTAACCTTGTGTAAAAATATGAGTCCAATCCGATAAAAATTGACCGAGTTATGAATTTTCGAAGTTTCGGCCCAGATGAAATAATATTCAGCATTCAGGATTTTCAGCGTGTCACGCACTCTGAGCAAAAAACAAAGGCCTTTTGAATACCGTTTGAACTCAATACCTTCTGTGAAAATGTAGTCAACTCAATTTGTGAAATTTTGGCGTCAGAACCAGCTCGATACGATGAAAATCGACCAAGTTATGATTTTTTGAACATGACGCAAATAAACTTCTGTCATAAATTTTCTGCATGAAAATACTTGATAAATCCACATTTTTGAAGACCTTCTGATCGAAATTGGCTTCCATCCGTGAGAGATGAAAACGTAGATAATGTCAAGACGGAATTTTGGCCACCGGAACGGGTTCAAAACGAGTCACGATCTTCAAGTTATGAATTTTTTAGCGCGTAAAAACTGCACTTTCAGCACACTTTTTCACTATATTTCTTCAAGAAAACTCACACATTCGGATACCTTCTTTAAAGAATTGACTCTTGAGCCGAACCTGAATTTGAGAATATGTTATCAGAGATATCTTGGCGAAAGAACACCTGAATATAACGCGCCGGGTTGGACTTGTGAATTTTCTTGAAATGTTTTGAGAAATATGAGAGGGCAAATTTTGGGGTACAACAAATGCCAATACTAAGTGCAAGGAGGAGCTTCTCTCGACTGTTGCAGACACCGAGAGTCAAGCTGAAATCACAAAAGGCCTAGAATTTGCTGAGAAAGCTCAAGCCTTCGACGACCAAATTGCCAAGCTTGCCCAGGCGAACGCCTTGTGCAACAAAAGATTGGAGTTGCAGCAGGCTAAATACCTTCGACTCAAGGATTCCATCCCCTTCTGATTGACTCAGCCCTTTAACCATATATTGTAATATGTATTTGACAATATTGCCATTTTGGCTAATTTATAAAATTTTCCATTTTGGCTTATTTATGGTTAATTTAGTCATTACTTGCTATTTATTTTGATCTCTTGGAGTATAGGTTTAGACTTTTTCAAATATTTACCATTTATTCTCAAGAGCCTTTTATCTTCACCCAACTCTTCGACTTCATAAGCCCCACCAGAAAAAGTCTGGATAGTTCTAAATGGTCCTTCCCATTTGGGTGACCATTTTCCCATGCTTCGATCCCTTCGATCCATGGGAAGAATCACCTTCCAAACTAATTCTCCAGGCGAGAATGCCTTAGGTTTCACTTTTTTATTGTAAGAGTCTTCCACTCTTTTCTTCTGAAGCCTTAGTAAGTCGAGAGCACGCATTCTTTCTTCGTCTAAATCTACTAGTTCGTCTAACATCATATCCCAATAAACTTCAGAGGGGATATCATGGTGTCTCTGAACCCTTGCAGATTGAAGACAAATTTCTGCTGGCAACACTGCGTCATGACCAAAAGTTAGCCTATATGGTGTTGTACCTATGGCTTCTTTTGGGGACGTTCGACAGGCCCACAAGATCTGGTCTAACGTCTTATGCCAATTTTTTGGCTTCTTCCCAACATGCTTTTTTATCAAGCCAATCACTACTTTGTTCGCTGCTTCGACCTGACCGTTTGCCTGTGCATAATAAGGCGTTGATGTTAGGAGTTTAAAGCATGTTTCTTGAGCGAATTCCTGCATCTTTCGACCAGTAAAAACTGATCCTTGATCAGTAGTTATAGTCTCAGGGATTCCATATCTAAAGATAATGTTCTTTTGAATAAATTCAATGACATTCTCTTGGGCCACATTGACTAAAGGAATAGCTTCGATCCACTTAGTAAAATAATCAATGCCTACCAATATATACTTCTGGCTCTTTGATGATGCTGGTCGAATCTCTCCAATAAGGTCCAACACCCATCCTCTAAAGGGCCAAGGTTTCACTATCGAGTGAAGTTCGCTTGCTGGTACATGTTGGATGCCTGTATGGACTTGACATTCTTGATAACCCTTGGCGAACTCGACACAATCTTTCAACATGGTGGGCCAGTATAGTCCTTGTCGAAACAACAACCATTTCATCTTATGGCCTACTTGGTGAGCCCCACATGCTCCAGCGTGCGTAGTCGAAAGGGCTATGTATGCTTCAGTTTCACTTAAGCATTTTAGCAATACCCCTTCATGCGTCTTTTTAAATAACTCATTACCCATGAGTACGTAACTCAACGCCCTATACTTTGTTTTTCGTTCTGTCGAAGCTACTGGATTTTGAAGATAATCCACAATGGGTTTCCTCCAATCTTGCTCTGAAAAATTGTCTATGAACGAAATTTCGAAGTTACTTCGATCAGCATACCCTAGTCTTGTCGACTCCAAGTCTGTTGGTGACAAACAAGTTTCTTTTATCTTTTTTCGAACTTCGATTGCTCTTTGTAATCTCGTTTTTGAAATTTTGTACCCAGATGCAATTTGTGCCAAATCGTTGGCTATTTGATTTTCCAATCTGGGTATGTGTCGAATGTTGACCATTTCAAATTTTTTCAATAAACGATTTGCTATCACAAAGTACATAATGAGATTTTCTCTTATGCATTTATATTCTTTTGTGACTTGCTTAATGACTAACTCTGAATCTCCCATTATTTCGACTCGAGTTGCCCCCAATTCCAACAATATCTCAAGGCCGATAATTAGAGCTTCATACTCAGCCTCATTGTTCGAACAAGAACCTGATATCTTGTACTTGAATGTTGTTGGAATTTTTTCTGGAGAAATAATCAAGACTCCTACTCCTGCTCCCTCTTCATGGCTGGAACCATAGAAGTAGAATTTCCAAGGTTCTATCTCCACATAATTAATACTCTCAACTTGAATTGAGTGGTCGACTATAAAGTCTGCAACCACTTGTCCTTTTACTGCCTTAAGAGGCATAAAGGTCAAGGAGTATTCAGTTAATGCTAATGCCCACTTGCCAATTCGACTGTGCAAGATGGGTTTCGACAACATGTACTTGAAAACATCAAAATGAGACGAAACATACACATTAACTGGTTTTATATATTGCTTGAGCTTTGTACAAGAGAAATACAGACATAGACACAATTTTTCAACTTCGCTATATCTAGTTTATGCATCGTTCAAAACTCTACTAAGATAGTAAATGGGTCTTTCGACTCCATTTTCATCTTCTTGGGCTAACATGCTTCCCAAAGTTTTGTCAGATGCAGCTATGTACAATCTCATACTCCTGTTGCTACAAGGAGGCACCAAAATAGGTGGATTTGTGAGGTACCCTTTGATTTTGTCGAAGGCTTCTTGTTGCTCCTGCCCCCATTTGAATCCCTCTTTGTTCAATCGAAGTAAGGGTGAAAAGGCTTGAGCTTTCCCACTTAGGTTAGATATGAATCTCCTTAAGAAATTTATCTTGCCTAACAGAGATTGCAGTTCCTTTTTGTTCGATGGCGCTTTCGCTTCCAAAATTGCCTTCGTCTTGTTCTGGTTGATTTCAATTCCTTTCTTGTGGACAACGAAGCCCAAGAAATCCCCAGCTTTCACACAGAATGCGCACTTCAAAGGGTTCATCTTCAGACCATGTTCTCTCATTCTTTCGAATGATTGTCGAAGGTGGTCTATGTGGTTCTTCCTGGAAACAGATTTTATAACAATGTCATCAATATATACTTGCATAAAAGTGTTAATAAAATCATGGAAGATAGAATTCATTGCCCGCTGGTATGTTGCCCCAGTGTTCTTTAGGCCAAAAGGCATCACTACCCATTCGTAAGTGCCTAAAGCCCCAGGGCATCGAAAAGCTGTTTTCGACACATCCTCTTCAGCAATGAATATTTGATTATATCCTGAATAACCATCGAGCATACTCAGGTACTTATAGCCAGCGGCAGAATCGACTAGCATTTCCGCCACAGGCATAGGATATTCATCTTTGGGTGTAGCAGCATTCAAATCTCTGAAATCTATGCACACCCTCAATGTACCATTTTTCTTAATTATTGGCACAATATTTGCAATCCATTCGACGTACCTTGTAACGCGTATGAATTTGCACTTCAGCAGTCTTTCGACTTCCGTTTTGATCTTCGACAGTATTTCTGGAGCGAAGCGTCTTGGACTTTGCTTGATTGGCTTCTTCCCAGGTTTGATTGGCAACTGAAGTTCTACCAATCCTCTGTCGAGACCAGGCATTTCGTCGTAATCCCATGCAAAACAGTCCTTGAACTCTTTCAACAAACGGATTACTTCCAACCTGAGATCTGGGTCAATTTTTGCGCTAATGTAAGTTGGATTTTTCTCTGACCCTTTGCCCAAGTTGATTTCTTCTAAAGGATCCTGCGCTAACATTTTGATGTTATTCGCCAAGGGGTCCTTTTCGAATCCTAAAGGCTCATCGTCGTAGATGGCGTCGAGCCTCTGTTCCTGCATCCCTTCTGGCATGATATCAGGAGGTTTTGGATCGAAGTCCTTTCCAGGACCTGCCGAAGATAACTGTTGATCATTGGCCTGTGTGGCCATATATTTTACTTCGGCTTCGAGAGCCGTTATCATCTTTGTTTCGGCTACGTAAGCCGAAATTCACTGCAATGATTGTGACTCAGTCATTATCACTGAATTCACTTCCCCAACCAGTTGGTTGGATATCAGTTAACCCACTAAAGTCAATGTGGGACAAGTCTTCTCTGTCCCATTGAAAACCATGCTCAGGGTGCAGGTATAGGGAACAAAAAGTATTTGGCGTTGGCGCCAAGTCGAAGTCAGGTGTTGGGCATGGCCCAATGTGAGCCAGGTTCTTGTCGAAGTCTGCCAGCCCTAGGTGATTTACTTCGCCCAGGTAATAGCTTTGGTCCGCTTCTATGTTTTCGACCATTCCATCAGGATGCCATAGCAGCAACCTCTGGTGCATTGATGATGGTACAACTCCAACACCATGAATCCATTCACGGCCCAACAAAAGATTATAGTTAGGTTTGGCCGATATGACCATAAACATAGTTGGTCGAAGGATAGATCCCACCTTGATATCCAGTTGGATCACACCCATAGTGGTCCCTATGCCGCCTTCATATTTCGACAGGACCATGTTGTGAGGCTTGATATTCTCATCACTTTTGCCTATTTTCCTTAGCATAAAGTGAGGGATTATGTTGATGGTTTCCCCACAATCCACCAAGATTTTATTTACTGTGGTTTCTTCGAGTTTAGCCCTTATAAATAAAGGCTTGAGGTGATTTTTCATCGCCTCTGTAGGTGGCTCGAAGAACCCATTCTGCTCTTCAGTAGCGCCATTATCCATGACGAAATAGCACACTGGCCTATGCTTAGCCATTTCTTGCTCTACTTCCCAATCGCTTGTTTCGACCTCCACCTGGCGGTTGAACTCCCTAGGCAGAACTGAGACTATGTTCACCATAATATCTAAGGTGTCATCCGACTCAGAACCATCTTCGTTATCAACTTCACCTTGGTTAGGCCAAACTAGCCTATTGGTTACTGGTTCTCTTTCCAGAGGTTTCCTTTGCTTTCTTTGAGGAACATTTGAACTGGTTTCTTCCTTTGGTTCATTAGCAGCTTCCCTCTCAGCTTTTCGTCGCCTCTGGTATCTCCTCCATTGAGATCGAGACATGGGATTTTTCCCTTTGTAGTTGCTTGATACCTGTGTCACTTTAGGGGTAGCAACCTGAGGCTATTTCTTATGTGTTAAAGACGAACCTCTTGGCACTTCGAAGGAGTGCCATCTTTCCTCGCTTGGCCTCTTTCGACCAGATGTTTTGTACCATGTATCTACTGGCACATTAGTTGGAGGCCTGAAAGTCAGTGGCCTCTTTTCTTGGTTTGAACCTCTTTGGGAGGCTCTTCTGGGATCATGTCGAAGATCAACACTTTCCCTTTTTCTATTTGCTGCTCTCACACCTTGAATATGTTCAGCAGCTTTTTTGTCGAAGATTGAACTGCATCGAGGACACAACATCACTTCTGACTTCTTTTTCTGGCATCTTTGCAGGAAATCTGCCAGATTTTCATTTTCCCGAGGGAAAGCAGTTTTGTTGGCTTGTTCTTGCCTCATGGCCTCCTCTGATGCTTTTGGTTCAGATACTTCGACCATGTTGACATTCATGGTATCCTTGTTGGCAAGAGTCAACTGCTTCATTTGAATCTCCAAGTCCTCTGTCTGGCCTTGAACTGCAGCCAAGTGAGGATTGAGTTTTGCTCCAGATTTTTGGGCTCCAACTGTCTCCAGCTTTGGGCTTTCGACGGCCTTTTGAACCGCTTCAATTGTCTTTCTGGATAGATTCCCAGAAAAACTGCCAAAGATTGGCATGTTGACATGGTCCTTTGAGACTTCGACCATTGTGATTCCTGGCCTCTTCGACTGGCTTTTGGATGCCTCGATCACGTTCACCTCTGAAGGTTCAGCATAATGGGCTTCAGCCTGCAACGGGTTAGAGTCCACAGTCATGGGGGTCTTGTCAGCAAACTTCAACCTCCCTTCTTCGATAGCGTCTTGCACAAGATTCCTGAAAAGAAAACATTGAGACGTTTTATGGCCCAGAAAATTATGATATTTACAAAATCCTCTCTTCTTTCTTTGATCAAGAGGAGGCACTTTTACCCCTGGGGGTACTATCATTTGGCCATCTTTTACAAGCAAGTCAAAGATTTCATCACACTTTGTAATATCAAAACTATAAGTCTTTTTGGGGAACCTATCATTGGTCCTTTCTGGACCAGTGGGATTTTTTCCACTTGAGGGGACTAACAGTTTGCAAGAATATGGTGGTCCTTGTTTTAGTTCCGCTAAATCGACTTCGCCTTCTTCGACAGTTATAGTTTCGTCGAAGGTTTCTGGATCTTCGTCATCCATCTCAACATACGCTATCCTCTCTCTTTTATGAGTTTTCGTTGCCTTGGCTTTTTCAGCTTTAAGGCGTTCTACCTGTCGAACTCTATCGGCCAATTGGGCCATGTCTCTCAGGTATTGAGTGTCTAACTTCTTCCTAATGGAATAATCTAAACCGCCTGCGGCTATTTTGACTAACTCATGTTCTGGCACTTGTGTAAAGCATCTTGCTTTGAGCAACCTAAACCTATTTAGATATTCGTCTATAGGTTCAGTGAAACGTCTCTTTACACTGGCAAATTCTTTCAGGCTTATCTTGGTTTGTCCCATGTAGAATTGCTCATGGAACAATCTCTCCAACTGAGTCCAATGATGGATCGAATTGAGGGGGAGAGTTGTAAACCAAGTAAAAGCGTTCTTTGTTAAAGAACTTGGGAAGTACTTAATCCTCAGGTTTTCGTTGTTTGAAATATCTCCTGCTTCGATTAAGTATCTCGCCACATGTTCGACAGTAGATTCTGTCGTGTCCCCAGAGAATTTAGTGAACTTAGGATCTTTACATCTAGGAGGTAAGTCTGTTTGTAACACGTATTCTGACAGTGGGGATTTGAAGTTGGGCCTACGAAAGCCCATGTTCATCCCATTTTGCGTCATGATTCTTTCGATCATGGTTGCCAGATTATTTTCCAAACCCATGTTTTGGTATTGGATATGTTGAACTACTTCGTCAGCATTTTGGTTTCTGTTAACTAGCCTTACCTCTGGGGTTATAACCCTAGGTTCTTCGACAGGCTTCTCCAATCGTGCCCTAAGGTTTTCTTCGACAGGCTGCTGGCCTTGGTTGATAGTGGTTTCTTCCTCTAGGAGTATACCTTGGTTTCCCCTCATTTGCGCCCTTTGGGGATGTCGAATAGGTTGGGGTACTCCAAAGAAATCAGCCAAACGCGTCATTTGCGCTGTCATCTGCTGATTCGATTGGGTGGTGTTTTGTATTAGAGGGTTCAGCACTGTACTTAAAGTTTGTGCCAACATTTGAACCATATCATGGTTGCTTTCGTCCATTTGTTGCCTCAAGACTGCTGTCGAGGCATTTGTAAGGCCATGTGCTACTTGGGACGTTCCTCCTAAGAGTTGGGTCCTGTTTCTGTTTTCCATACCTACTCCAGAACCTTGGAGTGGCGAAGAGGCACTCACTAAAGGGTCTGAAAAAGTGGACGCAGCGTTCGTCAGGCTAGCCAAGTCAGAAGTTGGCATGCCATAGAGTGATTCTCGATTTTGACCGCCTGTCATAAATCCTGGGGGAACGTAAGGCCTTGTGCCTAGATTTCCCCTTGGTGGGGGAGTTCCCAAAGGCACTCTGGGGCCTGTGAATGGAGGTAATGGCCCCGTTGTTGTGACCGTTATTGCTGGTGTTGAACCAGCGGTTATCGCTTCACTTACAGTTGGGATAACCGTTGTTCCCACGTTCGTTTGTGGGATTTCGTTATTGTTTGGCGGATTCGCCATCTCTTCTCTTCTTCCGGCAGTATTGGTATTGTTAGTGTATATTCTACCACTTCTCAATAACATGCAATACTTCTCGAAAAAGATGATATTTTGTGTAAAAAAGTTAAACTTCAAAATCAACACACAGTCCCACCAGGTGTGCCAATTTGTTTACCGTGGTTATTGGTAAACAACCGCTGATCTTCCAAAAGGTTACTTATTTGGTTACTCGCAGGATCGATCAGATTGATCCTAAGACATGGTTGATTTTGGGGTTTTGACTAAGTTTGATAATGGTTAAATGACAAGAAAATAAAGAAGCTTTATGTAAATTGCATGAAGAAAAGAACTTGATAAAATAAAGGAAGGCTTGAAATAAAGTGCTTCTGGAAAAGTAAAGGAGAAAGCAAGTAAAGTTTCTGGAAAATAAATGACTTTGATTAATAAAGTGGTGTTTCACACATACATTCTCAACAATTCTTTCTCACACGCTGGGTACTCGAATCTATATGAGTGACTTGTATATAATTGTGAACACACGCGAAAAACTGCGTGAACTACTAATATTTATACTAAATACATCCCAAGTAACCGTCGGGCAGTTACACTGCTTCGAGATGACTCCACTTGGCACGTTCACAGCGTTCAACGCTCCAGAACTTTGCACGTTGCACTTGGTAACCGCTGGGAACCGTTTTCCCTCCAAACGTTTGAATCTCAAACTGTTCCACTCTGAACAATCGAACACCTTCATCGAGAAGCATCTTTGACGAGAAACGCCTTCGACGTCGAAGGAAACCAAATTCTCCCTTGGAAGAAATTCTCTAAGTACATTGCCATCCTCTGACGAACACTTCGACAGAACCAGCTGGTCGAAACCATCCTTTAGCTTTAATGGCTGATATTAATAAAAACAAGGGTGTCGAATTTAGGAGCCAACACCTGGTCTATCAAAAATTTGGCTAGAAAACCTTCGACCTCGCTTCGTGTTTCCCAATTGGATACTACATCAGCCCGTTTCAGATGCAGAGCTGAGGCAATGTCTTCTGGTCTAGGAACCTCTTCCATACCTATGAAGGGTACTTGTTCAAGGATGGATATGCCCAAGGTGAGAGAACTGATCCAAGGTGGGAACCAGCTGGTAATCTGGAAAGGTGAAGCAATGATGCACAGGATCGAAGAACTGGAAAAGTACACTCATCATCTGCTCATCAAGATTTGAAGTAACCAGGCTAAGACGCTGACCATGTCTCTTAATGAACATAGAAGTCTCAGAAACTCTTGAGGCTAACTCTTTAAGTTGAGCAGGTATTTGCACAAAGTTAACTCGGATGGTATTTCTGCGCATGGAAGCCATGATCTGCAAAACAGAAACAAAGATAAATTCCCTTGGTCTTTGAAATGGTTAGAATAATGAAGTATGAATGCCATGTTATGATTAATGATGTCATGATAAAAAAACAATAGGTATAGCAGATAACAGCATGGCAAAGACAAACAAGTCACACAAAGCCCTTAAGTTTAAGGCTTGCATGAGGCCAAAGGTATTACCCTCTTGAAGTTTAGTTGGTTTCAACCTGTCCTAGCAAAAGTAACCGGGTTCTAGAGGTTCTCAATATCACTGACCATCCTCCATTGGTCATGGTTTCAGCTCACGCAATCTTTTCTTGCGGCCGAAACTATCTCGAGAGTATGGTCTCAATGAGTGTAGCATCGAGTATCAACCGGTTCTCAGCTTTACACTGAGGTCGGCTATCTCACTACTTTCTAATGGCCAAGTTGGTCGATTAAAGGTTCTAAGGTCAGTTGATGCTTAACGACACCATGCAGCGGCCCCGTATTTCTCCTCGTTTCTCCACAAGGGATACCGGTACCAACCAATGTGCCACATCAACGTAGCTACTGCTTCAACCGTATCAGTCTACGTTGTACAGTTCCGTCACAGTTTATTGCTACTTACCTAAAAGGTGTCCCCAGATCTGGGTTAGGATCTATAGTAACTCCCAAACAAAACCCTTAAAAGTAAAGCAAGCAAAACAATCAAGAGAAGCAATTATGATGAACTAGATCCTAAGGTATACCCCACTTATTATATCCCCAGTAGAGTCTCCAGTTCTGTGATACGGTGGCAGAACCGACTATTTTGAAAATGATGGTTTGCGTTTTGCGTTTTTTGTTCGCAAAATGTCGCGGTAAGCAAGAGTCGCCACCAACTTTTATTTCATCCAACCGGAAAGGAAAAAAGTACAGAAAAAAAATCATTTTTTGAGATATTTTGAGTACGGGGGGTAGATTATAGAAAGGAAAGGTGTTAGCACCCTTTCTATCCATGGTTTTCCATGGGCTCTTAGGTACTTGCTCATCTTTTTTGTAAATTTCTTGTGTATGTGCTTTGTTTTGAAAAAGTTTTGACTTTGTGATAACCTTTGTATCAGTCCTCAAAGGTGTGACGAAGTTGTTTTGAAATTTTTTTTGAAAAGTGTAAGTGTGAAAATTTGATTTGAGCAAGTACCTACTAGCATCTACCTACTCGAAAAAGGATCGTTTCTATTCTCGTTTCCTTTAGACAATGTTATCCTACTATTGAGAAATAGGTAGCACCATCATTGGAGTTGTAAGGGTCAATTCGAAAGGGACGTACGATCACTAAAGAAATATTAGGACGTCTTAGTAATAACCCTAAAGTCTTAAGATCATATTCGAGGCAACATTTCCGAGGCAACATTTCCGAACGGGACATTTGATCTTTGTTAGACAGGAGGGCAACCACTAAGACACCCTATACTTAATGATCGTTTACCGAAGGCAACCGAAGTGAGAGTATACCCTAAGAATGCACATGTGCGAGTGATTTGATTTCACTTATTATCTTTGCATATTAGGGTTTTCTAGCCGTTTTAAATTATCATGCAATCTTATCATACAATCCTATCAACATACATCTAAACAGTTAATATTTGCGAGAATTAAAATGCGAGAAAATAAACCTACGCTATTACAAGGCTTCGGGGTAGGGATTAATTACATAGCCAAAAAACCCGTAAAAGACGATAAATAAAGAAAGACCTAGATTAAACTATTACATACCGTGGACAGTTACATCAATATTGCAAAAAATAATAAACACGCGCGAGGAATCATATACGAGACAAATAGGGTTTTGACCCTCGGCTATATTTATTTGTAATTTAAAGGGAAAATCATTTTTGTCGTTTTTGTTATTTTGAGAAAATAAAGCTCAATTGAAATAAAAAAAAACCTAATTACTAATTAATTTTAATTAAGAAAAATAATTAAATTAACCTATTTTTTGTATTTTTTATTTTGAGAAATAAATAAATATTAAATCAAGAGTCTAACCCTAATTTTTTCTAATTGGTTTTACTTATATAAAAAAGGTTAGAATTTCCATAAATTAAATTAAACTAAAATTAAATTAGATTTGATAAAAAAAACCTAATTCTAATTTTTTGTAAACTCTTGATTTTATGATTTTGTGAAGAAAAGATTAATTTTGTTAAAAATAATTAAGAGAATTAATTTAAATAAAAGAAATAAATAGAGAAAAGAAAAAAGAATGGGCCTGATTGTTTAGCAAAGGGGGTGTGAATCTGATTTGTGGTAAGGCCCATTTATCATCAAGTCTAGTCAGCGTGGGATCTGATGGAGGCGTTGACTTGAGGAGCATGGTGAACCTTCATTGTATGCACATTAGATCTGGCCAGGAGTACATCAGATGGATGATGTTGAGAGTGTATGGAATACGCTTGAGAATGTGAAGCACTGGATTGACCTAAAATTGTTGAGAAAATAAAATGCACACGCCTAGGATCGAACCCCGGACGTGTGTATCAAAGGCTAACATCCTCACCATCTGCGCTAACATGTTAATTGTGATAATAACGAAATAAATGGAATATAATGCAAACAACGTGCCACGCCTGCAAAACGTGCGGAAATTCAAACGAGCCATTCACACACTGCCACACCATTGTCTTCTTCATTGATTCCGTCGTTTTAGGTAAAATGACTTTTACCTACGGACATCAAGCGTAGGTATAGCCCATGTCCATTACAAAATCTTGTACGTGCATGATAAATGAAACCTAATGGTACCAATCAACTCGTTTCAACCTCACGAGCATCATGGTACCATTATCAATGCCCAATTTTTCCTGTATAAGAAACCCCTAAAAACAAAGAACAAACCCTAGCCATTGCAGTTTTACGCACAGTCAATAAAAATGCAGTTGTATATAGGGATTAGCTTGCAAACTCAATAAGGAAGAAGAATATGTAATCACAACGTGAAAATGATGTATAAATCAATAAAAATGAAAACAAATTTCTAAGCTAACCGTGTGACTGCTACAATGCGTTTCTGGGCATGGGGAGGCTTGCTAATGATTGAAACAGGATCCTGAGACGTCCAGCAATTGATTGGTATGGTTAGAATGGCTTGATATGGCCTGCAACTTGAAATTTGGTCTGCACTTTTTCTTTGAAATTTTGCAATTGGTTTTTCCTCTTTCACGATTTCTCCACTTCTCCTTTTGGTCTGCCTTTGTTCACTATGTATAATAGAGTGCATTAGGGTTAAAGTTTGCATCAAATCCTTGCCATTTATGAAGATTGATCAATGATTTATTCCTTTCACCAAATCTTTCCAAAATAAGCCTTTTCAATCTTTTTATGTCCATATGAAGCCTTGCACAATTTGATCCTGTCTCCAGCTGTATAATGAATCTAATCATGCACAAAATCTCAAGGTTTTATTGATTTTTGATATTTTCATTATTTTATATTGATTTTATTTGATTTAAATGAAATAAAATCAAAATAAATAACAAAAATAAAATAATGACAAGTGGAAGGGCTCATGGGTCGTGGGTCACATTACAAACTCAGTACAAGCATAAAAAGTTGGGCCCATTTAGCAAAAAATGCAATTTTTGACACATTTGACTTTTGGCAATTCTGCAAAAAGGGTCAACTTGGCCAATGCATAACTCTCTCAATTTTGACCCTAGAGATGTATTTTTGGACTTCTTAGAAAGCTTAGGATGTCCTATAAGCAACCCTTTTTGTCTCATATCAATTGAGTCTTCCATGTTCATGTATGAAGCTTTGACCCAAAAGGTGTTTTTGTTGACTTTTCAAAATGACCTATAATGGCCAAATTCATATCTTCTTGTGAGTTCATATTTTGAACTTGGTAGATGAAGATGAATTGTAGGGAATTACATCATATTCAAAATGAGCTTTGGATGGGTCATTTTTGATAAAGTATGATAAAGTTATGAATGGTCAAAGATTAGTTGACTTTTCCTACAAAACCCTAATTTAGCAACTTTTGGGTTTTGATGAATTGTGAGCAATACTTGATGAATCATGATCAACCCTTGATAAAATGATGAATTATACTTCAAAATAAGGATGTTGACCAAAAATCTTGAAGTTTGACTGTATGTGGGCCACATTTGACTTTTGACCTAGCATAATCGATTTCTAGGCACTTGAGCAATTGACTGAGCAAACTTCCTCTACAAGGCTTGAAACTTGATATGGATGATCTTGAGAACATATTAGGACAATGGTGAGCATTTGGGATCCTTTTGACTCAAGCATATTGATTCAAAATGAAACCCTAATTTGGAGTAGACTGCCTTAGGAGAGAGTTTGTCTGGTCAACTCTTGAACTTCCTTGAGCAATTTGAGGACCTCACTTGACATGTATTGAGAAATATGAGAGTGTAAATTTTGGGGTACAACACCAGTATTTGCAAAGTAAGATGGAGTTTCTTGTCCAAAACTTCACCTAAAATCTTATGTGCGCAAGATACAGCCGCACATCGTTGATAAGAAGCCCTGGGTTCACTTTCATCCAAGAGAGCTTGAATGGAACACAACTAGAATGGTTCTACCAGTTGGGTGGTTCCCGTATTAATACCTGGGAAGACTTAGCTACCGCTTTCTACTATCAGTACCAGTATAACACTGACTTGGCGCCAACAAGGGTTCAGTTGCAAGATATGACAATGGGAAAGAATGAAGGATTTAAAGAATACGCATAAAAGTGGAGAGATCTCGCCAGTAGGGTTAAACCACCTTTGAGTGATAGGGAGCACATTGACATGTTTATGGGTACTTTATCTGGTCCATTCTTTAATCTATTGGTTGGTTTCTCTTCTTCTGGTTTCACCGAGCTAATCTTGATTGGTGAAAGAGTGGAAAGCAGCATTAAAAGTGGGAAGATCTCCATGGCATCTGCCTCCACTTCCAATCCTGTCAAGAAACCTTTTGCTGCAAAGAAGGAAATCAATGTTGTGTACGGGGCAAAGGCCCGTACCAAGAAGAATGGTCATCCATCTGTTAATGCTGTCTGAATCTCTAATCTAACTCCTGCTCAAAGACCATCTGCTAATCACCAACGGTTTGAAACTTTAAGAAGACAATTCATGAGGTTAGGCATGTCATTATCTCAATCCTTAAAACACTTGCTCAGTGATAATTTGGTGAAATTGCGCATCCTCCTGCCAACCCTGATACCTCTTCACCAAAGTATAATTCGAACGCTAAATGTGCTTACCACTTAAGTAGCCTCAGGCATGAGACTAACCAATGTTGGGCCTTGAAGAATAAAATCCAGGACTTGATCGATAACAAGACTATTAAATTAGATCCTCCTCCAACTCCGAATGTAATCACCTTATCTATGCCAAAGCATGATAAGGGTGTTAATGCTATTGAAGATACAATTTTTGTTGCCTCTGTTGAAGACTTGACTACTCCGCTGAATATCATCAAAAAGAATCCGTTGAAAGCTGGGATTTTCCATGGCTGTGTAAAAGATTGTGTTTTCTATACTAAACAACTCAATGGATGCGAAGGTTTGAAGGAAGGCATTCAACGCCTGATGGAAAGCCACAAGATGCTATTTGAGAAGACTCCGCTTGTCAAAAGTTTGACTGATAAATGTGAAGATATCTCCATTATCACCATCTCAAACAAACCTCTTAGGATCTCCTCCAAAGGTCCTATCAGGATTTCAAATGAACCAACGGTTTCTCCCTTAATAATCACCAATCCCGGACCAATTCCCTATTCTTCAAACAAGGCAGTGCCATGGAATTATGGTGCTAAGGTGTTTTACCATGGGATAAAACAAGACACTTGGATCAAAGAAGACAAAGTTGATGATGTTGGTAACATAGATGGCTCAAGTAAGGTAACTCGAACTGGGAGAATCTTTTCACCCAATACCTCACCACCAATTGATACAAAGACACATGTCCGCATCATTGCTGCTAAGCCAAGTATCGATACAAGAGGGAAAGAGAAGGTTGTTGAGCCTGTCGTGACATAAGTACCCACAAAGGACGTGGTTGATGGAGAACCCTCTGCTCGTGAGATGTTTGAGATCTTAAAGATAATAAAATGGAGCGACTTCAAGATTGTGGAACAGTTGGGGCAAACCCCTTCTAAGATTTCTATGTTTTCGTTGCTGCTCTGTTCCGATGCTCGTGCTCGGACATTAATCAAATTCCTGAAAAAGGCTCATGTCCCCCATGAGACCACAACGGACCAGTTTGAGAATTACGTGGCGAGCTTGACTGCTGATAATGGTTTGGGATTTCCAGATGCTGACCTAACACCGCTTGGGAAGAACTACAATAAAGCTCTACATGTTTCTGTCGAGTGCAAGGGGACCACCTTAGCACATGTTCTAGTCGAAACTGGTTCTTCTTTGAGCGTACTACCCAAGGGGAGTTAGACCGTCTAGACTGTGAAGGTTTAGTCTTGAAGCCAAGTGATATCATCGTGAGGGCCTTCGATGGATCAAAAAGGACATTTCATGGGGAAGTAGATCTTCCAATCAAGGTAGGCTCACAAATCTTCAACTCCACCTTCTACATCATGGATATCCATCATGCCTATTCTTGTCTGTTGGGTCACCCGTAGATCCATAAAGCTGGGGAAGTAACGTCAACTCTCCATCAAAAGCTTAAGTATCCTATCAAGGGAAGAATTGTCACTGTTTGTGGAGAGGAATAGTTTATGGTAAGCCACCTTAACTCTTTCAAGTACGTAGAAATGGATGGAGAATTCATTGAGACCCCGTGTCAAGCCTTTGAAGTTGTGCCACCAATGGTTGCTGCTACCAAATTCTCCTCTGATGAGTCCAAAGTTGTTAAGGTCGTACTGAAGATGGTTTCAGTCAAAGATGCTCGTGCTGCAATTAAAGAAAGAAGCTGTGATACTTGGGGGAAAATCCTCGATATCCCATTCAAAGCTGTTGTACCCCAAAATTTGCCCTCCCATATTTCTCAAAATATTCCAAGAAAAATTCACAAGTCCAACCCGGCGCGTCATATTCAGGTTTTCTTTCGCCAAGATATCTCTGATAACATATTCTCAAATTCAGGTTCGGCTCAAGAGATAATTCTTTAAAGAAGGTATCCGAATGTGCGAGTTTTCTTGAAGAAATATGGTGAAAAAGTGTGCTGAAAGTGCAGTTTTTACGCGCTAAAAAATTCATAACTTGAAGATCGTGACTCGTTTTGAACCCGTTCCGGTGGCCAAAATTCCATCTTGACATTATCTACGTTTTCATCTCTCACGGCTGGAAGCCAATTTCGATCAGAAGGTCTTCAAAAATGTGGATTTATCAAGTATTTTCGTGCAGAAAATTTGTGACAGAAGTTTATCTGCGTCATGTTCAAAAAATCATAACTTGGTCGATTTTCATCGTATCGAGCTGGTTCTAGTGCCAAAATTTCACAAATTGAGTTGGCTACATTTTCACAGAAGGTATTGAGTTCAAACGGTGTTCAAAAGGCCTTCATTTTTTGCTCAGAGTGCGTGACACGCTGAAAATCCTGAATGCTGAATAATATTTCATCTGGGCCGAAACTTCGAAAATTCATAACTCGGTCAATTTTTATCGGATTGGACTCATATTTTTACACAAGGTCCCTGACTTGTAGATCTACAACTTTGCTTCAAAAGTCGAGACCAAATTATGCACCGATCAATACCAGTTTTTTATTGAAGAACATGTCAGAGTCGACACTGGAGCCCAAAATAAGTTTGTCTGAGCTGAAACTTCAAAAATTCATAACTAATTCACCGTTTATCCGATTGAGTCGATTTTCGGACAGGAGTTAGTTCTCGATGTCGGCTACATTTTGTTTTCACATTTCAACTTCAAAAAATGCACTTAAGTCCCTGCGATTTAGCCTGGAAAGTGACGAATTCAAGTGAATATTGGAGGCCCAATTGCACATTCAAATCCCATTTTCTTTACCCTAATTTCCACTATATAATCACCTTCTTGTCACACAAACCGGGAGAGAAAAAAAGAAAAAAGAGAGAAGAAAAAAAGAGAGAAAAAACCTTGCCACAACACTGTTGGAATATCAAACTCTTTCAAGAACTCTAAAACCTTGAAATCCTTATTACAAATCCCTCTCTCACTACAAACAAAGCCATCTCAGTTACAAACCAACATCTTATTACTTCTTCAGTAAGGGTAAGGCTGGCTTGATCTCCATGATCCAAAGAGCATAAAAGCATTCATGTCACTACTTTTCCAGTAAGGATAAGGTTGATTTGATCTCCATGATCAAAAGAGTATAATCATTCATACATGCCATATTGTGCCTAAACATTAAATTTCTTCATATATTGGCTTTATTTGCATTTTATGATTTTATTTGATGTGTTTGTGAGATTCAACACTGCAGATTTAGACAGGATCCCAGTCAGGTTCATTAAGGAACGTTGAGGCCAAAAGCCAAATGGCCAAAAGCCAAAAGCCAAATGGCCAGACTAGAAAAACTTATGCATGACACCAATACATGGCGAGGCAGACATTAAGCCAGACATTAAGGGAACGTTGAAGCCAGAACACAAATGGCCAAAAGCCAAAAGCCAAAAGCCAAATGGCCAAAGTAGAACAACTTATGCATGAAACTCAATCCAATGGCCAAAGAATGCAGACCACGGTACTCAGGAGTCAATACTTCAAAAAATCTCCCCTTGGGCCAGACACCCCCTATGGTTTGCTCAATTTTTAATTTTTATTTGTTTTTCCTTTTTATTCTTTTAATTGTTTTTTAATTGTTTTCTTTTAATTCCATAAAATAATTTTCATAATAAATATAAAATACAAAAAAATCAAAAAATGTTTATTTTATTAATATTAATTTTACTATTATTATTTTTGTAAATAAACTTTAAACAATTAATTAGATTAATTTAGGTTTCAAAACTTTAATATTTTTCTTAATAAATTAAATATGTAGAAATTAGGGTTTTTAACTTTTTCATCATTTTTTTTAATAAATAATTTTCTCATCATTATTATTATTATTAACTACTAATTTATTTTGTAAATAAACATGTACATAAATTCTTTAGTAAATTAAGTTAAACTTTAACATTTTTCTCAAATAATTAAAAATAACTTAGAATTAGGGTTTCTTTTAATTTTAATTTTAATTTTCTTATTTCATAAATACAAAAAAAACCTAAAAAACACTTCTTTTATTTCAATAAATAATTAATTAATTTTTAATTTCAATTTAATTCCAAAAGGGTCCAACGCCCTCGCTTCCAATTTTAATTCCAATTCGCGCATTTTATTTCGTATAATATTAATGTAATTCTCCCAAAGCCGTGTAATTTTATATTTCTCGCATTTTAATTTCTTTATTTTATGTCAAATCGGGTCCTGGATTAAATTTGGCGATGTGGACCCGCGCCTTTGTAATAGTTTAGGAATTTTATCTTTCCGCACTTTTTAACTGTTAAATAAATGCATGCAAGAATGAATGACAAAAATAAAAACAAAACGTTAGATCACCAATAGCCTGACAAGACAAAATATCTGAAAACGACACACGAATCGCACACACCACCCCTAGGGTACGCCTCACTGTTGCCTTGCCTCGAAAGGTGATCGTCGAGTAGAGGATGTCTTAGTAAGTCCTCATGATCCGGGAACCTGGCATGAGGGTAGCTTCTAAGGTGTCTTCCCATTGCTCTGGTGATCACCATGTCCCGAACCTCGAATTGACCCGAACACCTCCAACGGTGGTGCTACCTACCTCTCAATGGTGGGATGGCACTACTTTAAAGGACATTTACACAGACGAATTCCTTAGGGTAGGTAGGTTCTCGTAGATACTTGCTCTAAATTCAAAACAAATCAAAAATACTTTTCACACCAACACATTTTCAAAAAGCTTTCGAAAGCATTTTTTCAAACACTCTTGAGGACCGATACAAGAGTCGAACTGGAATTTTCAAAGAAACTTTTTAAAAACCCACGATTGAAAAGCAAATAAACCATTTTTGAAAACACAAATGAGCAAGTATCTAAGAGCCCATGGATAACCATGGATAGAAAGGGTGCTAACACCTTCCCTTTCTATAATCTACCTCCCGAACCGAGAGCAATCTCTTTAAGGAATTTTTCTGTGCTTTTGTCCTTTCCATTTGGAGAAAATAAAAGACGGTGGCGACTCTTGCTTCTGCGACATTTCGCGAACCAGCTTTAAACAGTCAGTTCCAGATCCACCGATCACAGAACTGGCGACTCTGCTGGGGACTTATTTTAAAGTAAGGTGTACCTTAGGACTAAGATCACTTGTGTTTTCAATTGTTGTGCTTGTTTGCTTTAAATTGTGGGTTGCTTGGGAGTTCTATAGATCCTAACCCGGATCTGGGGGATACCTTCTTAGAAAGTAGCAACAAGGCTGTGAGGGAACTGTGCGGGGTATACCGACATGGTTGAAACAGTCTGCTACGTTGATGTGGCACTTTGGTGTGTACCGGTAACCCTTGAGTTCAGTCAAGGAGAGTACGGGGCCTCCGCGTGGTGTCGTGAAGCATCAACAGACCTTAGGAACCTTAATTGAACTATCTTGGCCTCTTTAGGGTAGTGAGATAACTGACTTTGGTGCAGTCCGAGGTTGGTTGATACTCGATACTACACTCAATTGAGGGTTGCTTTCCTGGAATATTTCGGTCGCCAGTTCAGTGGCTAATTCGAAACGATGAACAATGAAAGTAATCCCGTGATATTGAGATCCTTAGAACCCGGTTACTTTGATAGGACAGGTTGAACCCACCAACTTCAAGAGGGTACTACCCAGACCCCATGCTGGCCTTAAACCCTAAGGGCTTGTCTTGTGTGACTTGTGTGCCTTCGTACTTGACTACTTGCATGCTTTATCTGACACATGAACTACTTGCAGGTTTTGTTTATAGTCCTTAATAAGGGACTCATAACAGGGTACCTAAGTTTCTTACAGATTTTGGTTTGCAGTCCTTAATTAGGACTCCTAACAGGGTTTACCAAGTTTCTTACAGGTTTTGGTTTGCAGTCCTTAATTAGGACTCCTAACAGGGTTTACCGAGTTTCTTGTAGGTTTTGTTTTTAGTCCTTAACTAGGACTCATGACAGGTTTTACTTGAGTTTCTTGCAGGTTTTGGTTTGCAGTCCTTAATTGGGACTCGTAACAGGGTTTACCCACATCATTCCATGCATAGCATAACATCATACCATTGCATACATCCTAACCCATTTCAAGGATCTCAAGGGCTTGTGATGCAGGTCATGATGAATCAAACATCTAGCAAGGGGCAAAGAGGATTTATTTTCCTCTAGACAAAGTTGTCAGGGGCTATGACCCACCTGATATGGTGAGCTCTGACTCTTGAAGAAGGTTCCCCTAACCAAGGTTGTTTGGAAACCAAAACTAGACATGATGACTAAAGTCAGAGGCTATGACCCACTGGATATGGTGAGCCTTTGACCCTTGAAGAAGAGTTCTCAACAACATGGGTGTCCTTCAATCAAGCTATAAATTCCAATGCTAACAAATTTTCTTGTTTACCCCGCGAGGTCCTTGAAAACATTGCATGCATGTCATACACATCATTACATAACAGGTATCTTTGTTGCAGGTCACTTACCTTTCTCGCTGTTTATTTCAGCAATGGCCTTCCAACCAGATAACCAGGACTTTCTCGCTCAAGAGACTCAGTTCAGGGAAATCCTCCTGAATCTGTCCAAGGGGCAGGAGGAGCTAAGGACACTTCTCACGGAGACTTTTATCAGGAATAGTGCTGAGGGGGAAAGGTTGAAACACCTACAAGCTGAGATGGATGCAATGAAAGCCCAAATGCTGGGGCAGAGGAATGCCATTCAAAGTTTAGCTCAAAGACAAGATGAGCTCCGGTTTCTCGTTAACCAACTGCTTCAGGGTAACCAACTGGGGCAAACGTCTAAGGATAAGAAGCCAGTCACCGTTCGACCATCTTTGAGACAAAGAGGCAAGGAGAAAGCTCCTCGTATGGCTTCAGTATCACCAATTCAGTATCGACTTCACCAGCTTCAGCCAGACAAGCCCAAAAGGCAATTCACCAAGCTCAACGTATCGCTACCTCAAGCCTTACAACAACTGCTGAGTTTGAACTTGGTAACTCTAAAGGATCCTCCTAAGAATCCCGACAGGACACCTTCAAGGTATGACCCAAATGCTCACTGCGCTTATCATTCTGACAGCCCGGGGCATGCTACAGAGGATTGTTGGACTTTGAAGAATAAAATCCAGGACCTGATTGAGGAAGGAGCTGTGGAATTCACCCAAGATGGCCAGGCTGAGTGCTTCTACCATCCCTACAGGAGGCACCATTTGAAGTGACAAGCCCCGAGACTAGAAAATTTTTGTTCATTCGAATGTTCAAGATTGCAATTTTCTTTTGTTCAAACATTTATTCATGTTAAACATTGTTATCACATTAATGCATCGCTTATGTCTATTTTGAATCAATATATTCGTATTCACTAAACGCAAATTATTTTCATATTTTTTCTGATGTCAACTCTCGATTAATAATTCTAAGCCTCTTGAGGGAGGATGACGAAAACGATACCCCGATCTTTACAGTATGCTTTTGAACAGACCCCGCTGATGAAGTACAGGCATTGTTTCAATTCCTAAACACTGGAGTTATAAGGAAGATAATCCCTCGTCAACCCCTCTGAGCCAAAGAAGTAGGAGCTTTTCTTTTCGAAAATTAAAACCCTTTATCACAACCTGGGGCAGGGTAGTCTCTCAGTTGATCCAAGTGCATAACAAATGGCACCAAAGAAGTCCTTACAAAACGAAGAAGACAGTGATGATTCCGAATAATCATAAGGATAGGCAGTCATTATATCTCAAAAATAAAAACCCATTAAGTCAAAACCCACGAAGGAGACTTACAAAACTGGGGCATCCCGCTGACTGTAATTCCAAAAAAGGAAACAGTTCAGGCAAAAAAAGAAAGGGATAACAAAAATCAGACAAAAAAAAGAGGTCTTACAAACCCTCAACGAAAAAGGAATGACTGCCTATTCAAAATAAATCATCAACATCCGAATCATCACCGGAAAATCAGAGCAAAGACTTAAACAAGGTCTAACGTATGATCAACTGCTGTAATTGGAAGCACCTCCTCTAACGTATGATCAACTGAGTTTAGGTTTGGAGAACATCACGAAGAGCGGGTGGGTACAAATAAAATTTGAGCCTTTATCCTTTGTTTCTTAAACCATGAACCAGGCCACATTATAACCCTTAAAAGTCCTAGCTGAAGCATGGGTTAGTTCGAAAGCATGCTGTTACGAAAGGTATCCTGACTCCTTAAGGCCTACGGTAAATACGGAGTTGACATCACGTTTTACAAACATTCACTTGTTTTATGAAAAAGAATGCATTTTTAAAATCTTTAAGACAGACATAAGCTTTGCATTTTTAACATAACTTTGTTTTCATATGACTTTTCGTTTGAACAGCATAGAAATTCGCACGACGAATGCCTAATGAACAAAAGTACTTCCAATCAAGGGGCAGACATGATCATGGTCCATTATCTGGGGCAGTCCAATCAAGATTCGGAGAATCTCTCAAAGGCCAAATAGCCTGGGGCAAATCTCCACCTGAGTCACTTGGGGCATTTTAACAACGAATCTTGCCTGGTCAAAAATCTTCTGGTGGCATGACAAAACACTTCTGACAGGGGAAACTCCCTACATTCTGAGAGCATGGACATAGTCGAAAAAATACTACGCATGAAAAAAGACCCGCTAGGCTGACATGCCTAGGCAAAAATTAGGGCTTCCCGTCGAACCAAAAGGGTTCGGGCAAAATGAAGGGATGAAATGAAAAAATCTGAACACCCGGCAAGTCGAAAACTGAAAAGGCGGCTTGGGCAAAAATGGGTATCCCGGTGGACTGAAAACCCGAAAGGGCGGTCCAGGCAAAAGTTAGGGACCAAAGCGTACGACTATGTCCCGTCATCTTGTCATCTGCCTACCTGAAGAAAGTTTGACCCTCAATAGTTATCAGCATCCCACAGGTGCCTCCTCCCACAGAAACAGGGGCAATAAAGAGTTGTCTAAGCAACCTAATGGTTCTGCCCTCCAAGTTATCAAGGTGGTTTTGGCTAAAGAACATAACCAAATATCTTAATTCCCCAGAGAGTAAGCAAGTCAGTACACTCTCTCCAAGCAGAGTTATCAAATCTCAAGGAAATTGAGTATCCTCCCGTAGATCTCAATACTTCCCCAGCAACATATATTCTTAACAAGCATCCCCGGCAGTATACCAACATTCAAAGGAATCACTCCCCCGCAGTTCCAAAACCCCCCAGAAGAGTCCAATCCAGTTTCCCCAGGAAAGTTGGAATTCATATCCCCAAACAGTAAGCTTATCCCCAGTAAATTCTGGAAGCTTATCCTTCGCAGAGCACGAACGCGTCGCCCGACTTTATTTAAAGAGTTATTTCCTCAACATGATATAACTGGGTTATCCTCAGCCAAAGGCCACGGAAAGAGCGTCGTCGACAAAGTTTTCCTATCCCCAGCAAACTATTATCAACACTCAGCAAAGTATCTCTTTCCCACAGAGTATTGCTTCCCAGCATGGTCGCTAGAGTATCTTTTCTCCCTGCAGAATCCTTCATTTGCCAAGTTTATTCCGCAACGGAGTCATCCTCTCCTACCGGTATTCTTGCAGTTATCATCCCCAGCGGAAGCAAAATCTATTCTTCAACATCAGCCCAGGAATGACTTCCGGCACCCGTCAAAGAATTCACTTTCCTAGACAAAAACATACATAAAACATCACATACATCATTATAGCATGCATAGACGCATCATATCATACAAATCTCATTTATGTTGAGAATATCATTGCTTGATCCATATCATGCATTGCATATGTCTGACCTTTACCTTTCAGGAAAGAATCAGCTAAGTTCTCAATCAGATTTCAAGACCTAGCCTGGTTCAGTTAAATCGACCTTAAGGTTTTCCTGATGCTTATCCAGTCAAAGGCCTTCTCTGGTTCAGTCAGATCGACCCTAAGATCTCCCTGATGCTTATCCAGTTGAAGATATTTCAAGACCTTGTCCGGTTCAGTTAAATCGACCCTAAGATTTTCCTGATGCTTATCCAGTCAAATGCCTTCTCTGGTTCAGTCAGATCGACCCTAAGATCTCCCTGATGCTTATCCAGTTGAAGATATTTCAAGACCTTGTCCGGTTTAGTTAAATCGACCCTAAGATTTTCCTGATGCTTATCCAGTCAAAGGCCTTCTCTGGTTCAGTCAGATCGACCCTAAGATCTCCCTGATGCTTATCCAGTTGAAGATATTTCAAGACCTTGTCCGGTTCAGTTAAATCGACCCTAAGATTTTCCTGATGCTTATCCAGTCAAAGGCCTTCTCTGGTTCAGTCAGATCGACCCTAAGATCTCCCTGATGCTTATCCAGTTGAAGATATTCCAAGACCTAGCCTGGTTCAGTTAAATCGACCTTAAGGTTTTCCTGATGCTTATCCAGTCAAAGGCCTTCTCTGGTTCAGTCAGATCGACCCTAAGATCTCCCTGATGCTTATCCAGTTGAAGATATTCCAAGACCTAGCCTGGTTCAGTTAAATCGACCTTAAGGTTTTCCTGATGCTTATCCAGTCAAAGGCCTTCTCTGGTTCAGTCAGATCGACCCTAAGATCTCCCTGATGCTTATCCAGTTGAAGATTTCAAGACCTTGTCCGGTTCAGTTAGATCGACCCTAAGATTTTCCTGATTCGTATCCAGTCAAAGGCCTTCTCTGGTTCAGTCAGATCGACCCTAAGATCTCCCTGATGCTTATCCAGTTGAAGATTCCAAGACCTTGTCCGGTTCAGTTAAATCGACCCTAAGATTTTCCTGATTCTTATCCAGTCAAAGGCCTTCTCTGGTTCAGTCAGATCGACCCTAAGATCTCCCTGATGCTTATCCAGTTGAAGATATTCCAAGACCTTGTCCGGTTCAGTTAAATCGACCCTAAGATTTTCCTGATGCTTATCCAGTCAAAGGCCTCCTCTGGTTCAGTCAGATCGACCATAGGATCTCCCTGATTCTTATCCCAGTAGAAGACACCCAAGATTCTCTCAGCATTCCTGTTGGGGTAGTAATCGTCCAAGGTTCTCTTACCATTCATACTAAGGTAGTAACCATCCCTGGTTCATTCATCACCGTTTGAAGCTCCAGATCCAGCTCATGTAACCAGTCATGACACCTCTATACCAAGCATCTGAAAATCAGCTCCTGCAACGTGTCAGGTAATCATTTTTCTTTTGCAGGTACGCAGGTTCTCGCTAAGGAATCTCTTACGCGATCAACATCCAGATGGCATCTATAAGCCCATCATCCTATCCAGCAACCTCTAAATGGCATCTATAAGCCCATTCCATCATCACACTGCTACTATGTGAGTGCAAATTTCTGGGCACTCTAGTGTTCAATCATCTTCCATCTTCGGATTACGAAAGGCACGTCAGCCAATCTGCATCCTCAGGTCTAAGAAGATTGAACAGGGGCAACTGTTGTACCCCAAAATTTGCCCTCCCATATTTCTCAAAATATTCCAAGAAAAATTCACAAGTCCAACCCGGCGCGTCATATTCAGGTTTTCTTTTGCCAAGATATCTCTGATAACATATTCTCAAATTCAGGTTCGGCTCAAGAGATAATTCTTTAAAGAAGGTATCCGAATGTGCGAGTTTTCTTGAAGAAATATGGTGAAAAAGTGTGCTGAAAGTGCAGTTTTTACGCGCTAAAAAATTCATAACTTGAAGATCGTGACTCGTTTTGAACCCGTTCCGGTGGCCAAAATTCCGTCTTGACATTATCTACGTTTTCATCTCTCACGGCTGGAAGCCAATTTCGATCAGAAGGTCTTCAAAAATGTGGATTTATCAAGTATTTTCGTGCAGAAAATTTGTGACAGAAGTTTATCTGCGTCATGTTCAAAAAATCATAACTTGGTCGATTTTCATCGTATCGAGCTGGTTCTAGTGCCAAGATTTCACAAATTGAGTTGGCTACATTTTCACAGAAGGTATTGAGTTCAAACGGTGTTCAAAAGGCCTTCATTTTTTGCTCAGAGTGCGTGACACGCTGAAAATCCTGAATGCTGAATAATATTTCATCTGGGCCGAAACTTCGAAAATTCATAACTCGGTCAATTTTTATCGGATTGGACTCATATTTTTACACAAGGTCCCTGACTTGTAGATCTACAACTTTGCTTCAAAAGTCGAGACCAAATTATGCACCGATCAATACCAGTTTTTTATTGAAGAACATGTCAGAGTCGACACTGGAGCCCAAAATAAGTTTGTCTGAGCTGAAACTTCAAAAATTCATAACTAATTCACCGTTTATCCGATTGAGTCGATTTTCGGACAGGAGTTAGTTCTCGATGTCGGCTACATTTTGTTTTCACATTTCAACTTCAAAAAATGCACTTAAGTCCCTGCGATTTAGCCTGGAAAGTGACGAATTCAAGTGAATATTGGAGGCCCAATTGCACATTCAAAGCCCATTTTCTTTACCCTAATTTCCACTATATAATCACCTTCTTGTCACACAAACCGGGAGAGAAAAAAAGAAAAAAGAGAGAAGAAAAAAAGAGAGAAAAAACCTTGCCACAACACTGTTGGAATATCAAACTCTTTCAAGAACTCTAAAACCTTGAAATCCTTATTACAAATCCCTCTCTCACTACAAACAAAGCCATCTCAGTTACAAACCAACATCTTATTACTTCTTCAGTAAGGGTAAGGCTGGCTTGATCTCCATGATCCAAAGAGCATAAAAGCATTCATGTCACTACTTTTCCAGTAAGGATAAGGTTGATTTGATCTCCATGATCAAAAGAGTATAATCATTCATACATGCCATATTGTGCCTAAACATTAAATTTCTTCATATATTGGCTTTATTTGCATTTTATGATTTTATTTGATGTGTTTGTGAGATTCAACACTGCAGATTTAGACAGGATCCCAGTCAGGTTCATTAAGGAACGTTGAGGCCAAAAGCCAAATGGCCAAAAGCCAAAAGCCAAATGGCCAGACTAGAAAAACTTATGCATGACACCAATACATGGCGAGGCAGACATTAAGCCAGACATTAAGGGAACGTTGAAGCCAGAACACAAATGGCCAAAAGCCAAAAGCCAAAAGCCAAATGGCCAAAGTAGAACAACTTATGCATGAAACTCAATCCAATGGCCAAAGAATGCAGACCACGGTACTCAGGAGTCAATACTTCAAAAAATCTCCCCTTGGGCCAGACACCCCCTATGGTTTGCTCAATTTTTAATTTTTATTTGTTTTTCCTTTTTATTCTTTTAATTGTTTTTTAATTGTTTTCTTTTAATTCCATAAAATAATTTTCATAATAAATATAAAATACAAAAAAATCAAAAAATGTTTATTTTATTAATATTAATTTTACTATTATTATTTTTGTAAATAAACTTTAAACAATTAATTAGATTAATTTAGGTTTCAAAACTTTAATATTTTTCTTAATAAATTAAATATGTAGAAATTAGGGTTTTTAACTTTTTCATCATTTTTTTTAATAAATAATTTTCTCATCATTATTATTATTATTAACTACTAATTTATTTTGTAAATAAACATGTACATAAATTCTTTAGTAAATTAAGTTAAACTTTAACATTTTTCTCAAATAATTAAAAATAACTTAGAATTAGGGTTTCTTTTAATTTTAATTTTAATTTTCTTATTTCATAAATACAAAAAAAACCTAAAAAACACTTCTTTTATTTCAATAAATAATTAATTAATTTTTAATTTCAATTTAATTCCAAAAGGGTCCAACGCCCTCGCTTCCAATTTTAATTCCAATTCGCGCATTTTATTTCGTATAATATTAATGTAATTCTCCCAAAGCCGTGTAATTTTATATTTCTCGCATTTTAATTTCTTTATTTTATGTCAAATCGGGTCCTGGATTAAATTTGGCGATGTGGACCCGCGCCTTTGTAATAGTTTAGGAATTTTATCTTTCCGCACTTTTTAACTGTTAAATAAATGCATGCAAGAATGAATGACAAAAATAAAAACAAAACGTTAGATCACCAATAGCCTGACAAGACAAAATATCTGAAAACGACACACGAATCGCACACACCACCCCTAGGGTACGCCTCACTGTTGCCTTGCCTCGAAAGGTGATCGTCGAGTAGAGGATGTCTTAGTAAGTCCTCATGATCCGGGAACCTGGCATGAGGGTAGCTTCTAAGGTGTCTTCCCATTGCTCTGGTGATCACCATGTCCCGAACCTCGAATTGACCCGAACACCTCCAACGGTGGTGCTACCTACCTCTCAATGGTGGGATGGCACTACTTTAAAGGACATTTACACAGACGAATTCCTTAGGGTAGGTAGGTTCTCGTAGATACTTGCTCTAAATTCAAAACAAATCAAAAATACTTTTCACACCAACACATTTTCAAAAAGCTTTCGAAAGCATTTTTTCAAACACTCTTGAGGACCGATACAAGAGTCGAACTGGAATTTTCAAAGAAACTTTTTAAAAACCCACGATTGAAAAGCAAATAAACCATTTTTGAAAACACAAATGAGCAAGTATCTAAGAGCCCATGGATAACCATGGATAGAAAGGGTGCTAACACCTTCCCTTTCTATAATCTACCTCCCGAACCGAGAGCAATCTCTTTAAGGAATTTTTCTGTGCTTTTGTCCTTTCCATTTGGAGAAAATAAAAGACGGTGGCGACTCTTGCTTCCGCGACATTTCGCGAACCAGCTTTAAACAGTCAGTTCCAGATCCACCGATCACAGAACTGGCGACTCTGCTGGGGACTTATTTTAAAGTAAGGTGTACCTTAGGACTAAGATCACTTGTGTTTTCAATTGTTGTGCTTGTTTGCTTTAAATTGTGGGTTGCTTGGGAGTTCTATAGATCCTAACCCGGATCTGGGGGATACCTTCTTAGAAAGTAGCAACAAGGCTGTGAGGGAACTGTGCGGGGTATACCGACATGGTTGAAACAGTCTGCTACGTTGATGTGGCACTTTGGTGTGTACCGGTAACCCTTGAGTTCAGTCAAGGAGAGTACGGGGCCTCCGCGTGGTGTCGTGAAGCATCAACAGACCTTAGGAACCTTAATTGAACTATCTTGGCCTCTTTAGGGTAGTGAGATAACTGACTTTGGTGCAGTCCGAGGTTGGTTGATACTCGATACTACACTCAATTGAGGGTTGCTTTCCTGGAATATTTCGGTCGCCAGTTCAGTGGCTAAATCGAAACGATGAACAATGAAAGCAATCCCGTGATATTGAGATCCTTAGAACCCGGTTACTTTGATAGGACAGGTTGAACCCACCAACTTCAAGAGGGTACTACCCAGACCCCATGCTGGCCTTAAACCCTAAGGGCTTGTCTTGTGTGACTTGTGTGCCTTCGTACTTGACTACTTGCATGCTTTATCTGACACATGAACTACTTGCAGGTTTTGTTTATAGTCCTTAATAAGGGACTCATAACAGGGTACCTAAGTTTCTTACAGATTTTGGTTTGCAGTCCTTAATTAGGACTCCTAACAGGGTTTACCAAGTTTCTTACAGGTTTTGGTTTGCAGTCCTTAATTAGGACTCCTAACAGGGTTTACCGAGTTTCTTGTAGGTTTTGTTTTTAGTCCTTAACTAGGACTCATGACAGGTTTTACTTGAGTTTCTTGCAGGTTTTGGTTTGCAGTCCTTAATTGGGACTCGTAACAGGGTTTACCCACATCATTCCATGCATAGCATAACATCATACCATTGCATACATCCTAACCCATTTCAAGGATCTCAAGGGCTTGTGATGCAGGTCATGATGAATCAAACATCTAGCAAGGGGCAAAGAGGATTTATTTTCCTCTAGACAAAGTTGTCAGGGGCTATGACCCACCTGATATGGTGAGCTCTGACTCTTGAAGAAGGTTCCCCTAACCAAGGTTGTTTGGAAACCAAAACTAGACATGATGACTAAAGTCAGAGGCTATGACCCACTGGATATGGTGAGCCTTTGACCCTTGAAGAAGAGTTCTCAACAACATGGGTGTCCTTCAATCAAGCTATAAATTCCAATGCTAACAAATTTTCTTGTTTACCCCGCGAGGTCCTTGAAAACATTGCATGCATGTCATACACATCATTACATAACAGGTATCTTTGTTGCAGGTCACTTACCTTTCTCGCTGTTTATTTCAGCAATGGCCTTCCAACCAGATAACCAGGACTTTCTCGCTCAAGAGACTCAGTTCAGGGAAATCCTCCTGAATCTGTCCAAGGGGCAGGAGGAGCTAAGGACACTTCTCACGGAGACTTTTATCAGGAACAGTGCTGAGGGGGAAAGGTTGAAACACCTACAAGCTGAGATGGATGCAATGAAAGCCCAAATGCTGGGGCAGAGGAATGCCATTCAAAGTTTAGCTCAAAGACAAGATGAGCTCCGGTTTCTCGTTAACCAACTGCTTCAGGGTAACCAACTGGGGCAAACGTCTAAGGATAAGAAGCCAGTCACCGTTCGACCATCTTTGAGACAAAGAGGCAAGGAGAAAGCTCCTCGTATGGCTTCAGTATCACCAATTCAGTATCGACTTCACCAGCTTCAGCCAGACAAGCCCAAAAGGCAATTCACCAAGCTCAACGTATCGCTACCTCAAGCCTTACAACAACTGCTGAGTTTGAACTTGGTAACTCTAAAGGATCCTCCTAAGAATCCCGACAGGACACCTTCAAGGTATGACCCAAATGCTCACTGCGCTTATCATTCTGACAGCCCGGGGCATGCTACAGAGGATTGTTGGACTTTGAAGAATAAAATCCAGGACCTGATTGAGGAAGGAGCTGTGGAATTCACCCAAGATGGCCAGGCTGAGTGCTTCTACCATCCCTACAGGAGGCACCATTTGAAGTGACAAGCCCCGAGACTAGAAAATTTTTGTTCATTCGAATGTTCAAGATTGCAATTTTCTTTTGTTCAAACATTTATTCATGTTAAACATTGTTATCACATTAATGCATCGCTTATGTCTATTTTGAATCAATATATTCGTATTCACTAAACGCAAATTATTTTCATATTTTTTCTGATGTCAACTCTCGATTAATAATTCTAAGCCTCTTGAGGGAGGATGACGAAAACGATACCCCGATCTTTACAGTATGCTTTTGAACAGACCCCGCTGATGAAGTACAGGCATTGTTTCAATTCCTAAACACTGGAGTTATAAGGAAGATAATCCCTCGTCAACCCCTCTGAGCCAAAGAAGTAGGAGCTTTTCTTTTCGAAAATTAAAACCCTTTATCACAACCTGGGGCAGGGTAGTCTCTCAGTTGATCCAAGTGCATAACAAATGGCACCAAAGAAGTCCTTACAAAACGAAGAAGACAGTGATGATTCCGAATAATCATAAGGATAGGCAGTCATTATATCTCAAAAATAAAAACCCATTAAGTCAAAACCCACGAAGGAGACTTACAAAACTGGGGCATCCCGCTGACTGTAATTCCAAAAAAGGAAACAGTTCAGGCAAAAAAAGAAAGGGATAACAAAAATCAGACAAAAAAAAGAGGTCTTACAAACCCTCAACGAAAAAGGAATGACTGCCTATTCAAAATAAATCATCAACATCCGAATCATCACCGGAAAATCAGAGCAAAGACTTAAACAAGGTCTAACGTATGATCAACTGCTGTAATTGGAAGCACCTCCTCTAACGTATGATCAACTGAGTTTAGGTTTGGAGAACATCACGAAGAGCGGGTGGGTACAAATAAAATTTGAGCCTTTATCCTTTGTTTCTTAAACCATGAACCAGGCCACATTATAACCCTTAAAAGTCCTAGCTGAAGCATGGGTTAGTTCGAAAGCATGCTGTTACGAAAGGTATCCTGACTCCTTAAGGCCTACGGTAAATACGGAGTTGACATCACGTTTTACAAACATTCACTTGTTTTATGAAAAAGAATGCATTTTTAAAATCTTTAAGACAGACATAAGCTTTGCATTTTTAACATAACTTTGTTTTCATATGACTTTTCGTTTGAACAGCATAGAAATTCGCACGACGAATGCCTAATGAACAAAAGTACTTCCAATCAAGGGGCAGACATGATCATGGTCCATTATCTGGGGCAGTCCAATCAAGATTCGGAGAATCTCTCAAAGGCCAAATAGCCTGGGGCAAATCTCCACCTGAGTCACTTGGGGCATTTTAACAACGAATCTTGCCTGGTCAAAAATCTTCTGGTGGCATGACAAAACACTTCTGACAGGGGAAACTCCCTACATTCTGAGAGCATGGACATAGTCGAAAAAATACTACGCATGAAAAAAGACCCGCTAGGCTGACATGCCTAGGCAAAAATTAGGGCTTCCCGTCGAACCAAAAGGGTTCGGGCAAAATGAAGGGATGAAATGAAAAAATCTGAACACCCGGCAAGTCGAAAACTGAAAAGGCGGCTTGGGCAAAAATGGGTATCCCGGTGGACTGAAAACCCGAAAGGGCGGTCCAGGCAAAAGTTAGGGACCAAAGCGTACGACTATGTCCCGTCATCTTGTCATCTGCCTACCTGAAGAAAGTTTGACCCTCAATAGTTATCAGCATCCCACAGGTGCCTCCTCCCACAGAAACAGGGGCAATAAAGAGTTGTCTAAGCAACCTAATGGTTCTGCCCTCCAAGTTATCAAGGTGGTTTTGGCTAAAGAACATAACCAAATATCTTAATTCCCCAGAGAGTAAGCAAGTCAGTACACTCTCTCCAAGCAGAGTTATCAAATCTCAAGGAAATTGAGTATCCTCCCGTAGATCTCAATACTTCCCCAGCAACATATATTCTTAACAAGCATCCCCGGCAGTATACCAACATTCAAAGGAATCACTCCCCCGCAGTTCCAAAACCCCCCAGAAGAGTCCAATCCAGTTTCCCCAGGAAAGTTGGAATTCATATCCCCAAACAGTAAGCTTATCCCCAGTAAATTCTGGAAGCTTATCCTTCGCAGAGCACGAACGCGTCGCCCGACTTTATTTAAAGAGTTATTTCCTCAACATGATATAACTGGGTTATCCTCAGCCAAAGGCCACGGAAAGAGCGTCGTCGACAAAGTTTTCCTATCCCCAGCAAACTATTATCAACACTCAGCAAAGTATCTCTTTCCCACAGAGTATTGCTTCCCAGCATGGTCGCTAGAGTATCTTTTCTCCCTGCAGAATCCTTCATTTGCCAAGTTTATTCCGCAACGGAGTCATCCTCTCCTACCGGTATTCTTGCAGTTATCATCCCCAGCGGAAGCAAAATCTATTCTTCAACATCAGCCCAGGAATGACTTCCGGCACCCGTCAAAGAATTCACTTTCCTAGACAAAAACATACATAAAACATCACATACATCATTATAGCATGCATAGACGCATCATATCATACAAATCTCATTTATGTTGAGAATATCATTGCTTGATCCATATCATGCATTGCATATGTCTGACCTTTACCTTTCAGGAAAGAATCAGCTAAGTTCTCAATCAGATTTCAAGACCTAGCCTGGTTCAGTTAAATCGACCTTAAGGTTTTCCTGATGCTTATCCAGTCAAAGGCCTTCTCTGGTTCAGTCAGATCGACCCTAAGATCTCCCTGATGCTTATCCAGTTGAAGATATTTCAAGACCTTGTCCGGTTCAGTTAAATCGACCCTAAGATTTTCCTGATGCTTATCCAGTCAAATGCCTTCTCTGGTTCAGTCAGATCGACCCTAAGATCTCCCTGATGCTTATCCAGTTGAAGATATTTCAAGACCTTGTCCGGTTTAGTTAAATCGACCCTAAGATTTTCCTGATGCTTATCCAGTCAAAGGCCTTCTCTGGTTCAGTCAGATCGACCCTAAGATCTCCCTGATGCTTATCCAGTTGAAGATATTTCAAGACCTTGTCCGGTTCAGTTAAATCGACCCTAAGATTTTCCTGATGCTTATCCAGTCAAAGGCCTTCTCTGGTTCAGTCAGATCGACCCTAAGATCTCCCTGATGCTTATCCAGTTGAAGATATTCCAAGACCTAGCCTGGTTCAGTTAAATCGACCTTAAGGTTTTCCTGATGCTTATCCAGTCAAAGGCCTTCTCTGGTTCAGTCAGATCGACCCTAAGATCTCCCTGATGCTTATCCAGTTGAAGATATTCCAAGACCTAGCCTGGTTCAGTTAAATCGACCTTAAGGTTTTCCTGATGCTTATCCAGTCAAAGGCCTTCTCTGGTTCAGTCAGATCGACCCTAAGATCTCCCTGATGCTTATCCAGTTGAAGATTTCAAGACCTTGTCCGGTTCAGTTAGATCGACCCTAAGATTTTCCTGATTCGTATCCAGTCAAAGGCCTTCTCTGGTTCAGTCAGATCGACCCTAAGATCTCCCTGATGCTTATCCAGTTGAAGATTCCAAGACCTTGTCCGGTTCAGTTAAATCGACCCTAAGATTTTCCTGATTCTTATCCAGTCAAAGGCCTTCTCTGGTTCAGTCAGATCGACCCTAAGATCTCCCTGATGCTTATCCAGTTGAAGATATTCCAAGACCTTGTCCGGTTCAGTTAAATCGACCCTAAGATTTTCCTGATGCTTATCCAGTCAAAGGCCTCCTCTGGTTCAGTCAGATCGACCATAGGATCTCCCTGATTCTTATCCCAGTAGAAGACACCCAAGATTCTCTCAGCATTCCTGTTGGGGTAGTAATCGTCCAAGGTTCTCTTACCATTCATACTAAGGTAGTAACCATCCCTGGTTCATTCATCACCGTTTGAAGCTCCAGATCCAGCTCATGTAACCAGTCATGACACCTCTATACCAAGCATCTGAAAATCAGCTCCTGCAACGTGTCAGGTAATCATTTTTCTTTTGCAGGTACGCAGGTTCTCGCTAAGGAATCTCTTACGCGATCAACATCCAGATGGCATCTATAAGCCCATCATCCTATCCAGCAACCTCTAAATGGCATCTATAAGCCCATTCCATCATCACACTGCTACTATGTGAGTGCAAATTTCTGGGCACTCTAGTGTTCAATCATCTTCCACCTTCGGATTACGAAAGGCACGTCAGCCAATCTGCATCCTCAGGTCTAAGAAGATTGAACAGGGGCAACTGTTGTACCCCAAAATTTGCCCTCCCATATTTCTCAAAATATTCCAAGAAAAATTCACAAGTCCAACCCGGCGCGTCATATTCAGGTTTTCTTTTGCCAAGATATCTCTGATAACATATTCTCAAATTCAGGTTCGGCTCAAGAGATAATTCTTTAAAGAAGGTATCCGAATGTGCGAGTTTTCTTGAAGAAATATGGTGAAAAAGTGTGCTGAAAGTGCAGTTTTTACGCGCTAAAAAATTCATAACTTGAAGATCGTGACTCGTTTTGAACCCGTTCCGGTAGCCAAAATTCCGTCTTGACATTATCTACGTTTTCATCTCTCACGGCTGGAAGCCAATTTCGATCAGAAGGTCTTCAAAAATGTGGATTTATCAAGTATTTTCGTGCAGAAAATTTGTGACAGAAGTTTATCTGCGTCATGTTCAAAAAATCATAACTTGGTCGATTTTCATCGTATCGAGCTGGTTCTAGTGCCAAGATTTCACAAATTGAGTTGGCTACATTTTCACAGAAGGTATTGAGTTCAAACGGTGTTCAAAAGGCCTTCATTTTTTGCTCAGAGTGCGTGACACGCTGAAAATCCTGAATGCTGAATAATATTTCATCTGGGCCGAAACTTCGAAAATTCATAACTCGGTCAATTTTTATCGGATTGGACTCATATTTTTACACAAGGTCCCTGACTTGTAGATCTACAACTTTGCTTCAAAAGTCGAGACCAAATTATGCACCGATCAATACCAGTTTTTTATTGAAGAACATGTCAGAGTCGACACTGGAGCCCAAAATAAGTTTGTCTGAGCTGAAACTTCAAAAATTCATAACTAATTCACCGTTTATCCGATTGAGTCGATTTTCGGACAGGAGTTAGTTCTCGATGTCGGCTACATTTTGTTTTCACATTTCAACTTCAAAAAATGCACTTAAGTCCCTGCGATTTAGCCTGGAAAGTGACGAATTCAAGTGAATATTGGAGGCCCAATTGCACATTCAAAGCCCATTTTCTTTACCCTAATTTCCACTATATAATCACCTTCTTGTCACACAAACCGGGAGAGAAAAAAAGAAAAAAGAGAGAAGAAAAAAAGAGAGAAAAAACCTTGCCACAACACTGTTGGAATATCAAACTCTTTCAAGAACTCTAAAACCTTGAAATCCTTATTACAAATCCCTCTCTCACTACAAACAAAGCCATCTCAGTTACAAACCAACATCTTATTACTTCTTCAGTAAGGGTAAGGCTGGCTTGATCTCCATGATCCAAAGAGCATAAAAGCATTCATGTCACTACTTTTCCAGTAAGGGTAAGGTTGATTTGATCTCCATGATCAAAAGAGTATAATCATTCATACATGCCATATTGTGCCTAAACATTAAATTTCTTCATATATTGGCTTTATTTGCATTTTATGATTTTATTTGATGTGTTTGTGAGATTCAACACTGCAGATTTAGACAGGATCCCAGTCAGGTTCATTAAGGAACGTTGAGGCCAAAAGCCAAATGGCCAAAAGCCAAAAGCCAAATGGCCAGACTAGAAAAACTTATGCATGACACCAATACATGGCGAGGCAGACATTAAGCCAGACATTAAGGGAACGTTGAAGCCAGAACACAAATGGCCAAAAGCCAAAAGCCAAAAGCCAAATGGCCAAAGTAGAACAACTTATGCATGAAACTCAATCCAATGGCCAAAGAATGCAGACCACGGTACTCAGGAGTCAATACTTCAAAAAACCTCCCCTTGGGCCAGACACCCCCTATGGTTTGCTCAATTTTTAATTTTTATTTGTTTTTCCTTTTTATTCTTTTAATTGTTTTTTAATTGTTTTCTTTTAATTCCATAAAATAATTTTCATAATAAATATAAAATACAAAAAAATCAAAAAATGTTTATTTTATTAATATTAATTTTACTATTATTATTTTTGTAAATAAACTTTAAACAATTAATTAGATTAATTTAGGTTTCAAAACTTTAATATTTTTCTTAATAAATTAAATATGTAGAAATTAGGGTTTTTAACTTTTTCATCATTTTTTTTAATAAATAATTTTCTCATCATTATTATTATTATTAACTACTAATTTATTTTGTAAATAAACATGTACATAAATTCTTTAGTAAATTAAGTTAAACTTTAACATTTTTCTCAAATAATTAAAAATAACTTAGAATTAGGGTTTCTTTTAATTTTAATTTTAATTTTCTTATTTCATAAATACAAAAAAAACCTAAAAAACACTTCTTTTATTTCAATAAATAATTAATTAATTTTTAATTTCAATTTAATTCCAAAAGGGTCCAACGCCCTCGCTTCCAATTTTAATTCCAATTCGCGCATTTTATTTCGTATAATATTAATGTAATTCTCCCAAAGCCGTGTAATTTTATATTTCTCGCATTTTAATTTCTTTATTTTATGTCAAATCGGGTCCTGGATTAAATTTGGCGATGTGGACCCGCGCCTTTGTAATAGTTTAGGAATTTTATCTTTCCGCACTTTTTAACTGTTAAATAAATGCATGCAAGAATGAATGACAAAAATAAAAACAAAACGTTAGATCACCAATAGCCTGACAAGACAAAATATCTGAAAACGACACACGAATCGCACACACCACCCCTAGGGTACGCCTCACTGTTGCCTTGCCTCGAAAGGTGATCGTCGAGTAGAGGATGTCTTAGTAAGTCCTCATGATCCGGGAACCTGGCATGAGGGTAGCTTCTAAGGTGTCTTCCCATTGCTCTGGTGATCACCATGTCCCGAACCTCGAATTGACCCGAACACCTCCAACGGTGGTGCTACCTACCTCTCAATGGTGGGATGGCACTACTTTAAAGGATATTTACACAGACGAATTCCTTAGGGTAGGTAGGTTCTCGTAGATACTTGCTCTAAATTCAAAACAAATCAAAAATACTTTTCACACCAACACATTTTCAAAAAGCTTTCGAAAGCATTTTTTCAAACACTCTTGAGGACCGATACAAGAGTCGAACTGGAATTTTCAAAGAAACTTTTTAAAAACCCACGATTGAAAAGCAAATAAACCATTTTTGAAAACACAAATGAGCAAGTATCTAAGAGCCCATGGATAACCATGGATAGAAAGGGTGCTAACACCTTCCCTTTCTATAATCTACCTCCCGAACCGAGAGCAATCTCTTTAAGGAATTTTTCTGTGCTTTTGTCCTTTCCATTTGGAGAAAATAAAAGACGGTGGCGACTCTTGCTTCCGCGACATTTCGCGAACCAGCTTTAAACAGTCAGTTCCAGATCCACCGATCACAAAAGCGGACAAGTTTGGTTTGGGTTTCATCGTCAAGGCTCAGAAGGAAGTGAGGCGTGCTCGTACAGGAAAGCCACCTCTCCATATTGGAAGCCATGAGGTCAACGCTGTAGGTGATTCTGATGATGAAGTTGCATTTGAAGATTAGGTGTATCCAACTACAACGGAGCTGAAGAATTGGCATGCAAAGGACTTCGTTCCCATCTCCTTCATTGAGGAGTAATCTACTTGTTTATTGCTTTTCTTTCAATTCAAGAACATTTTGTCTGTAATATTTAAACAATGACTTTTAAGCCATGTACCTGGCCCGGAGAACTTTGGTCCATTTGTCAAGGGTTTTATTTATGTTCATCTAATCATATGATCATTCAATACAAATCATTGGACTCTTTTGCATTCAAATCTTTGTGTTCATTGTCTTTCTTTTCCTTCAAATACATTTTTCAAAATATCCATGTATCTTACATGCACACACACACTCTTGCAGGTCCTCATCCACTCTGGATCTTATTGCTAATGACTCTAATATTGCCGACTATGACTTCGAATAACCAATTAACCAAGCCGGAGACGAAGGCGGGGAAGATTGTGATATACCAGAAGAACTAGATAGACTTCTATTACAAGAGGAAAAAGCTATGCAGCCGCATAAAGAGTCAGTTGAAGTCATCAATCTAGGTACTGAGACAGACAAGAAAGAAGTCAAGATCGGCGCTAACTTGGAAAGCAATGTCAAAAGCATATTGGTTTAGAGGCTGCATGATTATATGGAAGTGTTTAATTGGTCGTATGAAGATATGCCAGGGTTGGATACCGACATCGTCGTTCATCGTCTGCCTACAAAGGAAGATTGTCCTCCTGTCAAACAAAAAGTTCGTCGCATGAGGCCTGACATGTCAGAAAAGATAAAAGCTGAAGTGATGAAACAATTTGACACAGGGTTCCTAGCTGTGACATCTTATCCCCAATGGGTTTCCAATGTAGTGCCAGTGCCAAAGAAAGGCGGAAAAGTTCGCATGTGCATAGACTATAGGGATATGAATAGGGCAAGCCCCAAAGATGACCTCCCTCTACCATACATTGACGTCTTGGTCGATAATACTAATCAACATAAAGTCTTGTCTTTCATGGATGATTTCTCCGACTATAATCAGATAAGGATGGATCCCGAAGACATGGAGAAGACTACTTTCGTTACGCAATGGGGCACCTTCTGTTACAAGGTCATGTCGTTCGGATTGAAGAATGCAGGGGCAACATATCAAAGGGATATGGTAGCTTTATTTCATGATATGATTCATCATGAAATAGAGGTATATATGGATGATATGATTTCCAGATCACAAACTGAAGAGGAACATCTCAATCACCTGTACAAGCTATTCGAAAGGCTGAAAAGTACAAGTTGAGGTTAAACCCGAACAAGTGCACATTTGGAGTACGATCTGGAAAGCTTCTAGGTTTTGTTGTCAGCAATAAAGGCATTGAAGTTGATCCTGCCAAGGTAAAGGCCATCCAAGAAATTCCAGTCCCCCACTTTGAAAAGAAAGTTAGAGGATTCTTGGGTCATCTCAGTTACATCGCCTGCTTCATATCTCACTTGACTGCTACTTGTGAGCCAATCTTCAAATTCTTGAACAAAGATCAGGTAGTCAGATGGAATGATGAATGCCAAGCTGCCTTCGACAAAATCAAAGAATATCTGCAAGAACCTCATATTCTCATGCCTCCAGTTGAAGGAAGACCCTTGATCATGTACTTGTCAGTACTAGAGAAGTCTATGGGGTGTGTTTTGGGCCAACATGACGAGTCTGGCCGAAAAGAGCATGCTATTTATTACCTGAGAAAAAAGTTTACCGACTGTGAAACCAGATATTCACTGCTCGAGAAAACTTGTTGCGCTCTGGCATGGGCTGCTCGCCAGCTAAGAAAGTATATGTTGACTCATACCACTTTGTTGATTTCTAAAATGGACCCAATCAAGTACATCTTCGAGAAACCTGCCCTTTCTGGACGGATAGCCAGATGGAAAATGATCTTGACTGATTACGACATTCAATACACGACACAAAAGGCCATCAAAGGAAGCGTACTAGAAGATCATTTGGCCTATCAAGCTGTTGATGATTATCATTCTATGAACTTCGACTTCCCTGATGAGAACATCATGCTAGTGACCGACTTCATGAAACCTGGACCATATAACGGACCTGAACAAGGATCTCGATGGACTATGGTTTTTGATGGGGTCTTCCAATGCCTTGGGTAATAGAATTGGTGTTGTGATTATCTCACATGAAGGTTGCCACACTCCTTTCACTGCCAGACTATGCTTCGATTGCATGAACAATATGGCCGAATACGAAGCGTGCATTTTGGGTCTGAAGGCTGCCATCTATTTGAGGATCAAGCATTTGAATGTGTTTGGGGATTCCGCTCTAGTAATTAGCCAAGTAAAAGGAAATTGGGACACTAAGCACCCTAATCTCATCCCTTACAAGGAACTTTTGCTATCCTTGATTCCCTACTTTGAAGAGATCACTTTTGAACACTTCCCTAGGGAAGAAAATCAGTTGGCTGACGCTTTGTCTACCATGTCTTCAATGTTCAAGGTCAGATGGGACAACAAAGGCCATATGATTATGATTGAGAGATTCGATGAACCTGCACATTGCTGTGAGCTCGACACTGACGCAGAAAAGACATGGTACCATGAGGTGATGAGATACCTTGAAGCACAAGAGTACCCTGAGGGGGAATCCATCAATGATAGAAAGTTCTTACGAAGATTTTCAGCCAAATTCTTCCTAAGCAACGAAATTTTGTACAAGCGCAACCATCACTATACCAAATTTGGCTTTTAGCAGCACCCCTACGAAAGCGCTTTTAGGAAAAGCGCTGGCATAGGCTTCGCTAAAGACAAAATTAAAAAACACGCTAAAAAAGTGCTCTTATAGTGGGGGGGGTATGAAAGCGCTTTTAAAAAGCGCTCTGGTAAGGGGGGGTATGAGAGCGCTTTTGAAAAGCGCTTTGGTAAGGGGGGGTATGAGAGCGCTTTTGAAAAGCGCTTTGGTAAGGGGGTATGAGAGCGCTTTGGTAAGGGGGTATGAGAGCGCTTTTCAAAAGCGCTCTGGTAGGGGGTGGGGTACAAGAGCGCTTTACCCTTAAAAGCGCTGGTATAGCTACATCTACTAAGGCGCTTTTCAAAAGCGCTTTGATAGCCTTTTTAAAATTAAAATTTTTAAAAACAAAATTATACTAACGCGTTTCATAATCCACCCATTTCCAAATCCCTAAACGCGTTCTTCTTCCAAATCCCTAATTTCTGCTGAAAACGCACAAAATTATCTTGCATTCTCAGAAACGCTAATCATCGTCTTCCATCTTTGCTTGCATCTTGTCTTCAACTCTTTGCTTGCGTGGTATTGCTTTTACTTCAAAGACCGGACATATCTTCTTATAGCAGGTATCGAACTTTGATTCTGTCTAACTTCCCTCTAACTCAGTTCCACCATGATTAAGCTCAAGATATGATGGAAAGTTTGAGTCTTTCAGAGTGGAAGAACAAGTAGCCCTTGTTGATTTTCTAGGAGAATTTCTAGAACCCTTAAAACTAGTAGTTTTTGTTAATGTTCTAACCAAACTCAAACTAGGTTTTTTACATGAATAATCACTAGAAAATTTTGTATCAAGATTCTTAGAAACAGAGCAAGATTGAGTTTTTCTAAGACTTACATGAAAAAGTTCCTTTTTTGATTGTGAACTACTTGTGTGCTTCATGTAATTTGGTGAACCATCTTTTGTTGTTGTTGTTTTTGTTGAAATTGGTGTTGATTGAAGTTGAAGAGTCTCAAGATGAGAGAGTTTGATTGAGTTTGATATCTTCATTTTCTTAGAAAGTTTACTTTTATCATCTTGGTTTTGTTGATGAGAAGATGAAGAAGATAGTTTCATGTTTGTGGGAAATTTGTCAAATTTAACATGTTGTGTTTGGATACTAAGATTGTTTGGGACCTTTCTTTGAACCATTTTTCAAGAAAGGGGGGAAGATTTTGTGGTGGTTTTGGTTTTCATGTGAGGGAGTTTAGGAAGAAAAGGTTTTGAAAGCTTGAAACACAAACAACAAGAGAGAGAGAGAGAATCTCTTCTTCTTTGGTTTGGTTTTTCTTTTTGTATATTTTCAATAGTGGTTTGGAAGATGATCATGTTTGAATATAGCATAAGATAGTGTTTGTTTGATGGTGACTTGCACTAATAGGTGGTTTTGGGGACCTACTATGTGCTTGAGTATTTTTTAACATGAATTATTAGTAATTTATTAAAAAAAAGAAGCCTAAATTACCCTTCTCTTAATTATGGATAGGGAAAGTCTTGTGTTTTGTGGAAGTGTTAAGATATGTACAAAAGAAGCAATTTGCATTTATTTTGGGTGTTTTATATATTTGATTTGCAGTTTGAGAAGCATGATACTTCTTCCATTTATGAAAATCCATGAGGTTATGTTTTTTTATGATGTTTGCTTTGTCTTTTTAGACTGTGTGAGAGCTGAGCCAGTGATTCTCAAGAAGCTAGAGGCTTCACCTAATGGTATTGCTTGCGGAATTTTTCTTATATTTTTTTTTAAGGTTTTCTGTTTTAGTAAATGTATTTGCACTCATTTTCTAATTCTTCATTGCCATATACAGAGAAGACAAGTCCTGGTTTGATATCAGTAGACCTTCTTACTGACACTATAGAAGGTACGGTTTCTTTTGAAGTTTTCTTTGCAACTCATTTGTCGATGTATTCTATTTTGATTTTGAATTTCATTTCATCTTTCAGGGGGAAGGAAACCTTCAGTTGCTGCTATTGATGGTCTTGCCCTGGGTGGAGGGTTAGAGCTTGCGTGGTTTTGAGAATAAAGTTTTGGTATTGCTTCTCAATCGTCTTCCATCTTTGCTGCTGCTTTTTGCTGTTTTGCTATTTGAATTGAATCTACTCACATCTTCGTCTAAGGTGATTTTCATTATTTTATTATTATGCCTTACAGTGTAGCTTTTTTGGTGAATACAAATGCTTTTTTTTTTATATCAATTTTCATAGCCATGTTTCTTTCAAAAGATTTCTTGTACTATGTCTCATATGAATCCTCCCCGATTCTCTAAGACTATTTTTGGAGCCAATCTAATAAGCTTAACAGTTATGATCTTGCAATAAGTTTAAAGTTTTCTATTGTAAATGTTCCATGAAATTTGGATATCCAAAATAATATTGTTAAAGTTAAAAGTGGGTAGGGTCCAATTTTGTGTAAACAACTGTATAAGTAAGGCTATGACTTATTTATCAATCAATGTAAAACTCAGTATACCTGGTAACTATTCATCAGTAAGATTTGTGATTTTATTTTTCAATGAAAATATGAAAAATATATAATTTTCTCTTACACATATGATATAGACCTCTAGTTATATTTATTAGGATTAGTTCAGTTCATTAAGATTTATTATTTTATTTATTTTTAGTTAGTATTTTTTGAATTTTTAAATTTGAATGTCCTATTTTTAAGAAAAGATTTAGGTTAAAACATAAGCTACCTATTAACTAGTAATTTTAGGAGAAACCAATCACAAACTCCGCCACTGCCGCCTGCATAGGTCTTAAGAACATATTTTCAGTTGGTTACAATACTTCCTTCCTACCACTTCATCAACAAAGGTCATGGCTACGGAATATCCTGAACATGCTCAGGATATTCCGTAGCCATGACCTTTGTTGATGAAGTGGTAGGAAGGAAGTATTGTAACCAACTGAAAATATGTTCTTAAGACCTATGCAGGCGGCAGTGGCGGAGTTTGTGATTGGTTTCTCCTAAAATTACTAGTTAATAGGTAGCTTATGTTTTAACTTAAATCTTTTCTTAAATATAGGACATTCAAATTTAAAAATTCAAAAAATACTAACTAAAAATAAATAAAATAATAAATCTTAATGAACTGAACTAATCCTAATAAATATAACTAGAGGTCTATATCATAATGTCTTGCAACAGTGGTTTAAAATTATTATGCCTTACAATGTCTCTAATATTGCTCTTTAGATATTGTTTAACATCCAGCATATGGCTTAGTAGTAGTAAGCTTAGATGCTGAGTTTCTTACAATTTTAATTTCATATATTTATCTATCGTTAAGTGAGGTACTTACTAACTTTGTGAATTGAATTCGCCATAGGGGTTACTTGTGAAGAGTGAAAGTTTGACCGTTTTTGTTTAGCTTAATTAAGACATGGATAAGACATGGATGAATTCAAACCGATTGTCGAAAGAGTACGAGAAAGGGGTATGGGAATTTGTTGAGTTTGCGGTTGCGCACTCCAAAGACCCGCTTCGAATGCCGTGTCCTTGCTTGGGTTGCTGTTATGCCGGGGGTAAGGTTGACGGGAATCAGTTGGGATCTCATTTACTACGGTTTGGAATTGATAGAAGTTATACATGTTGGACAATGCATGGTGAGAAAAGTACCGGGAATGCTGAGTCGAGTTGTAATAGGAAGTATGCTTCAAACGACGATTGCACAGACACATACGATTGTGATCGAGTCGAAGAGATTGCAGAAGCGCTTGAAGAAGATCTTGCGGATTGTCCCAAAATGTTTGAGAGGTTGGTAAGCGATGCAGAGAAACCGTTGTATGTTGGTTGTTCAAAATTCACAAGATTGTCTGCGGTGTTAAAGTTGTACAACTTAAAGGCGGACAATGGATGGTCGGATAAAAGTTTCACAGAGTTATTAGCCCTTATGAAAGATATGCTACCAGAGGATAATGTTCTTCCCAATCGAACGTATGAAGCCAAAAAGATGTTGTCTTCTATTGGAATGAGCTATGATAAGATACATGCATGTCCAAACGATTGCGTTTTGTTTCGAAACGAGTATGCAGCGTTGAATGAGTGTCCTAAATGTGGTGCCCCTCGATATAAGAAAAAGTTGTCTCCTGCTAAAGTCTTATGGTATTTTCCTATAATTCCGAGATTTAGACGCATGTATCGTAGTGAGACCGATTCAAGCATACGGAAATCTATCCGGGTACAGCAACAAGGGTCAAAAGGCGTGTCCTGTTTGTGAAGATGAAACCGATACGACACGATTGGCGCTTTGTCAGAAGAATGTCTTTCTCGGCCATCGTAGATTCTTAAATTCTAATCATCACTACCGTGGGTGGAGAAAAGCATTCAATGGAGAGGCCGAACATCGTACAGCCCCGCCTTTTTTGTCAGGTGATCAAATTTTTGAAAAGGTGAAAGATGTGAGCACTCAGTTTGGCAAGCCTTTTGCACATTCAATTGTCAAGGGTGGGTGGAAGAAGAAGTCAATTTTCTTTGAACTTCCATATTGGAAGTCGTTGTACGTAAGACATTTCCTGGATGTTATGCATATTGAAAAAAATGTATTTGACAGCGTTATAGGTACGCTACTCAATATACAAGGAAAGTCTAAGGATGGCGTTAACATAAGGAATGACATGGTAAACATGGGGATGAGAACTGAATTGGGGCCCGTGACGAAAGGAAGACGAACATATCTGCCACCTGCTGTTTACACTCTATCTAGAAAGGAGAAGAAAACATTGTGTAAGTTCCTCAGTGAAGTAAAAGTTCCAGAAGGCTACTCTTCAGATATTAGAAGACTTGTGTCCATGAAAGACCTCAAGTTAAAGAGTTTGAAGACGCATGATTGCCATGTTATAATGGAACATTTTTTACCAATAGGTATACGTTCTATTCTGCCAGAAAAAGTAAGAAGCGCAATAACTAAGCTGTGTTTCTTCTTCAGGTCTATTTGCAGTAAGGTGGTCGATCCCGCGATCTTACCAACATTGCAAAATGAGATAGTTGTTACTTTATGTGATCTTGAAATGTATTTTCCTCCCTCGTTTTTTGACATAATGGTTCATCTAGTCGTTCATCTTGTGAAAGAGACACAACTGTGCGGACCAGCTTATATGAGATGGATGTACCCTGCTGAACGTTATATGAAAATATTAAAAGGGTACGTGAAAAACAGAAGTCGACCAGAGGGTTGTATTGCCGAGCGATACGTTGCTGAAGAAGCGGTTGAGTTTTGTACTGAATATCTGTCAAATGTTCAATCAATTGGACTCCCCAAATCTCATATTGTCGAAAAAAAAGAAGGAAAAAGGCTAATTGGAAATAAAGTTGTGACAGTATCAATGGTCGAACGGGATCAAGTGCACTTGTATGTTCTGCACAATGAGATTGAGGTTGAGCCGTTTGTTGAAATGCACAAAGTTGTTCTCCGAGATTTAAATCCAAATAGAAATGAGAACTGGATAGTACGAGAGCACAATCGAAGTTTCATACCGTGGTTTAGAGATCATATTTATTCAAAGTATCGTTCAGATCCTGCTTCAGTAACAGAAAGGTTGAGATGTTTAGCCTATGGTCCATCTGTAATTGTGCTTTCTTATAGCGCATACGCAATTAATGGATACACATTTTATACCAAAGAACAGGATGATAAAAGTACTATGCAAAATAGTGGTGTTACCTTGGTAGCTGAAGCTATGCACATATCAAGTGCGAATGACTTAAATCCGAAATTTGCAAATTTGTCATATTTTGGGGTTATCGAGCGCATTTTGGTGTTTGATTACGCGAAGTTTCAGATTCCTGTATTTGGTTGCAAGTGGGTTGAAAATAATAGTGGCGTACGAATGGATAAGTCAGGATTTTTGCAAGTGGATCTCAATAGGGTAGGGTACAAAGATGAGCCTTTCATTCTAGCCTCTCAAGCTAAACAAGTGTTCTATGTCAATGATCCGACAAGTACGAAATGGTCTATAGTGCTTTTATCTAACAAAATAGTTGATGAAAAAATTGAAGATCAAGGTGATATTGGTGTTGGCATTGAATCTTGTACAAGAAACGATCAAAATGAGAATGAATCTTGTATTAGAAATGATCATAATGAGGGTATTTGGATCAATCCAACCGTCCGCATTGTTAAGAGACGCGTAGTACACAATCCTACCAAGAAAAGAAAGAGACGTTAGTGATAAAGTTAGTGTTAATAGTGTCAATGTTTTAGTTTGTTTGATACAGGTTCAAAATTTGAAGCATTTTTGTATGCTATGATGACTTGTTGCAATGATGAAACTTGATTGTTGTACATGTTCAAATATATACATGTTCTCTCTATTTCAATCTTGATTGTTGGTACTGTAATGTTAGTTTAAAGGTGTACTTGTTCAAATATATACATGTTCTCTCTATTTCAATCTTAATATGAGTATCATCTAATATTATTTTTGTCATTTTTGTCTCCTTCATTTTCCTTCATTTTTGTCTTACTGGTTCATATACCATCTACATATTATCTAGTTGTTCAAGAGTTAAGGGGTAATTCGAATTAAAGGTATTATCTTTTTATTTTGTTTTAAAGTTTTCATTTTTGTTTTTAGTATATCCTCCAACAGTGTTTTGTTTTTATTTTAATATTAAGATGTTTTTTCTAACATTTTTTTTATGTTTTAGGTATCTCTTCAAAGCAAGAAAAATATTACTGGACTGCTTATTTATTATCTATGGGTTTAGTTTCTTTTGTTGTTAAATACTTTATTATTTTTAGTAAAAGGGGGTTGAGTTTTGAGGACATCTTTATTATTTTTATGTAATTTTTTGAAATGTTTCTCATATAAAGTTAGTGTTATTAATAGTGTACTAATGTGCTTTAGTTTGTTTGATACAGGTTCAATGGCTCCAGATAGAGATGCTCCACCTCAAAACCCACCTGAAAACGCACAAGAAAACTCACAAGAAAGAGTTGCTTCAGATACAAATGCTCCACCTGATACTGAAGCAAAAGAGGTGGCACGAGGCATCACTATTATGAAGGGAATCATACGACATAGAGACCAAGGATTAGTATACCGATTGGAATGGAATTCTGATAAACAACCAATTGGTCCTAATTCTGCAAAGTTGACAAGTTATATTGGTACACTTGTCCGTATGCATATTCCGGTCTCCGTACCTACCTGGAAATCGAAAACGAAAAATTCAGAATTGGAGGAGAAAAAACAAGCGATTTGGGAAGAGCTTCAGGTATATATCATATATGGTTAATTGTTGTTATTATCTTGACGATAAATTGTTTAAATTACTTATACTAACACTTCAGGTATATATCATATATGGTTAATTGTTGTTATTTTTGCAGAGGACTTTTGAGATACCAGATGAACGTAAAAGCTACATACTTAGTTTGGCCGGCAAAAGATATAGAGGGTGGAAAAGTTTTTTGACAAACACCTATCTTAAGGATAAAGATGGAAAATTTCTTGAAGAGGCACCGGGACGGCCAACAAAGTATGCGACATTCATTGATGAAGCAGATTGGGCTGAGTTTTTAAAGCAAAGAGATGAAGCATTTCAGAAAAAGAGTGCCACGAATAGTAAGAGAGCATCCAAACCCGCGTATCCATACAAGAAAGGGCGTTTGGGATATGCACGCTTAGAGGATAAAATTGTAAGTAAATAGAAATGCGTTTTAATTAATTGTCTACATGTGCATGTTTTAATTGACGATTTTATCGTTTGTGTCAATGCATAGTTAGAGGAGACTAAAAGTGAGGAAGCTTCACTTCCTGTACATGTGTTGTGGAAGGAAGCTCGTGTGGGCAAAAATCAAGCTGTCGATCCCGATGTTCAGAGAGTTTATACTGAATGTGTAAGTATAATACTGTGTCTTTAATTAAATCAAATGTTTTTTAATATATAAATGATTTTTTATCTCCACTAATAATTATTTAAATGTAAATGAATTACAGGAGACCTTGTCGCAATCGGCATCCACCGGTGAGGAGAGCGTACTTAGTAGAGTACTAGATGCTCCCGAGTATCCCGGTCGGGTGAGGGGTAAGGGTCATGGTGTGACTCCAACCTCTTTTTATAAGAGTTCTAGGAGAAGATCAAATCTTACCAATGAAGAAGTGTTGCAAAAGTTGCAGGAATTGCAAGCACAGGTCTCTGAATTGCAAAGAGATAAAGATATGTATATGAGAGAAAAATGCAACACTTCATCGGTGAGAGATACTAGTGATAAGGCTAGTATCAACTATCAAAAGAAATTTCCCGAGGTAATTATAAGTTTTTTTCCTTACAAACTGTTCTATTTTATTAATGATAATGACTTTATATTTTCTATTTGTTTAGGGCATTTCATCTTGCCAACTATACTTATCGTCACCGAATTATCGACTAGTTGGCAAGGGAAAAGTGCACAACACTTCGGGAGATTTACTTCACCACAGACCCCTCCCTGATGGACACCTGAAAGTATCGGTGGATGTTGTATTAGATCGTGATGCGATTCTACCGGTACCCGACATGGTCTCAGAGACGACATTGCTGCGAGATGCAATAGGATCATTTGTTGCATGGCCCTCGGAGCTCATTACCATTAGTGATGAGGTATACTGAAAACGATTATGAATCATTTAGTTTTCGAATGTCAATTCTAAACCGTTTATTAATTATTTTTTACATTTTAATTTTAGACTGCTCCTATAAAACCCGCAATTAAGGGTAAAGGGATTTTACAGGAGGAGGAGTCTGTTGCATCACTAAAAGAGGTACATTTAAAGTGTTAATATATAGTCTGAATCTAAATCTGCATGATTTTATATTTTACCTAACTTATATGATTTTTAGGCATCCGCTCGGGAGTCACAACAAGTGACGCAGCAGGTTCGTAGCTTACCACCCACTGGTCCTCCGAAGCAAGCGGCAAAAAAAGGCGGTGCTTTTGTGCCTCGATACCGTTCGACACTCGCAACCATGGTTGATATGTCCGATTTGAAGGATGGTGGTTTACGTGAAATCAACATGGATGAAAGTGTCTTCGGTATTGAATTCCAGTCACATATTACATTTGATGACTTGGAAGAGATTTTTACCCATGATCAACTAGGCGTCAGTAATATGCACTCATACATCCGGTAATATTCACTCATCCGATATATTATTTAATTAGTCCCACAATATAATTTATTTACATATTTCAATGAAAATAATCTAATGTTTATTATGTTTTTATTTAAGGTTGTTGTATGACAGAGTGTTGCGCGGGACTGCATTGTCTGACAGATTCCGTTTCGTGTCTTCCGCCCATTGCAGCGGAATGACAATTGCTTCGGAACCGGAATCAGTTAGACAGCGCTTAGTAGATAGATTCATGTCCACCGGCAATACAGAAAGCCTGCATCTTTGGGCGTATAATACCCGACCAGTAGGGTTAGTTTCTCATTCTTGGTTCATCTAATCTCTGTTTCTTTTGTGTATAGCAAAATTTTCATATAACCTATTGTTTTAATTTATAGAGCACACTGGTTGCTGCTTGCTATCAACCCGATAAGAGAAGTCGTGTATTATCTGAATTCGGTAAATGGTGAATGGACCAATTATCCGGCTATGAAGGAAATCGTTGATTTGTAAGTGGGATCGTTCTAAATATATATTCGTGTATATTTATATATTTTCTTATTTGTGGGATTGATTTAAACATATGCTTTTATATATTTAATAATTAGATCAATACAAGTGTTCCGTAGTCAACGGGACGCACAGGTATCCCGAACTAAATCGAACAACATCACTTGGATCCAAGTGCAGGTACATTACTTTTCACAATTTTGCTTATAATATTTATGCTACTTGGTAAAACAAGACAACTATAGAATCTTATTTGTTTTATTATGTAGTGTCCGCAACAGCGAAACAGTCATGATTGCGGATACTTTGTTTTGAGGTTCATGAAAGAAATCCTTCAGGCGAATCAATTAGAGATTCCGCTCACGGTATGAATTTATAACTTAAGATAATTTCATATAATTTATTACATTTAACTAAATATATCATTTATATTATGTTTTTGTTTTGTAGTACCTTGACGAATTCCGTGCTGCTGCGTACCCGAAGCTTAAGTTGGAAGAAATTAAAGAAGATTTGTGTCAATATTATATTAGGCAATTTTTCATGTAGGATTTGTGTCGAATATTTGAACTATAATATTATTGATGTAATGATGTATATATATAATTTTGGATATTATAATGGTATTATATTAGTACATATATTGTCTTACTGATGGCTGAAATAATAGCGTCGAAAATATATTACAGGTCAAAAATATATTACAGGTCGAAAATATTACAGGTCGAAAACATTACAGGTCGACTGGGAGGATTAAATTATAGGCTGCACATAAAAATACCTCATTTAGAAACGACAGCGCTTTTAAAAAGCGCTCTTAAAGGTCCACCTACTAAAGCGCTTCTTAGTAAAAGCGCTGCCAAAGACCAGTAAAAAGGCAAAAAAAATTAAAAAAAAACGTAGCCTACAAAAGCGCTTTTGTAAAAGCGCTCTGGTAGGCCCCCCTATAAGAGCGCTTTTTCTGGAAAAAGCGCTCTTATAGGGGGGCCTACCAGAGCGCTTTTACAAAAGCGCTTTTGTAGGCTACGTTTTTTTTTAATTTTTTTTGCCTTTTTACTGGTCTTTGGCAGCGCTTTTAAAAAGCGCTCTTAAAGGGGGGTCTACCAGAGCGCTTTTTCCAGGAAAGCGCTCTTATAGGGGGTCCTACCAGAGCGCTTTTTCCAGGAAGCGCTCTTAAAGGGGGGGTCTACCAGAGCGCTTTTAGAAGCGCTTTTGTTACCTACGCCAGCGCAAGCTTTTAAAGCGCTTTTAAGCGCTTTTAAAGCCCAAAAAAAGCGCTTTTAAAGGTCTTTTTTGGCGTAGTGCATGACTCTACTCTACTCTGATGTGTAGACAAGAAAGAGGCAGAGGAAATTATGGAAGACATGCACGATGGTCTCTTTGGTACTTACTCAAGCGGACATACGATGGCCAAGAAGATCCTGAGAGCTGGTTACTATTGGTCAATAATGGAGACTGATTGCCATTAACACTCTAGGACTTGTCACAAATGCCAAATCTATACTGACAAGGTCCATGTGCCTCTTATCCCTTTGAACGTCATGATCGCTCCATGGCCATTTGTAATGTGGGGCATTGACATGATTGGAGAAATCAAGCCCACCGCTTCCAACGGACATCACTTCATTCTGGTCGTTATTGATTATTTCACCAAATGGGTCGAAGCCGCCTCGTTTGCCTCAGTCACCAAGAATGTGGTAGCCAGATTCATCAAACATAACCTCATCTTCCGCTATGGTATCCCCGAAAGGATCATCACCGACAATGGGACTAACCTCAACAATGCTATGATTACCGAGCTTTGCACTCAGTTCAAGATTAAGCATCACAATTCTTCTCCATATAGACCTAAAATGAATGGTGCAGTCGAAACAGCCAAAAAAAAACTTAAGAAGATTGTGCAGAAGATGGTAGTAATCTATAAGGACTGGCATGAGATGTTACCGTTTGCTCTACATGGCTACCGTACTTCAGCCAGAACATCAACTGGGGCAACTCCCTTTTCTCTCGTCTATGGCATGGAAGTTTTCTGCTAGTGGAAGTTCAGATTCCCTCACTGGGGATTATGAAAGAAGCGGGCTTAGGAGAAGATGAATAGATTCAGACAAGATTGTATCAGTTGAACTGATCAATGAAAAATGACTGGCTGTTGTTTCTCATGGCCAGACGTACCAAAAACGTATGATCAAGGCTTTCAACAAAAAGATCAAGCCTCGAGTATATCAAGCTGGTGACTTGGTGATAAAGCGCATCCTTTTTCCATAAGGCGACCCAAGAGGAAAATGGACTCCCACCTACGAAGGGCCATTTATTGTCAAGAGAGTTTTCTCTGGCGGTGCCATGATGCTGACTACCATGGATGGTGAAGACTTCCCACATCCTATAAACGCTGACATAGTTAATAAATACTATGCATAAGAGACCTGCTAGGTTGACACACCTAGGCAAAATAAGGGCATCCCGACAAACCAAAAGGTTTGGGCAAAAAATTAGGGATATATGCAAAAGATTATACACCCGACAAGTTGAAAACCCGAAAGGGCGACTTGGGCAAAAATGGGTATCTTGGTGGGCTAAAAACCCGAAACGGAGGTCCAGGAAAAAGTTAAGGATTGAAAGCGTATGACTATGTCTCGTGAAATCATCACAGTCAACTTTTTTACCAGGGTCCAAGTTTAAATGGTCTAAGATCAATCTAGTCAACTTCTATCAACGACAAGGGGCATTCGAAGACATTGGGGCAATAGTAGAGTTTGAAGGTAATGAGATCATTTCCACATGGCTACTTATTTTTGTTTTCAATCTTTGTTTTCCTTTCAACGATTTCCTCTTACTAGGATCTCTGTCTCTTTGTACAAAAATGCATATTCATGGGAAAAATATCAATACAAATATACTGTGAAGTGAAAACTTTCTGTCTGTTTTGAATGCAAAATTGTCCAATGACTAAAATTGAACGAACATATGCATATGAAAATAATTAAAATTGTTTGGCACACGTGTCCTGCTAAGAAGTAACAAGCATCTCTTTAATTTATATGGAATATCCCCCACAGAGTTATTACATTAGAATTATCCCCACAAGACAATTACAATAAACCAATCTCTAGCCAAAGTCTCAATCTCTTGACAGCTCTCTCCCAACTAAGTTGATCCTACAAGAAGAAGTCGTATGGATCTCTTACTCAAAGAACTCATCTCATCAGCAGTTCATCAAGTACTCAACAGGGTTTATTTCCCCAACAAACAACGAGTAGCATAACTCCCAGCTAAGTTTATATTCCCCCGGCATAGTCTATCCTCCCTAGCTGAGTCTGTCTTCCCCAGCTGAGTTTATCCTCTCTAGCTTGAGTTTGTCTTTCAGACTATTGCAAATCATAGGGCCTTAACCCCTAATCCCCAATGAAGTCATCAACAAAACCTGTACTATCTCCAAAAGATACTATGAAGCCTGGACCCGACCAGATATTAGTATAATTTTCAAGTTACTATGAAGCCTCGACCCAACCAGATAATAGTCAACTTCTCAAGTCACTATAGAGCCTGGACCCGACCAGATAATGGTACAACTTTCAAATACTATGAAACCTGAACTCGACCAGATAATAGTTTAACTCTTCAAAAATGTAGAATAACTTGGACTTAACCAGACCAAGGTTTAACTTCTTTTCCCCAGTCGAGTTTGCCTCTACCCCAACAAGTTACTGTGAAGCCTGAATCTGACCAGATATCAGTTTTAAACTTCATCTTTTCAAGTAAGTTATTGTGAAGCCTGGATCCGACCAAATATCAATTTCCCTCAAAAGTTCGTTGTTAAACCTGGAATCCGACCAGATAACAACTAATTCCCAAGCAAATTACTGTAAAGCCTGGATCCGACCAGATATCAGTTCAACTCTATCTTTTCAAACAAGTTTATTGTGCAGCCTGGACCCGACCAGATAGCAATTAATTTCATCCACCTCAAAACCTGTGAAGCCTGGATCCGACCAGATATCAGTTCAAATTCATCTATTCAAGAAGCTATTATAAAACCTGGAACCCGACCAGATAACAACTAGATACAATCCCCACCAAGACACTATGAAGCCCGAACCCGACCAGATAATAGTATAAATTTTCAAAAACTATGAAGCCTGGACCCGGCCAGATATCAATTCAACTTCATCCTATCTAAGCAAGTTACTACAAAGCCTGGAATCCGACCAGATAACTCCCTTATCCCTAGCAAGTTGTTGTGAAGCTAAGAATCCAACCAGATAACATCCTAACTTCACTCTCCCCAATAAATTTTCTACAAAGCCTGAATCTGACCAGATAACAGTTAATTTATCATTCCCCAGTAAGTTACCGTGAAGCCTGGATCCGACCAGATAGCAGTTGACTTCCTTATCCTCAGCAAGTTGTGAAGCCTGGATCCGACTAGATAACAACTGACGTTCAAGAGATATTCCCCAGCGGAAGTATCCTTTCAACAAAGTTTGAAGATATGTATACTCTTTATCCCCAACAGCAATCCGGGATTCAAAATTCCTCAGCAGCAGTTAGGGATTTATTTTCCCGGACAAATATACATCCGAAATTCATACAACATAACATATACATAAAAAATGCATTTATCATGATCTCATTCATCTTGTGAATATCATGCATTCATCTACATTTAACTAACCTTTTTCCCACAGGTGAAACATCAAGTTTTAGTATGAATCGACCAAAGATTTATGCTAATACTTCTTCCGGTATTTACCATCATTCCTCTAAATGGTATATATAAGCCCATTCCCAATCCATCTTTGTGTTGTACCCCAAATTTTGACCTAAGATACCGTCTTCCATATGCATCATTCGCATTGCAAGAGTTTTGACCATTTTTATCAAATTTTCAAAGCAGTTTAAAAATTCATAACTTTTTCGAGTCGGAAGCTGTTTATTTGTTGAACGCTAAATTTATTAACTGATCAAGACTTAAACAATGTTCATTAATTATTTATTATCTTAAATTCAAATAATTGGAATTTATTTTCGATTATTACGTAATTTAAAGACTTATAAATAATAAAAAGAATATTTGAGAAAAGATTTATTAATGGGTCAAATAATGTTTATTAATTATTCACTATCCTAAATTTAAATAATGGGAACCTGTTTTCCGTTATTATATAATTTGAAGGTTTATGAATAATGAAATAAACATTTGAAAAAGAGTCTATTAATTGATCAAGCAATGTTTATTTAATTATTTATTGTTCTAAATTTAAATAGCTGAAATTCTATTTTTCAAGTTATTATAATTTAGAAGAATTAAAAATAATAATAAAATAAATAATTGAAGTTATTAATTGATCAATGATGTTTATTTATTTGTTTATCATTTTAAATTTAAATGATTGAATTTGATTTTTAATCATTACATAATTTAAAGAATTATAAACAATAAATAAATAATTGGAAAGAAAAAGAATTAATTGAGAAATAATAGAATTTTTATTCACTTTATTCTATTTATCACAATTGTCATTTAAATGTTGTGTTATTACAAAATATTCATAAAGACAATTACATAAATGCTTAAAGTAAATAAAAAAACTATTTTTCTAAATTCTAATTCTAAATCTTCAATCCAATGCTCTTGTTCGCTCATTTAATTTTACCTGCGAAAACGATCAAAAAAAAGAAATTAGAATCGAATAAATAATTTAAATGCAGAAAATAAATTTAATGTTCATCATTAAAATCAAACGGCCGGAATCAGTTACTCTTTTTGCAAATCACGGGATTTCTCCCGGTTCACAAAAAAGAGAGGAATTTTTAAATGAATGCATAATTAAAAATAGCACATTTTCAAAATCATTTGCATCAAAAGCCTACTGCATATTTCACATATGCATAAATACATTTTTTGGTCAAAAACTGCATAAGTACACAGCATACATAATTTCAAAACAAACAATATGCAATTTCAAACAATGTGCAATTTCAGAACTATGCAGTTTTTAAAACAATGTGTGCAAGCAACCTATTTCCTTTTTCATCATATTCCAGCCTGTATGGTTTTTCAGAACAGCAGTACAGATATCACATTTATGTATCATGTATGTACTTGAGGTAGAGAGAAGAAGAGGCTTAATTTTGCAGGTTCTGGCCTAAGCATGAAATGGGAATGAAATCACATGTAGCAGCATATATGCAGCATCAAGAAAATATAATTAAATACTCAAAACCTGAGCCACAAAGGGGGGAAGCAACGGCTATTTGCATTCCTTTCAAAAAGGAAGTCTTAACTGCATAGCAGGGGTGGACAGAGCATTCTGCATATTCACATTCTACAGAACCATAACCTGCATACTACACAAAACTACCAAGAAAATACCATTTGTCCATTGGCAAAACCACGTCACTGCAAAAAAACTATACCACCACATCACTGCTAAGCCATTTTCAAAAAAAGAAACCATATTCCATTTTCTAACCTGCATACTGCTAAGCCATTTTCAAAAAGAAACCATATTCCATTTTCTAACCTGCATACTGCTAACCATTTCAAAACAAAACATAACCATACTGCATGACATAAGAAAAAGCACATAGCCTGTTTGATAACCTGCATCAAACTTCTCAAACCCAATCCTAGAAACCTGATATACAAACTCAGTAGCAGGCAATTCAGAAAGAGAAGAGAGAAAAAGCATAGATAGCAGTTCAGAATAGAGGGAGGAGAAGAGAATCCAAACTCAGTTCAGAAAGGGGCATGGGGGAACACAAGACTATCAAACCACACCATTCTGCATAAAGCCAAAACCTGCACCAGCATGGTCTGCTACCTGCACAAACCAGTTCAACACGATTCGCATCTAAAATGCAAATTCAACAAAGACTGAAACAAATTTTGAAACAACAACAGCTGGAGTCGAAGAAATTACAAGAAGAATTTGTACCTAATGTAGATTTCCCTCTGGTATTCTTCTACGCATTCGGAAAGAATTTGTTTCAACAATAACCGATACGATCCTCAGTATCGTAGGTAAGCTTTAACCACCATCATTCCCATTTTTGAATATGCAAATCCATTACTAGCATCATATTTAAAAGTTAAAATAGAACAAGAATCCAAACATTAAGATAAAAAGTGTTAGAAAATATTGCAGGAAATTTACTAAAGCTTACCTTGGCTCTGCATTTAAGAACGCTGTTGTTACTGTCCCTGCTTACATTAGCGATTCTTAACATCAAATCCCTATTTTAACACCGGCAATAATTCAATCAATAAATTTCAAAACTCACGAGGTTGCAAGACCGGCACAATCATAAACACGCTGTTAATTTAAAACCAACGTGTAAAAAAATATAACAAATTCACAAACCTTTTTCAATTACTCATTCGGACTTCGCGGTTCATTACTATCATCTTCGTTCAATTCTTCTGCCGCTCTTAAATCCGCATCTGATACAACGATATCCTCCTTCCGATACTTTCATCACATTTTCTATCGTCTTCACCACATCTTCATCGGGTTGCTCCTTTACTTCTTTCACCACTAGGACAGCATGAAGATACTCTACTTTCATCTGTTTTGTCTACTGCAATTTTTGCATTTGGAGGATTCTACGCTTGTTGCTTCTTGTGCTTTTCTTTTGGAGCTATGTGGTTTATCTGCCGGCAAGATGCGCATTGACATTGTTGTGCTAAAACGGATATCTTATTTCTACAAATCACATGAAACTTACAAAATCTCAAGCAGTTATCACCACCATGGATATGTTAATGCTGCAAGTGTTTCCGATGAAGGGCCTGCTTCTATTTCCAAGATGGTTGCAGTGCTTTGTGAACAACAGTTGTTTTCACCTTTGCTAAAGGCGTTTGAGATGTTCCTTCCATCATGCCCCCTGCTTGCCGTACCACCGACCCACCTCTCTCTTTTTCTCGCTCTCTCCAATTACCACAACTAGTATTTAGAGTAAACATTGCCTCATAAAGAAACAAAGTAGTCCAAATAATGAAGCTCAGCTTAGAACTAGGAGTAACAACATTTCTTCTATGTGCTGCTATTTCTTTCTTCCACATTACTTCAGCTGAAGACCCATATAAATCCTTCAACCGGAATGTTACTTACGGTGACATTTACCCACTTGGAGTTCGCCAAACAGGTATATTGATCAATGGACAATTCCCTGGTCCAGACATTCATTCTGTTACAAACGACAATCTCACTCTTGCATTTCACAAAGCAGCTGGTGGTTTTGGAGGTATTAGGATACTGAGTAGGCCAAGAATTCCAGTTCCTTTTCCTGATCCGTCTGGTGATTACACTGTGCTTATTGGTGATTGGTACAAGTCCAACCATACGACTCTAAAGCCCATCTTGATAATGGAAAGAAGCTTCCTATACCTGATGGAATCCTCATCCAAATCGCTCCCTCGCTTAAATCGTCTTCTTTTCAAATCGCAACGCCATCTCATTTCAACCACCCTGTCCGATTCCCTCCATGAAGCATCTTTCAATAATATTAGGATTTGGATTCGCAATATTGAACAACATGCTTCTGACAATGTAAACAAGATACTTGTGGGAAACAAGGCTGATATGGATGAAAGTAAAAGGGCTGTACCTACCTCCAAGGGTCAAGCTCTTGCTGATGAGTATGGTATCCAGTTCTTTGAAACTAGCGCAAAAACAAACATGAACAAGGAGGAAGAAAGAGATCCGCGGCGGCCATGGCTCAACCTTCTTAGGTTTTTCGTACAAGCTTTGTGTTTCTCTTCCTGGTCCTCCCACGACCCGACCCGCTCCACTCTCCTCAACCCAGTTCATTTCTTTTTCAGCCTAAGCCCATTTTCTTTTCACACTTAAGTCCATTTCTATTTGCTAATTCATACCCCATCCTTATTTATTCTTAGTTTAATTTTATTCTTTTTCTTAACTTAACTAATTTGGATTAATTAATTTTCCTAGAACTAAACATGTAATTTTAAATAGATAATTTTAATATTTTATCCAAATCTCTTTTAATCTAAGTTTAGGTTATTTTAATAACTTTAGTCATCCTTATTTTAATAGATATTTGATTTATAAGTTTTATTTAATTTGATAAATACTTAATATCTCTAAAAAAGCAAAAAAATGAGAAAACATAAAGACTTGCTATTTTTCCTTTAATTTATTCCCCTCGTTTTGATTTAATACTAATAAAAACATAAAAAATAGAAACTTAAAAAGCTTAAAAAAAAAACATTTCTATTTTCCTTAATTAATTCTCATTACCTTTTATCATCAAAAATGCAAAATCAATTAAACTTTTTCTTTTCGTCTATTAAACAAAAAATCATATAAAATGCACGTTTACATTTAATTGTTGTACGTCATTATCTGCATAATATTCTGTCAATTATTTTTGCACTTACTGGATTATTCTGTTTGCGCCAATCCAAAGGGAATAGTCTAATTTTTGTCGACTTCATGTCCTCAAAAACAATCGAGCGAATACCCTCATTTCATCAAAACTTAGGGTAATTTTTCCTCAAATATTCAACCTTTTCAAACCTATACCCTTTTAAGCCAAAACTTCGACGTTAGGTCGTCGTATCTTCAAAAACCCGTCCGTATCCCTTTTCGGCCAAAACAATTTATTTTCGATCAAACAAATCAATTTTAAACAAAACAGATATTTCAAAAGGTTCCTATAGAGTACTATAGATGCATTGGGTGCTAGTACCTTCCCATTGTATAACCAACCCCCGAACCATAAGATCTCTTTTCAAAAACGCTTTGTATTTTCAGTATTATTTACATTGCATATTTAGGGTTTTATTTCGCTCTTTTCCCTTTTCCTTTGGAAACAATAAAGTGCGGTGGCGACTCTTGCTTTTGTGAGACGAATTAATCAATAATTCGATCTCCGATTTACCCCGCTACATTTTTTATCGCTACAGAATTGGCGACTCTGCTGGGGAGAGATTGACCTCTTGCTGGTCCATCCCTAAGTGGGTTAAGCCTATTTTGTTTTATCTGTTTACTATTATTTGATTTGCTTGATTACGTGTTTAAATTTGGGGTGTTTGGGCTTTTTTGAAGGACGAATCCTACACCCGGATTAAGTAACAGGACGGGCGGTACAGTCATGTTAACTTTGAGGGAGTAATCCCGAAGAAGGAGGCATGAGATCCCCCACTCAATGGAAGGCCCTCTTGAACTTAATATTTGTTTACCGAGTAATCGGGAAGACGTTATTATTTTCGACCTAGGAGCCCGAGAAGTTGAGGACCGTAGAACCCTAACCCATCTTGGCCTTTTTAGGTGTAGCGCGGAGACTATAACGGAGTAATTCGGAAGTAGTTGTTACGCGATGTTACGCTCGGACGAGTTTCTCTTGAGAATATTGCTAATTATTGAGTAATCAAGACGTTGGTAATATCCGAAAGAGGGATGTAGACTCTGGGAACTCTTAGAACCTTGTCCTACAGGTGTGATTAAACCCTTAGTACATACCTTGGGGATGTCTTTACCCTCGACTCCATGCGAATGTTGAACCTTTAAACCCCATGTTTGTGACCTTACTTGTGGTTGTTGCATCGCCATGCATTCATGCATCCATAAAACCCTTTTCATTTGACTTTGAAGGAGTTTGGAGGTCTCTCTTTGTAAACATCACTAGTTTCGTCAAACTCAATGGATCTTGGGTGTCGATAGGGCGAAAACCCTAATCCACCAAAATGGATGATTGATCTTGACGACAACTTGATCAATGTTTGGAGCCAATTTAAAATTCATCTGTTATCTTCATACTTGGATGTTTATAACTCGATATCTTGAGTTCCTTGAAAGTCAAATAAAACTCTCTTTTGCATATCATACATCATTCTACATTTTTCTTTGTCTCACTTTCAAAGGTCTTTTTCCGAGTCTTATTTTTTTCCTTGGTCTCACCAGTACAACACTGACGCTAAGAGAACAATGGAGAATATCAAGCAAGAGATTTCTGAGCTCCGCAGAGAGGTGACTATTTTGAAAGCTGGTTTGGATCACTTAACTGGTTTGGTTGAAATTCTGATCTCCGCCCAAGTCAATCCTTCTAGGAGGGAGGAAGCGATGTTAAAAGTCTTCACGGAAACTCTAAAATCTTTTTCTCATGAAAAGGTGATGGTTAATGCACCTGACGACTTTCCTGACAAGGCGAATGTGGGAGTGCGTCTAGAAGAAGATGTCGGAATGGGATGTTTATACGAAGTGGGTAGCTCAGTTAACGGTATGAAGAAGTTTGATAATGACTTTTCCAAGAAGAGAACCAGAGGAAGAAATGTTCATCAACAGAATCAGCGAGTTCCTAATCAGAGGAAAACCCAGTTTGATTCAATTCCAATCACCCATACAGAGTTGTTCCCTATCCTGATGCAGAGGAATTTGGTTCAGACCCGACCTCCACCGAAGGTCCCTAAGAAGTTACATTGGAACTACAAAGCTGATTTGGCTTGTACTTTTCATCAAGGTGCTCGTGGGCATGACTTGGAGGGTTGCTTCGCTTTGAAGATTGAGGTTCAGAGGTTGGTCCGAAGTGGTATCTTGTCATTCAAGGAAGTTGGTTTTGAAGTTCAAATCAAACGGGCGCCGAAGAGTAAACACGATTGAGGGTGGCTTTGAGTTTTTGAAGATGTTTTCAGTAGTTCAAGTGGAAAGCCTTCCTAGATTATTAACTTATTTCTGCTTTTGTAGCTTCCTTATTTATCAAAACATTGTTCGCACGTAAGAACTTGTTTGCATCTGAATGATTATCTTAATACAATGAGTATGTTTGTCTTGAAGAAATTCATTCGTTTCACTCATATCTGTTTTCAAATTTTAAATTGCTTTTGCATTATGATACCAACATGTTGCCCATTCTCTTGCCTAGGCAGAGATTGAAAGGGGGATGATGATCTAAAGAACACAAAATCTTTGGTTGCATGCTTTTGAATAAGATCTTGTTGATGATGTACAGGCGTTGTTTCAAATCCCTAAACACCGGAGATATAAGGAAGATAATCCCTCGCTAACCCCTTTTGAGCCTTTGAAGCAGAAGTTTCTTTTCTATACAAAAAACCTTGAATTTTAACCTGGGGCAGGGTAGTTTTCAGTTAATTTGATTGAGTGTTCAAAATTCGCAAGGAAGATGTTACCGTCACAAAATCCTTTGAGAGATGAACACTCATGTTGAGTTAACCGAACATAGAGTCGGAGAACATCATGAAGAATGGGTGGGCACCAAATATTTTGAGCCTTAAAATCTTTTTCTAAAAAAAAACCATAAACCGGACCACATTACAACCTTCAAAAGTCCTAATTGAAGCAAGGTCATTCTGAAAACATACTTCAATGAGATAGTGTTCCTGACTCCCATGAGTTTCAAATAGTTATGTTGGTATCATATGTTTTTCCTATACGAAAATAAATGACGCTTTAACTCGCATAACTTATGCGATATCTTTTCAAAATCTTCAAGACTTACATAACTGTTGCATTAGAATTTTCATTCTCATTGTAAACTCTTTCTAACTGCAAAACACGCGTTTGATGTCAAGGAAGCTCACATAAACACCAGTAATGAGTTTACTCTTTTGAGGCTTGAAACTTTGTTGAGTAATTGGCGGATCACGTCGAGAGAATCATATCCAGGGGCATGTCAGTTGAAGACCTTAAGCATGGACAGGTTGCTTCTCCTAGTTATTGCTTTTCCCAATTTGTTTGCTCGTCTGGGGCAAAAATTCGAAGACTTTGTTGTGCCGACTACAGTCAATCTGGGGCAATCACGTCAAGGTTGGATGATTTCCTCTAAGAGTTTGAAGACACCAGATCATGGTGAACGCCAGGTCTTTTGTAAATCCCCTTGAGACGTTTTCTCCTCATCTACCAGATAGCTTGGGGCACTTTGGAGAAGTGCAGCTGTTCGCAAGAATCGTCGTGTATCATGCAGCTCGTCAGCAGTAACTTGGGGCGTCCATATTGGTCCCAGGGGCAATCTAGACTTGTCAGAATGTGTGTTATGTATTGCACACTTTATCGGAGGGTGGTATTCCCGGTATCTCCAGCTAAGCGTGACTCCTTCCAGCAGAAGATTTGTTCGTGTTGTCGACGATAGAAGATGGGACTTTGGGTTGAATATCTTCCTCTCCAAGAGATTTAAGCCTCGTAGAAGGATTTTACAGCTTTGTTGGCTTCTATCTCCAGTGATGTTCCCCTCCTTTTGAGATTAGCCGAGCGCCGGGTTGTACTGTGATGTCTTATCATCCTCTGTCCATTTCCTCTGTCGGTTTCGTCAGCATATACATGACATTCATTTATTCATTCACCATTGCCTCATGCATGCACAATTGAATTTGTTGTTGTCTTTGAATTCGTACATCTTGGTTGTGTCTTTTCAAATAACGTATTTGATCTTTCCAAATAGAGTGCCGATTTAAGCATAAAATGTGCCTCCTTTCTAATTCCCCAACTGAGCTAATCCTCGTGGGTAATTTTTGATTTAGCTTACCTTGTCCATTTCTGGATAGGATAATTTCCCCAATCGATTTACTTTCTCATTGGGAGGAGTCTTGTTTGACTGTTTTCTCTCTGGTTATTCCTGGATGAAGTTGTTGCCTCTTGCATAGGCTATCTCAGTGATTTTCCCCAGTGAGTTTGCGACCAAGACGACTGGTGCATTTATTTTGCACGTTAAATATATGATCTCCTCGGGAAGGATTGATTCAGGGTTCGCTTTGATGAAGGTTTTTATTCTCTGCCAATATCATCGCAGTTTCCTTCTGAATTATGTTGGAAGACGACAAGCGTTAGCTCTTCACGAGCAACTTGTACGCTAATTTGTGAAAGCGCCGAGCAGCAGTTCTTCATGAGCTACTAGTGCGTCATTTACCTCTTTTTCGAAAGCGCCGAGCAGCAGTTCTTCATGAGCTACTAGTGCGTCATCGTCATTTTATCTTTCGGAAAACGCCAGCAGTTTCTTCATGAGCTACTAGTGCGTCATTTTATTCCGTTGGAAAGCACCGGGCAGTAGTTCTTCATGAGCTACTAGTGCGTCAATTATGACTTTGTGAAAGCGCCGAGCAGTAGTTCTTCATGAGCTACTAGTGCGTCATTTATCTGTTTTCAAAGCGCCGAGCAGTAGTTCTTCATGAACTACTAGTGCGTCATTTACTTTTTTCTGAAAGCAACAAGCAGCAAACTCTTCATGAGTTACCAGTACATTATTACTTTTCGGGAATACAGCAAGTGGTAGCCTCTTTATTTGAGCAGCTTGTATGTTATCAGTATTTTCTTCTGGACGACAGCAAGTGGCAGCTTCTTTATTTGGGCAGCTTGTGTGTTATCGGTATTTTCTCCTGGACGACAGCAAGTGGTAGCTTCTTTATTTGGGCAGCTTGTGTGTTATCGGTATTTTCTTTTGGAAAACAGCAAGTGGCAGCTTCTTTATTTGAGCAACTTGTATGTTATTGACACCCATGGATGGCCAGTGGCATTTTTCTTTATTTGAACAACCTTCGTATCTACAGTCTTATTACCTCAGCATTCACGAGTATCTCTGAAGATCTAACAGGGAAGTCTGTTACGAATCTGTACCTCCAGAAGTCGGTAATCTGTTATCAGCAATTTGGTACTCTCTGTCTACCATTGACCTTGAGTCGCGAACTCACTGTTTTGGATCAATGATCTGTTATAGCCTATGCAAGATGCTCTCTTTGTTAGGGTTAGAGGTTGTTTCCCCTTGATTTTATTCGCTGTCGGGAGTCTGTCGTTTGAAGTCGATAGCTTGTCTCCCCAGTAATGTATAATCCGAACCGCTGTGTTTTGATTGGTGTTCGATTCCCCCAACATTGTCTTGTTTCACACAATATCTTTCTCTGTGAATTCATGCACTACATTCATATCACTGCATGATGACGGCATCATAGGACAAAATTTGCGTAGTTATGTATTTAAGTACCTTCAATCTCGTCGAAACGAAGATTTCAAATCTTCATATCTCCGGATAGAAGGAACTTAAATAGGGGCAGCTGTTGTACCCCAAATTTTGACCTAAGATACCGTCTTCCATATGCATCATTCGCATTGCAAGAGTTTTGACCATTTTTATCAAATTTTCAAAGCAGTTTAAAAATTCATAACTTTTTCGAGTCGGAAGCTGTTTATTTGTTGAACGCTAAATTTATTAACTGATCAAGACTTAAACAATGTTCATTAATTATTTATTATCTTAAATTCAAATAATTGGAATTTATTTTCGATTATTACGTAATTTAAAGACTTATAAATAATAAAAAGAATATTTGAGAAAAGATTTATTAATGGGTCAAATAATGTTTATTAATTATTCACTATCCTAAATTTAAATAATGGGAACCTGTTTTCCGTTATTATATAATTTGAAGGTTTATGAATAATGAAATAAACATTTGAAAAAGAGTCTATTAATTGATCAAGCAATGTTTATTTAATTATTTATTGTTCTAAATTTAAATAGCTGAAATTCTATTTTTCAAGTTATTATAATTTAGAAGAATTAAAAATAATAATAAAATAAATAATTGAAGTTATTAATTGATCAATGATGTTTATTTATTTGTTTATCATTTTAAATTTAAATGATTGAATTTGATTTTTAATCATTACATAATTTAAAGAATTATAAACAATAAATAAATAATTGGAAAGAAAAAGAATTAATTGAGAAATAATAGAATTTTTATTCACTTTATTCTATTTATCACAATTGTCATTTAAATGTTGTGTTATTACAAAATATTCATAAAGACAATTACATAAATGCTTAAAGTAAATAAAAAAACTATTTTTCTAAATTCTAATTCTAAATCTTCAATCCAATGCTCTTGTTCGCTCATTTAATTTTACCTGCGAAAACGATCAAAAAAAAGAAATTAGAATCGAATAAATAATTTAAATGCAGAAAATAAATTTAATGTTCATCATTAAAATCAAACGGCCGGAATCAGTTACTCTTTTTGCAAATCACGGGATTTCTCCCGGTTCACAAAAAAGAGAGGAATTTTTAAATGAATGCATAATTAAAAATAGCACATTTTCAAAATCATTTGCATCAAAAGCCTACTGCATATTTCACATATGCATAAATACATTTTTTGGTCAAAAACTGCATAAGTACACAGCATACATAATTTCAAAACAAACAATATGCAATTTCAAACAATGTGCAATTTCAGAACTATGCAGTTTTTAAAACAATGTGTGCAAGCAACCTATTTCCTTTTTCATCATATTCCAGCCTGTATGGTTTTTCAGAACAGCAGTACATATATCACATTTATGTATCATGTATGTACTTGAGGTAGAGAGAAGAAGAGGCTTAATTTTGCAGGTTCTGGCCTAAGCATGAAATGGGAATGAAATCACATGTAGCAGCATATATGCAGCATCAAGAAAATATAATTAAATACTCAAAACCTGAGCCACAAAGGGGGGAAGCAACGGCTATTTGCATTCCTTTCAAAAAGGAAGTCTTAACTGCATAGCAGGGGTGGACAGAGCATTCTGCATATTCACATTCTACAGAACCATAACCTGCATACTACACAAAACTACCAAGAAAATACCATTTGTCCATTGGCAAAACCACGTCACTGCAAAAAAACTATACCACCACATCACTGCTAAGCCATTTTCAAAAAAAGAAACCATATTCCATTTTCTAACCTGCATACTGCTAAGCCATTTTCAAAAAGAAACCATATTCCATTTTCTAACCTGCATACTGCTAACCATTTCAAAACAAAACATAACCATACTGCATGACATAAGAAAAAGCACATAGCCTGTTTGATAACCTGCATCAAACTTCTCAAACCCAATCCTAGAAACCTGATATACAAACTCAGTAGCAGGCAATTCAGAAAGAGAAGAGAGAAAAAGCATAGATAGCAGTTCAGAATAGAGGGAGGAGAAGAGAATCCAAACTCAGTTCAGAAAGGGGCATGGGGGAACACAAGACTATCAAACCACACCATTCTGCATAAAGCCAAAACCTGCACCAGCATGGTCTGCTACCTGCACAAACCAGTTCAACACGATTCGCATCTAAAATGCAAATTCAACAAAGACTGAAACAAATTTTGAAACAACAACAGCTGGAGTCGAAGAAATTACAAGAAGAATTTGTACCTAATGTAGATTTCCCTCTGGTATTCTTCTACGCATTCGGAAAGAATTTGTTTCAACAATAACCGATACGATCCTCAGTATCGTAGGTAAGCTTTAACCACCATCATTCCCATTTTTGAATATGCAAATCCATTACTAGCATCATATTTAAAAGTTAAAATAGAACAAGAATCCAAACATTAAGATAAAAAGTGTTAGAAAATATTGCAGGAAATTTACTAAAGCTTACCTTGGCTCTGCATTTAAGAACGCTGTTGTTACTGTCCCTGCTTACATTAGCGATTCTTAACATCAAATCCCTATTTTAACACCGGCAATAATTCAATCAATAAATTTCAAAACTCACGAGGTTGCAAGACCGGCACAATCATAAACACGCTGTTAATTTAAAACCAACGTGTAAAAAAATATAACAAATTCACAAACCTTTTTCAATTACTCATTCGGACTTCGCGGTTCATTACTATCATCTTCGTTCAATTCTTCTGCCGCTCTTAAATCCGCATCTGATACAACGATATCCTCCTTCCGATACTTTCATCACATTTTCTATCGTCTTCACCACATCTTCATCGGGTTGCTCCTTTACTTCTTTCACCACTAGGACAGCATGAAGATACTCTACTTTCATCTGTTTTGTCTACTGCAATTTTTGCATTTGGAGGATTCTACGCTTGTTGCTTCTTGTGCTTTTCTTTTGGAGCTATGTGGTTTATCTGCCGGCAAGATGCGCATTGACATTGTTGTGCTAAAACGGATATCTTATTTCTACAAATCACATGAAACTTACAAAATCTCAAGCAGTTATCACCACCATGGATATGTTAATGCTGCAAGTGTTTCCGATGAAGGGCCTGCTTCTATTTCCAAGATGGTTGCAGTGCTTTGTGAACAACAGTTGTTTTCACCTTTGCTAAAGGCGTTTGAGATGTTCCTTCCATCATGCCCCCTGCTTTCCGTACCACCGACCCACCTCTCTCTTTTTCTCGCTCTCTCCAATTACCACAACTAGTATTTAGAGTAAACATTGCCTCATAAAGAAACAAAGTAGTCCAAATAATGAAGCTCAGCTTAGAACTAGGAGTAACAACATTTCTTCTATGTGCTGCTATTTCTTTCTTCCACATTACTTCAGCTGAAGACCCATATAAATCCTTCAACCGGAATGTTACTTACGGTGACATTTACCCACTTGGAGTTCGCCAAACAGGTATATTGATCAATGGACAATTCCCTGGTCCAGACATTCATTCTGTTACAAACGACAATCTCACTCTTGCATTTCACAAAGCAGCTGGTGGTTTTGGAGGTATTAGGATACTGAGTAGGCCAAGAATTCCAGTTCCTTTTCCTGATCCGTCTGGTGATTACACTGTGCTTATTGGTGATTGGTACAAGTCCAACCATACGACTCTAAAGCCCATCTTGATAATGGAAAGAAGCTTCCTATACCTGATGGAATCCTCATCCAAATCGCTCCCTCGCTTAAATCGTCTTCTTTTCAAATCGCAACGCCATCTCATTTCAACCACCCTGTCCGATTCCCTCCATGAAGCATCTTTCAATAATATTAGGATTTGGATTCGCAATATTGAACAACATGCTTCTGACAATGTAAACAAGATACTTGTGGGAAACAAGGCTGATATGGATGAAAGTAAAAGGGCTGTACCTACCTCCAAGGGTCAAGCTCTTGCTGATGAGTATGGTATCCAGTTCTTTGAAACTAGCGCAAAAACAAACATGAACAAGGAGGAAGAAAGAGATCCGCGGCGGCCATGGCTCAACCTTCTTAGGTTTTTCGTACAAGCTTTGTGTTTCTCTTCCTGGTCCTCCCACGACCCGACCCGCTCCACTCTCCTCAACCCAGTTCATTTCTTTTTCAGCCTAAGCCCATTTTCTTTTCACACTTAAGTCCATTTCTATTTGCTAATTCATACCCCATCCTTATTTATTCTTAGTTTAATTTTATTCTTTTTCTTAACTTAACTAATTTGGATTAATTAATTTTCCTAGAACTAAACATGTAATTTTAAATAGATAATTTTAATATTTTATCCAAATCTCTTTTAATCTAAGTTTAGGTTATTTTAATAACTTTAGTCATCCTTATTTTAATAGATATTTGATTTATAAGTTTTATTTAATTTGATAAATACTTAATATCTCTAAAAAAGCAAAAAAATGAGAAAACATAAAGACTTGCTATTTTTCCTTTAATTTATTCCCCTCGTTTTGATTTAATACTAATAAAAACATAAAAAATAGAAACTTAAAAAGCTTAAAAAAAAAACATTTCTATTTTCCTTAATTAATTCTCATTACCTTTTATCATCAAAAATGCAAAATCAATTAAACTTTTTCTTTTCGTCTATTAAACAAAAAATCATATAAAATGCACGTTTACATTTAATTGTTGTACGTCATTATCTGCATAATATTCTGTCAATTATTTTTGCACTTACTGGATTATTCTGTTTGCGCCAATCCAAAGGGAATAGTCTAATTTTTGTCGACTTCATGTCCTCAAAAACAATCGAGCGAATACCCTCATTTCATCAAAACTTAGGGTAATTTTTCCTCAAATATTCAACCTTTTCAAACCTATACCCTTTTAAGCCAAAACTTCGACGTTAGGTCGTCGTATCTTCAAAAACCCGTCCGTATCCCTTTTCGGCCAAAACAATTTATTTTCGATCAAACAAATCAATTTTAAACAAAACAGATATTTCAAAAGGTTCCTATAGAGTACTATAGATGCATTGGGTGCTAGTACCTTCCCATTGTATAACCAACCCCCGAACCATAAGATCTCTTTTCAAAAACGCTTTGTATTTTCAGTATTATTTACATTGCATATTTAGGGTTTTATTTCGCTCTTTTCCCTTTTCCTTTGGAAACAATAAAGTGCGGTGGCGACTCTTGCTTTTGTGAGACGAATTAATCAATAATTCGATCTCCGATTTACCCCGCTACATTTTTTATCGCTACACTTTGAGTGCAAATTTTTGGGCACTCTAGTGTTCAATCATCTTCCACCTTCAAGTCAAGAATGGCGGATCCGCCAATCTAAGTCTTCAGGTTTAAGAAGATTGAACAGGGGAAGGTGTCAAGAACAATTATTAAATAATGAAAGACCTGAAAATTTGACCAAAGACTTTTTGAAAACATTTGAAAAATAGTTTGAAAGTAAGCAAAGTAAAAATGTGACAATGGGAAACGATGACGTAGATAAATCATCGGTGTTTGGAGCGTTGATTAACATAATTATCACTGCCAGGGGACTAAACGGATAAATATGAGAAAGGATGCAAATGCTGAATTAGGCACTGCCAAGGGACTAAAAAGATCGACTCAAAATAGTTATAACTTTGAATAACTTATTACTGCTCAGGGACCAATGTAACAAGATATATCGCAAATTTTACATATTTATCGCTGCTAGGGGACTAAATGGATAATTAGTACAGTATCAATTTTATCTCTGCCAGGGGACTAAACGGATAAAATTGAAAGCTTTTGAAAATAACTTATTACTGCTCAGGGACCAATGTAACAAGCTATATCGCAAATTCCGCACATATATACCACAACCTAAGGGGTACATAATGTATGTATCAAATCTATCTTTGCCAAGGGACTAATCCAATAGAGTTGCAAAGGTTTGAAAATAACTTAATAACGCTTTGGGACTAACATAGTAAGTTGTATCGTAGATTCACAATATTTATCACAACATAGGGGATAAATGGCGTGGTATCAATATTTTTTATGCCAAGGGACTAATTCAACAAGATCGAAAGTTTGGAAGATAACTTATCATTGCTCAAGAACTTAATGTTACATCCAATTTGCATATCTACCACTGCCTAGGGGGTAGATAACGCATGTATCAACTCTATTTATGCCAAGGGACTAATCTAATAGAGCTTTAAAAAAGGTCTGATAACAAACTAGCTAAAGCTTCGAGACTAAAATGGCAAGTTGTATTGAAAATTCACATATTTATCAGAACCTAGGGGATAAATAATGCGAGTTCAACGTTTGAATTTGAAATTTGATAGTTTGAAAATTTCATAACTAGGCTATGAATATGGATCATAGATATGCTGCCTAGTGTAATTTTAGTTTGCAATACCTCTAAATATTGTGTATATTCTCAACCGAGGTATTTGATCGGAAAAATAGCAAGTGTACTATTTTCCCCCTTATAATAATAGGGAAATTCCCCGAATGTCGATCTCAAGGACTGCGTACAATTATCGAGTTCAATTCACGTTCAATTAAACAAAAACTTAACTTTGGGATTTGGTTTTAGAAATTGTCACTTAAGAATAAGTAGAAATATAAATATGTTTTTTCACAGATATGATGAACATGCTAGGGCGTGGTGCGTAATTTTACCTATAACAACCTTGAATCCGTATTTCTTTAACACGTTCATAACATTCAACTACCATCCCTTTAGATTATTTTCCCCTAAGTCCTTAGTGAGAAAACCTTTAACCATCCATCCTAAATCCTAAGTCCTTAGAGACATCTGATGGAGTCAAGCTTTTGTTTTATCAAGATTGATCTGGTAACTACAGGGTATCCCTGGTCCTAGGTGATATCTACTATAGTATATTCATACAAAAACCTTAACAACCATGGTCCAACTGGTTATTAACTGTGAATCAATCCTAACTTATCTTATCAGGAAAGCATAAAAACATTGCACGATTAAATTGAATAAGAAAACAACTTTATTAAATAACTCAGGAATTCATAATCATTACATATTCAAATTAGGGACACCCCTAGCATTGGGGAGTTTAGTCGTTCATATTATTCACGAGAATTACAAAAATATAAGAATTAGACATTATAGGCGATGAAGGAACTTTGGTATTAAGTCGCGTCCGCTCATGAAAGATCTCTATTCTTCAAGAATCTCATATCCTCACTCCAAGACTCTGTAATTCGTTCTCTGGAACAAAAGTCCCTTAATTCCTCTTTCAACTTGGCTAAATAGTGAACAATCCATTTGTCTCGGTCATAAATTCCCAAAAACACCCATTTGGATCCCAAATAGTGAAAAATCATAAAAACACTTAAAATTAGCGTCATTGGCCGTCACTGCTCATGTTGGTCATCAGGAATTTTTCTGCTCCAAGCATGCTGACATGGCTTGTGTCAGGCGATACAGTTTCCCGTGTCAGCCCCTGTTTTCCACGTTTTCCAAGTCTTCCCCCTGACGCGGCCCGTGTCAGGTGACACGGCCACCTGTGTCAGGGTTCTTGTAGCATTTCCTAAGAAACTTTGAATTATGCACTTTTTCGCCCTTATTTGTCTTGTTTTATTCTTCTGAACATGAAAACACTAAAACACAAAACCAAATGTAATACGGTGGGAGAACTGACCTTTTTTAGCGTTTTATCGCAAATGTGTGAATAGCTAGAGTCGTCGTCGACTTTTCTTTTATCCAATATAAGGAAAGGGTGAAAAAAATAGGAAAGACCTTTTAAGATTTTGATTTCTGGGGGTAGGTTATGAAAAGGGAAGGTGTTAGCACCCTTATCATCCGTAGTTATCTAAGGGCTCTTAATTGCTTAGCTCGCTTTAAAAATTTTGCTTTTTTTGTGTGTGATTTGTTTGAAAATATTTTGAAATTTGAATTTTGTAATAATTCTTATATCAGTCCTCAAGAATGTGTACAAAGTGCTTCCTTGAAAATATTTGTTTGTGAAAAATGTTCGTGAGAAATGTTTTGTTTTTGAAGAGTTTGTGAGCAAGCGATTAACAGTATTCTACCCACTCAAGGTCGTTCTTTGTATTTTTTCCTTCTCCTTTAGAGACAGTGTTATCCATACCATTAGTTGGTAGGTAGCCCTATGTTGTACCCCAAAATTTTCCCTCTAATTTATCAAGTAATTTCTCATAAGATCTCCTTGGATTCAAGACTACACAAGGGTTGATCAGCTCAAGACACCTCCTCAAGCACTGATGACTGAAAATTAGGGTTTTAGTTTGCACAAGGACAAATGTACTTTTAATGTCCCGTATGACTTTCATGGATCATTTTGGACCCTCAAGATTGCTCATGTCAAGTTTCAAGTCTTGGATCACATTTTTGCTCAATCAATTGATCAATTGACCTAAAATCAATTGTATTGGGGAAAAAGTCAACTGTGGTCAATTTATAGTCAAACTTCGTAATTTCTGATCCATATCAACATCATGAACTCATATTTGTCATTGGATCAAGTTTGGATCACAATTCCTCAAGAAATTTGATCAGATCATCAAAAGGGCAAAATGGTCAAAATTAGGGTTTTGATTGAGAAGGTAAAATTTCTGATTTTTGACGTAGCAAATGATTGATTGGTTCAAGGCATGATCTCAAGGTTTCAAATGCTTAATTTTTACCTAATGGCATGGCTCAAAACATCTCTCAAGATCAATTGATTGATAGTTGATTTTCAGTCAACTGATGAAAACTCAATTGTACACTAAAAAGTCAAACTTTGACTTTTTGATCAAAATCAAGTATCAAAGATCACAATTCATTAAAACATGTCAAAATATGAAACTTGTTCATCAATAAATAAAAAAGTCAAGATTTCATTTTGAAAAGTCAAAATTTCTAAACTTAGAAATTTTTCTAAGTGTTGGAAAATTCATATTTTTTCATAACTTTGAGCTAAATTTTCACCATGATGCAAGATGATTCAAAGGAAACTTACAACATGAAAGTTGTAGATCTCAATGAGATCTAAAAAATTGTAGAATACAACTTCCTATATAAATGCATTGATTTCAAGTTATGATTTTAAGAAGACATGTTCATGAAACTTGAAAACTTAGTGAAATTTTGCCCTAGTTTAGGCAGGATTTTGACCTAACTTCATGGCAATTTTTCATATAGTTCCAAGATGAATCTTCAAAAATGTCCAACATATAGGTTGTAGAGGATGTTACAAGATTTCCAAAATGTCCAAGAACTCATTGAGATCATACTTGAGAAAGGAGAATCGAAGATAAGAAGTTAGGGTTTCATTCTTGAATTACAAGTCATTTCTTGATGAACACATAACTCAATTTCTTTGTTAGGCTGCATAATATTTCTTTTTAGGCCTTCTAACTTGTGTATTTATCCACCATTAATGGATTACACAAACCTTTGAGCTATAATCCAAGTGGTTTAAGATTTATCCAATTCACATTGCCATTTTGGGAAGAAAGTGAAGAATGTCATTCTTGAAAAGCAAGCTTTATGCACAAAGTCAATTATTGAGCCTCTAACTTGTTCCCTCTGATCACACTCCATCTACAAATTCAGAAGCAAGTGTGTTTAAAGCATAACCACTCTACATTAGCAAGTACATAAGACATTGAAACTTGATTTCCCAAAAATCACATGTTGAGCTTAAACTTTTGATTTTGAATTCTGATCAAAGATAAGCTTCTAAACTTGTTTCTTATAAATAGAGGAACTATTTGTGAGCTAATACACGAGCATTAACACCCTAAAACACTCTCAAACCAGAAATTTCCCAAAAACTCCATTATTACACAATTTCTGACCTTGAACTCCAAACTCATATTTCCCTCGTGTGTTTCTTGACCTTTTGGTTCCTAAAGTTCCTATACATCAAATACAACTCATCCCCATCCTCATTCCAGAACTTTAACACCATTTACCATAACCTCCATAACCAAAAAACAGAGTCTGCACATTGACTTCTCCAAGCCATTCCAGCCATCCATTGCTCAAGCTAAGCATTGCATTAGCTTCCTAAGAACTTGAGGAAGCTAACATGATCATTGCAGCACCTTGAATCAAGCTCAAACTCATTTCACAATTTCTAGCTTTGAGGTACATTTTTTGAACTTCAATCTCATTATTTAGGCATTGTTAGGCTTGCATTTGTGAAGATAAAATATAGACATTATTGCCCTGAAACTATACTTGTCCGTAGATTTCATTTATATTGCTTGAGTAGTGATAATTTTGAGTTTGAACTCCTGAAATAATTAGGTCAGAATTTGGTACTTTTATAAATTCTCATTCATCTTTGATTTATATCTTATGATATTTACATGGTTGGATTCGTATGAAAAAATAGAGCAACTTTCATGTTTGCATATTTTATTTTTGTTGAGAAATGGTGAAGTTACAGGATCCATGGCTGGAGGTTGAAGATGAAGTTCATTTCTGGAACTTATTTTGTATTATGTATTTACTATTTTAGTTAAGTTAACGGATGTACAACCACCCCAGTGGCAAAGGTAGCACGCGTTTGTGTTGAAGGGCATGGGTTCAACACCCAGCGCTACCTTTTCTCATTTTTCAACATTTTTTCTCTTTTTTTTTGTTTCAGCTATAGTCGTTGGGCCTCCAAACAGACGGACCTTCCATTTTTGCTTTTGCTAACCCCTGTTTACTTTTGCACACTGTTGTACCCCAAAATTTTCCCTCCCATATTTCTCAAAACATAGCAAGAAAGATCTCCAAGTTCCTCAAGGTTGCTCAAGGATTGGCCAAACAAGCTCTCTCCTAAGGCAGTCTACCCCAAATTAGGGTTTCATGTTGCATCAAGATCCTTGACTCCAATTGGTCCCAAATTCTCATCAATTTCCTAATATGTTCTCAAGATCATCCATGTCAAGTTTCAAGCCTTGCAGAGGAAGTTTGCTCAGTCAATTGCTCAAAGGTCCAAAAATCGACTGTGCTAGGGAAAAAGTCAACTGTGACCTACATACAGTCAAACTTCAAGATTTTTTGTCAACATCCTCATTTTGAAGTATATTTCATCATTTGATCAAGGGTTGATCATGATTCATCAAGGATTGCTCACAATTCATCAAGATTCAAAAGTTGCTAAATTAGGGTTTTGTAGGAAAAGTCAACCCAAATTTGACCAAGCATAACTTTCTCATACTTTATGAGAAATGACCCATCCAAAGCTCATTTTTAAGAGGATGCAATTACCTACAATCCATATTCATCTCCCAAGATCAAAATATGCACTCACAAGAAGTTATGAATTTGGACATTATAGGTCATTTTTAAAAGTCAATAAAAACACATTTTTTGTCAAAGCTTCATACATGAGCATGGAATATCAAAATGAGATGATACCAAAAGGGTTGGTTATAGGACATCTCAAACTTGCTAAAAAGTCCAAGAACACCTCCAAAGAGTCAAAATTTAGGAAGTTATGCATCGTTGAAGTTGGACTTTTTTGCAAAATTGCCAAAAGTCAACTATCCCCAAAACTTCAAATTTTGCCAAATGGGCCCATTCTTTTTCACTTGTTTTGAGTTGGCATTATAGCCCACATGCTCCAGCCTTGGCCATGTGTCCATATCATTTTTTATTAATTATTTTGATTTTATTTGAATTAATTTGATTTAAATCAAAATAAATCAAATAAAAATCCAAAAGCATTGATAACAAAGATTTTGTGGTGATTTCAGGTTTCATTATACAGCTTGCCATAATCAAACTCGTATTAAGGCATAAGTGTACAAAAATATGGGATTTGGATCAAATTTGGAAGGTTGTTAAAGGAGGATCAAATCAAATTCAAAGTCATTGATGGAGAGAGATTTGGACAGAGTTTGCTACCCTAATACATCGTACATTACATAAGGAAGCGAGGCATACCTAAATCAGGGTGAGAGATCAGATAGAGAGCAAGAACAAAATTTGCAAAAATACCAAAAAGTGTGAGATTGAAACATGGCTTAGAAGCAGTTTCAAGGCTTGGCAGTTGTCTCAATCGCTTCCTGGCAATCTCAGGAACCTAAAGCAATCAAGACCATGTGTGTTCAAGCCTTCCCAAGCGCTATAAGTCACCCACGAACTCGCCCTGTTCTTGATTTCGTATTCTGAAATATAGGCATTGTTAACATGTATTGATGGTATAATCTTAATCTACAGGGCATTTGCAAGCTTTTGGTATCATTTAATTGCATTTACATAACCTATATTGTGATTCCCCATTTGTCCATTCAAATATTTGCGCACTTTTTTTATTGTTTTTCTAATATTTCTGTTGTTTCATATATTATCTTCAGTGCTTGATTAACATACAACAAAGCAACGTAGCCCAATTGGTCACCAGGTGTACATTCAAAGCGTTAGTGGCTGAAGGTCAGGGGTTCGATCCCTGCCTCCAACATTTGTTATTTTTCCAAAATATTTCAGGTAATCAGGTGCACGCCTAAGCTAGAGATCCATCATACTCCCTCACCAATCAACGTGCCAGATGGCCAGATGGCCAGATCTGGTGGCCAATATTGAAGGAGCATCAAAGGGTCAGGTCAACGCGCATACACTGGATCAGAAAAGTCCAATGGATCAGCATTGTTGGGCCAACAAAATTGCTTTTGACACACCCAAAATCAGGCCCATCTCTCACTTTTTTTATATTTTTGTTTGTTTTATTTAATTGTTTTATTTTAGTTTATTTAAATACTAACCAATAACATAATTTCTTTTTATAAAAAAAAAAATCACAAAAATACTTTTTATCCAATTAAATTTCAGAACTTTATTTTTATTTAATAAATATTAATTAATTAATTAGGGTATTAATTCTAGATAACTTTAATTGATTTTGTAAATGTTTAAAAACAATTAGAATTTAATAGGTTTTAACCCTAATTTATTTATTTTGTTTTCTTTCCTAAATTAACAAAAGACTCCAAAAATATGTCATTAATTATTTTTCATTAATTAGTTTATTAATAATTAATTTAGCATTTAATTTTAGGATTTAATTTCTTTTCTTAAAAACAAAAAAAAAACATTTTCTTTAATTAAAAGGGTCAAAACCCTAAATTTCGCATTCGATCCAATTTACTCGCGCGATTTATTTTCCTTTATTCAATTATTGTACTTGCTCCCAGTTTGTAATAATTAATTAGGATTTTTATTTTACCGCATTTATTTTAATTTCAAAGGGTTGCTTTTGGCGATGTAGATACCCGACGCCTTGTAATAATTTAGTTTAAATTCCGCATTTTTATTCTGCAAATTATACAACTGCTAGATGTTTGGTAATAGGGTTTGCATGACAAGAATGAATGCCTAATTTAAAACAGTTAGATCACCTTTAACATGTGCAAAGATAAAAATAACTGAAATCAACACACTCGCACATGCGCACTCCTAGCGTACACCTCACTTGGTTGCCTTCGTAAATGGTCATTGAGTATAGGATATTTTAGAGGTCGCCCTCTTGTCTAAAAGATCATAGTTGCCTCGAAATGGTTGCCTCGGATATTGTTGCCTCGAATAAATGATCTAAGGAATTAGGGTTACCGCTAAGACGTCCTAACATTGCTTTAGTGATTGTATGTCCCTCTTTCGAATTGACCCTAAAACTCCAACGACGGTGCTACCCACTCACTAATAGTGGGATAGCATTATCTAAATGAAATTAGCATAGAACGATTCTTTTTTCGAGTAAGTAGATTAGTTCTTAGATACTTGCTCATCCAAAATAAAACTTTTTCACACTTACACTTTTACAAACAAGTTTTCAAAAACACTTCATTACACTCTAAAGCTAGAGTTAAATCGAAGTTAAAAACAAAAACTTTTCAAAACCCACAAGCACAAAGAAAACAATTTTGAAAATGATGAGCAAGTACCTAAGAGCCCGTAGATAACTACGGATAGAAAGGGTGCTAATACCTTCCTGTGATCGGTGGATCTGGAACTGACTGTTTTAAATCTGGTTCGCGAAATGTCGCGGAAGCAAGAGTCGCCACCGTCTTTTATTTTCTCCAAATGGAAAGGACAAAAGCACATAAAAATTCCTTAAAGAGATTGTTTCTCGGTTCGGGAGGTAGATTATAGAAAGGGAAGGTGTTAGCACCCTTTCTATCCATGGTTATCCATGGGCTCTTAGATACTTGCTCATTTGTGTTTTCAAAAATGGTTTGTTTGCTTTTCAACTGTGGGTTTTAAAAAAAGTTTCTTTGAAAATTCCAGTTCGACTCTTGTATCGGTCCTCAAGAGTGTTTGAAAAATTGCTTTCGAAAGCTTTTGAAAAGGTGTTGGTGTGAAAAGTATTTTTGATTTGTTTTGAAATTAGAGCAAGTATCTAGAGTCGTCTACCTACCCAAAGGAATTCGTCTGTGTAAATGTCCTTTAAAGTAGTGCCATCCCACCATTGAGAGGTAGGTAGCACCACCGTTGGAGGTGTTCGGGTCAATTCGAGGTTTGGGACATGGTGATCACCAGAGCAATAGGAAGATACCTTAGAAGCTACCCTCATGCCAGGTTCCCGGATCATGAGGACTTACTAAGACATCCTCTACTCGACGATCACCTTTCGAGGCAAGGCAATAGTGAGGCGTACCCTAGGGGTGGTGTGTGATTTGTGTGTCATGTTCATTTATTTTTGTCTTTTGTCATGTATTGGTGATCTACGCTTTTGTTTTTATTTTGTCATTCATTCTTGCATGCCATTATTAACAGTTAAAAGATGTGGAAATTAAAAGTTCTAAACTATTACAAAGGCGCGGGTCCACATCGCCAAATTAAATCCAGGACCCGATTTGACATAAAATAAAGGAGAGTGCGAGAAATTAAATTTACACGGCTTTGGGAGAATTACACCAATATTTAAAAGAAGGAATAAATAAAATGCGCGAAGAGAATAAAAAATCGCAAGCGAGGGCGTTGGACCCTTTTTAATGAAATTAAATTATATTATTAAATTAATGAAATTAAAATAAAAAAGAAATTATTTTTTGAGGTTTTTTGTATTTATGAATTTTTTTATGTGAATTAAATGAAATTTAAACCTAATTCTAGCTATTTTTTAATTTATTAAAAAGAATATGAAAATTACCTAAAATTTAAACCTAATTAATTAATGGCAAGATTTATTTACAAAAATATAATAATTAATTAATAATGAGAAAAGAAAGGAAAAAAAGATAAAAGTGCTAAACCCTAATTCTACCAATTTTAATTTATTAAGAAAATATATTTGAATTAAACCTAAATTTAAATTAATTAATGATTTATTTACAAAGAAATATTAAATCAAATATCTTATTTTTTTGTCTTTTCTGTTTTTTTTATATTATTTTTATGTTTTTTATGAAAATATTAAATCAAAGAATTAAAGGAAATTAATTAAAACAAAGAAAAGAAAAATGTAAAAAAAGAATAAAAGAAGCAAACCCTAGGGGGTTCTGTCCCCAATTGGAGGTTAAATCAGCATTTTAGGCCCACTGATCTTTGGCCTCTTTTGACTTTTTCAGGAAGCGTGTGCACGCGTTTGACTGCAGCACATCATAGGCTTCAGATCCTGGCCATTGGATGGAGGTTGTGGGACGTGTGGCACGTTTGAGTGAGGAGCGTATGGTGATCTTCAGGGCATGAGCTACATGGGAAGATGTTATGAAAAATATTATTGAAAGGGAAGGGGACCTGGGATTCGAACCCAGGTCCCAGGGATTACCAACCAAATGCCTTGCCAATGGAACCAAACGCGCGCTTTGTTTATAATGTAACTAACAAACAATATCAATCAAAACGTGAGTTAGTGGACTTTTTTAGCGCGAAATTTAAATGAACCAATTGCTGTCTTACACTTCATCATCTACTTCATCGTTTGCATTTTCCTGAAACATAAAAAAAGGTTAGCGGGGGTTTTAAACCCCCTCAAAATGTGCACTTTTCCAAAATAGCGATTAGGCCATATGGCCACATAAATTAGGCGCGAGGGGTGCTTTTAAATCGTCCAAGCTCCATGATTTCAACCATGGTATTAAGGTGTTCTGATTTTACAGTATTCAGAAACGCCCAATTTCAAGTTTGAAGAACCCTAGCGTCCTTTAATGGTGATTCTTCATATAACGCGTGAAAACTCAATTAAAGCACACAGTTAGCTTCAGAATCAATTAATTAGTATGAATCAGTAAAGAAAACACATAAAAAATGCATAAAATTCATGATACGATTATGGATATTTTCGTGAAAAGTTTGACTCTGATATACCAATTCCTTGAGTATGGGACAATATTCTTGATTGGAATAGTCTCCTGGTAACCTTGGCAAGCTAATGGAGTGGTTATTTGATCTTGAAAAGCCTTGCAATCGTGATTTCAGTTCTTGAGTTTTTTCACAAAAAATGCAAAAGTGTTTCTTCAATTCTGGCGCAGCTCAGAGGGTATTAGCACTAGGGTTAGCTTTGCACTTATGTATGGAATGATTAGGGTAAGAATTCAGAGCCAAAGGATCCTTGCATTGATGTGGAAAATATTTGATTTTCATGCATATAATTTTCAATCTTTTTCATGCATATTTGGTTCAAATCATGTCCAATCACATGGATTCTTTCCAAATCTGATCATGCACGAAATATTGAGTGTATTTCATGCATAAAAAGATTTAAAAACTTAGGTTTGGTATTTTTCATATATTTCAATTAATTAAATGAATTATTAGCAATTAAAAATCCAAATAAATAAATAAAAATGATGAAAAACTTCCCTTTGGGCCAAATGGTCGTGCACATGCTTTGGATGATGAATATTGGAAGAAAAAGAGGCCCATTAGCAATTTTAAGACTTTTGAAGCAATGTTGCCTTTTCAAAATATCCAAATATTTCCCAACTTCCACAAGGCATAACTTGCTCAATTTTTAATCTTTGCTCATGTTCTTGGACATGTTGGAAAGGTATTTGAGTACTCTAACCAATGTCTTTGGTCCCATGTCATTTTTATTTACCAATCTCAAGTTATGTCCTTTGACTTAAAGTCCCTTTTTGTTGACTTTTGAAAATGACCTATAATGTTGAAATTGATAACTTTTTGTGAGAGCATTTCTTGGACTTGAAGTGTGAAGAGGAGTTGTAGGAAATGTCTTCATCTTCAAAATGAGCTTTGGATGGGATTTTTCTGATAATCCATGTGGAAGTTATGCCTTGGTCAAGTTACAGTTGACTTTTTCAACTGTCCAAATATGGAAACTTTTGCATCTTGAGACTTTTTGAGCCAAGCTTTGAGAATCATGATCAAGCATTGATCAAATGATGTTTGTGGCTTCAAAATGAGATGTTAACCAAAAATTTGAACCTTTGACTGTCAAATGACCATTTTGCCCCTACAGTTGATTGTAGTGCAATTAGGGTTTTTGACTGTGCAATCTTGTGCTGTAAGTCTTGAAACTTGGTATGAGGATTCTTGACCATGTTTATAAGCATGTGGGACTTGATTGGACCCTTGGAAACTTCATTTTCCTTGTCAGAACCAAAACCCTAGTTTTTAACTATTAGGAGGCTCTTGACCTGTGCAACCCTTGGGGACTTTTTGAAGCATGCTCTTTGCAATTCTTGAAGAATATGGGAGGGCAAATTTTGGGGTACAACGGTTGCCCCTGTTCAATCTTCTTAGACCTGAGGATGCAGATTGGTTGTCATGCCTTTCGTAATCCGAAGGTGGAAGATGATTGAACACTAGAGTGCCCAGAAATTTGCGCTCACATAGTAGTGTGATAGTGGGAATGGGCTTATAGATGCCATTTGGAGATTAATGGATAGGATGATTGGCTTATAGATGTCATCTGGATGTTGATCGCGTAAGAGATTCCTTAGCGAGAACTTGCGTACCTGCAAAAGAAAAATGATTACCTGACCCGTTACAGGAGCTGGCCTTCAAATTCTTTATATAGTTGTGTCCTGACTGGTTACAGGAGCTGGATCTGGATCTTCAAAAGGTGATGAATGAACCAGGGGTGGTTACTACCTCAACGGGAACGGTGATAGAACCTTAAGCGACTTCAACCTCAACAGTAATCATTGAGAGAATCTTGGACGACTTCAACCTCAACAGTAATCATTGAGAGAATCTTGGGCGACTTCAACCTCAACAGTAACGCTGAGAGAATCTGGGGATGATTACTACCTCAACAGGAACGCTGAGAGAATCTGGGGATGATTACTACCTCAACAGGAACGCTGAGAGAATCTTGGATTACTTCAACCTCAACAGTAACGCTGAGAGAATCTGGGGATGATTACTACCTCAACAGGAACGCTGAGAGAACCATAGGCGACTACAACCTCAACAGTATCATTGAGAGAATCTTGGATATCTTCTACTAAGTCTTTATCAGGAAAATTTGTTAGGGGTCGATTTAGCTGGACTAGAGAAGGCCTTTGACTGGATAAGAAACAGTAAAATCTTAGGGTCGATTTAACTAAACCGGTCTAGGTCTTGAAATCTTCAACTGGATAAGAAACAGGGAGATCTTAGGGTCGATCTGACTGAACCAGAGAAGGCCTTTGACTGGATAAGAAACAGTAAAATCTTAGGGTCGATTTATCTGAACCGGTCTAGGTCTTGAAATCTTCAACTGGATAAGAAACAGGGAGATCTTAGGGTCGATCTGACTGAACCAGAGAAGGCCTTGGACTGGATAAGAAACAGAAAAATCTTAGGGTCGATTTAACTGAACCGGTCTAGGTCTTGAAACGTAGCTGAGAACTTAACTGAATCTTTCCTGAAAGGTAAAGGTCAGTCATATGCAATGCATGATATGGATCAAGCAATGATGTTCTCAACATAAATGAGATTTGTAGGATATGATGCGTATATGCATGCTATAATGTATGAAAATGTGATGTTTATGAATGTATCTTTTCGTTTTAGGAAAGTAAATCCTTGACGGGCGCCAGAAAGTCACTCCTGGGCTGATGTTGAAGGATAGATTTTTGCTCCGCTGGGGATGACAGTTGCAAGAATACCGGTAGAAGAAGATGACTCTGTTGGGGAATAACTTGGCGAATGAATTACTCTGCAGGGAGAAAATTACTCTAACGATCTTGCTGGGGAGCAAAACTCTGTGGGGAGAGAGATACTTTGCTGAGTTGTTGATGGTAACTTCGCTGGGGATACCATTGTTACGTTCTGTTGGAAGAAATTGATGAACTCCGCTGGGGAATAGAGAGACTTCGTCGGGGACGATCTTTCCGTGGTTATTGGCTGAGGATAACCCAGTTATATCCTGGTAGGGAAATAACCTTTGAATAAAGTCGGGAGACGCGTTCATGCTCTATAGGGATAAGCTTCCAGAATCTACTGGGGATAAGCTTACTGCTTGGGGAGATGAATTCCAACTTCCTGGGGAACTAGATTGGACTCTCCTGGGGGAAGATTTGAACTGTATCGGGGAGGTGACTCCATTGAATGTTTGATATACCGTCGGGGAACAATCTTTAGGTCAAGACCGCCGGGGATGCTTGTTAAGAATATATGTACTGCTGGGGAACATTGAGATCTGCTGGAGAATACCCAACTTCTTTGAGATTTGATTGTAGCTTTGCTTGAGGAGAGTGTACTGACTTGCTGGCTCACTCTCTGGGGAATTAAGATATACTGGTTATGTTCTTCAGCTGATCCTACCTTGGTACCTTGGAGGATAGAACAATTAGATTGCTTAGACAACTCTTTATTGCCCCTGTTTCTAATGTTACCTGTAATTAATCCTTTGTTTCGTATGTAAATATTCATTATTTAGCAAATTATCGTCAATGCATATATCACAAATTGAACCTTGGACGCTCTTCGCAAAACAAAACAGAAAAGGAAAACAATTGGCAATTTTAACTGAAAAGTGATTTTGTATTGATTTTGAATTTGCCTGTAAAATAGGCGTTTATGTACAAGAGGCTGACGTCCTAGTAAGAGAACGCCGCCGAACAAAAGAGTTTATACAATTTTTGTACAAGAGCAAATAAAACAGCTGTGTGAAATGAATGATCCCACTGGGTTTCGACTCTGCTATTGCCTTTATAACTCCGAGCGTCTCATCACTTGATGACCTTGGTTGAAAGTGAAGTTGACTGATCGATGTCGTCTGAACTCGATGTAGATACCGGATTCTGGATGCAAAGTGATCCAATGAGACATAGTATTACGCTTTATCCCTAACTTTTGCCTGGACCGCCCTTTCGGGTTTTCAGTCCACCGGGATACCCATTTTTGCCCAAGCCGCCTTTTCAGGTTTTCGACTTGCCGGGTGTACAGATTTTTTTTATTTCATCCCTTCATTTTGCCCGAACCCTTTTGGTTCGCCGGGAAGCCCTAACTTTTGCCTAGGCATGTCAACCTAGCGGGTCTTTATTATGCGTAGTATCTTTTTACTATGTCTGCATTGGCGGGGTGAGGAAGGTCGTCACCATCCATGTTGGTTAAAATCATGGCTCCTCCTGAGAACACATGTTTAACCACAAATGGCCCTTCATACGTAGGGGTCCATTTGCCCCTTGGATCACTCTGAGGAAGGATGATTCGCTTGATTACCAGATCCCCAACTTGATATTCCTGTGGTATGACCTTTTTGTTAAATGCCCTGATCATCCGTTTCTGATATGTCTGACCATGACAGATAGCAGCAAGTCTCTTTTCATCAATAAGGTTTAACTGATCAAGTCGTGTCTGGATCCAATCATCTTCGTTCAGATTTGCATCCTTCATTATCCGGAGAGAGGGTATTTGCACTTCGATCGGTAAGACTGCCTCCATACCGTAGACCAAGGAGAAAGGAGTTGCCCCGGTTGACGTCCTGGCTGAGGTACGGTACCCATGTAGAGCGAACGGTAACATCTCGTGCCAATCTTTATAAGTCACTGTCATCTTCTGCACGATTTTCTTAATATTTTTATTTGCTGCTTCTACAGCCCCATTCATCTTCGGTCTGTAAGGAGAAGAGTTATGGTGATGTATCTTAAACTGCTCGCAGAGCTCAGTGATCATCTTTTTATTGAGATTGGTACCGTTGTCTGTAATGATTCTTTCCGGGACGCCGTATCGACAGATCAGATTATGCCGAATGAACTGTGCCACAACCGTCTTGGTTACCGTAGCGTAAGATGCTGCTTCAACCCACTTCGTGAAATAATCAATCGCTACCAGGATGAAGCGATGTCCATTAGATGCCGTAGGCTTAATCTCACCGATCATGTCTATGCCCCACATTGCAAACGGCCAAGGCGCAGTCAGAACATTTAGAGGAACTGGAGGAACATGCACCTTGTCTGCATAAATCTAGCACTTATGGCATGTCCGAGAGTGTTGGTAATAGTCAGCTTCCATTGTGGACCAGAAATACCCTGCCCGAAGGATTTTCTTCGCCATAGTGTGCCCACTGGAATGTGTACCAAAGGTCCCTTCATGTAGCTCTTCCATGATCCTTTCTGCTTCTGTCTTATCCACACAACGCAGTAAGGTCGAATCATGGTTTCGCTTATACAGGATGTCGTTGCTAAGGAAGAACTTTGCTGCGAACCTTCTCAGAAACTTTTTATCATTGACAGAGGCACCTTCAGGATATTCCTGAGCTTCCAAATATCTCTTTACCTCATGGTACCAAGGCTTCTCGGTTACCAATTCAGTCTCGAGATCACAACAGTATGCCGGTTCGTCCAGTTTCCAGATGATGATCCGGGGAGCCTCATTGTCCCATTTGACCTTGAACATAGAAGACATTGTAGCTAACACGTCCGCCAACTGATTCTCTTCTCTCGGAAAGTGTTCAAAGGTTATCTCTGTGAAGTGGGGGATCAACGTCAACACATATTCTCTGTAAGGAATAAGATTCGGATGTTTCGTATCCCATTCTCCTTTGATCTGATTGATCACGAGAGAGGAATCTCCGAAGACACTCAGAAACTTGATCCTTAGGTCGATCGCAGCTTGAAGACCCATGATGCACGCCTCATACTCCGCCATGTTGTTGGTGCAGTTGAAACATAGTCGGGCAGTAAGCGGAGTATGAGTACCTTGAGGGGATATGATTATGGCGTCGATACCGTTACCCAAAGCATTGGAGGCTCCGTCAAAGTGCATAGACCATCGGGATCTCTCCTCAGGTCCTTCATCCGGTCCAGGTACTTCGCAATCAGTCACTATCATGATGCTCTCATCCGGAAACTCGAAGTTCATTGACTGATAGCCATCTACTGCCTGATGTGCCAAGTGGTCTGCCAATACACTTCCCTTGATGGCTTTCTGGGTCGTGTACTGAATGTCGTATTCCGTCAAGATCATTTGCCATCTTGCTATTCTCCCAGACAGAGCAGGCTTTTCGAATATGTACTTTATAGGATCCATCTTTGAGATCAACAAGGTAGTGTGAGTCAGCATATATTATCTCAGCCGGCGAGCAGCCCATACCAAAGCGCAGCAAGTTTTCTCGAGCAGTGAGTATCGGGTCTCACAGTCGGTAAACTTTTTGCTAAGGTAATAAATGGCATGCTCTTTTCGGCCAGACTCGTCATGCTGCCCCAACACACACCCCATTGAGTTGTCAAGCACTGTCAGGTATAGTATCAGAGGTCTCCCTTCAACCGGTGGCATAAGGATGGGTGGTTCTTGGAGATACTCTTTGATTCTGTCAAAAGCAGCCTGACATTCATCATTCTAACGTACTACCTGATCTTTCTTCAGCAGCTTGAAGATTGGCTCACAGGTAGCAGTTAGGTGTGAGATGAACCGAGCAATGTAATTCAGGCGTCCTAAAAAGCCTCTGACCTCTTTCTCTGTCTTAGGAACTGGCATCTCTTGAATAGCTTTGACCTTGGCAGGGTCCACTTGAATACCCTTATCACTTATAACGAAGCCTAGCAACTTTCCAGATCTAACCCCGAAGGTTCACTTGTTCGGGTTCAACCTCAGCTTGTACAACTTCAGACGGTCAAACAACTTTTGCAGATGATCTAGGTGCTCTTCCTCAGTCTGAGACCTTGCGATCATGTCGTTAACATACACTTCTATCTCATGATGGATCATGTCATGAAATAAAGCAACCATGGCACGTTGGTAGGTTGCCCCAGCGTTCTTCAGTCCAAAAGGCATGACCTTGTAGCAGAAGGTGCCCCACTGAGTAACAAAGGTAGTCTTTTCCATGTCTTCAGGCGCCATTTTGATCTGATTGTAACCTGAAAAACCATCCATGAAAGAGAACACCTTATGCTGAGCAGTATTGTCAACAAGGACATCAATATGAGGTAGGGGAAAGTCATCCTTAGGGCTGGCCCTGTTCAGATCCCGGTAGTCGACACACATTCTGACCTTACCGTCCTTCTTAGGTACCGGCACCACATTGGCAACCCACTGAGGGTAGGAAGTCACTGCAAGGAACCCGGCATCAAACTGTTTCATAACCTCGGCTTTGATCTTTTTAGACATCTCTGGACGCATACGACGGACCTTTTGCTTAACCGGAGGGCAGTCTTCCTTAGTAGGTAAATGATGGACCACAATATCGGTATCCAACCCGGGCATGTCTTCGTAGGACCAGGCAAATATCTCCACATAATCATGTAGCATCTGAGTCAACCGTTGCTTCACGCTGAGCTCTAGGTTGGCACCAATCTTTACCTCCTTCCTGTCTGCCTCAGTACCCAGATTTATTGTTTCCACTGGCTCTTCGTGTGGTTGAATTGCCCTCTCCTCCTGGAGTAACAGTCTCACAAGCTCGCCAGGCACTTCGCAATCATCTTCACCTTCGTCTTCGGCTAAGTTGATCGGATTTTCAAAGTCATATCTGGCAGTAGCAGAGTCGTTACCAGTGAGATCCAGAGTGGATTGAAACCTGTATGAGTGAGTGTGTGTAAATACAGCTGTTTTGAAATGTAAAGAAAGGAAAGAAAGAAAAGGAGAATAAGATTTGAAATGCGAGAAAACGTCCAAGATTTTTATTCATGATATATGAAATGACAATTTATATGCCCTCACAAATAAAGCCACGGTGTCCCGGGTAAGACACCGGGCCATAGAGTTCAATTTATTGTTTATTACAAATACCAAAAACATAGGAATTCATTACTTAGTAACAAGAGAAACAGGTAGATTGTCCTTTGCACTCCAATTGCTAGGTCCACTGTCGGTTGCCGGGTAAATCCAGCTGTCGAACTCAGCTTCATCCACTTCATCATCCTCCCCAATAGCATTCACTCCATGAGCAGGCAAGGGAGCTGTCACTACATTAGGCTTCTCAGATGCCTCAAATTGTACCTCCTTGGCGTCAATAAGGTCCTGCAGCTTATTCCTTAAGGCCCAACAGTCATCAGTGGAATGTCTCGGGCTATCGGAGTGGTAAGCACAGCGAGCATTCGGATTGTACTTAGGAGAAGCCGTATTCACAACCTTTGGGGCCTCTCTGACAGTCACTAGGTTGGTGGACAGTAACTGTGGCAAGATCTGTGATAGGGTCATGCTCAAACGGGTAAACTCCCTTCTAGGTCTTTCAGCCCTTTGAGGATTGGTTTGCCGAGGAGCGGCGGCAGGCTTAGAAATCATCACCGCGTTGACAGATTGGCGGCGCTCAGGTTTCTCTTGTCTTCTAGAGCCATATACAGCACTGGCCTCCTTTTTGAAGGGTTTCTTCTCAGAATTTGACGATGCACCCTTCTGAATTTTACCAGACTTCAACCCAGCCTCTATTCTCTCTCCAGTCAGAATAAGATCAGTAAACCCTGCAGACGAATTACCGATAAGATGGTTGAAGAACGGCCCAGATAGGGTCCCCAAGAACATGTCTACCAACTCCCGGTCAGTCAACGGAGGCTGCACCCTGCCAGCCAGATCCCTCCACTTCTGTGCGTACTCTTTAAAACCTTCGCTTGAACCTAGCGACATACCCTGGAGTTGGGTACGTGTAAGGGCAAGGTCGGCATTATATTGATACTGCTTATAGAAAGCAGTAGCCAACTCCTCCCAGTTACGAACCTTGGTCCCATCCAGCTGATAGAACCATTCGAGATGAGTCCCTGAAAGACTCTCCTGGAAGAAGTGGATCCACAAGTTCTTGTCCACTGAGTACGGTTGAATCTTCCGCACGTAGGATCTGAGATGTAGCTTGGGACAAGATGCCCCGTCATACTTGGTAAAGGATGGTGCTTTGAACTTATGAGGAATGATCACACCAGTAGACAAACCCAAATCTCCAAAATCCAGCCCAGGTACCTGTTGGATCTCCATAGCATTCAGTCAGTCTTCCAACTGCTTGTATCTGTCTTCCGCAGGAGGATACTGTTCCTCATCAAAATCAGTCTCGTTGTCGGAGACTACCGGACTAGGACCTTTTCCCCCTTGAGGACTACCCTTGCCTATAGAAGAATCAGCTTCTTCATTCTGCAGAGTGTTGCCAAACCTTCGGCCCGTGTTGAAAAGAACAGTTCTTCTCTTCTTCTTCTTTTCCTTCTTCAGGAGCAGAGCCTTCAGCTCTTCTTGGCCCTGAGCCAAACCCATGATTAGTTCCTGAAATTGCGCATTCTGCGCCTGAAGAGCCTTGATGGACATCTCGGTTGATGATGAGTCAGGATTCATGATGCTGAAATAAACAGCGAAGAACTGTAAGCAACCTGAAAAGAAGAAAACCTGCTATGCACATGATGAATGATATGTGTTTATGCAATGCATTCAAGGGTTCGAAAGTTCAAATTTGTTGTAGACAAAAAAGGAACACACGTTATCATTAAGGAAATAATTGTTCAGTACATCAAAGCCTCATGGGCACAAATTACGAAGCAAATCAATCCCAAAAGACACTACGCATCCTCTTTGGAGCTATGTAGTTGTTGAGATTCCTCTCCTCATGCAATAGGAGGGTGAGCTCCAAGACCTTCTTTTCACTAGCATGTAGACTGGTCTCAAGAGAATGTCGTTCTTCCTTAAGCTGGATCCAGCTCTTCTGCATCTCTTCCCAGGATGTGGGCATATCAGGATGCTGAATGGTGTAGGACACTTCTCCTTCCAAGACTGGCTCTTTGATCACAGGGAGCATATGAGGATAAGGCATCACTAACTTCTGGGAGCAGGCACGTACCCACTTGAGATAAGGTTCCAACGGGATGGAGTTCTTGTGCCACAGTGTCTTGCTGTCTATCTTACTTGGCATCCTCCAGGCTCTGATAAATCTCTGGCGAAGTCCTTGTGCATCGTTGTCGAAGTCGAAAACTATGTCAGGAATTAACATGTCATGAGGGCCATCCCTCCGAGCATAACCAAACTGTCTCCAAGCCAGGCATGGGTTGTAAGTAATACCTCCTCTGATTCCAAGTAAAGGAACATTAGGGTACTCCCCGCAACGATCAATGATGGTGACATCCTCTCTGGACCGAGGGCACCAATGTATATATGCATGTGTAAAAGTCATCAACCGTTGTGACCACCTCAAACCCCGCTCGTTCTTCAAAACTGATTGTGGAAGGTGCGAAATAAACCACCTTCCCAGGAGAGGAGTGCAACACATAAGGACACCTCTTTTTCTCATGGTTCGAGTGTAACATGAGTGAAGGATGTCCCCCAGCAACGTAGGTATAGGATTCCTGGACATGAAGATCTGGACATCACTGATATCTATAAGCTGATCTGGGTTAGGGAACAACACCAAACCATAGACAAGGAGGGCCACAACTTCTTCAAAAGCTTTTAAGTCAAGGGAGTTCCAACATTCATGGGCTTTCTCAAACAGAAACTTGGCTAAGAACCCTTTGATACCACTTCTAACTTCCCAATGTCCCTTGAGGTCAGATAGCTGTAGGTGTAAGGCTTTAGCAATCTCTTCAAGCTTGGATTCCTTTTCCGTACCGTTGTAGGGTAGCTGATCAAGGATAGGGATCTTCAGGAGCCGGGAGAACTCCTCCAATGTAGGTACCAGCTGATAATCCAAGAATGTGAAACAGTGATGCAGAGGGTCAAAGAATTGGAACAGGACCTTTATCATGTCTTCCTCAATGTTGGTATTGACCAAGCTGATGAGTCTTCCATGTCTTTCACTGAATGAAGAGCTCTCGGGAATCCTGGATATAAGCTCCTTAAGCTGAGGAGGGATCCTTACAAGGCTGATTTGAATTGTCTTTCTGCGAACAGTTTCCATGTCCTACAAAACAAGAACAAAGATGAAGATTCGAACCCCTGAAGTGGTTAGTCAATGCATATGATGCTGGATGATGTCATGATGCTATGATTAAACACACCACAGATATTTACAAAGACAAACATGTAAGGCACACAAGTCACACAAGACAAGCCCTTAGGGTTTAAGGCCAGCATGGGGTCTGGGTAGTACCCTCTTGAAGTTGGTGGGTTCAACCTGTCCTATTAGAAGTAACCGGGTTCTAAGGGTCCCAATATCACGGGATTGCTTTCATTGTTCATCGTTTCGATTTAGCCACTGAACTGGCGACCGAAATATTCCAGGAAAGCAACCCTCAAGTGGGTGTAGTATCGAGTATCAACCAACCTCGGACTACACCAAAGTCAGTTATCTCACTACCCTAAAGAGGCCAAGATAGTTCAATTAAGGTTCCTAAGGTTTGTTGATGCTTCACGACACCACACGGAGGCCCCGTACTCTCCTTGACTGAACTCAAGGGTTACCGGTACACACCAAAGTGCCACATCAACGTAGCAGACTATTTCAACCATGTCGGTATACCCCGCACAGTTCCCTCACAGCCTTGTTGCTACTTTCTAAGAAGGTATCCCCCAGATCCGGGTTAGGATCTATAGAACTCCCAAGACTGTCCCACAATTTAAAGCAAGCAAAGAAAGCAATTGAAAACACAGTTATGAACTTAGTCCTAAGGTACACCTCACTTTAAGTTAAGTCCCCAGCAGGGTCGCCAGTTCTGTGATCGGTGGATCTGGAACTGACTGTTTTAAAGCTGGTTCGCGAAATGTCGCGGAAGCAAGAGTCATCACCGTCTTTTATTTTCTCCAAATGGAAAGGACAAAAGCACAGAAAAATTCCTTAAAGAGATTGTTTCTCGGTTCGGGAGGTAGATTATAGAAAGGGAAGGTGTTAGCACCCTTTCTATCCATGGTTATCCATGGGCTCTTAGATACTTGCTCATTTGTGTTTTCAAAAATGGTTTGTTTGCTTTTCAACTGTGGGTTTTAAAAAAAGTTTCTTTGAAAATTCCAGTTCGACTCTTGTATCGGTCCTCAAGAGTGTTTGAAAAATTGCTTTCGAAAGCTTTTGAAAAGGTGTTGGTGTGAAAAGTATTTTTGATTTGTTTTGAAATTAGAGCAAGTATCTAGAGTCGTCTACCTACCCTAAGGAGTTCGTCTGTGTAAATGTCCTTTAAAGTAGTGCCATCCCACCATTGAGAGGTAGGTAGCACCACCGTTGGAGGTGTTCGGGTCAATTCGAGGTTCGGGACATGGTGATCACCAGAGCAATAGGAAGATACCTTAGAAGCTACCCTCATGCCAGGTTCTCGGATCATGAGGACTTACTAAGACATCCTCTACTCGACGATCACCTTTCGAGGCAAGGCAACAGTGAGGCGTACCCTAGGGGTGGTGTGTGATTTGTGTGTCATGTTCATTTATTTTTGTCTTTTGTCATGTATTGGTGATCTACGCTTTTGTTTTTATTTTGTCATTCATTCTTGCATGCCATTATTAACAGTTAAAAGATGCGGAAATTAAAAGTTCTAAACTATTACAAAGGCGCGGGTCCACATCGCCAAATTAAATCCAGGACCCAATTTGACATAAAATAAAGGAGAGTGCGAGAAATTAAATTACACGGCTTTGGGAGAATTACACCAATATTTAAAAGAAGGAATAAATAAAATGCGCGAAGAGAATAAAAAATCGCAAGCGAGGGCGTTGGACCCTTTTTAATGAAATTAAATTATATTATTAAATTAATGAAATTAAAATAAAAAAAGAAATTATTTTTTGAGGTTTTTTGTATTTATGAATTTTTTTATGTGAATTAAATGAAATTTAAACCTAATTCTAGCTATTTTTTAATTTATTAAAAAGAATATGAAAATTACCTAAAATTTAAACCTAATTAATTAATGGCAAGATTTATTTACAAAAATATAATAATTAATTAATAATGAGAAAAGAAAGGAAAAAAAGATAAAAGTGCTAAAAGATAAAAGTGCTAAAAGAAAAAAAGAAAAAAGATCAAAGAATTAAAGGAAATTAATTAAAACAAAGAAAAGAAAAATGTAAAAAAAGAATAAAAGAAGCAAACCCTAGGGGGTTCTGTCCCCAATTGGAGGTTAAATCAGCATTTTAGGCCCACTGATCTTTGGCCTCTTTTGACTTTTTCAGGAAGCGTGTACACGCGTTTGACTACAGCACATCATAGGCTTCAGATCCTGGCCATTGGATGGAGGTTGTGGGACGTGTGGCACGTTTGAGTGAGGAGCGTATGGTGATCTTCAGGGCATGAGCTACATGGGAAGATGTTATGAAAAATATTATTGAAAGGGAAGGGGACCTGGGATTCGAACCCAGGTCCCAGGGATTACCAACCAAATGCCTTGCCAATGGAACCAAACGCGCGCTTTGTTTATAATGTAACTAACAAACAATATCAATCAAAACGTGAGTTAGTGGACTTTTTTAGCACGAAATTTAAATGAACCAATTGCTGTCTTACACTTCATCATCTTCTTCATCGTTTGCATTTTCCTGAAACATAAAAAAAGGTTAGCGGGGGTTTTAAACCCCCTCAAAATGTGCACTTTTCCAAAATAGCGATTAGGCCATATGGCCACATAAATTAGGCGCGAGGGGTGCTTTCAAATCGTCCAAGCTCCCTGATTTCAACCATGGTATTAAGGTGTTCTGATTTTACAGTATTCAGAAACGCCCAATTTCAAGTTTGAAGAACCCTAGCGTCCTTTAATGGTGATTCTTCATATAACGCGTGAAAACTCAATTAAAGCACACAGTTAGCTTCAGAATCAATTAATTAGTATGAATCAGTAAAGAAAACACATAAAAAATGCATAAACTTCATGATACGATTATGGATATTTTCTTGAAAAGTTTGACTCTGATATACCAATTCCTTGAGTATGGGACAATATTCTTGATTGGAATAGTCTCCTGGTAACCTTGGCAAGCTAATGGAGTGGTTATTTGATCTTGAAAAGCCTTGCAATCGTGATTTCAGTTCTTGAGTTTTTTCACAAAAAATGCAAAAGTGTTTCTTCAATTCTGGCGCAGCTCAGAGGGTATTAGCACTAGGGTTAGCTTTGCACTTATGTATGGAATGATTAGGGTAAGAATTCAGAGCCAAAGGATCCTTGCATTGATGTGGAAAATATTTGATTTTCATGCATATAATTTTCAATCTTTTTCATGCATATTTGGTTCAAATCATGTCCAATCACATGGATTCTTTCCAAATCTGATCATGCACGAAATATTGAGTGTATTTCATGCATAAAAAGATTTAAAAACTTAGGTTTGGTATTTTTCATATATTTTAATTAATTAAATGAATTATTAGCAATTAAAAATCCAAATAAATAAATAAAAATGATGAAAAACTTCCCTTTGGGCCAAATGGTCGTGCACATGCTTTGGATGATGAATCTTGGAAGAAAAAGAGGCCCATTAGCAATTTTAAGACTTTTGAAGCAATGTTGACTTTTCAAAATATCCAAATATTTCCCAACTTCCACAAGGCATAACTTGCTCAATTTTTAATCTTTGCTCATGTTCTTGGACATTTTGGAAAGGTATTTGAGTCCTCTAACCAATGGCTTTGGTCCCATGTCATTTTTACTTACCAATCTCAAGTTATGGCCTTTGACTTAAAGTCCCTTTTTGTCGACTTTTGAAAATGACCTATAATGTTGAAATTGATAACTTTTTGTGAGAGCATTTCTTGGACTTGAAGTGTGAATAGGAGTTGTAGGAAATGTCTTCATCTTCAAAATGAGCTTTGGATGGGATTTTTCTGATAATCCATGTGGAAGTTATGCCTTGGTCAAGTTACAGTTGACTTTTTCAACTGTCCAAATATGGAAACTTTTGCATCTTGAGACTTTTTGAGCCAAGCTTTGAGAATCATGATCAAGCATTGATCAAATGATGTTTGTGGCTTCAAAATGAGATGTTGACCAAAAATTTGAACCTTTGACTGTCAAATGACCATTTTGCCCCTATAGTTGATTGTAGTGCAATTAGGGTTTTTGACTGTGCAATCTTGTGCTGTAAGTCTTGAAACTTGGTATGAGGATGCTTGACCATGTTTATAAGCATGTGGGACTTGATTGGACCCTTGGAAACTTCATTTTCCTTGTCAGAACCAAAACCCTAGTTTTTAACTGTTAGGAGGCTCTTGACCTGTGCAACCCTTGAGGACTTTTTGAAGCATGCTCTTTGCAATTCTTGAAGAATATGGGAGGGCAAATTTTGGGGTACAACACTTCCCTTTCTATAATCTACCACCCCCGTACTCAGAAATATCTCGAAAAAGAAATTTTTCCGTGCTTTTTTCCTTTCCTTGTTGGATAAAATAAAAGTCGATGGCGACTCTTGCTTACCGCAATATTTTGCGAAAACAAACGCAAAACGCGAACCAGCATTCCAAAAACAGTCAGTTCTTCCCACCGTATCACACACACCTGACCCATTTTTTTATCATTTATTTATTTATTTTATTTCAGTTTCTTTTATTATTTTTATTACTATTATTATTATTATCATTATTATTTTTGTAAATAAAAAATCCAAAAATATTTTATTTATTTATTTGCATATTCAAAAAATGCTCATTTACATTTTATTTCTTCATAAAACAAAAAGACCAAAAAACATTTTCTTTTAATAAATTAATTTCTTTTTCTTAATCAATAAATATTTAGACTAGGGTTTAATTACTATATTATTTTCTTTTAAATTAAAATTAACTTAGAATTTAGGTTTTTTTAATTAATTAATTTTAATTTTATTTTCATTAAGCTAAAACCTTTTTCATGAAAACCCTAAAAAATCATCTTTAACTTAATTTCTTTCTTAATTAGTTTAAACTTAATTTTGTTTATTCTTAACTAATCATTTTCTTAATTAGGTCAAAACCCTTAACAAAAATTAAACAAAATCATTTTTTTTCATTTACATTCTTGCATTATTTTCTTTTCAATACTTGTACAATATTCAATATGATTGTAATAGATAATTAGGTTTAATTTTCTTCCAAATCCCCATTTGTAAATTTGTACACCCCCTCCCCTAATAATGTAATAGCTTAGTAATTTTACTTTCCGTAATTTATCGCTTTATATAAATACTAGTAAATTAGGGTTTGTATGGCAAGACTAAAACCAACAAATAGCAAACCCTAATTCAAGATAAACAAATGCATGTAAATCCAACACACTTGCACACTTGCACCCTTAGGGTAATTCCACTTTGTTGCCTTACAAAAATGGCTATGTTATGCATGTGGGGTATCTTAGCAAAAGCAATCAAAAATACAAGATCATAGTCCCTCGATGACGCTATAAATGTTGCCTTTCAAAATGATCTTAGTCCCTCAAAGAGAAAATGCTAAGATATCTCATAACATTTCTATCATGGCTATACGATGACCCACGCCCGTCCGTTTACATCCAAAGATAAGGCTTCTTACCAATCAATGGTAAGATAGCAATATCAAAGGAAGGAAGAAATGAGCAAAGACTTTTGAGTAGGTAGATTGATCCTAGTTACTTGCTCATCTTCAAAACAAACACTCTTGCTTATTTTCAAAACAAACACTAACACTTTCAAAAACACTTTCAAAACATTTTCCAAACATGAAATATTTTCAAAAGCTCAACACTTTGTATACATTCTTACGAACAAGAACTATTATAAAGTTTGCCTAAACGAAGGCACATTTTCAAAATAATTTCAAAAACCACACAAAGTACGTTTTCAAACAAAAGCAAGTGATCTAGCATGCAACTAAGAGCCCATAGATAACTATGGATGAAAAGGGTGCTAACACCTTCCCTTTTCATAATCTACCCCCCCCCCCCCCCTCCTCGAACTCAAGAAATAATATCAAAGATCTTTCTTGTTCTTTTCATCCTTTCCTTTAGGATAAAAGAAAAGTCGGTGGCTACCTTTGCTAACCACAACATTTGCGATAAAACACAAAACACCCAAGTCAGTTCTCCCACCGTATCACACCCTATTGGATGTGAAGGGACATCGAGGTTCATCGTACAATCATTGAAGGAGGCTTATAAGGATGCTCTAGCAGTTTCGTAAGGGACTAGATCATTTATCGAAAGACAACGTCAAAGGGTCATCGAGGGACACTGATCTTTTATTTGAGGGTCTTTGCTAAAGCATCCCTACGTTCGAGGAACATGATTATTTATTTTTCCAAAGGCAACAGAGGGAGGTTATCCTAGAGGTGCAAGTGTGCAAGTGTGTTTATTCAATTATTTTATCTTTCATTAGGGTTTTCTAGCGTTTGATTATTATCTTGCCATACAATCCTATTAGCTAACAATTATATATACATACAAGGCACACAAAGCATAAGTGCAAGAAAATAAAATGCGGGAAAGTAAAGACCTACAACTATTACATGGCTTTAGGAGATTTACAATATATACAACTTTGTGGGAATTTTAAACAGTAAGCTATTACAAAAAAAACTTATGCGACCTATACAATGATTTCTAATAAAATAAATGGCGAAAGTAAACAAAATATTTGCAAAAAATTATTTCTTTAAGTCTTAACATCTAAAATATTAGAAACTAATTTTTTTGTGCATTTTGGTTTGATTTTAATGATAAAATAAATAGATATTAAACCTAAATTAAATATTTAATTAATTATATAAAAAAAAACCTATGTCTAATTAATTAATTAAGAAAATATTGTCAAAAATTAACTTAACCTATTAAAAGTCTAAATATGATTTTATTTTATTTTTTATGGTTTTCGTTGATTAAAAGTAATTAAAATAAAAAACAAGAAATTATTTAAACAAAATAAAAAGGAAAAAAAAGGAAGAAAATTGTAAAATGGGTAACCCAGAAAAAAGGGTTGTAGGCGCTGGGGCGTTCATCTTCACATGTGATCACCTCAACTTGTTCTAAATATTCACATATGAATATCTGAATTATTAGTAGCTATGAAACACGCATGAAATGAAATATTTAAAAAAAAATCAAAGTTTTACCAATTGGAGCAAGTGGTTGGGCTCGTTTCAGGTGGTGAATTGATTGGTATGAGTCAGAAAATGTTTCTCAGACCTTCAGGAAGTGACTGTAGACCTTAGATCACTTTGAAGTTGCTTAGAATTTGAGAACTGAATGTGAAGCAAAGTTGAATATTTTTTCTCTTTGAAACCCTCTTCTATTGCCAATTTTTCGTGTGTCTTGTGTCTAAATGTGGTGTGTTTATATAGAGGAAGAAAAACAGATCAAGACAAAAGAGGAAAAGACCAAGTATTCAATGTCTTGCCAAAACACAAAAAAGTATATTTTCAAACATTCCATTTTGAGAATATCATGTCTCAACACTTGTCCCCCATGTTTGCATGGCTGCCCAAGAGTCTTTGGGCCTTAAATTTGATCCAACACCAAGCCCATATGCCTTGGTCCATCATTTACTATTTTATTTCATTTATTTTATATTTAATTGAATAAAAAACAAAATAAATGAAATAAAAATAAAATATAAGGCATGAGTGGATTTATGGGTCTCTTATAATGTCAAGAACATGTTTGAACTTAAAAAATTAGGTCCATTAGTCCATAATTTCAAAATTTATCAATGTAAGTTTCATGCATTTCTCAAACTTTTCTCAACTTGCACCAATCATAACTCTCTCAAATTTAATCATTTAAAGATGATCTTGGACTTTTTGGAAAGCTTAAGATGTCCCCTACAATCTCTATGTTGATAATTTTTTCATTTGTAGACTTTATCTTGATGTAAGTTGCCTTGAAAAAAAGTGTCTTTTGTTGACTTTTGAAATGACCTATAGTGTTTTTGGCCCATATCTCTCGAATGAAGCATTTTTTGGACTTGAGCTTTGAGAGAGAAAGTTATAGAGAGTTTAATTTCCTTCAAAATTAGCTTTGGTTGAGAAAAATATGATGAAGCATGTGAAAGTTATGTTTGGTCAAAGTTCATTTGACTTCTCCTTAAGAAAACCCTAATTTGGTAATTTTTGACTTTTGATGAATTGAGAGTTTTCTTCATGAATCATGATCAACTCTTTATCAAATGATGAATATGACTTTAAAATGTTGATGTTGACAAAAAATATTGAAGTTTGACTGTATGTTGACCATAGTTAACTTTTTGTCTAACATAGTTGATTTTCAACCATCTGAGCAATTGACTAAACAAACTTGTGATCGTGATACGGTGGCAGAACTGGATTGTTAATACTGGTTTTGCATTTTGTATTTGCAAATGTCGCGGTAAGCAAGAGTCGCCACCGACTTTTATTTTATCCAATCAGGAAAAGGAAAAAGAACAGAAAAAACCTTTTTTGAGATGTTTCTGTGTACGGGGGGTAGATTATAGAAAGGGAAGGTGTTAGCACCCTTTCTATCCGTGGTTTTCCACGGGCTCTTAGGTACTTGCTCATTTTGAAATTGCTTGTGTGTGCTTGTTTTGAAAAGTTTTGTTTTACTTCGTTTTAACCCTTTTTCTGTTCTCAAGAGTGTTATGAAGTTGTTTTTGAAAACTTTGTTTGAAAAGTGTTTGGTGTGAAAAAGTTTGTTTGTTTGAGCAAGTACCTAGGAACTAGTCTACCTACTCGAAAAAGGTTTGTTCGTTTTCCTTTTAGATAATGCTATCCCATTATTGAGAAATAGGTAGCGTCGTCGTTGGAGTTTTTAGGGACATTCGAATGGACATGTACGGTCATAAAAGCAATGTTAAGAAACGTTAGTAATCATCCTAAAGTCTTAAAGATCTTTTTCCGAGGCAACATCCGAATGGGTCATTTTAGATCTTTCGGGGCTAGAGGACAACCACTTAGAAACCCTATACTTCACAATCGTTTACCGAAGGCAACCGGAGTAGAATAAACTCTAGGAGTGAGCATGTGCGAGTGTATGTTTTCAGTTAATTTATCTTTGCACATTTAGGGTCTTTCCATACAATCCTATTAACATACATCTAAGCAGTTTATAGTTTGTGAAAATTAAAATGCGAGAAAAGTCCTAGCTATTACAGAGCTTCGCAGATACATAATTGTCTTGACTGCAAATAAAGATGCGGAAATTTAAAACCCTAATTAAATCTATTACAACCTGAAGCAGATACAATAATAGAAAAAAGAATTAAAATGCGCGCGGTGAATTAAATGCGAGAATGAATTAAGAAACCTAAAAATCTAATTGAAAAATTATTTAGGTTATTATTTGAGAAAAATCAATTAGGTTATGTACAAATTAAAACCCTAATTTATAATTAATTTAAATTATAAAAAAGGAATTAAATTTGCCCTAATTTTAATTAAAATAATTAATTAAAGAAATAAAATATTTTATGAAAAAATAATTTTTGACGTTTTTATAATATTTTTATTAAATAAAAAAGAAAATAATTTTTGTGTTATTTTGTTTAAGGAAAATAAGTAAATAATAAAAAAAAATAATAATTAAAATAAAAGAATTAGAGATGAGCCTGTATTGAAGCTGAAAAGGGGGGTGTATGTCTGAATTGTTAGGCCCATTAGTTGTTGAGCCCAGTCAATGCGTGAGATTCAGTATTATTCCTTCCTGATGGTCTAGCATGCTCCTTGCTTGCTTGAGCACTAGATCTGGAATGTGAACGATCCATTGGCAGGATTATAATAGCGTATGGTAGGCGTTTGGAAGCATTGTGCACAAGATCTGCAATCAAATATGAAGAAAAATATTATGTAGGAGGCAGGGATCGAACCCCTGACCTCCTACACACGCATGCCTTGAAACCGTGCCTGCTTGCCATTGGACCAACTGTTCCTTTGTTAATTGAAACGAAAAATAAATGATATAATGAAACATGGGTCAATGCAATAATGAAAACGCACGGAATTCAAATAAACCAATGGTGGTCAACCACGTTATCATCTTTTTCCCTAGGCCTGTCATTTTTGACACTAACCCTTTACCTACGGTCAGGTTCGTCGCTATATGATATAGTGACGATATTTGTCTGTAGCTATAAACCTGCGAATCTTTAAAACGAAATTCAAGCAATATAAATTCCATTCAAGGGCATAAATCGAATGTACTTCCTCCCCTGAACATGAACATGCCTTTAATTTGGCCCAATTTTTCCTCTAGCTAGGGTTCCCATATTTGGAGCTCACGAACCCTAACTATGGCAAGTAACCATTCCTGCGTCAAAACTTAAATCCAGGGTATCAAAAAGGTTCCCAACATGATTATGAACATGTATATGCAAGCAAGTTGGATTAAAAATACGTAAAACCAAAGGAACAAGTTTGAGTTTAGAGGCTGCAAACCGTGAGGATTATATGATGATTCCTGGAGCTTTGAGGCGTGCAAACGATCGTGTTAGCTTCTGGGAAGGTCCAGGAAACGATTCGGAGTGTTGAAATGCTCTGAATTGCCCTTAAAGCTTGAAACCTATTCAACACTTTTTTCCAAAAATTTGAGTTTTGTTTGGAGTTCTCACGCCTGCAAATCCTTCTTCTTGCGCATTGTTCTTGTTCAGGATATATATTAGAACAAATTAGGTTAACAAAAACGAGTTAAATCTTTGTCAATCATGGCAATTGGATTTAATTTTGTTCTTGTATTATATGTTTCTAAAACAAGCATAATCATGCCAATTTTGCTTCAATTTTCCTTGATCTGATTTGATATGATTTTCCAGCCTAATTGGATTTGATTCCTACAAAAAATAAGATCAAAAATCAATATTTTGTATTTTTTGCTATTTATTTGATTTAATTTGAATTTTAAATAATAAAAATCAAAATAAAATAAATAATGAAGCAAATAAAGTGTAGATGCTGATTTGGGTCGTGGACCATATCACAAGCAAGATGCAATCATGAAATGCTAGGCCCATTTGACAAAAAATGTATTTTTGAGCACATTTGACTTTTGACAATTTTGCAAAAATGGTCAACTTTGACAAGGAATATTTCCTCCACTTTTAACCCTAAAGAAGTGTTCTTGGACTTTTTAGAAAGCTTAGGATGTCATCTAAACAACCCTTTTGGTTTCATCTCCATTAGGTCTTCCATATTCATGTAAGAAGCTTTGACCCAAAAGGTGTTTTTGTTGACTTTTCAAGAGGACCTATAATGTAGAAATTCATATCTTTTAATGAGTGCATATTTTGAACTTGTGGGATGAATATTAGTTGAAGTTAATTGTATCCTCTTCAAAATGAGCCTTGGATGGAAAATTTCTGATAAAGTATGAAGAAGTTATGCTTGGTCAAAGTTTGGTTGACTTTTCCTAAGAAACCCTAATTTAGCAACTTTTGGGTTTTGATGAATTTGGGGAATTTCTTGGGGAATCATGATCAACCCTTGATCAAATGATGGATATCACTCCAAAATGTCTATCTTGACCAAAAATCTTGAAGTTTGACTGTATGTGGGCCACATTTGACTTTTGACCTAGTGCAGTTGACTTTCAGGCATCTGAGCAGTTGACTGAGAAAACCTCTTGTGCAAGGCATGAAACTTGACATGGATGATCTTGATAACATATTAGGACCATGTAAAGTATTTGGGACTTTTTAAGTTCAAACATCTTGATGAAAATGGAAACCCTAGTTTGAGGTATATTGCATTAGGAGAGAGTTTGTCTGGTCAACTCTTGGGCATCCTTGAGAAAGTTAAGGACCTCAATGGGCATGTGTTGAGTAAAATAAGAGGGCAAATTTTAGGGTATAATAACTTCCCCTGTTAAATCTTCTTAAACATAAGGATGTAGATTGGTTGTCTGCCTTTCGTAATTTGAAGGTGGAAGATGATTGAACACTAGAGTGCCCAGAAATTTACACTTGTCTGAGATGGTGCTGGACTGTATAGGTAGTTTCGGGAATGGGCTTACAGATGCCATTTGGAGGAGATGATGGAAGGTCACCGGAGATGGGCTTAAATATTCCATCCGGAATATATGACGGAGAATCGTCGGAGATGGGCTTAAAGATGCCATCTAGAGGATGTTGATTTCCCGAGATATTCCTTTTGATGAGAATTCTTGTTCCTGTCATTGAGGGGGAATCTGCTGAGGAATATTGGTCTTTGTCTTGGGAGAAATATAATTTTAGGAGCTTCAGTAGTCCGTTACTCTACTAGGGAATCATCTCTTAGTCGAGGAGGTGAAAGTGAACTGCTATCTGGTCGTACTCCAGGCTTTATAGTGATTTACTAAGGATAATGAGATTAATTGCTATCTGGTTGTGCTCCAGGTTTCACAGTGACTTACTGGAGAGATGAGATTAAACTCGCTATCTGGTTGTGCTCCAGGCTTTGCAATTTCTCAATTCTTATCTGGTCATGTTCCAGGCTTCAGAAGGAATTAAGTGGTTATCCGGTCACGTCTGGGTTTCAACTTGAATTTAAGGCATACTAATATTCGGTCGATTTCCGAGCTTCATAGTAATTGGCCGAGTAAACTGCTATTTGGTCGAATTCCAAGCTTCGCAGTACATGATACTGTTATCTGGTCGTGCTCCAGGTTTCACAATGTCTCTTACCGCTATCTGGTCGTGCTCCAGTCTTCACAGCGTCTTATACCTTTATCTGGTCATGCTCCAGGCTTCACGATGTCTTATACCACTATCTTGTTGATTCCAGGCTTCATAGTATCTTGTATTGTTATTCAGTCGATTTCCCGGCTTCACAGTATGATGGGGAAATTAAGCTGTTATCCAGTCGATTTCCAGGCTTCATAGCTTGAATTTAAGATATACCACTATCTGGTCGATTCTAGGCTTCATAGTATTTTGGAGAAATCAAGATATTATCCGGTCGATTTCTGGGCTTCATAGCTTGAACTGGAATTGAAATCTTAGTATCGATTTGACTGAACCAGGGAAAACTTGTGAGAACTTCAACTGGGAGAGAAATATTAGTATCGATTTGACTGATCCCGGGAGAGGTCTCGGATTAACTTTGACTGGCATAGAAATCAGGGGAATCTTAGCGGCGATTTGGCTGACCCAGACGAAAGTCTTAGAACATCTTCAACTAGAATAGAAACCTTAGTGTTGATTTGACTGAACCAGAGAAAACTTGTGATAACTTCAACTGGGAGATAAATCTTAGTATCGATTTGACTAATCTCGGGAGAGGTCTCAGATTAACTTTGACTGGCATAGAAATCAGGGGAATCTTAGTGGCGATTCGGCTGACCCAAACGAAAGTCTTAAAACATCTTCGACTAGAATAGAAACCTTATTGTCGGTTTGAACGAACCAGAGAAAGCTCATGAGAACTTGATTGCATCTTTCCCTGAAAGGTAAAGAGTTAGTCGTATATAATGTCATGATGTATGAAATGTATTAAGTAACGATGTTTTCAAAATAAATGAGATTGTACTGTATAATATGTATGCACATGCCATGATGTATGGATATGCAATTCTATTGTGATATTCTCTAACTGGGGAAAATAAATCCTGGACTGCTGCTAGAGAGTATAAGGAGTTGAGTTCTTCATTTCTGCTGGGGATAGTGACCAAAGATGATTAGCTGGAGATTTATATATGTTCGGCTTGAGAATATTCTGCCGGAGGAGACTTTGTATGAGAATAATCATGCGGGGGACTGACTCTCTGAGGAAGAGAGATACTCTTTGGAAGATCTGCTAATTTGGAGAAATAAACTCAACTGAGGATGAAATTCCATCGTTGGAGAGAAGAGATCTGTTGGAGATTGGGCTTCCGCTGTCAGAGAAATAAACTCTGCTCGGGAGAAAAACTTTACAAACTGTTTATGGTTATAAAGCTCGGCTGAGGAATGCAAACATTAGCTTTCTGAAAGAGCCTGTTGGGGAAGGAATTCTTGCATAGGGATACAGAGGTCGGGCCTGAGTTGTCTCGGCTCTATGGGGAGTATAGGTATCACTGGCTTGTATGCGATAGTGACTTCGCGTCCAACTGTCTCTGCCCCCTTGTACCATGATGGACAGGGTAACTGTCGATATTTAGGTTTTGTACCCGTTGTAGCGGTAGAAATGTTCAAGACTAAGCCATTGGATTGACTACACTTTATACAAATCAAAATAAAAATCGCCACCGCGCTTTATTGTTTCCAAAGGAATGGGAAAAGAGCGAATAACCCAAAAAAGGGGGAAAGATTCAAGGTAAGGGGGTTGGTTATGCAAAGGGAAGGTATTAGCACCCTAAACATCTACGGTACTCCACAGGAACCTCTTTGTAAAATATGTATATTTGGCTATAAAAATGTGTTATATATAAAATGGATGGTGGAGGTGAGAGAAGAAATATATTTTTTATGATTTTTGCACCCGCCGCGGTTGCGAACCTTTAGTGCCTACGTACCACCTTTCATGCAATAGAGGATCAGGGTACATGTAGTTCCTCTTTTGAAAATTTGAAACACAAGTGTGTTGGTTAATTTTATGAGATAAGACATCATCGTCATTGTCCGTGTGGAAAACATACTTACTACCCACAATCATGAGAAAGGAGAATTTTCATCATCTCAAAGTGGAGGATATGGCTTGGATTTTAAAATCAACAATGCCTCACTCAACACCCAAGTGGAAAATATCTTTCTTCACTGCATGTTGTAGAAGCATAGTTGTTTGCATCACTACAAGGATTGACAAGAGTCTAACCTTTTAAGAAAAGTTTAAAGGTAAAAGCCAAAGTGGCAAGATGGTCTGAAATGAGATTGATTGACTTTTAGTCTTCTCACAAAAAGTGTCAAAGTATTATTAAATTGATTGAAGTTTATTTATGAAAATGTTTTGAAAATGCATGTACCTAAGTCCAAGTTTATTATGAAAGGGGTTTAAGTTTTAAAACAAGAAGAATTTAAAAAGGAGGGAGAAGATTTTTGAAATTAAAGAAGATGGGAGGAGAAGAAGAGGCTATCCTAAAGCATAAGGTAAAAGCTAAGGATAAAGACCATCTAACCAACAAGAAGCCAAAACTTGACATTATGAGCCAAGAAAGAATTCTCATTCTTTGGATTGGAACCAAGCAAGCAAAGATACTAGACCTCTTGAGAGAACCAGACTTCAAGTGTATTAAGTCTTCACAAAAATTTGGCAGAGTAACGGCTGTATGCAGGTGAATTCCATATTACAAACAAAGAGTGTAATCACAAAGACCTGCACACAAAAACAAACAAGCAACCCAATGTCTTGAGATAAACCTCAAGAACTCCAGACAAAATAATCAGATAAGATCACAAGGTCTCCAAGATAAGCCAAGGTTTCTAATCCTAAGTCCAAGAAATAGTCCCATGCTCCATCATGCCAAGGATAGTAACCAAATAGTCCAAGTACCATTAAGAGTTTTTAAGGGTTTAAGTTGATTATTAAGTATCTTAGGAAAAGGGAAAAAGAAAAGCTCAAGTGAGCAAAATAAAAATGACAAGAAAATAAATGCTCAAATGAGCAAAGATGAAAATGGCATGAAATGTAAAATGCTAAAAAATAAATAGTACATAAAGCATAAAAGAATAAAAGCATAAAATAATCAAGTCAATAATTAGTGGTTAGTTGGATGACCATCTTGAAACTTGCATTAGGAACTCATTAGAGGATTGGTAGAACCAAAGCCTCCACACAATAAGTTGTATTTGCTTTTTATCAAGTATATCATCCATTTGAAATTCTCACAAGTACCATTTAATGATCAACGATGTTTAAGTGATCTGCGTTGACCAAAGGTGTTGTAGATCCATTAGAGGATTGGTAGAACCAAAGCCTCCACACAATGAATCTCAAGGTTATTGGATCAAAGAGATCAAATTAACATACTTGGGCTTGCAATCATAAGTTTGGGCCACGAATGATCATTTATTCGAATCGGGACAAAATTTAGCACTATGTTAAGCAATCGTAAGTGGACTTATATAGAAGTCGCACCTATTTTGAGGCCGGTCAATAGCAATCTATGCACCATTTGTTTTGAGACATGATATAGAGATCATGCTCTAACAACATTTAGTGCAACAAGAAGGGGATGAGATGAAGAGGAATTAGGGTAAAAAGAAAAAACACATTTGAATTAATATTTAATCAAACTATTATTAAAATCATTCATCCATTTTTTGTGGAGTTAAACTCAACACCATGGATCCAATGATGTTAATAAAGCCATGACCAAAAAATCAACCTAAGACAGCCAGAAAATATTCACAAAATAATAATATAATTAATATGTTCATTAAAGGGTTTAAAAATGTTTAAAAAAAATGGAAAACAATGAAGAAAATGCCAATTATATTCAAATTAATCAAGAAATGAAAGATAAGACCATAGAAAAATCAGAAAAGAGGCCAAGTAATTTTACGAAATTTTTGGGAATTTTTAAAAGTCAGAAACTATTTTTAAAAATTAAAATAAATGGGTAAAATTAAAAAAAATAGTAAGAAAATAGTAAAGTCAGAAACAAAAATAAAATAAAGTCACCAATATTTGTCACAATATCATTGGATCATTCCATAATTTTTACAAAATTTAAAAATGTGTAAAAGTATTTTTAAACATTTTAAATAAATCAAATAAGTGTAAAATTCATAAAAAAATATTAAAACACAAAATTAAATTGTGAAAAAATAAAAATCAGAAAGAGAATAATCAAAAATATTTTTCATAATTTTTTTAGATTTTTTGGACTAAAAATGAATTTTCCATGATTTTTTGAAATTTAAAACAATTAAAATATAAAAATCAGAAAAAGAAAATAAAAGAAAAAGATGTGGACCATTGGATGAGAGTCAAAATGCGTTAGTAATCAAATCCAAAGGATCTGGCGCGCTGTGCATATCATGGTCTTTAATGAATAATGTACAAAATCATTAATAAAATCAGAATTTGAAAATAACAAATGTCACGCTTTCATTGGTTGGAAGATGACACGTTGGTCATCTTCAACCTCCAGCCCTCACGAATTGCAGGTCTCTCCAACTATAAAATCAGAAGCTCAGACCTATGTCATTCGCTTCGTCTCTTCAAGACGAAGACAACCACACCCTCGCGCCAAATTTATATAAACTGTAACTCAAGCAATTTGGAAAGGAAGTTTTAAAAAGGGATTTGAAAATTCATGGTCAAAACGTGCTTCCAGATAAAAGTAAGTGTTGCGACTAGAACCAGGGAAATGAGAGCAACACAATGATACCAAAGTTTTGAAGAATTGATGAAGGAATCTACCTATTGAAGTTGAGTTGCAGAGCTCTGAAACTGGACTTCCATGGAGCAATATAGGGCACGATTCTTGAATGTGATTATATGGTTAGCTTCAGGGAAGATCAAGGAAGGTGAATTAATGAAGAAAATGGATTGAAAAAGGCTTGAGAATAGGATTCGAAGTAGTTGAATTCTGAGTTGTGAAGCAAGTTTGGCAGGGTGATTCTGGCTATCTAATCTTGGAAAATTGAATGGGGGATGACTCTCTATTTATAGGGAATCAAATGGAATGTTCAAGCGTGTGGAATGATGCAAATTAGAGGGAAACCGTGTGAACCTGATGCACGAGCAAAGTGTGATCTGATTTGCATCAAAACTCATCTAATCCTTGTGTTTCAAGGCTCTAATCCACTTTGACAACTTGGTTAAACATGTTTAGATCATAAACGCGTTCTAATTTGATGTTTAAAGGCCAAAACATGAATTTCAAATTCTGACTTATGGAGAAACTTCAATTCCAAGTTACCAAGTTCAATCCAATGGCATTTCCACCACAGGGGATCTTAGGGGAAAATTCTTGATGCTTTGGAAAGATGAGGTAACAAGCTTTGCAATGTAAAAAGAATGGAATCAAATGGAAGCTTGAGCTGAAAATTACATGGAGTCAAAGTTGAATAAAAAGAGTTGACTTTCCATACTTAGGAATATTTCAAATTCTTCTTTAAAAATGACCTATAATCTCTTGCATCCAAACATGGCCTTCCATTTAGAATTTTCTCTTGACCAAAAAAATTGAATGAAGTAGATCTCTTGAATGACATTTTTCAATTTGAACCACTCAAAATCTCCAAAAATTGAGCAAGTTATGACTTGTTAAAGTTGGCCAAAAATCATTAAATGACCTATAATATTTTGCATTCTTAAGGAAACTTCCATCCATTCTCTTAATTTGCACATAAAAGAAGGCATGAAGTACATATCCTTAGGGTCATCATGAAAAAATAATGGGCTCAAGGTGATAAAAATTGACCAAGTTATGACCATTTGAAGTCACATATGGAAAATTGGGGATTCATCTGGATGACTTGTAATTTTCTTCTTCACCAAGTTCCTTCCACATGAAAACTCCTTGGAACTTTTGAAGTGATTTGTTGGCAACTCTTTGAAGATAATAATGTTTTTTTAATCACTCAAAAATACCAAAATATTAGCAAGATATGCCCCTTTGAAGTCCAAAACCCTAGCCTCTAGATCAAGAGAATGCTTGGTGGAACTTTGCCAAGTTTGAACAAACTTTTTGTGCCAATATTCTCCCTTTGTGAATAGAATTTGTTGAGGATGATGATGAGGACTCATGGCCACCAAAAAAACTTCCATACCAACTTCAAAACAACTTCAATGGTGGGGTTTGAATCTCTCAAGATTTTGACTAGGGCATGGAAATAAACTCATGAACCCATGATGCAACTTGCTAAACCTTATTGCCTTTACCTACATTATTAACAAGTAAGACAAACCAATATTGTATTTTGTTAATTTAGAGAGAAAATCAAAGCAAAATATCCATGATCACAAAAGAAAACAAGTCAAGGTGCTTGGTAACTCCTCAAAGAGCAAGGCTAAAGATAGTGAGAAGAACCAAAATCCCTAATGTGATTTTGTGGTGATTGAGACAATATGGTATGATGAAGGGATCTTAGTGGGAAAAATTGGGGTACAACAGCTGCCCTTATTTAAGTTTCTTCTATCCGGAGATACGAAGATTAAAAATCTTCGTGTCGACGTGATCGAAGACACTTAAATATAAAACAAACCCTGTTTTTGGCCCTAAGATTCCATGCAAACATTTATGCATATGAATGGAACAAAAGAGACGCAAAGTAGCATTGGGGATGCAACATAAAATGTAGAAACAAAGGAGCAATTCCACCAGGAAAATAAATCACTGGTAAACCACGAGAACAGAATCAAAGAGGAGGATAACAAGCATCGATGTTCACTACCGATGTACTACCAACGTTCACTCAAGGTAGAAAGAGAAAATACATCATATCACCGCCGTTCACTGACGATGAACTATCATCGTTCACTGAAGATAACAAAAAGATAACAAACACTAACGTTCACTGCCGATGTACTACCAACATTCACTGAAGGTAGAAAGAGAAAATATATCATATCACCGCCGTTCACTGACGATGAACTATCAACGTTCACTGAAGATAGAAAAAAGATAAGAAACCCCGACGTTCACTGCCAATGTACTACCAATGTTCACTGAAGGTAGAAAGAGAAAATATATCATATCACCACCGTTCACTGACGATGAACTATCAACGTTCACTGAAGATAGCAAAAAGATAACAAACACCAACGTTCACTGCCGATGTACTACCAACATTCACTGAAGATAGCAAAAAGATAACAAACACTGGCGTTCACTGCCGACGTACTACCAATCTTCACTGAAGGTAGAAAGAGAAAATATATCAAGTTTCCCAAAGATTCTGGTGTTTTTCCAAGAACGGGTCTCAACTTCTTCTTTAACCAAGGAAATCTGCCTGGAAAGGGTAATAGGTAACATGTCTCAAATAAAGAGACCTCCACTAATTGTCAAGGGGATTTGAAAAGAGAAATGACTTTCTAGGGATAGAAATATGACTTCCCAGGGAAGTGCCACGATATTCCTGCTGAGGCGATAAAGTCTTCCTGTGCAAAATAAATGCACAAACCAAAACCCAAAGTTTTTAGAAAACCACAAATCCAATTCAGAAATAAACTGGAGCAAGACGGCCAATGAAGATTCATCCTTTGAGAAATAAACTCAAGAGGGAAAACCAAATTCAACTAAGCAAAGAGCGTTGTCGGAAAGGTCAGAAAAAAATGTCAATGAATGATGATTTTTAGCAATGCATGATGTATGTATGAATGCATGAGTGTTATTGTGCATATGCTGGTAAAAAGGATACATAATCAGTGCATACAAACGAAACCGCCTCAGGTACTAACAATATTGGGCTACGCTTCAACTAGAAAGATTAATCCAAGAAAGGTAACTGCAGAAACCAAACTTATTGTCTGCCCTAACTTCACTGAGGAGAAACATAATCCAGATATAGCCAAATCAAACAGATACCGGGATAAAACGTCCTTCTTCCAGTTTCATCAGAGAAACAGTTTTCCAAAAGCAACATGCCTACTGGAGGTTGCAAGATCAATCTCAAATAAAGCATACTGACATCGAAACAACCAAGCCTCAATGGGGGATTCAAGTCTACCTCCCTAATGAAAAAACTACTGATTGAAAATTTTCAACACGAATACTCATTCCAACAAGAGATGCCCTGGGATAACCTTCCCCGAGAAATCAAGAAGTCAACACTAGTGCCAATACTACAAAAAGAGCGACATCTCAGCATACCAAGGGAAGAAAACCTTTCATTATATGAGGGAAGACTTCACTGGGGAATCTGGGACGGAGGCTTCTGATCATGCAAACCCAAAATCAAAATCAAACCAAGACTTGATTAGTGATAATGGGATCGTAAACCTAATATTGTACCTTGCACCCACTGATATCGTCTTTAACTAGCTGAGAAACACACAAAGATTGCACACCTACCAGCAAAATGACCTGAGAAAACCTTCACGAAAGAAGTAAATCCTCTTAAAACAAACGGAGTTTGTTCATTCTTAGGATCACCATCTTTGTTGTCATTGTTTCATCACAAATCCCAAAGTAACTTGAATTGTAAAGATCTCTTTTTTTGAAAAGTCAATTTTGCTTTTTTAATCTTTTTTCTTTAACAGTTATTATCAGTAATAAATGAAGTCTTTGCAAGCTAAATAAATATAAGAACACAAAGAGTTGGGCAAAAGCTCAAATTTCATTAATAGAATGGTAGTCTGCGAATGGCGAGACTCCATGGATGATTATAAAGTTTGGGAAATGGTAATACATAATGGAAAAGATACATTGAGATACAATGACCACTATCCCCCCTAACAACTTTTTGAAATCCTGAGCAGCAACTTCCGTTGAAGTATGGTGAGGATCCGAGAAGATTGTTGCTTCAACGATCAAGTCTCGTCTGACATAGTTACTTGCCAAGAAAATCCCTAACTTTTGCCTAAGCTGCCCTTGCGGATTTTCAACTTAGCGGGAAATTTATTCTGTTTATGTCTCTAATTTTTGCCTAGTCTGCCCTTTCGGGTTTTCGGCCTACCGAGACACTCCTTTTTGCCTAAGCCTCCCTTTCGGGTTTTTAACTTAGCGAGTTGTTCTTTTATTTCTTTAGGCGAAGTATTTCTTGACTGCATCAGCATTCATGGGAGGTGGGAACTCCTTGCCATCCATAGTTTCAAGAATTAATGCACCACTAGAGAAGGTTTTCTTGATAACATACGGGCCTTCAAAATTGGGAGTCCACTTTCCCCTAGAATCAGTGTTGAAAGACATGATCTTCTTGAGCACGAGGTCGCCTTCTCTGAATTCACGAGGTTTGCCTTTTTGTCAAATGCTTTCTTCATTATTTTCTAATATAACTGCCCATGACACAAAGCTGTCATTCTCTTCTCTTCAATCAAATTCAATTGGTCAAACCTGTTCTGAACCCATTCAGCCTCTGTCAATTTGGCTTCCATTATCACACGCAACGAGGGAATCTCTACCTCGACAGGGAGTACAGCTTCCATTCCATACACTAGGGAAAATGGGTTTGCTCCTGTTGAAGTGCGAACAGATGTTTGATATCCATGCAGAGCAAAAGGGAGCATTTCATGCCAATCCTTATAAGTGACAACCATTTTCTAGATAATTCTCTTGATATTCTTATTAGCAGCTTCAACAGCCCCATTCATCTTTAGTGTATATGGAGATGAATTGTGATAGACAATATTGAATTCTTCGCACAGTTCAGTCATTATCTTGTTGTTCAAATTCGAGCCATTATTAGTGATGATTCTGCTCGGCACACCATACCGGCATATAAGATTGTTTTTGATGAAACACATAACCACTTGTTTGGTAACATTGGCATATGAAGCAGCCTCTATCCATTTGGTAAAGTAGTCAATTTCTACCAAGATGAAATGGTGTCCATTCGAAGCTTTGAGTTCTATCATCCCGATCATGTCAATGCCCCACATAGAGAAAGGCCATGGGGAGGAAATCACATTGAGAAGTGTTGGAGGTACATGGATCTTATCTGTGTAAATCTAGCATTTATGGCACTTCTTTGCAAATTTGTAACAATCGGATTCCATTGTCAACCAATAATAACCTGCCCTTAGCATCCTTTTAGCCATTGAATGTCCATTATCATGAGTGCCAAGTGAACCTTCATGGATCTCATGCATTAACATGTCTGCTTCGTGTCTATCCATGCATCTGAGCAAGACCATGTCAAAATTTCTCTTGCATAACACATTTTCACTGAGGAAGAAACTGCCTGCCAATCTTCTCAGTGTCTTTCTATCTTTCTTTGACGGACCAAAACGGGTATTCCTGAGTCTAAAGAAAATGCTTGATATCATAATACCAAGGTTTTTCATCTGCTACCTCCTCTGTCGCAAACACATGAGCGGGCATATCTAGCCGTCGAACCGTAATTCGGGGTATATCATTCCAAACATTTACTTGGTACATGGAAGCCAGAGTTGCCAGAGCATCTACCATTTTATTTTCATCCCTAGGAATGTGATGGAATTCAACTTTATTGAAGAAGGGTAGTAATCTTCTAGCATAATCTTTGTAAGGGATCAAGCCAAGGTGACGAGTGTCCCATTCTCCTTTAATCTGATTTATTACCAAAGCTGAATCACCATACACATCTAGAATCTTGATTCTGAGATCAATAGCTTCTTCAAGACCCATGATGCAAGCCTCATATTCCGCCATATTATTAGTGCAATCAAATGTTAACCTTGCAGTAAAAGGAATGTGTGATCCATGAGGAGTAACAATCACATCACCAATTCCTTTGACATAAGCATTCATAGCTCCATCAAATACCATACTCCAACGAGATTCAGGGTCGGGGCCCTCCTCAGGCAATGGTTCATCACAATCTTTCACTTTTAAGAACATCACATCTTCATCGGGGAATTCATATTCTGCAGACTGATGATCTTCCACCGGCTGGTGAGCAAGGTAATCTGCCAACACACTACTTTTGATAGCCTTTTGAGTGTGGTACTCAATATCATATTCAGATAACAATATCTGCCAGTGGGAAATTCTCCCAGTAAGAGCAGGCTTTTCAAAAATATACTTGATTGGATCCATTTTGGAGATCAACCAAGTAGTATGATTCAACATATACTGCCGCAAACGCTTTTCCGCCCAGGCCAAAGCACAACATGTTTTTTCTAGCATAGAATACCGCAACTCACAATCAGTGAACTTTTTGCTGAGATAATAAATGGAGAACTCTTTCTTTCCCGTTTCATCCTGTTGTCCCAGAATACAACCCATGGATTTATCTAACATTGTTAGATACATTATCAACGGTCTTCCTTCTACGGGAGGGAGAAAGATAGGAGGTTCAAGCAGATACTCTTTAATACTTTCAAATTCCCTTTGGCAGTCATCCATCCATACACAACCTTGATCTTTGTTTAACAACTTAAAGATCGGTTCACACGTTGCAGTCATGTGGGAAATAAATCTGGAGATATAATTCAAATGCCCGAGGAAACCCCTGACTTGCTTTTCAGTTCTTGGTGCTAGAATTTCTTGAATTGCTTTGACTTTATCAGGGTCAACTTCAATTCCTTTCTGGCTAACCATAAAACCCACCAATTTCCCCGATCTAACTCCGAAGGTGCATTTATTTGGATTCAGGTGGAGACGATACTTCCTCAAATGCTGAAACAACTTCAACAAATCTTCTATATGCCCTTCTTCAGTTTGGGATTTGTAAATCATATCATCAACATATACTTCGATTTCTTTGTGCATCAGATCATGGAATAGGGTTGTCATAGCTCTCTGGTACATTGCACCAGCATTCTTCAACCCGAAGGGAAACACTCTGTAATAGAATGTTCCCCAGGGTGTGATAAACGTTGTTTTTTTCATGTCCTCTGGAGCCATTCTTATTTGATTATACCTAGAAAATACGTCCATGAACGAGAATACCTTGAATTTTTTTGTGCTATCCACTAACATGTCAATTTGAGGCAATGGAAAATCATCTTTTGGACTAGCTTTATTTAGATCTCTGTAATCTACGCACATGCGGACTTTTCCGTCTTTTTTAGGTACTGGGACAATATTGGAAATCCATTGAGGATACACTGATGTCACAAGAAAACCAGCATTAATCTGTTTTAGGACCTCCTCTTTGATCTTTACTTCCATATCCGGGTGGGTTCTTCTCAACTTTTGTTTAACTGGAGGCCACTCTGGCTTCAACGGCAAACGATGCTCGACAATGTCGGTATCTAGACCAGGCATATCTTGATAAGACCAAGCAAAAATATCCACATACTCTTTCAACAGCTCAATCAACCTGCTCTTTACATCATGATGCAACGATGCTCCAATCTTAACTTCCTTCGGATCTTCTTCTGAACCCAAATTAACCACTTCCAAAGGCTCCTTATATGGCTGAATGGTATTTTCCTCGTGCTCAAGCAACCGTGAGACCTCTTCTGGAATCTCATCATAATCTTCTTCTTCAGCCCCAAACACAGGACATTCAAAGTTGGGAGAGGGTGCAGGGTCATTGTATTCAACGGGTTTTTTAATTAATCTGCACATGTGATTTATGATTGTTTTTAGAAACTGACACATATAACAAGTGATCATGCAGATTAATTTTCAGTTATTATTTATTTTGAAAGGTTTTTTTTATTACAATTTCCCAGGAAAAAACAGAAAATAAAAAGACATAATTTGGAAGCAAAGACAACTTTTATTAATGATCTTAACAGTTATAGCAAATAGATAAGCCCTGCAACATCAATACTTCCACCTTGGGCAGAGTGAATGCTTTTCAAAAGAAAGAAACAGATTAACAAAACAAATTACTTTGAAACATGTATGCAAGAAGGAACATCAATGGTGACCCAATTCTGAACTCGGACTCCATGCGTCACATAATTCGGTGCTTCCTGCTCTGCTTCATCCTCTTCAACAGCATTAATTCCAAAATCAGTTGGATGGAGGTAGCCTCCGCTGCGGAAAACATCATGATAACTGTTCATAGAATAATTTGACTTAAAACTTTTACCTTTGCCATTCCTCGAAGAGAAACCCAAACCAGCTCTATTTTTGTTCACAGGTGGATCCACAAGTCGTCCCCAAACTGCATTATGACCATTGCGCACAACCTGCTGCGCATCCTTCAAGGAGACCACATAATTCTCATTCTTCCTTATGTTGTCAATATATAAGGCTTGGAACTGGGTTCCAACAGCAGCCTCATCTGCTTCTACAATACTTAAAGAGGATACATGGGATATCAACAACGCCTGCTCCCCATTTATGATCACTACCTTCCCTTCACGCACAAACTTTAGCTTCTGATGCAGAGTTGAAGTGACAGCCCCTGCTTCGTGTATCCATGGTCGTCCTAGAAAACAACTATACGTGAGAATAATGTCCATTACCTGGAAAGTTATCAAGAACAAATATGGTCCTATGTGGATGGGTAAGTCCACCTCACTGATGACAGATTTCCTCGATCCATCAAAAGCCTTCGCAATGATGCCACTCGGGCGAATAGGTGTTCCATGATACTTTAACTTCATGAGGGTACTTCTTAGTATAACATTCCATGCGGATCCGTTATCAATCAGCACATGGGATAGAGAATCATTCTTGCAGTTCATAGATATGTGGAGGACCAGGTTGTGATTCCTCCCTTCATCTGGTAACTCATCATCGCAGAAACTCAAGTTGTTACATGACGTAATGTTTCCAATTACGCTGCTGAATTGATCTAACGGCATGTCATTCCCTACAAAAGCTTGGTCTAATACTCTCATCAGTGATTCTCTATGAGCAGAGGAATTCATCAATAAAGCTAGGATGGATGTCTTTGAAGGAGTCTGCAATAGCTGATCTACAATTTTTGTAGCTCATCTTAATTATCTTCAAGATATCATCCATTTCTTTCTCTAATGTGGCTCCACTAGTCTCTCCTGCAGTCTTCTTAGGCTCATCATTCTCAACAATTTTCTTTCCAGCAATAACATCCCTTTGAATAACCGGCGTAAACACACGACCACTACGGGTCACCCTGCTATTATCAGCTATATTTCCAAATCTGGCATGGGCTGGATGGGAACTTCCATTCCATCTTCTAAGATTATAGCGTTGTATTTGTAAGGCACGGCCTTATTTGATTTATAGGGAACAGGTCCTGGCAGGGTAATTACCAATGGGGTAACAACTGGTTTACTATGGTACTCCACCTCAAGATGAGCGGGTGCACCAAAATAAGGTACAATAACGTTTACACCTTCCTCGAAACAATCATCCCTCAAAAGGCCATTTCCGGCAAACAAATCTTCGTTTGAAGAGAAATACTCATCCGCGGAGGCATATTCTTCCTCTGACTCTTCTTCCGTTAAACAAACTTCAACCATATCAATCTCGTGATAATCATCTCTCTAACCTGTGATCTTGATAGTTCCATTGTCTAATAGCAATTGAACACCCTCTCTCACAATAGAACATCCTCGGGGGTCTCGACAGCAAACTATGCAAGACCCATATTGGTGTTCCACCTGACCAGCAGTACGGCAGAAAGTAGCATGCAACTGTACGAGATCTTCATTCAAATGCTCTACTTCAAAAATTCTGAATTCACCCGGACATCCAGAAACCATATTAACTTCCTCTTCATATTCTGCCCTAGGCCTGATTATATGAATTAGACCTTCATCCATTATCTCCTATAAATCAGCCTTTATCTTCTTGCAACCCTGTATGTTTGTACTGCAAATAGCACAACCGGTGTGGTCATGCGTATAATAACTGAATTCACAGAGGTCTGCGTGCATCTTCACCAAATCCCCTCTAACCAGATTAATGTCAAAAATCCGGAAGTCACCTGGACAACCGACCACCATATTCACAGCATTCACTCCCCCGTGCTTGGGTAGAGGATTATCTTTCACATTAGGTCCCATGTCTTTGAAAGATAAAATTACGGACTTCACCAACCTATGCACTTCAGTCCTTAAAGGCTAAAAATTTTCAACACTATGCCCTGGTGCTCCCTGATGAAACGCACACGTCTGGTCTGCTTTGTAATACCAAGGCAATGGTGATGGTACTGCTGGAGGTGATCATGTCTGGACCAACTTCTTCTAAATCAATGCTGGTATTAGCTCTGCATAGCTCATGGGAATAGGGTCATAGTTCTCCCTTCTCTGATTATTCCCTTGGTTCCTCTATTGGGACTGTCTTTGATAAGCAATGGTAGTCGGAGCGGCATTCATAACAGGAGTCACTGAAGCAACTTTCTGGTGACGCTGATAATTCCTTCTAGGAGCATTTACTCTCCTCTCTTGCATAACAGCATTGGTATCCCCCTCTTTCTTCTTTGTAAACCCATAAGCTGGCTTCTTCACACCTCCGGATCCTTCACCCTTTGTCAAACGGCCTTCTCTTACTGCCTCTTCTAGGCGGACACCCATTCCTACCATCTCTGTAAAATCACTTGGGGCCCTTGCTACCATTCTTTCGTATTAGAAAGCGCTTAGCGTTTTCAGTAAATTTTTAGTCATTTCCTTCTCCTCCATGGGAGGAATCACTTGTGCAGTCACTTCGCGCCATCTCTGTGCATACTCTTTGAATGATTCTCTGTCTTTCTGAACCATGGCCCGAAGCTGGTCACGGCCAGGCGCCATGTCCACATTGTACTTATATTGTTTTATGAATGCTTCTCCCAAATAATTAAAGGTATGGATGTTGGCGCTGTCTAAACTCATGTAGCATTTCAACGCTGCACCGGTCAGACTATCCTGGAAAAAGTGAATCAGCAGACGCTGATCATCAGTGTGGGTAGACATTCTCCTTACATACATCACCAAGTGAGCACGAGGACAAGTGTTGCCCTTGTACTTCTCAAACTCCGGGACCTTGAACTTAGAAGGCACTTTAACATTCGGGACCAAACACAACTCATTCACATTCTGCCCAAATAACTCTTTTCCCCTAAGAGCCTTCATCTCTCTTTGCATTCTATCAAACTGCTCTTGGAAATCATCCATTATGTCATAAATACCCAAGTCTTCACTCGGCGGAGGGAAAGGACGACATACATCTTCATTAACAAACGGAACCAAATTCACCGAAGGAGGTGCAGCAGGAACAGTATGCGCCACAGGAGGTGCTGGAGTAACAACATTTGGAACTACTGGAGCATCTTGGGGGCCCAAATTGAAACCTTCAGGTGCAAAATTCTCCGGCATTCCCCACGGATAACCCTGAGACATACGGTTTTGAACAACAGTCAGAGTAGCGGATACAGGAACAGTAGGAACTTCAGCATTTGCCTTTGTTGGTGGAGGTTGAACACTCAGTGGCTGATTTTGAGCAACCACCAGAGTTTCCATTAGAGTAGTCAAATTGGCCAAGCCAGCCTTCAAAGTAGAAACTTCTTCGTGTAGCTCGCGATTCTCCTGTTCCAAGTTGTCCATCTTCTTTTTGAAGTTAGCCCGAGTATTGTAGTGACGAGTCAGCTTGCTAAACAAAGCAAAAAGCTGGGTAAGGCACCTGGATATGCATAATAAATTCAAGAAATATGTGCAATATGATGCATGATATGCAATGCATATGATTATTTTTACTTTATCACTTAATATTTCAAGGGATTTAACGTTTATAGACATATTGCAAACATCAAAATTATAACGCATTTGAAATACTGAAAACTTTTATTATAATAACTTCAAAATGGGTTACAAGTTTCAATGATCCCAAGTACAAGATGAAAATACAATCTAAAAATCCTGAGAGAAAGAAACTGATAGAGATCAATTTGTATGTTGGTGCTTCCCTGTGAGCCTGGAAATCTGAGCTCTCAACCTCTGGTTTTCTTCCACATGTCTGATGGCAACCTCCTTCCAATCATCTGAATCTGGAAATGAGCAATTAGCACTTGTTTGAGGCTTAGGATAAAATAAATCCCCTTGCCTCTCCATAGACTCCATCGCTCGACTCTCAAGGATCTCGATCAAATCATCTTTCTCCTTCAAGTCTTCTTTGTATGAACTCTCTAAAGTCTAGAACTTGTTCTTCCAAGCATCTCTTTCCTGTTGCATCCTAACCAAAGCAAGCTACAACTCTTCTATATCATCTAATAAAGGAGGAGTGGTCTTCACAAACAGATCAGGCATGGGTGTCTCCTGAGTATACAGCATCTTCAACTGGATGACTCTCGATAAGACCCACTGAAGATATGGCTCCAAAGAAACAACACCCCTAGGTCCCAAATCTTTCCTACTTTTCTTATGAATGTGACACCAGGCCTTCGTAATCTGCTCCCTAGCTTCCCTGTGGTATTCTCCTTCCTTCAGAAAGAAACTACTCAAATGAATACTGTTTGGTTTATCCCTCATCGGATAACCAAGCTGTCGCCGTGCAAGAACAGTGTTATAGTTAATTCCTCCCTTTGTACCAAGAAGAGGTACATTGGGGAAACTGACACAACTATCAATAATCTCTACATCCTGGTAAGCTCGATGATACCAATCAATATCCGAGTGAGTAAGTGCCATGATCTTAGGAGCCTAACGGGGTTCCTTCTTGACATCCAAAAAAGCATCAGACTGAGGCATATGAGAAATAAACCATCAGTATAACAAAGGCGTGCAACAGATAATCATTCCCCCATGATAAGAACTCCAAAGATGAACAGAGTAATAAGCATCACCCAACAGTGTAGGAACTGGGTTTCCAATCATGAAAATCTTGATAGCGTTAATGTCGACAAACTTGTCCACATTAGGAAATAAGAACAATCTATAAGCGAGTAAAGCAAAGATGGCCTCAAAAGCAACCGTACTCTTCATTCTGACAAAGTAACGAGCTTTCTCCAATAAGAAATAAGCTGGTAATCCTCTAATCCCTCCTTTGGTAGTCATATGGGCTTCCACCTCAGACTTTCCCAGATGAATCAAAGCAGCAATCTCATTTGGTTTTGGCTCGCCCTCCAAACAAGTAAAAGGAACACGGTCGGTAACAGGTAAATTCAAAAGATAAGAATACTCCTCCATTGTAAGCATCAACTGATAATCAGGAAAAGTAAAGCAGTGATACATCGGATCATAGAACTGGACCAAGGTCGAGAGAATACCCTCCTTCATCTTCAACTTCATGAGAGGAATAAAATGGATCCATACTTCTTCCGAAAGTCTGCAGGACACTCGATCTCTGGAATTAGACTGACCAACTCATCTATCTTGGGATCCTTGAAACTGTATTTCCCGGTCTTTCTCTTTCCAGAATCCATGGTTAACAGTACCTGAGATATTCACAAATAGTCAACCTTTAAATCCCTTCAAATATTATTTTCTCCAAAATATGCTTATGAGTGCATGGATGCATGATGCAACAATCACACACAAGATCAAATATATAGGGTTCATAGGTTCAACGTCACGAGCATGAGGTCGAAGGTACTACCCATAAGGTGTTGGTCTAAAAAGTTATCACCTGCCGAACAAGGTTCTAGAGGTTCCCAGAGTCTACATCCTTCCTTCGGATATTACCAACTTCCTGATTAACTCGGTAATTAGTAATATTCTCAAGAAAGACTCGCCCGAGCATAGTATCGCGTGACAACTATTTCCAAATTACTCAGTCATAGCTTCCGCACTACACCTAAAAGGCCAAGATGGGTTTGGTATTCTACGGTCCTCAGTTTCAGCAGGCTCCCAGGTCGAAAGCAGTACGTCTTCCCGATTACTCGGTAAACGACACTACAATCAAAGGCGCCTCCACTGAGTGGGGGATCTCATGCCTCCTTTTTTGGAATTACTCCATCAAAGTTAACATGACTATACCCCCCGTCCTATCTTAAAGTTTGCCCAAGTCCGGGTATAGGACTTATGAGTAATCACCAAGCACCCTGAAAACCAGGAAAATCCAAACAAACATTTATACAAAATATAACACATAAACAACAATAGCAGATATACAGGTATAAACAAAGATAGGCTCAACCCACTTAGGGATGGACCAGCAAGAGGTCAATCTGTCCCCAATGAAGTCGCCATTTTTTCTGTAGCGGTAGAAATGTTCAAGACTAAGCCATTGGATTGACTAGACTTTATATAAATCAAAATAAAAATCGCCACCGCGCTTTATTGTTTCCAAAGGAATGGGAACAGAGCGAATAACCCAAAAAAGGGGGAAAGATTCAAGGTAAGGGGGTTGGTTATGCAAAGGGAAGGTATTAGCACCCTAAACATCTACGGTACTCTGCATGAACCTCTTTGTAAAATCTGTATATTTGGCTATAAAAATGTGTTATATATAAAATGGATGGTGGAGGTGAGAGAAGAAATATATTTTTTATGATTTTTTCACCCGCCTCGGTTGCGAACCTTTAGTGCCTACACCACCTTTCATGCAATAGGGGATCAAGGTACACGTAGTTCCTCTTTTGAAAATTTGAAAAACAAGTGTGTTGGTTAATTTTATGAGATAAGACATCATCGTCATTGTCCGTGTGGAAAACATACTTACTACCCACAATCTTGAGAAAGGAGAATTTGCGTCATCTCAAAGTGGAGGATATGGCTTGGATTTTAAAATCAACAATTCCTCACTCAACACCTAAGTGGAAAATATCTCTCTTCACTGCATGTTGTAGAAGTATAGTTGTTTGCATCACTACAAGGATTGACCAGAGCCTAACCTTTTAAGAAAAGTTTAAAGGTAAAAGTCAAAGTGGAAAAATGGTCTAAAATGAGATTGATTGACTTTTAGTCTTCTCACAAAAAGTGTCAAAGTATTATTAAATTGATTGAAGTTTATTTATGAAAATATTTTGAAAATGCATGGACCTAAGTCCAAGTTTATTATGAAAGAGGTTTAAGTTTTAAAACAAGAAGAGATTAAAAAGGAGGGAGAAGATTTTTGAAATTAAAGAAGATGGGAGGAGAAGAAGAGGCTATCCTAAAGCATAAGGTAAAAGTTAAGGATAAAGACCATCTAACCAACAAGAAGCCAAAACTTGACATTATGAGCCAAGATAGAATTCCCATTCTTTGGATTGGAACCAAGCAAGCAAAGATACTAGACCTCTTGAGAGAACCAAACTTCAAGTGTATTAAGTCTTCACAAAAATTGGGCAGAGTAACGGCTGTATGCGGGTGATTTCCAGATTACAAACAAAGAGTGTAATCACAAAAACCTGCACACAAAAACAAACAAGCAACCCAATGTCTTGAGGTAAACCTCAAGAACTCTAGACAAAATAATCAGATAAGATCACAAGGTCTCCAAGATAGGCCAAGGTTTCTAATCCTAAGTCCAAGAAATAGTCCCATGCTCCATCATGCCAAGGATAGTAACCAAATAGTCCAATTACCATTAAGAGTTTTTTAGGGTTTAAGTTGATTATTAAGTATCTTAGGAAAAGGAAAAAAGAAAAGCTCAAGTGATCAAAATAAAAATGACAAGAAAATAAATGCTCAAATGAGCAAAGATGAAAATGGCATGAAATGTAAAATGCTAAAAAATAAATAGTACATAAAGCATAAAAGAATAAAAGCATAAAATAATCAAGTCAATAATTAGTGGTTAGTTGGATGACCATCTTGAAACTTGCATTTGGAACTCATTAGAGGATTGGTAGAACCAAAGCCTTCACACAACAAGTTGCATTTGCTTTTTGTCAAGTATATCATCCATTTGAAATTCTCACAAGTACCATTTAATGATCAACGGTGTTTAAGTGATCCTCGTTGACCAAAGGTGTTGTAGATCCATTAGAGGATTGGTAGAACCAAAGCCTCCATATAATGAATCTCAAGGTTATTGGATCAAATAGATCAAATTAACATACTTGGGCTTGCAATCATAAGTTTGGGCCACGAATGATCATTTATTCGAATCGGGACAAAATTTAGCGCTATGTTAAGCAATCGTAAGTGGACTTATATAGAAGTCGCACCTATTTTGAGGTCGGTCAATAGAAATCTATGCACCATTTGTTTTGAGACATGATATAGAGATCATGCTCTAACAACATTTAGTGCAACAAGAAGGGGATGAGATGAAGAGGAATTAGGGTAAAAAGAAAAACCACATTTGAATTAATATTTAATCAAACTATTATTAAAATCATTCATCCATTTTTTGTGGAGTTAAACTCAACACCATGGATCCAATGATGTTAATAAAGCCATGACCAAAAAATCAACCTAGGACAGCCAGAAAATATTCACAAAATAATAATATAATTAATATGTTCATTAAAGGTTTAAAAATGTTTTTAAAAAAATGGAAAACAATGAAGAAAATGCCAATTATATTCAAATTAATCAAGAAATGAAAGATAAGACCATAGAAAAATCAGAAAAGAGGCCAAGTAATTTTACAAAAATTTTGGGAATTTTAAAAGTCAGAAACTATTTTTAAAAATTAAAATAAATGGGTAAAATAAAAAAAAATAGTAAAAAATAGTAAAGTCAGAAACAAAAATAAAATAAAGTCACCAATATTTGTCACAATATCATTGGATCATTCCGTAATTTTTTCAGAATTTTAAAATGTGTAAAAGTATTTTTAAACATTTTAAATAAATAAAATAAGTGTAAAATTCATAAAAAAATATCAAAACACAAAATTAAATTGTGAAAAAATAAAAATCAGAAAGATAATAATCAAAAATATTTTTCATAATTTTTTTAGATTTTTTGGACTAAAAATGAATTTTCTATGACTTTTTGAAATTTAAAACAATTAAAATATAAAAATCAGAAAAAGAAAATAAAAGAAAAAGATGTGGACCATTGGATGAGAGTCAAAACACGTTAGTAATCAAATCCAAAGGATCTGGCACGCTGTGCATATCATGGTCTTTAATGAATAATGTACAGAATCATTAATAAAATCAAAAGTTGAAAATAACAAATGTCACGCTTTCATTGGTTGGAAGATGACACGTTGGTCATCTTCAACCTCCAGTCCTCACGAATTGCAGGTCTCTCCAACTGTAAAATCAGAAGCTCAAACCTATGCCATTCGCTTCGTCTCTTCAAGACGAAGACAACCACACCCTCGCGCCAAATTTATATAAACTGTAACTCAAGCAATTTGGAAAGAAAGTTTTGAAAAGGGATTTGAAAATTCATGGTCAAAACGTGCTTCCAGATAAAAGTAAGTGTTGCGACTAGAACCAGGGCAATGAGAGCAACACAATGATACCAAAGTTTTGAAGAATTGATGAAGGAATCTACCTATTGAAGTTGAGTTGCAGAGCTCTGAAACTGGACTTCTATGGAGCAATATAGGGCACGATTCTTGAATGTGATTATATGGTTAGCTTCAGAGAAGATCAAGGAAGGTGAATTGATGAAGAAAATGGATTGAAAAAGGCTTGAGAATAGGATTCGAAGTAGCTGAATTATGAGTTGTGAAGCAAGTTTGGCAGGGTGATTCTGGCTATCTAAGCTTGGAAAATTGAATGGGGGATGACCTTCTATTTATAGGGAATCAAATGGAATGTTCAAGCGTGTGGAATTATGCAAATTGGAGGGAAATCGTGTGAACCTGATGCACGAGCAAAGTGTGATTTGATTTGCATCAAAACTCATCTAATCCTTGCGTTTCAAGGCTCTAATCCACTTTGGCAACTTGGTTAAACATGTTTAGATCACAAACGCATGCTAATTTGATGTTTAAAGGCCAAAACATGAATTTCAAATTCTGACTTATGGAGAAACTTCAGTACCAAGTTACCAAGTCCAATCCAATGGCATTTCCACCTTAGGTGGTCTTAGGGAAAAATTCTTGATGCTTTGTAAAGATGAGGTAACAAGATTTGCAATGGAAAAAGAATGGAATCAAATGGAAGCTTGAGCTGAAAATTACATGGAGTCAAAGTTGAAGAAAAAGAGTTGACTTTCCATACTTAGAAATATTTCAAATTCTTCTTTAAAAATGACCTATAATCTCTTGCATCCAAACATGGCCTTCCACTTAAAATTTTCTCTTGACCAAAAAAAAATGGAATGAATTAGATCTCTTTAATGACATTTTGAAATTTGAACCACTCAAAATATCCAAATATTGAGCAAGTTATGACTTGTTGAAGTTGGCCAAAAATCAAGAAATGACCTATAATATTTTGCATTCTTAAGGCAACTTCCATCCATTTTCTTACTTTGCACATAAAAGAAGGCATTAAGTACACATCCTTAGGGTCATCATGAAAAAATAATGGGCTCAAGGTGATAAAAATTGACCAAGTTATGACCATTTGAAGTCACATATGGAAAATTGGGGATTCATCTGGATGACTTGTAATCTTTCTTCTTCACCAAGTTCCTTCCACATGAAAAATACTTGGACTTTTGAAGTGATTTGTTGGTAACTCTTTGAAGAGAAGAATGTTTTTGGAATAACTCAAAATACCAAAAGATGAGCAAGATATGCCCCTTTGAAGTCCAAAACCCTAGCCTCTAGATCAAGAGAATGCTTGGTGGAACTTTGCCATTTTGAACAAACTTTTTGTGCCAATATTCTCCCTTTGTGAATAGAATTTGTTGAGGATGATGATGAGGACTCATGGCTACCAAAACTACTTCCATACCAACTTCAAAACAACTTCAATGGTGAGGTTTGAATCTCTCAAGATTTTGTCTAGGGCATGGAAATAAACTCATGAACCCATGATGCAACTTGCTAAACCTCATTGCCTTTACCTACATTATTAACAAGTAAGACAAACCAATATTGTATTTTGTTAATTTAGAGAGAAAATCAAAGAAAAATATCCATGATCACAAAAGAAAACAAGTCAAGGTGCTTGGTAACTCCTCAAAGAGCAAGGCTAAAGATATGGAGAAGAACCAAAAGCCCTAATGTGATTTTGTGGTGATTGAAAAAATATGGTATGATGAAGGGATCTTAGGGGCAAAAATTGGGGTACAACAGCTGCCCTTATTTAATTTTCTTCTATCCAGAGATACAAAGGTTAAAAATCTTCGTGTCGACGTGATCGAAGACACTTAAATATAAAACAAACCTTGTTTTTGGCCCTAATATGCCATGCAAACATTTATGCATATGAATGCATATGAATGGAACAAAAGAGACGCAAAGTAGCATTGGGGATGCAACATAAAATGTAGAAACAAAGGAGCAATCCCACCAGGAAAATAAATCACTGGTAAACCACGAGAACAGAATCAGAGAGGAAGATAACAAGAATCGACGTTCACTGCCGATGTACTACCAACGTTCACTGAAGGTAGAAAGAGAAAATACATCATATCACCACCGTTCACTGATGATGAACTATCATTGTTCACTGAAGATAGAAAAAAGATAACAAACACCGACGTTCAATGTCGATGTACTACCAACGTTCACTGAAGGTAGAAAGAGAAAATATATCATATCATCGTCGTTCACTGACGATGAACTATCAACATTCACTGAAGATAGCAAAAAGATAAGAAACACCGACGTTTAGTGCCGATGTACTACCAACGTTCACTGAAGGTAGAAATAAAAAATATATCATATCACCGTCGTTCACTGACGATGAACTATCAACGTTCACTGAAGATAGCAAAAAGATAACAAACACCGACGTTCACTGCCGATGTACTACTAATGTTCACTGAAGATAGAAAAAAGATAACAAACACTGACGTTCACTGTCGATGTACTACCAACATTCATTGACGGTAGAAAGGGAAAATATATCAAGTTTCCCCAAGATTCTAGTGTTTTTACAAGAACGGGTCTCAACTTCTCCTTTAACCAAGGAAATCTGCCTGGAAAGGGTAATACGTAACCTGTCTCAAATAAAGAGACCTCCACTAATTGTCAAGGGGATTTTCAAAGAGAAATGACTTTTTAGGGATAGAAATATGACTTCCCGGGGAAGTGCCACGATATTCCTGCTGAGGCGATAAAGTCTTCCTGTGCAAAATAAACGCACAAACCAAAACCTAAAGTTTTCAGAAAACCACAAATCCAATTCAGAAATAAACTTGAGCAAGACGGCCAATGAAGATTCATCCTTTGAGAAATAAACTCAAGAGGGAAAACCAAATTTAACTAAGCAAAGAGCGATATCGGAAAGGTCAGAACACAATGTCAATGAATGATGATTTTTAGCAATGCATGATGTATGTATGAATGTATGAGTGTTATTGTGCATATGCTGGTAAAAAGAATACATAATCAGTGCAGACAAACGAAACCGCCTCAGGTACTAACAACATTGGGCTACGCTTCAACCAGAAAGATTAATCCAAGAAAGGTAACTTCAGAAACCAAACTTATTGTCTGCCCTAACTTTGCTGAGGAGAAACATAATCCGGATGTAGCCAAATCAAATAGATACCGGGATAGAACGTTCTTCTTCCGGTTTCACCGGAGAAATAGGTTTCCAAAAGCAACATGCCTACTAGAGGTTGCAAGATCAATCTCAAACAAAGCAGACTGACATCGAAACAACCAAGCCTCACTGGGGGATTCAAGTCTACCTCCCTGATTAAAAAACCGCGGATTGAAAATTTTCAACACGAATACTCATTCCAATAAGAGATGCCCTGGGATAACCTTCCCGAGAAATCAAGAAGTCAACACTAGTGCCAATACTGCAAAAAGAGTGACATCTCAGCACACCAAGGGAATAAAACCTTTCATTATATGAGGGAAGACTTCGCTGGGGAATCTGGGATGGAGGCTTCTGACCATGCAAACCCAAAATCAAAAGCGAACCAAGACTTAACTGGTGATAATGGGATCGTAAACCCAATACTGTACCTTGCACCCACTGATATCGTCTTTAACTATCTGAGAAACACACAAAGATTGTGCACCTACCAGCAAAATGACCTGAGAAAACCTTCACAAAAGAAGTAAATCCTCTTAAAACAAACGGAGTTTGTTCATTCTTGGGATCACCATCTTTGTTGTCATTGTTTCATCATTAATCCCAAAGTAAATTGAATTGTAAAGATCTCTTTTTTTGAAAAGTCAATTTTTCTTTATCAATCTTTTTGCTTTGACAGTTATTATCAGTAATAAATGAAGTCTTTGCAAGCTAAATAAAAATAAGAACACAAAGAGTTGGGCAAAAGCTCGAATTTCATTAATAGAATGGTAGTCTGCGAATGGAGAGACTCCATGGATGATTACAAAGTTTGGGAAATGGTAATACATAATGGAAAAGATACATTGAGATACAATGACCACTATCCCCCCTAACAACTTTTTGAAATCCTGAGCAGCAGCTTCTGTTGAAGTATGGTGAGGATCCGAGAAGATTGTTGCTTCAACGATCAAGTCTCGTCTGACGTAGTTACTTGCCAAGAAAATCCCTAACTTTTTCCTAAGTTGCCCTTGCAGGTTTTCAACTTAGCAGGAAATTTATTCTGTTTATGTCTCTAATTTTTGCCTAGACCTCCCTTTCGGGTTTTCGGCCTACCGAGACGCTCCTTTTTGCCTAAGCCGCCCTTTCGGGTTTTCAACTTAGCGAGTTGTTCTTTTAATTCTTTAGGCGAAGTATTTCTTGACTGCATCAGCATTCATGGGACGTGGGAACTCCTCGCCATCCATAGTTTCAAGAATTAATGCACCACCAGAGAAGGCTTTCTTGACAACATAGGGGCATTCAAAATTGGGAGTCCACTTGCCCCTAGAATCAATGTTGAAAGACATGATCTTCCTGAGCACGAGGTCGCCTTCTCTGAATTCACGAGGTTTGACCTTTTTGTCAAATGATTTCTTCATTCTTTCTTGATATAACTGCCCATGACACAAAGCTGTCATTCTCTTCTCTTCAATCAAATTCAATTGGTCAAACCTGTTCTGAACCCATTATGTAACACCCCAATTCTACCCCCAAGCAATTATGCAAGATAAATCAGAGTTATAAAGTTTCAATCATACAAATGAATCGGGATGTCACAAATTCTTCTAACAAAATTCATTGCATTCATCGTGGATATATAACACTTTTTCAAGCATTGGATGAACCATCAACATAACCTCTTTAATCAAATAAATCAACATCTACGCAGCGGAATTCTTAATAACATCTCTAACAAAACAGCAACTTCGAAACATCTCATATTTAATGATAATCAAACTAAAATTCAACAACTGAAAATAAACAATCAAAAATCAGCAAACGTTCATCCCCCCGAGTGTTACATATCAGAGCAATGACACCCACTCAAACTATTGAAGGTATACAGCCTTCACTCTCGATTACCTGCACGTTAGCAACATAAGGGCAACATTCAAACAAAAAGGGTGAGATATCTAACAATATAATAAAGTGCATGATAATTAATATATTAAATTAGATCAACAACATCACCACTTCTCATCTCATAATCAACAACAATCTCAGCAATAATATACATTCATCCACATCAAAATACACTTCTTTATGAAATCATAGAATGCGACTCAATACTATGCAAATGCATGTGGTACCATTGGAGCAGAACTCCCATCTCAAAAATTTGCCAATTAATAGAGGCATTAACAAGGCATAGCCTTCATCTCAAAATTTGCCAATCCAGACCATCTCAACGAGCATAAGCTCCATCTCAAAAATGCAACGTATGCGACACAACCATGAATGTAATGATAACACCCAAGTTAACACCATCTCAAATCATCTCAAAACATCTCAAATTATCGTCTCAAATTATCATCTCAAAACATCTCAAAATACATCTCAAAATAACATCTCAAAGACATCTCAAAATAACATCTCAAATAATCAAAATAATTCATCAAACGTTATTTATTTATAAATCATCAAACATCATTTATTTATTAATAACTTCTCATTTATAACTCAGCAGTATTTTAATTTCCACAGTAAATCAACACTGTCATTCTGCAACTCTGGAGTCAAGACCGTCACTTTCCTATTGTTATAGTTCAAACAGCAGCTTCTAAGAATCTAACTTCCACATTCTGCACAAAACAGCGTAAGGCCAACACAGCTTCTGACCACACAACCTCTAACCAACACAGTTTCTAATAACATAGCTTCTAATGGCGCAACCTCTGGGCGACACAATCTTCTGACTACTACAAATTCTGATCATCACAGTTTCTAACTGACTCAACCTCTGACCGAATACAACCTCTGACTGTAACAATTTCTGACTAACCTCATCTTCTGACTAGTACAAATTCTGACTAATGCAACTTCTGACTAGCTACATCTTCTGACTAATGCAACTTCTGACTAGCTACATCTTCTGACTAGGTACAAACTCTGACTAGCATACGTATAACATCAGAACTTCTATCTTGCACTAATCTGACGTAACTTTTATCAGCATCCTTCTAACGTCAGAACTTCTACTTTTCCTTAACGTTATTATTCTAATTCATTTTCTTGTTATCACCCTAATCAGGAACGGTGCGGCTAATTCTATTCCCTAAATAATTCATCGTTCTAACACAGCAGCACTTGGTATCATTCTAGCATGATTCTGCATTTTCATTACTGCTACATTTAACATTTTCCATCACTGCATCTCACCACGGTTCCATAACTAAGCCCTAAAACTTAATCTAATCAAGACAATTCATCACCCATAATTACCCTATGATTCTACATCATTTTAACAGCATCAAGACATCAAAATTCATCAATCCTCATCATACATCAATCATATATATTCTCAATTTAGGAACAAAACAACAATCACCTCTAACCCCACATATCAATTATCATAAACCCAATTATAGAGTTATAACCCCACCCTTACCTTGGATTGAAGTTCGCTCTACAATTTCTGGTTGGATTCACGTTCTTGCCGTTTTCCACTTTCTCTAGCAGCTTGCACGTTCTCTTCCAAATCCTTATTTCTTTCTACTGCTTCCTTCTTTCTATTCTATTCCAACAAATATTAAAATAACCCTATTATTCTATTATTCCTTATTGGGCTTAAAACCAATACACCCCCTTATTACTTCTATTCCTTTAAAATAGGCCCACATTAAATAATATTACACTTCTAATATTATTTCACCATATAATATTATATCTCTAATATTATTTCTCCACTTAATAAAATAAATCCAATTAATTATAACACAACTTCTTAAATATTCCATAAATAATTTAATTAAATAATTAATTAAATTACGGGCGTTACAACTCTCCCCCACTTAGAATATTTTCGTCCTCGAAAATTTATCTCAATCAAACAATTCAGGATAGGAGTCTCGCATCTTGCTCTCCAACTCCCAAGTCATGCTTTCACCAGCAGCTCCTAGCCAAACCACTTTAACCAAGGCAATTTCTTTGCCCCTCAGAGTCTTCATTTCATGATCCGCAATCCGTACAGGCATCGTCTCCACCGTAAGATTATCCCGTACTTGCATATCGTCCATATGAATCACATGAGATGGATCTGAAATATACTTCCGAAGTTGCGACACATGAAACACATCATGTAAATTCGAAAGATTAGGCGGTAAAGCCACTCTATAAGCAACATTCCCCACTCTCTTTGAAATCTGATACGGTCCAATAAAACGAGAAGTGAGCTTCTTAGACTTCAACGCTCGCCCAACACCAGTCACAGGTGTAACTCTTAAAAACACATGATCACCAGCTTGAAATTCTAAATCCTTCCTTCGCTTGTCATGATAACTCTTCTATCTACTTTGTGAAGCTTTCATCTTTTCTCGAATCAACTTCACCTTTCCAGTAGTCTCACGAACAAGTTCAGGTCTAAGTACAACACTCTCACCAGATTCATGCCAACATAATGGAGTTCTACATCTTCGACCATACAACGCTTCAAAAGGTGCCATCCCAATACTAGAATGATAACTGTTATTATACGTGAACTCTATCAACGGAAGATAAGTATCCCACGAACCTCCCTGCTCAAGAATACATGCCCTCAACAAGTCTTCCAACTATTGAATCGTCCGTTCAGTCTGACCATCTGTCTGAGGATGACACGTTAAACCCAACCTCAACTTAGAACTCAACGCTTCTTGCAAAATTTTCCAAAAATCAGAAGTAAATCTTGGATCTCTATCTGACACAATGCACAAAGGAACACCATGCAGCTTCACAATCACACTAGTATAAATCTCAGCCAACTTCGACACTGGAAAACTGATGTTAATAGGAATAAAATGAGCTGACTTCGTAAGCCTATCAACAATCACCCAAATCGAATCATGTCCTCTTACAGTATTAGGCAACCCTGTCACAAAGTCCATTGAAATGCTATCCCATTTCCATTCTGGAACTTCCAACGGTTGCATCAATCCTACAGGCTTCTGATGTTCAACTTTCTACTTCTGACAAGTCAAACATGCATACGCGAATCGAGCCACATCACTCTTCATCCCAGGGCACCAAAACAAACCTTTCAAATCTTGATACATCTTCGTAGCTCCTGGATGAATACCCAACTTACTTCTATGGCTCTCTTCAAGTATCACCTTCTTCGTCTCAGCATCATCAGGAATACAAATTTGGTTACGAAATCTCAACACACCTTGCGCATCTAGCTTAAAATCATTATTCTCAGACTGATCAATCCCAACCATCAAATCTACCAGTTTCACATCCAACTTCTGAGCTTCTCTAATACTATCTAAAAATTCATTATTAATCTTCAACATACCCAACATAACACTCTGCGGAGTAACTTCACAAACTAAGCTCATTTCTCTGAACTGCTCAATCAATTCCAACTCTTTAATCATCATTGCTGACATATGTAAAGTCTTTCAACTCAACGCATCAGCTACCATATTCACCTTTCCTAGATGATAATTCAAACTAAAATCATAATCCTTTAACAATTCCAACCATCTTTGTTGCCTCATATTCAACTCCTTCTGATCAAATAAATACTTCAAGCTCTTATGGTCACTAAACACTTCAAATCTAGAACCATAAAGATAATGCCTCCAGATCTTTAACACAAAAACAACTGCAGCAAGCTCTAAATCATGCGTAGGATAGTTCTTCTCATGAGTCCTTAACCGCCTCGATGCATAAGCAACTACCTTCCCATTCTGCATAAGCACACCTCCTAAACCCATCTTAGAGGCATCACAATACACCACAAAAGGCTCTCATGGATTAGGCAACGTCAAAATCGGAGCCGACGTCAACCTCTTCTTCAATTTCGTAAAACTTTCTTGGCACTGAACATCCCACCCAAACGCTCTACCTTTACAAGTCAACTTATTCAATGGAAGTGACAACTTAGAAAACCCTTAGATAAACCTTCTATAATAACCAGTTAATCCCAAAAAGCTTCTAATCTCAGTAGCTGACTTTAGAGTTTCCCATTGCAACACAGCATCAACCTTCGATGGATCTACAGCAATGCCACTACCTGAAATTACATGACCAAGAAAACTAACCTATTTTAACCAGAATTCACACTTGGACAGCTTTGCATACAACTTCTTCTCTTTCAAAATCTGCAATACTACTCTTAAATGTTCGGCATGCTCTTCTTCTGACTTAGAGTAAATCAAAATATCATCAATGAACACCACTACAAACCGATCCAAATAAGTGTGAAAGATATGATTCATATATTCCATGAATACTCCTGGCGCATTAGTAACACTGAAAGGCATCACCGAATACTCGTAATGTCCATAACACATTCTGAAAGCCGTCTTCTGAATATCTTCATCCTTCACTTTAATTTGATGGTAACCCGACCTCAGATCAATCTTACTAAACACACGAGCATCCACTAATTGGTCCATCAAGTCATCTATTCTTGGAAGCGGATACTTGTTCTTAATCGTCACCTTATTCAACTGTCTATAATCAACACAGAGCCTCATACTTCCATCTTTCTTCTTTACTAACAACATTGGAGCTCCCCACAGTGATACACTTGGTCTTACAAACCTCTTCTCAAGTAACTCTTCCAATTGCTTCTTCAACTCTGACAATTCAGATGCAGACATCCTCTATGGTGCCATAGACACAGGTCTGGTACCAGGTACAAGATCAATAGCAAATTCAACTTCCCTCTCTGGCGGTACATCAGGAATCTCATCAGGGAAAACTTCAGGAAATTTACATACCACCTGTAATTCCTCAATTATAGCTTGAGTCTTTACAGATAGCGACGCCATCAACGAAAACATCTATACTTCCTCTTGCATCAACTTTCTCAACTGTCTAGCAGACAACAGACCATCTTCCTCTTCCTCAGGAGTAGAAAACTTCACAGACTTGTCATAACAGTTAATATGAACACAGTTATGCTCTAACCAGTTCATACCCAGAATCACATCCAAACCTCTTAACGGTAAACAAACCAAACCAACAACAAAGTCTCTGTCGGAGATCGACAAGGGACACTTAGCACACACAAAAGAAGTAGTCACCGACCCCTTGGCTGGAGTATCGACGACCATTTCTCCATCCAAAGAAGACAACACAAGACCTAATCTTTCAACACAATCAGCAGCAATAAAACAATGCGTAGCACTAGTATCAATAATAGTGATTAAAGAAGTACTATTAATGAAACATGTACCTCTAATAAGTTCGTCCTCAGCAGCTATCTGATCTTTAACCAAAGCAAACACTTTACGACTTGACTGAGCCTTCTTCGGTTTCGGACACTGGCTACCAATGTGCCCTTCTTCTTTACAGTTGTAACAAACCACACTCTTGTGCTCACACTCACATATAACATGTTCGCTCTTACCACAACGAAAACACCTCTTCACTTCAGTAATGCACGCATTACTCTTGTGTCCAGACTTCCCACACTTAAAGCAAATCACACCAGCAGGAGCATCTCCCCCACTAGTCCTCTGACCATGAGCAACTCTCTGTTTACCCTTTCCAGCTGGGGCATCATAAGGCTTACCACGATTCTGTGGGTGCTTACCCCTCTTCTCACTAATAATCTTGTAATGAGTGTTATTATCTTCGTTATAAATTCTGCAGCTATCAACCAAATCAGCAAAGATACGGATTTTCTGATATCCAACTGCTTTCTTAATCTTCAGGCGCAACCCATTCTCAAACTTAATACACTTTGAAAACTCAGAATTTTCCTCAACGTAGTGCGGATAAAACTTAGCCAACTGAGCAAACTTGGTAGCATACTCAACAACTGATAGATTTCCTTGCTTCAGCTCAAGGAACTCAATTTCCTTCTTACCATGGACATCTTTAGGAAAATACTTTCTCAAAAACTCCCTACGGAACACAGCCCAAGTGACATTCTCACCTGCAGCTTCTAACTTCCGACAAGTCTCTAGCCACCAGTCATCAGCCTCGACAATTAGCATATGAGTCCCATAACGAACCTTCTGCACTGGAGTGCAGTCCATCACGCGAAAGATTCGCTCAATCTATTTCAACCATTCCAATGCTCTGTCAGGATCATACTTTCCCTTGAACGTAGGTGGATTCTCTCTCTGGAAAGTCGCCAAGCTACGAGATCCAGCATTCCCGTCAACATTCAGTTGATTTTCCATCACATGAGCCATTTCTTCTAAAGCAGTAGCAAGTGCAACATCATTCCTTCCAGCCATCTCAACTTCTCACTACAACATAAACAACGATTAGAACATCAAAATAACAATACTCGATTGTTAGACAACTACGACTCGATGACAAGGTTGGACCAACCTTTTGCTCTGATACCAACTTTGTAACACCCCCAATTCTACCCCAAGCAATTATGCAAGATAAATCAGAGTTATAAAGTTTCAATCATACAAATGAATCGGGACGTCACAAATTCTTCTAAAAAAATTCATTGCATTCATCTTGGATATATAACACTTTTCAAGCATCGGATGAACCATCAACATAACCTCTTTAATCAAATAAATCAACATCTACGCAGCGGAATTCTTAATAACATCTCTAACAAAACAACAACTTCGAAACATCTCATATTTAATGATAATCAAATTAAAATTCAACAACTGAAAATAAACGATCAAAAATCAGCAAACGTTCAAACCCCGAGTGTTACATATCAAAGCAATGACACCGACTCGAACTATTAAAGGTATACAGCCTTCACTCTCGAGTACCTTCACGTTACCAACATAAGGGCAACATTCAAACAGAAGGGATGAGATATCTAACAATATAATAAAGTGCATGATAATTAATATATTAAATTAGATAAACCACATCACCACTTCTCATCTCATAATCAACAACAATCTCAGTAATAATATACATTCATCCACATTAAAATACACTTCTTTATGAAATCATAGAATGCGACTCAATACTATGAAAATGCATGTGGTACCATTGGAGCGGAACACCCATCTCAAAAAATTTCCAATTAATAGAGGCATTAACAAGGCATAGCCTTCATCTCAAAATTTGCCAATCCAGGCTATCTCAACGAGCATAAGCTCCATCTCAAAAATGCAATGTATGCGACACAACCATGAATGTAATGATAACACCCAAGTTAACAACATCTCAAATCATCTCAAAACATCTCAAATTATCGTCTCAAAACATCTCAAATTATCATCTCAAAATATCTCAAAATACATCTCAAAATAACATCTCAAAGACATCTCAAACTAACATCTCAAAATAACATCTCAAATAATCAAAATAATTCATCAAACCTTATTTATTTATAAATCATCAAACATCATTTATTTATTTATTAATAACTTCTCATTTATAACTCAGCAGTATTTTAATTTCCACACTAAATCAACACTGTCATTCTGCAACTCTGGAGTCAAGACTGTCACTTTCCTACTGTTATAGTTCAAACAACAGCTTTTAAGCATCTAACTTCCACATTCTGCACAAAACAGCGTAAGGCCAACACAGCTTCTGACCATGCAACCTATAACCAACACAGTTTCTAATAACATAGCTTCTAATGGCGCAACCTCTGGGCGACACAATCTTCTGACTACTACAAATTCTGATCATCACAGTTTCTAACCGACTCAACCTCTGACCGGATACAGCCTCTGACTATCACAATTTCTGACTAACCCCATCTTGTGACTAGTACAAATTCTAACTAATGAAACTTCTGACTAGCTACATCTTCTGACTAATACAACTTCTGACTAGCTACATCTTCTGACTAGGTACAAACTCTGACTAGCATACGTATAACATCAGAACTTCTATCTTGCACTAATCTGACGCAACTTCTATCAGCATCCTTCTAACGTCAGAACTGCTACTTTTCCTTAACGTTATTATTCTAATTCCTTTTCCTATTATCACCCTAATCAGGAACAGTACGGCTAATCATATTCCCTAAATAACTCATCGTTCTAACACAATAGCACTTGGTATCATTCTAGCATGATTCTGCATTTTCATTACTGCTACATTCAACATTTTCCATCACTGCATCTCACCACGGTTCCATAACTAAGCCCTAAAACTTAATCTAATCAAGACAATTCATCACCCATAATTACCATATGATTCTACATCATTTTAACAGCGTCAAGACATCAAAATTCATCAATCCTCATCATACATCAATCATATATATTCTCAATTCAGGAACAAAACAACAATCACCTCTAACCCCATGTATCAATTATCATAAACCCAATTATAGAGTTAGAACCCCACCCTTACCTTGGATTGAAGGTCGCTCTACAATTTCCGGTTGGATTCACGTTCTTGCCGTTTTCAACTTTCTCTAGCAGCTTGCACGTTCTCTTCCAAATCCTTATTTCTTTCTACTGCTTCCTTCTTTCTATTCTATTCCAACAAATAATAAAATAACCTTATTATTCTATTATTCCTTATTAGGCTTAAAACCAACACACCCCCTTATTACTTCTATTACTTCGAAATAGGCCCATATTGAATAATATCACACTTCTAATATTATTTCACCACATAATATTATATCTCTAATATTATGTCTCCACTTAATAAAATAAATCCAATTAATTATAACACAACTTCTTAAATATTCCAAAAATAATTTAATTAAATAATTAATTAAATTACGAGCGTTACACATTTAGTCTTTGTCAATTTGGCTTCCATTATCACACGCAACGAGGGAATATGTACCTCGACAGGGAGTACAGCTTCCATTCCATACACTAGGGAAAACATGGTTGCTCCTGTTAAAGTGCGAACAAATGTTCGATATCCATGCAGAGCAAAAGGGAGCATTTCATGCCAATCCTTATAAGTGACAACCATTTTCTGGATAATTCTCTTGATATTCTTATTAGCAGCTTCAACAGCCCCATTCATCTTTGGTCTATATGGAGATGAATTGTGATGGACAATCTTGAATTCTTCGCACAGTTCAGTTATCATCTTGTTGTTCAAATTCGAGCCATTGTCAGTGATGATTCTGCTCGGCACACCATACCGGCATATAAGATTGTTTTTGATGAAACGCACAACCACCTGTTTGGTAACATTGGCATATGAAGCAGCCTCTACCCATTTGGTAAAGTAGTCAATTGCTTCCAAGATGAAACGGTTTCCATTTGAAGCTTTGGGTTCTATCATCCTGATCATGTCAATGCCCCACATAGAGAAAGGCCACAGGGAGGAAATCACATTGAGAAGTGTCGGAGGTACATGGATCTAATCTGCGTAAATCTGGCATTTATGGCACTTCTTTGCAAATTTGTAACAATGGGATTCCATTGTCAACCAATAATAACCTTCCCTTAGAATCCTTTTAGCCATTGAATGTCCATTAGCATGAGTGTCAAATGAACCTTCATGGATCTCATGCATCAACATGTCTGCTTCGTGTCTATCCACGCATTTGAGCAAGACCATGTCAAAATTTCTCTTATATAACACATTTTCGCCGAGGAAGAAACTGCCTGCCAATCTTCTCAGTGTCTTTCTATCTTTCTTTGACGCACCAAACGGGTATTCCTAAGTCTGAAGAAAATGCTTGATATCATAGTACCAAGGTTTTTCATCTGCTACCTCCTCTATCGCAAACACATGAGTGGGCCTATCTAGTCGTCGAACCGTAATTCGGGGTATATCATTCCAAACATTTACTTGGTACATGGAAGCCAGAGTTGCCAGAGCATCTGCCATTTGATTTTCATCCCTAGGAATATGATGGAATTCAACTTTATTGAAGAAGGGTAGTAATCTTCTAGCATAATCTTTGTAAGGGATCAAGCCAGGGTGACGATTGTCCCATTCTCCTTTAATCTGATTTATTACCAAAGCTGAATCACCATACACATCTAGAATCTTAATTCTGAGATCAATAGCTTCTTCAAGGCCCATGATGCAAGCCTCATATTCTGCCATATTATTAGTGCAATCAAACGTTAACCTTGAAGTAAAAGGAATGTGCGATCCATGAGGAGTAACAATCACATCACCAATTCCTTTACCATAAACATTCACAGCTCCATCAAATACCATACTCCAACGAGATTCAGGGTCGGTTCCCTCCTCAGGCAATGGTTCATCACAATCTTTCACTTTTAAGAACATCACCTCTTCATCGGGGAATTCATATTCTACAGACTGATGATCTTCCACCGGCTAGTCAGCAAGGTAATCTGCCAACACACTACTTTTGATAGCCTTTTGAGTGTGGTACTCAATATCATATTCAGATAACAACATCTGCCAGCGGGCAATTCTCCCAGTAAGAGCAGGCTTTTCAAAAATATACTTGATTGGATCCATTTTGGATATCAACCAAGTAGTATGATTCAACATATACTGCCGCAAACGCTTTTCCTCCCAGGCCAAAGCATAATATGTTTTTTCTAGCATAGAATACCGCGACTCACAATCAGTGAACTTTTTGCTGAGATAATAAATGGCAGACTCTTTCTTTCCCATTTCATCCTGTTGTCCCAGAATACAACCCATGGATTTATCTAACACTGTTAGATACATAATCAACGGTCTTCCTTCTACGGGAGGGAGCAAGATAGGAGGTTCAAGCAGATACTCTTTAATACTTTCAAATGCCCTTTGGCAGTCATCTGTCCATACACAACCTTGATCTTTCTTTAACAAATTAAAGATCGGTTCACACGTTGCAGTCATGTGGGAAATAAATCTGGAGATATAATTCAAACGCCCGAGGAAACCCCTGACTTGCTTTTCAGTTCTTGGTACTGGCATTTCTTGAATTTCTTTGACTTTATCAGGGTTAACTTCAATTCCTTTTTGGCTAACAATAAAACCCAACAATTTCCCCGATCTAACTCCGAAGGTGCATTTATTTGGATTCAGGTGGAAGGTCGTCACCATCCATGGTGGTCAGGATCATGGCTCCACCAAAAAATATGTTCTTGACTAAAAATGGTCCCTCATAGGTGGGGGTCCATTTTCCCCTGGGATCACCTTATGGAAGTATGATGCATTTGATTACCAGGTCCCCTACTCGATACACTTGTTGTCTGACTTTCTTCTTGAAGGCCTTGATCATTCGTTTCTGATACATTTGACCATGGAAGACAACAGTAAGTCTTTTCTCGTCGATTAAGTTCAATTGATCAAGTCGAGTCTGGATCCAATCATCTTCGCTCAAATCCGCATCCTTCATAATCCATAGAGAAGGGATCTGGACCCATATGGGTAGGACAACCTCCATGCCATATACCAGAGAATAGGGTGTTGCCCCTGTCGACGTACGTGCTGAAGTACGGTACCCGTGAAGAGCAAACGGTATCATCTCGTTCTAGTATTTGTATGTCACTGTCATCTTCTGTATGATCTTTTTGATATTCTTGTTAGCAGCTTCAACCACCCCATTCATCTTCGGCCGATAAGGAGAAGAGTTGTGATGCTGAATCTTGAACTGTTTACAGAGTTCAGTGATCATCGAGTTGTTGAGATTAGTACCATTGTCCATGATGATTCTCTCAGGGATACCATAACGAAAAACCAAGTTATGCTTGATGAACCATGCCACTACATTCTTGGTAACCGTAGCAAAGGAGGCAACCTCAACCCACTTTGTAAAGTAATCAATGGCCACTAGGATGAAGTGATTCCCGTTGGACGCAGTAGGTCTGATCCCGCCGATCATGTCAATGCCCCACATTGCAAAGGGTCGGGGAGCCGTCAAAACATTCAAGGGAACTGGAGTTACATGCACCTTATCGACGTAGATTTGGCACTTGTGACAGGTTCGAGAATGTTGATAACAGTCGTCTTCCATAGTGGACCAGTAGTATCCTGCCCGTAGGATCTTCTTTGCCATGGTATGTCCACTGGAATGGGTGCCAAAGGTACCTTCGTGTAGGTCTTCCATAATCCTCTTTGCTTCGCTCTTTTCTACACACCACAGTAAGGTAGAGTCATGATTACGCTTATAGAGGATTCCATTGCTGAGGAAGAACTTTGCATCAAACCTTCTCAGAAATTTCTTGTCATGGACAGATGCCCCCTCGGGGTATTCTTGATCCTTGAGATACCTTTTCACCTCATGAAACCAAGGTTTGTCGGCTACCTCCTCAGTATCGATCTCACAGCATTATGCCAGTTCATCCAACCTCTCACTAGTGATTTGGGGAGCTTCATTGTCCCACCTGACCTTGAACATTGACGACATAGTAGCTAGCGCGTCCGCTAAATGATTCTCTTCTCGTGGGAAATGATCAAAGGTGATCTCTTCAAAATGCGGCAGTAGTGTCAGTACATATTCTTTGTAAGGGATAAGGTTCGGGTGCTTCGTATCCCACTCGCCAATGATCTGACTTATCACTAAAGCGGAATCCCTGAATACACTCAAGAACTTGATACTTAGGTCAATGGAAGCTTTAAGACCCATGATACATGCTTCATACTCTGCCATGTTGTTGGTACAGTTGAAACATAATTGGGCAGTGAATGGAGTATGACAACCCTCGGGAGATATGATTACAGCGCCAATAACATTACCCAGTGCGTTTGAGGCTCCATCAAAATATATAGACCATCGGGATCCTTCCTCAGGTCCTTCATTCGGTCCAGGTTCTTCACAGTCGGTTACTAACATGATGTTCTCATCTGGGAACTAAAAATTCATGGGCTGGTAGTCATCCACGGCTTGATGCGCCAAATGATCATCTAACACACTTCCATCTTGATATCCTTCCAGAGAGAGCAGGCTTCTCGAAAATGTACTTGATCAGATCCATCTTAGATACCAATAAAGTAGTGTGGGTCAACATATATTGTCTCAGTCGGCGAGCAGCCCATGCCAAAGCGCAGCAAGTTTTCTCGAGCAGTGAGTATCGTGTTTCACAGTCGGTAAACTTTTTGCTAAGGTAGTATATTGTGTGCTCTTTTCGACCAAACTCGTCATGTTGCCCCAGCACACACCCCATTGAATTATCTAGCACTGTTAAGTATATTATCAAAGGTCTTCCTTCAGTCGGCGGTATCAAAATAGGAGGCTCTTGGAGATATTGCTTGATTCTGTCAAAGGAGACATGGCATTTGTCATTCCACTTTACCACTTGATCTTTCTTCAGAAGCTTGAAGATTGGCTCACAAGTAGCAGTCAGATGTGAAATGAACCTGACAATGTAATTCAGGCGTCCCAAGAAACCTCTAACTTCCTTCTCAGTGCAGGGAGTCGACATCTCTTATATGGCCTTCACCTTTGCAGGGTCTACTTGAATACCTTTGTCACTGGCGATGAATCCCAGAAGTTTACCAGACCTCACTCCGAAGGTGCACTTGTTCGGATTTAACCTTAGCTTGTACGTCTTCAACCTATCAAACAGCTTTTATAAATGATTAAGATGTTCTTCCTCAGTTTGAGACCTGGCTATCATGTCATCGACGTAAACCTCTATCTCATGGTGAAAGACTTTGTGTTGTGCGGTGTTGTCAAACAGAACATCAATATAAGGAAGCGGGAAGTCATCCTTGGGGCTTTCCCTGTTCAGGCCTCTGTAATCCACACATATTCGTACTTTACCATCTTTCTTAGGTACTGGAACCACATTAGCAACCCACTACGGATAAGAGGTGACAGCTAAGAACCCTGCATTGAACTGCTTCATAACCTCTACTTTAATCTTCTCTGACATCTTGGGGCGCATACGACGGACTTTTTGCTTTACCGGAGGGCAGTCTTCTTTAGTAGGCAGACGATGAATCACTATATTCGTGTCTAATCCCTGCATGTCTTCATATGACCAGGCGAAGATTTCAATATACTCATGCAACATCTGTACCAACCGTTGTTTGACACTAAGCTCTAGATTTGCACCTATCTTAACCTCTTTTTTGTCTTCCTCTGTACCCAAGTTCATTGTCTTAATCGGCTCTTCATGAGGCTGTATGACCCTTTCTTCCTGCTGTAATAGTCTAGCAAGTTCTCTGGGTACCTCACAATCTTCCTCACCTTCGTCCTCGGCTTGGTTGATCGGATTTTCAAAGTCATGATGAGCAGTAGCAAAACTGTTATCAATGGGATCCAGAGTGGATACGAATCTGCATTTGGATACGTGAGTGTGTGTAAGAGCATATCTGTATAGACAGAATAAAAGAAAAGAAAGTCAAAGAGCGCAAAATTTGTATGCAAACGTCCAATGCTTTATTAATGTCATATGAAAATGAAACATGATAACCCCCACAAATAGAACCATTGTGCCCCGGGTAAGACACATGGTTATAGGGTTTATATTGTTTTTAAATTACATATCCGAAAAAATCAAAAAGATAATTACTCCAGAACAAAAGTAATCGGTACAAAGTCCTCAGCAGTCTAGTTACTGAGTCCGCCGTTGGTAGTCGGGAAGATCCAGCTGTCAATGTCAGAATCACCACCACTGTCTTCAAGTGCATTGACCCCAGAATTGTTGATGCATAGGGGAGGTCCTCCGGCTCGAGCGCGGCGAACAACCCTTTGAGCACCTATAGTAAGCCCAAAACAGATTTGTCAAACTTGTAATGAATAACAGGGAGCTGACCCCAAATGGTAGACCCACCTTCTTCAACCACTGCTCGTGCATCCTTGAGAGAAGCCATCTTCGAGGGAGATTTGGTGACCTTCAGAGGACTGTCGGTAGTTTCTGCTGTAGCCATAATCTGAGGTACTTCTTCAAAGTTCTGGCAAGGAGTCTCGATGAACTCGCCATCCATTTCTACGTACCTGAAGGAGTTCCAGTGACTGATCATATACTCCTCTTCACCATGCACAATGACAATCATTCCTCTTACTGGGTACTTCAACATTTGGTGGAGGGTAGAAGTAACAGCCTCAACCCTATGTATCCAAGGGCATCCCAACAAGCAAGAATATGATGGTTTGATATCCATTACATAGAAAGTGGAGTCGAAGGTCTGGGAACCAATTTTGATGGGTACATCCACTTCTCCGTGCACCATCCTCTTCGAACCATCGAAAGCTCTCACTACTATATTGCTAGGCTTCAAGGTCAAGCCTTCGCAATCCAATATATCTCGAGCTTTTTTAGGTAGCACATTCAACGAGGAGCAAGTATCTACCAAAACATGGGCCAGAGTCATGCCCCTACATTCAACAGAAACATGAAGAGCATCATTATGTTTCCTCCCCTTTGGTTTCAGATCCGTGTTAGAGAAACCCAAACCATTATCAGCAGTCAGACTAGCCACACAATCTTCAAACTGATCAGCAGATGTCTCTTGTGGCACGTGAGTCGTCTTCAGAAACTTAACCAAAGCCTTCAAATAGGCCTCGGAACACAACAACAAAGCCAGCATAGAAATTTTGGATGGGGTCTGCCCCAGCTGCGCGGCCACGTTGTAGTCGCTCTTCTTTATTATCTTCAAAATTTATTCCATTTCTTTCTTGGAAGCTTCTGGTAGGGTTACTGAATTAGCCTTTTTCAGGACAGGCTCAAACAGTATGTCTTTGCCTCGAGTCACGACCGACTCAGTGATGAGAGGGTCAACACAGTGATTACTGGAATTGCAGTAGTAGTCTTGGGTGGAATCACATAAGGAATGATCACAGGTCCGGTAGCAGTCTTCGGGGGAGAAATTTCAGGGGAGAACACCCTTCGACTTCTTGTTATTTTACTGGTTCTGGTAATATTGACAATGTCGGAATCAGCATTTTCAGCAATCTTGTCTTCAATGGCTAGCATGTCCTGCTTGATGTCGTGGTAATAGACGCCGGCCCTATAGTTCCAAGGAACAACTTTGTTCAAGGAGTATGGGATTGGTCTAGGCATGGTTATGATCAATGGCGTCACCTTCGGAATTGATGTAATCCTGAAGGGTCTCTTAGCGGAGGCCCTGGGAGGATTGGTGGAAATGGTTATGATATCAATGTCTTCACAGGAAAAGGTAGGAACAAGAGTCTTCTCAAACAGAATCTCTTTGTCATCCATCAGGTGTTGAACACCTGCCTTCAACAAAGGGCAACCAGTCAGTAGAAATAAACAAAAGTGGCAACCTTCACCACAGCCCGGAAATAAACCAGCCTTCAATAAACTTTCTTTGATGGTCATGAGTGGGGTCACCAATTCTTTCATAGAGGTCACAAACCCATCTTCTTCAACGGCATTAACACCGTGACCATGTTTCGGCATAGGAGCAGTGATAACATTGGGAGTCTCCAGGGGATCAAATTCAATCTCCTTAGCATCAATCAAATCATGTACTTTGTTCTTCAAATCCCAGCAGTCATTGGTGTCATGGCCTGGACTTTCCGAATGGTAAGAATAACGAGCATTCGGTTTATAGTAGGGAGAGGTGGTGTTCGAATTCTTTGGAGCCTCTCCCAGAGTAACCAGATTAGACTTCAGCAACTGAGGTAAAACCTGAGACAGCGTCATGTTGATCCGAGTGAACTATCTAGCTGGCCTTTCTGGTCTTGGCTGATTATTTCTTTGCTGAGCAGGTGCAGGGTTGGGAATCATAACAGCCCCTACCGCCGGACGGTGCTCGGTTCGATTCTAATTCTTTTGGTTATAAACAATATTGACTTCCTTTTTTCCTGCAAACGGCTTCCTTGCAACACTAGAAGAGGCATCCTTCTGAATTTTTTCACTTCGGATTCCAACTTCCACTCTTTCTCCAGTTAAGATCAGTTCAGTAAAACCCGCTGATGAACTTCCAATCAGAGTGTTGAAGAATGGCCCAGTCAAAGTTCCCAGAAACATATCCACGAGATCCCTGTCAGCTAAGGGAGGTTGAACTCTTCAAGCCAAATCTCTCCACTTCTGAGCATAATCCTTGAAACACTCGTTCGAACCCATAGACAGGTTTTAGAGTTGTGTACGGGTGGGAGCAAGGTCTGCATTATACTGATATTGCTTATAAAATGCAGCAGCAAGGTCTTCCCAATTACGAACATTGGCTCTTTCCAGCTAATAGAACCAATCCAGTTGTGTTCCAGATAGACTGTCTTGGAAGAAGTGAACCCGCAAGTCTTTGTCAGCAGTATGAGGCTGTATCTTCCTCACATAGGAACATAGATGCATTTTAGGACAAGAGACCCCATCATACTTAGCAAATACCGGTGCCTTGAATTTTAGGGGGATGACAACCCCGGAGACCAGACCCAACTCTTCAAAATCCAGCCCAGGAACCTTCTGGATTTCCATAGCACTCAGACGCTCTTCTAACTGCTTATATTTTTTATCAATCGAAGGGTACTGCTCCTCATTGTAACCAGTTTCATTATCAGACTCTTTAGGACTAGGGTCCTCTTCTCTGGCTTCAACCTCTTGGTTCTCTCCCTCTTTAGATGAAGAAGCTAAATCAACAACCCGTCTTGGCGGCCCTCTGAAATTTCTGCTCATATGTGCCACACCAGCTGTCTTCTTGGTCTTCTTGTTCTTCTTAACAATCAGAGCCTTCAGCTCTTCCTGTCCTTTGGCCAGAGCCACAATCATTTGCTGGAATTGCATGTTCTGAGTCTGAAGATCTTTCACATTTTGTTCAAGAGCCATTGCTGAAATAAACAGCGGAGGAGATGAGAAACCTGTTATGAATCCTGTTATGCAATGATATGTATGATATGTATGCAATGTTTTAAAAAACTTTGGGAAATTTAAATTTGCGAACCAAAACGAAACAAAGCTTTTATTAGTAGAATTCAAAGTCCAGTTGCCTTTTAGGCGTTACAAGTAAAACAATTCTAAAAACTAGAAAACAAATCAAAAATCCCATGGATGCTTCCTCTTTGTGCCGAGATAGACATTAAGTCCTCTTTCCTCATGGAGCTGCTTTGTATGCTCTAAAACCTTCCCCTTCTGGGCATAAAACTGATCCCTGTAAGTATCCCGCTCTTTCTTCAACTGAATCGAAGACCTCTGTAATTCTCCAAGATCAGTGGGCATATCAGGATAGAGAACCGTGTAAGGAATACCCCCATCAGTAGTGGGTTCCACAATCACTGGTAAAACAGCCATATAGGGCATCATAAGTTTCTGGGCGCGAGCTCGTACCCATTGGAGATAAGGTTCCATAGGAATGGAAGCCTTTGGCCCCAAAGCCTTGGCGCCAGATCTCTTTACCATGCTTCAAGATCGTATGAACCTCTGGTGATACCCTTGAACATCATCCTCATAGTTAAATACAATGCCCTCAATAAGTAACTCATGGGGACCATCTCTTCGAGCGTAACAAAGTTGTCACTGGGCTAAACAAAGATTGTAGGTTATACCCCCTCTGATGCCAAGTAACGGGACATTAGGGTACTCCCCACAGTGGTCAATAATAGTAGTGTTTTCCATAGCTCGGGAACACCAGAGGATATTCGCATGAGCGAGTGACATTATCCTTTGCGACCAACCCAAACCTTCTTCATTCTTCAGTACAGACTTAGGGAGGTGAGAAATAAACCACCTCGACAGCAATGGCATGCAGCACATAAGAACCCCTCTTCTCTTCATGGTACGAGTATGGAGAGTGTGAAAAATATCTCTGAGCAAGGTAGGCACGGGGTTGCGAGAGAGGAAGATATTGATAGCATTCACATCTATGAATAAGTCTGGATTAGGGAATAGTACTAACCCATAGATTAGAAGGGCCAAGACCTTCTCAAAAGCCTGAAAATCCATATCATCCCAAAAAAGCTGGGCCTTGTCTATCAGGAATTTGGCTAGAAAACCCTTGACTCCGCTTCTTCTTTCCCAATTGGATACCACATTGACCCGTTTCAAATGCAAGGTTGAGGCAATGATTTATGGCTTAGGAATTTCTTCCATACCTGTGAAAGGCAACTGTTCGAGAATGGGTATATCCAATAATTGAGAGAACTCTTCCATGGTAGGCACTAACTGATAGTCTGGAAAGGTAAAGCAGTGGTGCTTGGGATCAAAGAACTGAAAGAATACACTCATCATCTTTTCATCAATGTTTGAAGTAACCAGGTTGAGAAGTCGACCATGTCTCTTAGTGAACGCAGAAGTTTCAGGGACCTTTGATACTAGATCCTTGAGTTGGGAAGGTATTTTCACAAAGCTGATTCAGATAGTGTTTCTACGAGCGGAAGCCATGATCTACAAAACAGAACAAAGATAAATTCCCTTGGTCCTTGAAATGGTTAGTGCAATAAGAATGAATGTTATATTATGATGCATGATGTCATGTTCAAGCAGGATAAATCACATATGAGCAAAACACACAATAGACCTTAGGTTCAAAGGCTTGCATGAGGTTAAAGGTAAGTACCCTCTTGAAGTTTAGTTGGTTTCAAACCTGTCTTAGAAAAGTAACTGGGTTCTAAAGATTCTCAATATCACTGATCATCCTTTATCGGGCATTGTTTCAGCTCAAGCAATCTTTTCTTGCGACCAAAATATCCCGAAAGTCTGATCTCAATGAGTAATGCATCGAGTATCAACCAATCCTCAGCTTTATACCGAGGCCGACTATCTCACTACTTTCTAATGGCCAAGTTTGTTCAACTAAGGTTCTAAGGTACGTTAGTGCTTCACGACACCATGCGGTGGCCCCGTATTCTCTTCGTTTCCATACGAAGGATACTCGTACCAACCAAAATTTCACACCAACACAGCCATCGCTTAAACCATATCGGTCTATGCCGTACAGTCTCCATGATCTATTGTTGTTTGCCTAAAAAGTGTCCCCAGATCCAGGTGTAGGATCTTTAATAATACCCAAACAAAACCCTTGAATTTAAAGCAGGCAAGGCAAAACAAGAAAGCAATTTTAAAATGACCTAGATCCTAAGGTAAACCCCACTTTATATTCCCCAGCAGATTCGTCAGTTCTGTGATACGGTGGCAGAACCGGACTGTTAATACTGGTTTTGCATTTTGTATTCGCAAATGTCGCGGTAAGCAAGAGTCGCCACCGAATTTTATTTTATCCAATTAGGAAAAGGAAAAAGAATAGAAAAAACCTTTTTCGAGATGTTTCTGAGTACGGGGGGTAGATTATAGAAAGGGAAGGTGTTAGCACCCTTTCTATCTGTGGTTTTCCATGGGCTCTTAGGTACTTGCTCATTTTGAAATTGCTTGTGTGTGCTTGTTTTGAAAAGTTTTGTTTTACTTTGTTTTAACCCTTGTTTCTGTCCTCAAGAGTGTTATGAAGTTGTTTTTGAAAACTTTGTTTGAAAAGTGTTTGATGTGAAAAAGTTTGTTTGTTTGGGCAAGTACCTAGGAACTAGTCTACCTACTCGAAAAAGGTCTGTTCGTTTTCCTTTTAGATAATGCTATCCCATTATTGAGAAATGGGTAGCATCGTCATTGGAGTTTTTAGGGACATTCGAAGGGACATGTACGATCAAAAAATCAATGTTAGGAAACGTTATTAATCATCCTAAAGCCTTAAAGATCTTTTTCCGACGCAACACCCGAATGGGTCATTTTAGATCTTTCGGGGCTAGAGGACAACCACTAACAAACCCTATACTTCATGACCATTTACCGAAGGAAACCGGAGTGGAATAAATCCTAGGAGTGAGCATGTGCGAGTGTATGTTTTCAGTTAATTTATCTTTGCACATTTAGGGTTTTCTACCAAATTAATTTTCAGTTAGTCTTTCCATATAATCCTATTAGCATACATCTAAGCAGTTTATAGTTTGCGAAAATTAAAATGCGGGAAGGTTTAAAGTCGTAGTTATTACAGGGCTTTCACAGATACATAATTGTCTTGACTGTAAATAAAGATGCGGAAATTTAAAACCCTAATTAAATCTATTACAACCCGAAGCAGGTACAATAATAGAAAAAAGAATTAAAATGTGCGCGGTGAATTAAATGCGAGAATGAATTAAGAAACCTAAAAATCTAATTGAAAAATTATTTAGGTTATTATTTGAGAAAAATCAATTAGGTTATGTACAAATTAAAACCCTAATTTCTAATTAATTTAAATTATAAAAAAGGAATTAAATTTGCCCTAATTTTAATTAAACTAATTAATTAAAGAAATAAAATATTTTATGAAAAAATAATTTTTGATGTTTTTATTATTTTTTGATTAAATAAAAAAGAAAATAATTTTTATGTTATTTTGTTAAAGGAAACTAAGTAAATAATAAAAAAATAAGAATTAAAATAAAAGAATTAGAGATGGGTCTGTATTGAAGCTGAAAAGGGGGGTGTATGTCTGAATTGTTAGGCCCATTAGTTGCTGAGCCCAGTCAATGCATGAGATTCAGTGTTGTTCCTTCCTGATGGTCTACCATGCTCCTTGCTTTCTTGAGCGCTAGATCTGGAATGTGAACGATCCATTGGCTGGATTATAGTAGCACATGGTAGGTGTTTGGAAGCATTGTGCACATGATCTGCAATCAAATATGAAGAAAAATATTATGTAGGAGGCAGGGATCAAACCCCTGACCTCCTACACACGCATGCCTTGAAACTGTGCCTGCTTGCCATTGGACTAACTGTTCCTTTGTTAATAGAAACGAAAAATAAATGATATAATGAAACATGGGTCAATGCAATAATGAAAACGCGCGGAATTCAAATAAACCAATGGTGGTTAGCCATGTTATCATCTCTTTCCCTAGGCATGTCGTTTTTGACACTAACCCTTTACCTACGGTCAGGTTCGTCGCTATATGATATAGTGATGATATTTGTCTGTAGCTATAAACCTGCGAATCTTTAAAACGAAATTCAAGCAATATAAATTCCATTAAAGGGCATAAATCGAATGTACTTCCTCCACTGAACATGAACATGCCTTTAATTTGGCCCAATTTTGCCTCTAGCTAGGGTTCCCCAATTTGGAGCTCATGAACCCTAACTATGGCAAGTAACCATTCCTGCGTCAAAACTTAAATCCAAGCTATCAAAAAGGTTCCCAACATGATTATGAACATGTATATGCAAGCAAATTAGATTAAAAATACATAAAACCAAAGGAACAAGTTTGAGTTCAGAGGGTGCAAACTGTGAGGATTATATGAAGATTCCTGGAGCTTTGAGGCGTGCAAACGATCGTGTTAGCTTCTGGGAAGGTCCGGGAAACGATTAGGAGTGTTGAAATGCTTTGAATTTCCCTCAAAGCTTGAAAATAATTCACCACTTTTGTCCAAAAATTTGAGTTTTGTTTGGAGTTCTCACGCCTGTAAATCCTTCTTCTTGCGCATTGTTCTTGTTCAGTATATATATTAGAACAAATTAGGTTAACAAAAACGAGTTAAATCTTTGTCAATCATGGCAATTGGATTTGATTTTGTTCTTGTATTATATGTTTCTAAAACAAGCATAATCATGCCAATTTTGCTTCAATTTGCCTTGATCTGATTTAATATGATTTTCCAGCCTAATTGGATTTGATTCCTACAAAAAATCAGATCAAAAATCAATCTTTTGTATTTTTTTTGCTATTTATTTGATTTAATTTGAATTTTAAATAATAAAAAATCAAAATAAAATAAATAATGAAGCAAATAAAGTGTAGATGATGATTTGGGTCGTGGACCATGTCACAAGCAAGATGCAATCATAAAATGCTAGGCCCATTTGACAAAAAATGTATTTTTGAGCACATTTGACTTTGGCAATTTTGCAAAAATGGTCAACTTTGACAAGGCATATCTCCTCCAATTTTAACCCTAGAGATGTGTTCTTGGACTTTTTATAAATCTTAGGATATCCTATAAACAACCCTTTTGGTTTCATCTTCATTGGGTCTTCCATAATTATGTAAGAAGCTTTGACCCAAAATGTGTTTCTATTGACTTTTCAAGAGGACCTATAATGTAGAAATTCATATCTTTTGATGAGTGAATATTTTGAACTTGTGGGATGAAGATGAGTTGTAGGGAATTGTTTCCTCTTCAAAATGAGCCTTGGATGAAAAATTTATGATAAAGTATGAAGAAGTTATGATTGGTCAAATTTGGTTGACTTTTCCTAAGAAACCCTAATTTAGCAACTTTTGGGTTTTGATGAATTTGGGGCATTCCTTGGAGAATAATGATCAACCCTTGATAAAATGATGTATATCACTCCAAAATGTTGATGTTTACCAAAAATATTTAAGTTTGACTGTATGTGAGCCACAATTGACTTTTGACCTAATGTAGTTGACTTTCAGGCATCTGAGCAGTTAACTGAGCAAACTTCTTGTGCAAGGCATGATACTTGACATGGATGATCTTTATAACATATTAGGACCATGGAAAGCATTTGGTACTTTTGAAGTTCACACATCTTGATGAAAATGGAAACCCTAGTTTGAGGTATATTGCCTTAGGAGAGAGTTTGTCTGGTCAAATCTTGGGCATCCTTGAGCAAGTTGATGACCTCAATGGGCATGTGTTGAGTAACATGAGATGGTAAATTTTGGGGTACAACACTGATGCAAGGCTTGAAACTTGTCATGAGGGTACCTTGAAGCATATGAGGAACCATGAAACCCACTTGAGGCATTAGAGGCTCAATTTTCTTTGATAAACACAAAACCCTGGTTGTAGGTCATTTGCTTAGGAGGAGGTTTGACTGGTCAACCCTTGAGTAGCCTTGAGTACTTGATACCTTCATGAGCATGAGGAGGTATCTTGAATTAACTGTCTTCAAAAATGGAAGGGAAAATTTTTGGGTACAACACCAAAGCATAATATGCGATAAAACAAAATAAAACCTTGATAAGTAAAAGAAATGATAACTAAAATAACTTCTAAATATCTGTGTAAAAATCACTGATCAAACCACCCCAAACTTAAACCATTGCTTGACCTCAAGCAACCATTACAAGAACTCATGAAAATCATAACATACCAGTACTCATACGTGATACATCCATTTAAATTGATCAAAACGTAGTCCGTCTGGAATTCACATGACGCGAAGAGTTTTTTATAAGAACCTTTCAATCTCAAACTTTCTCTTCAGATACCTCTGTAACTATGATTTGCACTTAGGTATCTTTCATATTTTTCTCCTCTTTAATTTGGACAATTAAGTTAAGGCAATGAGAATAATGATAATCATCACATGCACAAGACTAATCAATATTTCTTGTTGTTTCAGCACCAAATGAGCAACATTTGTTGCTTTTAATTACTGATGAAATTTTCAAACTTTGCAGTTATATATTGTCCTTTTTGGACAATGTTTTGGGATCAACTCCCTTTGGGATGAATAACCTGGTGAGGTCTTCCCAACTTAGAGAGCTAATTGCCTTTTACTGCCTTTTCATCATTTTGTTCCAGCTTTCTTTATTTCTCAACCAGTCCTACCTGCATGTGAATCAAGATTATGCTAGACTATATAAATAAACTACTTGAGGAGTATTTCTCAGGATTCAAGTACCATGGTACAAATCTATACGTTATACTCCTATTCCTATCATGTTATTCCGATCTTCCTACCCTCAAACAACCATCCCTTTGTCTCTATATACTATTCTCAAACTCTATGAGAAACAAGTTCTTGAACAAAACAAAATTTTCCGGCAAAATTTGGGAATGACTTCAACTCATGGATTTACACAACAATTAGCATAGAAACAAAAAATAATTCAAAATGAAAAATCAATAACCCCCCCCCCCCCCCATACTTGAACTAAATATTGACCCCAATGTTTCAGAACAAGCTTGAGGAAGGTGACTCACAAAAGGAAATGCAACACATGTTGCTACCTCCTAGCTTTCACCAGTAAGACTCCCTTTTTATTACCTGTAGACAAAATGAAACAAACACAAAAATAAAAATTAAGTTATTAAAAGAATGGGTTGCCTCCCACGAAGCGCTTTGTTTAATGTCACATGGCTCGACGGTTCATCCCCTTATGGGGGTATTTCCTCTTCCACACCTTGTTACTTTCCCTTTCCGCAACCCAAAATTCATTTAGCTCATAAGTATGAACCACTCCTTGCCTCAAGTCGCTCCCATCTTCCATCTCTACTCCTTGATGTTCCTTTTGTTTTCTTCTTGGATTTTTAATGAACTTAGGAATTTTGACAGAGGCTGAAGCTGATGCCACCTGAGAGCTTATGCTGGAGATTTTTTCTAGGGGTGGTTTCAAACTTCTTTTGTCTCCTGCTAATTTGATCATACCAGCTGAAGCTTTTTTCTTTTCAACTGCACCCTACTTTTTGATCTCCAACACCTTTAGAGTTATCTCCTCATCTAATGATTTCAGTGTCAGATTACCTGTCTCGATATCAAAATTGCATCGACTAGGAAGCATAAATGGTCGACCAAGAATGATAGGAGTCTCTTCATCTTCAGGTATGTCCATGATCTGAAAATTAATTGGGAACACAAAATTGTCAATTTCTACTAATACATTTTAAGTTATCCCATATGACTGCTTGATAGCGTGATCAGCAAATTTCAATTTTGTCCTATTTCCGCTTATCTTCTTAATACCGAGCTTCTTGAAAATCGATAATTACATTAAACTCACACTAGAGCCCAAATCAAATAGAACCCTCTTAAAAGTTTTGTCTTTTATGGTGCATGGTATTGCAACAGACCTTGGATCCTTCTGCTTGACATGAATTTTCCTCTCGGGTGCAATTACACACAATTTCTCATCACAGGGTACCGATCCTCTCTTGTTGATCTCTTCTTTGATAATACCTCCTTCATGAATTTCTGATACAATGGAATTTTCTCGAGTGCTTCAAAGAATGGTATATTGATCTCTATCTTTTTGAATAACTGGAAAAATTTATCAAACTCTTTCTCTTTCTTGTCCTTCTTTACCACTTGAGATGGATACGACAACTTGATTCATTGGTTTAGTTTTCTCTTCAATTGGCTTCACAGGTGATACCACTTCTTCTTGTTTTCTCCTGTTCTCTCTCACTTCCAGATCTACTTCTATGATACTATCATCAAATTTTACCTCATCTTTCTTTTCGTCAGCAGCTTTCTCATTCCTTGTTGTGACAACATTAACATTCTCATGATTTTTCTGATTTTCTTGTGCTCGCAGCGCTACCTATTGTGCAATCTGTCCCATTTGAACTTCCAAATTTTTTATTGCAACTGGGGTATTCCTATAATTACTCCTTGTTTCTTCTTGAAATTGTGAGGTGTGGGCAGCCATGTTTTCAATAGCCACCTCTCATTCTGCTTTTTGTGGAGTTTGTTGCTGCCGATCTTTCCAGGAGAAGTTAGGATGATTCTTCCACCCAAGATTATATGTGTTAGAATACGAGTTATTTTGCTTCAAGAATTTTATCTCATCAATTTTTTGTGGAGTTTCAAGACATTGCACAGTAATGTGTGGTCCACTACAAATTTTGCAAACAACCTGCTGTACCTGTTAAACCTAAGCTACCTGTTGAGTATCCATGTTCATTGCTTTCAGCTTTTTCTTAACTTCTGAAGAAATTGCTTCTTCAATTTTTAGCTTCTTATTAATTTCTAACTTCAGATCAATCATCCCCTCTGGTTTACTCACAGCCCTGTCATATAGCTCCAGATGCTCATTTGTAGCAATGGCTTTAATAATCTTCTTCACACCAGTGCCTGTTGTAAAGTTGGATGAGCCACTGACTGCTGTATTAATAAGTTGCTTTGTCTTCATTCGGAGGCCATTCACAAACATTTGCATTTGTTCAGTTTGATCCATGTTATGGGTGGGGCAATATGCCAATAATCTCTTGAACCTCTTGTAAGCATCACATGATGAATCTCCTTCTTTATGGTTAAAATTCACAATATCATATCTTTTGTGAATGTAAACAGAAAGTAGGAAAATAGTCATCAAGAAGAGTCATCTCCATCCATTCCCAAGTAGTAATACTCCCTGCCGGTAATGAGTAAAACCACTCTTCAGCATCTTCAGACAACGTGAATGGAAACATTCTCAATTTCTTTGCCTCTTCAGAGCGCCCCTCAATTTTCAAAGTAGTAATCATGGTAAGGAATCTCTACAAGTGTTTGTTGGCATCTTCATTGATCCTTCCGGTGAAAGATCTGCTCTCAAGTTGTCGGATTATTGAAGGGTGCAGTTGAAAGTTTGCAACAACAATCAGTTGATTCACAATAGTCAACCGACATGTTGGAGCATTTGCTTCTCCATAATCCCTAAGAAGTCTCTCTGGTGGTGGTGGGTTTTCACCCATAGTTTTGGGTTCTGATTCTGAACCCGAGTCTAAATATCAAAAGGAAATTCAACTGAGGGTTTTCCTCGCATGCAAAGGTTAGAAAAAAATCAGTAATAACAAAAATTTTAAAATTACATAAAAGAAATTTTAGTTGCAAAGCAACAAAATTCTAATTGAACTCAAATTACACTCAATAATTAGGCAGTCCCCAGCAACGACACCAAAAACTTGATCGGAAAAATAGCAAGTGTACTATTTTTGTCCCTTGTAATAATAGGGAAATTCCCCGAATGTCGATCTCAAGTACTGCATACAATTATCGAGTTCAATTCACGTTTAATTAAATAAAAACATAACTTGGGGATTTGGTTTTAAAATTTGACACTTAAGAATAATCAGAAATATAAATATGCTTTTTCATGTATATGATGAACATGCTAGGTTGTGGTGTGTAATTTTCCCTATAACAACTTTGAATCCTGATTTCTTCAACAAGTTCATAACATTCAACTTCAAACCCTTTAGATTATTTTCTCCTAAGTCCTTAGTGAGAAAACCTTTAACCATCTATCCTAAATCCTAAATCCTTAGAGATATCTTATCGAGTCAAGCCTTTTTTTATCAAGAGTGATCTGGTAACTACAGGGTATTCCTAGTCCTAGGTGATATCTATTATAGTCTATTCGTACAAAAACCTTAACAACTGCGGTCCAACTGGTTGTTAACCGTGAATCAATCCTAATTTGTTTGATCAGGAAAGCATATAAACATTACATGATTAAATTGAATAAGAGAAGAACTTTATTAAAAAAACTCAAGAATTCATAATCATTACAAATTTAAATCAGGGACACCCCCTAGCATTGAGGGGTTTAGCTATTCATATTGTTCACGAGAATTACAAAAATATAAGAATTAGATATTACAGATGATGAAGGAACTTTGGTCTTCAATCGCACCCGCTCATGAAAGATCTCCGTTCTTCAAGAATCTCATATCCTCACTCCTAGACTCTGTAATTCGTTTTTTATAACAGAAGTCCCTTAATTCCTCTTTCAACTTGGCTAAATAGTGAACAATACATTTGTCTCGGTTGGAAATTCCCAAAACGCTCATTTGGGTCCCAAATAGTGAAAAATTATAAAAACACTTAAAATCAGCGTCACTGGCCGTCACGGCCCATGTCAGGTGACATGGTCGCCCGTGTTGGTCATCAGAAATTTTTCTGCTCCAGGCATGCCGACACGGCCTATGTTAGGCGACACAGTTTCCCGTGTCAAACCCTATTTTCCACGCTTTCCAAGTCTTCCCCCCGACATGGCCCGTGTCAGATGACACGACCGCTCGTGTCAAGGCTCCCGTAGCATTTCCTCTGAAACTTTGAATTATGCACTTTTTGTGCCCCGATTTGTCCTGTTTTATTCTTATGAACCTGAAAAAATTAAAACACAAAACCAAATCATAATATGAGATAAAATGAAATAAAATCTCGATAAGTAAAAGAAATGATAACTGAAATAACTTCTAAATATCTGTGTAAAAACTACTGATCAGTATTCGTTGCAATAGTGTGAAAAAAGCTAAGATTTGAATTTTCGATTCGTGCAGGTGACTTAGTTAATAAATAGGCCTTAAGATGTCTTGTAGTATTATTGGGCCCTTGTGATTTGAATGTAATGTATGATTGATATGTATGATGCCCAATGATAATATTTGATATGTATTTCGTATGTAAATGTACCAATATAAATGATCTTGATAATTTTCTCTTTGATATGTTTATGCTTGATGTATGATTTTGATATAACTTTTGTATGCTAGATGTAATTATTATAATATTATGAATGAGACGCGTAAGGTTTCTTACACTTAAATGCTAGTGGGAAATGTATGAGATTGTTTATACTTTAATGAAATGCTGATGGAACTGCATGAGGCTGCTCATGCTCGTAAGGCTTCCTACGAATGAAATGCTGGCGTGAATGCGTGAGGCTACTCACATCTTAATGCTAGTAAAATGTGTGAGGATGCTCACGTCTTTATGAAATGCATGCGGTGCATGAGGCTGCTCATGCTTCGTAAGGCTGCTTACGAATGAATTGATAGATGAAGTTACGCGAGGCTGCTCACATCATGAATGGTTGAAAATTGCGTAAGGATGCTTACATTTTGGATTGATTATATGCACCGGTAGGGTTACCGAGAGATGACAAACAAGTGGTTGGAAAATGAACAATCAGTAAGGTTACTGGCATCGGTAAGGTTACCGGGAGACGTCAATCTGGTGATTGGAAAAAATGAATAATCGGTAAGGTTACTGGCATTGGTAAGGTTACCTGGAAACATCAATCTCGTGATTGGAAAATTAATGATCAATAAGGTTACTGAAATCGGTAAGGTTACCGAGAAACATCAATCAGGTGATTGGAAAATGAACAATCAGTAAGGTTACTGGCATCGAGGGTTACTGGGAAACATTAATTAGGTGATTGGAAAATGAACAATCAGTAAGGTTACTGGCATCGATAGGGCAGGAAACATCAATCAGGTGATTTGAAAAATGAACATCAGTAAGGTTATTGGAATCAGTAAGGTTACCGGGAAACATCAATCTGGTGATTATAAAAATGAACATCAATAAGGTTACTGGCATCGGTAAGGTTATCAGGAGACGACAATCATATTAGGGATTTATGCTATGCATTATGATTTATTATGCTTAGGTGATGTGTATTCATATTGATGCGTGAAATGTAATGATTGATCAATGCATGCAATGAGTAACTTGGACATGTATCAATGGATGTTGGATTTTGAAATGCCAATGAATAATTGAGATTTTGATATGTAGGTGTTGGGTTCCAAGTAAGGTTGGGCTTTGGTGAATGTTAGATTTATAATATCGAAATATGAATGAGGTGATATGCATAGCTTGATACTAGAGCGAAGCGACATGATTAATGATGATGATATATGGAATGACTTGACTGTCAAACAAATGCCCTTATGATGGGTCATGGATGGGTTATTTATGTAACAAGGCTGCTTGTCACACAATGATAGGGTGTTATGCTAGCATGAGTTCCTGATACTCTTTTTGAACTCGAAGGTTACTGATGTATGAGAGAGCATCACTGGGGATCATGAAAGCAGGATAGTTTTCCCCTTCATGGTATGCCTTGCCCCAATTTGTTGGGTTTTTGTAGAGATTCTCCTTGATATGAGTTTTGAATATGTTTGGCCATATTGTGAACTTGAGATGCATGGCCCTCCTATTTTTGAACCTTGAAACCATGTGCCCTTGATTAATCGACTCTTGGAATGATTTTTCTCTGACGAATCATTTTTAACCAGATTCTGATTCTTGTAGCGGTTTACCCCAAAATTTGAATCTTGAAAGGTATACCACGATCTCTAGGGCCTAGAAGAAGTATCCTTAGAAGGAACTTGGATCTCACCATGATATGATATAAATTTGATAAGGACTGCCCCAACATTTGAGTCTTGAAAGGGTTTCCCTGATGATTAAGATCTTAATGTGATATGCCCTTATGATCATTAGGATTTGCTCTTGATTAGGGGATCCTCTTAAATACTTTTCCCCTAGTTAGGAGCTTCTTGGAAAGGATCACTTTTGATCAGACTAATTTTTGAAATCTCCTTGATGCTAAGTATTGATTTGTACGTAAAGTTGTACCCTTTGAAAAGTAGTTCTAACGTGATGCACATGCAAGTTCTTGAAATTGAAAATATTTTTTCACGAATAATAAATGGGTGATTAGAGATGGAGATGTGAAAGATAGTATGGTTAACGATAATTTAATAAACATTAGGAGTCAGTTTAATATAAATTCTACTGAGTATGCTTTCATATGAACCTAGCTTCAATTAGGACTTTTGAAGGTTCTAACATGGCCTGGTTCACGGTTTAAGAAACAAAGGATATAAGGCTCAACATTTATTTTAACCCACTCCATTCTCCTTGATATTATCCATTACTAAGTTCAACTAACTTAATAGATGCATTTAACCTATAAGAGAATTTTCATAGTCGCAGTGATGATGAGAAGTATTGATTAAAGTTCAAGCACTGCTGAGAAGCATTTGATGTTTGTTGAGGTGGAAGTCACGCACTTTCAATCCCTTATTTTTGTATGAACCAATTATTTTGAATTTTGTTTCATCGGGATGCCCTAACTTTTGTCTAAGTCACTTTCTTTGTATTTTTCTTTTTTGACTTAGCGAACTCTTTTTCTTTTTTTTTCTCTGTTGAAATTTCTTTGCTTTTGATGTTTTGAACGATTGAGACTACCATGTTGACTTTTATCTCCTCGATCTTTGATGATGTATGTGAGAAACAAGATGTTGTGAACTTTATCTTTATTGCTTCTTCAATCTTGTAAGTTGTGTGCAAGGAAGATGACGTGCGTGAACCTCTTGTTTAGATGGACTTGATTCTCTTGAGATTTAGAATGCATCATTGAATTAATTAAAAGACTACCCTGCCCCTGGTTAAGATTAAGGATTTTTTAGAAAATAGAAAGAATTCCAACTTCTTGCTCTAGGGGGTTGACTATGAATTATCTCGTTATTTCTCCACTGCTTGAGAAGTGAAACAATGCCTTACATCGTCAGCTATGTCTTACTATAGAAAGCATACGTTAGCATAATTCAGTTATTTAATTTACATCGTTCTCCCTCAAAATTTATTTAAAGTTTAAAAGATGAAAAAGGAAAGGTGAAAAGTGAAAATGGAAAGTCGTTGATTACTAATTGTAAGTGATGAAAGAGTGAAACAAATGTATTAATTTCGAAAACATGCATGCTCATTTTATTTGAATTACTAACCAAAATATACAAGTTTACAACAAACACAACTTAACAAAAATGAAATTATAAACGCCTATTTATCATATAGAAGAGCTTCTTTGTTGATCCACTTGACTTTAGAATATCTCTCTGATGATCTTGGACTTGTCAGAGTAGGGGGCGGCCCTTGTCTTTTTTCTGTTGGGCATACCTATTTTGCTGATAGGGTTGTTTCTCTTGATATCTGAGACATTGATATAGGTGTGTTAACTTTAGTAGTGGCATTTGAGGAATTGTGTAGGCATGTAGTTTTCATGGTGAATGGTTGCCTTCTCTCCTTTATAGGACCAAGTTCATTTCAGTCTTTGATGGTTGACTTTCTCCTTCAACAGTTTCAGACTTTCTTAAATTCGTTTGTGAGTATCAAGAAATCAACTAGCATGGATAATAGTTGGATAAGGGCTAAGGTGGAAACGAGTATGATATTTATGCAATGCAAATGTAGTTTAATGATATGCAACCGTATGTACATGAATGAAAATGTATGGGTATGCAAAAACTATTTTTTTCTTCGTTTTTTAGGGTATGCTAAAAAATTTCATGGATATGTAATGTGATATAAGGTTAGGATATAAGGACATCCTACATGAGTTTATATATATATATATATATATATATATATATATATATATATATATATATATATATATATATATATATATATATATATATATATATATATATATATATATATATATATATATATATATATATATATATATATATATATATATATATATATATATATATATATATATATATATATATATATATATATATAAAAGGACAATGTAATGCGGAATAATGATAAAAATGGACCTAAGGACACCCTATACGAGTTAGGGATTACTATATATAAGAGGAAAACCCCTACAGACTAAGGGATTAGGATAGACAAAAAAAAAATCCCTACAAGCTAGGGACTTGTGAAAGAAAAACTAAAGCTTATACAGGCTAAGGATCGCAATATATAGAAGGAAACCCCTTGAGGATTAAGGGATTGTAAAAGAATGTCCCTTGTGAGAACGCTCCCAATGAAATATATGATGTAACTAAAACATCCTATAGGAGGGCTTCTATGGAAATTTCTAAGTTTTCTACCCTTCTCCATAAGGGTGGCTTCCTTAAGAGTATCATGAATAACACTATAGGGAAAAGGCATAAGGGCCTCCCTTAAGCGGAGCCTCTTTGTAGACCGAGATTTATGTCTCGTAGGTCGTACAAAATCTCACCATAAAATTTTATTTTGGATCATACAAAGAGTCATTGGTCAAATTCAAAATACTACCTCCAAAAGAGTTTAGCTCTCTAAAAGATATTTCTCGGAATTCGACCTACTCTAGGCGAAATCATCGCAAAAATTCATATGGATGTTAAACCCTATTGGTCAATTGACAATCCTTTTTCTAAGGTTTATTATTTTTGTTATAACAAAATCTCACCAATAGAAAGAATAATATGATTATAATTGAATAACAACAAATAAACAAACAAATTATTAAACAAATATAGAAACAATGACATGTCATAAATAGAAAGATCCAAAAACCTAGACCTAAAATGAGGGGAAAACTCTTACTCCAAGGTTGTGTCTCTAATAGAGTCCGCCAACTGTCATAATCGATAAAAAATATGAACTATTTTGATTTGAATGATTAATTGGTGAGACGTTAAGTCAACCTATTAATCACTCAAAGATGTGAAATCCTTTTATTTGTAAAAAATTTAAACTAATTTGATTGGAAAAGAAATTTGATTTTATGTACAAATTGTGAGTGTTAGACTTAATCAAGAAATTTTAGTATAATTAAATATTTACATGGCCTAATAACTTAAATTAACTAAAATGTTTTTGGTATTAGATAAAAAGGATTACATCTACTAAATAGAATCATATCCTTTTTTTATATTTTTATTCATGATTAAATCATCAAAAGAAAAAAAATCTTAAGTAACTAACTTAAAAATATCTTAAACTTCACTAATTGCTTAACCTAACCTAAAAATATTGAAATATTAATTAACTTAATTAAATTAAATTATAAAAAGTTTAAATTAAAAACACAAACAAATATCGGGAGTGCTAATTTATAATAGGGACGCTAAATGAGCTCAAAAGATCCAAGTTCTAAATTAACCTTAATTCCTAAAAAATTAATAAAAAATGAAAGAAAAAAACATAATTCAAAAGAAAAAGAAAACACCCATTAGTATGTTGGGGCGGCGGCACCTTTACTTCAACATATGTTACTATCCAAAACTCAAACTCCACCTAATAACCATTGAATCAATTACACGTGGCAAGAAAATTTTCAAAAAAAAAAAGATAAAAATAAATCAAACCAAGTAATTGAAGAGAGAGAACATTGAGTTTCATATATTTATTTCTCCTCTTCTCTCTTTCGTGACGCATAAAACAAAGTACACGTTCCTTGCGGATAAGCACGGTTCTTGCATACGCGTGGGACCTACGAACACGGAATTTGTGACCGGTGAGCGGTTGTGATTCGAAGGAAACCACCGAATGTTTTTTCTCCTCCGTGTTATTTCTCGACTTTTTGAATCATTGTTCAGTTTAGATGTGAAGTGTTATTGTTGCTGTGAATTTTTATTTGCACGTTTGTGTTTTGAGTTGAAGGTTTATGATGAACAAAAACACTGATAATTGAGGCTGTAGGAGGGTGAAATTTGTCAAAAGTGTTGTTGGGTTTGGATTTGTTGCAAAATGCTTTTACAGGGCTTTGAATGTGAATTTTATGTACAAAATCAAGCTTAAAACCACTTTTTTTTTCAAATGTAAGAAAACTGTGTAGAGTCCGTGTATGCACCAAAACAAGACTTTAAGGGTTTTGTGTACAAATATGTACATGGGTTTGACTCAAAAGAAGCAAAGAGTTTTGACTCTGAAAAAAGTTTGCGTGAAAAAACATGTATCGGACTGTGTTAAAAATTATTAATGTATGAAAGTGGCCTTGAGTGGTATGTAGTAAAAGTAGGTATCATGTGTGAAGAACATGTGCGTGAGATGAAAAAGTTTCCTCAAAAAAAATATATTTTTTTAAAAGGGCACCATCAGATAATATCACCATACGGTCAAAAATAAGTTTAAGAAAACAAAGAAAAACACTACCAGATATTTGTCATATGGTGTAAAAAAACAAACAAATTGAAAAAGTTAAAATTAAAGGAAGACCTCATATATGAATCATCGGCCAAGAAAAAAGATTTTGAAGATAATGTGCAAAAAAAGAGGTTTGTAAAATCGTGAAAGTGACTCGTGAAATTTATGAGATCGTAGATAATTGTGTGTAGAGAAATCGTAAGAGATTGTTGATGTCTTAAACAGTCAAAATAGTAGTCTATTTATAGACTAAAAAATTAGGTTAAAACACCACAAAAGGAAATTATCTAACATAAAAAAATTCAAAATTTTATGATTCTATTTTGGTCAACAAGATTAAGAATCTGGACCTATTTGTGTCCATGTGCAAGATACTATTTGAAAAAGATTTCCTATGAAAAAGATTTTTTTTTTTTTTTTGGTTTTTAAATATTTTTTTCTGTAAAATAACAATATTAATAAAAAATAATATTTTAAAATCTAATAAATAAAATAAATTGAGAATTGTAATTTAAATAATAAAAAATGTGATTTGTGTGATTTTGAAAATAGAAATAAAGTTAGTAACAAATAAAAGGAAAAATGTTTTAACAAAAGGGACCAGTAAGACTTAAACTCGTGACCTTATGTTTGCAAGTCTTATCTTCTTATCAATTGTGTTGTCTCATTTATTTAAGATATAGAGGCACTTGAAAGCATATGAAAGGTGGGAAAACATTTTCTATTTAAGAAATACAAATAATTTAAAATAAAATATTATATATTTTTAAATGAGCAAAAGTAAATTAATATTGAAATGTTAGTAAAAATAAACAAAAAAAAATATTATAAAACTCAAGTTTGAAATAATTTGTCTGTTTGAAATGGGGTGGACAAATTTGAGGTATGACATTATGGACATGGTGGGTTATAACAGAGAGAAATAAAATGATAAAAAGATTAATAAAGCATATAACTAGTATAATCAACTTCAAGCTAATCAAACTAACTGCCTATGAAGCACAGACTCTATCAGACATATGGACAGGACATGATACAAACACTGAATACCGAAAAAAGTTACTGTAGTTATAGCTTCTTGCAACCGCTGCTTACCAACTATGCATGGACAACTTCACTAACATTCAAAATTGTTTTCTGCATAGCCACAACGCGTTGGAATGCTTTCTCGAATTCCAAAATTCATACTCTAAGCTTTAGATCAATTATGCAAGTTTAGTTCAAACATAAGGTGATATGATTCTGATCGTATCTGATCAGAAGGGATCGTCGATGGGCCACAAGCTTGGACTAAATGGCGGTTGAAAGTGAAATAGAGGGTACCTTCAAGACACTCTGATGCCAAGGTAAGGTTCAAAGCAGAATGTAAGTAATGAAAGTGTGAAGAATAATGTACCTGACCCTATAGCGAAAGAGGGTATTTATAGCCCTCAGCGTTGGGCCAAGGTCCCCATGTTGGGCCGATTGGACATGCTCATAATAGAGATTGTCTGAATCTACGTGTGTAGTTGAGACCAACATGTGGTCTCTTTTCTAGGTAACTTCCCGAAAATCCCTGAGAGAAGCTGTCTTTTCGGGAGCAAGAGGACTTCATGATATTCAGAGTGATGTTGGCGGTGAACCCTACGAGGAGATAGCGTCCTTATCGGACACGTCGTCATGATGCTCCCGTCGGGCACGTTTGAGGGGAGATCCCCGATAGGTACGCTTGGGAGGGACTCAACGTGTGCATGTGTCGGGGAGGACGTCCACAGAATGGGCGTGGGGGAAGAGTCCTCCAACAGTCATAATTGTGTGGACCACTGTATTAGACCTTCTTCCTAGCAGAAGTGGATTGTGTCTTGTCCTGAGCGTAGGCCCAGTCTAGAACAATATCAAATTAGTCTCATCTGTCATAAAACTGACGGCCTGTCAAAAGTTCTAACCTATTAACTCTAAAACTGTACACGTCGCTTTGGTAGGTGTAAATTCCTGACTCAAATTCTGGAGCCCAATAGCCATAAGCTGCTAGCAGCTGTCCTGAGAGCTGAATATAAGAATGTTATTATACTACTACAGTACAAATTACACTAACAATTACTCCCTTTATTACAAATTATTTCTCATTTTAAGTCTTTTGCAAGAATTAAGAAACTCAATAATTATACTGTTTCAAAAAAGTAAATGTTCAATTAACTTATATAACCATTTTCATCAATTAGAACTCTCTTACAGACTTATTCTAGATAGTTGAAATACCAAATGGAAGAGTGAAGTTAAGAAAGTCTGACCAAGGACCTCTTATTATTTATTAACTAAAAGAGTTGTGATTATAGTTAATTAAATTATTTAACTTGTTAAGTACTTTAATGGTCTTTTGTATTTTTAACTAATGTGTTTTAATTTTATAATAGCAATCATATTTTAATTTTTTATTGAAAAATACAAATATTAAAAATTATATTTTGTTTAACTAAATTGCGAGTAATGAACACAGATATATGCATATGTGTATCCAAAGGATATGGGGATGGGATGCATGTTTTGTTTAATTATTATGAGAGCTATTGAAAGACTTAATGAAAAGAGCAAGATCGAATTTAGTTGGAATGTAATTTTATGTTAGTAGTTGAATTTTACTTAATTACTTCGCACAAAGTGGAAGAATTGTATTTATATTTGTTCTTCTATGAAATCGTATGTTTCTCAAATTTACAGAAAAGATAATCAGTATGCTCATAAGCTTGCAAGTTTTAATCTGTTTAACCTAGGTGATCATTTTGTGGGATGGTTTTAATCTATGAAAGCTTGCAAGTTTTCATAGAAATCATTATAACTTTAAATTTTGTCTTTATTGAATTTTGACCTAGTCTGTCCAACTTGTACTACATCGTATATTCGGGAACACAATTAGTACTACACGATTTAATTAAACATCTTTAAGCAATAAGCTACCAATTTAGCCAAAATGATGACATTGCCATTATCTTTTGGAACACTTTTACCTTTGATATGCACGATTTGAACTAGTAGATAATTTCTTACTCCAACAATCATGGTTTCTATCTTACTACTATACACAAAGAACCACTGAAAAAACGATACATAAATGCCACCATATACTAGTAGTTAGATTAACAAATGCACTTTTTCATGGAGGCTGGTATTATAATTGGCCTACGAATTATTAACGATTAGTTACATTTCATAAAAGTCATCCCAAAAGTAGTGGGGAAAATATCTTATCCTGCCCGTAATCACCTTTCAGCCAATATTTTACCAAAAGTAATCAAGAATCAATATCCACTAATCTTATATGTTTTTTAGATTATTTTTAAATAATTATTAGAAATTTAAAATTGTAAAAAATGTCATCTTTAAAGGTATGTAAGGTAACCTACAAGAATAAAGATAATTTTTAATTTCATTTATATTTCAGATGTATCAAAGACACTATATTATATAACATCAATAATCAATAATAAAACCAAAACCCCAAATACAATTAAAGTCCCATAACAATATTAATAATTAATATTATAATTTTTATTATGCTTCTTCTATCATAGGATCTCATACTTATTAATAATAAAGCTATGGTAAAAATAGTCTCCATATACACATTTCATGATTAAATAAGATTTCAAAAAATTTCACTGCTCAACTGAAGTTAATTTTAACTTCTTACAGAAAGCTGATAGATTTAATAATAGAATCGGATAGACACAAATTATAACATATTATTATATCATAGAGTAATTAAGAATAATATGAACGATGTACCTTGTAGGATTGAATAGATTGTCGGTTGAGACTAATGAGTATGAGAGAATTACTACCCTCGTTGTTGTTTAGGGTTTCAAAGTGAATTAATTGTTTAATGGGACAATGCTTAAAAGGTTAAACGACTGAGGGTAGAGATCTCTCATTGGACTTAACTAAATGGTCCAACATATCACGGTCCATTCAGAGACAATATAATTCCAATCAGATAATTCATCAATAAGTACTTAAAAACAATAGATCCTAATTTATATTACTAATAATTTACAATAATGATTATTATTAATCCATAACTGATTTATTAGATAATTAATCCAACATTCTACCACTTGGATGACAATAATCAATTATAAAATTATATAAATTTTAATACTAGAATTTTAATTATGGTCAAAATACTTGTTCACAAACAAAAGTAAACTTCAACATTGTAAAAATGAATCTGATAGGGAAACAAATCATACAAGTCAAATAAATACATTTTATATTAAAATGATGAATTTAGAGAAACATATTTCATATGAGAAAAATGTGTTATTAAAGAATGACCCAAACATATGAAAATGTTATTGATAAACTCCCATTAATCCAACATATCATAAGACTTACTCATGTGTATAAGTATGTGGTTAGTGATTTACTAATGAGATTTCAAATTAAAGGTCATAGAATATCCACATAAGTCTAAGAATAGTAATTACATATAGACATGCCCTATTACAAGAGTAATTATATTTAACTATAAGTACATTCATAACATAATATCATACTCGATAGGAGTACTTATATTTACTTGTACTTTCATATTATGACATGACAAAAGTGGACTATTGAAGATAAAATAACATAATATTATTGAATGCTAAAGAATTATTGTGTCTTTTAAATATCGACATAAACATCAAATTATGATTCTTCCTGATATTAAGAGAATAATATATATCTCGGTATAATAGAATAAGACTTCTTAGAGTTATTGTTAGGGGTGTTCGCAATACGGTTTTGACAGTTTTGAAGTAAAAAATCACCGGAACCGCAAGAGAGAAAAATGTGTGGTTCGGTTGACTTTTAAAAATAAAACCGAACCAAATCAAATCATACTAATGCGATTTGGATTGGTTCGGTTGGTTCAATTTTTTACAAAAAAATTATTGAGTCATACATACACATATAGAGAAAAATATAATTTTGTGTTTAATCGTTCATACATTACCATAAAAAAATTTATAATTGTCAAAATAAGTTTATAATTTGATACATAAAATTACGTATTACAATTTCATCTAAACCTAAAGAATGATATATATATATATATATATATATATATATATATATATATATATATATATATATATATATATATATAAATAAAAGATTGCATTCTTAAATAAATATTATACAAAGAATACGATAAAATATATTTTGTGAAAATAGTATTTATAAATGAATAATATTTCATTTTTTATGATTTGTAAATTAAAATAAATATCATACAAAGAATATGATAAAATATACACATAATACATGTTGATTTCTCTACAAAATTAAAGAAGTATATATATTGGTTAGTATGATTTAATAACATAATGCAGTTTGGTTTGATTTGGTTCGGTTTGCAAAATACAAACCGCAAACCAAATCGAACCGCGCGGTTCTGTTAGAAAATGACCCAAACACATCTGAATCAAATGTGATTTTTTGCGGTTTTGGTTTGGTTCGGTTCAGTTTTGCAGTTTTCTATTGGGTCAGTTTGGTTTTGAACACCCCTAATTATTGTATATTTTGAAGTCTTCTTAGAATATGTCATATTTATAATCCGCGCAAGAATATATGACAATATGAGAATAATAATCGGAAAATTTTCAGATTATATGATTGTGTACACATGTACTCCCACTGATCCAATATGATAAAGATTTATCAGAGTCCACTAGTATTAAATACTCGGATTATACAATGAGATACTAATTTTATTTTTAGTGCAAAACTATACATGGAAGTGGTTGTACAATATATAATTATTAGAGTTTTACAAACACAACCACATATTTTGCACGTCAACAAAATATATCATTATCGATATAATTTCACATGAAAAAGCACGATGGTCATATAAAAGGTTTACCATCATTTGAGTGAGATCAAATCCCTATAATTTTAAATGTAGAATTATGTACAACATTTTAATAACCCACACTACTACAAAAAAGGGAAAAGACAACGCTTTTTTAGGCTTTTAACAGCGCTGCTAAAAAAAAGACAACGCTTTTTTTAATGTAAAAGCGCTGTCTTATGCCAACTTTAGACAACACTTTTAGAATAGACAGGGTTTTTTTATATACCCCTTTAGCAGCGCTTTTGCTTTAGACAACACTTTGTTATTTTTTTAAGTTAGGCTTTAGACAGCGCTTTCCTTTGAAAGCGCTGTCTATTCCCCCACTTTAGACAACGCTTTCACACTTTAGGCAGCGCTTTTTTTTTAAAGTTTTTACAGCGTTTTTCTCCTAAAGCATTGTCTATTGTTCACGATTTTTTTTAATAAATCATCTATTTTGACTTACAAAAGCGCTGTCCAATATATATAATGCATTTTAATCAGAATTTTAACCATATTTGATCCAGGTTTTCATCATATTATGCACCATATTTGGTAGCTTCATTCCAATAAAATATACATATATAAAAATTACACATATATATAAATTGATGATATATACAACAACAATTACAAAATTTATGATACAAGTTAAAATTCTACAAGTTAAAATGCTTAAAATTCAAAATTGAAGTTACATTTATACATCTTTCTATCTTCGAGAATTCTCATGAAACAACAACAACAACATGAATATCTTAGCTATATCTTCTACACATGCACCTATAAACTTGGAAAAAAAACCAAATGATCGAAATTCATAATATGATAATATTAACGTTGCACTTTATTCGAATTTAATTTATACTCAAAACTCGAAAGTTCTCATCAAAGGAAATAAGACAATATACCTTAGCTTATAAAATTCTCAACCCGATAATGAACTAACACCATTCCTCCATAAGTTCATCCAATTGATCTTTTGAGTAATGTGCATAATTGAATTCCTCAAAGTACTACATATATAATAATATAACATAGTATGTGATTTAGTTAAAACAATATGTCATTTTATGAGAAACACAAAATATGAAAATAGTATGTAATTCCTAAGTTAGAAATCCATACAGTGGATGGAATCTCTAATTGATCCAAAAGAATAGTTTCTTTCATAAACCTCAACATAAAATAGCCACAATCTATACCGTTACGCTGGCGAGGACACTACACATGGAAAGAAAATACGAATATATATCAAGATATACCCCTTAAATTGTTTTATCAAGTATCATCAATAATGTAATCAAAACTGAATATGTCTTTATGAAAATATACCTCCACTCTGATGCATGTAACGTTGTTGGCTCTACTTTTTGGTACTTGAATATCTCTTTGGGAGAGAAAAGCTAGTAGAACTCTATAATAAAATATAAACGATTATTTAGAACAATCTCACATAAAAACATAAACATAAACATAAATCCAGATATGTTGACCATAAACATAAACATAAACATAAACATAAACTTGAATATCTCTTTGGGAGCGAAAAACTTACGTGTCAATCATCTGTTTCAAATCTGGATGTGTTGGCCAATCATTTTATAACGAGTCCAGATAATACACAGTTTCTCTCATAGGATTAATCACAACCAATAACCAGTGTCCACTGTAAGATTAAACAAAGATTAAACAATGGCCAAAAACGGAAAATTATAATAGATCAAGTTAGGATGAAAATCTAACCCGTTGCCAGTATTATATGGCAAAAAGAACAACTTCTCAGTATCTTTACTGGCCACGAATAAACCTAGTACATATGCTATGACATCATCTGGTCTCGTTACAATTAACCCTGAATTGACAGTGTTGGGAGCTAAGAAGCCAAATCTTGCTTCTAATCCACGCGGGCGCACAATGTTGTCATACATAAACCTTAAATTAAAACATCATTAACATTATACTATATTTATTGAAATAAGGGATTAAATTGTTCATTTAATTAAACAAAGTTGATCGGAGTATACTTGATGTATATACCGATAACACTGAGGCCTAATTCCAAATGTCTAAAATCTTGCTCCATATCCTCTCTATTAATTGCTTCAAGATATTCAAAACCAAAGATGTCTGCACTCATAGGTATAAGGCGGGTACCACCATCTGGAATATCTGTAATTCCTAAATATGTCCGAAGGCACGACCTGAACTGAATAATAGTTTTTTTGCTAGCCACGGTCTTCTTAGCAACATTCTTTTTTTGTGTGGAAATATTTCTAATTTCAGGCGCCTTACCCCTACTGACTTGTGCAGTCTCTTTAGCATGAATCTAGTTATCATATAATTAGTTAGGGGAAGTATAAAATCACAAATTAGCATTTCTCATAGCATAAATATCATATAATTGTGTTACCTCAAATGATGCAATTGACTCGGTCTCCCGCCTAATCCCCCTATCTTTTGGAATGGATTTTGTTGGAGTCTAACATTACCATGTAAACAAAATGTAAGTATAATAGCCATAAATTTTTTGAATAGTAAACTATTTTAAGCATACCTAATTATCTACACAAACGAGACTTGACGGCCATGCAACAAACGATCCTATTGCATCTGCCATCAATGTTGCATCCACCATATCGTCAGGTAGTGGTAACAATGCACCCCCTCTAAAACGACATCGACCGATACTTTCAAAAATCCATCTGGGAGTGGTCTATGGTGAAGCATTTCTCCCGAAGTATTATACACTTTTCCCTTGCCAACCATCTGATAAGTCGGTGCCGACAAATAGAGTTGACACTGGGAAATTCCCTATAATTTAATAAATATGGTTATATAATTAATAAATATGGTTATATAATTAATAAATATGGTTTTATAATTTATAAAGATGGTATATAATTACCTCGGGAATATTTTGTCTAAAGTTACTATTGATACTACCTTTGTCACTAGTATCTTTAAAGCCTGTAGCTTGATCAATTTCCTTTTCCTTTCTGAGCTCATATACTTCTTGTTGTAACTTTTCCAACTTCTCCTAAAGTTCTTTATTGCTTGGAGCTTTTGTCTTTGATTTTTTTTCAGGGATGTTGGAGTGATCCCAAATCCCTTACCCCTCACCCAACCAGAATACTCACGAATATCTAATGCGTGTGAGAGTATTCTCCTACAATCATTATCTTCATCTGGAGGTATAGAGTGGGAAAAACTCTCTTGAAATTCATATAAATATTGTAATTAAAGAATAATATGTTAATAAAAGAATGATGTAATTAAATAAATAAAAGTATGATGTAATTAAATAAATAATGTTATACTTACACATCTCTCGAAAATTTGTTGAACTTTTTCTTCAACAGCTCCATCCTTACACACACGGGCTTCCTTCCACAAAATGTGTTCCGGAAGAGATGTTTCAGAACTATTCTCTTTTGTTAGATACACATTAAGCCAAAAAAACATGATCAAATATAAGCGTGTATATGTTATAGATACTTTGCAATTTATAGATACTCACAATAGATTGTTGTAAGCGTGCATATCTTATACGGCCTTTTCTGTATGGATATGCTGGACTTGATGCTCGTTGTCGACTTACGACACTTAAACTCTCAAATTTTTGGGTATTTCTTTTGGATTTAAAAGTTTCCCATTCTTCAGCTGTAATCAAATCTGCATATTTCTTTGGAAGCTCTGCATCAACAAAAAATTTATCCGCATCCCTTAGAAACTTGTTTGACAAGAAAGCTCTAAATCCTCTATGTAGTTTTCCGGTCAATTTAAGAATATAATCTCTCCTGGTATCCTCAATGATGAACGACCTCTACGAAAATCATACACAAAGTGCGTTAGTATAAGTAATTTAGAGACATAATCGTCATAAAAAACAATTAACATCACATATGGTACCTGTATCTCACTCCATATTTTATCTTTAGCGTCGTCCAACACTCTTGCTCTCCAATCTTCACATGTGATTGGAATTTCTCTTCTTACCACCGAACCGAGATAACTCGTCAACATTGAACCGTTAGGCTTAATGAGTTGGCCTTCTTGGCTCTAATGCACATCATACTTTATGCATTGGTCTCTATCCCGAATTATTCTCTTCATTATTGTTATTCCTCTTCTATATTCCATTTCCATTTTACTAACGGCCTTATCTCCATCATACACAGAATCATCACGTGGGTGATCGTCGTTAGTAGCCATCTAACCTGTAATAAACATAAACATAAACCCAATATAAAATTCCATAGTCATTTAAATATATATAAAATGACAATGCCAAAAATTAACATAAACATAAACTTAAACGTAAACACAAACATAAACATAAACATTTTAATATGCTACCTCTTTCACTAACATCTTTATTTTTTTGGTTGGAACATGAATTACTTGTTTCTTAACAATGCGGACAGATGGATTTATCCAAACTCCCTCATTATGATCATTTCTGATATATGATTCATCCGCTATAATATTCTCATCTTGATCATTTATAATATACGGCTCATTCCGTCTAATACATGACTCATTCTCATCATCAATACCACCTTGGTCTACACCGTTTTCATCAACCACTTTGTTAGATAAAGCACTATAGATCATTTTGTACTCGCCGGGTTAGTGACATAGAACACTTGTTTACCTTGAGAGGCTAGAATAAAAGGCTCTTCTTTGTACCCCTCCCTATTAAGATCCACTTGCAAAAATCCTGACATATCCATTTGTATGCCACCACTACTTACCCACTTGCAACCAAAGATAGGAATCTGAAACTTCTCATAATCAAACACCCAAATATGCTCGATAACTCCAAAATATGACATTTGCATATTTGGGGTTTAGGTCCTTCATACTAGAAATGTGCATTGCTTCAGCAAGCACGGTGACACCACTATTTTGCATAGTACTTTTATCATCTTGTTCTTTGGTATAAAATGTGTATCCATTAATTGCGTATGCGCTATAGGAAAACACATGCAAACTTGGACCATATGCCAAACATCTCAACCTTTCTGTTATTGAAGCGGGATTTGAATGAAGCTTTGAAAAAATATGATCCTTAAACCATGGTATAAAACTTTGATTGTGCTCCCGTACTATCCAATTTTCATTTGTATTCTGATTTAACCCTCAGAATATATCCTTGTGCATTTCAACATATGGCTCAACCTCGCTGTTATTGTGCAGAACATACAAATGCACTTGATCTCGTTCATCTTTTGATACTGTCACAATTTTATTTCCAATTAATCTTTTACCTTCCTTTTTTTCAAAAATATGACTTTTGGGGAGTCCAATAGATTGAACTTTGGACAAATATTCAGTACAAAACTCAACCGCTTCTTCAACAATGTATCGCTCAATAATACAACCCTCTGTGCGACTTTGGTTTTTCACGTACCCTTTTAATACTTTCATATAATGTTCAGCAGGGTACATCCATCTCATATAAGCTGGGCCGCACAACTGTGTCTCTTTCACAAGATGAACAACTAGATGTACCATTATGTCAAAAAATGAGGGAGAAAAATACATTTCAAGCTCACACAAAGTAATAACAATTTCTTTTTGCAATGTTGGTAAGATCTCAGGATCAATCACCTTACTACAAATTGACCTAAAGAAAAAACACAACTTAGTTATCGCACTCCTTACTTTATCTGGCAAAATAGAACGTATACCTATTGGTAGAAAATGCTCCATTATAACATGGCAATCATGTGTCTTTAAACTCTTTAACTTGAGGTCTTTCATAGACACAAGTCTTCTAATATCTGAAGAGTATCCTTCTAGAACTTTAACTTCACTTACAAACTTACACAATATCTTTTTCTCCTTTCTAGATAGAGTAAAAGCAGCAGGTGGTAGATATGTTCGACTTCCTTTCTTCATGGGTCCTAGTTCAGTTCGTATTCCCATCTTTAACTTGTCCTCCCTTGCTTTAAAGTCATCCTTAGACTTTCCTTTAATATTAAGTAACATACCAATAACACTTTCAAATACATTTTTTTCAATATGCATAACATCGAGAAAATGTCTCACATACAGAGACTTCCAATATAGCAATTAAAAAAAAATCGATCTCTTCTTCCACCCACCTTTGACAATCATATGCGCAAAAGGCTTGCCAAACTTAGTACACACATCTTTCACCTTTTCAAAAATTTGGTCACCTGACAATGCAGGTGGAGCTTTATGTTGTTCGGTGTCTCCATTGAATGCTTTTCTTCATGCACGGTAGTGATGTTTAGAATGTAAGAATCTACGATGACCGAGAAACACATTCTTCTGACAAAGTTCCAAACGCGTCGTATCGGTTCCATCTTCACAAATAGGACACGCACGTTGACCTTTAATGCTATACCCAGATAGATTCCCGTATGCTGGAAAATCATTAATTGTGCCAAACAACATCGCCCTCAAATTGAAACTTTGTTTCCTATATCCATCATAAATCTCCACCCCGTTCTCCCACAAAATCTTTAAATCTTCAATCAAAGGTGTCAAGTATACGTCTATGTCATTCCCTGGTTGTTTAGGCCCAGATATTAACATAGATAACATCATGTACTTACGCTTCATACATAGCCATGGAGGTAGGTTATAAATCATAAGAATCACAAGCCATGTGGTATGTAAGATACTTTGAAGACCATGCAGGTTCATTCCATCAGTAGATAAAGCCAACCGAAGGTTTCTTGCTTCTTCTCCAAAATCAGGATAATCATTATCAATTTTTTACCACTGTGGTGAATCTGCCGGATGTTGATACTTTCCATCAATAATTCTTTCATTTGCATGCCAAGTAAGGTGTCTTTCATCGGTTTCACTACGAAACATTCACATAAATCTCGGAATTATAGGAAAATACCATAAGACTTTTGCTGGAGACAATTTTTTCTTATATCGAGACAAATCACATTTAGGGCACTCATTTAACGATGCATATTCGTTTCGAAACAAAAAGCAATCGTTTGGACAAGCATGTATCTTATCATAACTCATGCCAATAGAGCACAACATTTTTTTGGCCTCATAGGTTCGACTAGGAAGAACATTATCCTCCGGAAGCATATCTCTCGTAAGGGCTAATAACTTTGTGAGACTTTTATCTGACTATCCATTGCCCGCCTTTAAGTTGTATAACTTTAATACCGCAGACAGTCTTGTGAATTTAGTGCACCCTTTATACAACAGTTTCTCTGCATCGCTTACCAATCTCTCAAACATTTTGGGATAATCCTGAAGATCTTCTTCAAGTGCATCTGCAATCTCTTCGACTCGATCAAAATCGTATGTATCTGTGTCCTTGTCATCTGAAGCATAGGCCGTACTACTTTTCTCCCCCGGTTCAACGTTGTCGTTACTTTTTTCACCGTGAAATATCCAACACATATAACTTATATCAATTCCACGCATTAGTAAATGCGATTTCAATCTATCTGCGTTAACCCGGCCCACATAACAACAACCCAAGCAAGGACACTTCATTCGACTGGGGTCTTTGGCGTGTTCAACATCAAACTTAACGAATTCCAATACCCCATTCTCGTACTCTTGTGACAATCGATCGACAAACATCCATTTTTTATCCATTTTTTTCTACTTATTCAAGTAAACAAAAACACTATAAGCGGATTATTCTCTTTTTGTTTGAATTAAACGAATTATTTCTAGAAATTTATTTCTAGAGTTAATAACATGGACTAAAAATAAATATATCTATATAAAAATAATTATGTTTTTTAATTGATCAATACAGATAGAATTTGAACTTGGCTTACCAAAGAAAGAAAAGAGGCTATTGGTGTCGACAGCGGATGATGCGGCTTTGATGTTCTTCGAATCAGTGATGGTCTTTGACTAACTACACCAATACAAAGGGATCATCAAAAACAAGTTGTATATATATAGGTTCAAAATATTAGTAACAAAATATGAGTTCATGGAAAATATAAACATGATAAACAATTCAGAAACCAATTAAAATAACAAAAAACCCCATCATATATATCATCTTTTTTATTCCAAAACATAGAACCAAAAGAAAATGTAATAATGCTAAATGCTAAAAGTGCTGTTGTTATATATCAAGCCCTACCAAGAACCCAAAAATCAAAATGCATACATATAACCCAGTTTAGACATCAATAGGAGGATAATTTCTTAGATGTTAGCATAGTACATTATCAAGGAGGATAACTCACTTTGGACATCAATGAAGATAAAGACATTTTCAATAAAGAACATACCTTGAGAACCGACCGGTGTGGGTGGAGGGAAACCAAGAGAGACGGTGGAGGACGGAGGGGGGCTAGTACGACAGCGAAGGATTTACGACGGAGGAGGGAAATGGTTACACTTACTGTTCAAGGAGGGAAAGGATTTCGCTTTTGTATTCGTGAATATGTGAATACACTGATTTTATTTTTTTAATTTTCATTTATAAGGGTTTAGACAGCGCTTTTAAGCGCTGACTAATATGGACCTATAGCAGCGCTTTTGAAAAGCGCTGGCAAATAGTGTCCTTTAGCAGCGCTTTTCTAATATATTTTTTTAATTTTTTATGACTTTAGACAACACTTTTTTAAAGCGCTGTCTAAAGTGGACCTTTACCAGCGCTTATGATAAAGCGCTTTCTAAAGCAATACTTTAGCAGTGCTTTTTAAAAGTGCTGTCTAAGGTCATATTTTTAGCAGCGCTTTTACTAATTATTTTATACAATTTCCGTGTTTTTTTTTAAATTCACTTATAGCAACGCTTTTGTACAAAAGTGCGGTCTAATGTGCGCTGTTAAAAATCACTTTTGAGTATCAAAATTCAAATGCTACAATTATAATCACACACATTTAAGAAAAATATTATGTTATACGCAGCGGAAAAATATATGACTTAACTTTAACTATTATTAAAGATATAACACAAATAATCATAAACTTTTATTACTAGCATAAGACTATAATATCTTCAATATAAGTCTCCATAAATAATACTATATTAAATAAATAATATTTGTTTCTCATTTCTAATATAAATGACATGTTAAATTCTCCCACTTGATAGATAATAATAGTTAAATTATTAACTCAAGGGTTTAAAAAGTATTTTAAATATATACTCAACTATTTCATCTATCACACAATTATCATGTCAAGCAAAATGACACCAATATGATATGTCCATCACTTACATAATACTTAGAGAATTGAAATTCATTTTAGTAAAAAATTTAAAATAAATGAGTGGATTTCATAAAGTATTACATGTCTTTAAAATAATTTCTTATTTATCAAATAATAGTTTCAACAATATTAAATAAGAAATATAACAATATACAAATATTACGTCACCAAAAAATCCTAATACCGATAGGATACTCGAATAATAATTTTTGAACCAAAACAAATTATATTAATAATAACGTACTGATAGGGTATAACTATTATTAATATAATATTATTATAATTAAAATAAATTTAATCATTTTACTTAACAAAATTTGTACAATTATATCCACGATAGACGAGTTACAATCATATAAATTAATATTGAATAATTAATATGCAAAATAGAACTCTCAAAATTTTTATTTGAAATACTCCAAAAAATAATTATATTTAAAAAGTAAAGTTTATTAACAAGAAATCTATAAAAATTAAAGAGTTCTAAATTTCAAAAATTATATATATATATATATATATATATATATATATATATATATATATATATATATATATATATATATATATATATATATATATATATATATATATATATATATATATATATACTCCCTCCGGTCTCATTTATAAGAAAAAATTAACTTTTTAGATACATTAAATAAGTAATGTATTTGGACAATATATTGTCCAAATACATTACTTATTCAATGTATATAAAAAAGTTAATTTTTTCTTATAAATGAGACCGGAGGGAGTATATATATATATATATATATATATATATATATATATATATATATATATATTACATTTTTGTAAAAATGAGTATATAATATTTAAAAAAATATTTTCTTATATGCAATTATATAATAAAAATCACAGTTTTAAAAATAATTAAAGTATATTAGCTTCGTAAAATATGACATACATCTTTACTCTTGAGTCACTAAACTTTAATGACTTTAGGATAGGACAATATCATCTCAAATGATTCATAAGTCAATAATAAATCATTATAACAAATAAAATATTCTAATATAACAAATTATAAAAATGATATACTTTTCAATTGCCTTTAGAATTATTCAAAATGACAAGTCAATATAAATTTACTAATAATTTTAAATTCAAGAAAATAAAGTATTTGATGTCTAAGTCAATAAAATTGAGTTTAAAATAAATTCAAAATACAACATTTTATTAAAATAATTCAGAATAGTACTACTATTAAAAGAAATTTTACAAAAAAAAGTTTATAATAAAATATAGAGAATATATTATGTAAAATAGGGCATAATTCTCAATTTAATTAACAGGATATTTACATAAATTTCACAGAGAAATTTTCAATCCAGAAATCAAGAATGTAATATTACTCATAAATGAAAACATAATTTCATTCCATAAATAAAATAAAATATCAAATTAATTTATTATCTAATCAAAACAAATCGATATCTATTATAACACATAATATCAAGTTGTGAATAAAAAATCTCTACAAAATATTATATATAATTTTGAGAATGTGATATTAAAATAATTTATTTTTATAAATTATTTGGAGATGTCAAAAAACTCAAAAACTACAAGATATTTGAAATATTAAATAGAGAATAATGACCCAAAAAAACATTTTATGACCTAAATAATTGTCCACGTACTCGTCGGTACTCATTGAACTAACTATGTTTCAAAACAAATAATTCTTTTGTCATGCGTACTCATTCACACAAATCTTGAAACTGCAACTTGACTCACGACATAATACCAACAATATTGCATGCTTTTAGGATTTGGCATCAAATCAAATAAAACAAATAATAGTCTCAAATAACTTTAAAAATCATTAATCTTTTAAAGAGAAATTGCAAACAAAACAAGTAGGATTCTCAGCATTTCTATAAAATGCTTCAATATTTGGGCTATATAACATCTTGTAGAGACAAATCCATATTAAAGAATACTTTAAGGCAAACAATCAGGTAAAGGATTTTATGCACTAAAATAATAAAACACTGGAATAAAACTCAGTGTTAAAATACACAATCTTCTTCACTCTGTAAGACATTTTTATAATCAACAATATGAATTTAATTTGATTGATTCAATCATAATTTGACATATAAGATATACAACATCACAAAATTTAGAAATTATAAAATTACCAATACCCAAAACCAAAACAAATTATAAAATTGAAAACTGATAGTCACATCCCAAAATTGCATCTAGCTTTAGTAATTTACAAAATTGAATCGATGAAACAACTTAATAATTGGATAAAACTCAAAAGCCAACACAAACAAAAATTAAAATGCCCTCTTTTTTTTTTAATGGTTATTATGATGATAATAAATACATATATCAACTACGCGTCGAAAAAACATCAGTGCTTATATACCCCTTTATAATCAAATGTAAAATTGATTTATATTTTATCTTTACAATTATTCTGATAGTACCTGACCAGAATGGTCACAGCTTGCTCTGAGTAGAACTTGAGAGTGAGGTGGGGTACCTGCAAGACACTCTGATGCTAAAGTAAGTTTCGGAATAAGCAAACAAGTATGAGAGTAAGCATTGTTCAATACCTGACTCTCTCGAAAGAGAGGGTATTTATAGCCCTTAGCGCTGGGCCAAGGTCTCCTCATTGGGCTGGTCAAGCAGGCCCAAAGTGGAGACTGTCAGGTCCTACGTGAGTAGTGGGGACCCGCACGTGGTCTCCCACTTGGATGAATTCCTCCGCAAGATCAAAAGGATATGGATGCGGTCTCTCCGGGACCACGAAGACTGCGTGATACCCAGAGACGTTGATAGTCAGCCCTATGAGGAGGATGCTCGTGAGGTGCTTCAGCTCGTTGTGGATGCTCCCCGCCAAACGCGAGGTCGTGTGGGAGATAAGGCTTGGTCGAGGAGGATCAGAGGGTGTCCTCGAGATCATCCCGACTGACGTGTGAGCTCACTGAAATTAACTGGGTTTTCCCCCCGTACAGTGAGGTCGCTTCCTTACAGGGAGTGGGTTGGGCCTCACATGGAGTTGGGCCAAGGACAGACCCAGTCCAAAACATGAGCCCCCCAAGTCGTTGCTTCTGATGAAGGAGCTATGACTTAAATCTAGCCTCTTCTTTTTATGACGTGTGTTACTCGATGAGAAACTTTCAGTGCATGGACGAGGAAATTCATCGGTATACGGGTTTACTCAAGCAGCGTTCAAACTAGACTCGAGATGGGGTCTTTCTCGACACAGAGAGAAGAAAATCGGCGGTGTGTGGGCACGTGGCGTGACCTTTGGGGTTGTAATGATGGACTAGAGAGTAGGGGCCATCATTAGCTGAATGCATAGTTATCGAGGAGAAAGGCGGTTGTTGGGATGCCCGACACGACGTTTTGTATTCCACATCAGCTCTATAAATAGAGCTCTAAGACCCATTGTTCACTTTACATTCTTGCACTCCTCACTTTCCCTGCTGCCAACACCGTGTCGTTTTCCACAACCGCTGACGCTGCCGCCTAATCCGCCGCTTGTTCCCCATCTACCATCGTTATTCTTCATTAATATTTGTTCAAGTAAGTATTTTTCGTGATATTCTTTGTTTATATTGACTTTGATGCCGTTTTAGTAGTAGGGTTTAGCCACTGGGGGGTTTTGCCCAGGGGATATATGTATTTAGGTGTATTATTCGTGATTGAGCCCGCGGTATTTATCTTGTCACCGACACTCAGACGAATTTTCCCTGTTGTCTTCAAGTATCCCCGTGAAATTCATGATTTTTACTCAAGAAATTTATGTGATCCCGGGAGGATTCATGATTTTGGCCGGCGAATTCATACCTCGCTTGTTGTATTCATCCTGTGCTGGGGGTATTCATGAAAAAGTGTTCGCATGAAAAAGTTTTTGCCGTTACGATTGTTGTGCAGTCTTATAAGATTGGCATGATTTTCATGGACTGGTCAAGAGCTGTGTACTTCCCCTCTCTACGCAAATGATTGTCGACTGGGTTTGGGCGTCACTTAGCCTTCTCATTTGTGTCGTGGAAGGGGGGATTTGAATTTGCTGTCAAATTCACCGGTTTCCTCTGCTTTGCAGATAAATAGACGACACTCCCGAATCGTTAGAGCATATGGACACCAAAGAGACCAGTGTAGCCGAGGAGGGCGTCAACTTGGTCGACATAATCAACGATCCTGCTTTGGCTTGGGTCGATGCAGAGCCTCGAGGAATAGCCTCGATATATAGTTTCACTAGGAGGTAAGCTTATATTATCGTCGAGTATGGCGACGATCAGGAAGACTTCCAAAGGAACTTCAAAATCCTGCGGCCAATTCCTACTTCTCACATATGCTCGTAGTTCAACCACGACGCCTTCCCTATGTACGAGGTCGTATTCAAAGACTTGGGACTTCGACTTCCATTCAACGATTTCCAAATGGGGGTGCTCAATCACTTGAACTTAGCACCCTCTCAGCTTCATCCCAACGTTATTGCCTTCATCCAGGAATTTGAACTTACTTGCCAGTTCTTGAGGATCAGGGCAACCATTCCCTTGTTCTTCAGGGTTTTTCATCTACAACGGCAGTCCTAGGGAGGGAAACCCAGTTGGGTCTCCCTCAAACAGTCAAAGAGGTTGTTCAGAATGTACATGGACTCTGTCTGCGACTTTAAAGACAAGTGGTATGTCTTACAACCCTCTACTCAAACAGTTATGGACGCCATGTTCGACCCGACTTCCATTGTGGACGAGGATGGAGAACCGTGCTACAATGCTGAGGGTAATCCAGAGATCAGGAGAATCTCAAAGTTTCCCACCTGTTGGTGTTCGGGCTACTACTATCATGGTCCCGAGCATTGCCATACTTCCGCCGACGGCATGAGCGTCGAAGACGAAGAGGCCTATAAACTCCTCTATAAGTTCGTCGATGGTTTCTTCCCTGCCAGGTGAGTCACGAGGGAAGGACACGACGTCCTTGATGAATACAGTGAGCCGAAGTTCAAAGCACGCCTGATGAACACCAAGGCGCTCATCGAGTGTCGATCTTACAGATAGACCATAGATCACTTAGGTTTTTATTGCTTGATTTTACTACATTACTTGCCTTCTTTTGTTTTGTTTTCCCGAGGATGATCTGAGGATAACATTTTTTTCCAGGAAACATGGAGGAACATCGCGAGAGACTGTTGAAGTTGACCCGAGAGAAAAAAAGCCATAAGAGGTTGGTGAAGCCGCATCATCCTACACGTATAGTTTCAGTTTCTGAGCCGTCCAAGGAAGGATCCAGTGGATTATCAGGGACCCGCGGTGCCGACCAGTAAGATGTTGTGTTAGGCAGGAAAAGGAGTCGCCCCACATATGGGGTTGCTGGTGTGATCGGAGTGGCGATTGTAATGCCCGTAATTTAATTAATTATTTAATTAAATTATTTTTGGAATATTTGTGAAGATGTGTGGTGATTAATTAGATTTATTTATTTTATTAAGTGGAGAAATAATATTAGAAGAATGATATTATTTAATGTGGGCTTGTTTTTAAGGAACAATAGTAATACGGGGGTGTATTAGTTTTGAGCCCAATAAGGAATAAAGAATAATAGTTTATTTTATTATTGTTAGAAAGAATGGAAAGAAGAAGCAATAAAAGAATAAGGATTGAGAAGAAGAACGTGAAGCTGTTGGAAAAAGAGGAAAAATGGCAGAACGAGGTTTCGACCGAAAGATTATAGAGCGACCTTCAATCCAAGGTAAGGGTGGGGTTCTGACTCTATAATTGGATTCATGGTAAATGGTATGTGAGGTTAGAGGTGATTATTTTCTTGTTCATGAATTGAATATATGTGATGTTGTATGATGAATTTGATGAATTATGAATGAATGACGATGTCCCGATGCTGTTTAATTGATGTAGAATTATAGGGTAATTGTAAGTGACGATTTTCTATGATTAGATTTAGTTTTTAGGGCTTAAAGTATGGAACCCGTAGTGAAAACGCAGAGGAAATCGCAGAAATTATGCAGGATAGAACAATACGCGTCGACCCCAAACATGATGTGTCGATACAAGAAGGTTTAGAGACTCAGGATGAGTCGACACGAAGAGGTTTTGCATCGATACAAGAGGACTTTTAGACTCAGGATGAGTCGATGCGTAGGGGCATGTGTCTATACATGTTGTGTGTTAGACTCAGAATGAGTCGATCCAAGAAAGGATTCGTCAACTCATGTTGCGAGTCCAGTGCAGTACGCGTCGATCCAAGGAGTTATGCGTCGATCTATGTTGTCTGGTTTTTTGGCAGAATCGTTTAGAAAATGCTGTAACTTGAGTTTTCGGACTCCGTTTGAGGTGTCGTTCGAAGCGTTGAATAGCTAACGCGATGAGCTTTATTCTTGAGGATTAAAATGAAGAATAGTAATTGTAGTCCTAGTAGCCAATTTATGGAGTTATAGTTAGTTCCCGTGTTGATCGTTATGTTGGTTTCTGTGAAGAAGAATGAAGATGAGATGCTTAGAGGTTGCTGTTTGATTTGTAACAGTATGACTAATAGTAATAACAATGTAAGATTACATAATAGCAGTATGTAGAGGTCTGGTGACTTAGAAGCAAGCCTTAGTCGATTAACTAATTATAGGCAATATCTAATATAGGCCTACGACCAATGTTGTGAAATTGATGAGTTACTGTCGTATTAATGTACAACCGAGTTGTTGATGAGATGTTATTAATGAAGTTGTGTTTGATAGTTTATGATGAATAAATGATGTTTGACGAATAAATGATATTTGATGAATTATTATGAATGATATGAGATGTTGATGAAGAGATGTTGAGATGCTTTTGAGATGTAGGCCTTTGGCCAACGATGGTGTTTTATTGAGATGTTGTCAATTATGGTGTTGTTATTACATTCATGATTATGTCGCATACATTGCATTTTGAGATGGAGCTTATGCTCGTTGAGATGGCCTGTATTGGCGAATATTGAGATGAAGGCTTATGCCTTGTTGATGCCTCTATTAATTGGCAATTTTTGAGATGGGAGTTCTGCTCCAATGGTACCACATGCATTTGCATAAGTATTGAGTCACATTATATGATTGCATAAAGAAGTGTGTATTGATGTGGTGATTGTGTATTATTGTTGTGACTATTGTTGATTACGAGATGAGAAGTGGTGATGTTATGTGATCTAATTTAATATATTAATTATCATGCGCTTTATTATATTGTTAGATATCTCACTCCTTCTGTTTGAATGTTACCCTTCTGTTGGTAATGTGCAGGTAATCCAGAGTGCCGATTGTATACCTTCAATAGTTCGAGTCAGTGTCATTGCTCTGATATGTAACACTCGGGGGGATGAACGCTTGTTGCTTTTGATTATTGATTAATTTCGCCGTTGAACTTTAAGTTGATTATTATTAAATTGTGTTGTTTCGAAGTTGCTGTAATGATGATAGAGATGTTATTAAGAATTTCCGCTGCGTAGATATTGAATTATTTAATTAAAGATGTTATGATGATGGTTCATCCGATGTTTTGAAGTGTTATATACCCACGATAAATGCAATGAATTTTGATAGAAGAATTTATGGCATCCCAATTCGTTTGCATGAATGATTCTATAACTCTGATTTATTTATATAATTGTCGGGGTATAATTGGGGTGTTACAAAGTTGGTATTAGAGCAAAAGGTTGGTCCGATCTTGTCATCGAGTCGTAGCTGTCTAACAATCGAGTATTGTTAATTTGAGTTCTAACCGTTGTTTATGTTGTAGTGAGAAGTTGAGATAGCTCGAAGGAATGATGTTGCACTTGCTGCTGCTTTAGAAGCAATGGCTCATGCGATGGAGAATCAGCCGAATGCTGACGGGAATGCTGGATCTCATAGCTTGGCGACTTTCCAGAGGGAGAATCGGCCTATGTTCAAGGGAAAGTATGATCCTAATGGAGCATTGGAGTGGTTGAAAGAGATTGAGAGAATCATCCGTGAGATGGATTGCACTCCAGCGCAGAAGGTTCGTTATGGGACTCATATGCTAGCAGTCGAGGCTGATGACTGGTGGCTAGAGACTTGTCAGAGACTGGAAGCTGCAGGTGAGAATGTCACTTGGGTTGTGTTCCGTAGGGAGTTTTTGAAGAAGTACTTTCCCGAAGATGTCCGTGGTAAGAAAAAAATTAAGTTTCTTGAGCTGAAGCAAGGAAGTATGTCGATTGTTGAGTATGCTACCAAGTTTGCTGAGTTGGCTAAGTTTTATCCGCACTACGCTGAGGCAAATGTTGAGTTTTCAAAGTGCATAAAGTTTGAGAATGGGTTGCGCCCGGAGATCAAGAAGGCAGTTGGATACCAGAAGATCCGTGTCTTTGCTGATTTGATTGATAGTTGCAGGATTTATGAGGAGGATAATAATGCTCATTACAAGATTATCAATTAGAAGAGGGGCAAGCACCAACAGAATCGTGGTAAGCCTTATGATATCCCAACTGGTAAAGGTAAACAGAAAGTTTCTCAGGGTCAGAGGACTAGTGGAGGAGATGCTCCTGCTGGTGTGGTTTGCTTTAAGTGTGGAAAACCTGGGCACAAGAGTAATGTGTGTACTACTGAAGTAAAGAGGTGTTTCTGTTGTGGCAAGAACACACATATTGTATCTGAGTGTAAACATAAGGATGTGATTTGTTTCAATTGTAGATAAGAAGGGCACATTGGTAGTCAGTGTCAGAAACCGAAGAGGGCTCAGACAAGTGGTAAAGTGTTTGCTTTGGTTGAGGATCAGGCAGCTGTTGAGGACAGACTTATCAGAGGTACATGTTTCATTAATAGTACTCCTTTAATTACTATTATTGATACCGATGCTACTCATTGTTTTATTGCTGTTGATTGTGTTGAAATATTGGGTCTTGTGTTGTCTTCTTTGAATGGAGAAATGGTCGTCGATACTCCAGCCAAGGGGTCAGTGACTACTTCTTTTGTGTGTTTGAAGTGTCCCCTGTCGATCTTAGACAGAGACTTTGTTGTTAATTTAGCTTGTTTACTGTTAAGAGGTTTGGATGTGATTTTGGGTATGAACTGGTTAGAGCATAACTATGTTCATATTAACTATTATGACAAGTCTGAAGTTTTCTACTCCTGAAGAAGAGGAAGATGGTCTGTTGTCTACTAAACAGTTGAGGAAGTTGATGCAAGAAGAAGTGCAGATGTTCTCGTTGATGGTGTCGCTATCTGTAAAGACTCAAGCTATAATTGAGGAATTGTAGGTGGTGTGTGAATTTCCTGAAGTTTTCCCCGATGATATTCCTGATGTACCGCCGGAAAGGGAAGTTGAATTTGCTATTGATCTTGTACCTGGTACCGGACCTGTGTCTATGGCACCATAAAGGATGTCTGCATCTGAATTGTCAGAGTTAAAGAAGCAATTGGAAGAATTGCTTGAGAAGAAGTTTGTAAGACCAACTGTATCACCGTGGGGAGCTCTAGTGTTGTTAGTAAAGAAGAAAGATGGAAGTATGAGGCTTTGTGTTGATTATAGACAGTTGAATAAAGTGACGATTAAGAACAAGTATCCGCTTCCAAGAATAGATGACTTGATGTACCAATTGGTGGATGCTCGTGTGTTTAGTAAGATTGATTTGAGATCGGGTTACCATCAGATTAAGGTGAAGGATGAAGATATCTAGAAGACGACTTTCAAAATGCGTTATGGACATTATGAGTATTCGGTGATGCCTTTCGGTGTTACTAATACACCGGGAGTATTCATGGAATACATGAATTGAATCTTTCATACTTATTTGGATCATTTTGTAGTGGTGTTCATTGACGATATTTTGATTTACTCTAAGTCAGAAGAAGAGCATGCTGAACATTTAAGAGTAGTGTTGCAAGTTTTGAAAGAGAAGAAGTTGTATGCAAAGCTGTCCAAGTGTGAATTCTGGTTAAAGGAGGTTAGTTTCCTTGGTCATGTGATTTCAGGTAGTGGCATTGTTGTAGATCCATCGAAGGTTGATGATGTGTTGCAATGGGAAACTCCGAAGTCAGCTACTGAGATTAGAAGCTTCTTGGGATTAGTTGGTTATTATAGAAGGTTTATCGAAGGGTTTTCTAAGTTGGCACTCCCGTTGACTAAGTTGACTTGTAAAGGTAGAGCTTTTGTATGGGATGTTCAGTGCGAAGAAAGTTTTGCAGAATTGAAGAAGAGGTTGACGTCGGCTCCGATTTTGACGTTGCCTAATCCAGGAGAGCCTTTTGTGGTGTATTGTGATGCTTCTAAGATGGGTTTAGGATGTGTGCTTATGTAGAATGGCAAGGTAGTTGCTTATGCGTCAAGGCAGTTGAGGACTCATGAGAAGAACTATCCTACGCATGATTTAGAGCTTGCTGCAGTTGTCTTTGTGTTGAAGATTTGGAGGCATTATCTTTATGGTTCTAGATTTGAAGTGTTTAGTGACCATAAGAGTTTGAAGTATCTTTTCGATCAGAAAGAGTTGAATATGAGGCAACGAAGATGGTTGGAATTGTTAAAGGATTATGATTTCGGTTTAAATTATCATCCAGGAAAAGCGAATGTGGTGGCTGATGCGTTGAGTCGAAAGACTTTACATATGTCAGAAATGATGGTTAAAGAGTTGGGATTGATTGAGCAGTTCATAGATATGAGCTTAGTTTGCAAGGTTACACCGCAGAGTGTTATGTTGGATATGTTGAAGATTAATAATGAATTTTTAGACAGCATCAGAGAAGCTCAGAAGTTAGATGTGAAACTGGTAGACTTGATGGTTGGGATTGATCAGTCTGAGAACAGTGATTTTAAGCTAGATGCACAAGGTGTGCTGAGATTTCGTAACCGGATTTGTATTCCTGATGATGCTGAGATGAAGAAAGTGATACTTGAAGAGAGTCATAGAAGTAAGTTGAGTATTCATCCAGGAGCTACAAAGATGTATCAAGATTTGAAAGGTTTGTTTTGGTGGCCTGGAATGAAGAGTGATGTGGCTCGGTTTGTGTATGCATGTTTGATTTGTCAGAAGTTGAAAGTTGAACATCAGAAGCCTGCAGGATTGATGCAGCCGTTGGAAGTTCCAGAATGGAAATGGGATAGAATTTCAATGGACTTTGTGACGGGGTTACCTAATACTTTAAGAGGACATGATTCGATTTAGGTGATTTTTGATAGGCTTACGAAGTCAGCTCATTTTATTCCTATTAACATCAGTTTTCCAGTGTCGAAGTTAGCTGAGATTTACACTAGTGTGATTGTGAAGCTGCATGGTGTTCCTTTGTGCATTGTGTCCGATAGATATCCAAGATTTACTTCTGACTTTTGGAAGAGTTTGCAAGAAGCGTTGGGTTCTAAGTTGAGGTTGAGTTCAGCATATCATCCTCAGCCAGATGGTCAAACTGAATGGACTATTCAATCGTTGGAAGATTTGCTGAGGGCATGTGTTCTTGAGCAGGGGGGTTCGTGGGATACTTATCTTCCATTGATAGAGTTCACTTATAATAACAGTTACCATTATAGTATTGGGATGGAACCTTTTGAGGCGTTGTATGGTCGAAGATGTAGAACTCCGTTATGTTGATATGAATCTAGAGAAAGTGTAGTACTTGGACCTGAACTTGTTCGTGAGACTACCGAAAAGGTGAAGTTGACTCGAGAGAAGATGAAAGCTTCCCAAAGTAGACAGAAGAGTTATCATGACAAGCGAAGGAAAGATTTAGAATTTCAAGCAGGTGACCATGTGTTTTTAAGAGTTACACTTGTGACTGGTGTTGGGCGAGCAATGAAGTCTAAGTAGCTCACATCTCGTTTTATTGGACCGTATCAGATTTCGGAGAGAGTGGGGAATGTTGCTTACAGAGTGGTTTTACCGCCTAATCTTTCAAATTTGCATGATGTGTTTCATGTTTTGCAACTTCAGAAGTATATTTCAGATCCATCTCATGTGATTCATATGGACGATGTGTAAGTACGGGATAATCTTACGGTGGAGACGATGCCTGTACAGATCGCAGAACGTGAAACTAAGACTCTGAGGGGCAAAGAGATTGCTTTGGTTAAAGTGGTTTGGCTAGGAGCTGCCAGAGAAGGCATGACTTGGGAGTTGGAGAGCAAGATGCGAGACTCCTACCCTGAGTTGTTTGGTTGAGGTAAATTTTCGAGGACGAAAATATTCTAAGTGGGAGGAGAGTTGTAACGCTCGTAATTTAATTATTTAATTAAATTATTTTTGTAATATTTGTGAAGATGTGTGGTGATTAATTGGATTTATTTATTTTATTAAGTGGAAAAATAATATTAGAAGAATGATATTATTTAATGTGGGCTTGTTTTTAAGGAACAATAGTAATACGGGGTGTATTAGTTTTGAGCCTAATAAGGAATAAAGAATAATATGTTATTTTATTATTGTTAGAAAGAATAGAAAGAAGAGGCAGTAGAAGAATAAGGATTGAGAAGAAGAACATGAAGCTGCTGGAAAAAGAGGAAAAATAGCAGAACGAGGTTTCGACCGGAAGATTATAGAGTGACCTTCAATCCAAGGTAAGGGTGGGGTTCTGACTCTATAATTGGGTTCATGATAAACGGTATGTGGGGTTAGAGGTGCTTGTTGTATTTTTCATGAATTGAATGTATGTGATATTGTATGATGAATTAGATGAATTATGAATGAATGACGATGTCCCGGTGCTGTTTAATTGATGTAAAATTATAGGGTAATTGTAAGTGACGATTTTCTATGATTAGATTAAGTTTTTAGGGCTTAAAGTATGGAACCCATAGTTAAAACGCAGAGGAAATCATAGAAATTATGCAGGATAGAACAATATGCGTCGACCCCAAACATGATGTATCGATACAAGAAGGTTTAGAGACTCAGGATGAGTCGACACGAAGAGGTTTTGCATCGATACAAGAGGACTTTTAGACTTAGGATGAGTCGATACATAGGAGCATGTGTCGATACATGCTGTGTGTTAGACTCAGGATGAGTCGATCCAAGAAAGGATGCGTCGACTCATGTCGCGAGTCCAGTTCAGTACGCGTCGATCCAAGGAGTTATGTGTCGATCCATGTTGTCTGGTTTTTTGGCAGAATCGTTTAGAAAATGCTGTAACTTGAGTTTTTGGACTCCGTTTGAGGTGCCGTTTGAAGCGTTGAATAGCTAACGCGATGAGCTTTATTCTTGACGATTAAAATGAAGAATAGGAAGTGTAATCCTAGTATCCAATTTATGGAGTTAGAGTTAGTTCCCGTGTTGATCGTTATGTTGGTTTCTGTGAAGCAGAATGAAGATGAGATGCTTAGAGGCTGATGTTTGATTTGTAACTGTAAGACTAATAGTAATAACGATGTAAGATTACAGAATAGCAGTATGTAGAGGTTTGGTGACTTATAAGTAAGCCTTAGTCGATTAACTAATTATAGGCAATATCTAGTATAGGCCTACGGCCAACGTTGTGAAATTGATGCGTTATTGTCGTATTAATGTACAACCGAGTTGTTGATGAGATGTTATTAATGAAGTTGTGTTTGATAATTTATGATGAATAAATGATGTTTGACGAATAAATGATATTTGATGAATTATTATGAATGATATGAGATGTTGATGAAGAGATGTTGAGATACTTTTGAGATGTAGGCCTTTGGCCAACGATGGTGTTGTATTGAGATATTGTCAATTATGGTGTTGTTATTACATTCATGATTGTGTCGCATACATTGCATTTTGAGATGGAGCTTATGCTCGTTGAGATGGCCTGTATTGGCGAATATTGAGATGAAGGCTTATGCCTTGTTGATACCTCTATTAATTGGCAATTTTTGAGATGGGAGTTCTGCTACAATGGTACCACATGCATTTGCATAAGTATTGAGTCACATTATATGATTGCATAAAGAAGTGTGTGTTGATGTGGTGATTGTGTATTATTATTGTGACTATTATTGATTACGAGATGAGAAGTGGTGATGTTGTATGATCTAATTTAATATATTAATTATCACGCGCTTTATTATATTGTTAGATATCTCACCCTTTCTGTTTGAATGTTACCCTTCTGTTGGTAACGTACAGGTAATCAAGAGTGAAGGTTGTATACCTTCAATAGTTCGAGTCGGTGTCATTGCTCTGATATGTAACACTCGGGGGGATGAACGCTTGTTGCTTTTGATTGTTGATTAATTCCGTCGTTGAACTTTAAGTTGATTATTATTAAATTGTGTTGTTTCTAAGTTGCTGTAATGATGATAGAGATGTTATTAAGAATTTCCGCTGCGTAGATGTTGAATTATTTAATTAAAGATGTTATGATGATGGTTCATCTGATGTTTTTAAGTGTTATATATCTACGATGAATGCAATGAATTTTGATAGAAGAATTTGTGGCATCCCGATTCGTTTGCATGAATGATTTATATAAATCTGATTTATTTATATAATTTCCGGGGTAGAATTGGGGTGTTACAGCGACTGCCGGAGGCTTCAGCCTGTCGCCTTGTTTCGTGGAGAAGGATTTCTTTGAGGGCTTCCTTCTAACAGTGTCTAACAATGAGTCTGACATCATAAGGCGACTCGACGACGGAGGTCGAAGGAAGCATCTGGCTTCCAGTATGGTCGGGGTGATGAAAATGGAGGAGATGGCTATGGTCCTTGCAGGTGAAGGGGCCAGCTCCTCTGGTCGGATCAAGGAACGAGAGTCAGAGAATGTGACTCTTCAAGCAAAGACACAGAAATTAAGGACTGCCCTTGAATGAAGTGAAGAGAAGTTCCAGGAACAGGCTGATGCTCTAGCAGGGGAGAAAGAGAGAGTTGACAAAGCCCTCGAGGAAAAGGACAACCTCCTGCTTGACAGAGAACTATGGGAAAGCGAAAGGGAGCGGCTAGAGAGGAAAGTTGCAGATCTGAAGGCTGCTATGGCGCCCGCGCAGGATGAACTGAGAGTTTAACTAATTTGCACACTCGTGCAGATTTCGTTGCCCAGATTCAGATCCTCGAGTCAGACTATGTTGACGCCTTGGCCGATGGTTTCGAAGCTGCCGTGAACCAGCTGTCTGTGCTGAACCCGGGGCTCAACACTGAAGGAACTGAGGTTCTGTTCTAGGTGGTCGATGATCGGGTTGTTCCTCCACCTGATTCTCCTGAGGTCTAAGTGGGTACTCCGAGGAGCGATTATCATTTTTCTTTTGATGTTATTTGTATTTGGGCATGTGTGCCCGTAATTTTTGTAACATTCAGACATCGTCGGCCCTAATGGTTGACATTTATAAATGCTTTGCTTTGCTTTGTTTTGATGCCTATGTTTTTGTTGATGATAGATTATTATTATTTTTGTTTTTCCGTTGTTTTTGACTTATTTATTCCATGAATATTCGTATATTTCGTGTGGAAATATGTGTTCGACCTTTGTTTGTGGTAGATATAAGGTTTCTATGAAAGTTCGGGTTTTCCATGTGGAGATATGTGCTCGACCCTCATATTTGTTCGGAATATGTTGAGATGTGTCGAGGACGCGGAGTAGGTGTAATACGGTGGGAGAACTGACTTGGTTGTTTTGCGTTTGATTGTAATTGTTGCGGATAGCAATAATCGTCACCGAATTTTCTTTTATCCAATAAGGAAAGGGTGAAAAGAACATGAAAGACCTTTGAGATATTTTTCTTGAGTTCGGTGGGTAGATTATGAAAAGGGAAGGTGTTAGCACCCTTTTCATTCATAGTTATTTATGGGCTCTTAGTTGCTTGCTAGATCACTTGAAAATGATTTGTTTGAAAAGGTGCTTTGTGATGGGTGTAAGTTTGAAAATATTTTGCAAAATGCCTTTGTTGCGGTTAACTTTGTAATGATTCCCGTGTCTATAAGAATGCATACAAAGTGTTGGTTTTGAAAATAGTTCAAAGAGATGTTTGTTTTTTAAATATGTTTTGAAGGTGTAAGTGTGGAAATGGTTTTAGTTTGTGAGCAAGCAACTACGAGCTTCCTACCTACTCAAAAAGTCTATGTTCTTTTCCTCCTCCTTTAGATGTTGCTATCTTACCATTGATTGGTAAGAAGCCCCATCTTTGGATATAAAGGGACGGGCGCGGGTCAATCGTATAGTCATAGAAGGTAACTTATAAGATGTTTTAGCAATTTTCATAAGGGACTAGATCATTTACCGAAGGCAACATCGAGGGACTACGATATTTTTCATCGAGGGTCTTTGCTAGAACACCCATATTCGAGGGACATGACTATTTTCCGAGACAACAAACGAGATTACCATATAGGTGCATGTGTGAATAGTGCATTTGATTGCATGCATTATTGTCTTGGATTAGTGTTTTTCTAAGCATTGATTTTATCTTTCCATACAAACCCTAAGTTACTAGCATTTATATGAAAGCGATAAATTGGGGAAAGTAAATTTACTATGCTATTACATCATTTGGGGATGTGGTGTACAAATTTACAAATGGGGATTGCAAGAAATTAAATCATAATTATCTATTACAACCATATTGAATTTGAATAATGTATAAGAATTGAAAGGAATATAATGTACAAGACATGAATGAAAAGAAAATAAATTTTGTTTTGATTTTGTTAAGGAAATTTAATCAAGTTAAAGAAAAGAAAATAAATAGGAAAATGTTTTTGGTCTTTTTCATTGTAAGAAGTTAAATAAACAAACTAAATAATTTAAATATATTTTTGGTGTTTTTAGGTAGAAAGCAGTTTTTTTGTGTTTAAAAGAGTTTTTGTGTAAAAAACAGTTTTTGTGTTTAAAACAATTTTTGTGTAGAAAATAGTTTTTTTTTATGTTTGGGCTCAGGGCCTATTTGTTAGTTAGTAAACAGGGGGTCAAAAACATAAAAAATGTCAAAGCCCAATTGTGGAGGCCCAGGTGTGCTTCCTGCAAACAAGGCAAAGTGAGAAAATATGAAGAAAAAAATGACAAAAGGTCTTGCTGGGGCTTGAACCCATGACCTTCTACATGGTAAGGCTTTTAGCGCATGATGTTTGTACCACTGGGGTGGTCTATTTCATCTATTGGTTATAAAACTTGCACTAAATGTAAAATGAATTCAGTTCTGAATGTTTAAACATGGCTTCATCTTATTCCTTCGAGCGCAGGGATGCATAACTCTAATGTTGAGCTTCAAAAAGCTAAATTTCTCAGCCAGATCGAAAGATATAAATATCAAACCTGTCTAAAGTTTGAAAACAAATCTAACCACATAATTTCAACAGTTATGGGTCGAAGGTTAGCATGACTTTGTTCAGTACCAAAATCAAAACCTAACTAGTCAGAGTTGAAATTCTCAAGACACAAGCAATGAAAATCAAAACTAAGAGCATGGTCAGCTTCCTAGACATGATGTCTACATTTTTTCTTTACAATGTATATACAAATGATGCTTGAATGAATTGTTCTAAGTTTTGAAAGAAACTTACCTCTTGAAGTGCAATTCGAATAAGCTCGGTATGACTTCCAGGAATGATTCAATGATGGGTTAAGCCTGCTTCGACTTCCCTGAAGCTATTCCAGTTGCTACTTTTCTTTGAAAGTCACTGAGTCGAAAGGTTGGTATATGGAATGCTGGGAGTGAATCAGAAGGCTGGTATATGGAGGCTAGAGAGTGAATTGAAAGGCTAGTATATAGAAGCTAGGGGGTGAATCGAAAGGCTCACTAACGTATGAAGGGATTTGAGATTTTTGTGTGTGAAGTCAGTATGTGCCAAGTTTTGTGCTTGGCTTTATGCTTGTGTGCAGGTTGATTTGTTTAGAGCTTTGGGAGTGTTTGAAGATTTTTTCAACACAATAAGAATCCGCCCCTTTGATTTGCAAATGGTCTCTATATTTATAGAGAAAAGGTTAGAGATGCTTTACACAAGGGATCTCTCTGTTGTAGGGTTTTTACTAGGTGACTTGATTTTTGAAGAAAAGTGGAAAACAAGTTTCAAGGTGTTGTACAAGCATGGTCTGAAGTTGTTGGAGGCCTTAGACACGTTACTTCTAGTTTATAGGGGATATGTGTGCAGAAAGGACAAGCGCAAGGCTCAACACAAAAACTTTTCTAAAAATGGCAATGATAACTTTATGCCATTAAGGGAAAGTTGGCTTGGACAATACTTTAAACACTTGGGTAAGAGCTTAATTAATTGTGTAAACAATTAATTATGGAGTGAGACACAAGTTTGAGGCCTGAAAAGCAAGATCATGTAGCATGGTCTATGGATTCTATTTTCAACTTGATTTCTTGAATAGAATACTTCGTCCTTCCATAACTTTCGACCAGGCTCATCAAAGCAATATTCATTTCCACCAATTGTGTGTCCTTCGAATGGATCAAATGTATGTTCTTCGACTGGGCCACCAATGTACGTTCTTCGAATTGTCCATCAAATGTATGTTCTTCGAATGGACCACGTTCATCTGAATGTACCACTTTGAGCATGCAAGATGATCTCATTGGCATAGTCAAAACCAAAGAAATTCTGGATTACTTTCCTACTTCACAAAGTTTTTTCAGGAATCTCAAGACTTGGAAAACCATATCTTGAGTAATCAGTTGAAAGTTAAAATGTCCAAACTTAAAATGCCACAACCAACTATCCTTGTGGTTCGAAGCAAGTATGAAGATAAACTTGCTTTGTGGATCGAAATAAGCATGAAGGAAGTCATTGCTTTGTGGATTGAAGCAAGTATGAGAGACGTCATTGCTTTGTGGATTGAAGCAATCATGAAGGAATCCATTGCTTTATGGATCGAAGCAGGTTGAGAGGTGGATTGAAGCAGGTTGAAGGAAGACAATGACCAATCGAAGCTTATGAACCAAGCTTGCTCGAAGGAAACCAATGCCCAATCAAAGCTTATGAACCAAGCTTGGTCAAAAGAGGCCAATATCCAATCGAAGCTTATGAACCAAGATTGCTCGAAGGAAGCCAATACCAAATCAAAGCTTGTGAACCAAGCTTGCTCGAAGGAATCCAATATATCGCCAGGTTCATTTCACATCTGACTGCTACTTGTGAGCCAATCTTCAAACTCCTGAAGAAAGATCAAGTGGTAAAGTGGAATGACGAATGCCAGACTGCTTTCAAAAGAATCAATGAATACCTTCAAGAACTACCAATTCTGATGCCTCCAGTTGAAGGAAAACCTTTGATATTGTACTTAACAGTGCTAGACAATTCAATGGGGTGTGTGGTGGGGCAGCATGACAAGTCTGGTCGAAAAGAGTATGCAATAAACTACCTTAGCAAAAAGTTTACCAACTGTGAGACAAGATACTCATTGCTCAAGAAAACTTGTTGTGCTTTGGCATGGGTTGATCGCCGACTGAGACAATATATGTTGACCCACAATACTTTGTTAATATCTAAGATGGATCCAATTAAATACATCTTCGAGAAGCCCGCACTCTCCGTAAGAATAGTAAGATGGAAGATGATCTTAACTGAATACGATATACAATATACAACCCAGAAAGAAATCAAGGGAAGTGTATTGGCTTATCATTTGGCTCATCAGGCCGTGGATGACTACCAGTCCATGAATTTTGAGTTCCCGGTCGAGAATATTATGCTGGTGACTGACTACGAAGAACCTGGACCGGATGAAGAACTTGAGGAAGGATCCCGATGGACTATGGTTTTTGACGGAGCCTCGAACGCACTTGGTAATGGAATTGGCGCTATAATCATATCTCCTGAGGGTTGTCATACTCCTTTCACTGCCCAACTATATTTCAAATGCACTAACAACATGGAGGAGTATGAAGCCTGCATCATGGGTCTCAAAGCCGCTATCGATCTCAGGATCAATTTCTTAAAATTCTTTCGGGATTCAGCCTTAGTGATAAGCCAGATCAAAGGCGAATGGGATACGAAACATCTGAATCCCATCATGTACAAAGAGCATGTACCGACGTTGCTCCCACACTTTAAGGAGGTAACCTTTGAACATTTCCCACGAGAGGAGAATCAGTTAGCAGACACGCTAGCCACCATGTCTTCTATGTTCAAGGTCAGGTGGGACAACGAAGCTCCCCGAATCACCATTGAAGGTTGGATGAACCAGCACACTTCTGTGAGATTGATACTGAAGAGGTAGCAGATAAACCTTGGTTTCAAGAAGTAAAAAGATATCGAGGCTTAAGAATATCCTGAAGGGGCATCTGTCAACAATAAGAAATTTCTAAGAAGGTTCGCCGCAAAATTCTTCTTCAGTAATGGAATCCTCTACAAGCGCAATCATGACTCTACCTTACTGCAGTGTGTAGACAAGAGCAAAACAGAGAGGGTAATGACAGATTTACATGAAGGTACTTTCAGAACCCATTCAAGTGGACATACCATGGCTAAGAAAATCCTACAGGCAGGATACTACTGGTCCACTATGGAAGCAGATTGTTATCAGCATTCCCGAACTTGTCATAAGTGCCAAATCTATGCTGATAAGGTGCATGTGCCTCAGGTTCCTTTGAATGTCTTGACAGCTTCGTGGCCCTTTGCAATATGGGGCATTGACATGATCGGAGAAATCAGACCTACAGCTTCCAACGGGCATCGCTTCATCCTGGTGGCCATTGATTACTTCACAAAATGGGTTGAGGCGACCTCTTTTGCTATTGTGTCCAAGAACGTCATGGCGCGGTTTATCAGGCATAACCTGATCTGCCGGTATGGTGTGCCAGAGAGAATTATCAATGACAATGGTACAAATCTCAATAACACAATTGTTGTACCCCAAAATTTGCCCTCCCATATTCCTCAAGATTTCTCAAAGGTTGCACAGTCAAATCACCTCCTAAGGCAGTCAAGTCAAAATTAGGGTTTTGTATTGCATCAAGGTCCTTACATCCAAATGACCTCAAGTGCTCCTTAATGTCCTAACTTATGCTCAAATTCAGGTTCAGCTCAAGAGTCAATTCTTTAAAGAAGGTATCCGACTGTGTGAGTTTTCTCGAAGAAATATGGTGAAAAAGTGTGCTGAAAGTGCAGTTTTTACGCGCTAAAAAATTCATAACTTGAAGATCGTGGCTCGTTTTGAACCCGTTCCGGTGGCCAAAATTCCGTCTGGACATTATCTACGTTTTCATATCTCACGACTAGAAGCCAATTTCGATCAGAAGGTCTTCAAAAATGTGGATTTATCAAGTATTTTCGCACAGAAAATTTGTGACAGAAGTTTATTTGCGTCATGTTCAGAAAATCATAACTTGGTCGATTTTCATCTTATCGAGCTGGTTCCGGCGCCAAAATTTCACAAATTGAGTTGGCTACATTTTCACAGGAGGTATCGAGTTCTAACGGTGTTCAAAAGGCCTTCATTTTTTGCTCAGAGTGCGTGACACGCTGAAAATCCTGAATGCTGAATATTATTTCATCTGGGCCGAAACTTCGAAAATTCATAACTCGGTCAATTTTTATCGGATTGGACTCATATTTTTACACAAGGTCACTGACTCATAGATCTACAACTTTGATTCAAAAGTCAAGACCAAATTATGCACCGATCAATACCAATTTTTTATTGAAGAACGTGTCAGAGTCGACACTAGAGCCCAAAATAAGTTTGTCTGAGCTGAAACTTCAAAAATTCATAACTAATTCACCGTTTATCCGATTGAGCCGATTTTCGGAAAGGAGTTAGTTCTTGATGTCGGCTACATTTTGTTTTCACATTTCAACTTCAAAAAAATTTCACTTAAGTCCCTGCGATTTAGCCTGGAAAGTGACGAACTCAAGTGAACATTGGAGGCCCAATTGCACATTAAAAGCCCATTTTCTTTACCCTAATTTCCATTATATAATCACCTTCTTTTCACACAAACCAGAGAGGGAAAAGAGAGAAAAAACCTTGCCACAACACTGTTAGAATATCAAATTCTTTCAAGAACCCTAAAACCTTGAAATCACAGTTACAAACCAACACCTCACTACTTCTTCAGTAAGGATAAGGCTGACTTGATCTCCATGATCCAAAGGACATAAAAGCATTCATGTCACTAATTTTCCAGTGAGGGTAAGATTGATTTGATCTCCATGATCAAAAGGGTATAATCATTCATACATGCCATATTGTGCCTAAACATTAAATTTCTTCATATATTGGCTTTATTTGCATTTTATGATTTTATTTAATGTGTTCATAAGATTCAACACTGCAGATTTTAGACAGGATCTCATGCAGGTTCATTAAGGAACGTTGAGGCCAGAACACAAATGGCCAACAGCCAGAACACCAATGGCCATGAAACCCAATCCAATGGCCAAAGAATGCAGACCACGGTACTCAGGAGTCAATGAACACGCACGTGATGCCAGAAAGTCAAACAAGGCTTTTTGTCTAATGGGCCAGAATACTTCAAAAAACCTCCCCTTGGGCCTGAAACCCCCTTTGGTTTGCATCCTTTTTAATTTAATTTTATTTTCTTTTCTAATTCTTTTTTAAAATTGTTTTTTTCACCATAAAATAATTTTCTATAATAAAAACAGAAAATTCAAAAATACAAATATATTTAATTATTATTAATTTCATCACTAACCTATTTTTTTTAAAAAAATAAATTCTAACCATTAACTTAGTTAATTTAGGTTTCAATTTTAACATTTTTCTTAATAAATTAAAATATGTAGAAATTAGGTTTTTTAATATTCTCATCTTTTTTTTAATAAATAATTTTCTCATCATTATTATTATTAATTATTAAATACTTTTGTAAATAAATATGTAAAATAATTAATTAGTGTAAATTAGGTTTTTAAACTTTAACCTTTTCTTTAATAATTAAAAATATTTAGAACTAGGGTTTCATTTAACTTCTAATTAATTTTCTTTATTTCCATTAAATACCAAAAACCTAAAAAATATTTTTTTTCTTTAATTAAATAATTAATTGGACTTTAATTTAATTTAATTTCAAAAGGGTCAAAACCCTCGGACGTCCTAATTTTTGTTCTTTTCGCGCATTTATTTTCTTTTCGAATATTGTGTAACTACTCAAGGATGTAATAGTAATTAGGTTTATCGCTTTTCTTTTACTTTCCGCATGTTTACCAAACGGGTCTTTGTATTTTGGCGATGTATAGACCCGCGCCTTGTAATAGCGTAGTTTTATCTTTCCGCATTTAAATTTCCGCACTCTTAAATTTTAAACTTTGCATGAAAGAATGTATGGTTAATTAAAAACAAGCGTAGCTCACAATGCCATGATCAAAGATAATTGTTAAAATGAAATAACACACAAATTCACACATCACTCTTAGGGTACGCCTCACTGTTGCCTTGCCCTCGGAACGTGGTCGTCGAGTATAGGACGTTTTAGTAAGTCCTTATGTCCATAACATGATCTAGTTGCCTCGAAACGGTTGCCTCAGAATTAAAAAGGATCAATGGCATAAGGATAGCTTCTAAGGTGTCCTACTGTTGCTCTGGTGACCACATTGTCCCTACATTCGAATTGACCCGAACACCTCCAACGGTGGTGCTACCTATCTCTCAATGGTGGGATGGCACTACCTTAAGGATATTTACACAGCCTAATTCCTTAGGGTAGGTAGATGACTCATAGATACTTGCTCTCTTAAAAAACAAATCAAAACTCTTTTCACACCGACACTTTCAAAAGCTTTCAAAACGATTTTTCAAACACTCTTGAGGAGTGATACAAGAGTCGATCTGAAATCTTTAAACGAAACTTTTTCAAACTCACTCACACTTTGAAAAGCAAACACTTTTGAAAACACAAATGAGCAAGTATCTAAGAGCCCATGGATAACCATGGATAGAAAGGGTGTTAACACCTTCCCTTTCTATAAATCTACCTCCCGAACCGAGAAACTATCTCATATGGAATTTTGCTGTGCTTTTGTCATGTCCATGTTGGAGAAAATAAAAGACGGTGGCGACTCTTGCTTACCGCGACATTTCGCGAACCAGCGTTAAACAGTCAGTTCCAGATCCACCGATCACAATAATGATCACCGAGCTCTGCAAACAATTCAAGATACATCATCATAACTCTTCTCCCTACCGGCCGAAGATGAATGGCGCTGTTGAAGCGGCTAATAAGATCATCAAGAAGATTATACAAAAGATGACGGTGACATACAAAGACTGGCATGAGATATTACCATTTTCTTTTAATGGGTACCGTACCTCAGCACAGACATCGACAGGGGCAACACCCTACTCGTTGGTATATGGCATGGAGGCAGTCCTACCCATTGAGGTCCAAATTCCTTCTCTAAGGGTTATGAAGGATGCATGTTTGAATGAAGACGACTGGATCCAGACTCGACTTGATCAACTAAATCTGATCGATGAGAAGAGACTTACGATTGTCTGTCATGGTCAAATGTATCGAAAACGAATGATTAAGGCTTTCAACAAAAAAGTCAGACGTCAAGAATATCAAGTCGGGGATCTAGTGATCAGACGCATCATACTTCTGCAAGGTGATCCCAGGGGAAAATGGACTCCCACCTACGAAGGGCCATTTGTGATTAAAAACATTTTCTCGGGTGGAGTCATGATTCTAACCACCATGGACGGTGACGACCTTCCTCACCCTGTTAATGTGAACATAGTGAAAAGATACCACGCATGATAAAAGACCCGCTAGGTTGACTGGCATAGGCAAAAATAAGGGCTTCCCGGCGAACCAAAACGGTTCGGGCAAAAATAAGGGATGAAAATGAAAAAAAATTGTACACCTGGAAAGTCGAAAACCTGAAAAGGCGGCTTGGGCAACAAAGGGTATCCCGGTGGACTGAAAACCCGAAAGGGCAGTCCAGGCAAAAGTTATGGATGTAAAGCGTATCACTATGTCCCATTGGATCACCTTGTGATCAGACCTCAATATCAATTGTCAAGCTCTAACGACACCAATCAATCTAATCAGCTTCGGACAAGCAGTAAAGTCATGAGACGCTCAAAGACATAGCGGCAATAGCAGAATTGGAACCCAATGGGATTGTTGCACATAACTATTTTCTTTTTGTTGTACACGATATTGTATAGCTTCCTTTTACGATGACGTTCTCTTATTAGAGCGTCAGCTTCCTTGTACAAAAACGCCTGCTATAGGCCAATTTCGAAAATGAATACAAATCATTTTTACAAGACTATTGGTTTTTTCTTTTCTGTTTTGTTCTGCTAAAACGTCCAATGGTTTATTCTTGACATATGCATTTGAATATGATTGTTGTTCACAAACATTTGCTTAGGAAACAGAAAGACAATTGCTTGTAACTTAAGAAACATGGGCAAAAACTGAAAATGTCGAACCCGACAGTTACTCTGTCCAGCAGGTACCGGGGCAGAGACAACTTTGAAACACAGTCATCAGTGCATACGACCTCGTGACATCTGTACTCCCCCATAGGGAATTAAAGCATTGATACTGGCTCTACCAAAACAGGAAGTACCTTCCCCATCCGAATCTCATAACCGCAAACAGGTCATAAAATTTGTCTCCCAAGCAGAGTTATCTCCCTGAATGCAGAAACTCAATACCTGGTAGAGTTTACCCCTCCAGTTAAGGAAGTTTACTTTCCAACAGAATTATTCTCCCACGGAGTTATTCTCAAACATAGTCTCCCTCTAGCAGAATATTCATAAACAATAAGGAGTGAATCTCCAGCATAGTCATTTTCGTTCGTCATCGCCAACAAAAGTAGAAGAACCGCAGTCCTCTACAATAGTCAGGAATGCTATACTCTCCAGCAGCAGTTGGGGATTTATTTTCCCAGACTCTGACATGTCATAATAGAATTTCATGTTCATGCATCATGACATGCTCATGCATATCACATACAGCATAATCTCATTTATTTTGAGAATATCATCTCACAATGCATTTCATGCATCGCATATAATCAACCCTGTTATCTTTTCAGGAAAGACAATTATCACCAACAATTCCAACAGTTATACAGGTCATATCTGTAGACGGCTAATGAAAAAATCAGTTCCCAAAACCAAACGGGTTAACTAAGCTACGCGACCAAGTGAAGTAACCTTACTATCCAGGTTCCTTCCCATAAGCCCTACTATCTAGGCTTTCATTTCAAAGTAACCCTACTACCCAGGTTCCTTCTCATAGCCCTACTATCCAGGCTTTCATTTCGAAGTAACCCTACTATCCAGGTTCCTTCTCATAGCCCTACTATCTAGGCTTTCATTTCGATGTAACCCTACTATCCAGGTTCCTTCTTATAGCCCTACTATCCAGGCTTTCATTTCGAAGTAACCCTACTATCCAAGTTCCTTCTTATAGCCCTACTATCCAGGCTTTCATTTCAAAGTAACCCTGCTATCTAGGTTCCTTCTCATAGCCCTACTATCCATACTTTCATTTCGAAGTAACCCTATGACCCAGGTTCCTTCTCATAGCCCTACTATCCAGGCTTTCATTTCGAAGTAACCCTACTATCCAGGTTCCTTTTCATAGCCCTACTATCCAGGCTTTCATTCCAAAGTAACCCTACTATCCAGGTGCCTTCTCATGGCCCTACTATCCAGGCTTTCACCTCGAAGTAACCCTACTATCCAGGTTCCTTCCCATAAGCCCTACTATCCAGGCTTTCATCTCGAAGTAACCCTATGACCCAGGTTCCTTCTCATAGTCCTACTATCTAGGCTTTCATCTCGAAGTAACCCTATGACCCAGGTTCCCTCTCATAGCCCTACTATCCAGGCTTTCATTTCGAAGTAATCCTACTATCCAGGTTCCTTCTCATAGCCCTACAATCCAGGCTTTCATTTCTAAGTAACCATACTATCCAGGTTCCTTCTCATAGCCCTACTATCCAGGATTTCATTTCGAAGTAACCCTACTATCCAGGTTCCTTCTCATAGCCCTATCCAGGATTTCATTTCGAAGTAACCCTACTATCCAGGTTCCTTCCCAAAAGCTCTAATATCCAGGCTTTTATCTCGAAGTAACCTTACGACCCAGGTTCCTTCTCATAGCCCTACTATCTAGGATTTCATCTTGAAGTAACCCTACGACCCAGGTTCCTTCTCATGGCCCTACTATCCAGGCTTTTACCTCGAAGTAACCCTACTATCCATGTTCCTTCCCATAAGCCCTACGATCCAGGCTTTCATCCCGAAGTAACCCTACGACTCAGGTTCCTTCTCATAGACCTACTATCCAGGATTTCATTTCGAAACAACCCTACTATCCAGGTTCCTTCTCTTTTATCTCTGGACGACAGTTTACAACACTGTAAAACCTAGACCCGGCCATATACGACCGATTTCACATTTCCCTAATAAGTCGCTGTACAGCCTGGACCCTGACCAGATATGCAGTTTAATTCCACCTCCTTAATCAGGAGTTAATTCCCTAGTAGAGTAATGGACGACTGAAGCTCCTATACTCTATTTCCTAGGACATAAATCAACATTCCTCGGTGAAGTCCTCCTCAACAGAAGGTACAAGAATTCTCGCAAAGGAATCTCTTATGCGACTAATATCTTTTTCTGGATGGCATATTTAAGCCCATCTTCGACGATTCTCTGTCGACTTCCAAATGGCATCTGTAAGCCCATTCCCGATATCGCCAATCAGTATTACTTCATGCGAGTGCAAATTTATGGGCACTTCAGTGTTCAATCATCTTCTACCTTCAGATCACAAAAGGCAGACCCGCTAATCTACATCCCCAGGTTTAAGAAGATTGAGCAGGGGCAGCTGTTGTACCCCAAAATTTTCTCTCCCATTTTACCTAACATATGTTCATTGAAATCCTCAACTTGCCCAAGGATGCCCAAGGATTGATCAGGCAAATGCTCTCCTAAGACAATGAACCTCAAACTAGGGTTTCCATTTTAATCAAGATGGGTGAACTCCAAAGGTCTCAAACCTTTTCCATGGTCCTAATATATTCTCAAGATCATCCATGCCAAGTTTCATGCCTTGCACAAGAAGTTTGCTCGGTCAACTGCTCAGATGCTTGAAAATCAACTATATTAGGTCAAAAGTCAACTGTGGCTGACATACAGTCAAACTTCAAGATTTTCGGTCAAAATCAAAAATTTGAAGTGATATCCATAATTTGATCAAGGGTTGATCATGATTCCCCAAGGAATGCTCCTAATTCATCAAAAATCAAAAGTTGCTAAATTAGGGTTTCTTAGGAAAAGTCAACCAAACTTTGACCAAGCATAACTTTTTCATACTTTATCAGAAATTTCTCATCCAAGGCTCATTTTTAATAGATTACAATTCCCTACAACTCATCTTCAGCCCTCAAGTTCAATAAATTCACTCATGAAAAGATATAAATTCATACATTATAGGTCCTTTTCAAAAGTCAACAAAAACACCTTTTGGGTCAAAGCTTCTTACATGAACATGGAGGATCCAATTGAGATGAAACCAAAAGGGTTGTTTAGGGGACATCCTAAGATTTCTAAAAAGTCCATGAACACACCTTAGGGTCAAAATTGAAGGAGATATGCATTATCAAATTTGGCCATTTTTAGAAAATTGTCAAAAGTCAACAATGCCCAAAATTGCATTTTTGTCAAATGGGCCTAACTTTTTATGCTTGCATCTTACTTCTAGCATGGTCCACGACCCAAACACCTTTCCATGTATTATTGGATTTATTTATTTAATTTATTTTGATTTTAATCATTTAAAAGTCAAATTAAATCAAATAAATAATCAAAATAATAAAAGGTTTTATTGCAAATCTTTTTCTCATCAAATAACAATCAACAAAAGCTGGAAAATCAAGGCAAATTCATGGAGAGAGAGTAAGATTGGATTTTTTCCAAAAATAAACAAAAAAACCAAATAATTGAAGTAAGAATATTTTTCATCAAAGCATTGGATTTTTTCCACTTATGTTGACCTAATGTGCTACAATATATAACCACAATAATCCATGACCTAGAGGACACAAAAAGGCTGCCTCCAAACCAAGAAAAAAGTTTCAAAAATATTCAAGAGAGGAGCAATCTTGTAGCACGCAATAAAGCCAGTTTCAATCATTACCAAGCATCCTAGCACTCTCCTGGAAATCTCAGCATCTCATTCCATCCACTCTTGAAGGCCAAGACACCCAGGACCACTCTTTCCAATATCCCACGAGTTGGTAAATTTTTTAAGCTTCAAACTTTTGAATCATGCAATATACATTGATTTCTTGCATTGCTACGTGTTTATAATGTTGTTTTGAATTGTTAGTGGCAAGCATGCACGCAGAAATAACCATATGCCATGTTTAGGGCACGACCTAAAAACATGTTCGAAACTCTTCATACAACCATGATCCATCAAAACCAAGCTCAGATTTGAACTCAAGAGGTGATTTTACATAGAACAGGTCCCTTTGTAAGCTTTAAATCTCACGAAATTTACAGGTTGGCTGTTGACTGGGCCGGAGTAGACGACCGGAGCGCAGCTCCGGCGTCGTTGACTTGTCTTCCTTAGGTGAAGGCCTGGCGTGGCAATTACTTATAACATGATTGGCTCTTGAAATGCTGACGCATTTATTTTTTGCTGACTGGGATTTAATGGTTGGTTTAATATATAATATTTTTGAGTGATTATGTCCATGAGTTAACATCCAGCACAGATGGTAAGGGAAGTGAACGTGTGAAAGGGAGGATCTAGGTTCGATCCTAGGTCCAGACCTTTTATATTTTCTGAGTTTCTTATTTCAGATCCAGCGCTCCTCACGATCCAGTGTCCATCATACGCCCAAGATGCATAACCATCAGATTTATCTCCAGCCAGATCCAACGCTCCAAGATTGCAGCCACATGATGGACCCTCAGAAGGAAGCTTCATTAAATCGCGCACTAGACAACTGGGCCACCAGCTTTGGGCCTAACACCAATTTCAGCACACCCCCAAATTGCTCATCACATCAGGCCCACTTTTTATTCTTTTTTTTTTATTTCTTTTATTTGTTTTAATTATTTGTTTGTTTTACCAAAAAATCATTATTTTTTAAATTAAATCAGAAAATCAGAAAATCACAAAAAAACATTAGGATTAGTTTTTTTATAAGATATTTAATTGCATTAATTAATTAGGTTAACTTAAATACCTTTTTCCATAATTAAAATTAAATAGAAGTTAGGTAAATTTGCAAAGTTAATTATTTTTTTATCATAAAAATCCAAAAAAATATCTTTTCTTTATTCACTAATTAATTGTTTCTGAATTTAATCCCCCGTTTAATTTACTCTCGCGCGTATTTATTTCATTATTTTTACCATTAATGTAATTGCTCCGAGTTTGTAATAGTTAATTAGGTTTACTATTTCGCATTTACTATTTCCCCCGGTGTTTTGATTATGTAATCCCCCTCCCCAAGGCCTTGTAATAACTAGGGTTTTAATTTCTTGCACTTTACTTTCCGCAATTATAAACTGCCTAGATGTATGGATAATAGGATTGAATGGCAAGATAACAATTTAAAATGGTAGATAACCCTAAATGCGCAAGATAAATGAAACTGAAATCAAATACTTGCACATGCTCACTCCTAGGGTTTGCCCCACTTCGGTTGCCTTCGGTAAACGGTCATGAAGCACAAGAAATTTTAGTGGTTGCCCTCTAGTCACAAAATATAAAAAATGACCCGTTCGAATGTTGCCTCAGAAAGATCTTTAGGATTTTAGGGTAACTACTAAAGCTTCATAATCATTGCTTATATGATCATATTTGTCCCTTCGAATGTCCCTTAAAACTCCAACGATAGGGCTACCTACTCCTTAATAGTAGGGTAGCACTGTCTAAAGGAAACGAGAACGAACAATCTTTTTTTGAGTAGGTAGAACATCTTAAGTACTTGCTCAAATAAACTCTTTCCCACAAACACTTTCAAAAAAATTTCAAAAACCACTTTGTCACGCTCTTGAGGACCGATACAAGAGTTATCACGAAGTTAAACAAATTTTTTTACAAAACACACACAAGCAATTTCAAAAATGAGCAAGTACCTAAGAGCCTGTGGAAAACCACAGATAGAAAGGGTGATAACACCTTCCCTTTCTATAATCTACCGTACTCAGAAATATCTCGAAAAAGGTTTTTTCTATTCTTTTTCCTTTTCCTTTGTTGGATGAAATAAAAGTCGGTGGCGACTCTTGCTTACCGCGACTTTCTGCGAATACAAAACGCAAACCAGTATTAAATAGTTGGTTCTGCCACCGTATCACAAAGCCTAATCGTTGGATATGAAGGGACGAGCGTGGGTCAATCGTATAGTCATAGAAGGCAACTTATGAGACGTTTTAGCAATTTTCGTAAGGGACTAGATCGTTTACCGAAGGCAACATCGAGGGATATTGAGGGACTACGATCTTTTTCATCGAGGGTCTTTGCTAGAACGCCCATATTCGAGGGACATGACTATTTTTCGAGGCAACAAGAGAGATTACCCTAGAGGTACATGTGTGAATATTGTGTTTGATTGCATGCATTATTGTCTTGGATTAGTGTTTTTTTAATCATTGATTTTATCTTTCCATACAAACCCTAAGTTACTAGCATTTATATGAAAGCGATAAATTGTGGAAAGTAAATTTACTACGCTATTACATCATTTGGGGATGGAGTTTACAAATTTACAAATTGGGATTGCAAGAAATTAAATCCTAATTATCTATTACAACCATATTGAATTTGAATAATGTATAAGAATTGAAAGGAATATAATGTACAAGACATGGATGAAAAGAAAATAAATTTTGTTTTTATTTTGTTAAGGAAATTTAATTAAGTTAAAGAAAAGAAAATAAATAGGAATTTTTTTTGATCTTTTTCATTGCAAGTTAAATAAAACAAACTAAATAATTTAAATATATTTTTGGTGTTTTTGGATAGAAAACAGTTTTTTATGTTTAAAACAGTTTTTGTGTAGAAAACATTTTTTGTGTTTAAAACAATTTTTGTGTAGAAAATTGTTTTTTTATGTTTGGGCTCAGGGCCTATTTGTTAGTTAGTAAACAGGGGGTCAGAAACATAAAAAATGTCAAAGCCCAACTGTGGAGGCCGAGGTGTGCTTCCTGCAAACAAGGCAAAGTGAGAAAATATGAAAAAAAAATGACAAAAAGTCTCGCTGGGGCTTGAACCCAAGACCTTCTACATGGAAAGGCTTTTAGCGCGCGCTGTTTGTACAATCGGGGAGGCCTGTTTCATCCGTTGGTTATAAAACTTGCACTAAATATAAAATGAATTCAGTTCTGAATGTTTAAACATGGCTTCATCTTATTCCTTCGAGTGTAGGGATGCATAACTCCAATGTTGAGCTTCGAAAAGCTTCATTTCTCAGCCAGATCGAAAGATATAAATATCAAACCTGTCTAAAGTTTGAAAACGAATCTAACCACATAATTTCAACAATTATGGGTCGAAGGTTAGCATGAATTTGTTCAGTACCAAAATCAAAACCTATCTAGTCAGAGTTGAAATTCTCAAGACACAAGCAATGAAAATCAAAACTAAGAGCATGGTCAGCTTCCTAGACATGATGTCTACCTTTTTTCTTTACAATGTATATACAAATGATGCTTGAATGAAGAGTTCTAAGTTTTGAAAGAAACTTACCTCTTGAAGTGCAATTCGAATGAGCTCTGTATGACTTCCAGGAATGATTCGATGATGGGTTAAGCCTGCTTAGACCTCCCTGAAGCTATTCCAGTTGCTACTTTGCTTTGAAAGTCACTGAGTCAAAAGACTGGTATATGGAATGCTGGGAGTGATTCAGAAGGCTGGTATATAGAGGCTAGAGAGTGAATCGAAAGGCTAGTATATGGAAGCTAGGGGTGAATTCAAAGGCTCACTAACATATGACGGGATTTGAGATTTTTGTGTGTGAAGTCAGTATGTGCCAAGTTTTGTGCTTGGCTTTATGCTTGTGTGCAGGTTCTGAGTTGTTGGGAGCTTTGGGAGTGTTTGAAGATTTTTCAACATAATAAGTATCTGCCCCTTTGATTTGTAAATGGTCTCTATATTTATAGAGAAAGGGTTAGAGATGCTTTACACAAGGGATGTCTCTGTTGTGGGGTTTTGACTAGGTGACTTGCTTTTTGAAGAAAAGTGGAAAACAAGTTTCAAGGTGTTGTACAAGCATGGTCTGAAGTTGTTGGAGGCCTTAGACATGTTTCTTCTAGTTTATAGGGGATATGTGTGTAGAAAGGACAAGCGCAAGGCTCAATACAAAAACTTTTCTAAAAATGGCAATGATAACTTTATGCCATTAAGGGAAAGTTGGCTTGGACAATACTTTAAACACTTGGGTAAGAGCTTAATTAATTGTGTAAACAATTAATTATGGAGTGAGACACAAGTTTGAGGCCTGAAAAGAAAGATCATGTAGCATGGTCTATGGATTCTATTTTCAACTTGATTCCTTGAATAGAATACTCTGTCCTTCCATAACTTTCGACCAGGCTCATCAAAGCAATATTCATTTCCACCAATTGTGTGTCCTTCGAATATACCAAATGTATGTTCTTCGAATGGGCCACCAATGTATGTTCTTCGAATGGGCCATAAGATGTATGTTCTTCGAATGAACCACATTCATCTGAATGTACCACTTTGAGCATGCAAGATGATCTCATTGGCATAGTTAAAACCAAATAAATTCTGGATTACTTTCCTACTTCATAAAGTTTTTTCAGGAATCTCAAGACTTGGAAAACCATATCTTGAGTAATCAGTTGAAAGTTCAAATATCCAAACTTCAAATGCCACAACCAACTATCCTTGTGGTTCGAAGAAAGTATGAAGATAAACTTGCTTTGTGGATCGAAACAAGCATGAAGGAAGTCATTTCTTTATGGATCAAAGCAAGTATGAGAGAAGTTATTGCTTTGTGGATCAGAGCAAGCGTGAAGGAAGCCATTGCTTTGTAGATCAAAGAAGGATGAGAGGTGGATTGAAGCAGGTTGAAGGAAGACAATGCCCAATCGAAGCTTATGAACCAAGCTTTCTTGAAGGAAACCAATGCCCAATCGAAGCTTATGAACCAAGCTTGGTCAAAAGAGGCCAATATCCAATCGAAGCTTATGAACCAAGCTTGCTCGAAGGAAGCCAATACCCAATCGAAGCTTGTGAACCAAGCTTACTCGAAGGAAGCCAGATGCCCAATCGAAGCTTATGGATCGAAGCAAACTTGCTCTTCTTTGATTTGATGCTTGAGAGTCCAATATGATCCATGGAAACTACATGAGGCATTAAAAGTCCAAGATTACTTGTGCAAATTCAAACCCTAGTTTTGAGTCATCAGTGTTGAGGAAGTATCTTGAGCTGATCAAACCTTATCCAATTTTGAGCAATGGAGATTTTTGTGAGATAATCTTTGAGAAATTGCAGAGGGAAATTTTTGGGGTACAACAATAGTGATCTGCGGAACGAGCGTAAGATCAAGGTCAGGATCCTAAACTCATGGCGTGAACTGCCTATCACGAGCTGGGTGTTCTGCCTTGTTGGGTACTTCGACAGTATAGCTCAATTGATGTGTCCCTGTCGGGCTAAGATGCTTCTCATCAAATGAACAACCTCTTTCCTTTTGTTGATGTTTGGAGGCCACGTCCGTACCTAGACGTGCCTACATGGTCGAGCTCATCCCTTCGTCGGTTGAAAAGGATAAGTCGACAGCTAACGCCCTTAGAAGGTCAAAGACTTAGCTATAATATTGTTTTAGCTTCGCAACATTCCAGGGTCGAGGTAGTGGTTCTTCGTTTAATTGTTCGAGGTAATATGCTCCGGCGGTCGTAGCTCCCAGAACGTGGTAAGGCCCCTCCCAGTTTGCGACCAGTGGTACATTCAGATGCCATCAGAAACAAGAGCAATGTAAGGTTGTCTGATTGCAGTCTGTTTGCTTTGTCCGCCAAGGTACCAAGGTAGATTCGACTGAAGAATGTGACCAAATCATCTCAACGCCCCGCAGAGTAAGGCAAGATTCAGCAATACTCTCCCCAAGCTAAGTTGATTCCCCGTCGATCCTGAAAAGGCACAACGTTCCCCGGCAGGTCTTAAAGCTTATCCCCAGTAGATTCTGGAAGCTTGTTCCCTGCAGAATACGGACGTCTCTCCCGAAATTTATTCAGAGTTATTCCTCACAAGGGCTTATAACTGGGTTATCCTCAGCTAATCGCCACGGAAGATCGCCCCCAGCAAAGTTCTTTCAATCCCCAGCGGAGTTTATCTTTCAATCCCCAGCGGAGTTTATCTTTGGTATCCCCAACGGAGTTTATCATCATTATCCCCAGCGGGATCCATCATTGAAGTCCTCAGCAGGCCTCTCATCAAAACTTCATCAAAGTATCTCGGCCACAGGGCGACTCCCCGGCCGATCGTCAAGGATTTATTTTCCTAAGACGGAGTTACATTCATAAACATTTCACACTTCCATGATAAAGTGCATACAACACTATCTCATGTTGAACATCATGACATCATGCATATCATACATCATGATATTGCGTACAACTTATGTTTTTGCCTTTTCAGGGAAAAAGACAATCCCAAAGACAACTACCTTCAACTGTCACAAATTCCGGATTCAATACCTGTATCTAGCCAGGGCATATCTGAGAGTGATCAGTTTCCAGACTCGATTCCTGTATCTAGCCAGGGCACGTCTGAAGAGTTCGAAGATTCGATTCCTGTACCCAGCCAGGGCATATCTATTGACAACATTTCCGGATTCGATACCTGTATCTAGCCAGGGTATATCTGAGAGTGATTAGTTTCCAGACTCGATTCCTGTATCTAGCCAGGGCACGTCTGAAGAGTTCGAAGATTCGATTCCTGTATCTAGCCAGGGCATATCTAAGAGTGATCAGTTTCCAAAATCGATTCCTGTATCTAGCCATGGCACGTCTGAAGAGTTCGAAGATTCGATTCCTGTACCCAGCCAGGGCATATCTATTGACAACATTTCCAGATTCGATTCCTGTATCCAGCCAGGGCATATCTGTTGACGACCATTTCCAGATTCGACTCCTGTATCCAGCCAGGGCATATCTGTTGACCACATTTCCAGACTCGATTCCTGTATCTAGCTAGGGCACGTCTGAAGAGTTCGAAGATTCGATTCCTTTATCCAGCCAGGGCATATCTGCATAAGGAGATTGAAGATCAAACACCTGTAACGAGCCAGGAAAACATCTGCCTTTCTCAGATACATAAAGTTCTCGCTAAGGAATCCCTTGTGCGATCAACACTTCCAAATGGCATCTGTAAGCCCATTCCTGACAAAGTTCTGTCACATCTCCAGATGGCATCTATAAGCCCATCTCCCTATCCACCACCTCTCCAAATGGCATCTATAAGCCCATTCCCGCCGTCACATTTGCTGATACTCCAACATGCGAGTGCAAATTTCTGGGCACTCTGGTGTCCAATCTCCTTTTACCTTCGAGTTGCGAAAGGCAAACTTGCCAATCTAACTCTTCAGGTTCAAGAAGATTGAACAGGGGTGTTGTACCCCAAAATTTGCCCTCGCATTTTTCCCCAAGAAATCTCAGCTTCAAACATTTCCTGACTTTTCAAACCGGCGCAAGAATCGGACAAACGGACTTTTCTTGATAGTCAAGCAGAATTAGGGTTTTTACTGATTTTCAGAGCTCTGAGTTGTTTCATACAGTGGGCTTAGGGTTTAGTTGATTTTTGGTTCAATTTTGATCAAGCGAGCGTGATTTGGCATTTAACCGGGAATTAGGGTTTTACGGGCATATTCTCAGAAGAATCTAAATTCCACAGCACTTTGCGGTTTATTTCAAGATTCGGATTAAAATTCGCGTTATCTTGGTTTAATCAGCAAAGGAGACAGTGGTGTAAATTCAGTTTGTTTAGGCCCGTCAAAGAAGGTGTGCAGTTTGGATTTACAGTACTTGCAAAGAATCAGTGTTTAGGACAAAACAGTAAGAGGAGGCATTTGGTTTGAATTCATCAGTCAAAAGATATCTGCGGTATTGGATTCACGGTGTTTATGCGTTTGATCAGTCCATTTGGGTTAATTGCTGCTTTGCTTTGGGTGTTGAATAAGACAGACTTTAATTGATCAATGTTGTTTTATTTTAGTTATTTATTATTCTGAAATTGAATGATTGAATTTATTTTTCAATTGTTCTAATTCTAAGAATTTTAAATAAATAAATAAACGATAAAGAAAATTGGAATTAATTGGATAATTTAGATTTTATTGAATAATTGAATTATTTGTACAAATTGTTGTTTATAATTTAAATTATGAACAATGATGTACATTAATTTAAAGATTACATAAAATTAAAACTATCCTATTTTCTAAACATTCTTCATTCTTCACTCCGCTTCGGTGCTCCATTTTTTATCTGCAAAAAGAAACAAGAAAAGTCAGAAAGCAGTTAATAAAAAAAAGACAGATAAAATATTGCTCATCATTAGGGGCCACTGGCTGGGATCAGTTGACCCTCTCTGCAAATCACGGGATTTCTCCCGGTTCACAGAGAGGGAAGATTTTTTTATTTCATGAAATGCAAATGCATAAGTCATAAATTTCAAGCTGCATAGAAATTCAAAATCCAAATTCCAAACTGAAAAGTTCAATCTCAACTTTCTATCCAAAAGCAAAGGCACTAACTGTCAAAATGCCAAAGATATCAAAGATTTCAAAAGTGCATTTGCTGTCACAGGTACCCAAACTGTCATGAAAAGGTTTGGTCAAAATGCAAAGTCAGAGCAAGGCACAAAGTCTGGAGAAAAAAAGATGCAAAATGTGTTATGCAAGAGATCTAAACATCATTTCCCTAGTCAAACCCCTTCAGAGCAAGTACAGAATAATAACATATAAAATTCTAAACTGTACTAGGAGAGAAGAATAAAAGAGATAAAGCAAGCATAGTTCAGGTTCAGCATAGTTCAGGTTCAGCATAGGCAGAGTTCAGCAGGCCAAGACAGTTCAGAAAAGATAGAAGAAAACAAAATATACACAAACCAATGCAGAAGTGAAGAGAGAGGAATATATGCAGAGCATACCAATTCTGCCTCAGTACACACAAGCCAATAAAACAGTTCAGCACAACAGGCAAAAGGGGGAGGGAGGTTTAAGATAGAAAAAAAAATATACAAAACGGTTCAGTTGAAGCAGAAGCAGAAGAGAACAAAACACTATCAAAACCTGAACCTCGTCCATAACCATACAAAAAACCAGCATTAGCCTCAACTCAAAAACTACTGAACCTGTCAAAAGTTTAAACCTGAAACAACAATAATCTCCAAAGTCCAAACTTGCTTCACCATAACCTGCATCAGCCCTCACTCTGCCTCAACCTTCAAGCACACATTCTCAAACACATAAACTGAACACATGAACTGAACTACCCAAAACCCCTGTAAAAATCATACCTGCTAATGCCTTAATCTGCCCATCATCCTGTCTAAAGCCTCAAGCACCAAGCTTTAAACCAAAAAATGCAGAAAAACTTACTGTCATAACCACATAAACCAGATGAAACCCTTGCAAACTCAAGCCTCGACAATCATTCAAGGCATCAGGGACTCAGAGAGAAACAAAGTGTCAAAGGCAACATAGGCCCTCAGATCTGAGATCATCACTGGGCATCTCAAGGCAACCATTCAGCAAATCATCTCAGGCAACAACAAGAAACATTTGAGGCAACAGTTCTAGGCAAGCACACATAGGCAAATCATAAAAACGAAAGTGGAACAATACTCAAGCATTCAGAAATCACTCAGAAGCAAATATTCAGGCAACCATATAAAGGCATCACAGTGGAAGAAGAAGATAAAAAAAAGTGAGTTTTTAAGAAGGGTTTTCAGGCAAATCTAGCATCATCATCAAAGCCCTAAATATAGCAAAGAACGAAGTTACCAGGAAGGCATCAAAAGCAAGCATCTAGCTTCGTCACAGAAACGCCGTTCCGGCCTCCTAAGCATAACGCTCTCCGCCTCTCCTCCATCTCCCAAACGAAGGTAGCCATTCTTCTCCCTCTTTCTCCACCACCTCACAATAACACAGATTCAAAAGTCAAAAATTCGAATCGGAAACATGCAATTCGTAAAAAGAAAAAAGATAAAGACATAAAACGATTAGAACCAACCTTGTTTCAAGAAGATGTGGAGACCGTGCTAGGAAGGGAAGAAAGGTATGGAGGGTGATGCTGGTGGCCGGAAAGAGAAGCATTGATCAGAAGAAACGAAGAAGATGAAATTCAAGTGAACGGCGCCGTCCCAAACCCTAAGCGTTCGTTCTGATTAACAAAACCCTGAAACCCTAAATTGTTTGCTTCAAACCATGGGCCTGACCCGACTCAAAAGTCCCTCTGAAGCCCATTTGATTGTTTCCTTTCTTTTCCTTTCTAAACAAAATATTGATAACCAATTTATTTTACAAACAATATTAATTTTCTAACTAAATATAGTTTTAATAAATATGACATTCTTAACTAACTTAACCATTTTTAAAACACTAACCCTCTTTTATCTTATAAAAAATGTTCACTTTTTTTATTTTGTAAAATACTAACCTAATTAAAACACTTTTTTTTATCACAAGATTAAAACTTCATTTAAAATATATTTATACATACATTTTAAAAAAACATTAATTTTATAATACACATCACTTTTATCATATAATTAAATTTGAAAACATCTTCTTTTAATTAATACACATTTGTATATAAAATAACAAAATACTCATTTTTATACATAATTAAAATTGAAACTTTTTTAATTAACATTCTTTCTTTCATACATAACAATTCAATACATTTTTTTTTCTCTAATATTAAACTCATAAACATTTGGACTAAAATACTTTCCAATTAAAAATTGAACATTTAATCAAGAACATTTCATTTTTCTTTTGTACATAATTAAACATACAAAAAATCAAAGATTCGTTTAAAACATGTATCTAGGTCAAAACCCTAATACGCTTCAACTTCACATTTCGCACTTGTACATAATTACACAATTCATATACATCTCACATTTACACTTACACAATATATTGCCCTATACACATTTTATCTTATATTTGTACATTCGATATTTACATTTTTGATTGTGACATTCGATTTGGTTGTAAATACTATAAGTCTCATCCCCCTGTACATTTATATCCCCACTCCCTGATACTATTTTGTAATAGCGTAGATTTACATTCCGCAATTTACAGTTTTCTAATTATACCATGTTTAGACCTAGGGTTTGTATGTACATAAAATCAAACGCTAGATAACCTAATACAAGACAAATACATGTAATCAATACACAATCACACTTGCACCCCCTAGGGTAATCCCACATGTTGCCTTCCAAAATGGACCATGTTTGCACGTCGAGTACCTTTGGCAAAACAAAATCAAATGATCATAAGTCCCTCAAAGTGTTGCCTAAACGGAATGATCATAGTCCCTTCAAAACAAATTGCCAAAGACACTTGGCATCATTGCATTCATGGTCTATACGATGACCCGCACCCGTCCCGAATAAACTTCCTAAACGCAAGATTGTCCATCAATTTCAATGATGGAACAAAATTGTTAAAAGGGGTTAAAACATGACAAAAACCTTTGAGTACAATAGGGTAGACAAAACTCTTAGTTACTTGAGATCAAACTTGCAAAAACACTTGCCTCATTTTCAAAAATCACAATCCACAACACTTTCAAACAAACTCTCAAAAACATTTGAAAACATCTTTTCGAAAAGATTCACACTTTTGTAAAACACTCAAACACGAGTCAAATACATTAGTTGCCTAAGACAAGGCATCTTTTTCCAAAAACATTTTCAAAAAGCACCCACACACACACCATTTTTCAAAGCAATCGAAAAACAAGGCAAGTGATCTAAAAAACCAAGTAACTAAGAGCCCATGGATAACCATGGATGAAAAGGGTGCTAATACCTTCCCTTTTCATAATCTACCCCCCGAACCCACGAAGTATCTCAAAAGGTTTTTGCTGTGCTTTTTTAACCTTTCCTTTAGGATAAAATAAAAAGTCGGTGGCGACTCTTGCTCAACCGTACAAGTGCGAATACGAACGCAAACCTCAAGTCAGTTCTCCCACCGTATCACAGAACTGGCGACTCTGCTGGGGATAATTCTAAAAGTGGGGTTACCTTAGGGTTAGATCACATTTACTTTCTTACATTGTTTGACTTTGTTTGCTTTTACATTTTGTGGGCTTTGCATCGGAGTTCATAGATCCTAACCCGGATCTGGGATATACCCTTTTTAGGTAGCATAATCTGTGAGGGACCTGTCCGGCGTAGACCGACATGGGTGAAGCAGTGGCTACGTTGGTGTGGCATCTTAGTCTGTACCTATATCCCTTGTGTTGTAACGGGGAGAATATAGGTCTTCTAAGGGGTCATTAAACACCAACCAACCTTAGAACCCTAAATTGACCAACTTGGCTATTAGGACAGTAGCAGTATGCTACACTCATTGAGGCTAAACTCTCGAGATGGTTCTGGCCGCGAGAAAAGATTGCGATGCTGGAGTTATGACCGATTGAGGGTAGCCAATGATTTGAGATCTTCTAGAACCCGGTTACTTTTGATAGGACAGGTTTTAACCAACAAAACCAAAAGAGGGTAATACCTGAAACTCATGCTGGCCTGAAACCTAAGGGTATCTTGTGTGACTTGTGTGCCTTATCTATCTATGTGAATATTTGTGGTGTGTTTCATCATAGCATCATTCCATCATACCATTGCATGCATCCTGTGTAAAAGGCTGACCCATTTCAAAGACAAAAAGGTTTCACCTTTGCTCTGTTTTGTAGGACATTATGATGCCCGTGCGTAGAAATACTGTCCGGCTCAACTTTGTTCAACCACCAGTTTTACTCAAGGATCTGGTTGAAAGGATTCCAAACACTACCTCCTTCATCAACAGACATGGTTCTCTCCTTGGCTTGATCACTGCAAAGTGGGACCAACAACTGATAAGTGTTCTGACCCAGTTTTATGACCCTCTATATCACTGTTTCACCTTTCAAGACTTCCAGCTGGTTCCTACCCTGGAAGAATTTTCTTATTTGCTTGGGATCCCTGTCTTGGAACAAACTCCCTTCACTGGTTTGGAAAAGACTCCTAGGCCTGAAGAGATTGCTGCAATTCTCCCCTTGACCAAGGAAGAGGTGTTGTCCAATTGGGAAACTAGAAATGGGATCAAGGGCTTTTTGGTCAAATTTCTGGTTGGCAAGGCTAATGATTTCTGGAATGACTTGGACTTCAAGGCATATGAGGATATTCTGGCTCTTTTGATCTATGGTCTGGTATTGTTTCCCAACCCTGACACCTTTATCAGTATCCATGTCATAAGAATCTTCATGTCTCGGAATCCGGTACCCACTCTCTTGGGTGACATTCTACAACAACTCTATGCTCGTACTGCTCGAAAACGGGGGACTCCGTGGTGTTGTGCTCCTTTGCTAGTAAGGTGGTTTATTTCGCACCTTCCTAAGTTCGTGCTGAAGAATGAAGAAGGAAAAGGTTGGGCTCGGAGGTTAATGTCTCTCACAGATAAGGATATCACTTGGACTCTCAGAGGTTTGGATGAGGTAGCTGTTATCGACCGTTGTGGAGAATACCCTAATGTCCCGTTGATTGGTATCCAAGGAGGAATCTCTTACAATCCGTGTTTAGCTCTCCGTCAGTTTGGAAGAGCCAGAGGAGATGGGCCTCATGAAATGCTGGTTCCTCACTTCCATTTTGAATTTCAGGCAGACAGTGACAAACTACGCCAGGGATTCATTAAAGCTTGGGACAAAATCCACAAAGCCGACCCGCATGAGTTAGGACCTAAGACTTCCCTACCATTGGACCCCTTTTGCAGGTGGGTCCGCGCCCGTGCTCAGAAGTTAGGTATGCCGTATGAAGCTGTCAGACCTATCATTCTTGAGTCTCCTGACGAAGATAGGGTTTCTCCAACTGTCCTCCCTCCTCAGATGCCTACTGATTTTGACACTCTGAAGAGATCTTGGGCGCAGTTAAAAGAAGAACGGGATTTCTATCGGGAAAAGTTCAACGAACAGGAACGGAAGAACCAGAGGCTGACTAAGCAATTGGAGGAGGAGCGGGCCCTGAACAACTACATCCAGACTGAAAAGAGGAGGCCATGGGAGCACTGATGGGCTTTGGATTTTTCCTTTTATAGCTTTCATTTCCTTTCCAGTATTTTTCATTCCTGTAATGCCTAAGGGCAAATTGTTGAACAATTGAAAGTTTTAATCTAATGAAGTGTGTTTCCCTTTTTGTCTACAAAGTTGAATCTTGTTTGTCTTTGAAAACATAAAACATACGCATTCCATTGCACCATATGCATAGCAGGTACCATATTTCACAGGTTGCTTATTCTCCTTCGCTGTTTATTTTGAACAGTCATCATGAATCCAGACTCCTCCAGTGAGCAAGCAATCAAGGCTCTTCAAGCCCAGAATGCACAATTTCAGGAGATGGTCCTAAGCCTAGCCCAGGGTCAGCAAGAGTTGAAGACTCTACTCCTGAAGAAGAAGAAGAAAAAGAGGACTGCGCTGTTCAACACCGGACGCAGATTTGGGAATACACTCCATAATGAAGCCGATCCAACTGCTTCTTCTGCCGAGAAAAACAGTCCCCAAGGGGGAGGAGCTCCTAGTCCCGCAGTCTCCGACAACGAGACGGACTACAACGACGAACAATACCCACCTGCTGCTGACAGATACAAACAATTGGAGGACCGCTTGAGCGCCATGGAAATTCAGAATGTGCCGGGGCTGGATTTCGGAGATTTGGGGTTATCTGCTGGGGTAGTAATTCCACACAAGTTTAAGGCGCCTGCCTTCGCCAAGTATGATGGAGTCTCCTGCCCAAAGCTGCATCTGAGGTCGTACGTAAGGAAAATCCAACCTTACACGGCAGATAAGAACCTCTGGATTCACTTCTTCCAAGATAGCCTCTCGGGGTCACAACTGGAATGGTTCTACCAATTGGATGGAACTGGCATCCGACACTGGGAAGATTTGGCAAGCGCATTCTACAGACAATACCAATACAATTCTGATCTCGCTCCTACGCGTACCCAACTTCAGGGTATGTCTCTAGGAACGGGTGAAGGGTTCAAAGAGTACGCTCAAAAATGGAGAGATTTGGCTGGCAGGGTGCAGCCTCCATTAACTGATCGAGAGCTGGTTGATATGTTCCTTGGGACTTTGTCTGGTCCGTTTTTCAATCATTTGGTTGGTAACTCCTCCGCTGGGTTCACAGATTTGATATTAACGGGAGAAAGAATTGAAGCTGGCATCAGGTCAGGCAAGATACAGAAGGCTGCCTCTACAAGTGCTGAGAAGAGGCCATTTAAGAAAGAAGCAAGCGCCGTCTATGGTCCTAGAAGACAGATCAAGCCCGAAAGTCGTCAAGCCGTCAATGCTTTGGTCATCTCTAAACCTGTTGCTGCTCCTCAGCAGTACAATCAACAAAGAAGTGAAAGGCCCAAGAGGCAGTATACTCGACTGAGTATGACCTTATCTCAAATTTTACCCCAACTGTTATCCACCAACCTGGTGACCCTCAAAGAAGCTCCTAAAGTCGTCAACACTGCGTCTCCTAAATATAACCCAAATGCCCGGTGTGCTTATCATTCTGATAGTCCCGGGCACACTACTGATGATTGCTGGGCCTTGAGAAACAAAGTGCAAGATCTGATCGACGCAAAGGAAATCCAATTTGAAGCACCGGAAAGACCAAATGTTGTAACGGCTCCTATGCCCCAGCATAGGGTAAGTGCCATCGAAGAAGAAATGTATGCTGTATCGGTAGATGAAGTTGCTACCCCTCTAAAGATTGTCAAGAAGAACCTACTGCGGGCCGGTTTATTTCCGGGTTGCAGTAATGGTTGCCTGTCCTGTGCTGTTTCCCCATCTGTTTGTCCCTTGCTAAGGTTAGGCATCCAAAGCCTAATGGATAGCAAGGAGATTCTATTCAAAAAGACTGCTGTTCAATTGGTTCCAATGAAAGAAGTTTCCGTGATTACCATCTTCAAAAATCCAATCAAGGCTCCCCCAAAGAAACCTGTTCAAATCATGACAATTGCGCCTGTGATCATTACTGTTCCAGGGCCCCTCTCCTACGTGTCTGATAAAGCTGTCCCCTGGCATTATGGGGCAGACGTGTATGTAAATGGAATCAAGCAAGAATTCGACGCTAGTGCCAGTATCTGCGATATCACTGGTCCAGCTAAAGTCACCCGCAGTGGCAGGCTCTTCTCGCCTGACATTGCGCCGCCCGCTATTCGAAAACCCCTCCTCATAAAACCTGCAAGTTTACCTAGTCCTGTTGCTGATCAAATTGTGTCCCCTGCTGCCGAGTCATCAAATGCTCGGGGCAAAGGGATTGAAGAAGAGCCTGCCCGGATGGAGGCGCCAATACCTGTAAATGCCGAGGCCTCCCGACAAGAAATGGAGGAGATTCTGAAAATAATAAAGAAAAGTGATTTTAATGTTGTCGAGCAGTTGGGGCATACACCCTCCAAGATCTCCCTGCTCTCCTTATTGCTATGCTCCGAGGCCCATGCAAAGGCCTTGATCTCATTTCTCAAGACGGCCCATGTGCCGCAAGAGACGTCTGCAGTCCAGTTCACTGACTGCATAGCGAATCTGACGGCGGACAACGGCTTGGGTTTTTCAGATGCTGACCTGACCGCAAAAGGGAGAGACCACAATGATGCCCTGCATGTCTCTATTGAATGCAGGGGCACTACTCTGGCACATGTATTGGTGGACACTGGTTCTTCCTTGAATGTCCTTCCGAGGAAGGCTTTAGATCGTCTGGATTATGAGGGCCTGGAATTGAAACCCAGCAATATCATTGTCAGGGCCTTTGACGCTTCCAAGAGGATGGTTCATGGAGAGGTTAACATCCCTATTCGTGTGGGCTCTCAAGTGTTTGACTCTACCTTTTATGTGATGGATATACGTCCATCATACTCTTGTCTGTTGGGTCGACCTTGGATCCATAAAGCTGGGGCAGTGACCTCCACCTTGCACCAAAAGCTGAAGTATCCCGTCAGGGGGAAGATCGTCACTGTGCAAGGAGAAGAGGAGTATATGGTGAGCCATTTGAATTCCTTCAGGTACATCGAGATGGACGGAGAGTTCATTGAAACCCCCTTCCAACATTTCGAGGAGGTACATCCAATTTCAGCAGTTGCAGAGACAATGGCCGAAGAGAATGATTCCTTGAAGATGGCTTCCCTAAGGGATGCCTGGGCTGTGGTTCAGAAAGGCAATTGTGCACACTGGGGTCAGCTTCCTGACTTCACTTAGAAGAACGACAAGTTTGGGCTAGGCTTTACTGCAGAGGCTCAGAAGGCAGTGCGCAAAGAGAAGATTGGAGAGGCTCCGGTGTTTATTTCCAGCTCAAGGGTGAACGCTATTGAGGAAGATGTGGAGGAAGCTGAGTTTGATAGTTGGATCTACCCGACTACCAGCAACGGACCTAGCAACTGGACGGCAAAGGATTTTACCCCTATCACATTTGTCACGCAGTAATTGATTTCTTTTGATTTCCAAATTTGTAACAAACAATATGTTAAAACTTTGTTGGCTCGGTGTCCTGCCCGGGGCATCGTAGCTCCATTTGTGAGGGCTTTTTGTATGACATTTTCATATATCATCAATCAAAACATTGGACGTTTGTTGCATTTCAAATCTTGTGCTCTTTTTCTTTCTGTGTTATACATATTGCAAAACAGCTATATTTACACACACTCACTTATACAGGTTTCAATCCACTCTGGATCTCACTGGTAACAGCTCTGCTACCGCCAGTTATGACTTCGAAAATCCGATCAACTTGGCCGAAGACGAAGGTGAAAATGATTGCGAAGTGCCTGGTGAACTCGCAAGACTGCTACTCCAGGAAGAGAGGGCTATTCAACCACATGAAGAGCCTGTGGAGACAATTAACCTGGGTACTGAGACGGATAGAAAAGAGGTCAAGATTGGTGCCAATCTAGAGCTCAGCGTGAAACAACAGTTGATCCAGATGCTACAAGACTACATGGAAATTTTTGCTTGGTCCTATGAAGATATGCCTGGTTTGGATGCCGACATTGTAGTTCACCATCTGCCAACCAAGGAAGATTGCCTTCCGGTAAAGCAAAAAGTCCGACGGATGCGTCCGGAGATGTCTGAAAAGATCAAGGCCGAGGTTATGAAGCAGTTTGATGCCGGGTTCCTTGCAGTGACTTCTTACCCTCAGTGGGTTGCCAATGTAGTGCCAGTGCCGAAGAAAGATGGCAAAGTCAGAATGTGTGTTGACTACAGGGATCTGAACAGGGCCAGCCCCAAGGATGACTTCCCCCTACCTCACATTGATGTCCTGGTTGACAATACAGCTCAACACAAGGTGTTCTCCTTCATGGATGGTTTTTCAGGGTATAATCAGATCAAGATGGCTCCTGAAGATATGGAGAAGACTACTTTTGTGACTCAGTGGGGCACCTTCTGTTATAAGGTCATGCCATTCGGATTGAAAAATGCTGGGGCAACCTATCAACGTGCCATGGTTGCTTTATTCCATGATATGATCCATCATGAGATTGAAGTATACGTTGATGACATGATTGCGAGGTCTCAAACTGAGGAGGAGCACCTTGGCCATCTGAGGAAGTTATTTGACCGACTCAAGTTATACAAGCTGAGGTTGAATCCCAACAAATGCACCTTTAGGGTAAGATCCGGAAAGCTGCTAGGTTTCATTGTAAGTGATAAGGGTATTCAGGTGGACCCCGCCAAGGTAAAAGCCATACGAGAGATGCCGACTCCAAGAACAGAGAAAGAAGTCAGAGGTTTCTTAGGACGACTGAATTACATTGCTCGATTCATCTCGCATCTGACTGCCACTTGTGAGCCAATCTTCAAATTGTTGAAGAAAGATCAAGTAATACGCTGGAATGATGAATGTCAGGCCGCCTTTGAAAGGATAAAGGAATATCTCCAAGAACCACCCATTCTTATGCCCCCGGTGGAAGGAAGACCTCTGATACTATACTTGACAGTGCTCGATAATTCAATGGGGTGTGTGCTGGGGCAGCATGACGAGTCTGGCCGAAAAGAGCACGCTATTTATTACTTGAGCAAAAAGTTTACCGACTGTGAGTCTCGTTACTCACTGCTTGAGAAAACTTGCTGCGCTCTTGTATGGGCTGCTCGCCGGCTGAGACAGTATATGCTAACTCACACTACTTTGTTGATTTCAAAGATGGATCCCATCAAGTACATATTTGAAAAGCCCGCTCTGTCTGGAAGGATAGCGAGATGGCAAATGATCTTAACAGAATATGATATCCAGTATACAACTCAGAAAGCAATTAAGGGAAGTGTACTGGCTGATCATTTGGCACACCAACCTGTGGACGATTACCAATCATTGAACTTTGATTTTCCGGATGAAGACATCATGGTGGTAACTGACTGTGAAGTACCTGGACCGGATGAAGGACCTGAGGAAGGATCCCGATGGTCTATGCATTTCGATGGAGCCTCCAATGCTTTGGGTAACGGCGTCGGCGCTGTAATCATATCTCCCAAAGGAACTCATACTCCCCTCACCGCCCGATTATGTTTCAGCTGCACCAACAATATGGCAGAATATGAGGCATGTATCATGGGTTTACAAGCTGCAATCAACTTAAGGATCAAATTTCTAAGTGTCTTCGGAGATTCCGCTCTCGTGATCAACCAGATCAAAGGCGAGTGGGATACGAAACACCCGAATCTTATTCCTTACAAGGAATATGTGTCGACCTTGCTCCCTCACTTTGAAGAAATAACTTTTGAGCATTTCCCCAGAGAGGAAAATCAGCTAGCGGACGCACTAGCCACGATGTCTTCAATGTTCAAAGTTAAATGGGACAATGAGGCTCCCCGAATCATGATCTGGAAGTTGGATGAACCGGCATACTGCTGTGAGCTCGAGGCTGAGAAGGTAACTGAAAAACCCTGGTATCACGAGGTGAAGAGGTACTTGGAAGCTCAGGAATACCCTGAAGGTGCATCCGTCAATGATAAGAAGTTCATGAGGAGATTTGCTGCAAAATTCTTCCTCAGCAACGGCATTCTCTACAAACGGAATCATGATTCAACCCTGCTACGTTGTGTGGATAAGGCTGAAGCGGAGGAAATCATGATGGAACTGCATGAAGGTACATTTGGAACACATTCCAGTGGACACACCATGGCTAAGAAAATCCTTCGGGCAAGATATTTCTGGTCCACCATGGAAGCCGATTGTTACCAACACTCCCGAACTTGTCATAAATGCCAGATCTATGCTGACAAGGTGCATATCCCTCCGGTTCCTTTGAATGTCCTAACGGCACCTTGGCCTTTCGCAATGTGGGGCATCGATATGATCGGTGAGATCCGACCGACGGCATCCAATGGGCATCGCTTCATCCTGGTGGCAATCGATTACTTCATGAAATGGGTTGAGGCAGCTTCCTATGCCACAGTAACCAAGAGCGTCGTGGCGCGTTTCATCCGGCATAATCTGATCTGTCGGTACGGCGTCCCAGAGAGGATCATTACGGACAATGGTACCAATCTCAATAACAAAATGATCACTGAACTCTGTGAACAATTCAAGATACAGCACCACAATTCTTCTCCCTACCGGCCGAAGATGAATGGGGCTGTAGAGGCAGCCAATAAAAATATCAAGAAAATTGTGCAGAAGATGACAGTGACCTATAAAGATTGGCACGAGATGTTACCATTCGCTCTTCATGGGTACCGTACCTCAGCAAGGACGTCAACCGGGGCAACCCCCTTCTCCTTAGTCTATGGCATGGAGGCAGTCTTGCCAATCGAGATCCAGATACCCTCCCTCCGGATAATGAAGGATGCAGACTTGAATGAAGATGATTGGATCCAAACTCGACTTGACCAATTAAATCTGATTGACGAAAAGAGGCTCACTGCTATCTGTCATGGTCAAACGTATCAGAAACGGATGATCAGGGCATTCAACAAGAAAGTCAGACCGCAAGAGTATCAAGTTGGGGACCTGGTAATCAAACGCATCATCCTTCCTCAAAGTGATCCCCGGGGCAAATGGACCCCTACATACGAAGGACCATTCGTGGTTAAGCGTGTGTTCTCGGGAGGAGCCATGATCCTAACCACCATGGACGGTGACGACCTTCCTCACCCCGCCAATGCAGACATAGTAAAAAAATACTACGCATAAATAAAAGACCCGCTAGGTTGACATACCTAGGCAAAAATAAGGGCTTCCCGGCGAACCAAAAGGGTTCGGGCAAAAATAAGGGATGAAATGAATAGAAAAAAATCTGTACACCCGGCAAGTCGAAAACCTGAAAGGGCGGCTTGGGCAAAAAAGGGTATCCCGGTGGACTGAAAACCCGAAAGGGCGGTCCAGGCAAAAGTTAGGGATAAAAGCGTAACACTATGTCTCATTGGATCACTTCGCATCCGGAATTCGGCATCAAATATCTGGCTCCAGGTTTCGGCATTGACCAATCAGCTTCATCTTCAAATTAGGCAGCAAAGCGATGAGATGTTCGAAGAAATAAAGGCGATAGCAGAGTTGGAACCCAGTGGGATTGATCACATAGCTGTTTTGTTTCTTTTTTTTTCAAATTGTAAACTCTATACTATTTGGCGATATCCTCTTACTAGGATGTCAGCCTCTTGTACACAAAAAACGCCTATTCACAGGCCAAGTTTAAATCAATACAAATTCGCTTGTCCATACAAATTACCATTGTTTGCCTTTTTCTGTTTTGTCTTGCAAAGAACGTCCAATGTTCATTTTTGATATATGCGTTTGACATTAAATCGCTGATTCATAAATATTTGCATATGAAACAAGAGATTGATTACAGGTGACATCAGAGACAGGGGCAATGTGAAGTTGTCTAATGCAGTCTGGTTGTTTTGTCCGCCAAGGAACCAAGGAAGGTTCAACGGAAGAGTATGACCAAATCATCTCAAACCCCCCGCAGGGTAAAACAGGATTCAGCCATACTTTCCCCAAGCGAAGTTGATTCCCTGTCAATCCTGAAAGGACACAGCATTCCCCGGCAGATCTTAAAGCTCATCCCCAGTAGATTCTGGAAGCTTATCCCCTGCGGAGCACGGACGTCTCTCCCGAGTTTTTATTTAGAGTTATTTCCTCACAAGGATTTATAACTGGGTTATCCTCAGCTAAAAGCCACGAAAGACCGTTCTCGGCAAAGTTCCTTCAATCACCAACGGAGTCTATCTTTGGTATGCCCAAGCAGAGTTTATCTTTGGAGTTCCCCAGCGGGGTTTATCATCATTATCCTCAGCGGAATCCATCGTTAAAGTCCTCAGCGGGCCTCTCCTCAAAAAAAAAAAACTTCGGCCAAGTATCTCTTCTGCAGAGCAGCTTCCCGGCCGTTCGTCAAGGATTTATTTTCCTAAGATGAAATTACACTCATAAACATTTCACATTTTCATACATCTTGCTTACATACATGATGAAACGCATACAACATCAAATGTTGAACATCATGACATCATGCATATCATACATCATGACATTGCATACAACTTACGTCTTTGCCTTTTCAGGAAAAAGACAATCTCAAAAACGACTACCTTCAACTGTCACAATTCCAGATTCGATACCTGTATCTAGCCAGGGCACATCTGAGAGTGATCAGTTTCTAGACTCGATTCCTGTATCTAGCCAGGGCACGTCTGAAGAGTTCAAAGATTCGATTCCTGTATCCAGCCAGGGCACATCTATCAACTACAACATCTCCAGATTCGACTCCTGTATCCAGCCAGGGCATATCTGTTGACTACATTTCCAGACTCGATTCCTGTATCTAGCCAGGGCACGTCTGAAGAGTTCGAAGATTCGATTCCTGTATCCAGCCAGGGCACATCTATCAACTACAACATCCCCAGACTCGATTCCTGTATCTAGCCAGGGCACGTCTGAAGAATTCGAAGATTCGATTCCTGTATCCAGCCAGGGCACATCTATTAACGACTATTTTCGGATTCGACTCCTGTATTCAGCCAGGGCACATCTGTGAGCAACCGATTGTAGATTCGACACCTGTATCTAGCCAGGGCATATCTGCATGAGGAGATTGAAGATCAAACACCTGTAACAAGCCAGGAAAACATCCGTCTTTCTCAAATACACAAGTTCTCGCTAAGGAATCTCTTATGCGATCGACACTTCCAAATGGCATCTATAAGCCCATTCCCGACAAGGTTCTGTCACGTCTCCAGATGGCATCTATAAGCCCATCTCCCTATCTACCACCTCTCCAAATGGCATCTATAAGTCCATTCCTGATATCACATTGTTGAGACTCCGGCATGCGAGTGCAAATTTCCGAGCACTCTAGTGTCCAATCTCCTTTTACCTTCGAGTCGCGAAAGGCAAGCTTGCCAATCTAACTCTTCAGATTCAAGAAGATTGAACAGGGGCAACTGTTGTACCCCAAAATTTGCCCTCGCATTTTTCCCCAAGAAATCTCAGCTTCAAACATTTCCTGACTTTTCAAACCGGCGCAAGAATCGGACAAACGGACTTTTCTTGATAGTCAAGCAGAATTAGGGTTTTTACTGATTTTCAGAGCTCTGAATTGTTTCATACAGTGGGCTTAGGGTTTAGTTGATTTTTGGTTCAATTTTGATCAAGCGAGCGTGATTTGGCATTTAACCGGGAATTAGGGTTTTACGGGCATATTCTCAGAAGAATCTAAATTCCACAGCACTTTGCGGTTTATTTCAAGATTCGGATTAAAATTCGCGTTATCTTGGTTTAATCAGCAAAGGAGACAGTGGTGTAAATTCAGTTTGTTTAGGCCCGTCAAAGAAGGTGTGCAGTTTGGATTTACAGTACTTGCAAAGAATCAGTGTTTAGGACAAAACAGTAAGAGGAGGCATTTGGTTTGAATTCATCAGTCAAAAGAGATCTGCGGTATTGGATTCACGGTGTTTATGCGTTTGATCAGTCCATTTGGGTTAATTGCTGCTTTGCTTTGGGTGTTGAATAAGACAGACTTTAATTGATCAATGTTGTTTTATTTTAGTTATTTATTATTCTGAAATTGAATGATTGAATTTATTTTTCAATTGTTCTAATTCTAAGAATTTTAAATAAATAAATAAACGATAAAGAAAATTGGAATTAATTGGATAATTTAGATTTTATTGAATAATTGAATTATTTGTACAAATTGTTGTTTATAATTTAAATTATGAACAATGATGTACATTAATTTAAAGATTACATAAAATTAAAACTATCCTATTTTCTAAACATTCTTCATTCTTCACTCCGCTTCGGTGCTCCATTTTTTATCTGCAAAAAGAAACAAGAAAAGTCAGAAAGCAGTTAATAAAAAAAGACAGATAAAATATTGCTCATCATTAGGGGCCACTGGCTGGGATCAGTTGACCCTCTCTGCAAATCACGGGATTTCTCCCGGTTCACAGAGAGGGAAGATTTTTTTATTTCATGAAATGCAAATGCATAAGTCATAAATTTCAAGCTGCATAGAAATTCAAAATCCAAATTCCAAACTGAAAAGTTCAATCTCAACTTTCTATCCAAAAGCAAAGGCACTAACTGTCAAAATGCCAAAGATATCAAAGATTTCAAAAGTGCATTTGCTGTCACAGGTACCCAAACTGTCATGAAAAGGTTTGGTCAAAATGCAAAGTCAGAGCAAGGCGCAAAGGCTGGAGAAAAAAAGATGCAAAATGTGTTATGCAAGAGATCTAAACATCATTTCCCTAGTCAAACCCCTTCAGAGCAAGTACAGAATAATAACATATAAAATTCTAAACTGTACTAGGAGAGAAGAATAAAAGAGATAAAGCAAGCATAGTTCAGGTTCAGCATAGTTCAGGTTCAGCATAGGCAGAGTTCAGCAGGCCAAGACAGTTCAGAAAAGATAGAAGAAAACAAAATATACACAAACCAATGCAGAAGTGAAGAGAGAGGAATATATGCAGAGCATACCAATTCTGCCTCAGTACACACAAGCCAATAAAACAGTTCAGCACAGCAGGCAAAAGGGGGAGGGAGGTTTAAGATAGAAAAAAAAATATACAAAACGGTTCAGTTGAAGCAGAAGCAGAAGAGAACAAAACACTATCAAAACCTGAACCTCGTCCATAACCATACAAAAAACCAGCATTAGCCTCAACTCTAAAACTACTGAACCTGTCAAAAGTTTAAACCTGAAACAACAATAATCTCCAAAGTCCAAACTTGCTTCACCATAACCTGCATCAGCCCTCACTCTGCCTCAACCTTCAAGCACACATTCTCAAACACATAAACTGAACACATGAACTGAACTACCCAAAACCCCTGTAAAAATCATACCTGCTAATGCCTTAATCTGCCCATCATCCTGTCTAAAGCCTCAAGCACCAAGCTTTAAACCAAAAAATGCAGAAAAACTTACTGTCATAACCACATAAACCAGATGAAACCCTTGCAAACTCAAGCCTCGACAATCATTCAAGGCATCAGGGACTCAGAGAGAAACAAAGTGTCAAAGGCAACATAGGCCCTCAGATCTGAGATCATCACTGGGCATCTCAAGGCAACCATTCAGCAAATCATCTCAGGCAACAACAAGAAACATTTGAGGCAACAGTTCTAGGCAAGCACACATAGGCAAATCATAAAAACGAAAGTGGAACAATACTCAAGCATTCAGAAATCACTCAGAAGAAAATATTCAGGCAACCATATAAAGGCATCACAGTGGAAGAAGAAGATAAAAAAAAAGTGAGTTTTTAAGAAGGGTTTTCAGGCAAATCTAGCATCATCATCAAAGCCCTAAATATAGCAAAGAACGAAGTTACCAGGAAGGCATCAAAAGCAAGCATCTAGCTTCGTCACAGAAACGCCGTTCCGGCCTCCTAAGCATAACGCTCTCCGCTTCTCCTCCATCTCCCAAACGAAGGTAGCCATTCTTCTCCCTCTTTCTCCACCACCTCACAATAACACAGATTCAAAAGTCAAAAATTCGAATCGGAAACATGCAATTCGTAAAAAGAAAAAAGATAAAGACATAAAACGATTAGAACCAACCTTGTTTCAAGAAGATGTGGAGACCGTGCTAGGAAGGGAAGAAAGGTATGGAGGGTGATGCTGGTGGCCGGAAAGAGAAGCATTGATCAGAAGAAACGAAGAAGACGAAATTCAAGTGAACGGCGCCGTCCCAAACCCTAAGCGTTCGTTCTGATTAACAAAACCCTGAAACCCTAAATTGTTTGCTTCAAACCATGGGCCTGACCCGACTCAAAAGTCCCTCTGAAGCCCATTTGATTGTTTCCTTTCTTTTCCTTTCTAAACAAAATATTGATAACCAATTTATTTTACAAACAATATTAATTTTCTAACTAAATATAGTTTTAATAAATATGACATTCTTAACTAACTTAACCATTTTTAAAACACTAACCCTCTTTTATCTTATAAAAAATGTTCACTTTTTTTATTTTGTAAAATACTAACCTAATTAAAACACTTTTTTTTATCACAAGATTAAAACTTCATTTAAAATATATTTATACATACATTTTAAAAAAACATTAATTTTATAATACACATCACTTTTATCATATAATTAAATTTGAAAACATCTTCTTTTAATTAATACACATTTGTATATAAAATAACAAAATACTCATTTTTATACATAATTAAAATTGAAACTTTTTTAATTAACATTCTTTCTTTCATACATAACAATTCAATACATTTTTTTTTCTCTAATATTAAACTCATAAACATTTGGACTAAAATACTTTCCAATTAAAAATTGAACATTTAATCAAGAACATTTCATTTTTCTTTTGTACATAATTAAACATACAAAAAATCAAAGATTCGTTTAAAACATGTATCTAGGTCAAAACCCTAATACGCTTCAACTTCACATTTCGCATTTGTACATAATTACACAATTCATATACATCTCACATTTACACTTACACAATATATTGCCCTATACACATTTTATCTTATATTTGTACATTCGATATTTACATTTTTGATTGTGACATTCGATTTGGTTGTAAATACTATAAGTCTCATCCCCCTGTACATTTATATCCCCACTCCCTGATACTATTTTGTAATAGCGTAGATTTACATTCCGCAATTTACAGTTTTCTAATTATACCATGTTTAGACCTAGGGTTTGTATGTACATAAAATCAAACGCTAGATAACCTAATACAAGACAAATACATGTAATCAATACACAATCACACTTGCACCCCCTAGGGTAATCCCACATGTTGCCTTCCAAAATGGACCATGTTTGCACGTCGAGTACCTTTGGAAAAACAAAATCAAATGATCATAAGTCCCTCAAAGTGTTGCCTAAACGGAATGATCATAGTCCCTTCAAAACAAATTGCCAAAGACACTTGGCATCATTGCATTCATGGTCTATACGATGACCCGCACCCGTCCCGAATAAACTTCCTAAACGCAAGATTGTCCATCAATTTCAATGATGGAACAAAATTGTTAAAAGGGGTTAAAACATGACAAAAACCTTTGAGTACAATAGGGTAGACAAAACTCTTAGTTACTTGAGATCAAACTTGCAAAAACACTTGCCTCATTTTCAAAAATCACAATCCACAACACTTTCAAACAAACTCTCAAAAACATTTGAAAACATCTTTTCGAAAAGATTCACACTTTTGTAAAACACTCAAACACGAGTCAAATACATTAGTTGCCTAAGACAAGGCATCTTTTTCCAAAAACATTTTCAAAAAGCACCCACACACACACCATTTTTCAAAGCAATCGAAAAACAAGGCAAGTGATCTAAAAAACCAAGTAACTAAGAGCCCATGGATAACCATGGATGAAAAGGGTGCTAATACCTTCCCTTTTCATAATCTACCCCCCGAACCCACGAAATATCTCAAAAGGTTTTTGCTGTGCTTTTTTAACCTTTCCTTTAGGATAAAATAAAAAGTCGGTGGCGACTCTTGCTCAACCGTACAAGTGCGAATACGAACGCAAACCTCAAGTCAGTTCTCCCACCGTATCACAAGGGGCAACTGTTGTACCCCAAAATTTGCCCTCCCTTTCTTCAGGAAACCATCTTGGATTTTTCAAAGTCCCCCTGAAACAAATCCAAGTCCTGAGTTATCCTTTTTGCCCAAGCAAGCCACTTACAAGAGCAAGATGATCTCACGAACTCCAGAAACAATGCTTTTATCTTGAGAAAAAAATCAAATTCTAAATACTTAGAATGTTTCTCTAAAATAAGTGTTTTTAGAAAAATCAGCGCTTCAGAACTTCTGGAGCCATTCCAGATGAAGACGGTCAGAAGTTGCAAGCTTGGCCCAGCGTGGTCAGAAGTTGGCTCTTCAGCAGCTACATCAGTTCAATCAGAAGTTGTAAACGTGGTTCAGAATGTAAGCCTCAAACAGAACATGCCCTTTCAGCAGTTACACAAGCCCAGTCAGAATTTGCTAAAGGAATGCAAGAGAAGCAGGAAAGTCTGAAGGCCCCTTCAGAACAGGTTGAAATCAGAAGATGAAAGATCAGAAGAATGGATGTTACACTGATACAAAATCTCTAAGTCCAGATTGTCCAGAAGCAAATCCAAGAAACGTGCCAGAAAACCAGGAGAATCTCCAGAACTTACTAAGACAACAGGTAGCCAAGGCCAGAGCATGGTTTACGCTGCTGATTCAACGCTGGTTTCCATTACCAGAATATTGGTATTGACAGGTCTTGTCACCATTTAATGCCCATTAATGCTTCCAACCACTCTTGAGCATTCACGTGTGGCTTGGAAAACGCTTTTGCACAGATTCTGGCATGGGTCTTCACGCCACCGCCCACTTCAGAGGTCACTTCTCCCCAATCTACGCCTGCTGCTGCAACCTAGGCTGAAAGCTATCTGTATCACAACTTCCCAGGAATTTCTGTCAAAGAACAAATTCAAACTCTGTTGGCGCTTTAATGTTCAAGGCATCCACAAGAACTTTGCCTATAAATAGAGAGTCTTCACCACTGCCAAAGACGTTCAAGAAAAGAAACAGAAAAATTGCTAAGAGAAAAAACAGAACTCCTAGCAACATAGCGTTCTGAAACTCTGCCAAAATCTCCAGTTTTGTTCCATAACTTTGAGTTTCTCACCTTCAACTTCATCAAATAGCCAGTTCTTTTCTGTAAACCAAAAACACTCTTTCCAAACTTCTGACCCTACACCACGTATACACCTTTGCTTCCCCTTTTCAAAATCTGTCCAGAACACCACCAGAACCAGAACCAAAAGCTAAACTTTCACTCACCAACTTTTCCAAACAGTCAGGTAAGCACCTGCTGACCCTCATCACACTGTTAAGCATCATCAGCTGTGCATATTCAAGTAACATAATGTAAATATTCATGTTATTACTGTTTATGTTCTGAGGATTTTCATACCTCAGAACGTTCTGAGCCAGTAGAGGACTTACCTGTGACCTTGGTGATTCTGACCTCTGAAACATTTTTGCTATTTGCTAGATCTGTTCCAAATATGTTTCCTGTTTTGTGGAATAACAACAGAATTGCAGATGTTCTGATTAGTACAGGAAAAAGCCAAGTGCTGACTTTGACGTTAGCACATCTGAAGCCTGTTTTGCTGTCAATGATATCAGAACCTCTAAGATTTATTGCCTTTTCAACAGAATCAGAACTTCTAGTTTCTCCACTAACAAACTTCTGTCTTGCAGCGCAGGGAAATCAGAACTTCTGATGACCTCCCAGCAGCGCGCGAGCTCCCTCTCTCTCTCTCTATATCTTGTTTTTTGCTATTTTCTTTTTTGTCTATTTTTCTCGTTGAACCCCCCATGTACAAATGTGTATCCCCCTCCCCTAATTGTTGTAATAGCGTAGGATTTTATATTTCCGCTTCTTATTGCTAGTAATTAGGACATGTATGGCAAGATAAAATCAATGAAATAGAAAAACCTAATTCAAAGAAAAACTCTTGTATGCAATAAAATACACTTGCACACTAATACCCCTAGGGTTACATCCACTTGTTGCCTTTCAAAAAATTAGGCCATATTGCATGTTAGGTCTCTTTGGGCAAAACAAATAACTCAAATGATCATAGTCCCTCGATGACGCCTTTTTTTGCCTAAAAATGATCAAAGTCACCATCCTTCTTCGGCACTGGCACCACATTGGCAACCCACTAAGGGTAAGAAGTTACTGCTAGAAATCCGGCATCGAATTGCTTCATAACCTCGGCCTTGATCTTTTCAGACATCTCTGGGCGCATGCGGAGAACCTTTTGCTTTTCCGGAGGGCAGTCTTCCTTGGTTGGCAGGTGATGAACTACAATGTCGGCATCCAAACCAGGCATGTCTTCATAGGACCAAGCAAATATCTCCATGTAATCCTGTAGCATCTGGACCAATCGTTGCTTCACTCTGAGCTCTAGATTGGCACCAATCTTGACCTCTTTCCTATCTGTCTCAGTACCCAGGTTAACTATTTCCACAGGCTCTTCATGTGGTTGAATAGCCCTCTCTTCCTGGAGTAGCAGTCTTACGAGTTCACCAGGAACTTCACAATCATCTTCACCTTCGTCTTCGGCCAAGTTGATCGGATTCTCGAAGTCATAACTGGCGGTAGCAGAGCTGTTACCAGTGAGATCCAGAGTGGATTGAAACCTGTATAAGTGAGTGTGTGTAAATATAGTTGTTTTGCAATATATAAGACAGAAAGAAAAGAGCACAAGATTTGAAATGCAACAAACGTCCAATGTTTTGATTGATGATATATGGAAATGTCATACAAAAAGCCCTCACAAATGGAGCTACGATGCCCCGGGTAGGACACCGAGCCAATAAAAGTTTTAACACATTGTTTGTTACAAACTGAAAATCGAAAGGAATAATTACTGCGTGACAAACGTGATAGGTGTAAAATCCTTTGCCGTCCAGTTGCTTGGTCCGTTGCTGGCAGTTGGGTAGATCCAACTGTCAAACTCTGCTTCCTCTACATCCTCCTCAATAGCATTCACCCTTGGACTGGTGATAAACACTGGAGTCTTTCTGATCTTTTCCTTGCGCACAACCCTCTGAGCCTCTGCAGTAAAGCCCAGCCCGAACTTGTCGTTCTTTTGAGTGAAGTCAGGAAGCTGACCCCAGTTCGCACAACTGCCTTTCTCGATTACATCCCGGGCATCCTTCAAAGATGCCATCTTCAACGGAAAATCTTCTTCAACTACTGCCTCAGCTGATGCCAAAATTGGAGGTACTTCCTCAAAATGCTGAAAGGGGGTTTCAATAAACTCCCCGTCCATCTCGACATACCAGAATGAATTCAAGTGACTAACCATATATTCCTCCTCACCCTGCACGGTAACAATCTTCCCTTTGACAGGGTATTTGAGCTTTTGGTGTAGAGTGGAGGTTACTGCCCCAGCCTTGTGAATCCAGGGTCGACCCAATAAGCAGGAGTAAGATGGACGAATATCCATTACATAGAACGTTGAGTCGAAGACTTGGGAACCCACACGAATAGGAATGTTTACTTCACCGTGCACCATCCTCTTAGAACCGTCGAAGGCTCTAACAATGATGTTACTAGGTTTCAATTTCAAACCTTCACAATCCAAGCGATCCAATGCCTTCTTAGGCAAAACATTCAGGGAAGAGCCGGTATCTACTAACACGTGTGCGAGAGTAGTGCCCCTGCATTCTACAGAAACATGCAGGGCATCATTGTGATTTTTCCCTTTGGGGGTGAGGTCAGCATCCGAGAACCCCAAGCCATTGTCAGCTGTCAAATTAGCCACACAGTCCGTGAATTGATCCGCAGAGGTCTCTTGCGGCACATGGGCCGTTTTCAGAAATGAAATCAGGGCTTTTGCATGGGCCTCTGAGCATAGCAGCAATGATAGCATAGAGATTTTGGAGGGAGTATGCCCCAATTGTTCAACAACGTTAAAGTCACTTTTTTTGATGATTTTCAGAATTTCCTCCATTTCCTGTTGGGAGGCTTCTACAACAGTCTTTTTTGGTGCCTCCGTCCTGGCAGGCAAATCGGTAGCAACTTCTTTGCCCCGAGTATCAGAGGATCCGACGGCAGTAGTAGACACAGGAACTTGAATTGGAACATGCACACTTGCGGGTGTGATGGTGAGAGGTTTTCGGATAACTGGCGGTGCAATGTCAGGCGAGAAGAGCCTGCCACTGCGGGTAATCTTGGCGGGGCCAGTGATGTTACTGATACTGGTATTGGTGCTGAACTCCTGCTTCACCCCAAGCACATACACATCGGCTCCATAATGCCATGGGACCGCTTTATCAGACTCATAGGGGAGAGGCCCCGGAACAGTAATAGTAATGGGTGCAACAGACATAATTCGGACTGGTTTCTTCGTGGGAGCTTTGGCAGGATTGTAAATTGTGACAACAGATATTTCTTCAACGGAAACAAACGGAACAACAATTTTCTTGAACATAATTTCCTTGCTAGCCATCAGGCTTTGGATGCCTGATTTCAGCAGTGAACAACTGGTAGGGGTAACAGCACACAGGAGGCAACCCTTACTACAACCCGGAAATAAACCTGCTAGTAGTAAGTTCCTCTTAACAGTCAACAGAGGGGTAGCAACATCATTCACTAAAACAACATACAACTCTTCTTCAATGGCATTTACTCTATGTTGGGGCATAGGAGCAGTTACAACATTCGGTTTTTCAGGCGCTTCAAACTGAATTTCCTTTGCGTCAATAAGATCTTGCACTTTGTTTCTCAAGGCCCAGCAATCATCAGTAGTATGCCCGGGGCTATCAGAATGATAAGCACAACGGGCATTTGGGTTATACTTAGGAGATGCAGTATTCACGACTTTAGGGGCTTCTTTGGTGGTCACCAAGTTGGTTGACAATAGTTGGGGTAAAATTTGTGACAAGGTCATACTCAACCGAGTATACTGCCTCTTGGGCCTTTCACTTCTTTGTTGATTGTACCGCTGAGGAGCAGCAACAGGTTTTGAAATGACCAGAGCATTGATGGCTTGGCGACTTTCTGGCTTGACTTGTCTTCTAGGACCGTAGACGGCACTTGCTTCTTTCTTAAAAGGCCTCTTCTCAGTACTTGCAGCAACGCCCTTCTGAATCTTTCCTGACCTGATGCCAGCTTCTATTCTTTCGCCCGTTAAGATCAAATCGGTAAACCCCGCGGAAGAGTTACCAATCAGATGATTGAAAAATGGTCCAGATAGGGTCCCTAGAAACATATCAACAAGTTCACGATCGGTTAAAGGAGGCTGCACCCTGCCAGCCAAATCCCTCCATTTTTGTGCGTACTCTTTGAATCCTTCGCCTGTTCCTAACGACATACCCTGAAGTTGGGTACGAGTAGGGGCTAGGTCAGAATTGTATTGGTATTGTTTGTAGAAAGCGATGACCAAATCTTCCCAATTTCGAACGCTGGTTCCCTCTAGCTGATAAAACCACTCCAACTGAGCTCCAGAAAGACTGTCTTGAAAGAAATGAATCCAAAGGTTTTTATCTGCCGTATAGGGTTGAATCTTTCTCACGTAGGACCTGAGATGCATTTTGGGACAGGACAGACCATCATACCTTACAAACACTGGCACTTTGAATTTTGGGGGGATTACAATCCCAGCAACCAAACCCAAGTCTTCAAAATCCAAACCCGGTACTCTTTGTAGCTCCATGGAGGCCAACCTGTCTTCTAGCCCTTTGTATTTATCATCAGCTGGAAGGTATTGTTGATCAGTATAATCTTCATCCTCTTCGACCTCTTCTTCTTCCGCATCAGACTCGGAAGGTACCGCAGCTCCACCTCCTTTGCTGGTTCCTTCATCAGAAGTAGGAGGAAATTCAAGCACTCTCCGAGCTTCTCCGTCAAATCTTCTCCCCAAAGTAGCCACCCCGATTCTCTTTTTCTTCTTTTTTACTGGGTCTTTGTTCCCTAATTGAGTCTTGATATCCTCCTGACCCTTAGCCAAGGTCATCAGGAGTTGCTGGAACTGTGCATTCTGAGCTTGTAGGTCTTTGACTGTTTGCTCGAGATCCATCCTATTGACATAAACAGCAGGTAGATAAGGAAACTTGGAGTGAGACCTGCTTATGCACATGATGAATGGTATGCTTATGTATGCAATGCATTCAAGGATTTAGGACATTCAAAATTGTTTCAGACAAAGAAGAACGCACGTCATATTAATAAGAAGAAATTTGTTAGTACATAAATGCCCCATGGGCCAAAATAACTTCTCAAGGTAAAAAGACATTGCGCATCCTTTTTGGTGCGATGTAGGTGTTGAGGGCCTCTTGCTCATGGAGTCGGCGGGTAAGCTCTAGAACCTTCTTCTCACTGGCGTAGAAGCTAGGTTCAAAAGTATTCCGTTCCTCCTTGAGCTGGATCCAACTTTTCTGCATTTCCTCCCACGATGTAGGCATGTCTAGATGTAGGATGGTGTAGGGAACCTCTCCTTCATTGACGGGCTCTTTAATCACTGGGAGTACATGAGGATAAGGCATCATCAAACTTTGGGCTCGGGCTCGTACCCACTTGAGATAAGGCTCAAGAGGGATGGAGTTCTTGTGTCCCAGAGTCTTGCTGTCAACCTTGTTGAGTTTTCCCCAGGCTCTGATGAATCTTTGGCGAAGTCCTTGCGCATCATTGTCGAAGTCAAAAACTAGGTCAGGAATCAACATGTCATGAGGACCATCCCTCCGGGCATATCCAAATTGTCTTAAAGCTAGGCAAGGGTTGTAGGTGATACCTCCTCTAATTCCAAGTAAAGGAACATTAGGAAATTCTCCGCAACGATCGACAATGATGACATTTTCTCTGGACCGAGAACACCAATGCACATCAGAATGAGTAAGAGTCATCAACCGTTGGGACCACCTTGTACCTTGGTCATTCTTCAAGACAGATTGCAGAAGGTGCGAAATAAACCACCTTGCAAGGATAGGAGTACAACACATAAGAACACCCCTCTTTCTCATTGTTCGTGTGTAAAATGAGTGAAGGATGTCCCCAAGCAATGTTGGTATTGGATTTCTGGACAAAAAGATTTTGACGGCGTTGACATCTACCAATTGGTCAGGATTTGGGAACAAGACCAACCCATAGATAAGGAGTGCCACAATTTCTTCAAAGGCTTGTAGGTCTAATGAGTTCCAGCATTCTTGTGCCTTCTCAAACAAGAATTTTGCTAAGAATCCTTTGACGCCGCTTCTGGTTTCCCAATGCCCCTTGATGTCGGATGGTTGTAGATGTAATGCTCGAGCAACATCTTCCGGCTTTGGTTCCTTTTCCGTACCGTTGAAGGGTAGTTGATTAAGGATAGGGATTCTTAGGAGTTGAGAAAACTCCTCCAAAGTGGGCACCAACTGGTAATCGGGGAAAGTGAAGCAGTGGTGAAGAGGGTCAAAGAACTGGAATAGCACTTTCACCATGTCTTCTTCAATGTTGGTGTTGACCAGGCTGAGCAGTCTACCATGTCTTTCACTGAAGGATGAGCTTTCCGGAATTCTTGAGGTGAGCTCCTTGAGTTGAGGAGAGATTCTCACAAGGTTGACTTGAATGGTTTTTATGCGAGGAACTTCCATGACCTACAAAACAGGAACAAAGATGAAGATCCAAAACCCTTGAAATGGTTAGTATATGCATATGATGCTTTATGATGTTCATGATGCATGCACAAACATATGTACAAGCAATTCAAACCAAACCCTAGTTTCAGGCTTGCATGGGGTTTCATAGGTAAGTACCCTCTTGAGTGTAGTTGGCTTAAAAACCTGTCCTATAAATAGTAACCGGGTTCTAAGGAGCTCAATATCACGGGATTGTTTTCATTGTTCATTGTTTTGGTTTAGCCACTTAACTAGCGACCAAAATATTCCAAGAAAACAACCCTCAATGAGTGTAGTATCGAGTATCTACCAACTTCGGACTGCACCAAAGCCGGTCATCTCACTACTCCTAATGTAAGGCCAAGATGGTCAAGTAAGGTTCTAGGTCATTAGTGCTTAGTGACATCACTCAGCGGCCCCGTACTCTCCTTGATTGAACTCAAGGGTTACCGGTACTCACAAATATGTCGCACTAATATAACTATTGCTTCGACCGTGTCGGTATACCCCGCACAGTTTCCACAACGTATTGCTATCTATGAATGTTTCCCAAAATCCGGGTGTAGGATTGCAAACCCAAACAAAAGAGACAAGATATAAAGCAATCAAATCAAACAATTAGTCATGCAAGAGGGTGATCTAAGCCCTAAGGTTACTCCACTTTAAAATCTCCCCAGCAGAGTCGCCAGTTCTGTGATACGGTGGGAGAACTGATTGAGGTTTGCGTTTTTTTATTCGCAAATGTTTCGGTTGAGCAAGAGTCGCCACCGACTTCTTATTTTATCCTAAAGGAAAGGTTAAAAAAGCACAGCAAAAACCTTTTGAGATATTTCGTGGGTTCGGGGGGTAGATTATGAAAAGGGAAGGTATTAGCACCCTTTTCATCCATGGTTATCCATGGGCTCTTAGTTACTTGGTTTTTTAGATCACTTGCCTTGATTTTCGATTGCTTGAAAATGGTGTGTGTGTGTGTGTTTTTGAAAATGTTTTTGAAGAGATGCCTTGTCTTAGGAAGGCCTAAATCTTGTTGTCGTGGATTACTGGTGGATCCAAGATTCCTTTGTTCGGGCTCTATTGGCTGTTTCACTCTCTTCATAATCCATATAGGCCATAGCCTTTTCGAGGAGAGCATCGAATGTCCGCGGTGGTTCGATGCCAACGACTTTTTTGAATTTTATGCCACAGAGGAGTCCCCTCTCGAGCAGCTATCTCTTCATATGATTGGTGCAGGGGACTTGAATGGCCTCGTTGTTGAACCGATCAATAAACTCTCAAAGGGTCTCGTCGTGTCTCTAGACGATTGCCTCGAGGGCTGTTTCAGTCTTTGGATGTCGACGTGAAGCAGTGAATGAACTGATGAACTGGTTTTTTAAATTTCTCCAAGAGGTAATTTACCCTTGGGAGAGGCTCTTATACCAATCCATCACAACCTTTCTTAAAGTCGTGGGGAACAACCGACATTTGATTGGTCCCCCGATGTTATGATAATGCAGCATTGCCTCGAACCCATCGATATGGTCGACTGGGTCGGCGATGTCGTCGTATTCCTTCAGATGGGGGGGGGGGGTACCTGCAAGACACTCTGATGCCAAAGTAAGTTTCAGAATGAGCAAGGAAGTATGAGAGTAAGAGATGTTCAATACCTAACCCTCTTGAAAGAGAGGGTATTTATAGCCCTAGCGCTGGGCCAAGGTCTCCTCATTGGGCTGGTCAAGCATACCCAAAGTGGAGACTACCATATCCTACGTGAGTAGTGGGGACCCACACGTGGTCCCTCGCCTGGATGACTTCCTCCGCAAGATCATGAGGATATGGTTGCGGTCTCTCCGAGGCCACGAAGACTCTGTGATATTCAGAGACGTTGATAGTCATCCCTATAAGGAGGATGCTCGTGAGGTGCTTCAGCTCGTCGTGGATGCTCCCCGCCAGACGCGAGGTCGTGTGGGGGATAAGGCTTGGTCAAGGAGGATCGGAGGGTGTCCTCGAGATCATCATGACCGGCGTGCGAGCTCCTTGAGATTAACTTGGTTTCCCCCCATACAGTGAGGTCGCTTTCTTACGGGGAGTGTGTTGGGCCTCACGTGGAGTTGGGCCAAGGGCAAGCGCAGTCCAGAACACATTCCTAATACATGGATTGTCTTTGCGTTTGTTCAACATAATACATAAATAATTGTAAAATTTAGGTTAATTATTAGAATAATTATAATATGTATCAATCGGGCTATAATACCAATTGATAGATTTAATAATAGAATCGGATAGACATAAATTATAGCATATTATTATATTATAGAGTAATCAAGAATAATAGGAACGGTGTACCTTGTAGGATTAAATAGACTGTCGGTTGAGACAAATGAGTATGAGAGGATTACTACTCTCATTGCTATTTAGGGTTTCAGAGTGAGTTAATCGTTTAATGGGAGAACGCTTAAATAGCTAAATGGCTGAGGGCAAGGACCACTTATTGGGCTTAACTAAATGGTTCAACCCATCATGGTCCATTCAGAGACAATAAAAGCCCAATCAGATAATTCATCAATAAGTGTTTAACAACAATAGACCATAATTTAGATTAATAATAATTTCCAATAATTGATTATTATTAATCTATAATTGATTAATTAGATAATTAATCCAACAAAAGCCTCTTAAATGTTTCATATAACTCTGATCGTAATCTTATAGGAAAGGATGTAGGATGCGTTTTGATCGTACATGTTGTTGTATCCCAAAATTTTCCCTCCCATTTTTACTCAAGACACGCTCCTAGAGGTCCTCAATTGCTCAAGGTTTACCAAGAATTGACTAGACAAATTCTCCTCCTAAGCAATGAACTTCTAACTAGGGTTTCACTTTTCATCAAGATGTGTGAGCTCCAAAGGTCCCAAATATTTTCCATGGTCCTAATATGTCTTCAAGGTTGTCCATGACAAGTTTCATGCCTTCCACTACAAGTTTGCTCAGTTAATTGGTCAAATGCTTGAAAATCAATTGTACTAGGTCAAAAGTCAAATGTGGCCCATGTATAGTCAAACCTCAACATTTTTGGTTAACATCAACATTTTGAAGTGATGTCCATCATTTTATCAAGAAATGCTCTCAATCTATCAATTCAAAAATTTCTAAATTTGGGTTTCTATAGGAAAAGTCAACTGAACTTTGACCAGACATAACTTTCCAAAAATTCATCCGTTTCTCCAACCAAATCTCATTTTGAAGAGGATCCAATTCCCAACAACTTCTCTTTAGCCCTCAAGTCCAAGAAATGCACCATTTGAAAGGTACAAGCTCACACATTACAGGTCATTTTTAGAAAGTCAACAAAAGTCACTTTTTCCAAGACCTTTTACCTCAAGATAAACCCTTCAAATACAAAATTTATCAAAAGAGGGATTAAACTAGACATCGTGGGATTTACAAAAAGTCAAAGATCATAATCATGAGATAAAAATTGAGCAAGTTATGGCTTTCCCAAGTTGGGAAAATTTGGGAAATTTCAAGAATTATGCATTGAGCAAACTTGAAGTTTTAGGTCAATGGCTTAAATTCTTGGACTTCAAGCATCTTCCTAAGCTTATAGAGGACCTCTAAAATCATTATTGCCATGCCTTACATTTTTTACCTATTTTGTACATATTTATTTTATTTTATTCAAATAAAGAAAAAATAAAAAATAAAAAATAATTGGAAATGGGCTTTGAGCATTTGGGTTGATGTTTTGGACAACTTAGAGGCCCAAAAATTCGTGCAAGCATGTCCAAGTTCATAGAAAATTCAAAAGGGACAAGAAACCATGTCTTTGGCAAAGTTTCAAAGTGATATTCATGGCCTTAAAACACCAACTTAATGGCTGTTTATTCCTTTGCTCTCTTGTCCCCTCCATCCCCTCCATATAAGGAGCACACTAGCAAGCTTCAAGGACACGAAAACAGCCTTAAAGAGTCATAGAAAATTTCAAAAGACGTTCCTGAAGGTCCCCTGAAGCTTTTTCTATCATTACCACGCCCTGAAGCATCAAGAGACGTCCTAACCAGTTCTCACGATTTTCATTTCTTTTTCAAATTCATTTATTTGATTCATGTGATATAATATCGTTTCAACCTCACATATTTATTCATATGAATGTTTACAAGCTTTCTGTATAATTGGATTTAAGTTTTGATGCAGGTACAATGCTTGGCCATGGTTAGGGTTTGGACCTCTGAATTGGGTTTTTTCGAAATAATCAAAATTAGATCCAACTAAGGGTACCATCATGCTCAGAAGATCGAGGCCAATTGATCCATGGCCTCACATTTAATTTATGTTGCGTATTCTGGATGTTTTGAGATGCATGTGCTATAGTGACAAACAAAAACTGTCACTATAGGTTTATATACCTAAAATGACAGAGCAAGGAAGAAGACAATGCGTGACAGCTTCCCATTGGGCCATTCAAACAGCGCGCGCATTTTTTTATTTCTCCAATATTGACATTTTATTGTATATTATATTATTGTTTTATTTTATGTAATGAAAGGACAGTTAGCTTAGATGGCAAGGCAGCGCATGTAAAGGGGTGAGGGTCTGGGTTCGAGTCCCAGGTCCAATATTTTCTCATTTTTCTAACAATATTCATTAAGATCCCATGTAAAGCAGGTTCAGGTGTGCACCATGCACCCTCAGCCTAGGCCATAAGATGTACATCTGATCCAAGTCATCACATCCAAGCACGCAGTACATCATATGCCTTCAAGACTTGTCCACACAGGATCAGGTATGAAGTCTGGGCTTCACAGCTTTGGGCCCAGCGAATTTCAAATAGCACCCCCTATTTTTTTTCTTTTGCTATCAGGCCCATCTAGCATTTTTGTTGTATTGTTTTTATTTATTTTTGTTTTCTTTATTTATTAATTAAACAAATAATTAAAAAAAAGTCACAAAGAAATATTAAGTTAGTATTTTTTAATTAAACTATTTTTGTTAATAAGTTAAATAAATATTTTAACTATTTCCTTTAATTTAAAATGAATTAGAACTTAGGACTTGATTTAGATTTAATTATTTTCTTTTCATAATAACAAAACTATAAAAAAAAGAACTTAGACTATTTTTCTTGATTAGCTTTATTTTCTAAATAGATTTTAGGATAATTAATTTAATTATTTTCTCAAATCAAAAAAATAAACAAATTTTTCTTCTTCTTATTTCATTTAGAATTGCCTTAGGTTTTAGACGTCTTTACCTTTCGCACGTTATTTATTTTTTGCATTTTTACATTGTTGTACATGTATACTGGATGTAATAGACTAATTAGGATTTTTACCGCTTTCCTTATTTTTCTCCCCCCAAGTTTTGTACATTGTAAATATCCCCTTCCCCGAAGCCATGTAATAGCGTAGGGTTATATTTTCGCACTTTACATTTTTATGTACATATTAACTGCTAGTAACTAGGATTACATGACAAGACTGAAAAATTAAAATGTTAGCAAACCTAAATGTGCAAGATAAATAGCTGAACTAAACACAATCGCACATATGCACCTCTAGGGTATCCCACTTCGGTTTCCTTCAGAAAACGGTCACAATTCTTGAAACGTGAGAAGTTTTAGTGACTATCCTCCAGTTTAAAGATCACTAGTCTCTCGATGACCCTCTCGATGTTGCCTCGGTTAAAAGTGATCTTAGAACTTTAGGGTGGTTACTAAAGCTTCTTGCCAAGTTTCTTTCGTGACTGTAACGTCCCTTCGAATGTCCCTCAAACATCTAAAGATGGGGCTACCCACTCACTAATAGTAGGATAGCACTGTCTAAAGGATAGGAGGAAAAGAACGAACCTTTTCAAGTATAACTAGATAGTTCTTAAATTCTATGCTCAAAACAAACTTTTCACACTTACACATTTCAAAAATAACTTTCAAAAACATTTGCTTTGTCAACACTCTTGAGGACTGATACAAGAGTTAGCGCAAAGCGAATCGCCGCACTAAGGCATTTCAAAACATTTTTCAAACACACAAAGCACAAGGTAAATGAGCTAAGCATCTAAGAGCCCGTAGAAAACTACGGATCGAAAGGGTGCTAACACCTTCCCTTTCCATAATCTACCCCCCTTACTCAGAAAACTCTCGAAAAAGTCTTTTTCTGTTCTTTTCACCCTTTCCTTAATTTGGATAAAAGAAAATTTGGTGGCGACTCTTGCTTACCGCAACATTTGCAAACACAAAATGAAAAACCAGTATATAATAGTCGGTTCTGCCACCGTATCACATAACTGACGAATCTGCTAGGGACAAGTAAAAAGTGGGGTTACCTTAGAGTTAGTTCATTTTAAAACTGCTTTAATTGCTTGCTTTGTATGCTTTATCCTTGGAGGGTTTGTTTGAGTTGTTACTATAGATCCTACACCCAGATCTGGGGAACCTTTTAGGTAAGTAACAATAGATCGTGGAAACTGTGTGGGGTATACCGACACGGTTGAAGCGATAGCTACGTTGATGTGACACTTTGGTTGGTATCGGTATCCCTTGAGTAGTCAAGTAGAATATGGCGCCGCTGTGTGGTGTCATGAAGCATCAACTGACCTTAGAACTTTAATTGAATAACTTGGCCAAAGGAAGTAGTGAGATAGCCGTTGTGATCGGTGGAAATAGAACTGACAGTTTTTGAAATGCTGGTTCGCGAAATGTCGCGGTAAGCAAGAGTCGCCATCGTCTTTTATTTTCTCCAACAAGGAAAGGACAAAAGCACAGCAAAATTCCTTTTCGATATGTTTCTCGGTTCGGGAGGTAGATTATAGAAAGGGAATGTGTTAGCACCCTTTCTATCCGTGGTTATCCACGGGCTCTTAGGTACTTGCTCACTATGTTTTCAAAATGTTTTGCTTTTCTTGTGCTTGTGGGTTTTGAAAAAAAAGTTTGTTTGAAAACTTCGATTTAACTCTTGTATCTGTCCTCAAGAGTGTATGAAATGTTTGTTTGAAAACTTTTGTCAGAAAAGTGTAGGTGCGAAAAGTATTTTTTTTTGTTTTGAAAGAGCAAGTATCTAAGAACCTCTACCTACTCAAAAGAAATTAAGCTGTGTAAATGTCCTTTAGACAGTACTATCCCACTATTGAGAAGTAGGTAGCACCGTCGTTGGAGTTTCGGGTCAATTCGATTAATGGGACATGTGGTCACCAAAGCAATAGTAGGACATCTTAGCGGTAACCCTAATGTCTTAGATCCTTTTTTATCGAGGCAACCGTTTCGAGGCAACTTGGATCTTTAGACAAGAGGGCAACCTCTAAAACACCCTATACTCAATGACCACATCGAGGCAACCAAGTGAGGCGTACCCTAGGAGTGGCATGTGCGAGTGTGTCAGGTTTCAGTTATGTTATCTTTGTACATGTTATGGTGAGCTATGGTTGATTTTAAGTTAAGATATAAGTCTTGTCATGCATAGCCTAATTAACATACATCTAACAGTTAAATGTTGCGGAAAATAAATCTACGCTATTACAAGGCGTCGGGTATTTACATCGCCAAAAACAACCCTTTGAAAAGTAAATTGCGGGAAATTAAATAAAAGCGATAAAAAGTCCTAATTAAAGCTATTACATCCTCGAAACAATTACATAATATGGATCAAAAATAAAAAAATAAAAAAACAAACATACGCGCGAGAGAAAATTGAATCGGAGAAGTCCTTAGGGTTTTGACCCTTTTTTTAAGAAAGAATGAAGTTTTGGTTATTTTGCATTAAATTAAACCTAAAACTAATTAATTAATTAATTAAAAGAAATATTTTTTTGAGTTTTTTAATGTTTTAATGAAATAAAAGAAAAGAAATTAAAATTGTCAAGAAAACCCTAATTCTAATTTATTTTTATTTGTTATGAAAATAATTAAAGTTAACCTAATTAAAACAACTAAATTAATTAATTACATTTATTTACAAAAATAATAAGTTAAAAGTGAAATTAATAAATAATAATAATAATAAAAAAATGTAACATTTTTTTGTTTTCTGAATTTTATTGTGAAAAAATTAATTATGTTAATTAAATAATAATAATAATAATAATAATTACTAAAAGAAAATAAAAAGAAAAGAATGAATGAACCAGGGGGGTGTTGGGCCCAATAAGGAGGTTTTTTAGAAATTTCTGGCCCATTAATCTCTCAAGCATGTTTGACTTTAATGATTGTCTACGCGTGTGTTGACTTGGAGTATGATGGTCATCATCTCATGACCCTTGGATCTGCGCCTGACGCCACATGGTGCTTGGATGTTTGGAGGTGCATGGTAGACCATTTTTTTGAAACCTTTATGAGAACATATTAAGAAAAATAATATCAAGTATTTTAGGGGGCCTGGGATTCGAACCCAGGTCCCAATGGTTAATGCTCCCACGCCTTTGCCAATTGAACTAGAACGCGCATTTGTTATAAGAGTGGATAATGAGTATTATATATAAAAGCAACCACTATGCTGTGAAACAACAAAATCACGCGCGCTTTTTAAACTATCCAATCATGACTCAACACCTCATCATCGTCCTCGTTGTGCCTGCAAAAAACAATGTTAGATAGCGAGGGTTTTTAACCCCCACTAAATAGTGTGACGAAAAATAGCGATTAGGGCTGTGTTTTATATAAATATTTCACGATGGTCCCTTTGTTTTCGTCTGGTCTCAACAAGTTCAATCATGGGTCTCACAAGGCTTAATTTTTCTTGTATTGCAAAGCCCCAATTTGAAAGCTTATGAACCCTAGAATTCGTCAATGGTAGTCTGTGATTTATGGCGTTATAATTCAATTGCGCTATACCATTAGCTTCGTACAGTCCCTAGCAACACAAATCAAACATAAAATCATGTTAATGATGCATGAATTAAGCTGTACGACTCTCAAAATAAAACGCAAACCGTGACTCTGTTCTTGATGAATCTTTGAGCTTCAATGCTTGGTTTTGATTGCAAAACGTCCCTGAGAATTCCTGCAATAGATTAGAATCAACAAAAGTCTTTAAATAGCCCTGGAATATAGAAATCAGTTTTGCAATTTTCTTGAATTTTTTTAATATGGTTATGGCTTTTTCTGCAGAGATTTCACGTGTGCATGATCAGGGTTAGCTTGTATATTTATAGGAGAATGAGATTAGGTCAGAATCTTGAGCAAAAATCCATGGAATGATGATTTGAATATTTGATTGGAAATCATATATTTTTGAATCTTCAAGATTGGAAAAAGTTTCCAAATTTGGAGATATTGCATCTTTGACTTGGTGCACGAAATTGCCAGCCTTTTTAGGTCATTCTTGCTTCACAAAAAGATTGAAAAACCATATCTTTATATTTTCCTACAATTTAAATTAATTAAATGAATTAATATTGATTAAAAATCCAATTAATTAATAAAAAATAAGAAAATAATTCAATTAAACTTGATGGGTCGTGCATAGGCCATGGATAAAGTTTCAAGAAGAAATTTGAGGCCCATTAGCAAAAACAAGGTGTTTTGAGCAAAGTTGACTTTTGCAAATTCCTAAATATTTCCCAACTTCTCCAATGCATATCTTGCTCAATTTTGATCATATGAACATATTCTTGGACATTTGGAAAGGTCTTGAAGTCCTCTAACCAATGCCTTTGGTCCCATGTCATTTGGATGTACCAATCTCAAGTTATGGCCTTTGACTTAAAGTGCATTTTTGTTGACTTTTGAATTTGACCTATAATGTAGAAATTGATAAATTTTTGTGAGAGCATTTCTTGGACTTGGAATGTGAATATGGATTGTAGGAAATGTCATCCCTTTCAAAATGAGCATTGGATGGGATTTTTCTGATGAACCATGAAAAAGTTATGCCCTGGTCAAGATACAGTTGACTTTTCTACTGTCCAAAAATAGTAACTTTTTGCATCTTGATGATTTTTGAGCTATCCTTATGGAATCATGATCAAGACTTGATCAAATGATGATTGTGAACTCAAAATAATATGTTGACCAAAAATTCTGACTTTTGACTGTAAAATGACCATTTTGCCCTTGCAGTTGACTGTGGAGCAAATGAGGCTTTTGACTGTGCAACTTGGCATTGTGAGTCTTGAAACTTGGCATGTAGATTCTTGGGAGTATGTATAGGCCTATGATACTTGATTGAGCCATTGAAAACCCCAAATTCATTGAAAGAACCAAAACCCTAATTCCAGCTGGCTTAGGAGATGGTTTGACTGTGCAACCTCTTGAGCCATTTTGAGTAATTTGAAGATCATTCTTGACAAATATTGAAGAATATGGGAGGGAAAATTTTGGGGTACAACAGTTGCCCCTGTTCAATCTTCTTAAACCTGAGGATGTGGGTTGGCTTGCGTGCCTTTCGTGATCCGAAGGTGGAAGATGATTGAACACTAAAGTGCCCAAAAATTTGCACTCGCATAATGTAGTATCAGCAATGTGATGTTGGGAATGGGCTTACAGATGCCATTTGGAAAGATGATGGATAGGAGGATGGGCTTATACATGCCATCCAGAGATGTGACAAAATCTTGTCGGGGGATGGGCTTATAAATTCCATCTGGAAATGTAATGAATAGTCATGGAGATGGGCTTAAAGATGCCATATGGAGATTGTCCATTGAGTTGTAACCTGGTAGGTTGAAAGAAGGAACCTGTATAGGGTTGCCTGATGATGAGTCCGTATAAAACTACATCTGAAAGAGAGAAGGAACCGGTGTAGGGTTGCTTCATGATGGTCGAGTAGATAGTTGTCCTGTCTGGTTTCAGGTATTAATCTATGACCTGAGAAAGAAAGATAGCTTCCTGGCTTGCTACAGGTATTGATCTTCAATCTCTTCATGTAGATACTTTCCTGTCTGGTTTCAGGTATAGATCTACAATCAGTCGCTCACAGATATTTACTGGCTAGATACAGGTGTTAATCTGGAACTCCAAAAGGTTGGTCGAGATAGCTTTCCTGGCTGGATACAGGTATTACTCTCTGACCTGAGAAAGAAAGATAATTTCTTGGCTAGATACAGGTATTGATCTTCAATCCCTTCACGTAGATACTTTCCTGTCTGGTTTCAGGTATAGATCTACAATCAATCGCTCACAGATATTTCCTGGCTAGATACAGGTGTTGATCTGGAACTCTAAAAGGTTGGTCGAGATAGCTTTCCTGGCTGGATACATGCATTACTCTCTGACCTGAGAAAGAAAGATGATTTCCTGGCTAGATACAGGTATTGATCTTCAATCCCTTCACGTAGATACTTTCCTGTCTGGTTTCAGGTATAGATCTACAATCAGTCGTTCACAGATATTTCCTGGCTAGATACAGGTGTTGATCGGGAACTCCAAAAGGTTGGTCGAGATAGCTTTCCTGGCTGGGTACAGGTATTACTCTCTGACCTGAGAAAGAAAGATGATTTCCTGGCCTGTTACAGATGTTGATCTTCAATCTCTTCATGTAGATAACTTTCCTGGGTAATTACAGGTATAGATCTACAATCAATCGCTCACAGATATTTCCTGGCCTGTTACATGTGTTGATCTGGAACTTAAAAAAAGTTGGTCGAGATAGCTTTCCTGGCTGGATACAGGTGTAGATCTCTGACCTGAGAAAGAAAGATAATTTCCTGGCCTGTTACAGGTGTTGATCTTCAATCTCTTCATGTAGATAACTTTCCTGGCTAGTTACAGGTATCGAATCTATAATCAGTCGCTCACAGATATTTCCTGGCTAGATACAGGTGTTGATCTGGAACTTAAAAAAGTTGGTCGAGATAGCTTTCCTGGCTGGATACAGGTGTAGATCTCTGACCTGAGAAAGAAATATAATTTCCTGGCCTGTTACAGGTGTTGATCTTCAATCTCTTCATGTAGATAACTTTCCTGGCTAGTTACAGGTATCGAATCTACAATCAATCGTCCACAGATATTTCCTGGCCTGTTACAGGTGTTGATTTGGAACATAAAAAAAGTTGGTCGAGATAGCTTTCCTGGCTGGATATAGGTGTAGATCTCTGACCTGAGAAAGAAAGATAATTTCCTGGCCTGTTACAGGTGTTGATCTTCAATCTCTTCATGTAGATAACTTTCCTGGCTAGTTACAGGTATCGATCTATAATCAATCGCTCACAGATATTTCCTGGCTAGATACAGGTGTTGATCTGGAACTGCAAAAGTTGATGGTAATCATCTTTTGATTGAATTTTTCTTGAAAAGGCAAAACGTTAGTTGTATGCAATGTCATGATGTATGAAATGCATGATGTCATGATGTTCTCAAAAATAAATGAGATTGTGTCGTATGCACTTTATCATGTACGTAAATAGGAGGTATGAAATGTGAAATGTTTATGAATGTATTTTCGTTTGGGAAAATAAATCCTTGACAGATGCCGGGAAGTTTGTTAAATCCTGGGCTGATGTTGAAGAGTAGAGTTCTTCGCTTCTGCTGGGGATGATGAACAAAGATGATTGTAAGAATAAACCGGTAGGAGAAGCTGACTCCATTGGGGAATAAACTGGTGAAGATATTACTCTGCGGGGAATTACTCTGTGGGAAGAGATGCTTCGCTGAGATTTGAACGATAAACTCCGTTGGGGATTCCGTTGGTAAGCTCTGTTGGGGAATTTGATAAACTCCGCTGGGGATAGGAAGAACTTCGTTGAGGACGATCTTTCCGTTGCAATTTGCTGAGGATAACCCAGTTAGACTCTGGTGGGGGATAACCTCCTGAATATGGCTGGAGAGAGATTTTTGTACTCTGCAGGGAATAAGCTTTCAGAATCTACTGGGGAGGTGATTCAACTCTCCTGGGGAAACCTTTTGGACTGCACTGGGGGAATAGCTCCACTGGGGTGTCTGTATTCCGCCGGGGAACAATCTTATATTTCTGTCGAGGAATGTTAAGACTGCCGGGGATGCTTGCTGAGGAATATCTTTATACTCTGCTGGAGAATATTAAGATCTTCTGGGGATACCCGACTTCTTCAAGACTGATAGTAGGCCAACTTTGCTTGGGGAGAGTATTGCTGACTTGCTGGAGGTACTGTGCCTTTTTAGGGATGATGGGAGACCAACTCTGCTTGGGGAGAGTATTGTTGATTTGTCTTACTCTGCGGGGAGTGAAGGTATCTTGGTCATATTCTTCAGCTGAACTTACCTTGGTACCTCGGCGGACAGCGCAGCTTGTACAGTTCGGACAATTCTTATTGCCCCAGTTTCTGTGGGAGAAGAAGGCCTATGAGGTCCTTGATAACTGTCGATTGACAAATCTTCTTCTGGTAGGCAAGTGACGAGATGACGGGACATAGTCGTACGCTGTGATCCCTAACTTTTGCCTGGACCGCCCTTTCGGGTTTTCAGTCCACCGGGATACCCATTTTTGCCCAAGCCGCCTTTTCAAGTTTTCGACTTGCCGGGTGTACAGATTTTTCCATTTTCATCCCTTATTTTTGCCCGAACCCTTTTGGTTCGCCGGGAAGCCCTTATTTTTGCCTAGGCTAGTCGACCTAGCGGGTCTTTGATTATGCGTAGTATTTTTTCGACTATGTCCCCGCTCTCATAATGTAGGGAGTTGTCACTGTCAGTAGTGTTGTATTGTCATATTACTAGAAGATGTTTGATCGTACCAGATTTGTCGCTGGAATTCACGTCCAATGCCCCAAGTGACTTAGGCGGAGATTTTCCCCCTGGCTGTTTGGCATTTTTGAGAGATTCCTTGAATCTTGACTTGACTGCCCCGGATGACGGACCATGATCATGTCTGCCCCTTGGTTGGAAATGTTTTTCCACTTGAGATGATCCTTGAGAAGATTTTTGTTCCCTAGATATTCGTCGTGCGAATTTCTCTGCTGTTCGAACAAATAGTCATATGCAAACAATATTATTTTAAGAATGCAAAGCTTATGTCTGTCTTGAAGTTTTTGAAAATGCAGTTTTTAATAAAACAAGTGAATTTTTTTTTGTAAAATGTGATGTCAACTCAAGATTTTACAGCAAGCCCTACAGGAGTCAGGATACCTTTGGTAACAGTATGCTTTCGAACTAACCCACGCTTCAGCTAGGACTTTTAAGGGTTATAACGTGGCCTGGTTCACGGTTTAAGAAACAAAGGATAAAGGCTCAAACTTTATTTGTACCCACCCGCTCTTCGTGATGTTCTTCGATCCTAAACTCAGCTAACTGTGCATTAGATCTTGTTTGAGTCTTTGCTCTGACCTACCAGTGATGGTTCAGATATTGACAATTTATTTTGAACAGGCAGTCCTTTCTTTTTTTTGTTGAGGGTTTGTAGGACCTCTTTATTTTTGATTTTATTATCCCTGTCTTTTGGCCTGAACTGTTTCTTTTGTTATTACAGTCAGCGGGATGCCCCAGTTTTGTAAGTCTCCTTCATAGGTTTTGACTTATTGGGCTTTTATTTTGAGAAATAATGACTGCCTGTCCTTATGATTATACGGAACCATCATTGTCTTTTTTTTTCGGAAGGACTCTTTTGATGTCGTTCATTGTGCACTTGGATCAACTGAGAGAACTACCCTGCCCCAGGTTATGATTAAGGGTTTTTTAATTTTTGCGAAAAGAAAAACTCCAACTTCTTTGGCTCAAAGGGGTTGACAAGGGATTTTCTTCCTTATAACTCCACTGTTTAGGATTTGAAACAATGCCTGTACCTCATCAGCGGGGTTTGTTCAAAAGCATACTGTAAAGATCGTGGTATTGTTTTCGTCATCCTCCCTCAAAAAGGCTTAAAATTTTTAATCAAGAGTTGAACATCACAAAAAATGAAAGCAATTTGAACATAGTGAATACGAATGGATTGATTCAAAACAGACATATGTGATGCATTGATAAGGTAATAAAGTTTGACATGAATAAATGTTTGAATAAGCAAAGAAAAATACAACTTGAAAATTCTAATAAAACAAAAAGTCTTCTAGTCTCAGGACTTGTCACTTCAAATGGTGAACCTTGGAGGGATAGTAGAAGAACTCGGCCTGACCATCTTGTGCAAACTCCAATGCTCCTTCATCAATCAGGTTTTGGATTTTGTACCTCAACTTCCAACAATCATCAGTATCATGCCCCGGGCTGTTAAAATGGTATGCACACCTGGCATTAGGATTGTAGTTGGGTGAAGAAGTCTTAGGATTCGGGTGAGGTCCTACCAATGTCACCAGATTCAAGTTCAACAGGTGTTGCAAAGCTTGGGACAGCGGCATGTTGAGCTTGGTAAATGGCCTCGAAGTAGCCCGTTGCTTATGGTCAGGTTGTTGTTGGACCTGTGAGGTAGTAGCAACTAGGAGAGGTCTATTCTTCACCATACCAAACTCTTGACTTATCGGAAGTTGATTAATGACTTGATCCTCAGCCTTGACTATTTGCTTCTTACTGTTGTATCTGTCTTGCTGAAGCTGGTTGATCACGGTTCTCAACTCTTCTTGCTCCCGAGCTAAGCCTTAGATAAGAGCCATCTGCCCCAGCATCTGAGTTTTCATTGCATCTACTTCATCTTGCAGATGTTTCAGCCGTTCGTCCTTGCTGCCTTCATGACTCTTCTTGATCAAATTCCCCATGAGGAGTGTTCTCAACTCTTCCTGCCCCTTGGATAGGCTTAGGAAGATCTCTCTGGACTGAGTCTCTTGAGTATGAAGATCCTGGTTGTCTTGTTGGAAAGCCATTGCTGAAATAAACAGCGAGAACATGAGAGACCTGTAAAGGGTGACCTGTTATGCAATGATATGTATGATATATGTATGCAATGTTTTCAAGGATCTCGCGGGGTAAACAAAGAAACTTGTTAGAATTTGAATCCGGTAGCTTGATGGAAGGAACTTCATGTTGTTGAGAGTCCTTCTTCAAGAGTTAGGCTCACCATATCGAGTGGGTCATAGCCCCTGACTCAAGTCATCGTGTTTTGATCTCCAAACAACCTTGGCTAGAGGAAAATAAATCCCCTTTGCCCCTTGCTAGACATTTGGTTCATCATGGCCTGTATCACAAACCCTTGAGATCCTTGAAATGGGTTAGTCCTTATGCAGGATGTGTGCAATGTTATGATGGTATGATGTTATAATGTTATGATAAAGACACACCACAAGCATTCACAAAAGGCAAACATAGTAAGGCACACAAGTCACACAAGACAGCCCTTAGAGTTCAGGCCAGCATGAAGTTTAGGTACTACCCTCTTTCAGTTTCGGTTGGTTAAGACCTGTCCTAGAAATAGTAACCGGGTTCTAGAGGATCTCAATATCACTGACTACCCTTAATCGGTCATAACTCCAGCTTCGCAATCTTTTCTTGCAGCCGGAACCATCGCGAGAGTTTAGCCTCAATGAGTGTAGCATACTGCTACTGTTCTATGGCCAAGTTGGGTCAATTTAAGGTTCTAAGGTTAGTTGGTGCTTAATGACTCCTCAGAAGACCCATATTCTCCTCGTTCCAACACAAGGGATATCGGTACAGACCAAGGTGTCACACCAATGTAGCTACTGCTTCACCCGTGTCGGTCTACACCGGACAGGTCCCTCACAGTTTATTGCTACCTAAAGGGTATTCCCCAGATCCGGGTTAAGATCTATGAAACTCCGATACAAGCCCACAATATTAAAGCAAACAAGGCATACAATTGAAAACATAGAATGATCTAATCCTAAGGTACACCTCACTTATAATATTCCCCAGCAGAGTCGCCAGTTCTGTGATTGGTGGAAATAGAACTGACTGTTTTTGAAATGCTGGTTCGCGAAATGTTGCGGTAAGTAAGAGTCGCCACCGTCTTTTATTTTCTCCAACAAGGAAAGGACAAAAGCACAGCAAAATTCCTTTTCGAGATGTTTCTCGGTTCGGGAGGTAGATTATAGAAAGGGAAGGTGTTAGCACCCTTTCTATCCGTGGTTATCCACGGGCTCTTAGGTACTTGCTCACTATGTTTTCAAAATGTTTTGCTTTTCTTGTGCTTGTGGGTTTTGAAAAAAAAGTTTGTTTGAAAACTTCGATTTAACTCTTGTATCTGTCCTCAAGAGTGTATGAAGTGTTTGTTTGAAAACTTTTGTCAGAAAAGTGTAGGTGCGAAAAGTATTTTTTTTGGTTTTGAAAGAGCAAGTATCTAAGAACCTCTACCTACTCAAAAGAAATTAAGCTGTGTAAATGTCCTTTAGACAGTACTATCCCACTATTGAGAAGTAGGTAGCACCGTCGTTGGAGTTTCGGGTCAATTCGATTAATGGGACATGTGGTCACCAAAGCAATAGTAGAACATCTTAGCGGTAACCCTAATGTCTTAGATCCTTTTTTATCGAGGCAACCGTTTCGAGGCAACTTGGATCTTTAGACAAAAGGGAGACCTCTAAAACACCCTATACTCAATGACCACGTCGAGGCAACCAAGTGAGGCGTACCCTAGGAGTGGCATGTGCGAGTGTGTCAGGTTTCAGTTATGTTATCTTTGTACATGTTATGGTGAGCTATGGTTGATTTTAAGTTAAGATATAAGTCTTGTCATGCATAGCCTAATTAACATACATCTAACATTTAAATGTTGCGGAAAATAAATCTACGCTATTACAAGGCGTCGGGTATTTACATCGCCAAAAACAACCCTTTGAAAAGTAAATTGCGGGAAATTAAATAAAAGCGATAAAAAGTCCTAATTAAAGCTATTACATCCTCGAAACAATTACATAATATGGATTAAAAATAAAAAAATAAAAAAACAAACATACGCGCGAGAGAAAATTGAATCGGAGAAGTCCTTAGGGTTTTGACCTTTTTTTTGAGAAAGAATGAAGTTTTGGTTATTTTGCATTAAATTAAACCTAAAACTAATTAATTAATTAATTAAAAGAAATATTTTTTTGAGTTTTTTACTGTTTTAATGAAATAAAAGAAAAGAAATTAAAATTGTCAAGAAAACCCTAATTCTAATTTATTTTTATTTGTTATGAAAATAATTAAAGTTAACCTAATTAAAACAACTAAATTAATTAATTACATTTATTTACAAAAATAATAAGTTAAAAGTGAAATTAATAAATAATAATAATAATAAAAAAATGTAACATTTTCTTGTTTTCTTAATTTTATTGTGAAAAAATTAATTATGTTAATTAAATAATAATAATAATAATAATTACTAAAAGAAAATAAAAAGAAAAGAATGAATGAACCAGGGGGGTGCTGGGCCCAATAAGGAGGTTTTTTAGAAATTTCTGGCCCATTAATCTCTCAAGCCTGTTTGACTTTAATGATTGTCTACGCGTGTGTTGACTAGGAGTATGATGGTCATCATCTCATGACCCTTGGATCTGCGCCTGACGCCACATGGCGCTTGGATGTTTGGAGGTGCATGGTAGACCATTTTTTTGAAACCTGTATGAGAACATGTTAAGAAAAATAATATCAAGTATTTTGGGGGACCTGGGATTCGAAGCCAGGTCCCAATGGTTAATGCTCCCACGCCTTTGCCAATTGAACTAGAACGCGCATTTGTTATAAGAGTGGATAATGAGTATTATATATAAAAGCAACCACTATGCTATGAAACAACAAAATCACGCGCGCTTTTTAAACTATCCAATCATGACTCAACACCTCATCATCGTCCCCGTTGTGCCTGCAAAAAACAATGTTAGATAGCGGGGGTTTTTAACCCCCACTAAACAGTGTGACGAAAAATAGCGATTAGGGTTGTGTTTTATATAAATATTTCGCGATGGTCCCTTTGTTTTCGTCTGGTCTCAACAAGTTCAATCATGGGTCTCACAAGGCTTAATTTTTCTTGTATTGCAAAGCCCCAATTTGAAAGCTTATGAACCCTAGAATTCGCCAATGGCAGTCTGTGATTTATGGCGTTATAATTCAATTGCGCTATACCATTAGCTTCGTACAGTCCCTAGCAACACAAATCAAACACAAAATCATGTTAATGATGCATGATTTAAGTTGTACGACTCTCAAAATAAAACGCAAACCGTGACTCTGTTCTTGATGATTCTTTGAGCTTCAATGCTTGGTTTTGATTGCAAAACATCCCTGAGAATTCCTGCAATAGATTAGAATCAACAAAAGTCTTTAAATAGCCCTGGAATATAGAAATCAGTTTTGCAATTTTCTTGAATTTTTTCAATATGGTTATGGCTTTTTCTGCAGAGATTTCATGTGTGCATGATCAGGGTTAGCTTGTATATTTATAGGAGAATGAGATTAGGTCAGAATCTTGAGCAAAAATCCATGGAATGATGATTTGAATATTTGATTGGAAATCATATATTTTTGAATCTTCAAGATTGGAAAAAGTTTCCAAATTTGGAGATATTGCATCTTTGACTTGGTGCACGAAATTGCCAGCCTTTTTAGGTCATTCTTGCTTCACAAAAAGATTGAAAAACCATATCTTTATATTTTCCTACAATTTAAATTAATTAAATGAATTAATATTGATTAAAAATCCAATTAATTAATAAAAAATAAGAAAATAATTCAATTAAACTTGATGGGTCGTGCATAGGCCATGGATAAAGTTTCAAGAAGAAATTTGAGGCCCATTAGCAAAAACAAGGTGTTTTGAGCAAAGTTGACTTTTGCAAATTCCTAAATATTTCCCAACTTCTCCAATGCATATCTTGCTCAATTTTGATCATATGAACATATTCTTGGACATTTTGGAAAGGTCTTGAAGTCCTCTAACCAATGCCTTTGGTCCCATGTCATTTGGATGTACCAATCTCAAGTTATGGCCTTTGACTTAAAGTGCATTTTTGTTGACTTTTGAATTTGACCTATAATGTAGAAATTGATAAATTTTTGTGAGAGCATTTATTGGACTTGGAATGTGAAGATGGATTGTAGGAAATGTCATCCCTTTCAAAATGAGCATTGTATTGGATTTTTCTGATGAACCATGAAAAAGTTATGCCCTGGTCAAGATACAGTTGACTTTTCTACTGTCCAAAAATAGTAACTTTTTGCATCTTGATGATTTTTGAGCTATCCTTGTGGAATCATGATCAAGACTTGATCAAATGATGATTGCGAACTCAAAATAATATGTTGACCAAAAATTCTGACTTTTGACTGTAAAATGACCATTTTGCCCTTGCAGTTGACTGTGGAGCAAATGAGGCTTTTGACTGTGCAACTTGGCATTGTGAGTCTTGAAACTTGGCATGTAGATGCTTGGGAATATGTATAGGCCTATGAGACTTGATTGAGCCATTGAAAACCCCAAATTCATTGAAAGAACCAAAACCCTAATTCCAGCTGGCTTAGGAGATGGTTTGACTGTGCAACCTCTTGAGCCATTTTGAGTAATTTGAAGATCATTCTTGACAAATATTGAAGAATATGGGAGGGAAAATTTTGGGGTACAACAGCCGTATTTGGTGTAGCCCAAAGTCGATTGATACTCGATACTACACTCATTGAGATTTGACTTCTGAGTTTTGTTTGGTGGTAAGTTAGTTGTCGATCGGAACAAAACTTGTGGGAAAGATCAGTGATATTGAGATCCCTTAGAACCCGATTACTTTCTAGGACATGTTGAACCAACTAAACTTCAAGAGGGTACTTACCTTAAAACCCATGCAAGCTTTACACCTAAGGTCTTTGTGTGATTTGCTTGTGCTTTCTATTTTTTGTGTTTTCTTAGCATAATCATGATATCATAACATCATAACATGACATATCATACTAACCATTTCAAGGATTTTTAGGACTTATCTTTGTGTTGTTTTATAGGACATGGCATCCACTCGCAAGAATAATATCCAAATCAACCTCATAAGGGTACCTCCTCAACTCAAGGAATTAGCATCAATGGTTCCTGAGAGCTCTCCATTCACTGAAAGACATGGTTGACTTCTCAATCTGGTCACCTCAAGCCCTAATGAAGAAATGTTGAAGGTGCTCTTTCAATTCTTCGACCCTTTACATCACTACTTCACCTTTCCTGATTACCAATTGGTGCCTACTATGAAGGAGTTTTCACAGTTATTGGGGGTGCCCATTCTTGATCAGTTTCCCTTTAATGGTATGGAAAGAGACCCAAAACCTGAAGAGATTGCTCGTGCTCTGTCTTTATAATGGTCCGATGTACTGGCAAATTGGGAAACAAGAAGAGGTGTCAAATGACTTCTAGATAAGTTTCTATTTGAGAAGGATCACCATTTTTAGGATACCCTGGATTTACACGCTTTTGAAGAAGTGTTGGCCCTTATCATCTATGGGATGGTACTATTTCCTAATTCGGACCAACTCATAGATGTGAATGCGGTCAACATTTTTCTGTCTCATAATCCGGTGCCTACTGTACTTGGAAACATCCTACACTCTCTTCATACCCGCACTCTAAAGAGAAGAGGGACCCTGCTGTGTTGCACTCCTCTGTTGGCTATGTGGTTTATTTTGCACCTACCTTGATCTGTGTTGAAGAATGAGCAGGGCATGAGATAGTCTAATAGGTTGATGTCCCTCACACATTTGGACATTCATTAGTGTCCTTGATCCTTGGAGAATTTTACCATCATTGACCGCTGTGAGGAGTTCCCTAATGTCCCTCTCCTAGGCATTAGGGGAGGAATCACTTATAATCCTTGTTTAGCGTTGCGACAGTTTGGTTATGCTAGGAGGGATGATCCTCATGATACACTTGTCCAAGGAATTGTATTCGACTATGAGAATGATGTTCAGGGTTATCATCAGAGGTTCATAAGAGCTTGGGGCATGGTGAACAAAGTTGATAGCAAAACACTGGGGCATAAGAACTCCATTCCTTTGGAGCCTTATCTTAAGTGGGTACGAGCCCGTGCTCAAAGTCTCAGGATGCCTTATGAGGCCATTCTACCCATCATCATGGAGCTAGTTGCTGAGGGAGACACTCCTTACATTGTTCTTCATCCTGACATGCCGACTAATTTCGAGGAGTTACAAAAATCCTGGATTCAACTCAAAGAGGAACGAGATACCTTTGAAACCCAATTCTACGCTAGTGAGAAGAAAGTTTTAGAGCTCACCAGGCTACTTCACGAAGAGAAGAGTATAAATTCCTACATTGCACCAAAGAGGATGCGCCCGTGGGAAGCTTTATTCCCTTTTTACTTTGAGAGTTTCGTTTTTTCTTTGTTACTTCCTTTGTAAGCCCAAGAGACATTAACCGCTTAAACTTATTAATGCAATTAACGTTTGTTTTCCCTTTGGCTAAGCAAATTTAAGTCTTAGAAATCCTTGAAAACATTGCATACATATATCATATATATCATTGCATAAACAAGTTTCAGGACATGCTTCTTATCTTCTTCGCTGTTTATTTCAGCAATGGCTCTTGAACAAACAGTTAAGGAGCTTCAGGCACAAAATGCTCAATTCCAAGAAATGTTCCTGAATCTGGCTAACAGACAAGAAGATTTGAAAGCTCTGATTCTCAAGGACAAGAAGAAGAAAAAGTGGCCAGTGGGTGTTCTGAATATGGGAAGAAGGTTCAAAGGACCAGTGAGGAAAGTTTCAGAGCTCGCAACTCCGTCAAAAGAGAGACAATCAGGAAGGAGAGCCAAGAGAAGAAGACCACAGTACAAAGGAGTCTGAAGAAGATGAAGCTGATTACACCGAGGAACAATACCCTCCCGCTGATGATAAGTACAAACAGCTAGAGGACCGTCTCAATGCCATGGAAGTTCGGAGGGTACCTGGCCAGGATTTCGAAGAGCTAAGGTTGGTTTCTATAGTGGTTATCCCGCAAAAGTTCAAAGTGCCCGCATTTTCTAAATATGATGGGGTCTCATGTCCTAAGCTGCATCTCAGATCTTATGTCAGGAAGATCCAACCGCACACTGCTGACTGGAATTTGTGGGTGCATTTCTTTCAAGACAGTCTATCAGGGACTTAATTAGAGTGGTCCTATCAGCTGGAGGGAACCAACATCCGTAATTGGGAAGATCTGGCTGTTGCTTTCTACAAGAAGTACCAATATAATTCTGACCTTGCTCTAACCCGTACACAACTTCAGATCATGTCTATGGGTTCTAGTGAGGGATTTAAAGATTATGCCCAGAAATGGAGAGACCTTGCAGGAAGAGTCTAACCTCTTCTGTCTAATATGGAGCTGGTAGACATGTTCTTGGGTACTTTATCTGGTCCATTTTCAACCATCTGATTGGAAGCTCTTCAACTGGGTTTACTGAGCTGATCTTGACAGGAGAAAGAGTGGAAGCTGTTATTAAAAGTGGTAAGATTCAAAGAGATGTATCTTCAAGTGTAGGAAAGAAACCTCTCATGGTAAATAAAGAGGTCAGTGATGCTTACAACCAGAGAAGTCAGGGAAGACCCGAACTCCATCCAATGCTGGGAGCTGTAATGATATCCAAACCCGAAGTTACTCAACAACAGAATAATCAGTCCAGAACAAATAAGCCCATAAGACAGTTTACCCGGATTAATATGACCTTGTCTCAAGTTTTGCCACATTTACTGAAATCCAATCTGGTTACCCTGAGAGAGGCTCCCAAAAATCCCAACACTGCATCTCCTCGCTACAATTCAAATGCCCGGTGTGCCTACCATTCTGAAAGTCCATACCATGATACAAACGACTGTTGGGCTTTCAAGAATAAGGTCCAAGATTTAATTGAGGAAAAGGAGATTGAATTTGACACTCCTGAGACTCCTAATGTTATAACTGCCTCTATGCCCAAGCACGGTCGTGGTGTTAATGCTATTGATGATGACATGTTTTTTGCTTCTGTTGATGAACTAGCTACTCCATTCCTGACTGTTAAAAAGAATCTCTTGCAAGCCAGTTTATTTCTGGGTTGTGGTGAAGATTGACACTTATGTTTGTCTCTACCTAATGGTTTCCATTTGTTGAACGAAGGTGTTCAGCGCCTGATGGATGATAAAGAAATTCTATTTGAGAAGACTTCAGTTACAAGTGCTCCGTGTGAATATGTTTCTATCATTACCATTTCCGCCAATCCTCCTAAGGTCTCTTCCAAAAGACCTGTCAGGATTTAATCTATTCTAAAAGTTGCTCCGTTGATAATTACTTTTCCTGGACCTATACCATATTCCTCGGATAAAGTTGTTCCCTGGATTTATGGGGCTGACGTCTATTACCATGGCGTCAAGCAAGACTTGTTGGCTATTAAAGACAAAGTTGCTGCAGGTACTAATCCTGACGTCTCCAATATCGTCGAGACCAGTAAGATAACAAGAAGCGGAAGAGTTTTCTCTCCCGAGATCTCTCCAAAAACTATTGCTACTCTTGTGATCATCCTTGCTGTTGCTCCTGTTAATACTCCCATTACTACCCCGTGATTGTTCCTGTTGCTGCTCCTGTCAATATTCCCATGGCTACTCATACTGTTATCCATGTGTTGTACCCCAAAATTTTCCTTCTCATTTTATCAAGATTTCCCCTCACAAGACTCTTTGGACTCAAGACCAAGCTAGGGTTTGCTCTGCTCAAGATATCTCCTTGCACTGATGACCTAAATTAGGGTTTGAGTTTACACAGGGATTTTTGGACTTTCAATGCTCAAAGTGACTTTCATACTTCATGTTGGACTTATAAGATTGCGTCTACCAAGTTTCAGGCTTTGAATCAAATTTTTGCCCAATCAATTGGACAGTTGATCTAGAAATCAGCTGTATTGGGGAAAAAGTCAATTGTGGCCAATTTATAGTCAAACCTCATAATTTTTCATCCACATCAACATTATAGACTCATATGAACCATTTGATCAAGTTTGGACCACAACTCCTCAAGAAATTTGATCAAATCATCAAAAGGGCAAAATGGTCATTTTTAGGGTTTTAACTGCAGAAAGGGCAATTTCTGATTGTTTAACCTAGCCAATGGCAAATTGGGTTCAAGCATGGATTCAAGGACTCAATGGCATCATCTTGACCCATTCACAAGGTTCAAAAGATCTCAAATACATTAGATTGACAGATGAATTTTTCAATCAACTGATCAAAATTTGACTGTACACTGAAAAGTTAAACTTTGACTTTTTGGTCAAAATCAAGTGCCAAGGGTCATTTTTCATCAAAATGTGTCAAAAAATGAAACTTGTTCATCAAGAAACCTAATTTTGCAAATTAGGGTTTAAGATTGAAAAATTTCATAACTTAGAATTTTTCTAAGTTATGAAATTTTCTTATTTTTTCCCAACTTTGCCCAACATTTTCACCATGATGCAATTGGATTCAAACAAAACTTCCAACAGTAAAGTTGTAGTCCTACACAAAGTATACAAATTTGATTCACAAAGTTTTCCCAAAATAAGCTTGGATCTCAAGTTATGAGTTTTGGAACAAGGGTCCATGAAACTTTTAACTTAGTGAAATTTTGCCCTAGTTTAGGCAGGATATTGGCCTATCTTCATGGAAATTTTCACCTAGTTCCAATTGTAATCTAAAAATGAATTTCAAATATGGATTGTAGAGCACGTTTCAAGATTTCCAAAATGTCCAATAACTCTCCAAAATCATTTGTGGTTAGGGAGAATTGAAGGTTTGAATTTGGCAAAAACTCACTTTGATCCATGGCATGTTTCATATTGACACAATTTGCAAACTCTATTCAGCCTTACTTGTACTTGCTCACAGGTCTCTAAACCCTTTCATACTCAATAATTAAATGCAAATCCAATGGTTTGAAGATTTGTTCTGATCATTAGAGGATTACACAAGAGATTAATCCAAAAATAGCAAAAAGGCAACATTGCCATTTTAGTCAAAACTTGCTTTATGTCAAATTGCTTCCGTTGAGCCTTGAACCAAATCTTGGAAAGCAAACAATATCCACAAACTTAGGGGGCCAAGATCACCAATTGCAAGCTGGAAGATAGCCTGTACAGGCCTGTCTTGTTTCATTCCTTACTTTTGCTTAAAATACAAGTAAACTTGCCAAAGAGCCACAACTTGAACATCTGTTATAAACAACTCTTGCTAGCATTTGAAGCAAGTTTTGCACATTGCCTTGAGCCAGAAACACGAGCCATCCATCCCTCAAACACTCTTGAACATCAAAACACCAAAAACTTGCAAAACAGGGCACTCTCTGCAGTTTCACTTCCATCTCACAAACCACTCGTGCGTTTTGTCCCAAACCAGTTCCAATACACTCCATACAACCTACCTGAACTATCCCAACCATTGGCCATTGATTGTAACTCCATTTGCAAGCTTCATCATTTCTGTTTTCAGCTTGTGCAGGTTGACTTCTACAAGCTTGTTCAAGCAAGCTCAAGGCAAACAAAGCATTGGGGAAGGTTAGAGGAAGTTCAAGCAAGCTCCCAAGCATCTCAGGCCTCACTGAAAAGCTCCACATTTCCATACACGAGTTCATCTGAAACAGGTATTTATCAACTTTTTATCTCTCTATTTAGGAATCATTAGGCTTAGGTTTGTGAATAAAAAATATAGTACTCATAGCCCTTAAGTTGTACATATGCTTAGTTTTCATTTAAGTTAAATGTGCTGGGAGAATTTGATTGATGAACTTCCTGAAAAAGTTAGGTTAGAAATTAGGGCCAGAGAAATTCTCTATGGTCTTTGAGAGTTAGATTAAGTTCTTTATATGGTTGGAATCATGTTGAAAAATGCTATCACTTTCATGTTGTGAGTTATTGCTTTAGAGCACATATGCAGGATCTGGACATTTGTACAGGGCGCGCGTTTGTTTTGATTCAAAGCTTGAAGATGAAGTGGAAATGGGCTGGGCTGGCTTGTTTCTGTTTTTGACACCCCCCAGCTTGCTATTTGCACCCCCTGGCCCATTTGTTTTATATTTTTATATTATTTTCATTTCTTTTTATTTCTGACTTTATTTTATTTTTTCCAAATATAAAAAATTACTAAAAATATTTTCCTTAAATTTCCACATTTTTATTATTTATTTTATTTTATTTTGACACAATATTTAATTTATTAGGTTTACTATATTTATTTTCTCAAATAAAAAACTTGTAAATAACATATAAAAATATTTTATTTTTATTTTTTATTATTTATACTTAAGTAATATTTTTTTAATATATTTTTATTTTTTGACATTTGTATATATTTCATTATTTTATTTTATTATACATAAATAATATAATGAATATATATATACTTTCTTAAAGAAAATGGGGTTTTTTTTTTACCCTTAATAAAAATAATCTTTTATTTTTACATACATAAAAAAAAACAAAAAAAAACATTTTTTTGCATATTTATAATACATTGCATATTTATTTAATTGACCATTTAAATACTTGCCTATTTATTTATTTGTATCATTTATTCAATTTGGATGTAATAGTAAATCCTAGGGTTTTATTTTCTTGCAAATACTCCCCATTCAAAATTGTATTCCCCTCCCCATATCAATGTTGTAATAGTCGTAGATTTATTTTACGCATTTATAGCTTTCAAGTATGCCATGTTAGAGATTAAAGTTTGTATGCAATATCCAAAATCAAAAGAAATAGCTAGACCTAATACAATACATAAAAGCATGCAAATTGACAACACAATGCACACATGCACCCCTAGGGTTTCATCCACTTGTTGCCTTTAAAATGGCCATGTTATGCATGTTGAGCATCTTGGCAAAACAAAAACAAAACAAAATATCATAGTCCCTCGATGACGCTATCTTGGTTGCCTATACAAAATGATCTAGCCCCTCAAAAAATTTGCTAAGATACTTGGCAATATTGCTATCATGGTCAATACGATGACCCGCGTCTGTCCCGCTTAACATCCAAATACAACGTTATTTACCAAATGCAATGGTAAAACAACAATGTAAAAAGGTTAAAAATGTGTAGGAAAGACTCTTTATTAGATAGGGTAGACAACTCTTAGTTACTTGATCAAAACTTGCAAAAATATCCTTGCTATTTTCAAACACACCTCACAACACAATTTCAAAACATTTCCCAAAACAAACTTGCAAAACTTTAAAACATTGAAACATCTTTTCAAAAGACAATACACCTTTGTATACATTCAAAAAAGAATCATTACAAAGGTTGCCACAACGATGGCATCTTTTTAAAACATTTTCAAAACCACACACAAAGCACCATTTCAAACAATTGGAAAAGCAAAGCAAGTGATCTAAACAAGTAACTAAGAGCCCATGGATAACTATGGATGAAAAGGGTGCTTGCACCTTTCCTTTTCATAATCTACCACCCAAACCCAATAAAACATCTCAAAGGTCTTTCCTGTGCTTTTTGACCTTTCCTTTGGATAAAATAAAAAGTCAGTGGTGACTCTTGCTAAACCGAAACATTTGCAAACACAAACGCAAAACCTCAAGTCAGTTCTCCCACCGTATCACAGAACTGGCGACTCTGCTGGGGAGATCATCTAAAAGTGGGGTTACCTTAGGGTTTAGATCACCTTTTACATGCTTATCTTGTTTGCTTTGATTGCTTTACATTTGATTCTATTGTTTGGGTTTGAAATCCTCTACCCGGATTTGGGAAACATTCATAGGTAAATAGCAATACGTTGTGGAAACTGTGCGGGGTATACCGACATGGTTGAAGCAATAGCTATATTAGTACGACATATTTGTGGGTACCGGTAGCCTTTGAGTCAATCAAAGAGAATACAGGGCCGCTGAGTGATGTCATGAAGCACTAATGGACTTTTAGAACCTTTACTTGACCATCTTGGCCTTTTTAGGGGTAGTGAGATGACCGACTTTGGTGCAGTCCGAAGTTGGTAGATACTCGATACTACACTCATTGAGGGTTATTTTCTTGGAATATTTCGGTTGCCAGTTAAGTGGATAAACTGAAACAATGAACACAGAAAATAATCCAGTGATATTGAGCTCCTTAGAACCCGATTACTATTTATATGACAGGTTGAGCCAACTAAACTTCAAGAGGGTACTTACCTATGAAACCCCATGCAAGCCTGAAACTAGGAACTTGTGTGATTTTCTTGTACATATACTTGTGCATACATCATGAACATCATAAAGCATCATATGCATCCACTAGCCATTTCAAGGGTTTGGATCTTCATCTTTGTTCTTGTTTTGTAGGTTATGGAATCACTTCGCAGGAAAACAATCCAAGTCAACCTTTTGAGAATTCCTCCTCAACTCAAGGAGCTTGCTTCCAAGATACCAGAGAATTCTCCCTTCAGTGAAAGACATGCTAGACTTCTCAACTTGGTCAACTCCAACATTGAAGAAGACATGGTGAAAGTTCTCTTCCAGTTCTTTGACCCCCTACACCATTGGTTCACATTTCCTGATTACCAACTAGTGCCTACTTTGGAGGAATTTTCTCAACTCCTGAGGATTCCTATTCTCCATCAACTACCCTACAACGATACGGAAAGAGAACCAAAGCCTAAAGATGTTGCTCAAGCCTTACACTTGCAACCATCTGATATCAAAGGTCATTGGGAAACCAAAAGTGGTGTCAAGGGTTTCTTGGCAAAGTTCCTGTTTGAGAAGGCACAAGAATGCTGGAATTCTCTAGATCTGTAAGCTTTTTAGGAGATTGTAGCACTTCTCATCTATGGGTTGGTCTTGTTCCCAAACCCTGATCAGCTTATAGATGTGAATGCTGTCAAAATTTTCATATCTCGGAATCCTGTGCCTACATTGCTTGGGGATATCCTCCACTCATTTCACACACGAACAATGAGGAAAAGAGGTGTTCTCATGTGCTGTATGAAGGAAAATTGCGATCAAAAGCGCAGCGGAATTTAAAATTTTCCTTTAGCGATCCTTACGAATGAACATGGTCAGTGATAGAAATATTTACCTCTTGTGGAGATTCAGACCTTTGATGTTGTGATCACGAGCGTTGATGAAGAACAACGCCTCTACTCAGTCCACACGAATAGATCTCTTCCGCTCAAAGTGCTAGCTGATCACGAACGAAAACCTTGAGTGAGTGAGAGAATCAAAAACGAAATTGCATCAAGTGAAATTGCTTCATCACAAGGGATATATTTATAGAATCACTCGTGTGGGCTACAAGCTAAAAGCCCAATTAAGGCTATAAGCTAAAAGCTCAATTAAGCTTATGGACATCATACCTTATGATGTACCATATATCACTTATCCACGTGGTACCTTACCACTTTCCGTATTACACTTAAGTGCACCGTACCTTACGGTGTTCCTTATTTATTCTATCTCTCATCAACCTGTCCTTATGTGTGTGACCCTGTAGGTTTTCGCGATGTTAGCAATTATATTAAATCACACATTTAATATAATAAACAGTGAGCGGTATCTAGCAACACATCACTGTTACCCAAGTCACGAAAATGTCATGTGATCTGACCAAACCTTTTCCGTGATAATATTTGTGTTGTACAATTACCCTTTTGCCCTCATGTCTATATTGAACACAAGGCATACATTGTGTCACCCTTGTCCAGTTGAATATTGGGCCCTTAGACATTTATCCTGTTATGCAGGATGAGCAAATTCCATCTAGATCACTCATGTCCCTTAGCATGCTTTGTGAAGTACCCATCAACCGTCTTTATAGTCATCCAGTTACGGAAGACGTTTGATCAGCAATAAAGTACTTGACTCTACATCTAGGGTCCATAGTGGTTTCAGGTCGAAGGGTGGTATACACCATTATCATCATGAGAATAACTTATGACACTTTGCATAACATTCTATGTAGTATTCTCATAGCGGGTCAATCCAGTATAAATATTACTCCTAATATTCATACCTATGTCAAGACTTGATAACTCCTTATCTATGATCCATGAGATGTGATCATCAATCTATCTTCATAATAATCTTAATGCTTTAATGTTATCCCACTTCACATTAAAGCTTGACTACAAATACTTTAAGAATAGTGTCTTATGTTTAATGGGATCTCATGATTAAGTCACGCTTAACATTTCATTAAACAAATAAACCATTCTAGGGACTTTATTATTTTGGAAAGCAAACATAATAAAGAAATGCCTTTTATTATTAATAAATAATTCGATACAAGTACAAAAAGTATTGGCCTCTAGGGCTTACACCAACATTGTACTCCTCTTCTAGCAAGGTGGTTTATTTCTCACCTTCCCCAATCAGTCTTGAATAATGAGCAAGGCTTGAGGTGGTCACAACGATTGATGGCTCTTACACATTCTGATGTTCATTGGTGTTCTCGGTCCAGAGAAAATGTCATCATCATTGATCATTGTGGGGAATTCCCTAATGTCCCACTACTTGGCATTAGGGGAGGCATTACCTACAACCCCTGTTTGGCTCTGAGACAGTTTGGGTATGCCCGAAGGGATGGCCCTCATGACATGCTGATTCCAGACTTGGTTTTTGACTTCGACAACGACGCTCAAGGACTTCGACAAAGGTTTATCCGAGCTTGGAGTATGCCCAACAAAGTGGACAGTAAGACACTGGGACACAAGAATTCCATCCCCCTTGAGCCTTACCTCAAGTGGGTACGAACCCACACCCAGAGTCTTATGGTGCCTTACCCCTATATTCTACCCATGATCAAAGAGCCTGTTATGGAAGGAGAGGTTCCATACACCCTCCTACATCCTGACATGCCAACATCATTGGAAGATTTGCAAAAGAGTTGGATACAACTCAAGGAAGAACGAAATACTTTTGAAGCCAGCTTCTACGCCAGTGAGAAGAAGGTTTTGGAACTTACTCGTCAACTCCATGAAGAGCAGACTCTCAACACCTACATAGCACCGAAAAGGATGCGCAATGTCTTTTTACATTAGAATTTTGTATTATTTTGCCCATGGGGCACTTATGTACTAACAAATTCTATCTTATTAATATGATATGCCTTCTTTTTTGTTTGCAACAACTTTGAATTTCTGAATCCTTGAATGCATTACATGAATACATATCATTCATCATATGCTTAAGCAGGTCTTCACACCAGGTTTCCTTATCTCTCTGCTGTTTATTTTAGCAAGATGGATATAGAGAAGACGGTCAAAGATCTACAGGCGCAGAACTCGCAGTTCCAACAACTCCTCATGACCTTGGCAAAGGGTCAGGAGGATCTTAAAGCACTGCTGGAAAAGGAAAAGGAAAAAGAAAAAAAGAAAAAGAAAAGAGTTGGTGTGGCCACTATGGGAAGAAGATTTGAGAACCAAGCTAGAAGAGTCCTAGATTTCCCCTCGACATCTTATGAAGGGGTTGGCAAAGGAAAGGGAGTTGCAGTGCCCTCCGAGTCTGAAGAAGAAGAAGAAGAGGATGAAGATTACTCTGAGCAGCAGTACCCTTCTGCAGACGACAAGTATAAGAATCTGGAAGAATGTCTGGCAGCCATGGAGGTACAAAGAGTGCCTGGGATGGATTTCGAGGAGCTAGGGTTGGTTGCTGGGATTATGATTCCCCCTAAATTCAAGGTGTCTACATTTTCTAAATACGATGGCTTGTCTTGTCCGGAGATGCATCTGCGGTCTTACGTCAGAAAGATCCAACCTCATTTTTCTGATAAGGATCTGTGGGTCCACTTTTTTCAAGATAGTTTGTCAGGTACGCAATTGGATTGGTTCTACCAGCTTGAAAGATCTGATGTACACAACTGGGAGGATTTGATTGCTTCCTTCTACAAACAATATCAATATAATGCAGATTTAGCACATACTCATACTCAATTATAGAGTATGGGTATGGTCTCTAATGAAGGCTTTAAGGAGTATGCCCAGAAGTGGAGGGACTTGGCTGGAAGGGTGCAGCCACCATTGTCTAAGAGAGAGCTTGTGGATATGTTTTTGGGGACCCTATCAGGTCCATTCTTTAATCACTTGATCGGGAGCTCATCTGCAGGGTTCACCGAGCTAATTCTGACTGGTGAAAGAGTCAAAGCTGGCATTAAGAGCGGTAAAATTCAAAAGGATATATCGGCTTCCGCTTCTATCAAGAAAACTTTTCCAGCCAAGAAAGAAGTCTCTGCTGTTTACTCCCAGAGAAATTAAGGAAGAATGGAGCGCCGACCAGCGGTGGGGGCTGTGATGATTCAGAATTCCGCAGCCGATCAACCTCGAAACAGTCAACCCAGAACCAATCAGGCAAGGGTGGAAAGGCCTGCAAGGCAATTCACTCGGATCAATATGAAACCTGCTCAGGTTCTCCCTCATCTGTTGAAGTTAAACCTTACAAACTTGAAAGAGGCGCCGAAGAACCCAAATACCTCTTCTCCCTATTACCACTCAAATGCAAAGTGTGCCTATCATTCGGACAGTGTGGGGCATGACACCAACAATTGTTGGTGTTGTACCCCAAATTTTGACCTAAGATACCATCTCCCATCTGCATCATTACATTGCAAGGGTTTTGACCTATTTTTATCAATTTTCAAAACAGTTTTTAAATTCATAACTTTTTCAAGTCAAGAGCTGTTTATTTTTGAAACGCTAAATTTATTAATTGATCAATGATGTTTATTTAATTATTTATTATTCTGGATTTAAATAATTGGAATTTATTTTCAGTTATTATATAATTTAAAGAATTATAAATAATGAAATAAATAATTGAAGAGAAGTTTATTGATCAATGATGTTTATTTAATTATTTATTATTCTAAATTTAAATAATTGGAATTTATTTTCAGTTATTATATAATTCAAAGAATTATAAATAATAAAATAAATATTTGAAAATAAGTTTATTAATTGATCAACAATGTTTATTTAATTATTTATTATTCTAAGTTTAAATAGTTGAAATTTTATTTTCAGTTATTATAATTTAGAGAATTATAAATAATGAAGTAAATAATTGAAGAGAAGTTTATTGATCAGTGATGTTTATTTAATTATTTATTATTCTAAATTTAAATAATTGGAATTTATTTTCAGTTATTATATAATTTAAAGAATTATAAATAATAAAGTAAACAATTGTAAAGAAGAAAAGAATTAACTGGTAAAATATTGGAGCTTTATTCACTTTATTCTAATTGTTACAATTGTTGTTCAAATACTGTATTTATTTAACAAAGTATTTACAATGACAATTCTTACAAATGTTTAAAGTGAAATAAAAATTATCCTAATTTTTCTAAGTTCTAAATCTTCATCTTCTATCCAATACTTCTTTGATGCCCATTTGATTTTACCTGCAAAGAATTAAAAGAAAAAGTCAAGAGATAGATATATAATTAAAAGCAGAAAATTAATTTAGCGTTCATCATTAAAAGCAAGCGGCTGGAATCAGTTTTTACCCTCTTTGCAAATCACGGGATTTCTCCCGGTTCACAAAAAGGGATGTTTATTTATTGATAAATATGAATGCACAAGTTAAAAATATGCACAAATTCAACATTTCAAAAGCCAACTGCATATTTCAAAACCAATTGCACAAATCCAATTTTTATCAAAACTGCATATTTCAGAACAAATTGCACATTGCATAGTCAAAGTTACATTTTCAACACAAAAGTCCAACGTAAACTACCCAATGTATGTGAAGAGGTCAAAAACACAAGGCTCCGTACTGTACAATGCAGATGACAAAAAGAAACATGTGCAGTTTAAAACCAAATATGCAAGCAAATATATTCCTATTTTTCATCATTTTCCAGCTTTGCTTTTTCAGAACTTAAAGTACATACAACATTTTAATGTTTCAACTGTACTAAGGAGAGAGAAGAGAGAAAGAGTGTGGGTTTACAGGTTTTGGCCTTAGGCAGAAAAGGGATAGAAAACAAAACTGCAATAATACAGTAAAAAAGGAAGTATAGAAAAGGATATAGGCAAACTGAATGGAGCAGTAAGAGTGCAGAGATATCAAGAGGAAATAGTTAAATATACAAAACCTGAGCCATCAAAAGAAGAAGCCAAAAAAAAACTGTTATTATAACAACAAACTCTTCAAAAAAAAGTTCAGAGTTGAGAACCTGTGGTAAGCCTAAAACAAAACTGTCAAAAACAAATACTAAGCCAATTCTCAAAGTACCAAAAACAAACCTCAAGAACCTGCATTCGAACAATGCAACCTGCTGTCTCAAGCCAAAATATCATAAAGACCATGGCCTGAAAAACCAGTAAACTACCTACTGTCCAGCCAAAGCCTTGACTCTTTCAAAACGATAACCTGTAACATCCAGCCAAAGCCTTAAGCCTTAGTTCAAAAATACCCAACATAACCTGCTTAAGCTTTGAACCTGTAACATAAACCAAGGCCACAAACCTGAAACCAAGGCCATAACCTGCATAAACCAGTAAAGCCTCACCAAAGCAACAACCAGTAAAGCCTAAAACCCTCGTACCTGCCTAAACATCCAGGGCCAAAACTTGTACCAGCCATACACGCCCAAAAGCCAAAAAACCAGAATACCACAACAACACAAACTTTAAAAACCAATGTCCAAACCCATCAAGCCTCAGAAATATTCCATCATAGGCCAATAAAAAAAGCATCAAGCCCACAGAAAGAAGAAGGAAAAGAAGCGTGTATAAGCAAAGCAGGGCAAAGCCAGAAGAAGAAGATAAAAGGGGTTTTTCAACATGCACCTTTCAGCAATCATCATCAAAACATAAAAGTCAAAGGCGAGATACTAGACAAACCGGAGCTAGCTTCAACGTCACTGCCTCCTCGCCATCCAGCCGCCCGAGCGCCTCCACCACCATTCACCCCCCTCCTCCGTCAAGGTATAATTTCTTTCCCTCCATTTTGCGCATCTTGACAGAAACACCACATTGAAGCTAGAGTCAGAAAAGAAGTGAACGCAAAATCATAACATACCAAGTCATAAACATGCAAAAATCATAAAAAAAACTTAATGCTTTAAAGGACGAAATCATCACCTTCACACCGTCTCACTGAGCGACCCTTGGAGAAGAATGGGCAGTTGGTGGCGCTGGCGGCTGTGAGGCAAAGGAGCTTTATGCCTGGACGTGTTTGGCTCGAAAGAAGAAGAAGAAAGACGAAGAAGACGAATCTGTAGCGAGAAGAAGAGCGCCGCTCTGTATCTTTTGGCTTAACCCTAATCCTTTTTCCCCAAACTAAAACAAATATGCTTGACCCTAAACATTGTGAAAAAATTGGGCTCAACCCGTTTCCCTTAGCCAAAAACCCAACGAGTCCCATTATAACACCCCCCATTTCTGTTTGTTTTTGATTGGGCCCTTTAAAAACCTTTTAGACATGCAATGGTTTGTTTATCTACCCCCTTTATTTCTTGGACACCTCTCCTTCTATTTTACTTTCTTTTAGCTTTTTTTTAGAATTTTATTGATTTAGTTAATTAATGAATTTAATCAAATAAGAGGTGTAACTTAAATTAGACAAAATTTTAATAATTTGACCAATTTTTATTAGTTTAACTTTAGGATTAATTTAGTAATTTTAGTATTCTTTTTTTAATTAGATTTAAGTTAGTAACTTTTAAAGTTTTAATTTAGTTTAAAATTATTTAATAATTCTTAAAATAATACTTTATATTAATACAAAAAATACGTATAAAAAAATAAAAACTTAAAAAACATTTTATTTTCTTTAATTAATTCCCTCGCTTTAATTAATATTAAACAAAAATACAAAAATGTATGTTCACACCATTAGTCTGTTATTTAGTCATTGTTATGGTTGTATATCACTTAGCTACTTAAATTGTCTGTTTGATTATTCAGTATTTACATGGTTATTCTGTTTACTTCTCAATCCAAGAGAAAAAATGATTAAATTTGTTGACTTCATGTCCTCAAGTCCAATCACGCGAACATCTTCATTTCATTAAAACTTAAGATAATTTTCCCCAAATATTCAATCTTTTCAAAACTTATACCTTTTAAGCCAAAACTTCGACTAGGTCGTCGTACCTTCAAAAACCCATCCGTACCCCTTTTCGGCCAAAACAATTTATTTTTAATCAAACGAACATTTTAATAAACAGATATTTCAAAAGGTTCCTATAGAGTACTATAGATACATTGGGTGCTAATACCTTCCCATTGTATAACCAACCCCCGAACCATAGATCTCTTTTCAAAAACGCCTTGTATTTTCATTACTTGTAAAAGTATTATTTTACATTGCATACTTTAGGGTTTTATTTCGCTCTTTTCCCTTTTCCCTTGGAAATAATAAAGCGCTGTGGCGACTCTTGCTTTTGTGAGACGAATTAATTAATAATTCGATCTCCGATTTACCCCGCTACATTTTTTATCGCTACAGAATTGGCGACTCTGTTGGGGACAGATTGACCTCTTGCTGGTCCATCCCTAAGTGGGTTAAGCCTAGTTTGTTTTATCTGTTTTATTATTATTTGTTTTGTTTGATTATGTGTTTATATTGGGGTTGTTTGGGTTTTTTGCAAAGGACGAATCCTATACCCGGATTAAGTTACACTTAAGAATAGGACGGGCGGTATAGTCATGTTAACTTTGAGGGAGTAATCCCGAAGAAGGAGGCATGAGATCCCCCACTCAATGGAAGGCCCTTTTGAACATGATATTTGTTTACCGAGTAATCGGGAAGACATTATTATTTTCGACCTGGGAGCCAGAGAAATTGAGAACCGTAGAACCCTAACCCATCTTGGCCTTTTAGGTGTAGCGCGGAAACTATAACGGAGTAATTCGGAAGTAGTTGTTACACGATGTGTTGTACCCCAAAATTTGCCCTCCCATATTCTCCAAGATTTGTCAAGTCAAGGTCACAAAATTCCCCAAGGGTTATGCAGTTCAACTGTCTCCTATGCAGTCAAAACTAGGGTTTGGTTTCTGATCAAGAATTGAAAGTTTTCAAGGACCCAATCAAGTCTCATATGCCTACAAAGATGGTCAAGAATCCTCATGTCAAGTTTCAAGGCATTCAGCTCAAGATTGCACAGTCAAAACCCTAGATTGCACTACAGTCAACTGTAGGGGCAAAATGGTCATTTGACAGTCAAAAGTTCAAATTTTTGGTCAATATATCATTTTGAAGCCACAAACATCATTTGATCAATGCTTGATCATGATTCTCAAAATTTGGCTCAGAAATCATCAAAGATGCAAAAGTTGCTATATTTGGACAGCTGAAAAAGTCAACTGAAATTGACCAGGGCATAACTTTCACATGGATTATCAGAAAAATTCCATCCAAAGCTCATTTTGAAGAGAAAGACATTTCCTACAATTCATCTTCATGTTCCAAGTCCAAGAAATGCTCTCACAAAAAGTTATCAATTTCAACATTATAGGTCATTTTCAAAAGTCAACAAAAAGGGACTTTAAGTCAAAGGCCATAACTTGAGATTGGTAAATCAAAATGACATGGGACCAAAGGCATTGGTTAGAGGACTCAAAGACCTTTCCAAATTGTCCACGAACATGTGAAAAGCTTAAAAATTGAGCAAGTTATGCCTTGTGGAAGTTGGGAAATTTTTGGGAATTTTGAAAAGTCAACAATGGTTCAAATGACCTAAAAATGCAAATGGGCCCATTTTTCTTCCAAGTTTCTTCATGCCAAGCCTATGCACGACCATTAGGCCCAAAGGGAAGTATTTTCTCATTTTTTAATTATTTATTTGAATTTATATCAATATTAATTCATTTAAATTATTTTAATACATGAAAAATATAAGTTTGACCTAAAAAAATCTTTTTATGCACATTCCAAGGTCAATATTTCGTGCACATCTTAAATAGGCAAGTTTTGGTTTGATTTGAACTAATTGACACCAAATTGCACATGAAAAAGATATGGAAAAGATCCTTGAAATCAAATATTCAAAAATCATCAAAGCAATGGATTTTGTCCAATTTTTCTTAACCTAATCACTCACTATATGATCAGGAAGGTAAACCTAATGCAAAAAGACTGCAAGCTGCGCTCAGAAACCACATACAAACTTGAAAAAATCTCCAAGAAAGCCAATACTGAAAACTAGTTTTTAGGTCGATTCAAGCCCCAATTCTTGTTCCATCATCATCCTGAGACATCATTGAACGATTCTCAATCACTAACATCAACCAGAACGCCCTGAATTGGTATCCATAAGTCAAACTGTGAAGCAAAATTCTTGAAATCGCATAGCATAAATCAAGCATCCTTTTGCATTTTTCTTTATGGATTCTTGCTCATAATGATATTTCTAAGCTAACCAATATATTCAATTGTGTTTTGGTGCCATATATGCGTTTTTGCCATTGTCAAATATTAGGGTTGCAGGTTTTCTGAATTGGGGATTTTGCATAGAGGAAAAATCAGGACCCATGAATACCATGGTTGGATTCAGTACCTCAAGACGAAGAAAGATTGACCCTCGCGCCTAATTTCTGATCACCATAGCGCTATTCGCTATTTCTTTGAAGGCTGCCTAAACCCACGCATGAAAAACCGTGGCCCTTGTTTTATGGTTTCAGGAAAATTGAGGAAGATGACCTCGTGTCCAATGGTCATTGGCTCTTTTGAAATTCGCGCGTTTTTAACCCATTAATATTATGTTTTGCTTATTATATTTACGTGTTATTATATGTTAAATTAAAAGCGTTTGGTTCAGTGGTGCACGTGGAGGTTTGCAAGGGGAATGACCTGGGTTCGATCCCAGGTCTTCATCCTTCCCCTTTGTATTTTTTCAATTAATAATCCTGTGTAGGCACAACGTTGAAGCATATCATGTATCACCATCATCCAGATGCCCACGTGTCCAGGAGATTCCCATCCAAGGCTGAAGATTGGTGTACACCCTGAGCATGAGTCAAAGCATCATACATAATCCAAAAAGTCAGTGAACGTCAAGGCTTAATGGGCCAAAATTCTTAAGCCTGTACCTCCTAAATTGGGGCTACACCCCACCCTGGTTTGCATTTTTTTTATTTTTATTTTTTTTCTTATTTTATTTTTGCTATTTTATTTATTTTATTTGTTTTAACATAATTAACTTATTTTCATAAAAAATATAAAAACATTCAAAAATCAGAAAAGACCAAAAAAATTAATAAATATTTATATTATAATTATTTTCATAAATAAATGTTTGTAATTATTTAGTTTTAATTAGGTTTTCAAGTTTAATTCTTTTAATAACTAAAATCCAAAAAAATAGAGTTTAGGTTTAATAACTTTTTATTTTTCTTTTTAATTTTTCCCTTTCTTCAGAATAATAATATTAGTTATTTATTTTCATAAATTAAAAATTGTACATAAATTAATTTAGAGTTAAATTAGGTTAAAAGTCAATATTTTCATAATAAACTTAAAAAAAAACAATAGAATTAGGGTTAGTCAATTATAATTAATTCCTTCTTTTTTCTTTTAAATCTAAAAAAACACAAAATAACAAAAATATTTAATTTTAATTTCCTTATTAATTTTAATTGTTTGCAAAAGGGTCCAACGCCCTAGTTTTGTTTTAATTTCTTTATTTCGCACATTTATTTTATAATCGTTTAAATAATTTTGTATCTCTCCCGAAGCCATGTAACTTTACTTTTCGCACTTTATTCTTCGCATTATTTATTTTTTCGCTAAATCGGGTCCGGTTTAATTTTGGCGATGTGGACCCGCGCCTTTGTAATAGCCTTAGATTTATTTTTTCGCAAACTTATAACTGTTAAATATGCATGCAAGAATGAATGCCCTAATTAAAATCAAGCGTAGAACACGACAAACCTGACAAGACAAATAACTGAAACATGACACACAATTCGCACACACCACCCCTAGGGTACGCCTCACTGTTGCCTTTCGAAAGGTGATCGTCGAGTAGAGGACGTCTTAGTAAGTCCTCATGATCCGGGAACCTGGCATGAGGGTAGCTTCTAAGGTGTCTTCCCATTGCTCTGGTGATCACCACGTCCCTAAAACTCGAATTGACCCGAACACCTCCAACGGTGGTGCTACCTACCTCTCAATGGTGGGATGGCACTACTTTAAAGGACATTTACACAGACGAATTCCTTAGGGTAGGTAGGTTCTCAAGGATACTTGCTCTAATCTCAAAACAAACTCAAAAAGACTTTTCACACTGACACTTTTCAAAAGCTTTCAAAACAAACTTTTCAAACACTCTGGCGTATGAGTCGATCTGAAATTTTTCAAAGAAACTTTTTAAACCCACATTGAAAAGCAAGCAAACAATTTTGAAAACACATTGAGCAAGTATCTAAGAGCCCATGGATAACCATGGATAGAAAGGGTGCTAACACCTTCCCTTTTTATAACCTACCTCCCGAACCGAGAGCAATCTCTTTAAAGGAATTTTTCTGTGCTTTTGTCCTTTCCATTTGGAGAAAATAAAAGACGGTGGCGACTCTTGCTTCCGCGACATTTCGCGAACCAGCGTTAAACAGTCAGTTCCAGATCCACCGATCACAGAACTGGCGACTCTGCTGGGGAAATCTTAAAGTGAGGTGTACCTTAGGGCTAGCTTATAACTATGTTTTCAATTGTTTTCCTTGTGTGCTTTAAATTGTGGGTTGCTTGGGTGTTCTATAGATCCTAAACCCGGATCTGGGGGATACCTTTCTTAGAAAGTAGCAACAAGGCTGTGAGGGAACTGTGCGGGGTATACCGACATGGTTGAAACAGTCTGCTACGTTGATGTGGCACTTTGGTGTGTACCGGTAACCCTTGAGTTCAGTCAAGGAGAGTACGGGGCCTCCGCGTGGTGTCGTGAAGCATCAACAGACCTTAGGAACCTTAATTGAACTATCTTGGCCTCTTTAGGGTAGTGAGATAACTGACTTTGGTGCAGTCCGAGGTTGGTTGATACTCGATACTACGCTCAATTGAGGGTTGCTTTCCTGGAATATTTCGGTCGCCAGTTCAGTGGCTAAATCGAAACGATGAACAATGAAAGCAATCCCGTGATATTGGGAACCTTAGAACCCGGTTACTTTGATTAGGACAGGTTGAACCCACCAACTTCAAGAGGGTACTACCCAGACCCCATGCTGGCCTTAAACCTTAAGGGCTTGTCTTGTGTGCCTTGTGTGCCCTACATGTTTGTCTTTGTAAATATCTGTGGTGTGTTTAATCATAACATCATGACATCATCCAGCATCATATGCATTGACTAACCATTTCAGGGGTTCGAATTTTCATCTTTGTTCTTGTTTTGTAGGACATGGAAACTGTTCGTAGAAAGACAATTCAGGTCAATCTTGTAAGGATCCCTCCTCAGCTTAAGGAGCTTATATCCAGGATTCCCGAGAACTCTTCATTCAGTGAAAGGCATGGAAGCCTCATCAGCTTGGTCAACACCAACATTGAGGAAGATATGATAAAGGTCTTGTTCCAATTCTTTGACCCCCTGCATCACTGCTTTACCTTCTTGGACTATCAGTTGGTACCTACATTGGAGGAGTTCTCCCGGCTCCTGAAGATCCCTATCCTTGATCAGCTACCCTTCAACGGTACAGAAAAGGAACCTAAGCTTGAAGAGATTGCTAAAGCCTTGCACCTACAGTCATCTGACCTCAAGGGACATTGGGAAGTCAGAAGTGGTATCAAAGGGTTCTTAGCCAGGTTTCTGTTTGAAAAAGCCCTTGAATGTTGGAACTCCCTTGACTTGCAAGCTTTTGAAGAGGTTGTGGCCCTCCTTGTCTATGGTCTGGTGTTGTTCCCTAACCCAGATCAGCTTATTGATATCAGTGCTGTTCAGATCTTTATGTCCAGGAATCCTATACCTACGTTGCTGGGGGACATCCTTCACTCATGTTACACTCGAACCATGAGAAAAAGAGGTGTCCTTATGTGTTGCACTCCTCTCCTGGGAAGGTGGTTTATTTCGCACCTTCCCCAATCAATCCTGAAGAATGAGCGGGGTTTGAGATGGTCACAACGGTTGATGACTCTTACACATGCAGATATACATTGGTGTCCTAGATCCAGAGGAGATGTCACTATCATTGATCGTTGTGGGGAGTACCCTAATGTTCCTTTACTTGGAATCAGAGGAGGTATTACTTATAGCCCATGCCTGGCTTGGAGACAGTTTGGTTATGCTCGGAGGGATGGTCCTCATGACATGCTAATTCCTGACATAGTTTTTGACTTCGACAATGATACTCAAGGACTTCGCCAGAGATTTATCAGAGCCTGGAGGATGCCCAGTAGGGTAGACAGCAAGACACTGGGGCACAGGAACTCCATCCCTTTGGAGCCTTATCTCAAGTGGGTACGCGCCCGCTCTCAGAAGTTAGTGATGCCTTATCCTCACATGCTCCCGGTAATCAAAGAGCCTGTCTTGGAAGGGGAAGTGTCTCATGTTATTCAGCACCCTGATATGCCCACATCCTGGGAAGAGATGCAGAAGAGCTGGATCCAGCTTAAAGAAGAGCGGAATTCTCTTGAGACTAGTCTGCATGCCAGCGAAAAGAAGGTCTTGGAGCTCACCCGTCTGTTGCATGAGGAGAGGAACCTCAACACCTATATAGCTCCGAAGAGGATGCGCAGTGTATTTTGGGATTGACTTGATTTTTGTATTTTTGCCCATGAGGCCTTGATGTATTAAACAATGATTTCTTTAATGATAACGTGTGTTCCTTTTTGGCTACAACAAATTTGAACTTTCGAACCCTTGAATGCATTGCATACGCATGTCATACATCATGTGCATAACAGGTTTTTCCTCTTTTCAGGTTGCTTACAGTTCTTCGCTGTTTATTTCAGCATCATGAATCCCGGATCTGAATCAACTGAGATATCAATCAAGGCTCTCCAGGCGCAGAATGCGCAGTTCCAAGAACTAATCATGGGTCTAGCTAAAGGCCAAGAAGAACTGAAGACTATGCTCCTGAAGAAGGAGAAGAAGAAGAAGAGAAGAACTGTTCTGTTCAACTCGGGCCGAAGGTTGGGTAATACTCTGCAGCATGAAGAGGCTGGTTCTTCTGTTGGCAGGAGTCCTTCTCAGGCAGAAGTAAAGGTTCCTAGTCCGGTCGTCTCCGACAACGAGACAGATTTTGATGAAGAGCAGTACCCTCCTGAAGACAACAGGTACAAACCACTGGAGGACAGGTTGAAGGCTATGGAGGTGCAACAGGCACCTGGGCTGGATTTCGGAGATCTGGGTTTGTCGACTGGTGTGATTATCCCGCACAAATTCAAAGCACCATCCTTCTCAAAATATGACGGGGCGTCTTGTCCCAAGATGCACTTAAGGTCCTATGTTCGGAAAATTCAGCCGTACTCTGCGGACAAGAATCTATGGATCCACTTCTTCCAGGAGAGTCTTTCAGGGACTCATCTCGAATGGTTCTATCAGCTGGATGGGACCAAAGTTCGTAACTGGGAGGAGCTGGCTACTGCTTTCTACAAGCAGTATCAGTATAATGCCGACCTTGCCCCCACACGTACCCAACTCCAGGGTATGGCGTTAGGTGCAAGCGAAGGTTTTAAGGAGTACGCTCAGAAGTGGAGAGACCTGGCTGGCAGGGTGCAGCCACCATTGACTGATCGGGAGTTGGTTGACATGTTCTTGGGGACCCTATCTGGGCCATTCTTCAACCATCTCATTGGGAATTCTTCTGCTGGTTTCACTGATTTAATCTTGACTGGAGAAAGAATTGAAGCTGGGTTAAAATCTGGGAAGATTGCAAAGGCTGCATCATCTAGTTCGGACAAGAAACCATTCAAAAAGGAGTCTAGTGCCGTATATGGTTCCAGGAGATCAGAGAGAAATGAACACCGCCAATCTATCAGTGCGGTAATGATTGCTAAGCCTGCTGCCGCTCCCCGGCCAAACAATTCTCAGAAAGCTGAAAGACCCCGGAGGGAATTCACCCGCTTAGGCATGACTTTGTCGCAGATCCTGCCACAGTTGCTCGCAACCAATTTGGTAACTGTCAGGGAGGCCCCAAAGTTCCCAAATACAGCATCCCCCAAGTACAACCCGAACGCTCGTTGTGCTTACCATTCAGAAAGCCCGGGGCACTCTACCGATGACTGCTGGGCACTAAAGAACAAGCTGCAGGACCTCATTGACGCTAAGGAGGTACAGTTTGAGGCATCTGACAAGCCTAATGTGGTGACAGCTCCCCTGCCTGCTCATGGAGTTAATGCTATTGGTGATGAAGAGGAAGTTGATGAAGCTGAGTTCGATAGCTGGATCTACCCAGCAACTGACGGTGGACTTAACAATTGGAGCGCAAAGGACAATCTCCCTGTTTCTTTTGTTACTAAGTAATAAATTTCCTTGTTTTGTTATTTTGTAATAGACAATGATAAACTCTATGGCCCGGTGTCTTACCCGAGGCACCGTGGTTCTATTTTTGAGGGCATACGAACTGTCATTTTATACATCATGAATGAAAATCTTGGACGTACTTTTCGCATTGCAAATATTGTGTTCCTTTTTTATCTTTCTTTTCCTTTACATAATTTTCAAAACAGCTGTATTTACACACACACTCACTCATACAGGTTCCAATCCACTCTGGATCTCACTGATAACAGCTCTGCTAATGCCAATTATGACTTCGAAAATCCGATCAACTTAGCCGAAGACGAAGGTGAAGATGATTGCGAAGTGCCTGGCGAGCTTGCAAGACTGTTGCTTCAGGAAGAGAGGGCAATTCAACCCCATGAAGAGCCAGTGGAAACCATAAACCTGGGTACTGAAGCAGACAGGAAAGAGGTAAAGATTGGTGCCAACCTAGAGCTCAGCGTGAAGCAACGGTTAACCAAGATGTTACATGACTATATGGAGATCTTTGCCTGGTCCTACGAAGACATGCCAGGGTTGGATACCGATATTGTTGTCCATCATTTGCCGACTAGGGAAGACTGCCCTCCAGTTAAACAAAAGGTCTGTCGGATGCGTCCAGAGATGTCCGAGAAGATTAAGGCCGAAGTCATGAAACAGTTTGATGCCGGTTTCCTTGCAGTAACTTCTTACCCGCAGTGGGTTGCTAATGTGGTGCCGGTACCAAAGAAGGACGGTAAGGTCAGAATGTGTGTAGATTACAGGGATCTGAACAGGGCCAGCCCCAAGGATGACTTCCCCTTGCCTCACATTGATGTCCTTGTGGATAATACAGCTCAACACAAAGTATTCTCTTTCATGGATGGCTTTTCAGGTTACAATCAGATCAAGATGGCGCCCAAAGACATGGAAAACACTACATTTGTTACTCAGTGGGGCACCTTCTGTTACAAGGTCATGCCGTTCGGATTAAAGAATGCTGGGGCAACCTACCAACGTGCCATGGTTGCCTTATTTCATGACATGATCCATCACGAAATAGAGGTGTATGTGGACGACATGATCGCTAGGTCCCAGACTGAGGAAGAGCATCTAGATCATCTACAGAAGTTGTTCGACCGGTTGAAACTGTATAAGCTGAGATTGAACCCGAACAAGTGCACCTTCGGGGTGAGATCGGGAAAACTGCTAGGCTTCGTGGTCAGTGATAAAGGTATTCAAGTGGACCCTGCTAAGGTCAAAGCTATTCAAGAAATGCCAGTTCCTAAGACAGAGAAGGAAGTCAGAGGCTTTTTAGGACGCCTGAATTACATCGCTCGATTCATCTCTCATCTAACTGCTACCTGTGAGCCAATCTTCAAGCTGTTGAAGAAAGATCAGGTAGTACGTTGGAACGATGAATGTCAGGCTGCCTTCGACAGAATTAAAGAGTATCTCCAAGAACCACCTATCCTAATGCCACCGGTTGAAGGGAGACCTCTGATACTATACCTGACAGTGCTTGACAATTCAATGGGGTGTGTGCTGGGGCAGCATGACGAGTCCGGCCGAAAAGAGCATGCCATTTATTACCTTAGCAAAAAGTTTACCGACTGTGAGACCCGATACTCACTGCTTGAGAAAACTTGCTGCGCTTTGGTATGGGCTGCTCGCCGGCTGAGACAGTATATGCTGACTCACACTACCTTGTTGATCTCAAAGATGGATCCGATAAAATACATATTCGAAAAGCCTGCTCTGTCTGGGAGAATTGCAAGATGGCAAATGATCTTGACGGAATACGACATTCAGTACACAACCCAGAAAGCCATCAAGGGGAGTGTATTGGCAGACCACTTAGCTCATCAAGCTGTAGATGACTACCAATCAATGAACTTCGAGTTTCCGGATGAAAGCATCATGATTGTAACTGACTGTGAGGTACCTGGACCGGATGAAGGACCTGAACCAGGATCCCGATGGTCTATGCACTTTGACGGAGCTTCCAATGCTTTGGGAAATGGTATCGGCGCCATCATCATATCTCCACAAGGTACTCATACTCCACTCACCGCCCGGCTGTGTTTCAACTGTACCAACAACATGGCAGAGTATGAGGCGTGTATCATGGGTCTTCAAGCTGCGATCGACCTAAGGATCAAATTTCTAAGTGTCTTCGGAGATTCCGCTCTTGTGATCAATCAGATCAAAGGAGAGTGGGATACGAAACATCCAAACTTGATTCCTTACAGAGAATGTGTGTTGACCCTGATTCCCCACTTCACAAAGATAACCTTTGAGCACTTTCCAAGAGAAGAGAATCAGTTAGCGGACGCGTTAGCTACAATGTCTTCAATGTTCAAGGTCAAATGGGATAATGAAGCTCCCCGGATCATCATCTGGAAACTGGACGAACCGGCATACTGTTGTGATCTCGAAACTGAATTGGTAACTGAGAAGCCTTGGTACCACGAAGTGAAGAGATATCTGGAAGTTCAGGCATACCCTGAAGGTGCCTCTGTCAACGATAAGAAATTCCTGAGGAGGTTCGCAGCCAAGTTCTTCCTAAGCAACGGCATCTTGTACAAACGAAACCATGATTCAACCTTACTGCGTTGTGTGGACAAGATTGAAGCGGAAAGAATCATGGAAGAGCTACATGAAGGGACCTTTGGTACACATTCCAGTGGACATACGATGGCTAAGAAAATCCTACGGGCAGGATATTACTGGTCCACAATGGAAGCTGATTGCTACCAACATTCTAGGACATGCCACAAGTGCCAGATCTATGCGGATAAGGTGCATGTTCCTCCGATTCCCCTGAATGTTCTGACTGCGCCGTGGCCGTTTGCAATGGGGCATAGACATGATCGGCGAGATAAAACCTACGGCATCCAACGGACATCGCTTCATCCTAGTGGCGATTGACTATTTTACGAAGTGGGTTGAAGCAACATCCTATGCTACAGTAACCAAGACTGTTGTGGCACGGTTCATTCGGCACAACCTGATCTGTCGGTACGGCGTCCCTGAGCGGATTATTACAGACAACGGTACCAATCTGAACAACAAGATGATTGCTGAGCTTTGCGAACAGTTCAAGATACAGCACCACAATTCTTCTCCTTACAGACCGAAGATGAATGGGGCTGTAGAAGCAGCAAATAAGAACATCAAGAAGATCGTGCAGAAAATGACAGTGACTTACAAAGATTGGCACGAGATGTTACCGTTCGCTCTGCATGGGTACCGTACCTCAGCTAGAACGTCAACCGGGGCAACTCCGTTTTCTCTGGTTTATGGCATGGAGGCAGTCTTGCCGATCGAAGTACAAATTCCTTCTCTCCGGATAATGAAGGATGCAAATCTGAACGAGGAGGACTGGATCCAGACACGACTTGATCAACTCAATCTCATTGACGAAAAGAGACTTGCTGCTATCTGTCATGGTCAGACGTATCAGAAACGAATGATCAGGGCATTTAACAAGAAGGTCAGACCACAGGAATATCAAGTTGGGGATCTGGTTATCAAGAGAATCATCCTTCCTCAGAGTGATCCAAGGGGCAAATGGACCCCTACATACGAAGGGCCATTTGTGGTTAAGCATGTGTTCTCAGGAGGAGCAATGATATTAACCAACATGGATGGTGACGACCTTCCTCACCCCGCCAATGCAGACATAGTCAAAAAATACTACGCATGAAAAAAGACCCGCTAGGCTGACATGCCTAGGCAAAAATTAGGGCTTCCCGTCGAACCAAAAGGGTTCGGGCAAAATGAAGGGATGAAAATGAAAAATCTGTACACCCGGCAAGTCGAAAACCTGAAAAGGCGGCTTGGGCAAAAATGGGTATCCCGGTGGACCGAAAACCCGAAAGGGCGGTCCAGGCAAAAATTAGGGATAAAAGCGTAAAACTGTGTCTCATTGGATCACTTTGCATCCAGAATCCGGTATCAGCATCAAGTTCAGACGGCATCAATCAGTCAGCTTCACCTTCAACCAAGGTCATCAAGTGATGAGACGCTCGGAGTTATAAAGGCAATAGCAGAGTTGAAACCCAGTGGATCATTCATATTTCACACAGCTGTTTTATTTTCTTTTGTACAAAACTTGTATAAACTCTTTTGATCGGCGACGTACCTCTTACTAGGACGTCAGCCTCTTGTACACAAAACGCCTATTTTCAGGCCATTCAAAATCAATACAAATATATTTTCAGTTAAACGTGCCCAAGTGTTTTTCTTTTTCTGTTTTGTTTTGCGAAGAACGTCCAAGGTTCAATTTGTGATGTATGCATTGACAATAATTTGCTAACTCATAAATACTTGCATACGAAACAAAGGAATTAATTGCAGGTGACACTAGAAACAGGGGCAATAAAGAGTTGTCTGAACAATCCAATTGTTCTATCCTCCAAGGTACCAAGGTAGGTTCAGCTAAAGAACACGACCAGTACATACTAAATCCCCAGAGAGTGGTTCAACAAAACAATACATTCTCCTCCAAGCTTCAATTACAAATCTCAAGGAAGTTGAGTATCCTCCAGTAGATATCAACATTCCCCAGCAGCAATACATATATTCTTAACAAGCATCCCCGGCAGTCTTGGTCTAAAGATTGTTCCCCGGTGGCATATCTCAATATTCAAAGGAATCACTTCCCTGCAGTTCAAACCTCCCCAGAAGAGTCCAATCCGATTTCCCCAGGAAAGTTGGAATTCATATTTCCCCAAGCAGTAAGCTTATCCCCAGTAGATTCTTGAAGCTTATCCCCTCGCAGAGCACGAACGCTTCGTCCGGCTTGATTTAAAGAGTTATTTCCTTAACAGGATATAACTGGGTTATCCTCAGCCAAAAGCCATGGAAAGAGCGTCGTTGACAAAATCTTCTTACCCCAGCAAAGTTCAGCAAGGGTATCCCCAGCAAACTACTATCAACACTCAGCAAGGCATCCATCTTCCCACAGAGTATCACTTCCCAGCATGGTCGCTAGAGTATCTTTTCTCCCCGCAGAATCCTCCACTTGCCAAGTTTATTCCTCAACGGAGTTATCTTCTCCTACCGGTATTCTTGCAGTTGTCATCCCCAGCGGAAGCAAAATCTATTCTTCAACGTCAACCCAGGATACAACTTCCCAGCACCCGTCAAGGATTCACTTTCCTAGACGAAAACATACATAACACGTCATATACATCATTATAGCATGCATAACGCACTGCATCATACAAATCCCCTTTATGTTGAGAACATCATTGCTTGATCCATATCATGCATTGCATATGACTGACCTTTACCTTTCAGGAAAGATGCAGTTGAAATTCTCAATCATGTTTCAAGACCTAGACCGGTTCAGTTAAATCGACCCTAAGATTTTCCTGATGCTTATCCAGTCAAAGACCTTCTCTGGTTCAGTCAGATCGACCCTAAGATCTCCCTGATGCTTATCCAGTTGAAGATATTTCAAGACCTAGACCGGTTCAGTTAAATCGACCCTAAGATTTTCCTGATGCTTATCCAGTCAAAGACCTTCTCTGGTTCAGTCAGATCGACCCTAAGATCTCCCTGATGCTTATCCAGTTGAAGATATTCCAAGACCTTGTCCGGTTCAGTTAAATCGACCCTAAGATTTTCCTGATGCTTATCCAGTCAAAGACCTTCTCTGGTTCAGTCAGATCGACCCTAAGATCTCCCTGATGCTTATCCAGTCGAAGATATTCCAAGACCTTGTCCGGTTCAGTTAAATCAACCCTAAGATTTCCCTGATGCTTATCCAGTCAAAGGCCTTCTCTGGTTCAGTCAGATCGACCCTAAGATCTCCCTGATGCTTATCCAGTTGAAGATATTCCAAGACCTTGTCCGGTTCAGTTAAATCGACCCTAAGATTTTCCTGATTCTTACCCAGTCAAAGGCCTCTCTGGTTCAGTCAGATCGACCCTAAGATCTCCCTGATTCTTATTCCAGTAGAAGACACCCAAGATTTTTCTCAACAAGCGTTGTTGAAGTTAAAGACACCCAAGATTTTTCTCAACGAGCGTTGTTGAAGTTAAAGTCGCCCGAGGTTCTCTTACCATTCATGCTAAGGTAGTAACCATCCCTGGTTCATTCATCGCCATTTGAAGCTCCAGATCCAGCTCCTGTAACCAGTCAGGACACATCTATACCAAGCATCTAAAATCAGCTCCTGCAACGTGTCAGGTACTCTTTTCTTCTTTTGCAGGTATGCAGGTTCTAACTAAAGAATCTCCTACGCGATCAACATCCAGATGGCATCTATAAGCCCATCACCCTATCCAGCAATCTCTAAATGGAATCTATAAGCCCATTCCCCCATCACTGTCACTATGTGAGCGCAAATTTCTGGGCACTCTAGTGTCCAATCATCTTCTACCATCGGATTACGAAAGGCACGTCAGCCAATCTGCATCCTCAGGTCTAAGAAGATTGAACAGGGGCAACTGTTGTACCCCAAAATTTGCCCTCCCATATTCTCCAAGATTTGTCAAGTCAAGGTCACAAAATTCCCCAAGGGTTATGCAGTTCAACTGTCTCCTATGCAGTCAAAACTAGGGTTTGGTTTCTGATCAAGAATTGAAAGTTTTCAAGGACCCAATCAAGTCTCATATGCCTACAAAGATGGTCAAGAATCCTCATGTCAAGTTTCAAGGCATTCAGCTCAAGATTGCACAGTCAAAACCCTAGATTGCACTACAGTCAACTGTAGGGGCAAAATGGTCATTTGACAGTCAAAAGTTCAAATTTTTGGTCAATATATCATTTTGAAGCCACAAAAATCATTTGATCAATGCTTGATCATGATTCTCAAAATTTGGCTCAGAAATCATCAAAGATGCAAAAGTTGCTATATTTGGACAGTTGAAAAAGTCAACTGAAATTGACCAGGGCATAACTTTCACATGGATTATCAGAAAAATTCCATCCAAAGCTCATTTTGAAGATAAAGACATTTCCTACAATTCATCTTCATGTTCCAAGTCCAAGAAATGCTCTCACAAAAAGTTATCAATTTCAACATTATAGGTCATTTTCAAAAGTCAACAAAAAGGGACTTTAAGTCAAAGGCCATAACTTGAGATTGGTAAATCAAAATGACATGGGACCAAAGGCATTGGTTAGAGGACTCAAAGACCTTTCCAAAATGTCCAAGAACATGTGAAAAGCTTAAAAATTGAGCAAGTTATGCCTTGTGGAAGTTGGGAAAGTTTTGGGAATTTTGAAAAGTCAACAATGGTTCAAATGACCTAAAAATGCAAATGGGCCCATTTTTCTTCCAAGTTTCTTCATGCCAAGCCTATGCACGACCATTAGGCCCAAAGGGAAGTATTTTCTCATTTTTTAATTATTTATTTGAATTTATATCAATATTAATTCATTTAAATTATTTTAATACATGAAAAATATAAGTTTGACCTAAAAAAATCTTTTTATGCACATTCCAAGGTCAATATTTCGTGCACATCTTAAATAGGCAAGTTTTGGTTTGATTTGAACTAATTGACACCAAATTGCACATGAAAAAGATATGGAAAAGATCCTTGAAATCAAATATTCAAAAATCATCAAAGCAATGGATTTTGTCCAATTTTTCTTAACCTAATCACTCACTATATGATCAGGAAGGTAAACCTAATGCAAAAAGACTGCAAGCTGCGCTCAGAAACCACATACAAACTTGAAAAAATCTCCAAGAAAGCCAATACTGAAAACTAGTTTTTAGGTCGATTCAAGCCCCAATTCTTGTTCCATCATCATCCTGAGACATCATTGAACGATTCTCAATCACTAACATCAACCAGAACGCCCTGAATTGGTATCCATAAGTCAAACTGTGAAGCAAAATTCTTGAAATCGCATAGCATAAATCAAGCATCCTTTTGCATTTTTCTTTATGGATTCTTGCTCATAATGATATTTCTAAGCTAACCAATATATTCAATTGTGTTTTGGTGCCATATATGCGTTTTTGCCATTGTCAAATATTAGGGTTGCAGGTTTTCTGAATTGGGGATTTTGCATAGAGGAAAAATCAGGACCCATGAATACCATGGTTGGATTCAGTACCTCAAGACGAAGAAAGATTGACCCTCGCGCCTAATTTCTGATCACCATAGCGCTATTCGCTATTTCTTTGAAGGCTGCCTAAACCCACGCATGAAAAACCGTGGCCCTTGTTTTATGGTTTCAGGAAAATTGAGGAAGATGACCTCGTGTCCAATGGTCATTGGCTCTTTTGAAATTCGCGCGTTTTTAACCCATTAATATTATGTTTTGCTTATTATATTTACGTGTTATTATATGTTAAATTAAAAGCGTTTGGTTCAGTGGTGCACGTGGAGGTTTGCAAGGGGAATGACCTGGGTTCGATCCCAGGTCTTCATCCTTCCCCTTTGTATTTTTTCAATTAATAATCCTGTGTAGGCACAACGTTGAAGCATATCATGTATCACCATCATCCAGATGCCCACGTGTCCAGGAGATTCCCATCCAAGGCTGAAGATTGGTGTACACCCTGAGCATGAGTCAAAGCATCATACATAATCCAAAAAGTCAGCGAACGTCAAGGCTTAATGGGCCAAAATTCTTAAGCCTGTACCTCCTAAATTGGGGCTACACCCCACCCTGGTTTGCATTTTTTTTATTTTTATTTTTTTTCTTATTTTATTTTTGCTATTTTATTTATTTTATTTGTTTTAACATAATTAACTTATTTTCATAAAAAATATAAAAACATTCAAAAATCAGAAAAGACCAAAAAAATTAATAAATATTTATATTATAATTATTTTCATAAATAAATGTTTGTAATTATTTAGTTTTAATTAGGTTTTCAAGTTTAATTCTTTTAATAACTAAAATCCAAAAAAATAGAGTTTAGGTTTAATAACTTTTTATTTTTCTTTTTAATTTTTCCCTTTCTTCAGAATAATAATATTAATTATTTATTTTCATAAATTAAAAATTGTACATAAATTAATTTAGAGTTAAATTAGGTTAAAAGTCAATATTTTCATAATAAACTTAAAAAAAAACAATAGAATTAGGGTTAGTCAATTATAATTAATTCCTTCTTTTTTCTTTTAAATCTAAAAAAACACAAAATAACCAAAATATTTAATTTTAATTTCCTTATTAATTTTAATTGTTTGCAAAAGGGTCCAACGCCCTAGTTTTGTTTTAATTTCTTTATTTCGCACATTTATTTTATAATCGTTTAAATAATTTTGTATCTCTCCCGAAGCCATGTAACTTTACTTTTCGCACTTTATTCTTCGCATTATTTATTTTTTCGCTAAATCGGGTCCGGTTTAATTTTGGCGATGTGGACCCGCGCCTTTGTAATAGCCTTAGATTTATTTTTTCGCAAACTTATAACTGTTAAATATGCATGCAAGAATGAATGCCCTAATTAAAATCAAGCGTAGAACACGACAAACCTGACAAGACAAATAACTGAAACATGACACACAATTCGCACACACCACCCCTAGGGTACGCCTCACTGTTGCCTTTCGAAAGGTGATCGTCGAGTAGAGGACGTCTTAGTAAGTCCTCATGATCCGGGAACCTGGCATGAGGGTAGCTTCTAAGGTGTCTTCCCATTGCTCTGGTGATCACCACGTCCCTAAAACTCGAATTGACCCGAACACCTCCAACGGTGGTGCTACCTACCTCTCAATGGTGGGATGGCACTACTTTAAAGGACATTTACACAGACGAATTCCTTAGGGTAGGTAGGTTCTCAAGGATACTTGCTCTAATCTCAAAACAAACTCAAAAAGACTTTTCACACTGACACTTTTCAAAAGCTTTCAAAACAAACTTTTCAAACACTCTGGCGTATGAGTCGATCTGAAATTTTTCAAAGAAACTTTTTAAACCCACATTGAAAAGCAAGCAAACAATTTTGAAAACACATTGAGCAAGTATCTAAGAGCCCATGGATAACCATGGATAGAAAGGGTGCTAACACCTTCCCTTTCTATAACCTACCTCCCGAACCGAGAGCAATCTCTTTAAAGGAATTTTTCTGTGCTTTTGTCCTTTCCATTTGGAGAAAATAAAAGACGGTGGCGACTCTTGCTTCCGCGACATTTCGCGAACCAGCGTTAAACAGTCAGTTCCAGATCCACCGATCACACGATGCTACGCTCGGATGAGTTTCTCTTGAGAATATTGCTAATTATTGAGTAATCAAGACGTTGGCAATATCCGAAGGAGGAATGTAGACTCTGGGAACTCTTAGAACCTTGTCTTACAGGTGTGATTGAACCGTTAGTACATACCTTGGGGTGGGCTTTACCCTCGACTCCATGCTGAAACGTTGAACCTTTGAACCCCATGTTTGTGAACTTGTGTGTAACTGTTGTATTATCATTCATTCATGCATTCATCAACATTTTTTTGTAAAAAACTTGTTTTTCAAGGATCTTAGGAATGATTTTTGCAGACATCTCAGGTACTATCATTATGGAATTTGGAAGGAGAAACACTCAAAGTTTTAGTTTTAAGGAGCCCGAGATTGAAGAACTGAAGAGTTTAATTCCTAAAATCAAGAACCCGACAGATTTTCAGAAAAAGTGTGGGTCCATTATACCTCTCATGAAGCGCAAGATGAAGGAAGGCATCCTTAATACATTAGTCCAATTTTACGATCCTTTGTATCGATGTTTCACCTTTCCGGATTACCAGTTAATTCCCACCTTAGAAGAGTACTCCTACATACTTGGTTTGCCGATCACCGACTGTGTTCCTTTTTCTGGCTTAGAAGAGGAACCCAAATCTCACGAGATAACGACCATCATCCACTTGAAGAAGTCAGATATAGAGGAGAACATGACTACAAAAGGGGGAATCTGAGGCTTGTCTGCGCAGTTTCTGTTGAGGAAAGCTCGTCATTTCGCTGAGATAAAAGATACTATTGCCTTTGAAGACGTCTTTGCTTTACTCGCTTATGGTCTATTCTTGTTCCCTAACGTTGATAAGTTTGTGGATATCAACGCCATCAGAATTTTCTTGATTGGAAATCCGGTACCTACGCTGCTAGGAGATACCTACTACTCCATCCATCTTCGAAACTCTTATCAAGGAGGGATGATTATTTGTTGTGTACCGTTGTTGTATCAGTGGTATGTTTCTCATCTACCTAGGTCTGATGTTTTCTGGGATCTCGAGAAGGAGCCGCGATGGGCGCCAAAAATTATGGCTCTCACTCATTTCGACATTGATTGGTATAATCGAGTTTACTATGACGTGAAGATCATCGATAACTGTGGTGCTTTTCCTAACGTGCCTCTTCTTGGTACAAAATGTGGAATTAACTATAACCCTGTTCTCGCGCGCCGTCAGTTTAGATACCCGATGAGGGACAAGCCAAACAACATCCATGTGAGTGGTTTCTTTCTACAAGAAGGACAAGATCACCAGGCAACTAAGAGGGAGATCGAAGGAGCTTGGCGCCACATCCATAGGAAAGGGAGAGACATGTTAGGACATAGGGGTGCCGTTTCTTTGGAGCCTTACCTACAATGGGTCCGCGCTAGGGCTTGCGCTCTCAAGATGCCCTATAAACCTGAGAAACCTTTATTCCCTACTGTTGCATCATCATCTGTTGATATCCCTATCGAGAATATGGGAGAATACCAAGGAAATCTGGCTAGGATGAAGTCCGAGAGAGATGCTTGGAAAGAAAAGTGTAACATGTCTAAATATGAGAATCGGGTCCTGGCTCGACAACTAAAGGAAAAGGAAGATTTGCTATTTATTCAAGACGGCTGGTTCATTGATCATGATGAGAAGCTTCGTCAAAAGGATGCTTTACTGAAGAAATATGCTAGTGAAAGGAAGAGAAAGAAGGAAGGTTCGGTAAGCGTTGCTCTCGTTCCTAATCCATAAAAGGAAATCATTGATCGACTGGTAGCTGAGAAGAAAGAGATGGAAGACTTTTATGAAGAGAAGATCAGGAAGCTCCGGTTATAGTTGGCATTTGGTCCTTCATCTGATGATTCTGAGTGATCTTTAGTTCTTAGTTTTATTTTACTGATGTCATTTTGTAAAACTCTGTAAAAGGGCTTCATGTTCCGAAGTTGTAATTTACTGCTTTTATTATGGGCTTCATGTTCCAAAGTTGTAGTTTACTGCTTTTATTATTGGGTTGTTATCCCAAAGGGTAATTTATTGTTTTGATTGTTCCAAAGTTGTAAGTTGTAATTTACAACTTTTGATTAATGAAATGAGTTTTTGTTGTTCCAAATTCCTTTACCATTGATGTGTGCAAAATTATTGAAGTTCCTTGAAAAGCTATTAAAATGAATTATCGTTTGCATCACATATCATGCATCATCCAACATTCCATTTCACATGTTTTCTAGAGTCTTGTCCTTGTTTCTTTTTCCACTCCGATAGATTGTCAAGCTGTCTCATCGATACGATACTCGAGCCAATCGTCAGAGGAAGATGGAAGATCTGGAACAGGAAAACCACGAGCTTCGTGAGGAGGTCGCTACCCTTCGTGTCGGTATGGAAAAGTTAACTGCGCTAATGGAAAGTTTGATGGCTGCTCAGAATCAGCCATCGACTACAGCTGCTGAGATTCAGACTTCAACTACTGTGGTTTCCGAGATTGTCACCGTTCCAACATCTGTGACTCAAATCAACTCTCCGCTTCAGCATCAGATGCCAAAAGGTTTTCCGTGGGGAATGCCTTACAACTTTGTGCCAGAGGGGTATCAGTCTGTCGTACAACCTTTGTTTCAACCTACTTTGTCTCTTCCTCAACCAGAGATAACTGCCATGCCGCCTGTAATCCCGTCTTTAACACCTTTCCCGCAACCGGTGATGACAACTGTCGCTCCTGTGGTTCACTCCGTGCCATACTTGAATGAACCTACTTATCCTGCCGAGCCTACTGAAAGTTTGGGTCTTTTTGATAGAATGGAAGAATTTCAAGACCAATTCCAAGAAATGCAGAGGGAGCTCAGAGCGTTAAAGGGGAAGGATTTGTTTGGAAAGAACACTCATGACCTTTGTTTAGTTCCGAATGTCAAGATTCCAGCAAAATTCAAAGTGCCAGACTTTAAAAGATATAAGGGTGATTCATGTCCTCAGAGTCACTTGACTATGTACGTGAGAAAGATGTCTACATATTCTGATGATCATGACTTGTTGATTCATTATTTTCAAGACAGTTTGACTGGTGCTGCTCTAAAGTGGTATATGGGTTTAGACAGCATTCGGATCCGCAACTTCAACGATCTTAGCGAAGCTTTTGTCCATCAGTATAAGTACAACGTTGACATGGCGCCGAACAGGGATCAACTCCGGGCGATGTCCCAGAGAGACAGAGAGTCCTTTAAGGAATACGCCTAGAGATGGCGTGAAATTGCTGCTCAAATCTATCCTCCTCTTGAGGAGAAAGAGATGACAAAGATATTCTTGAAGACTTTAGGTTCCTTTTACTATGAAAGAATGATCGCCAGCGCACCCAGTGACTTCACCGAAATGGTAAGCATGGGCATGCGGTTGGAGGAAGGGATTCGTGAAGGGCGTTTGGTTAAAGAAGGAAGTCCGTCTAGTAGTACCAAGAAGTTTGGAAGTGTTTACCCAAAAAGAAAAGAGCAGGATGTCACCGCAATCTTCCCAGGGAGACCGAGGAGAGGTTACTCACACGTTGCGGCAGTCACTCCGGCTGTCCGCCCAGCTTTGATGACCCCAGCTCATCAAACCCCACCAACTCAACAACGGCCATTTCAGCAGCAGCCTCGACAATAGGCTTATCCATTCAACAACCAGGACCGTTCACCAAGGAAGCCGCAATTCGATGCCATTCCCATGACTTATACTGAATTGTTCCCTGCTCTTATCAGAAAGAACCTCATAACGACAAAACCTCCTCCTGTCGCACCAAATAGTACTTCTCCGTGGTACAAGGCGGATCAGTTTTGTGAATATCATCAAGGGTCGCCGGGGCACAACCTTGAAAATTGTTTTGCTTTAAAGGCGGACGTGCAGAGGTTGATTAAGAATGGTATCTTGTCTTTCAAGGATGTTAACCCAAATGTTAGAGATAATCCTTTGCCTCGACATGGGGCAGCATCAGTGAATATGGTGGAAGGTTGTCCGGGAAAGTTTCGAGTTTTTCAAGTTGAACACATAAGGGAGTCACTGATCAGGTTACATCAGAGCTTAAGAAGACTTGCCTTTGTTAGGCATCAACATGATTATGACGTTTGTGAATTTTGTTCAAGAGAGGTTGATTTCCCTATTGTGAAGGAGGATATTCAAAAGTTGTTAGACCAGAGGGTTATCACTATTACATATGACAGAGATCCGGAGGATGAAGTGAATGTTATAATACCACAATTCAATTTGCCTGAATCAGTAGAGATCGTTTACGACAGTCAGACTGCACCTGTTGCTCCTTTGATCATTTATCCACCTGGCCCTGTGCCTTACAACTCAGACCAAGCTATACCGTATAAGTATAATGCCACAATGATTGAGAATGGGGTAGAAGTCCCTATACCAACAAGGCCGTCTTTTCTTAACATTGCTGATGTGAGTAGAGTTACGAGAAGCGGACGTGTCTTTGCAGCAGTACCTTTGAAGAGACCAGAAGTTCAAGTCAGGAGACCCATACCGGCAGAAATTCCAGCGAGAAATGTTGAACCAAGGGTTGAGATAGGCCGACCCAACGAACCTATCCCACATCCTGATGATGATGAGATTCTGAAGCTTATCAAGAGAAGTGAATATAAGATTGTGGACCAACTATTGAAAACTCCTTCCAAGATTTCTTTGCTTGCTTTACTGAGAGATTCTGGTGCCCATAGAGAAGCTTTAATGAAGGTCTTGGACCAGGCATTCGTGGATCATGATGTGACGGTTGACCAATTTGATGGAATTGTGGGAAATATTACTTCGTGCAACAATCTTGGTTTCAGTGATGAAGAACTCCCGGAGGAGGGAATGAACCATAATATGGCTTTGCATATCTCAATAAGTTGTGGAAATGATACTTTATCAAGTGTGTTGGTAGATACAGGTTCGTCGTTAAATGTAATGCCCAAAACTACATTATCTCGACTCTCATATCAAGGTGCTCCCATGAGACCTAGTAGGGTAATTGTCAAAGCGTTTGATGGTTCTAGGAAGACTGTCATTGGTGAAGTAGATCTTCCTATAGTAATTGGCCCTCATACTTTTTAGATCACTTTTCAAGTAATGGATATTCGTGCCGCCTACAGTTGCCTATTGGGTCGTCCATGGATCCATGATGCAGGGGCAGTCACTTCCACACTCCATCAAAGATTGAAGTTTGTAAGGCATGGAAAGCTGGTAATGATTGGTGGATAGCAGGTTATGGTGGTAAGCCATTTGTCATCTTTCTCTTTTATTGATGCTGATGAGGATGTTAGAACCCAATTCCAAGCTCTATCTGTTGCTAATAATGAAGTGAAGAAGCAAGGGACATCTATTTCTTCTTTTGAGGATGCGCGACGAGTGGTTGAAAGTGGTTCGGCTGAAGGTTGGGGCCAGGTGTTGACTTTGCCCGAGAACAAGTCTGGAGAAGGTCTTGGTTTTCATCCCGTGTCTACAAGAGTCAAGCAGGAAGTAGTTACTCGTCCGATACAAGAAGTTTTCCGAAGTGCAGGTTTTATCCATCCGACTCCTCCTGAAGTTGATGTTATAATAGGAGACGATTTTGAAGAGAATTTACCTGATTTTGTAATGCATGGAGTGGTTTTCCAGAACTGGATTGCTGTTGATGTTCCTGTTGTGATGCACATTTCTGAGTAATGTTTTGTTTTATTTTTGGAAAAATTTTCGCTCTGCCCGAGGCGAAAAGTATTTGTGTCGGGCTATGTTGAAAATAAATCCTTTTGCTCTGCCCAAGGCAAAAGAGAAATGTCTGGGCTCTTTGTTTCAAGTATTTCCCGTCATGAATAAAAATATTATTTTGTCCACTACTGTTTTATTTTTCACTTTTTCTAGGAAATAGTAATGAAAATTAATTGGTAGTAATAGGGAAATATAATAACTTTTTGTTTTATTTGTACAAATCGATTTCTAAAATAAAGCATAATCATATGTGCAGATTAATCCATGACTTAACCATTGAAAACAATGATCCTATGCCCTCTCCCAACTTTGAATTCCCTGTGTTCAGAGCCGAAGAAGAGGATAGTGAAGAGATTCCTGATGAAATTTCCCGTTTACTTGAGCATGATGAAAAGATTATTCAACCGTTTGAAGAACCTATAGAGTTGATCAATTTGGGTGATGAATAAGATAAGAAGGAAGTCAAGGTCGGAGCATTGCTTATCCCAGAGGTCAAAGAGAAAATGTTGGAGCTTCTCAAAGAGTATGTTGATGTGTTTGCTTGGTCCTACCAAGATATGCCAGGTTTGGACAACAATATTGTGGAGCATCGTTTACCGTTGAGACCTGAATGTCCGCCGATTAAGCAGAAGTTGAGAAGAACTCGTCCCGATATGGCTGACAAGATCAAAGAAGAAGTTCAAAAACAGATTAATGCAGGTTTCCTTGTTACATCGGTCTATCCTCAGTGGTTAGACAATATAGTGCCTGTTGCTAAGAAAGATGGCAAAGTTCGAATGTGTGTAGACTATAGAGATCTGAATAGAGCTAGCCCAAAGGATGACTTCCCATTACCGCACATTGACGTATTGGTCGACAGTACCGCAAAGTTCAAAGTCTTTTCTTTCATGGATGGTTTCTCTGGTTACAATCAAATCAGGATGGCACCAGAAGATATGGAGAAGACAGCTTTCATTACACCGTGGGGAACATTTTGTTATCGAGTTATGCCATTTGGTTTGAGGAATGCTGGTGCAACATACCAAAGGGCCATGACTGCTTTGTTCCATGATATGATGCATAAGAGATAGAAGTGTATGTAGATGACATGATTGCCAAATCACAAACTGAAGAAGATCATTTGGAACATTTATTGAAGTTATTCCAGCATTTGAGAAAGTATAAACTCCGTCTGAATCCCAACAAATGCACTTTTGGTGTCCGTTCTGGAAGACTTCTGGGTTTCGTTGTCAATCAGAAAGGTATTGAGGTAGATCCTGATAAAGTCAAAGCTATTCGGGAAATGCCCGCACCCAAGACAGAAAAACAAGTAAGAGGATTCCTTGGGAGACTGAACTATATTTCTAGATTTATATCTCATATGACTGCTACCTGTGGGCCGATTTTCAAGCTTCTCCGAAAGAACCAAGGATGTGTGTGGACAGAAGATTGTCAGAGAGCTTTTGATAGCATCAAAGAATATTTGCTTGAACCTCCCATTTTGATTCCTCCGGTGGAAGGAAGACCTTTGATTATGTACCTGACTATATTGGAAGATTCCATGGGATGTGTGCTTGGTCAACAAGATGAGACTGGAAGAAAGGAACATGTTGTATATTATCTGAGTAAGAAATTCACAGACTGTGAGTCTCGATACTCATTGCTTGAGAAAACCTGTTGTGCTTTAGCTTGGGCTGCTCGTCGTCTGCGCCAGTATATGATTAACCACACTACTTGGTTGATCTCCAAAATGGATCCGATCAAGTATATCTTTGAGAAGCCCGCCTTATCTGGAAGAATAGCCCGTTGGCAGATGTTGTTAGCCGAATATGACATTGAGTATCACACTCAGAAAGCAATCAAAGGGAGTATTTTAGTCGACCATTTGGCTCATCAACCAATCGACGATTATCAATCCATCAAGTTTGATTTCCCAGATGAAGATGTTATGTACTTGAAAGCTAAAGATTGTGAAGAGCCGTTACCCGAAGAAGGACCTGATCCCGAATCCCATTGGGGTTTGATATTTGACAGAGCTGTGAACTCTTATGGAAATGGAATTGGGGCAATCATCGTCACTCCCTGAGGTACTCATATCCCGTTCACGGCGAGATTGAAGTTTGACTGCACGAACAACATGGCTGAATATGAGGCATGTATTATGGGTCTCGAAGAAGCAGTGGATATAAGAATTAAGATTCTTGATATTTACGGAGATTCGGCATTGGTAATTAATCAAATCAAAGGAGGATGGGAGACTCGTCATCCTGGTTTGATCCCTTACAGAGACTATGCTAGAAGATTGTTAACTTTCTTCAACAAAGTGGAATTACATCATATCCCTAGAGATGAAAACCAAATGGCTGATGCTTTAGCTACTTTGTCTTCAATGTTTCAAGTGAATAGTTGGAACGATGTGCCTACAATCCGGGTTATGCACCTTGATAGACCTGCTCATGTGTTCTCAGTAGAAGAGGTCACCGACGATAAACCATGGTTCTATGACATTAAAAGTGTTCTTCAAACTCAAGAGTACCCGCCTGGGGCATCCAATAAAGATAGGAAGACGTTGAGGAGATTGGCAAGTAGTTTCTTCCTCAATGAAGAAGTATTGTATAAGAGGAATTACGACATGGTCTTGCTCAGATGTGTAGACAGACGTGAAGCGGACATGCTGATGCAAGAAGTACATGAAGGATCCTTTGGCACTCATGCCAACGGACATGCGATGGCTAAAAAGATGTTGAGAGCTGGTTACTATTGGATGACAATGGAATCTGATTGCTGCAAATATGTGAAGAAATGTCATAAATGCCAGATTTATGCGGACAAGATACATGTGCCACCGACCCTCCTTAACGTTATCTCTTCACCTTGGCCTTTCTCTATGTGGGGCATTGATATGATTGGAATGATTGAACCCAGAGCTTCAAATGGTCATCGTTTCATCTTGGTAGCGATCGATTATTTTACTAAATGGGTGGAAGCAGCATCTTATGCTAATGTAACCAGACAGGTGGTAGTCAGATTTATCAAGAATCAGATCATTTATCGATACGGCATCCCGAGCAAGATCATCACTGATAATGGCTCGAATTTGAATAACAAGATGATGAGAGAGCTTTGTGAAGAGTTCAAGATCGAACATCATAATTCTTCTCCTTACAGACCGAAGATGAATGGGGCTGTTGAGGATGCTAACAAGAACATCAAAAAGATTGTCCAGAAGATGGTGGTAACTTATAAAGATTGGCATGAAATGCTTCCGTTTGCTCTGCATGGATACCGTACTTCAGTTCGAACTTCAACAGGTGCAACCCCATTTTCCCTAGTTTATGGTATGGAAGCAGTACTCCCCGTGGAGGTTGAGATTCCGTCTCTGAGAGTGTTGATGGAAGCTAAACTTTCTGAGGCTGAATGGTGTCAAAGTAGATATGATCAGTCGAATTTAATTGAAGAAAAGAGATTGACAGCATTGTGTCACGGTCAATTATATCAGTAGAGAATGAAGAAGGCTTTTGATAAGAAGGTTCGACCACGCGAGTTCAGAGAAGGTGACCTTGTGCTCAAGAAGATACTATCTTTCCAACCTGATTCTAGGGGAAAGTGGGCTCCGAATTATGAAGGACCATATGTCGTTAAGAAAGTTTTCTCTGGAGGTGCCTTGATTCTCACAAATATGGACGGTGAAGAGCTCCCGCGCCCCATGAACGCCGATGCAGTCAAGAGATATTTCGCTTAGGTTTGAGTTGACAGTTTGCTAAGTTGAAAACCCGAAGGGGCGGCTTAGGCAAGCTTTTGGTCAGACCAGTCTTGGCATCTGAGCACTTTTTGGAAATTCGAAGTTGTTAGGGAGAATAGTGATCATTGTTTTTGTGTAACCCTTTCTTTCATGTACTATTTCCCAAGCTTTTGTAAACCGTTAGAGTCGCATTGTTAGCGAACTACCATCTTATTAATGAAATTTGAGCATTTACCTTTTGTGGGCAAAATTTTAATTTTCACAGAAATATTTGAAACAAAGTTATATAAAGTATTCTTATTTTAAAAAAAAAAGTGTCGTGAATAATGAAAGGAATATTAACAGTTTTTCCGAGGATGGTCAAGCCATGAAATGCAAAACAATACAATAATTCATCCTTGCATGATGAACGTGTTTTCTTTCAAAATCGTCATGAGGTGTTGGTTGTGTTAAACTTGCGTTTCTCGCGGTACTAAGTTTGGTGACTCCCCAGTTGTGCCAGTTAAGCGTTGTTTTGGCTACCTTTATTTGGGCGATTTCTAAAGTGTGGTACGCTTTGTCTCATGCCAGTAGTCTATTGGTATTAGATGATTGGTTTTGAATACTTTTCTACTCAGAAGACTTGAGCCTTGTAGCATGATACGCTCCGACGTTGCTTTGTGTTTCCAGTTCCAGTTATTTTCCGTCTTTTCTAAGATTGGTCGAGTATCTCCTATGTCGTGACATCTTATCGTCTTCAAGATATTCCATCTGTTTGTTTTGTCAGCATAACATTCATTTACTCATTTACACTTATATCACGCATGCATATTCACATTTGTCGTTGATTTTGGGTTGTATACTTTGTTTATTAAGACAATGTACATGTTCTTTCCCAGTAGAAGGTTAGCTTAGGCAGAAAATGTGCTTCCTTTCTAAATTCCCCAACTGAGCTAATCTTCGTGGATGATTTTTTGATTTAGCCTACCTCGTCCATTTCTGGATAGGATGAATCCCCCGGTCAAGTTACTTTCTCATTGATTGGAGTCTTGTTTGACTTTTTTCTCTCCGGTTTATTCCTGGAGGGAGTTATTATCTCTTGCATAGGCTATCTCATGATTTTTCCCAGTGAAGTCGCTACCTAGACGAATGATGCATTTATTTTGCACATTTAAGTATGTGATCCCTTCGGGAAGGATGGATTCATGGTTCTCTTTGACGAAGATTTTATTCTCTGGTAGTGTTATCGCAACTTTCTCCTGAATTATTTTTGGAAAACGACAAGCGGCGGCCTCTTCATGAGCAACTTGTGCATTATTATTATTTTTGGAAAACGACAAGTGGCGGTCTCTTCATGAGCAACTTGTGCGTTATTATTATTTTTGGAAAACGACAAGCGGCGGTCTCTTCATGAGCAACTTGTGCGTTATTATTATTTTTGGAAAACGACAAGCGGCGGTCTCTTCATGAGCAACTTGTGCGTTATTATTATTTTTGGAAAACGACAAGCGGCGGTCTCTTCATGAGCAACTTGTACGTTATAGACATCGTTGGAAAACGGCAAGTGGTGGTCTCTTCATGAGCAACTTGTACGTTATTATTTTTCTGGAAGACAGCAAGTGGCAGCGTCTTTATTTGAGCGGCTTGTATGTTATTGGTATTTTCTTTGGAAAACAACAAGTGGCGGCTTCTTTATTTGAGCAGCTTGTGTGTTATTGACATCCCTGGACGGCAGCAAGTGGCAGCTTCTTTATTTGAGCAGCTTGTATGTCATAATATTTTTGGAAGACAGCAAGTGGCAGCTTCTTTATTTAAGGCAACTCGTGTATCTACAATCTTATTATTATTTCAGCATTAATGAGTATATCTCCGGAAATCTCGCAGAGAAGTTTGTTATGAATCTTTACCTTCAGAAGTCGGTAATCCGTCGCCAGCAAATTTGATACTCTCTGTCTATCTTTGACCTTGAGCTGTGAGCTCACTGATATTTTTGGGTCAATAATCTGTTTTTGTGGCCTATGCAAGATACCTTCTTTGTTAGGGCCAGAGTCCGTATTCGCTCAAATTTTTATTCGCCGTCAAGAGTCTATTACTTGAAGTCGATGGTTTATTTCCCAGGTAGTGTATAATCTATGTTCCTGTGTTTTGTTGGTGTTTGGTTTCTCCAGCATTATCTTGTTTCATACAATATCTTTCTCTGGGAACTCAATCACTACATTCATATCAAACATAATGGCGGTATCTTAGGGCAAAATTTGCGTATTATGTATTTAAGTACATTCAATTTCGTCGAGACGAAGATTTTAATCTTCATATATCCGGATAGAAGAAACTTAAATAGGGGCAGCTGTTGTACCCCAAATTTTGACCTAAGATACCATCTCCCATCTGCATCATTACATTGCAAGGGTTTTGACCTATTTTTATCAATTTTCAAAACAGTTTTTAAATTCATAACTTTTTCAAGTCAAGAGCTGTTTATTTTTGAAATGCTAAATTTATTAATTGATCAATGATGTTTATTTAATTATTTATTATTCTGGATTTAAATAATTGGAATTTATTTTCAGTTATTATATAATTTAAAGAATTATAAATAATGAAATAAATAATTGAAGAGAAGTTTATTGATCAATGATGTTTATTTAATTATTTATTATTCTAAATTTAAATAATTGGAATTTATTTTCAGTTATTATATAATTCAAAGAATTATAAATAATAAAATAAATATTTGAAAAGAAGTTTATTAATTGATCAACAATGTTTATTTAATTATTTATTATTCTAAGTTTAAATAGTTGAAATTTTATTTTCAGTTATTATAATTTAGAGAATTATAAATAATGAAGTAAATAATTGAAGAGAAGTTTATTGATCAGTGATGTTTATTTAATTATTTATTATTCTAAATTTAAATAATTGGAATTTATTTTTAGTTATTATATAATTTAAAGAATTATAAATAATAAAGTAAACAATTGTAAAGAAGAAAAGAATTAACTGGTAAAATATTGAAGTTTTATTCACTTTATTCTAATTGTTACAATTGTTGTTCAAATACTGTATTTATTTAACAAAGTATTTACAATGACAATTCTTACAAATGTTTAAAGTGAAATAAAAATTATCCTAATTTTTCTAAGTTCTAAATCTTCATCTTCTATCCAATACTTCTTTGATGCCCATTTGATTTTACCTGCAAAGAATTAAAAGAAAAAGTCAAGAGATAGATATATAATTAAAAGCAGAAAATTAATTTAGCGTTCATCATTAAAAGCAAGCGGCTGGAATCAGTTTTTACCCTCTTTGCAAATCACGGGATTTCTCCCGGTTCACAAAAAGGGATGTTTATTTATTGATAAATATGAATGCACAAGTTAAAAATATGCACAAATTCAACATTTCAAAAGCCAACTGCATATTTCAAAACCAATTGCACAAATCCAATTTTTATCAAAACTGCATATTTCAGAACAAATTGCACATTGCATAGTCAAAGTTACATTTTCAACACAAAAGTCCAACGTAAACTACCCAATGTATGGGAAGAGGTCAAAAACACAAGGCTCCATACTATACAATGCAGATGACAAAAAGAAACATGTGCAGTTTAAAACCAAATATACAAGCAAATATATTCCTATTTTTCATCATTTTCCAGCTTTGCTTTTTCAGAACTTAAAGTACATACAACATTTTAATGTTTCAACTGTACTAAGGAGAGAGAAGAGAGAAAGAGTGTGGGTTTACAGGTTTTGGCCTTAGGCAGAAAAGGGATAGAAAACAAAACTGCAATAATACAGTAAAAAAGGAAGTATAGAAAAGGATATAGGCAAACTGAATGGAGCAGTAAGAGTGCAGAGATATCAAGAGGAAATAGTTAAATATACAAAACCTGAGCCATCAAAAGAAGAAGCCAAAAAAAAACTGTTATTATAACAACAAACTCTTCAAAAAAAAGTTCAGAGTTGAGAACCTGTGGTAAGCCTAAAACAAAACTGTCAAAAACAAATACTAAGCCAATTCTCAAAGTACCAAAAACAAACCTCAAGAACCTGCATTCGAACAATGCAACCTGCTGTCTCAAGCCAAAATATCATAAAGACCATGGCCTGAAAAACCAGTAAACTACCTACTGTCCAGCCAAAGCCTTGACTCTTTCAAAATGATAACCTGTAACATCCAGCCAAAGCCTTAAGCCTTAGTTCAAAAATACCCAACATAACCTGCTTAAGCTTTGAACCTGTAACATAAACCAAGGCCACAAACCTGAAACCAAGGCCATAACCTGCATAAACCAGTAAAGCCTCACCAAAGCAACAACCAGTAAAGCCTAAAACCCTCGTACCTGCCTAAACATCCAGGGCCAAAACTTGTACCAGCCATACACGCCCAAAAGCCAAAAAACCAGAATACCACAACAACACAAACTTTAAAAACCAATGTCCAAACCCATCAAGCCTTAGAAATATTCCATCAAAGGCCAATAAAAAAAGCATCAAGCCCACAGAAAGAAGAAGGAAAAGAAGCGTGTATAAGCAAAGCAGGGCAAAGACAGAAGAAGAAGATAAAAGGGGTTTTTCAACATGCACCTTTCAACAATCATCATCAAAACATAAAATTCAAAGGCGAGATACTAGACAAACCGGAGCTAGCTTCAGCGTCACTGCCTCCTCGCCATCCAGCCGCCCGAGCGCCTCCACCACCATTCATCCCCCTCCTCCGTCAAGGTATAATTTCTTTCCCTCCATTTTGCGCATCTTGACAGAAACACCACATTGAAGCTAGAGTCAGAAAAGAAGTGAACGCAAAATCATAACATACCAAGTCATAAACATGCAAAAATCATTAAAAAAAACTTAATGCGTTAAAGGACGAAATCATCACCTTCACACCGTCTCACTGAGCGACCCTTGGTGAAGAAGGGGCAGTTGGTGGCGCTGGCGGCTGTGAGGCAAAGGAGCTTTATTCCTGGACGTGTTTGGCTCGAGAGAAGAAGAAGAAAGACGAAGAAGACGAATCTGTAGCGAGAAGAAGAGCGCCGCTCTGTATCTTTTGGCTTAACCCTAATCCTTTTTCCCCAAACTAAAACAAATATGCTTGACCCTAAACATTGTGAAAAAATTGGGCTCAACCCGTTTCCCTTAGCCAAAAACCCAACGAGTCCCATTATAACACCCCCCATTTCTGTTTGTTTTTGATTGGGCCCTTTAAAAACCTTTTAGCCCATGCAATGGTTTGTTTATCTACCCCCTTTATTTCTTGGACACCTCTCCTTCTATTTTACTTTCTTTTAGCTTTTTTTTAGAATTTTATTGATTTAGTTAATTAATGAATTTAATCAAATAAGAGGTGTAACTTAAATTAGACAAAATTTTAATAATTTGACCAATTTTTATTAGTTTAACTTTAGGATTAATTTAGTAATTTTAGTATTCTTTTTTTAATTAGATTTAAGTTAGTAACTTTTAAAGTTTTAATTTAGTTTAAAATTATTTAATAATTCTTAAAATAATACTTTATATTAATACAAAAAATACGTATAAAAAAATAAAAACTTAAAAAACATTTTATTTTCTTTAATTAATTCCCTCGCTTTAATTAATATTAAACAAAAATACAAAAATGTATGTTCACACCATTAGTCTGTTATTTAGTCATTGTTATGGTTGTATATCACTTAGCTACTTAAATTGTCTGTTTGATTATTCAGTATTTACATGGTTATTCTGTTTACTTCTCAATCCAAGAGAAAACATGATTAAATTTGTTGACTTCATGTCCTCAAGTCCAATCACGCGAACATCTTCATTTCATTAAAACTTAAGATAATTTTTCCCCAAATATTCAATCTTTTCAAAACTTATACCTTTTAAGCCAAAACTTCGACATTAGGTCGTCGTACCTTCAAAAACCCATCCGTACCCCTTTTCGGCCAAAACAATTTATTTTTAATCAAACGAACATTTTAATAAACAGATATTACAAAAGGTTCCTATAGAGTACTATAGATACATTGGGTGCTAATACCTTCCCATTGTATAACCAACCCCCAAACCATAGATCTCTTTTCAAAAACGCCTTGTATTTTCATTACTTGTAAAAGTATTATTTTGCATTGCATACTTTAGGGTTTTATTTCGCTCTTTTCCCTTTTCCCTTGGAAATAATAAAGCGCGGTGGTGACTCTTGCTTTTGTGAGACGAATTAATTAATAATTCGATCTCCGATTTACCCCGCTACATTTTTTATCGCTACAGTTGGGCCCTCAAAAATAAGATCCAGGATTTAATAGATGCCAAGGAGGTGGAGTTTGATGCCCCCGAAAAGCCTAATGTGATATCCGCTCCAATGCCAAAACATGGTCATAGTGTCCATGCTGTTGTAGAAGATCTTTATGTTACTGCTGTTGATAACTTAATGACTCCATTGCCAATGATCAAGATGAATCTGTTGAAAGCCGGGATTTTCCCGGGCTGTGAAAAAGATTGTTACTTTTGTTCGACCTTGCAATCCGACTGTCCGTTATTGAAGTCAGGCATCCAACGCCTGATGGATAATCAAGAAATCCTCTTCAAGAAAACTCATGTTACGCCTGTTACTCCTGTTACTCCAATCAACAATGTTGCTATAATCACCATTTCCGACAATCTTTCCAAGGTCTCCAAAAGACCTGTTAAGATTACAGCCGATCCAAAGTTTGTACCTCTGAAGATAAAAATGTCGGGGCCTATCCCATACAAGTCCAACAAGACAATACCGTGGAATTATGGAGGAGAGATCTTCTACCACGGTGTTAAGCAGATTGAATCAGTTGAAGAAAGTTCCAATGGAGAGACTCCTGACGTAGGAAATATTGCATGGACAAGTAAGATCACCCACAGCGGAAGGATCTTCTCTCCGGATATTTCTCCTCCAAGGGCAATCTTCGGACCCTCAAGTGCTCCTAAGGTTACTCCAGTGCCAGCCAACACATCTGTATGAACTCTAGTAATTGAAGAAATCATAACTCCTGAAGCTGTACCCTCTGCTGTTATTGCTGATAAAGGTAAGGGGATCCAAGAAGCGCCCGTCAAGACCAGGGCTCAGCCTTTGGTCATCCCCGAGACCACTCAAAAGGAAATGGAGGAGATTTTAAAAATAATATGATGTCGTAGAACTACTGGGGAAAACCCCTTCAAAAATCTCGATGCTGGCCCTATTGCTCTGTTCCGAAGCTCATGCCAAAGCCTTGATCAAATTCCTGAAGACGGACCATGTGCCTCAAGAAACCTCCGCAGACCAGTTCCAAGAGTGTGTAGCCAGCTTAACCGCCGACAATGGTCTTGGCTTCTCCGATGCCGATCTAACATCTAAGGGGAGAAAGCATAACGACGCGCTGCATATCTCGGTGGAGTGCAGAGGGACTACTCTTGCTCATGTTCTGGTTGATACCGGGTCGTCTTTAAATGTCTTGCCTAAGAAAGCATTGGACAGATTTGACTGTGAAGGATTGACCTTAAATCCCAGCAATATCATTGTAAGAGCCTTTGATGGTTCTAAGCAGATGGTCCACAGGGAGTTGGACATCCCAATTAGAGTGGGTACTGAAACTTTCCACTCCATATTTTATGTCATGGATATCCGTTCCTCCTACTCTTGCTTGTTAGGAAGACCCTGGATTCATCATGTTGGGGCCGTTACGTCCACTCTGCATCAAAAGCTTAAGTACCCTGTCCAAGGGAAAATCGTGACAGTTCGTGGCGAGGAGGAGTATATGATAAGCCATCTGAATTCATTCTGCTATGTTGAATTAGATGGTGAATTCATCGAGACCCCCTTTCAGCACTTTTAAGAGGTTTCTCCTGAAGTTACGGTAGCCAAGACAATGACTTCTGTGCCCATTATTACCAAACCTGTGTCCCGAATGTCATCCCTTAAAGATGTGAAGGTTGTGATCAAAGAAGGAGGAAGCACAGTTTGGGGTCAACTGCCAGATTTTCCTTACAAGACAGATAAGTTCAGCTTGGGTTTCATTGCTACTAGTCAGAAGGCTGTGCGTCGCTCCCGGGCTGGAGGACCGCCATTGAAAATCACTCATCATGGAGTTCATGCTTTAGCGGATGATGAAGAAGAGATAAATTTTGAAGACTGGATCTTTCCAAATATTGAAGGAGGACTGAACAACTGGGAGGCGAAATACTTCGTTCCCATTACTTTCATCAACCAGTAATTTATCTTTTGAACATTTTCTATTGGTCTGTAATAATTTTTAAACAATTCGTACACTTTTCGCCTTATGCCTTACCCGACGCATATAGGTCCATTTGTGAGGGCTTGATGTTTCATCTTCATATGCCATTTTTAATGAATCATGGACGTTTTCATATATAAAATTTTATGTTCATTTTCTTTCTTTTTACATTTTATTTGATTAAAGGTGGATATCCCTTACACACACCCACGCTCACAAATGCATGTACCCATCCACTCCGGATTCCATGGGTAACAATTCTGCTATGGCCTTCAGTGACTCTGAAGATCTGGTCAATCATGCCAAATACGAAGGTGATGAAACTGTGAAGTGCCTGGAGAATTGGCTAGACTTTTGCAACAAGAAGAAAGGGCTATTCTACCTCACGAGGAATTGTTAGAGACTATCAACTTGGGAACAGAGGAAGACAGAAAAGAGGTTAAAGTGGGTGCCAATCTAAAGCCAAGTGTCAAAGAGGATCTAGTTTAGCTGTTGAATGAATATGTTGAGATCTTTGCCTGGTCCTACGGAGACATGTCGGGATTGGATACAGATATTGTGGTTCACTGTCTCCTTACAAGAGAAGACTGTCCACCAATCAAACAGAAAGTCCTCCGAATGAGGCCCGACATATCCGAAAAGATCAAAGATGAAGTGATGAAGCAGTTCAATGCTGGCTTTCTGGATGTTACTTCCTATCCATAATGGGTTGCTAACATTGTGCCCGTACCTAAGAAGGACAGAAAAGTCAGAATGTGCATGGATTACAGAGACTTAAACAGGGCTAGCCCTAAAGATGATTTTCCACTACCGCACATTGACATCTTGGTTGACAACACAACTCAGCACAAAGGTATTTTCTTTCATGGATGGATTTTCAGGGTATAACTAGATCAAAATGGCCCCTGAAGACATGGAGAAAACTACTTTTGTTACGCAGTGGGTACCTTCTGCTATAAAGTGATGCCATTCGGACTGAAGAATGTCGGGGCAACCTATCAGCGCGCGATGGTAGCTTTGTTTCATGACATGTGTGATACGGTGGGAGAACTGACTTGAGGTTTTGTGTTTGTATTCGCAAATGTTTCGGTTTAGCAAGAGTCGCCACCGACTTTTTATTTTATCCTAAGGAAAGGTTAAAAAGCACAGGAAAAACCTTTGAGATGTTTTCTTGGGTTCGGGGAGTAGATTATAGAAAGGGAAGGTATTAGCACCCTTTCTATCCATGGTTATCCATGGGCTCTTAGTTACTTGTTTAGATCACTTGCCTTTGCTTTTCAATTGTTTGAAATGGTGCTTCGTGTGTGTGGTTTTGAAAATGTTTTGAAAAAGATGCCTTGTCTAGGCAACCATTGTAACAATTCTTGTTTGAATGTTTTACAAAGGTGTGTGTCTTTTTGAAAATATGTTTCAATGTTTTTTGAAAGTTGTTTTGAAATTGTCTGGAGATGTGTGTTTGAAAAATGGCAAGGATTATTTTGCAAGTTTGATCAAGTAACTAGGAGCTATCTACCCTCTTTTACTCAAAGATCTTTCTTATGTTTTAACCCTTTTAACAGTGTTGTTTCACTATTGTATTTGGTGAACAACCTTGTGTTAGGACGTTAACGGGACGGGCGTGGATCATCGTTTAGACCATGGAGGCAATAATGCCAAGTATCTTTGGCCATTTTCTCAAGGGACTTGATCATTTTTGTTTAGGCAACTTGATAGCGTCATCGAGGGACTATGATCATTTGATTTGTTTTTGTTTTGCCAAAGACACTTAACATGCAACCATGACCCATTTTTGAAGGCAACAAGTGGAGTAACCCTAAGGGTGCAAGTGTGCATTGTGTTTGTTTTTCATGCATGTTTATCTTGAATTTAGGTCAAGCTATTTGTTGGTTTTATTTGCATACAAACCCTAGGTCTATCATGGCATAATTTGAAAGCTTTTAAATGCAAAAATTTAAATGCTAAGCTATTACAACAATGATTATGGGGATGGGGGTACAAGTTTGAATTTGGGGATATTTGACAAGAAATTAAATTCTAAGCTATTACATCCATATCGAATATACAAATATTTAATTGTACAATATTTAAATAAATACAATAAATATGCAAAATGTATTATGCACAAAATGATTTTTTATGTATGTGAAAGTATTTTTCAATGTAAAATATAAACAAAAATAAAAAGGTCAAATTTTGAATATTTTGGTCGTTTAGGGCAAAACCCTAGTTTTTAAATAAATAGTATTCATTTATTAATTATATACAATATTTGTTAATTATATACAAAAATAAGAAGGATATTGTAAAAAAAGTATTTTTGATGTCAAATATTAAATAAAAATAAAAATGTATTATTTCTATATTTTTGTCCTAAATATTTAATAAAATATGCAAGTATTTATATATTATATATTAAATATACTAAATATGTACAAAAATAAAATATTAATTATTTACAAAAAAAATGTATATTTTAGAAAATGTTTTCAAAATGTAAATAAAAAATAAAAACTGAAAAAATAAATATTTTTGTATTATTTTCTAGGGTTTTGAATAAAAGAAAATATATTTATTTACATGTATATGCTAAATAAAACAAATAAATGCCAAATAAATGCAAAAATGTGTGGAAAAATATTTTTGATGTTTTTTATATTTGAGCAAAAAATATTAAGTCAGAATCAAAAGGAAAAATTAAAAAATGACAAGTATTTCACACAACGGGCCAGGGGGGTGCAAATTGAAAAAAAGGGTGCAAACAGCAAAACACACTCAGGCCCAGCCCAAGCCAACCTTCTTCAACCTCCAGCTCTGTTTGAATCAAAAACGCGCGTTTCCTTGTACAACTACCATCTCCTGATTGCTTGACTTTTAGCAAAAACTCATAACACAAACATTGTAGAGCATCAAGAGACGAATTCAGACATATAAAATACTTGACCTAACTCTAAGAAACCAGGGAGAATTTCTTCATCCCCAATTTCTGACCTAATTTTTCTTCAATGTTCATGGCTAAAATTCTCACAGCATACTTAATATAAATGAAAAGTAATCATATGTATGGCTTCAGGGCTATGAGTAGAGCATGTTTCATTCACAAACCTAAGCCTAAGTCTTCCTAGATTGAGAGATAGAAGTCCATGGTTTTACCTGTTTCAGCTTGAATCGTGTACATCAATGTGGCCAACTTCAATGGAGTTTGAGCTTTTGTACAGCTTGCCTGAAGTCCAAGGAAGCTTCTCCAACTCCTAGCTTGCTTTGAATCACTCTATATTGTGCTATGGAAGTTCACCTGCAAAACTGAAAAATGAAAATGGCAGATGAGGTTAGGGGTGTTACAGCTGGTGTTTAGGACTTGGAATAACTTCAATGGATGGTATGGAATGTGTTTGCAAGGTTTTTAGCCAAAGTGCACGAGTGGATTGGGTTGTGGACCTCAATCTGCAGCAGGTACCCTGTTTTGGCAACAAGAAGGTGTTTTTGTGTATGAGGAGGTATAGGGGTAGTTCAGTCGTGCCTTAGGTTAGTTGAGATGTATGGAAGATGAGAACAAAGTTTGTGTTTGGCTGTGTTGACAGGAATGAAAGATGGAGAGTTTTTGCAAGGTTTCTTCAAATGTAAGCAAGGATAGTGTGTGTCAATGCAGGCCTGTACAACCCTCTATGTATGCGGCATATCTTGCTCTTGGTAACACAAATTTGTGGACTCTATCTGGCTTCAAAGATCTGGCCCCATGCCTCAAGGATTCACTTTTGACATAAAGTGACATTAAGCCAAAAATGGGAACTTTGCTTTTTTTAGTTAGGGATTAGTTTTATGTGCAATTCCCAAAGGGATGAAATAACATCTTAACACAATGGTTAGGCATTTAATTGTTGAGTGTAAATAGGTTTAGAGGCCTGCAAGATAGCATAATCCATGCTGATTTGAAAAATGCCAATGTTATGAACATGCTTTGGCCATGAACAAAAGTGAGTTTTGGCCAACTTTGCAAATTCGATTCTCTCTAACCACAAGGGTGTTTGAGAAGTTCTTGGACAATTTGGAAAGCTTGTAATGTGTACTACAATCCATATTTGTAATGAAAATTGAATCTCCAAGTGGAACCATGTGAAAAATGGCCAAGAAGTTGGACAAAAATCCTGCCTAGAATAGGTCAAATTTTCTCTAAGTTAAAAATGTTTTGCACCCTTGTTCCAAAAATCATAACTTGAGATACAAGCTTCCTTTGAGAAAACTTTGTGAATCAAAGTTGTAGATTTTGCAATGTACTACAACTTTCATTTTTCAAGTTTTGTTTGAATCCATTTGTATCTTGGTGAAAAAATGGGACAAAGTTAGGAAAAAATAAGGAAATTTCATAACTTAGAAAATTTCTAAGTTATGAAATTTCTTCATTTTAAACCCTAATTTGCAACTTTGGGTTTCTTGATGAACAAGTTTCATAATTTGACATGTCTTGATGAAAAATGAATCTTGGCACTTGATTTTGACCAAAAAGTCAAAGTTTGACTTTTCAGTATACAGTCAAATTTTGATCAGTTGACTGAAAAATTCATCTGTCAATCCTATGCATTTGAGATCTTTTGAACTTGTTGAATGGGTCAAGACAATGCCATTGTGTCCTTGAGTCCATATGTGAGCTTGGTTTGCCATTGTTTAGGTCAAACAGTTAAAAATTGCCTTTGTGCAATGAAAACCCTAAAAATGACCATTTTGCCCTTTTGGTGATCTGATCAAATTTCTTGTGGAATTGTGATCCAAACTTGACCAAATGGTTCATGTGAGTTCATTATGTTGATGTGGGTAAAAATTCATGAGATTTGACTGTCAATTGGCCATAGTTGACTTTTTCCCCAATACAGCTGATTTCTAGGTCAACTGTCCAATTGACTGGGCAAAGATTGGAATCAAGGCTTGAAACTTGGTATGGATAAACTTGTGAGTCCAACATGAAGCATGAAAGTCATTTTGGGCATTTTAGGTCAAAACATCCTTGTGCAAACTCAAACCCTAATTTGGGTCAACAGTGCAAGGAGGGGTCTTGGGCAGAGCAAACCCTAACTTGATCTTGAGTTCCAAGAGTCTTGTGATGAGGAAATGTTGATGAAAAGAGAGGGAAAATTTTGGGGTACAACAGTTTCCCCTGTTCAATCTTCTTGCACCTGAAGAGTTAGATTGGCAGGTTTGCCTTTCGCGTCTCAAAGGTAAAAGGAGATTGGACACTAGAGTGCCCGAAAAATTTGCACTCGTCAAAGTGTAGTTTGAGGAAATGGGCTTAAAGATGCCATTTGGAGATGTGACATAATCTTGCTGGAGATGGGCTTAGAGATACCATCTGGAGAGCGACAGAATCTTGTCGGAGGATGGGCTTAAAGATGCCATCTGGAATGTATGTTGAACTGTTATGATTATCAGAAATATGTCCATGTTTGGAACATCTCTAGATTGGGAGGTCTGAACAAGCAATAGATTGACATCCATGTTTGGAGAATCCGTAAACTGTTTTCAGAAGTGTTGAATCTGAACAAGTGATAGATTAACATCCGTGTTTGGAGAATCCGTAAATTGTTTTCAGAAGTGGGGAATCTGAACAAGTGATAGGTTAACATCCGTATCTGGAGAACCCGTGAACTGTTTTCAGAAGTTTTGAAATTGAATAAGCAATAGATCAGCATCCATGCTGGGAAGCGTCCGTAAACTATTTTCAAAAGTTGAGTCTGAACAAGCGATAGATTAACATCCGTGTTTGGAGAATCCGTAAACTGTTTTCAGAAGTGGAGAATCTGAACAAGTGATAGGTTAACATCCGTATCTGGAGAACCCGTGAACTATTTTCAGAAGTCTTGAAATTTAATAAGCAATAGATCAGCATCCATGTTGGGAAGCGTCCGTAAACTATTTTCAAAAGTTGAGTCTGAACAAGCGATATATTAACATCCGTGTTTGGAGAATCCGTAAACTGTTTTCAGAAGTGGAGAATCTGAACAAGTGATAGGTTAACATCCGTATCTGGAGAACCCGTGAACTGTTTTCAGAAGTCTTGAAATTGAATAAGCAATAGATCAGCATCCATGCTGGGAAGCGTCCGTAAACTGTTTTCAAAAGTTGAGGTTGAAGCTTATTAATCTTATCCTGAAAAGGGTAAAATATTAGCTGAAACACAAAGTTATGTTGCATGAAATGTATGATGCAATATATGTTATATCAATGTTTATGATATGAATGTAATGAATGTGTATGTAAGCTGAGGAGCTGTCTTGCTGAGGCTAGATGAATCCTAGATAGCCGGAGATAATAGAATCTTGACTGCCGTCGGGGAAAGTGAATCCTTGACCGCTGCAGGGGATTGCAAAATCTTTGATTGTTGAAGCTGAGATATCCTTGTTGACTGCTGACTGCTTGGGGAACAAGATCTTCAGTTGTTGAGGGATCTTAAGACAACTGCTAGGGATTGAAAATCCTTGGTGACTTGTGGGAAATGAGAATTCTGATGATCTCTACTGGGGAGTCCAGAACCTGGTAGACTTCTGCTGGAGAAGTAAGACTGAGAATCTTCAATCTGATGGGAAGTATCTCTGTGGGGAGAATGTTTACTAATCTGGTTCCGCCGGGGATTGATAGTTGGAAGTTTTAGCTCCGCTGGGGTTTAACAACTTTGACTTCGCCGGGGATAGGATTTTCAGATTTTAGGGCTCCACTGGGGATACTGAAACTTAACTCTGAGGGGAATTAAGTTCTTGAAGGCTATCTTAGCTGGGGAAATCAGTTTTGAGAAAGCTTTTGCTCTGCTGAGGATCCTGAAGTTTAGCTCTGTTTGGGGAATTAAGTTCTGGATTTTAACTTTGTTGAGGAATTGGAGTTTAATTCCGATGGGGATTCCTTCTGAAAGGTCATCAAGATATCTATCTGTACCTTCAACCTATCAACAATCTTCTTTATTGATTCGTAAGGAAATGATTATGTTCAAATGCATATGCCTATTTAACAAAACATTGGACGTTTCTCAAATAAAACATAAGTGTAACAAAACAAAAGGAAGACAAAGCAAATTTCTATATTTGGAAAAGTGTTTGTATTAACTTTTTATGAGTATCTTTGTACAAAGGAGACAAGCATCCTAGTAAGAGGATGTTGTCGTAAAAAAATGAAAATTTTATACAAAAGAAAGATGGCTATGTGTAACAATTCCATGGGATTCCATTCTGTTATAGCCTTCACAACTCTGAATATCTTGTCCATTCCATGCTTCGTCCGTCGATGATTGGATTGATCAGAAGCTCGGAGCTTGTTGATGAAGAGATTGTTCTTTAAAGTGATCTGACGAGATATAGTCATACGCTTTAATTCCCTAACTTTTGCCTGGATCGCCCTTTCGGGTTTTCAATCCACCGGGAAACCCTTTTTTGCCCAAGTCGCCCTTTCGGGTTTTCAACTTTCCGGGTGTACAGATTTTTGTTTTATCCCTAATTTTTTCCTGAACCGCCCTTTCGGGTTTTCGGTTCACCGGGATGCCCATTTTTGCCCAATTCGCCCTTTCGGGTTTTCGACTTGTCGGGTTATTTTATGCGTAGTATCTTTTGACTATGTCTGCGTTCGCAGGGTGTGGAAAATCGTCGCCGTCCATGGTGGTCAGAATCATTGCACCACCAGAAAAGATGCTTTTGATTACAAATGGTCCTTCGTAAGTAGGAGTCCATTTGCCCCTGGGATCACTTTGCGGCAAGATGATCCGCTTGATTACAAGATCTCTGACTTGATATACTTGACGTCTTACTTTCTTGTTGAAAGCCTTGATCATCCATTTTTGGTACGTCTGACCATGGCAAACAGCAGTGAGTCGCTTCTCATCATTCAAATTGAGTTGATCAAGTCGGGTCTGAATCCAATCGTCTTCACTCAAACCAGAGTCCTTCATAATCCTTAAAGAAGGAATCTGAACTTCCATGGGTAGGACAGCTTCCATGCCATATACCAAAGAAAATGGGGTTGCCCCTGTTGAAGTACGTGCCGTGGTACGGTACCCATGCAGAGAAAACGGTAACATCTCATGCCAGTCCTTGTAGGTAACTGTCATTTTCTGAATGATCTTCTTGATGTTTTTGTTCGCAGCTTCAACAACGCCGTTCATCTTCGGCCGATAGGAAGATGAATTGTGATGATAAATCTTGAATTGTTCGCATAGAGCGGTGATCATAGTATTGTTCAGATTTGTACCATTGTCTGTGATGATCCTGTCGGGGACACCATACCGGCATATGAGGTTTTTCTTGATGAAGCGGGCAACCACATTCTTTGTAACAGAGGCAAAGGAAGCTGCTTCGACCCACTTGGTAAAATAATCAATGGCGACCAGGATGAAGCGATGTCCATTGGATGCCGTGGGCTAGATCTCTCCAATCATGTCAATGCCCCACATTGCGAATGGCCAAGGAGCTGTCAGAATGTTGAGAGGAACATGGGGAATATGAATCTTGTCGGCGTAGACTTGACATTTGTGGCAAGTACGGGAATGTTGATGGCAATCAGCTTCCATGGTAGACCAATAATAGCCTGCCCTTAGAATCTTCTTAGCCATCGTATGTCCGCTCAAGTGGGTGCCAAATGTGCCACTGTGTATCTCAGTCATGATTAACTCTGCTTCATCTTTGTCTACACATCGGAGTAAAACACAACCATGGTTGCGCTTATAAAGGATGCCATTGCTCAGGAATAACTTGGCAGCAAATCTCCTTAAGAACTTTATGTCATTGACGGAAGCTCCTTCGAGATATTCTCTAGTCTGGAGATACCTTTTGATTTCATGGAACCAAGGTTGTTCTACTACTTCTTCGGTATTGATCTCATGACAATGTGCAGGTTCATCCATTCGCTCGATGGTGATTTGGGGAGCCTCGTTATCCCAGTTAAGTTTAAACATGGAAGACATTGTAGCCAGAGCATCTGCTAGCTGATTTTCTTCTCGCGGGAAGTGCTCGAAGGTAATTTGCTCGAAATGAGGCAACAAAGTCAAGACATGTTCTTTGTATGGGATAAGATTAGGATGTTTGGTATCCCACTCTCCTTTGATTTGACTGATAACCAAAGCCGAGTCCCCAAATACAACCAAAGATTTGATCCCCAAGTCTATAGCAGCCTTGAGACCAAAGATGCAAGCTTCATATTCGGCCATGTTGTTGGTACAACTGAAACAAAGTCGGGCCGTGAAAGGCATATGGCAACCTTCTGGGGAAATGAGTACCGCACCGATACCGTTTCCAAGTGCATTTGAAGCACCATCAAAGTACAGGGTCCATCGGGATCCATTTTCAGGTCCGTCATACGGTCCGTTACCTTCAATGTTGTCCAATGTCATGATGTCCTCGTCTGGGAAGTCGAATCTCATGGATTGATAATCTTCGATAGCTTGATGAGCGAGATGGTCAGCTAGTACACTCCCTTTTATAGCTTTTTGGGTAGTATACTGGATGTCATACTCAGTCAGGATCATTTGCCATCTAGCGATTCTTCCAGATAAAGCAGGCTTCTCGAAGATATACTTGATAGGATCCATTTTGGAAATCAACAAAGTGGTATGAGTCAACATATACTGCCTTAGTCGGCGAGCAGCCCATACCAAAGCGCAACAAGTTTTCTCGAGCAGTGAGTAGCGGGTCTCACAGTCGGTAAACTTTTTGCTAAGGTAATAAATGGCATGCTCTTTTCGACCAGACTCGTCATGCTGGCCCAATACACACCCCATTGAGTTGTCCAAAACGGTCAGATACATGATCAACGGCCTTCCTTCGACGGGTGGCATCAGAATAGGAGCTTCTAGCAAATACTCCTTGATCTTATCAAAAGCAATTTGACAATCATCGTTCCATTCGACTACCTGATCTTTCTTTAATAGTTTGAAAATTGGCTCACAGGTAGACGTCTGATGAGAGATGAATCTGACAATATAGTTCAAGCGTCCCAAGAACCCTCTAACCTCCTTTTCAGTACGGGGGGCATGCATTTCTTGTATAACCTTTACTTTTGCTGGATCGACCTCAATGCCTTGGTTGCTGACAATAAATCCCAGAAGTTTACCAGACCTAACTCCAAAAGTGCACTTACTTGGATTCAGCCTGAGTTTGTATTCCTTCAACCTGGCAAACAGCTTTTGCAAATGTTCAAGGTGTTCCTCCTTTGTTTGTGATCGAGCTATCATGTCGTCTACGTAAACTTCGATCCCATGATGTATCATATCATGAAACAAAGCTACCATGGCGCATTGATAAGTTGCCCTTGCGTTCTTCAGTCCGAACGACATCACCTTGTAGCAGAAGGTACCCCATTGTGTAACAAGGGTTGTTTTCTCCATGTCCTCGGGGGCCATTTTAATCTGGTTGTAGCCCGAGAATCCGTCCATGAAGGAAAACACCTTGTGCTGAGCCGTGTTGTCAATCAAAATGTCGATATGCGGTAGCGGAAAATCATCTTTAGGGCTAGCCCTGTTCAATTCCCGGTAGTCCACACACATTCTGACCTTGCCGTCTTTTTTAGGTACTGGCACAATGTTAGCAACCCATTGTGGATAGGATGTAACAACCAGAAAGCCAGCATTGAATTGCTTCATTACTTCAGCTTTAATCTTCTCAGACATGTCGGGCCTCATTCGGCGGACTTTTTGCTTGATCGGTGGACAATCTTCTCTTGTAGGGAGACGATGAACCACGATGTCAGTGTCTAACCCTGGCATGTCTTCATAAGACCAGGAAAATATTTCAACGTATTCATTCAACAGCTGTATTAAGCGCTCCTTGACACTTGGTTCCAGATTGGCACCCACTTGTACTTCTTTCCTGTCTTCCTCTGTTCCTAAGTTGACGGTTTCCAACAACTCTTCATGAGGTAAGATGGCCCTCTCTTCTTGTTGTAGAAGTCTGGCTAGCTCTCCCGGTACTTCACAATATTCGTCATCTTCGTACTCAACCTGATTGACCAAATCTTCAGATTCATTGAAGGATACAACAACATAGTCACCCATGGAATCCGGAGTGGATGGGTACCTGCATTTGTGAGTGTGGGTGTGTGTAAGGGATAACCATCCTTAAACAAACAAAAATGAAAAAGGAAAGAAAATGAACACAGCAGTTTATAAATGAAAAACGTCCAATGATTCATTAAACATGGCATATGATTATGAAGAGAACAAAACCCTTACAAATGGACCTACATGCCCCGGGCAAGGCATGAGGTGAAAAATAGTGTGCAGATTGTTCAAGAGTAATTATTACAGACCAACAGAAAATGTTCGAAAGATAAATTATTGATTGATGAAAGTAATGGGAACGAAGTCTTTCGCCTCCCAGTTGTTCAGTCCCCCTTCAATGGTTGGGAAGATCCAATCTTCAAAGTTGGCCTCTTCGTCTTCGTCTTCCAAAGCATTGATTCCATGAGGAGAAATCTTGATGGGTGTCTTTTCAATTTTTGAGCGACGCATAGCCTTTTGCCCGGCAGCGGTGAATCCCAACCCAAACTTGTCTGTCTTGTGGGGAAAGTCAGGCAACTGTCCCCATGTTGAGCTCTTTCCCTCCTTCATTGCAGCCTTTGCGTCTTTCAGAGATGCCATCCTGGCCACCTGCTTGGGTACCTCAGGTACTGCCTTTGCTACTGCCACCTCGGGAGAAACTTCCTCGAAGTGTTGGAATGGTGTTTCGATGAATTCGCCATCCACTTCCACATACCGGAAGGAATTCAGATGACTGATCATGTACTCCTCCTCCCCGTGTACAATTATGATTTTTCCCTTAACAGGGTATTTCAACATCTGATGTAGAGAGGAAGTGACTGCCCCAGCATTATGAATCCAAGGTCTTCCTAGCAAGCAAGAGTATGATGGGAGGATGTCCATCACATAGAAGGTTGAGTGGAATACCTCAGTGCCCACCTTGATGGGAATGTCGACCTCCTCATGCACCATTCTTTTAGACCCGTCAAAGGCCCTGATAATGATATTACTTGGTTTCAGCTCCAAGCCTTCACAATCCAACCGGTCGAGAGCTTTCTTAGGCAGCACATTTAGAGAAGAACCAGTGTCGACCAAGACATGGGCGAGAGTAGTTCCTCGGCATTCAACTGACACATGCAATGCGTCATTGTGCTTTCTTCCCTTCGGAGTCTGGTCAGCATCAGAGAAACCCAGGCCGTTGTCGGCGGTAAGGCTGGCTACACAATCCTGAAATTGATCGGCTGAGGTTTCCTGGGGCACATGGGCTGTCTTCAAAAACCTTATCAAAGCTTTGGCATGAGCCTCCGAACAAAGCAGCAAAGCTAACATGGAGATCTTCGAGGGGGTTTGCCCCAGTTGCTCCACCATATCGTAATCACTTTTCTTTATTATTTTCAGAATCTCCTCCATTTCTTTCTTAGAGGTTTCGGGGATGACCAATGGCTGAGCCTTCGTCCTGACGAGCTCTTCTTGGATCCCTTTCCCCTTATCAACAGCAGCAGGAGGGACAACCACATGAGTAACAGCTTCTTCAATTATTGGCATTCTTGCAGATAGTTTTACTGGTGCAGGGGTAACCTTGGCAGCAACTGAGGGTCCAAAGATTGCCTTTGAAGGGGCAATCTCTGGAGAGAAAATTCTCCCACTTTGGGTAATCTTGCTTGTACCGGCAATGTTCCCAATGTCGGCATTTTCTTTGTCAGAGCTTTCTTCAGTTATCTCAATTTTTTTAACACCGTGGTAGTAGATTTCTCCACCATAATTCCACGGTATTGATTTGTCAGATTTGTATGGGACGGGCCCAGGCATGGTTATTTTCAAGGGTACAATCTTCGGAGCGGATGTAATCTTAACAGGCCTTTTGGGGACCTTGGAAAGATTGGCGGAAATGGTTATTATTGAAACTTCATTGATAAGAGTTGGAGTAACAGGAGTCTTTTCGAAAAGAATTTGTTGGTTGTCCATTAGGCGTGGGATGCCTATCCTCAGCAATGGACAGTCAATTGGTAGGGAGGAACAAAAGTAGCAATCTTCTTTACAACCTGGGAAAATCCCAGCCTTCAACAGATTCAACTTGATTGTCAGTAATGGGGTCATCAAATCATCAACAGTAGAAACAAACAGATCTTCTTCAACAACATGGACATTGCGACCATGCTTTGGCATTGGAGCGGAGATTACATTTGGCTTCTCAGGGGCGTCGAACTCAACCTCTTTTGTGTCTATCAGATCCTGAATTTTATTCTTAAGCGCCTAGCAATCGTTGGTGTCATTCCCGGCGCTGTCAGAATGATAGGCACATTTAGCATTGGGATGATAGTGTGGGGAAGTGGTATTCACAATCTTTGGCATCTCTTTCAAACTGGTCAAATTCAGCTTCAACAGATGGGGAAGAACTTGTGCAGGCGTCATGTTGATGCGGGTGAACTGTCATTGTGGCCGTTCTCCCCGTTGCTGTTTAGGTCTAGACTGATTGTTACGAGGCTGATCATTTGATGAATTTTGAATCATCACGGCCCCTACAGTCGGCTGACGCTCAGTTCTTCCCGATCCTTTCTGAGAGTACACAACAGCTTCTTCCTTCTTGGCCAGGAATGGTTTCTTAACAGTTGTGGAGGCAGAGGCGTCCCTTTGAATCTTCCCACTTTTAATACCAGCTTCCACCCGTTCGCCAGTCAGAATCAGTTCAGTAAACCTTGCGGAAGATCTCCCGATCAAATGGTTGAAGAAAGGGCCAGATAGGGTCCCCAAGAACATATCAACTAGTCCCCATCCCCATACTTTGTAACTGAGTACGGGTCGGCGCCAAGTCAGCGTTATATTGATATTGGCGATAAAAGGCAACTGCCAAATCCTCCCAATTGTGCACTTCTGACCTCTCAAGTTGGTAAAACCAATCTAGATGTGTACCAGACAGGCTGTCCTGAAAGAAGTGTACCCAAAGATTTTTATCGAATGAATGAGGTTGAATTCTTCTGACATATGACCTCAGGTGCATCTTCGGGCAAGACAAGCCGTCGTATTTTGCAAAAGTTGGCACCTTAAACTTTGGAGGGATCACAATCCCAGCAATCAATCCCAATTCTTCAAAATCTAACCCGGGAACCCTTTGCAGCTCCATAGCTGCCAGTCTATCCTCCAGGTTTTTGTATTTATCGTCCGCTGGCGGGTATTGCTGCTCTGAATAATCTTCATCTTCCTCAACCTCTTCCTCTTCAGCCTCGAACTCAGAAGGTAATGCAGCCCCTTTTCCCTTACTGGTCCCCTCATCAGATGTGGAGGGGAATTCAAGAACTCTCTTAGCTTCATTCTCAAATATTCTTCCCAGTGTAGCTACCCCAACTCTTTTCTTCTTCTTTTTTCCTTTTCTTGCTCTTTATTCCCTAACAGTGCTTTAAGATCCTCCTGACCCTTTGCCAAGGTCATAAGGAGTTGTTGAAACTGCGAGTTTTGTGCCTGCAGATCTTTGACCGTCTGTTCAAGATCCATCTTACTGAAATAAACAGCAGAAAGATAAGGAAACCTGGTGTGAAGACCTGTTTATGCATAAGATGAATGATATGTTTATTCATGTAATGCATTCAAGGATTTTAGAAATTCAAAATTGTTGCAAACAAAAAGAACACACGTCATATTAATAAGAAGAAATTTTGTCAGTACATAAACACCCCATGGGCCAAATATTACAAAAACTTCTTAAGGTAAAAAGACGTTGCACATCCTCTTTGGTGCGATGTAAGTGTTAAGGGTCTCCTCCTCGTGAAGTCGGCGGGTAAGCTCCAAAACCTTCTTCTCACTGGCGTAGAAGTTGGCTTCAAAAGTATCCCTTTCTTCCTTGAGTTGGATCCAACTCTTCTGCATTTCCTCCCATGATGTTGGCATGTCAGGATGTAGGATGGTGTATGGAACCTCTCCTTCCTTAACAGGATTTTTAATCAAAGGGAGAATATGAGGGTAAGGCATCATAAGACTCTGGGCTCGGGTTCGTACCCACTTGAGGTAAGGCTCAAGAGGGATGGAGTTTTTATGCCCCAGTGTCTTGCTATCTACCTTGTTAGGCATCCTCCAAGCTTTGATGAATCTTTGGCGAAGTCCTTACGTATCGTTGTCGAAGTCAAAAACTAGGTCAGGAATCAGCATGTCATGAGGGCCATCCCTCCGAGCATATCCAAATTGTCTCAAAGCTAGACAAGGGTTGTAGGTAATGCCTCCCCTAATGCCAAGTAATGGAACATTAGGGAACTCACCACAGTGATCGATGATGATGACATTTTCTCTGGACCGAGAACACCAATGTACATCTGAATGCGTAAGGGTCATCAATCGTTGCGACCACCTTAGGCCTTGTTCATTCTTCAAAACAGATTGTGGAAGGTGAGAAATAAACCACCTTGCAAGGAGAGGAGTACAGCACATGAGAACACCTCTCTTCCTCATTGTTCGTGTGTAAAATGAGTGGAGGATGTCCCCAAGCAATGTAGGTATGGGATTCCTTGACATGAAAATCTTGACAGCATTTACATCTATAAGTTGGTCAGGATTTTGGAACAAGACCAACCCATAAATAAGGAGTGCCACAATCTCTTCAAAGGCTTGTAGATCCAAATAATTCCAACACTCTTGTGCCTTCTCAAACAAGAATTTTGCCAAGAAGCCTTTGACACCACTTCTAGTTTCCTGATGCCCCTTGATGTCATATGGTTGCAAGCGTAGGGCTTGAGCAACATCTTTAGGTTTTGGTTCTTTTTCCGTACCGTTGTAGGGTAGTTGATTAAGAATAGGAATTCTCAGGAGTTGAGAAAATTCCTCCAAAGTAGGCACCAATTGGTAGTCGGGGAATGTGAAACAATGGTGAAGGGGGTCAAAGAACTGGAACAACACTTTTACCATGTCTTCTTCAATGTTGGTGTTGACTAGGCTGAGAAGTCTACCATGTCTTTCACTGAAGAGAGAGCTTTCTGGAATTCTAGATGTAAGCTCCTTGAGTTGAGGAGGGATTCTCACAAGGTTGACTTGGATAGTTTTCCTGCTAAGAATTTCCATGACCTACAAAACAAGAACAAAGATGAAGATCCAAACCCTTGAAAGGGTTAGTGGATGCATATGATGCTTTATGATGTTCATGATGTATGCACAAACACATGTACAAGCAAGTCACACAAAACCCTAGTTTCAGGCTTGCGTGGGGTTTCATAGGTAAGTACCCTCTTGAGTTTAGTTGGCTTAAAACCTGTCCTAGAAATAGTAACCGGGTTCTAAGGAGCTCAATATCATTGGATTGTTTTCCATGTTCATTGTTTTGGTTTAGCCACTTAACTAGCGACCAAAATATTCCAAGAAAACAACCCTCAATGAGTGTAGTATCGAGTATCTACCAACTTCGGACTGCACCAAAGCCAGTCATCTCACTACCCCTAATAAAACGCCAAGATGGTCAAGTAAGGTTCTAGGTCATTAGTGCTTAGTGACATCACTCAGCGGCCCCGTACTCTCCTTGATTGAACTCAAGGGTTACCGGTACTCACAAATATGTCGCACTAATATAGCTATTGCTTCAACCGTGTCGGTATACCCCGCACAATTTCCATAACATATTGCTATCTATGAATGTTTCCCCGAATCCGGGTGTAGTATTTCAAGCCCAAGCAAGGGAACCAAAATGTAAAGCAATCAAAGCAAACAATTAGTCATGCAAAAGGGTGATCTAGGCCCTAAGGTTACTCCACTTTTAACTCATTTCCCCAGCAGAGTCGCCAGTTCTGTGATATGGTGGGATAACTGACTTGAGGTTTTGCGTTTGTATTCACAAATGTTTCGGTTTAGCAAGAGTCGCCACCGACTTTTTATTTTATCCTAAGGAAAGGTTAAAAAGCACAGGAAAAACCTTTGAGATGTTTTCTTGGGTTCGGGGAGTAGATTATAGAAAGGGAAGGTATTAGCACCCTTTCTATCCATGGTTATCCATGGGCTCTTAGTTACTTGTTTAGATCACTTGCCTTTGCTTTTCAATTGTTTGAAATGGTGCTTTGTGTGTGTGGTTTTGAAAATGTTTTGAAAAAGATGCCTTGTCTAGGCAACCATTGTAACAATTCTTGTTTGAATGTTTTACAAAGGTGTGTGTCTTTTTGAAAATATGTTTCAATGTTTTTTGAAAGTTGTTTTGAAATTGTGTGGAGATGTGTGTTTGAAAAATGGCAAGGATTATTTTGCAAGTTTGATCAAGTAACTAGGAGCTATCTACCCTATTTTACTCAAAGATCTTTCTTATGTTTTAACCCTTTTAACAGTGTTGTTTCACCATTGTATTTGGTGAACAACCTTGTGTTAGGACGTTAACGGGACGGGCGTGGGTCATTGTTTAGACCATGGAGGCAATAGTGCCAAGTATCTTTGGCCATTTTCTCAAGGGACTTGATCATTTTTGTTTAGGCAACTTGATAGAGTCATCGAGGGACTATGATCATTTGATTTGTTTTTGTTTTGCCAAAGACACTTAACATGCAACCATGGCCCATTTTTGAAGGCAACAAGTGGAGTAACCCTAAGGGTGCAAGTGTGCATTGTGTTTGTTTTTCATGCATGTTTATCTTGAATTTAGGTCAAGCTATTTGTTGGTTTTATTTGCATACAAACCCTAGGTCTATCATGGCATAATTTGAAAGCTTTTAAATGCGGAAATTTAAATGCTAAGCTATTACAACAATGATTATGGGGATGGGGGTACAAGTTTGAATTTGGGGATATTTGACAAGAAATTAAATTCTAAGCTATTACATCCATATCAAATATACAAATATTTAATTGTACAATATTTAAATAAATACAATAAATATGCAAAATGTATTATGCACAAAATGATTTTTTATGTATGTGAAAGTATTTTTCAATGTAAAATATAAACAAAAATAAAAAGGTCAAATTTTGAATATTTTGGTCGTTTAGGGCAAAATCCTAGTTTTTAAATAAATAGTATTCATTTATTAATTATATATAATATTTGTTAATTATATACAAAAATAAGAAGGATATTGTAAAAAAAGTATTTTTGATGTCAAATATTAAATAAAAATAAAAATGTATTATTTCTATATTTTTGTCCTAAATATTTAATAAAATATGCAAGTATTTATATATTATATATTAAATATACTAAATATGTACAAAAATAAAATATTAATTATTTACAAAAAAAAATGTATATTTTAGAAAATGTTTTCAAAATGTAAATAAAAAATAAAAACTGAAAAAATAAATATTTTTGTATTATTTTCTAGGGTTTTGAATAAAAGAAAATATATTTATTTACATGTATATGCTAAATAAAACAAATAAATTCCAAATAAATGCAAAAATGTGTGGAAAAATATTTTTGATGTTTTTTATATTTGAGCAAAAAATATTAAGTCAGAATCAAAAGGAAAAATTCAAAAATGACAAGTATTTCACACAATGGGCCAGGGGGGTGCAAATTGAAAAAAAGGGTGCAAACAGCAAAACACACTCAGGCCCAGCCCAAGCCAACCTTCTTCAACCTCCAGCTCTGTTTGAATCAAAAACGCGCGTTTCCTTGTACAACTACCATCTCCTGATTCCTTGACTTTTAGCAAAAACTCATAACACAAACATTGTAGAGCATCAAGAGACGAATTCAGATATATAAAATACTTGACCTAACTCTAAGAAACCAGGGAGAATTTCTTCATCCCCAATTTCTGACCTAATTTTTCTTCAATGTTCATGGCTAAAATTCTCACATCATACTTAATATAAATGAAAAGTAATCATATGTATGGCTTCAGGGCTATGAGTAAAGCATGTTTCATTCACAAACCTAAGCCTAACTTTTCCTAGATTGAGAGATAGAAGTCCATGGTTTTACCTGTTTCATCTTGAATCGTGTACAACAATGTGGCCAACTTCAATGGAGTTTGAGCTTCTGTACAGCTTGCCTGAAGTCCAAGGAAGCTTCTCCAACTCCTAGCTTGCTTTGAATCACTCTATATTGTACTATGGAAGTTCACTTGCAAAACTGAAAAATGAAAATGGCAGATGAGGTTAGGGGTGTTACAGCTGGTGTTTAGGGCTTGGAATAGCTTCAATGGATGGTATGGAATGTGTTTGCAAGGTTTTTAGCCAAAGTGCACGAGTGGATTGGGTTGTGCACCTCAATCTGCAGCAGGTACCCTGTTTTGGCAACAAGAAGGTGTTTTTGTGTATGAGGAGGTATGAGGGGTAGTTCAGTCGTGCCTTAGGTTAGTTGAGATGTATGGAAGATGAGAACAAAGTTTGTGTTTGGCTGTGTTGACAGGAATGAAAGATGGAGAGTTTTTACAAGGTTTCTTCAAATGTAAGCAAGGATAGTGTGTGTCAATGCAGGTCTGTACCACCCTCTATGTATGCTGCATATCTTTCTCTTGGTAACACAAATTTGTGGACTCTATCTGGCCTCAAAGATCTGGCCCCATGCCTCAAGGATTCACTTTTGACATAAAGTGACATTAAGCCAAAAATGGGAACTTTGCTTTTTCTAGTTAGGGATTAGTTTTATGTGCAATGCCCAAAGGGATGAAATAACATCTTAACACAATGGTTAGGCATTTAATTGTTGAGTGTAAAGAGGTTTAGAGGCCTTCAAGATAGCATAATCCATGCTGATTTGAAAAATGCCAATGTTATGAACATGCTTTAGCCATGAACAAAAGTGAGTTTTGGCCAACTTTGCAAATTCGATTCTCTCTAACCACAAGGGTGTTTGAGAAGTTCTTGGACAATTTGGAAATCTTGTAATGTGTACTACAATCCATCTTTGTAATGAAAATTGAATATCCAAGTGGAACCATGTGAAAAATGGCCAAGAAGTTGGACAAAAATCCTGCCTAGAATAGGTCAAATTTTCTCTAAGTTAAAAATGTTTTGCACCCTTGTTCCAAAAATCATAACTTGAGATACAAGCTTCCTTTGAGAAAACTTTGTGAATAAAAGTTGTAGATTTTGCAATGGACTACAACTTTCATGTTTCAAGTTTTGTTTGAATCCATTTTTATCTTGATGAAAAAATGGGACACAGTTAGGAAAAAATAAGGAAATTTCATAACTTAGAAAATTTCTAAGTTATGAAATTTCTTCATTTTAAACCCTAATTTGCAATTTTGGGTTTCTTGATGAACAAGTTTCATAATTTGACATGTCTTAATGAAAAATGAATCTTGGCACTTGATTTTGACCAAAAAGTCAAAGTTAGACTTTTCAGTATATAGTCAAATTTTGATCAGTTGACTGAAAAATTCATCTGTCAATCCTATGCATTTGAGATCTTTTGAACTTGTTGAATGGGTCAAGACAATGCCATTAGGTCCTTGAGTCCATATGTGAGCTTGGTTTGCCATTGGTTAGGTCAAACAGTTAAAAATTGCCTTTGTGCAGTCAAAACCCTAAAAATGACCATTTTGCCCTTTTGGTGATCTGATCAAATTTCTTGTGGAATTGTGATCCAAACTTGACCAAATGGTTCATTTGAGTTCATTATGATGATGTGGGTAAAAATTCATGAGATTTGACTGTCAATTGGCCATAGTTGACTTTTTCCCCAATACAGCTGATTTCTAGGTCAACTGTCCAATTGACTGGGCAAAGATTGGAATCAAGGCTTGAAACTTGGTATGGATAAACTTGTGAGTCCAACATGAAGCATGAAAGTCATTTTGGGCATTTTAGGTCAAAACATCCTTGTGCAAACTCAAACCCTAATTTGGGTCAACAGTGCAAGGAGGGGTCTTGGGCAGAGCAAACCCTAACTTGATCTTGAGTTCCAAGAGTCTTATGATGAGGAAATGTTGATGAAAAGAGAGGGAAAATTTTGGGGTACAACAACATGATACATCATGAGATTGAAGTCTACGTAGACGATATGATAGCCCGTTCACAGACAGAAGAAGAACACCTCGACCATCTGCAAAAGCTGTTTGTCAGGTTAAAGGAATATAAGCTCAGACTGAACCCTAGCAAGTGCACTTTCGGAGCCAGGTCCGGTAAACTTTTGGGATTCACCATCAGTAACAAAGGCATCGAGGTTGATCCTGCCAAGGTCAAAGCTATACAAGAAATGCCTGCCCCTCACACTGAAAAGGAGGTCAGAGGTTTCTTGGGACGCCTAAACTACATTGCAAGGTTCATCTCTCACCTAACATCTACCTGTGAACCAATCTTCAAGTTGTTGAAGAAAGATCAGGTGGTTAAATGGAACGATGACTGCCAAGTTGCTTTCGATAAAATCAAGGAGTATTTGCTGGAACCTCCTATCTTGATGCCACCCGTCGAAGGAAGGCCATTAATCATGTATCTAACTGTCCTGGAGAATTCAATGGGGTGCGTACTGGGCCAACATAACGAGTCTGGCTGAAAAGAGCATGCCATTTATTACCTTAGCAAAAAGTTTACCGACTGTGAAACTCGCTACTCACTGCTCGAGAAAACTTGTTGCGCTTTGGTATGGGCTGCTCCCCGGCTGAGGCAGTATATGTTGACACATACAACTTTATTGATCTCTAAGATGGATCCAATCAAGTACATCTTCGAGAAGCCTGCTTTATCCGGAAGAATTGCTAGATGGAAGATGATCCTCACCGAATATGATATAGAGTACACAACCCAAGAAGCCATAAAGGGGAGTGTGCTAGCCGATCATCTGGCCCATTAAGCTGTCGAAGATTACCAATCCATGAGGTTCGACTTTCCCGACGAGGATATCATGACTTTGAGCAACATTGAAGAAAATAGACCATATGACGGACCTGAACAAGGATCCCGATGGACTCTGTACTTTGATGGTGCCTCCAACGCACTTGGCAACAGTATCGGTGCAGTACTTATTTCTCCACAAGGTTTCCATACACCTTTCTCCGCTAGACTCTGTTTCAGTTGCACTAACAACATGGCCAGGTATGAAGCTTGTATCTTTGGTCTCAAGGCTGCTATTGACTTGGGAATCAAATCTCTGATTGTATTTGGGGACTCAGCTTTGGTTATCAGTCAAATCAAAGGAGAGTGGGATACTAAACACCCTAACCTCATCCCTTACAAAGAACATGTCTTGACATTATTACCATATTTCGAGCAGATTACCTTCGAGCACTTCCCACGAGAAGAGAATAAGTTGGCAGATGCGCTAGCTACAATGTTATTCATGTTTAAACTTAACTGGGATAATGAGGCACCTCAAATCACCATCGAACGAATGGACGAACATGCACATTGTCACGAGATTAATACCGAAGAAGTGGTGGACCGACCATGGTTTCATGACGTCAAAAGGTATCTCGAAGCACAAGAATACCCTGAAGGAGCCTCAGTCAACGACAAAAAGTTCTTAAGGAGATTCGCGGCCAAGTTCTTTCTGAGCAATGGTATCCTATACAAGCGCAATCTTGATTGTGTCCTACTCCGTTGTGTGGACAAGGTTGAAGCTGAGCAGATCATGGATGAACTACATAATGGCACCTTTGGCACCCACTCAAGCGGTCATATGATGGCTAAAAAGATTCTACGGGAAGGCTATTACTGGTCTACCATGGAAGCTGACTGTCATCAATATTCCCGTACTTGTCACAAATTCCAAATCTATGCCGATAAGGTACATATTACTCCAGCTCCTCTCAATGTCCTAACAGCTCCTTGGCCATTTGCAATGTGAGGTATCGACATGATTGGAGAGATCAAGCCTACGACATCCAATGGACACCGCTTTATCCTGGTGGCCATTGATTACTTTACCAAGTGGGTCGAAGCAGCTTCCTTCGCCTCTATCACAAAGAATGTGGTTTTCCGCTTCATCAAGCAGAACCTCATATGCCGGTATGGTATCCCCGACAGGATCATCACGGATAACGGTACAAACCTGAACAACACTATGATCACCTCTCTGTGCGAGCAATTCAAGATTCAACATCACAATTCATCTCCCTATCGACCAAAGATGAACGGTGCTGTCGAAGCTGCGAACAAAAATATCAAGAAGATCATTCAAAAAATGACAGTCACCTACAAAGACTGGCATGAGATGTTACCGTTTGCTCTGCACTGGTACCGTACCACGGCACGCACTTCAACTAGGGCAACGCCCTATTCTTTGGTATACAGCATGGAAGCTATTTTACCCATCGAGGTTTAGATTCCCTCCTTGAGAATCATGAAAGATGCTGGTTTGAGTGAAGACGACTGAATTCAGACCCGACTTGATCAACTTAACTTGATTGACGAAAAGTGACTTACTGTTGTTTGCCATGGTAAGGCGTATCAGAAACGTATGATCAAAGCCTTCAACAAGAAATTCAAGAGACATGTATATCAAGTCGGGGAACTTGTAATCAAGCGGATCATCTTGCCGCAAAGTGATTCCAGGGGCAAATGGACTCCTACTTACGAAGGACCATTTGTGATCAAAAACATATTTTCTGGTGGGGCAATGATCCTGACCACCATGGACGGTGATGACCTGCCGCACCCAGCGAACGCAGACATAGTCAAAAGATACTATGCATAAACAACCTGATAAGTCGAAAACCCAAAAGGGTGACTTGGGCAAAAATGGGCATCCCGGTGAATCAAAAACCCGAAAGGGCGGTTCAGGCAAAAATTAGGGATAAAACAAAAAGGATTTGTACACCCGGAAAGTTGAAAACCCGAAAGGGCGACTTGGGCAAAAAAGGGTTTCCCGGTGGATCGAAAACCCGAAAGGGCGATCCAGGCAAAAGTTAGGGAATTAAAGCGTATGACTATATCTCGTCGGATCACTTTAAGGACAATCTCTTCACGGACAAGCTCCAAGCTTCTGATCAATCCAATCATCTGCGGACGAAGCAACGAATGGACAAGATATTCATAGTTACGAAGGCTATAGCAGAATGGGAACCCCATGGAATTGTTACACATAGCCATGTTTTTTGTATAAATTTTTCTCAATTTTATGACAACATTCTCTTAATAGGATGTATGTCTCCTTTGTACAAAATACTTACACAAAGTTAATACAAAGATACTTCAAAGTGTAGAAAACTATTTGCCGTTTATTTTTCTTTACACTTGTGTTTTATTTGAAAACGTCCAATGATTTATTAAATGAGCATATGCATTTGAATATAATCACTGCTTACAAATAAAACGAAATAGGAAAAAAATAATTACTGACAGATTGAAAGTATGAGGAAACGTCTTTAGGCTACTCCAGGAGAAATCCTCAGCAGAGCTAAAACGTTGAAATACATATCCTCAGTGGAGTTAAGTTTCAAAATCCCCATCAGAACTAAGTTTCCAAACTCCCATTCCTCATCGGAGCAAAACTCTGAATTGCAGACCCTCAGTGAAGATGGAACTTTCTTCCCCAACGAAGACCAAAACTTCAACCCTCAAACCCCGGTGGAAGACCATCTAGTTTCCTCCAATTCCCCAGAGAGTTGTCTTAAAAACCAAAAGATTCTCCTGTAAGATATCTTAGAGCCTGACAACTAACAAGACGACAACTTCAGATGATTCCTCAATAGATTGGCATACAACCCAATCCCTTGAGAACTCTTCAACATAATAAACATTCTCCCCACAGAGTTATTTCCCAGCAGATCGAAGATTCTCATTCTCATTTCTCCAGTTGAAGCCTCTCAGGTTTCAATTCCCCAGTAGAGATCATCAGAGTTTTCCTTATTCCCTAGCCATAGTCATCAAAATTCTCTAGCAGGTTTCCCAAGAAGACTTGAAGGATCCCTATATCCCCAGGAAAGTCATGAAGGATTCTCACATCGCCACAGGTTGTCAAAGTTCTTGTTAATCCCCACAAGTTGCCAAGGATTTTCTATCCCCAACAGTGGTCCAAGGATTTCTCATTCTCAGCAATCAAAGATTTTAAATCTCCAACAGCGGTCAAGGATTTATTTTCCCCGACAGCAGTCAAATATTTCATTATCTCCAGCTATCAAGGATTTATTTTCCTCAGCAAGACAGCTAATCAGCTTACATGCGCATCCATTACATTCATATATCATAAACATTGATAGAACACATTTTATTGCATCATACATGTCATGCAACATAACTTTGTGTTTCAGCTAACATTTTACCCTTTTCAGGATGAGATTAAAAGCTATCGTTAACAACTATTCAAATATTTCAGATACAGTACAGATACACTCCAAGACATGGAAGTAATTCTGCTACTCATTCGGATCTCTTATTCAGATACAGTATAGATACACCCCCAGACGCGGAGGTCATTCTACTACTCATTCAGACTTCATCAATCAGATACATACTAGATACGCTCTAGACACGGAAGCCATTCTATTCCTTATTCAGATTCAACTATCAAATTCAAGTCCAGATACACTCTAGACGTGGAAGTCATTCTGTCACTTATTCAGATCCCAGTCACAGTACGGATACACTCCAAACACGGAAGTCATTCTGCTACTCATACAGGTCTCAACTTCAGATACAGTCCAGATACGCACCAGACACGGTTGCCATTCTGTCACTCATTCAGAATTTATCCCCAACCCAGAGATGCTCCATACACGGATGTTTTTCTGTCGCCCATTCAGAATTCAGATACAATACAGATACACTCTAGACACGACAGTCATTATGATATTCATTCAAGAATCAAATACAGTTACAACTCGGATACGCTCCAGACACGGACGCCATTCCTTTGCTCATACAAACCCAATCTCCAGATACAACTCAGATACATTCCAAATACGGATACCATTATGGTATTCATTCTCCTGATTTTCAAAAAACAGTCTTGGATGGCATCTCTAAAGCCCATCTCCAGCAAGATTTTACCATCTCCAAATGGCATCTTTAAGCCCATTCCCTCATTTACATTTTGACGAGTGCAAATTTACGGGCACTCTAGTGTCCAATCATCTTTTACCTTCGAGTCACGAAAGGCAAACTCGCCAATCTAACTCTTCATGTTCAAGAAGATTGAACAGGGGCAGCTGTTGTACCCCAAAATTTTCCCTCTCATTTTATCAAGATTTCCCCTCACAAGACTCTTTGGACTCAAGACCAAGCTAGGGTTTGCTCTGCTCAAGATATCTCCTTGCACTGATGACCTAAATTAGGGTTTGAGTTTGCACAGGGATTTTTGGACTTTCAATGCTCAAAGTGACTTCATACTTCATGTTGGACTTATAATATTTCCTCTACCAAGTGTCAGGCTTTGAATCAAATTTTTGCCCAGTCAATTGGACAGTTGACCTAGAAATCAGTTGTATTGGGGAAAAAGTCGACTGTGGATAATTTACAGTCAAACCTCATAATTGTTTATCCACATCAACATTATAGACTCATATGAACCATTTGATTAAGTTTGGACCACAACTCCTCAATAAATTTGACCAGATCATCAAAAGGGCAAAATGGTCATTTTTAGGGTTTTGACTGCAAAAAGGGCAATTTCTGATTTTTTAACCTAGCCAATGGCAAATTGGGTTCAAGCATGGATTCAAGGACTCAATGGCATCATCTTGACCCATTCACAAGGTTCAAGAGATCTCAAATGCATTGGATTGACAGATGAATTTTTTAGTGAACTGATCAAAATTTGACTGTACACTGAAAAGTCAAACTTTGACTTTTTGGTCAAAATCAAGTGCCAAGGGTCATTTTTCATCAAAATGTGTCAAAACATGAAACTTGTTCATCAAGAAACCCAATTTTGCAAATTAGGGTTTAAGATTGAAAAATTTCATAACTTAGAATTTTTCTAAGTTATGAAATTTTCTTATTTTTTCCCAACTTTGCCCAACATTTTCACCATGATGCAATTGGATTCAAACAAAACTTCCAACATGAAAGTTGTAGTCCTCCACAAAGTATACAACTTTTATTCACAAAGTTTTCCCAAAAGAAGCTTGGATCTCAAGTTATGATTTTTAGAACAAGGGTCCATGAAACTTTTAACTTAGTGAAATTTTGCCCTAGTTTAGGCAAGATTTTGGCCTATCTTCATGGCAATTTTCACCTAGTTCCACTTGGAATCTCAAAATTAATTTCAAATATGGATTGTAGATCATGTTAAAAGCTTTCCAAAATGTCCAAGAACTCTCCAAAATCATTTGTGGTTAGGGAGAATCGAAGGTTTGAATTTGGCAAAAACTCACTTTGATCCATGGCATGTTTCATATTGACACAATTTGCAAACTCTATTCAGCCTCACTTGTACTTGCTCACAGGTCTCTAATCCCTTTCATACTCAATAATTAAATGCAAATCCAATGGTTTGAAGTTTTGTTCTGATCATTAGAGGATTACACAAGAGATTAATCCAAAAATAGCAAAAAGGCAACATTGCAATTTTAGTCAAAACTTGCTTTATGTCAAATTGCTTCCCTTGAGCCTTGAACCAAATCTTGGACAGAAAACAATATCCACAAACTTAGGGGGCCAAGATCACCAAGTGCAAGCTATAAGATAGCCTGTACAGGCCTGTCTTGTATCATTCCTTACTTTTGCTTAAAATACAAGTAAACTTGCCAAAGAGCCACAACTTGAGCATCTGTTATAACCAACTCTTGCTAGCATTTGAAACAAGTTTTGCACATTGCCTTGAGCCAGAAACACGAGCCATCCATCCCTCAAACACTCTTGAACATCAAAACACCAAAAACTTGCAAAACATGGCACTCTCTGCAGTTTCACTTCCATCTCACAAACCACTCGTGCGTTTTGTCCCAAACCAGTTCCAATACACTCCATACAACCTACCTGAACTATCCCAACCATTGGCCATTGACTGTAACTCCATTTGCAAGCTTCACCATTTCTGTTTTCAGCTTGTGCAGGTTGACTTCTACAAGCTTATTCAAGCAAGCTCAAGGCAAACAAAGCATTGAGGAATGTCAGAGGAAGTTCAAGCAAGCTCCCAAGCATCTCAGGCCTCACTGAAAAGCTCCACATTACCATACACGAGTTCATCTGAAACATGTATTTGTAAACTTTCTATCTCTCTATTTAGGAATCATTAGGCTTAGGTTTATGAATAAAAAATGTAGTACTCATAACCCTTAAGCTGTACATATGCTTAGTTTTCATTTAAGTTAAGTGTGCTGAGAGAATTTGATTGATGAACTTCCTGAAAAAGTTAGGTTAGAAATTAGGGCCAGAGAAATTCTCTCTGATCTTTGAGAGTTAGATTAAGTTCTTTATATGGTTGGAATCGTGTTGAAAAATGCTATAACTTTCATGTTGTGAGTTTTTACTTTAGAGCACGTATGCAGGATCTGGACATTTGTACAGGGCACGCGTTTGTTTTGATTCAAAGGTTGAAGATGAAGTGGAAATGGGTTGGGCTGGCTTGTTTCTGTTTTTGACACCCCCCAGCTTGCTATTTGCACCCCCTGGCCCATTTGTTTTATATTTTCATATTATTTTCATTTCTTTTTATTTCTGACTTTATTTTATTTTTTCCGAATATAAAAAATTACTAAAAATATTTTCCTTAAATTTCCACATTTTTATTATTTATTTTATTTTGACACAATATTTAATTTATTAGGTTTACTATATTTATTTTCTCAAATAAAAAACTTGTAAATAACATATAAAAATATTATTTTTTTATTTTTTATTATTTATACTTAAGTAATATTTTTTCTAATATATTTTTATTTTTTGACATTTGTATATATTTCATTATTTTATTTTATTGTACATAAATAATATAATTAATATATATATATACTTTCTTAAAGAAAATTAGGGTTTTTTTTTACCCTTAATAAAAATAATCTTTTATTTTTACATACATAAAAAAAAACAAAAAAAAACATTTATTTGCATATTTATAATACATTGCATATTTATTTAATTGACCATTTAAATACTTGCCTATTTATTTATTTGTACCATTTATTCAATTTAGATGTAATAGTAAATCCCAGGGTTTTATTTTCTTGCAAATACTCCCCATTCAAAATTGTATCCCCCTCCCCATATCAATGTTGTAATAGTCGTAGATTTATTTTACGCATTTATAGCTTTCAAGTATGTCATGTTAGAGATTAGGGTTTGTATGCAATATCCAAAATCAAAACAAATATCTAGACCTAATACAAGACATAAAAGCATGCAAATTGACAAAACAATGCACACATGTACCCCTAGGGTTTCATCCACTTGTTGCCTTTAAAATGGCCATGTTATGCATGTTGAGCATCTTGGCAAAACAAAAACAAAATAAAGGATCATAGTCCCTCGATGACGCTATCTTGGTTGCCGATACAAAATGATCTATCCCCTCAAAAAATTTGCTAAGATACTTGGCAATATTGCTATCATGGTCAATACGATGACCTGCGCCTGTCCTATTTAACATCCAAATACAAGGTTGTTTACCAAATTCAATGGTAAAACAACAATGTAAAAGGGTTAAAAATGTGTAGGAAAGACTCTTGAGTAGATAGAGTAGATAACTCTTAGTTACTTGATCAAAACTTGCAAAAATATCCTTGCTATTTTCAAACACACCTCACAACACAATTTCAAAACATTTCCCAAAACAAACTTGCAAAACTTTCAAACATTGAAACATCTTCTCAAAAGACAATACACCTTTGTATACATTCAAACAAGAATCATTACAAAGGTTGCCACAACGATGGCCTCTTTTCAAAACATTTTCAAAACCACACACAAAGCACCATTTCAAACAATTGGAAAAGCAAAGGAAGTGATCTAAACAAGTAACTAAGAGTCCATGGATAACCATGGATGAAAAGGGTGCTTGCACCTTCCTTTTTCATAATCTACCCCCCGAACCCAAGAAAACATCTCAATGGTCTTTCCTGTTCTTTTTGACCTTTCCTTTGGATAAAATAAAAAGTCGGTGGCGACTCTTGCTAAACCGAAACGTTTGCAAACACAAACGCAAAACCTCAAGTCAGTTATCCCACCGCATCACACCATGCTACCGGGTCTGTTGAGACTCAGGGCAAAGAGGTATTGGTTGAGCCTGTCCGGACGAAGGCAAATCCATAAGCAATTCTCGAGGCTTCTAAAAAGGAGATGGAAGAAATATTGAAAATAATCAAGAAAAGTGATTACAATTATGTAGCGGTAGAAATGTTCAAGACTAAGCCATTGGATTGACTAGACTTTATACAAATCAAAATAGAAATCGCCACCGTGCTTTATTGTTTCCAAAGGAATGGGAAAAGAGAGAATAACCCAAAAAGAGGGGGAAATATTCAAGGTAAGGGGGGTAGTGATGCAAAGGGAAGGTATTAGCACCCTAAACATCTACGATACTCCGCAGGAGCCTCTTTCTAAAATTTGTATATTTTGGCTATAAAAACTGTTGTATATAAAATGGATGATGGAGGTGAGAAAAGAAATATATTTTTTATGATTTTTGCACCCGCCGCGGTTGCGAACCTTTAGTGTCTACGTGCCACCTTTTATGCAATAGGGGATCAGGGTACACATAGTTCCCCTTTCAAAAATTTAAAACCCAAATGTGTTGGTTAATTTTATAAGATAAAACCTCATCGTCATTGTCCGTGTGGAAAACACACCTACTACCCACAATCATGAGAAAGGAGAATTTGCATCATCTCAAAGTGAAGGATATGGCTTAGATTTCAAAATCAACAATGCCTCACTCAACACCCAAGTGGAAAATATCTCTCTTAACTACATATTGTAGAAGTATAGTTGTTTGCATCACTACAAGGATTGACAAGAGTTCAGTCTTTTGAGAAATGTTTTAAAGGTAAAAAGCCAAAGTGGCAAAATGTTTTGAAATGAGATTGATTGACTTTTAGTCTTCTCACAAAGAAATTTCAAGGTATGATTAAGTTGATTGGAGTTTATTTATGAAAATGTTTTGAAAATGCATGGACATAAGTCCAAGTTTATTATGAAAATGGTTCAAGTTTCAAAACAAGAAGAGTTTTCAAAAGGGGGGGGGAGAAGATTTTTGAAATTAAAGAAGATGGGAGGAGAAGAAGGGACTATCCTAAAGCACCATCTAACCAACAAGAAGTCAAAACTTGACATTATGAGCAGCTGCGTGGGTAATGGCATTAGGGTTGTGTTCCTTGTATATGTAGTAATGATTTAGGTCAAATAAAACACTCCAAATTCTTGGCATTCATGGTTTTTGAAATTTGATTTTCAAAGATCTTTTTCAATCTTTTTCCATGTGTTTTTGTACAAATCATGATCAATTCTCTCCAAATCTTTCCATATATGAATATGCACGAATTATTGAGTAGATTTCATGCAAAAAAAGATTGTAAAACTTAGGTTAAATATTTTCCATGTATTTAATTTGATTTAAATGAATTATTATTAATGAAAATTCAAATAAATAAATAAAAAATGAAGAAATACTTCCCTTTGGGCCAAGTGGTCGTGCACATATATTGGATGATGAATTGTGGAAGAAAAATGGGTCCATTAGCAATTTTAGGTCATTTGAATCAATGTTGACTTTTCAAAATATCCAAATATTTCCCAACTTCCACAAGGCATAACTTGCTCAATATTTAAGCTTTTCTCATGTTCTTGGACATTTTGGAAAGGTCTTTGAGTCCTCTAACCAATGTATTTGGTCCCATGTCATTTTGATTTACCAATCTCAAGTTATGGCCTTTGACTTAAAGTCCCTTTTTTGTTGACTTTTGAAAATGACCTATAATGTTGAAATTGATAACTTTTTGTGAGAGCATTTCTTGGACTTGAAGTATGAAGATGAGTTGTAGGAAATGTCTTTCTCTTCAAAATGAGCTTTGGATGGAATTTTTCTGATAATCCATGTGAAAGTTATGCCCTGGTCAATTTACAGTTGACTTTTTCAACTGTCCAAATAAGGAAACTTTTGCATCTTGATGATTTCTGAGCCAAATTTTGAGAATCATGATCAAGCATTGATCAAATGATGTTTGTAGCTTCAAAATGAGATATTGACCAAAATTTTGAACTTTTGACTGTCAAATGACCATTTTGCCCCTACAGTTGACTGTAGTGCAATTAGGGTTTTGACTGTGCAATTTTGTGCTGAAAGTCTTGAAACTTGGTATGAGGATGCTTGACCATATTTGTAGGCATATGAGACTTGATTGGACCTTTGGAAACTTCATTTTCTTGATCAGAACCAAAACCCTAATTTTGGCTGTTCAGGAGGCTTTTGCACTGTGCAACCCTTGGGGAACTTTGAAGCTTGACTTGGCAAATCTTTGAAGAATATGGGAGGGCAAATTTTGGGGTACAACAGTTGCCCCTGTTCAATCTTCTTAGACCTGAGGATGCAGATGGGCTGACGTGCCTTTCGTAATCCGAGGGTGGAAGATTATTGAACACTAGAGTGCCCAGAAATTTGCGCTCACATAGTAGCAGTGTGATGGAAATGGGCTTATAGATGCCATTTAGAGATTGATGAATAGGGTGATGGGCTTATAGATGCCATCTGGATGTTGATCGCGTAAGAGATTCCTTAGCGAGAACCTGCATACCTGCAAAAGAAAAATGAGTACCTGACATGTTGCAGGAGCTGGTTTTCAGATGCTTGGTATAGATGTGTCCTGACTGGTTACAGGAGCTGAATCTGGAGCTTCACAAGATGATGAATGAACCAGGGATGGTTACTACCTTAGCATGAACGGTAAGAGAACCTTGGGTGACTTTAACTTCAACAACGCTCGTTGAGAAAATCTTGGTGGGAATTACCCTCTTCGCAGGATCGGGAAGAGAACCATAGGCAATTTATAATCTCAAAAGCAGCGGTTTGAGAAAAAACCTGGGTTGGAATTATCATCTCACGCACCGTCGGGGAGAGAACCATAGGAAATTATAATCTGAAATGGAATTATCATCTCACGCACCGTCGAGGAGAGAACCATAGGAAATTATAACCTGAAAGGGAATTATCATCTCACGCACCGTCGGGGAGAGAACCAATAGGCAATTATAACCTGAAAGGGAATTACATCTCACGCACCGTCGGGGAGAGAACCATAGGAAATTATAACCTGAAAGGGAATTACATCTCACGCACCGTCGGGGAGAGAACCATAGGAAATTATAACCTGAAAGGGAATTACATCTCACGCACCGTCGGGGAGAGAACCATAGGAAATTATAACCTGAAATGGAATTATCACCTCACGCACCGTCGGGGAGGGAACCATAGGAAATTATAACCTGAAAGGGAATTACATCTCACGCACCGTCGGGGAGAGAACCATAGGAAATTATAACCTGAAAGGGAATTACATCTCACGCACCGTCGGGGAGAGAACCATAGGAAATTATAACCTGAAAGGGAATTACATCTCACGCACCGTCGGGGAGAGAACCATAGGAAATTATAACCTGAAAGGGAATTACATCTCACGCACCGTCGGGGAGAGAACCATAGGAAATTATAACCTGAAAGGGAATTACATCTCACGCACCGTCGGGGAGAGAACCAAAGGAAATTATAATCTAAAATGGAATTATCACCTCACGCACCGTCGAGGAGGGAACCATAGGAAATTATAACCTGAAATGGAATTATCACCTCACGCACCGTCGGGGAGGGAACCATAGGAAATTATAATCTCAAAAGCGGACGTCTGAGAAAAACCTGAATAACTTCTACTGAGTCTTCATCAGAAAAATCTGTTGGGAGTCGATTTAGCTGGACTAGAGAAGGCCTGGGACTGGATAAGAAATCTTTGGAGTTGATTAACTGAACCGGTCTAGGTCTTGAAATATGATTGGGAATTTAACTGAATCTTTCCTGAAAGGTAAAGGTCAGTCATATGCTATGCATGATATGGATCAAGCAATGATGTTCTCAACATAAATGAGATTTGTAAGATATGATGCGTCTATGCATGCTATAATGATGTATGTGCTGTTTAGGAATGTATGCTTTTGTCTAGGAAAGTAAATCCTTGACGGGTGCCGGGAAGTCATATCCTGGGCTGATGTTGAAGAATGGATTTTGCTTCTGCTGGGGATGATAATTGCAAGAATACCGGTAGGAGAAAATGACTCCGTTGAGGAATAAACTTGGCGAATGGAAGAGTCTGCGGGGAGACAAATACTCTAGCGACCATGCTGGGAAGCAATACTCTGCGGGGAGAGAGATACTTGGCTGAGTTGTTGATAATGATTTGCTGGGGATATCCTTGTTGTATTGGAAATGCTAATAAACTTCGCTGGGGGTAAGAGAACTTCGTCGGGGACGCTTTTTCCATAGCTTTTGGCTGAGGATAACCCAGTTATATCCTATTAAGGAAATAACTCTTTGAATAAAGCCGGACGCATTCGTGCTCTGCGAGGGATAAGCTTCCAGAATCTACTGGGGATAAGCTTACTGCTTGGGGAGATGACTTTCAATGTTCCGGGGGGAACTAGATTGGACTCTCCTGGGAAGTTTTTGATATGCTGGGGAAGTGATTCCTTTGAATGTTGATATGTCGCCGGGGAACAATCTTTAGATCAAGACTGTCGGGGATGCTTGTTAAGAATATAGGTATATATGCTGGGGAATGTTGGTATCTGCTGGAGGATACTCAACTTCCTTAAGATTTGATAGTATAGCTTGGAGAAGAGTGTACTGACTTGCTGACGTACTCTCTGGGGAATTAAGACATGCTGGTTATGTTCTTTAGCTGAACCTACCTTGGTACCTTGGAGGACAGAACATTTAGATTGCTTGGACAACTCTTTATTGCCCCTGTTTCTAGTGTCACCTGTAATTAATCCTTTGTTTCGCATGCAAATATTTATGAGTTAGCGAATTATTGTCAATGCATATATCACAAATTGAACCTTGGACGTTCTTTGCAAAACAAAACAGAAAAGAAAAACATTTGGCACTTTTAACTGAAAATATATTTGTATTGATTTTTTGAAAGGCCTGAAAATAGGCGTTTGTGTACAAGAGGCTGACGTCCTAGTAAGAGAACGCCGCCGATCAAGAGAGTTTATACAAGTTTTGTACAAAAGAAAATAAAAAAGTTGTGTGAAATATGAATGATCCACTGGGTTTCAACTCTGCTATTGCCTTTATAACTCCGAGCGTCTCATCACTTGATGATCTTGATTGAAGGTGAAGCTGACTGATCGATGCCGTCTGAACTTGATATAGATACCGGATTCTGGATGCAAAGTGATCCAATGAGACATAGTATTACGCTTTATCCCTAATTTTTGCCTGGACCGCCCTTTCGGGTTTTCAGTCCACCGGGATACCCATTTTTGCCCAAGCCGCCTTTTCAGGTTTTCGACTTGCCGGGTGTACAGATTTTTTCATTTTCATCCCTTCATTTTGCCCGAACCCTTTTGGTTCGCCGGGAAGCCCTAATTTTTGCCTAGGCATGTCAGCCTAGCGGGTCTTTTTTTTTATGCGTAGTATCTTTTTACTATGTCTGCATTGGCGGGGTGAGGAAGGTCGTCACCATCCATGTTGGTTAGAATCATGGCTCCTCCTGAGAACACATGCTTAACCACAAATGGCCCTTCGTACGTAGGGGTCCATTTGCCCCTTGGATCACTATGAGGAAGGATGATTCTCTTGATTACCAGATCCTCAACTTGATATTCCTGTGGTCTGACCTATTTGTTAAATGCCCTGATCATCCGTTTCTGATACGTCTGACCATGGCAGATAGCAGCAAGTCTCTTTTCATCAATGAGGTTGAGCTGATCAAGTCGTGTCTGGATCCAATCATCTTCATTCAGATTTGCATCCTTCATTATCCGGAGAGAGGGTATTTGCACTTCGATCGGTAAGACTGCCTCCATACCATAAACCAGAGAGAAAGGAGTTGCCCCGATTGACGTCCTGGCTGAGGTACGGTACCCATGTAGAGCGAACGGTAACATCTCGTGCCAATCTTTATAAGTCACTGTCATCTTCTGCACGATCTTCTTGATGTTCTTATTTGCTGCTTCTACGGCCCCATTCATCTTCGGTCTGTAAGGAGAAGAATTGTGGTGCTGTATCTTGAACTGCTCGCAGAGCTCAGCGATCATCTTGTTGTTCAGATTGGTACCGTTGTCTGTAATAATTCTCTCAGGGACGCCGTACCGACAGATCAGATTATGCTGAATGAACCGTGCCACAACAGTCTTGGTTACCGTAGCATAGGAAGCTGCTTCGACCCACTTCGTAAAGTAATCAATCGCCACTAGGATGAAGCGATGCCCATTAGATGCCGTCGGTTTAATCTCGCCGATCATGTCTATGCCCCACATTGCAAACGGCCAAGGTGCAGTCAGAACATTCAGGGGAACCGGAGGAACATGCACCTTGTCTGCATAAATCTGGCACTTATGACATGTCCTGGAATGTTGGTAGCAGTCAGCTTCCATTATGGACCAGTAATACCCTGCCCGAAGGATCTTCTTAGCCATAGTGTGTCCACTAGAATGTGTGCCAAAGGTCCCGTCATGTAGCTCTTCCATGATTCTTTCTGCTTCAGTCTTATCCACACAACGCAGTAAGGTTGAGTCATGGTTCCGTTTGTACAAGATGTCGTTGCTAAGGAAGAACTTTGCTGCGAATCTTCTCAGGAATTTCTTATCATTGACAGATGCACCTTCAGGGTATTCCTGAGCTTCCAAATATCTCTTCACTTCATGGTACCAAGGCTTCTCAGTTACCAATTCAGTCTCGAGATCACAACAGTATGTTGGTTCGTCCAGTTTCCAGATGATGATCCGGGGAGCCTCATTATCCCATTTGACCTTGAACATAGAAGACATTGTAGCTAACGCGTCCGCCAATTGATTCTCTTCTCTCGGGAAGTGTTCAAAGGTTATCTCTGTGAAGTGGGGGATCAGGGTCAACACACATTCTCTGTAAGGAATAAGGTTTGGATGTTTCGTATCCCACTCTCCTTTGATCTGATTGATCACGAGAGCGGAATCTCCGAAGACGCTTAGAAACTTGATCCTTAAGTCGATCGCAGCTTGAAGACCCATGATGCACGCCTCATACTCCGCCATGTTGTTGGTACAGTTGAAACATAGTCGGGCAGTGAGTGGAGTATGAGTACCTTGAGGTGATATGATTTTGGCGCCGATACCATTTCCCAAAGCATTGGAGGCTCCGTCAAAGTGCATAGACCATCGGGATCCTGGTTCAGGTCCTTCATCCGGTCCAGGTACTTCACAATTAGTTACTATCATGATGCTTTCATCCGGAAACTCAAAGTTCATGGATTGATAGTCATCTATGGCCTGATGTGCCAAGTGGTCTGCCAATACACTTCCCGTGATGGCTTTCTGGGTTGTATACTGAATGTCGTATTCCGTTAAGATCATCTGCCATCTTGCAATTCTCCCAGACAGAGCAGGCTTTTCGAATATGTACTTTATAGGATCCATCTTTGAGATCAACAAAGTAGTGTGAGTCAGCATATACTGTCTCAGCCGGCGAGCAGCCCATACCAAAGCGCAGCAAGTTTTCTCGAGCAGTGAGTATCGGGTCTCACAGTTGGTATACTTTTTGCTAAGGTAATAAATGGCATGCTCTTTTCGGCCAGACTCGTCATGCTTCCCCAGCACACACCCCATTGAGTTGTCCAGCACTGTCAGGTATAGTATCAGAGGTCTCCCTTCAACCGGTGGCATAAGGATGGGTGGTTCTTGGAGATACTCTTTGATTCTGTCAAAAGCAGCCTGACATTCATCGTTCCAATGTACTACCTGATCTTTCTTCAGCAGCTTGAAGATTGGCTCACAGGTAGCAGTTAGGTGTGAGATGAAGCGAGCAATCTAATTCAGGCGTCCTAAAAAGCCTCTGACTTCCTTCTCTGTCTTAGGGACTGGCATCTCTTGAATAGCTTTGACCTTAGCAGGGTCCACTTGAATTCCCTTATCACTTACAACGAAGCCTAGCAACTTCCCAGATCTTACCCCGAAGGTGCACTTGTTCGGGTTCAATCTCAGCTTGTATAGTTTCAACCGGTCAAACAACTTCTGCAGATGATCTAGATGCTCTTCCTCAGTCTGGGACCTTGCGATCATGTCGTCAACGTATACTTCTATCTCATGATGGATCATATCATGAAATAAAGCAACCATGGCACGTTGGTAGGTTGCCCCAGCATTCTTCAACCCGAAAGGCATGACCTTGTAACAGAAGGTGCCCCACTGAGTAACAAATGTAGTCTTCTCCATGTCTTCAGGTGCCATCTTGATCTGATTGTAACCTGAAAAGCCATCCATGAAAGAGAATACCTTGTGCTGAGCTGTATTATCAACAAGGACATCAATGTGAGGTAGAGGGAAATCATCCTTGGGGCTGGCCCTGTTCAGATCCCTGTAGTCGACACACATTCTGACCTTACCGTCCTTTTTAGGTACCGGCACCACATTAGCAACCCACTGAGGGTAAGAAGTCACTGCAAGGAACCCAACATCAAACTGCTTCATTACCTCGGCTTTAATCTTTTCAGACATCTCTGGACGCATACGACGTACCTTTTGCTTCACCGGAGGGCAGTCTTCCTTAGTAGGCAAGTGATGGACCACAATATCGGTATCCAACCCGGGCATGTCTTCGTAGGACCAGGCAAAGATCTCCATATAATCATGTAACATCTGAGTCAACCGTTGCTTCACGCTGAGCTCTAGGTTGGCACCAATCTTTACCTCTTTCCTGTCTTCTTCTGTACCCAGGTTTATTGTTTCCACTGGCTCTTCATGAGGTTGAATTGCCCTCTCTTCCTGAAGTAACAGTCTTACAAGCTCACCAGGCACTTCGCAATCATCTTCACCTTCGTCTTCGGCTAAGTTGATCGGATTTTCGAAGTCATAACTGGCAGTAGCAGAGTCGTTATCAGTGAGATCCAGAGTGGATTGAAACCTGTATGAGTGAGTGTGTGTGTAAATACAGCTGTTTTGAAATATATGTAAAAGAAAGAAAGACAGAAAAGGAGCATAAGATTTGCAATGCGAGAAAACATCCAAGATTTTCATTTATGATATATGAAATGACAATTTATATGCCCTCACAAAATGAAACCACGGTGCCTCGGGTAAGACACCGGGCCATAGAGTTTATTTATTGTTTATTACAAAATAACAAAACATAGGAATTCATTACTCAGTAACAAGAGAAATAGGGAGATTGTCTTTTGCACTCCAATTGTTAAGTCCACTGTCGGTTGCCGGGTAGATCCAGCTATCAAACTCAGCTTCATCCACCTCGTCTTCGTCCCCAACAGCATTTACTCCATGAGCAGGTAGGGGGGTTGTCACTACATTAGGCTTCTCAGATGCCTCAAACTGTACCTCCTTGGCGTCAATAAGGTCTTGCAGTTTGCTCCTTAATGCCCAACAGTCGTCAGTAGAGTGCCCCGGGCTATCTGAATGGTAAGCACAACGAGCATTAGGGTTGTACTTAGGAGATGCAATATTTGGAAACTTCGGCGCCTCTCTGACAGTCACTAAATTGGTAGATAGCAACTGTGGCAAGATTTGGGATAGGGTCATGTTTAACCGGGTGAACTCTCTCCGGGGTCTTTCAGCCCTTTGAGGATTGGTCGGCCGAGGAGCGGCAGCAGGCTTAGCAATCATTACCGCACTGACAGATTGGCGGCACTCAGGTCTCTCTGATCTCTTGGAACCATACACGACACTAGCCTCCTTCTTGAAGGGTTTCTTCTTAGTACTAGACGATGCACCCTTCGGGATCTTACCAGACTTTAACCCAGCTTCAATTCTTTCTCCAGTCAGAATCAAATCAGTGAACCCTGCAGACGAATTCCCGATAAGATGGTTGAAAAACGGCCCAGATAAGGTCCCCAAGAACATGTCTACCAACTCCCGATCAGTCAACGGTGGCTGCACCCTACCAGCCATGTCTCTCCACTTCTGAGCGTACTCCTTAAAACCTTCACTTGAACCTAACGACATACCCTGGAGTTGGGTACGTGTAGGGGCAAGGTCGACATTATATTGATACTGCTTGTAGAAAGCAGTAGCCAACTCCTCCCAGTTACGAACCTTGGTCCCATCCAGCTGATAGAACCATTCGAGATGAGTCCCTGAAAGACTCTCCTGGAAGAAGTGGATCCACAAATTCTTATCCGCTGAGTACGGTTGAATTTTCCGAACATAGGACCTGAGATGTAGCTTGGGACAAGACGCCCCATCATATTTAGAGAAGGACGGTGCTTTGAACTTCCGAGGAATAATCACACCAGTAGACAAACCCAGATCTCCAAAATCCAGCCCAGGTACCTGTTGAATCTCCATAGCATTCAACCTATCCTCCAGTTGCTTGTAACGGTCTTCTGCCGGAGGGTACTGCTCTTCATCAAAATCAGTCTCGTTGTCGGAGACTACCGGACTAGGAACCCTTGCCTCTTGAGGAGTGCCCTTGCCAACAGAAGAACCAACCTCTTCATGCTGCAAGGTGTTGCCAAACCTTCGGCCCGAGTTGAACAGAACAGTTCTTCTCTTCTTCTTCTTCTCCTTCTTCAGGAGCATAGCCTTCAGCTCCTCTTGGCCTTGAGCCAAACCCTTGATTAATTCCTGAAACTGCGCATTCTGCGCCTGAAGAGCCTTGATGGATGTCTCAGTTGATGACGAGTCGGGATTCATGATGCTGAAATAAACAGCGAAGAACTGTAAGCAACCTGAAAAGAGGAAAAACCTGCTATGCACATGATGAATGAGATGTGTTTATGCAATGCATTCAAGGGTTCGAAAGTTCAAGTTTGTTGTAGACAAAAAGGAACACACGTTATCATTAAGGAAATAATTGTTTTAGTACATCAAAGCCTCATGGGCAAAATAATACAAAAGCAAATCAATCCCAAAATACACTGCGCATCCTCTTTGGAGCTATGTAAGTGTTGAGATTCCTCTCCTCATGCAACAGGCGGGCGAGCTCCAAGACCTTCTTTTCACTAGCATGCAGACTAGTCTCCAGAGAATTCCGTTCTTCCTTAAGCTGGATCCAGCTCTTCTGCATCTCTTCCCAGGATGTGGGCATATCAGGGTGCTGAATAGTGTAGGACACTTCTCCTTCCAAGACCGGTTCTTTGATTACTGGGAGCATATGGGGATAGGGCATCACTAACTTCTGGGAGCGGGCGCGTACCCACTTGAGATAAGGTTCCAACGGGATGGAGTTCCTGTACCCCAGTGTCTTGCTGTCTATCCTACTTGGCATCCTCCAAGCTCTGATAAATCTCTGGCGAAGTCCTTGAGTATCGTTGTCGAAGTCAAAAACTATGTCAGGAATTAACATGTCATGAGGACCATCCCTCCGAGCATAACCAAACTGTCTCCAAGCCAGGCACGGGCTGTAAGTAATACCTCCTCTGATTCCAAGTAAAGGAACATTAGGGTACTCCCCGCAACGATCAATGATAGTGACATCTTCTCTGGACCTAGGGCACCAATGTATATCCGCATGTGTAAGAGTCATCAACCGTTGTGATCATCTCAAACCCCGCTCATTCTTCAAGACTGATTGTGGAAGGTGCGAAATAAACCACCTTCCCAGGAGAGGAGTGCAACACATAAGGACACCTCTTTTTCTCATGGTTCGAGTGTAACATGAGTGAAGGATGTCCCCCAGCAACGTAGGTATAGGATTCCTGGACATAAAAATCTGGACAACACTGATATCAATAAGCTGATCTGGGTTAGGGAACAACACCAAACCATAGGCAAGGAGGGCCACCACTTCTTCAAAAGCTTGCAAGTCAAGGGAGTTCCAACATTCATGGGCCTTTTCAAACAGAAACCTAGATAAGAACCCTTTGATACCACTTCTGACTTCCCAATGTCCCTTAAGGTCAGATGACTGTAGGTGCAAGGCTTTAGCAATCTCTTCGAGCTTAGGTTCCTTTTCCGTACCGTTGTAGGGTAGCTGATCAATGATATGGATCTTCAGGAGCTGGGAGAACTCCTCCAATGTAGGTACCAACTGATAATCCAAGAAGGTGAAACAATGATGCAGAGGGTCAAAGAATTGGAACAAGACCTTTATCATATCTTCCTCAATGTTGGTGTTGACCAAGCTGATGAGACTTCCATGTCTTTCACTGAATGAAGAGTTCTCGGGAATCCTGGATATAAGTTCCTTAAGCTGAGGAGGGATCCTTACAAGACTGACTTGAATTGTCTTTCTACGAACAGTTTCCATGTCCTACAAAACAAAGAACAAAGATGAAGATTCGAACCCCTGAAATGGTTAGTCAATGCATATGATGCTGGATGATGTCATGATGCTATGATTAAACACACCACAGATATTTACAAAGACAAACATGTAAGGCACACCAGGCACACAAGACAAGCCCTTAGGGTTTAAGGCCAGCATGGGGTCTGGGTAGTACCCTCTTGAAGTTGGTGGGTTCAACCTGTCCTATCAAAGTAACCGGGTTCTAAGGGTCCCAATATCACGGGATTGCTTTCATTGTTCATCGTTTCGATTTAGCCACTGAACTGGAGACCGAAATATTCCAGGAAAGCAACCCTCAATTGAGTGTAGTATCGAGTATCAACCAACCTCGGACTGCACCAAAGTCAGTTATCTCACTACCCTAAAGAGGCCAAGATAGTTCAATTAAGGTTCCTAAGGTTTGTTGATGCTTCATGACACCACGTGGAGGCCCCGTACTCTCCTTGACTGAACTCAAGGGTTACCGGTACACACCAAAGTGCCACATCAACGTAGCAGACTGTTTCAACCATGTCGGTATACCCCGCACAGTTCCCTCACAACCTTGTTGCTACTTTCTAAGAAGGTATCCCCCAGATCCGGGTTAGGATCTATAGAACTCCCAAGCGACCCACAATTTAAAGCACACAAGGAAAACAATTGAAAACACAGTTATGAACAAGCCCTAAGGTACACCTCACTTTTAGAGTTATCCCCAGCAGAGTCGCCAGTTCTGTGATCGGTGGATCTGGAACTGACTGTTTAACGCTGGTTCGCGAAATGTCGCGGAAGCAAGAGTCGCCACCGTCTTTTATTTTCTCCAAATGGAAAGGACAAAAGCACAGAAAAATTCCTTATAGAGATTGCTCTCGGTTCGGGAGGTAGGTTATAGAAAGGGAAGGTGTTAGCACCCTTTCTATCCGTGGTTATCCACGGGCTCTTAGATACTTGCTCATTTGTGTTTTCAAAAATGGTTTGTTTGCTTTTCAACTGTGGGTTTTTAAAAAAAGTTTCTTTGAAAATTCCAATTCGACTCTTGTATCAGTCCTCAAGAGTGTTTGAAAAATTGCTTTCGAAAGCTTTTTGAAAATGTGTCGGTGTGAAAAGTATTTTTGATTTGTTTTGAGATTTAGAGCAAGTATCTACGAGAACCTACCTACCCTAAGGAATTCGTCTGTGTAGATGTCCTTTAAAGTAGTGCCATCCCACCATTGAGAGGTAGGTAGCACCACCGTTGGAGGTGTTCGGGTCAATTCGAGGTTCGGGGCATGGTGATCACCAGAGCAATGGGAAGACACCTTAGAAGCTACCCTCATGCCAGGTTCCCGGATCATGAGGACTTACTAAGACATCCTCTACTCGACGATCACCTTTCGAGGCAAGGCAACAGTGAGGCGTACCCTAGGGGTGGTGTGTGCGATTCGTGTGTCGTTTTCATTTGCATTTATCTTGTCATGTTATTGGTGATCTACGCGTTTGTTTTTATTCATGTCCATACATTCTTTCATGCCATTTGTTAACAGTTAAAAAAATATTGCGGGAAAGTAAAAATTCTAAGCTATTACAAAAGGCGCGGGTCCACATCGCCAAAATTAAACCAGGACCCGATTTGACAGGAAATAAAGAATTAAAAGAAAAGTGCGAGAAAATTAAAAGGTTACATGGCCTTGGGAGAGATACATAAATATTTAAACGAAATAAAATAAATATGCGCGTAAGAATTAAATCGAAACGAGGGCGTTGGACCCTTTTTGCAAAATTAAAATTACATGGAATTGAAAAAAGAAAAGGAGATGTTTTTTTGGTATTTTATGATTTTTAAGATTTTAAGGAAAAAGAATTAATTAAAATAAATACTAACCCTAATTCTAGTGGCTTTTAATTTATTAAGAAAACATTGAATTTTAACCTAAATTAACCCTAATTTTTATATACAAATTTAATTATAAAAAATAAATATTTGATTATTTAATTATTTATGAAAGAAAAAATAAAAAGGATGAAAAATTAATATGAATCCTAATTCTATGTTTTTTAGATTTTTATCAAAAGAATTAAAATTATAACCTAATTAAAAAACTAAATAATTTAGGAATTTATTTACAAAATATTAACTAATTAAATATATTTAATTTTTGGTCTTTTCTGATTTTTAGGTGTTTTTGTTTTTTATGAAAATAATTAATTAATTAAACAAAACAATAAAAAAGGAAAATAGAAAATAAGATAAAAAAAGAAAGTAGAAACAATTGCAAACCAAGGGGGTTCAGACCCAAATAGGAGGTTAATCTTTTGGAAGCCTGGCCCAATTAAATTGCTGGCCTTGTTGGACTTTTCCACTAGCGTGTAGCAGCGTTGACTGCAGTCTATGATGCTCTCTAACTCTCAGCCTTATGATTGATGAAGCCGGACGCGTGGACGTTGGATTTGGTGGGTGCATGGTACGCTTCAGCATTAAGCCTGCATAGGAATATTAATTGGAAAAAAATATATGGAAAGGGTGGGGACCTGGGATCGAACCCAGGTCCTGAACATCACCAGTCTTATGCCTTGCCAATCGTGCTGAATGCGCGTGTTGTATAATAAAGAACAAACAAATATTATAAGAACAACAACACGCGTTAGTGCTTTTTAGCGCGAAATTTTAAAAGGACCAATCATCGCTGGCCAACACATCATCTTCTTCATTGATTTTATTTTCCTGAAACAAAAGAAACATAGGCAACGGTTTTTACACCGTTCCCTTTGGCAACATATCAGAAAATAGCGACTAGCCCCAGGGGCTCTATAAATTAGGCGCGAGGGTAGCCCTGTGGTCGTCTGAGCCTGCTGGATTCAATGGTCCAAGTCTGAAAGGCCAATTTTTCCTTATTTGAAAAACCCTAATCCAAGGTCCTGTAAACCCTAGAAAACGATAATGGCATAATCGCGTACACAGCTCAAAAACACAATTAAGTTACATGTTAGCATTAGAATAAGTCAATTAGTGTGAATGCATCAAAAAAAACGCAATGAAAATGCCTTAAATATGAAACACGATTATGCATTTTTTTTTGAAACAGTTTGAATCCATGGTACCAATTCTGGGCGTATGAAGGTTGGTGAGTGATCCAGTTAGCTTCAGGGGGACACGAGGAAGCTTTTGCAATTGGTCTTGTGCCTTGAATCAACCTAAAACCTGATTTTCAGTTTTGAGTTTTTTAACAAAAATTCAAGTTTTGTTTTCCAGGTTTCTGAGCAGCTGCCTGGGTAATGGCATTAGGGTTGTGTTCCTTGTATATGTAGTAATGATTTAGGTCAAATAAAACACTCCAAATTCTTGGCATTCATGGTTTTTGAAATTTGATTTTCAAAGATCTTTTTCAATCTTTTTCCATGTGTTTTTGTACAAATCATGATCAATTATCTCCAAATCTTTCCATATATGAATATGCACGAATTATTGAGTAGATTTCATGCAAAAAAAGATTGTAAAACTTAGGTTAAATATTTTCCATGTATTTAATTTGATTTAAATGAATTATTATTAATAAAAATTCAAATAAATAAATAAAAAATGAAGAAATACTTCCCTTTGGGCCAAGTGGTCGTGCACATATATTGGATGATGAATTGTGGAAGAAAAATGGGCCCATTAACAATTTTAGGTCATTTGAATCAATGTTGACTTTTCAAAATATCCAAAAATTTCCCAACTTACACAAGGCATAACTTGCTCAATGTTTAAGATTTTCTCATGTTCTTGGACATTTTGGAAAGGTCTTTGAGTCCTCTAACCAATGTCTTTGGTCCCATGTCATTTTAATTTACCAATCTCAAGTTATGGCCTTTGACTTAAAGTCCCTTTTTTGTTGACTTTTGAAAATGACCTATAATGTTGAAATTGATAACTTTTTGTGAGAGCATTTCTTGGACTTGAAGTATGAAGATGAGTTGTAGGAAATGTCTTTCTCTTCAAAATGAGCTTTGGATGGAATTTTTCTGATAATCCATGTTAAAGTTATGCCCTGGTCAATTTACAGTTGACTTTTTCAACTGTCCAAATAAGGAAACTTTTGCATCTTGATGATTTCTGAGCCAAATTTTGAGAATCATGATCAAGCATTGATCAAATGATGTTTGTAGCTTCAAAATGAGATATTGACCAAAAATTTGAACTTTTGACTGTCAAATGACCATTTTGCCCCTACAGTTGACTGTAGTGCAATTAGGGTTTTGACTGTGCAATTTTGTGCTGAAAGTCTTGAAACTTGGTATGAGGATGCTTGACCAAATTTGTAGGCATATGAGACTTGATTGGACCTTTGGAAACTTCATTTTCTTGATCAGAACCAAAACCCTAATTTTGGCTGTTCAGGAGGCTTTTGCACTGTGCAACCCTTGGGGAACTTTGAAGCTTGACTTGGCAAATCTTTGAAGAATATGGGAGGGAAAATTTTGGGGTACAACAATGTATGCAAGAGGGAACATCAATGGTGACCCAGTTCTGAACCCTGACTCTATGCGTCATATAATTCGGCACTTCCAGCTCTGCTTCATCCTCCTCAAGAGCATTAATTCCATAATCAGTTGGATGGAGGTAACCTCCGCTGCAGAAAACATCATGATAGCTGCTCATAGTAGACTTTGACTTTAAACTTTCGCCTTTTCCATTCTTTGAAGAGAAACCCAAGCCAGTTATGTTCTTGTTCATGGATGGATCCACAATTTGTCCCCAAACTGCACTAGGACCATTGCCCACAACCTGCTGCGTGTCCTTCAGCGAGACCATGGAATTCTCACTTCCCTTTATGTTGTCAATGGATAGGGCTTGGAACTGGGTTCCAACAGCAGCTTCATATGCTTTTACAATGCTGAAGGAGGACAAATGAGATATCAACAATGCCTGCTCCCCATTTATGATCAATACCTTCCCTTAACACACAAACATTAGCTTCTGATCTAAAGTTGAAGTGACAGCCCCTGCTTCATGTATCCATGGCCTTCCTAGCAAACAACTATATGCGGGAATAATGTTTATGACCTGGAAGGTTATCTGGAACAAATATGGTCCTATATAGATAGGTAAGTCCACTTCACTGATGACAGATTTCCTCGACCCATCAAATGCTTTCACAATGATGCCACTCGGGCGCATAGGAATTCCTTGATATTTCAACTTCATGAGAGTACTCCTCGGTATAACATTCAATGCAGATCCATTATCAATTAGCACATTGGATAGCGAATCATTCTTGCAGTTCATAGATATGTGGAGGGTCAGGTTGTGATTCCTCCCTTCATCTGGTAATTCATCATCGCAGAAACTCAAGTTATTACATGACGTAATGTTTCCAATTACGCTGCTGAATTGATCTATTGGCAAGTCACTCTCCACAAAAGCTTGGTCCAGTACCCTCATCAAGGATTCTCTATGAGCAGAGGAGTTCATCAATAAAGCCAAGATGGATATCTTTGAAGGAGTCTGCAGTAGCTGTTCTACAATTCTATAGTCGCTCATCTTAATTATCTTCAAAATATCATCCACTTCTTTCTCTAGCGTAGCTCCACTAGTCTCTCCTGTAGTCTTCTTAGGTTCATCATTCTCAGCAATTTTCTTTCCAGCAGCAACATCTCTCCGAACAACCAGCACAAACACAAGACCGCTACGGGTCACCCTGCTATTTTCAGCTATATTTCCAACATCAGGCATTGGCTGGATGGGAACTTCCACGCCGTCCTCCAAGATTGTATCATTGTATTTCTAAGGCACAACCTTATCTGATTTGTAGGGGATATGACCTGGCAAACTAATTACTAATGGGGTAACAGCTGGCTTGCTATGATACTCCACCTCAAAATGGGATGGTGCACCGAAACAAGGCACAATGACGTTTACCCCTTCTTAAACACAACCAGTCATCAATAAGTCATTTCTGGAAAACAAATCTTCGTCTGAAGAGAAATACTCATCCGCGGAGGCACACTCTTCCTCTGACTCTTCTTCCGTTAAATAAACCTCAATCATATCAACTTCATGGTAATCATCCCTCTAACCTGTGATCTTGATAGTTCCATTATCTAACAACAACTGAACACCTTTCTTCACGATTGAACATCCTCGGGGGTCTCGACAGCAAACTATGCAAGATCCATATTGGTGTTCCACCTGACCAGCCGTATGGCAGAAGGTAGCATGCAACTGCACGAGATCCTCATTCATATACTCCACATCAAAAATTCTGAATTCACCGGGACATCCAGAAACCATGTTCACTTCCTCTTCATACTCTGCCCTAGGCCTGATTATGTGGATGAGGTCCTCATCCATCATCTCCTGTAAATCAGCCTTTATCTTATCGCAACCCTGTATATTTGCACTGGAAGTAGCACAACAGGTATGGCCATGTGTATAGTAGCTAAATTCACAGAGGTCTGCATGCATTTTCACCAAATCTCCTCTAACCTGATTAATGTCAAAAATCCATAAGTCGCCTGGACAACCGGCCACCATATTTACATCATTTACTCCCCCATGCTTGGGTAGAGGATTATCTTTCACATTAGGTCCCATCTCCTTGAAAGATATAACACCATACTTTACCAATTTATGCACCTCGTTCTTCAAAGGATAAAAATTCTCGACATTATGCCCTGGTGCTCCCTGATGAAAAACATATGTTTGGTCTGCCTTGTAATACCAAGGCAATGGTAATGGTACGGCGGGAGGTGGTCGTGTCTGGACCAACTTTTTCTGAATCAATGCCGGTAGCAACTCTGTATAGGTCATAGGAATAGGGTCATAACTCTCACTTCTCTGATTATACCCTTGATTCCCCTGCTGGGACAGTCTCTGATAAGCAACGGTAGTTGGAGCTGCACTCACAACAGGAGTAACTGAGGCGACTTGCTGATGACGATGATAATTCCTTCTAGGAGGGTTTACCCTCCTATCTTGTATAACAACATTTGCATCCCCTTCTTTCTTCTTGGTAAACCCATAAGATGGCTTCTTCGCACCTCCAGACCCTTCACTCTTCTTCAAACGACCTTCTCTTACAGCCTCTTCTAAGCGGATACCCATTCCTACCATTTCAGTAAAGTCACTTGGCGCGCTTGCTACCATTCTCTCATAGTAGAAAGCACCCAATGTTTTCAAGAAAATCTTAGTCATCTCCTTCTTTTCCATGGGAGGAATCACTTGGGCGGCTACCTCATGCCATCTCTACGCATACTCTTTGAATGATTCCATGCCTTTCTGAACCATGGCCCTAAGTTGATCACAGTCAGGCTCCATGTCCATGTTATACTTGTATTGTTTGATGAATGCTTCTCCCAAATCACTAAAAGTATGGATATTGGCATTGTCCAAACTCATATACCACTTCAACGCATCACCGGTCAAACTATCATGAAAAAAGTGAATCAGCAAACGCTGATCATCAGTATGGGTAGACATTCTCCTCACATACATCACCAGGTGAGCACGAGGGCAAGTGTTACCCTTATACTTCTCAAATTCCAGGACCTTTAACTTAACAGGTATCTTAACATTCAGGACCAAGCATAGCTCATTCACATTCTGCCCAAATAGCTCTTTTCCCCTAAGGGCCTTCATCTCTCTTTGCATCTTGTCAAACTTCTCTTGAAAATCATCCATTCAGTCATAAAGACCCAAGTCTTCACTCGATGGAGGGAAAGGACGATACACATCATCATTAACAAACAGAACCATATTCACCGAAGGAGGTGCAGCAGGAACAGCATGCACCATAGGAGGTGCCGGAGTAACAATAGTCTGAACCACTGGAGTATCTTGAGGACCAAGATTGAAACCTTCAGGTGCAAAATTCTTTGGAATTCCCCATGGATAACCTTGAGGCATGCGATTCTGAATAACAGCTGGAGTAGTAGATACGGGAACAGTCGGAGCTTCAGTAGTTGCCTTTGTTGGTTGAGGTTGAACACTCGGTGCCTAATTCTGAGTAGCCACCGGAGCTTCCATCAGAGTAGTCAAATTGGCCAAGCCGGCCTTCAAAGCAGAAACTTCTTCGCGCAGCTCGCGATTCTCCTGTTCTAAGTTATCCATCTTCTTTTTGAAATTAGCCAGAGTGTTGTAGTGATGAGTCAGCTTGCTGAACGAAGTAAAGAAGCTTGGTAAGACATCTGGGTATGCATAAAAAATGCAAGAAATATGTGCAATATGGTCCATGATATGCAATGCATATGATTATTTTTACTTTGTTATTTAATATTTCAAGGGATTTAAAGTTTATAGACATATTACAATCATCAAAGTAATAACGCTTTTGAAATACTGAATTTTTTATTTATTATAATAACTCCAAAATGGATTACAAGTTTCAATAATCCCAAGTACAAGATGAAAATACAATCTAAAACCCTAAGAAAAAGAACTGATGGAGATCACTCTATACGCTGGCGCTTCCCTATGAGCTTGGCAATCTGAGCCTTCAACCTCTGGTTTTCTTTCGTATATCTGACGGCAATCTCCTTCCAATCATTTGAATCAAGAAGTAAGTGATCAGCACCTGATTGAGGCCCAGGAGAAAATAAATCCCCTTGCCTCTTCATAGACTCTACCGCTCGACTCTCAAGAATCTCAATCAAGTCGTCTTTCTCTTTCAGGTCTGCTCTGTAGGAACTCTCTAAAGTCTGGAACTTGTTCTTCTAAGCATCCCTTTCCTGTTACATCCTGACCAAAGCAAGCTGCAGCTCTTCTAGATCATCTAATAAGGGAGGAGTGGTCTTCACAAATAGATCAGGCATCAGTGTCTCCCGGGTATACGGCATCTTTAACTGAATGACTCTCGATCGGATCCATTGAAGATATGGCTCCAAAGAAACAGCACCCCTAGGTCCCAAATCCTTCCTACCCTTCTTATGAATTTGACGCCAGGCCTTCGCAATCTGCTCCCTAGCTTCCCTTTGGTCATCCCCTTCCTTCAGAAAGAAACTACTCAAATGAATACTATTCGGTTTATCCATCATCGGATAACCAAGTTGTCGTCATGCAAGAACAAGGTTATAGTTAATTCCTCCCTTTGTACCAAGAAGAGGTACATTGGGGAAACTACCACAACTGTCAATAATCTCTATATCCTGGTAAACTCGATGATACCAATAAATATCCGAGTGAGTAAGTGCCATGATCTTAGGAGCCCAACGGGGTTCCTTCTTGACATCCCCAAAAGCATCAGACTGAGGCATATGAGAGATAAACCATCGATATAATAGAGGCGTGCAACAGATAATCATCCCCCCATGATAATACTTCCGAAGATGAATAGAGTAATAAGCATCACCCAATAGTGTAGGAACTGGGTTTCCAATCATGAAGATCCTGATAGCATTAATGTCAACAAACCTGTCCACATTAGGAAATAAGAATAACCCGTAAGCAAGCAGGGCAAAGATGGCCTCAAAAGCAATTGTACTCTTCATTCTGGAAAAGTAACGAGCTTTCTCCAATAAGAACGAAGTTTTTAATCCTTTAATCCCTCCTTTAGTAGTCATATGGGCTTCAACCTCAGACTTCCCCAGGTTAATCAAAGCAGCAATCTCATGTGGTTTTGGCTCACCCTCCAAACCAGTAAAACGAACACGATCGGTAACAGGTAAATCCAATAGATAAGAATACTCCTCCAGTGTAGGCATCAACTGATAGTCGGGGAAAGTAAAGCAATGATACATAGGATCATAGAACTAGACCAAGGTCGAGAGAATACCCTCCTTCATCTTCAGATTCATGAGAGGAATAATGGACCCATACTTCTTCTGAAAGTCTGCAAAACACTCGATCTCGAGGATTAGACTGATCAACTCATCTATATTAGGATCCTTGAAACTGTACTTCCCGATCTTTCTCTTTCCAGAATCCATGGTTAAAAAGTACCTGAGATGTTCACAAATAGTCAACCTTTAAATCCCATGAAATATGGTTTCTTCAAAAGATGCTTATGAGTGCCTGGATGCATGATGCAACAATCACACACAAGATCACACATATAGGGTTCATAGGTTCAACGTCACGAGCATGAGGTCGAAGGTACTACCCATAAGATGTTGGTCTAAAGTTATCACCTACCGAACAAGGTTCTATAGGTTCCCAGAGTCTACATCCTTCCTTTGGATATTACCAACTTCCCGATTAACTCGGCAATTAGTAATATTCTCAAGAAAGACTTGTCCGAGTGTAGTATCGCGTGACAACTATTTCTGGATTACTCCGTCATAACTTCTGTACTACACCTAAAAGGCCAAGATGGGTTTAGTATTCTACGGTCCTCAGTTTCAGCAGGCTCCCAGGTCAAAAGTAGTACGTCATCCCGATTACTCGGTAAACGACACTACAGTCAAAGGGGACTCTACTGAGTGGGGGATCTCATGCCTCCTTTTTTGGGATTACTCCCTCAAAGTTAACATGACTATACCGCCCGTCCTATCTTAAAGTTTGCCCAAGTCCGGGTATAGGACTTATGAGTAATCACCAAGCACCCTGAAAACCAGGAAAATCCAGACAAACATACATATAACATATAACACAAAAAATAGTAATAACACATATACAGATATAAACAAAGATAGGCTTAACCCACTTAGGGATGAACCAGGAAGAGGTCAATCTTTCCCCAGTGAAGTCGCCATTTTTTCTGTGTAGTGGTATAAATGTTCAAGACTAAGCCATTAGATTAACTAGACTTTATACAAATCAAAATAAAAATCGCCACCGCGCTTTATTGTTTCCAAAGGAATGGTAAAAGAGCGAATAACCCAAAAAGAGGGGGAAAGATTCAAGGTAAGGGGTTGTTTATGCAAAGGGAAGGTATTAGCACCCTAAACATCTACGGTACTCCGCAGGATCCTCTTTGTAAAATCTGTATATTTTGGCTATAAAAACTATTGTATAGAAAATGGGTGGTAGAGGTGAGAAAAGAAATATATTTTTTATGATTTTTGAACCCGCCGCGGTTGCGAACCTTTAGTGCCTACGTACCACCTTTCGTGCAATAGGGGATCAGGGTACACGTAGTTCCTCTTTCATAAATTTAAAACCCAAATGTGTTGGTTAATTTTATAAGATAAAACCTCATCGTCATTGTCCGTGTGGAAAACACACCTACTACCCACAATCATGAGAAAGGAGAATTTGCATCATCTCAAAGTGGGGGATATGGCTTGGATTTCAAAATCAACAATGCCTCTCTTAACACCCAAGTGGAAAATATATCTCTTCACTACATATGTGAGAAGTATAGTTGTTTGCATCACTACAAGGATTGACAAGAGTTCAGCCTTTTGAGAAAAGTTTTAAAGGTAAAAAGCCAAAGTGGCAAAATGGTTTGAAATGAGATTGATTGACTTTTAGTCTTCTCACAAAACAAATGTCAAGGTATTATTAAGTTGATTGGAGTTTATTTATGAAAATGTTTTGAAAATGCATGGACATAAGTCCAAGTTTATTATGAAAATGGTTCAAGTTTCAAAACAAGAAGAGTTTTCAAAAGGGGGAAGAAGATTTTTGAAATTAAAGAAGATGGGAGGAGAAGAAGGGACTATCCTAAAGCACAAGGTAAAAGCCAGAGATAAGAACCATCTAACCAACAAGAAGTCAAAACTTGACATTATGAGCCAAGACAAAATTCCTATTCCTTGGATTGAAACCAAGCAAGCAAAAATACTAGACCTCTTGAGAGAACCAAACTTCAAGTGTATTAAGTCTTCACAAAAATTGGGCAGAGTAACGGCTGTATACGGGTGAGTTCCAGATTACAAACAGAGGATGTAATCACAAAAACATGCACACAAAAACAAACAAGCAACCCAATGTCTTGAGGTAAACCTCAAGAACTCCAGACAAAATAATCATATAAGATCTCCAAGATAGGTCAAGGTTTCTAATCCTAAGTCCAAGAAAAGTCCCATGCTCCATAATGCCAAGGATAGTAACCAAATAATCCAAGTACCATTAAAGATTTTTTAGGGTTTATGTTAATTATTAAGTATCTTAAGAAAGGAAAAGAAAAGCTCAAGTGAGCAAAGTAAAAATGGCAAGAGAGTAAATGCTCAAATGAGCAAAGATGAAAATGGCATGAAATGTAAATGCTAAAAGTAAATGGTACATAAAGCATAAGAAATAATAAAAGCATAAGGTAAGACAAGTTAATAATTAGTGGTTAGCTGGATGACCATGTTGAAACTTGCATTTGGAACTCATTAGAGGATTGGTAGAACCAAAGCCTCCACACAACAAGTTGCATTTGCTTTTTGTCAAGTATATCATCCATTTGGAATTCTCATAAGTACCATTTAATGATCAACGATGTTTAAGTGATCCGCGTTGACCAAAGGTGTTGTAGTTCCATTAGAGATTGGTAGAACCAAAGCCTCCACACAATGAATCTCAAGGTTATTGGATCAAAGAGATCAAATTAACATACTTGGGCTTACAATCATAAGTTTGGGCCACGAATGATCATTTATTCGAATCAGGACAAAATTTGGCACTATGTTAAGCAATCGTAAGTGGACTTATATAGAAGTCGCACCTAATTTGAGGTCGGTCATAACAATCTATGCACCATTTGTTTTGAGACATGATATAGAGATCATGCTCCAATAACATTTAGTGCAATAAGAAAGAGATGAGATGAAGAGGGATGGGGAAAAATATACAAACCACTTTTGAATTAAATTTTAATCAAACTATTATTAAAATCATTCATCCATTTTTGTGGAGTTAAACTCAACTAGTATGGATCCAATGATGTTAATAAAGTTCATGATCCAAAATCTAACCCAAGATCATCCAGAAAATAATCAAAAAATAATATCACATTTAATATATACATTAAAAGGGTTTGAAAAATATTTAAAAATCAAAATAGAGGAGAAAAATATCAACTAAGTTCAAATTAATCAAGAAAGAAAAAGTAAGGCCATAGAAAAATCAGAAACGGATCCAAATATTTTTATAAAATTTTTGGTAATTTTTAAAAGTTAGAAACTATTTTTAAACTATTTAAAATTGCTCAAACAAACAGAAAATAGGTCAAAAGTAGTAAACCTCAATATAAAATTCCATAAAATTTTTAGAAAGTCAAAAATATGAAAATTAATATTTATGAAACTTTTCAGAATTAAAAAAATGTCAGAAAGTATTTTTTAAGTAATCAAAAGAAAGCAAATAATTTAAAAAATACAAAAATAATCAAATGTCAAAATAAAAATGTGAAAAAATAGTCATGAGATCAGAAATAATTCAAAGTATTTTTGTGAATTTTTTCATAATTTTTGGATAAAAAATAAAAGAGTTATTAATTTTTGAAAATTTAATCAATAAAAATATAAAATCAAAAAATAAAATAAAACCAAAAAGATGTGGACCATCAGATCATAGTCAAAACACGTTAGTAAGCTGATCCAGTGGACTAGACGCGCTGTGCTTGATATGGATCTTAGTGAGATACGCATAAGATCAGAAAAAGGGCAACCAATGAAATTAAAACGTTTAGCACGCTATCATTGGCTGAGACGAGACATGTCATCGTCTTCAACCTCCAGACACCCTGCAATGGGGATTTTGTGAGATCCTTCAAATGGAAAAATTAGGATCCCGGGCTAGTATCATTGAACTTGTCTCTTCAAGACGATTCTAACATCACTATCGCGCGAAATTTATATAAGGTATGGAGAGAGATATGAATCAAAAACCTTGAAAATAGAGAGCACCTTCAATTTGAGATTTCTCTCTCAATTCTCAATGGATTTAAAAATTGTAAGCAGCATTGGAATCGGGAGAAGAAGTATAATAGATTAGTGCTTGATATGGATCCAAATGGTGGAGAATTCTACCTTTTCGAAGTTTAAAGAAGAAGCACTGAAACTGGACTTCTATATCTTGAATTATGGGTCGTTTTGATTGGTTTAAGTGCTGGAGAGTTTATATGATGCTTAAGGATGATGAATGCGCAAAGAATTTTGGAAAAGGGAGCTTAAATCTCAAATTGAATTAAAAAAAGATGGGTTCGTGTGAAGTTTTGGCAGGGTATTTTTGGCTCTTAAAGCTTGAAGAAATGAATGGGGGATGACCCTCTATTTATAGGGAAGTGAATGGGAATGAAAATTGGAAGAAACAAGGAAGTTTGGAGGGAAATTGAGTGAAGGTCGAGCACGAGTGAAGTGTGACTTCATTTCCATCAAAACTCAACCAAATCTTGAGTTTTGGGGTGCTAATCAATTTTGGCAAGTTTTCTAATCAAGTTTAAATAAAAAATGCGCATAAATCTTGTGTTTAGAAGTCACCTTATAGATTTCAAAATTATGACTTTGTGGAAAATTCAGTTTCAAGTTACCAAATTCAAATCCATGGCATTTCCAACTTAAGGGGTCTTAGGGCATGATTCTTGATACTTTAGAAAGATGAGATTACAAGATTTGCAATGGAAAAAGAATGGAGTTAAATGGCTACTTGAGATGAAAGTTTCATTGAGTCAAAGTTGAAGAAAAAGGGTTGACTTTCCATACTTAGAAATATTTCAAATTCTTCTTCAAAAATGACCTATAATCTTTTGCATCCAAACATAGCCTTCCACTTGGAATTTGCTCTTGACCAAAAAAGATGGAATGAATTAGATCTCTTGAATGACATTTTGAAACTTGAACCACTCAAAATCTCCAAAAATTGAACAAGTTATGACTTGTTGAAGTTGGCCAAAAATCATGGAATGACCTATAATATTTTTCATATTTAAGACAACTTCCACCCATTTTCCTACTTTGCACATAAAAGAAGGCATAAAGTTCACATATTCAAGATCATTATGGAAAAATAATGGACTCAAGATGATGAAAATTGACCATGTTATGATCAATTGAAGTTACTTATGTAAAATTGTGGATTCATCTAGATGGCTTGTAATCTTTCTTCTTCACCAAGTTTCTTCCACATGAAAACTCCTTGGAACTTTTGAAGTTATTTGTTGATAACACTTTGAAGAGAAGGATGTCTTTGGAATCATTCAAAAATACCTAAAGGTGAGCAAGATATGCTCCTTTGAAGTTCAAAACCCTAGCTTCTAGATCAAGAGAATGCCTTGAGGAACTTTGACAAGTTTGAACAAACTTCTTATACCAATATTCTTTCTTTGTGAATATAAGTTGTTGAGGATGATAATGAAGACTCATAGCCACCAAAACCACTTCCATATATTGAATTTTAAGATAAATATGCTCTTGTGACCAATAGGAACAAGGCCTTGTCCAAACATGACAACTTCTCCAATCAACCCCTTGTACTTTTGAGTCAAATCTAATAACCTTGAAATGTGATGAACAAAATCAACCTTGTTATGCCAATTCTCCCAAAACCAATCCAACGGTGAGGTTTGAACTTCTCAAGCTATATTGACTAGGGCATGGAAATAAACTCATGAGCCCATGGAGTAACTTGTTAAATCTCATTGCCCTTACCTAAATGGATAACAAGCAAGACAAGCCAACATTGAATTTTATTAGTTAAATGAAGAAATAAAAATAATATTCATGATCACAAAAGGAACATAAGTCAAGGTTCATGGTAATCCCTCAAAAGGAGCAAAACTCAAAGTAGGGAGGGGAACCAAGAATCCTAGTGTGATCTTGTTGTGAGTGAATCAACATGGTATGATGAAGGGATCTTAGGGGCAAAAATTGGGGTACAACAACAATGTCGTAGAACAATTGGGGCAAACCCCTTCAAAAATCTCAATGCTGGCCCTACTGCTGTGATCTGAAGCCCATGCCAAGGCTTTAGTAAAATTCCTGAAGTCTGGCCATGTGCCGCAAGAGACCTTCGCTGATCAATTCGAGAATTGTGTGGCTAGTTCGACAGCTGACAATGGACCGGGATTCTCTGATTCAGACCTAACTCCCAAGGGAAGGAAACACAATGATGCCTTACATGTTTCCATTGAGTGCAGGGGCACTACATTAGCCCATGTTCTGGTAGATATAGGTTCATCACTGAATGTCTTACCCAAGAATGCTCTAGATAGGTTGGATTACGAAGGGCTCACACTAAAGCCCAGTAACATTATGGTGAGGGCCTTTGACGGTTCTAAAAGAATGGTGCATGGGGAAGTGGACATACCTATCAAAGTTGGTACTCAAACTTTTAATTCCACTTTCTATGTAATAGACATCCGCCCGTCTTACTCCTGTTTATTGGGTCGACCCTGGATCCACAGGGCTGGTGTTGTGACTTTCGCCCTAGATCAGATGCTAAAGTACCCAGTCAATGGGAAGATTATCACAATTAATGGGGAGGAGGAGTACATGGTGAGCTACCCAAACTCTTTCAGGTACGTTGAAATGGACGGCGAGTTCATTGAGACTCCCTGTCAGAAATTTGAGGAGGTTCCATAAATTGTTCCTGCAACCAAGACCACTTCCAGTGTTCCAAAGACTGCTAGACATACATTAAAGATGGCTTCTTTGAAGGATGCCAACGCAGTAGTTGAAGAAGGTGGTTGTACAATTTGGGGTCAACTTCCGGATATTCCCTACAAATTTGACAAATTTGGTTATGGTTTTACTTTAGGAGCCCAGAGAGTTGTCAGTCGTGCTAGCACCAGGGGACCATCTTTACAGATCAACAACCATGGAGTCAATGCTTTGAAGGACAGTGATAGTGATTGTGACCTGGACAAGTGGATCTTCCCAACCATCAACGGTGGACTCAGCAATTGGGAGGCTAAAGACTTTGTGCCCATTACTTTTATTCAAGAGTAATTTTTCTTTTTGTTTTGAGGAAATGTAATATTTATACAATTGAAACATTAAAGCCCCGTGTCTTACCCTTGGCACAATGGTCTATTTGTGAGGGTCATTACTTCATTTTCATATGTCATCAATAAAACATTAGACGTTTCACATACAAATTTTACGCTCTTTGTTTTTCTTTTCTGCCTCTTTACTTTATCAAAAATATACAGTTATGCTCTTACACACACTCACATATCAAACTGCATATCCACATCCACTCTGGATCCCATTGATAATGGTTCTGCTATTGCTCATTATGACTTTGGAAATCCAATCTAACAAGCTGAGGACGAAGGTGAGTGAGATTGTGAGGTACCAGGAGAGCTCGCCAAACTGTTACAATAGGAATAAAGGGAAATACAACATCATGAGGAGCCAGTTGAGACAGTGAACTTGGGTACTGAAGAGGACAAGAAATAAGTCAAGGTAGGTGCTAACTTGGAGTCCAGTGTCAAACAACGGTTAGTTCATATGTTGCATGATTATGTTGAGATCTTCGCCTGGTTATACAAAGACATGCCGGGACTTGACAACGATATTGTGGTTCATCGTCTACCTACAAAAGATGACTGCCCTCCAGTGAAATAAAAGGTTCGTCGCATGCGACTTGAAATGTTAGAAAAGATCAAGGCTGAAGTCATGAAACAGTTCAACACCGGATTCTTGGTTGTCACCTTCTATCCATAATGGGTTGCTAATGTCGTTCCAGTACCTAAGAAGGACGATAAGGTACGTATGTGTGTGGACCACATAGACCTGAATAGAGAAATCCCTAAGGATGGTTTTCTGCTTCCCCACATTGATGTTCTGGTTGATAACACCGCATAACATAAGGTATTCTCCTTCATGGATGGTTTCTCCGGGTATAATCAGATCAAGATGGCACCTGAAGACATCGATAAGACAACCTTTGTCACACAGTGGGGCACTTTCTGTTACAAAGTTATGCCATTTGGGTTAAAGAACGCCGAAGCAACCTATCACCGTGCCATGGTAGCTTTGTTTCACGATATGATCCATCACGAGATAGAGGTCTATGTTGATGATATGATAGCCAGGTCTCATACTGAAGAGGAGCACCTTGATCACCTAATAAGCATTTTAAAAGGTTGAAGAAATATAAAATGAGGCTGAATCCAAATAAGTGCACCTTTGGAGTAAGATCTGGTAAGCTCTTAGGGTTCGCCATCAGCAACAAACACATTGAAGTCGACCTTGTAAAGGTCAAAGCTATACAAGAAATGCCAACTCCTTGCACTGAGAAGGAAGTTAGGGGATTCTTGGGACGTCTGAACTACATTTCCCTATTCATTTCACACCCGACCGCTACTTGTGAGCCAATCTTCAAACTACTGAAGAAAGATCAAGCAGTGAAGTGGAATGACGATTGCCATAACGCATTTGATAAAATCAAAGAATATCTCCACGAGCCTCCAATTTTGATGCTGCTAGTTGAAGAAAGACCTCTGATTATGCACTTAACGGTATTAGAGAACTCAATGGAATGTGTGCTGGGGCAGCATGGCGAGTCTGGTCGAAAAGAGCATGCAATATACTACCTTAGTAAAAAATTTATCGACTGTGAAACAAGATATTCACTGCTCGAGAAAACTTGTTGCACTTTGGCATGGGCTGATCTCTGACTGAGACAATATATGTTGACTCACACTACCTTGTTGATATCTAAAATGGATCATATCAAGTACATCTTCGAGAAGCCCGCTCTCTCCGGAAGAATAGCAAGATGGAAAATGGTCCTGACCGAATACGACATTCAATACACAACCTAGAAAGCAATTAAAGGAAGTGTATTAGCTGATCATTTGGCTCATCAGACTGTGACTACCAATCCATGAATTTTGAGTTCCCGGACAAGAACATCATGTTAGTAACCGATTGTGAAGAACCTAGACCGGATGAAGGACCTGAACAAGGATCTCGATGGACTATGGTTTTTGAAGGAGCTTCTAACGCTCTTGGTAATGGCATCGACATTGTGATCATATCTCCTGAGGGTTGTCATACTCCTTTCACTGCCAGATTATGTTTCAATTATACCAACAATATGGCTAAGTATGAAGCATGTATTATGGGTCTCAAAGCTGCTATCGACTTGAGGATCAAATTCTTGAGTGAATTTGGAGACTCGGCCTTAGTAATCAGTCAAATCAAAGGAGAATAGGACACGAAGCATCCTAATCTTATTCCTTACAAAGAGCATGTGTTGACACTGATTCCATACTTTTAAGATATTACCTTTGAACATTTTCCACGAGAGGAAAATCAACTAACGGACACGCTAGCTACGATGTTATCCATGTTCAAGGTCAAGTGGGATAATGAGGCTCCTCATACCACTATTGGAAGGATGGATGAACCAGCATACTGTCACGAGATTGATACTGAATAAGTAGTGGAAAAAATTTGGTTCCACGAAGTTAAAAGATATCTTGAAGTCTAAGAATATCCTGATGAAGCTTCAATCAATGATAATAAGTTCCTAAAAAGGTTCTCTGCTAAGTTCTTTCTCAGTAACGGGATCCTTTACAAGCACAACCACGACTCTACCTTGCTTCGGTGTATAGACAAGAGTGAGGCAGAAAAGATTATGGCTAATTTACATGAAGGTACCATTGTCACTCATTCTAGTGGACATACGATGGCTAAAAAGATCCTACAGGCAAGATACTACTGGTCCACTTTGGAAGCAAATTGTTATCAACATTCACGAACTTTCCATAAATGCCAGATCTATGCTGATAAGATGCATGTACCTGTGGTTCCTTTAAATGTCTTGACTGATCCTTGGTTGTTCGCAATATGGGGAATCGATATGATTGGGGAAATCAGACCTACAGCTTCTAATGGGCACCACTTCATCCTAGTTGCCATTAATTACTTCATGAAGTGGTTCGAGGCAGCTTCATTTGCTTCTGTTACCAAGAACATTGTGGCTCGATTTATCAGACATAACCTTATCTATCGGTACGGTATTCTAAAAAGAATCATTACAGATAATGGTATCAATCTCAATAACACTACTGTTGTACCCCAAAATTTCCCCTCTCAATTCTCAAGGCATCTCTCACAATGATTCTCAAAATTCAAGCTTGCACAAGTACATTGGGATTTTCCAACACCAGAATTAAAAGGAAACTGTCAAAAAGGGAGAAAACAGATGAAAATAAAATTTTGACAAATTTGGAGGAAAATAGGTCTCCTTCGATTCATCCCCCTTCGATTGGACTTTGCACCTCCTTCGATTGCTCAAAAGTTGCTGCTAGCGTGCCTCTTTCGTCTGGGCATGTGACTTCTTTTTGTAGGCTTCGTTTGTGTCTTTCACTGCCTGCATGTTTACATTGAGTACCAAATAGCTGCCTACAAGTCTACTTCGATTGGGCATATGTTGCCTGCATGTTTGTTTCGTTTGGACAAGCTTCGATGGGATAAAATAACCATCTATATGCATTCTTCAAATCCACTTGCACCAAGGGCCTCTTGCAGACTTTGCCTCTCACAAGTTTTGTTTGAGCCAAGAGATATCTTCATACCAGATTTGACTAAGTTCTTGCTTCCTTTGAAAGAACACCCTTCGAATCAGAAATCAGGAACTTCCCTCATGCTAAAAGGAAATGACTCCCCTTATGTTTGTTTCGATCCACATGCTTCGATTAGGAAACATGCTTCCTTCGAACACGAGCTTTCGATTAGGCGATATGTTTGCTTCAATCCAAGCTTCGACTGGGCATTAGCTTCATTCGATTAAGCTTGTTTTGACCACAAGATTCGATTGAGGCAAAGGCTTCCTTCGAACAAATGCGCTTCGATCTCATTCTTGCATACAAGCCTTCGTTTGGGCATTCATCTCTGGCCATGCCTGCATGCAAGCTTCAGTTGAGAAAGGGCTTCATGCCACTTGGGTTACATCTTTCATTTGGGTATTGAAGCTTCCTTCGATTCAGAAGGAAATGATCTTCATACAAGCTTCAATTGAGTTGTTGTTTCCCTTTGAAACAGTGTCCTTCGACTCAAGAATGTCCTTCGACTCAGGAAGTAAAGGCCTCCTTTTGATTTTCTTCAATTCAAAAATTCAATAATCTTTTGAAAGCTTCCTTCAACTTAGAAGTTAATAACCTTCTGAAAAGTGTCATTCGATTGCACCATTCGCCCCTCACCTGTTTGCCTTGGATTCATGAGTTTTCGATTGGATGAATGGCTACCTTCCTGTGACTTTCAAATTCATCTTCATGTATGATTCGAATGCGCCTTCATATCACCTTCGAATCCATCTGTAAACCCTTGAATACGCCATAGTCCTGCATTATGACACACAACTTGGTGGTCCATTCGAAGGACTTGCCATAGTTGGGGAATAATTGTTCTCTTAATTTGGAGCCTGGTCGAAGGTTTGGGCCTAAGTTATTAAAAGCAAGAAGACTCAAAATGGCATATTCAGCTAAAAAGGGCCATTCGAAGAACACACAGTTGGTTCATTCGAAGGACACACAACTAGTGAAAATGAATGATGTGTTTTTCTAGTCTGGTCGAAAGGTGTAGAAAGATGGAGGATTCGACTCAAAAGATCAAGTTGAACATTTAGACCCATAGGCTAGGCTACGTGTTTTCCCTTTTTAGGCCTTTACCCATTTGTTGTCCAAGACCACTTGCACTTAATAGCATAATACTACCTTTTAGAAAAGTTTGTCTTGAGCCTTGCGCCTGTTTTCCTTCAGAAAGAAGCAACCCATCTGAACCATTCATCTTGCTTTTATGGCACAAGTGGAAACTTACTTTCCAGCTGATCCTTATTTTATTATTTTGATCCCCAAGCTTCTCAAAAGCATTTCTCTATAAATAGAGAGTTAATTTGCACAAAGAAAAAAGAGAAAAAATGAGAGGAGGGGAATGTATCTTCAAAATTCTCACACACCATAAAATTCTCAAACACTTCAACACTTGTTTCTGAAGAACAACACATTCCAGTTTCCTTTGAATCCAGCAAAGAAGGATATTTCACTTGTTTTGCTCTTTCGAATCCAGTGTCGAAGGCCTACCCTGGGTCTTTTCCTTCGAATCCAGAGGCATTCAAAGCAACTGCTTCACAGTCCATAGCACGCTCCAACCTCCAGCAAGGTAAGTCATTTTTAACCTTTGGCCCTTCGTTTCCAGCATAGCATGTAAATAAGTTTTCTTTTTCATTTAAAGCGTGTACATACTATTTTCTTCTTTTTGTTTTCACTCTCTTAATATGTGTCATGGCTAAAAATCTTCCTGGTTTCTGCTCTTGGTACATTTAAATACACTTTAAAGAACTAATCTAGTCTTAAGGTGATGTCAGCATGGCCTTGAGCCATGTTGCTATTCAAACTCAAATGAAAGAAACAGGAGACATAAAGTTGGAAACGAAGCCTCTGGCTTCCATACTAATCTCCAGGCCAAATGAAAGAGGCATTCGAAAGGCACAATATGCTGGCCTCCAGGCCCCAAACAAAAGGTAAGGTCGAAGAGAGCCAAAAATGGCAGAATCGAAGGGTTTGTTGCCCTAAGTCGAAAGATCCATTTTTTTTCTTGCTTTTACCTTATTTCTGCCTTTATATTTTCATGCAATTCAATATGGTTGTAATAGTGTAGGATTTATTTTTTGCACTCTTTTATTACCTTCATATAAATTTTAAGTAATTAGGTGTGTATGGCAAGATAAAATCAACAAGTAGACAACCCAAAAATCAAAGACAAAATGCATGCAATCAAACACACTTGCACACATGCACCCTTAGGGAAATTCCACTTGTTTCCTTACAAAAATGGTCATGTTATGCATGTGGGATGTCTTAGCAAAAACAAATCGAAATACAAGATCATAGTCCCTCGATGACGCTATCAAAATTTCCTTTCAAAATGATCTTAGTCCCTAAAAGAAAAGTTCTAAGATATCTCACAACATTGCTATCATGACTATACGATGACCCACGTCTGTCCCTTCGCATCCAACGATGAAGCTTATTATCAAATCAATGGTAAGGTAGAAACATCTAAAGGAGGAGGAAAAACACATCTAAAACCTTATGAGTAGGTAGATTACTTTTAGTTACTTGCTCAATTTCAAAACAAACATCCTTGCTATTTTCAAAACAATCACATACATCTTTCTAAAACTTGGAATATTTTCAAAAGCTCAACACTTTGCATACATTCTTACGAACGGGAATCATTGCAAAGTTTGCCTAAATGATGTCACCTTTTCAAAATACTTTCAAAGGCAAGTGATCTAGCGAGTAACTAAGAGCCCATGGAAAACCATGGATGGAAAGGGTGCTAATACCTTCCCTTTTCATAATCTACCCCCCGAACTCAAGAAAACATCTCGAAAGGTCTTTCCTGTGCTTTTTCACATTTCCTTATTGTATAAAAGAAAATTCGATGGCGACTCTTGCTAAACGGCAACATTTTGCAAACACAAAAGCAAAACCCCAAGTCAGTTCTCCCACCCTATCACAGAACTGGCAACTCTGCTGGGGACAGAAAACCTTCAAGAAGTGGGGTTACCTTAGGGATAGATCATATTTACTTGCTTACATTATTTGATTTGCTTGCTTTATATTTTGGTTCCTTGTTTGGGTTTGTTTTAAATCCTACACCCGGATTTGGGGGATACTTTTTAGGGAAGTAGCAATAAACTGTGAGGGAACTGTGCGGGGTATACCAACACGGTTGAAGCAGTAGCTACGTTGATGTGGCACTTTGGTTGGTACCGGTAACCCTTGAGTCAGTCAAGGAGAGTACGGGGCCGCCGCGTGGTGTCATAAAGCATCAACCGACCTTAGAATCTTACTTGACCAACTTGGCCATTAGGACGTAGTGAGATGACCGAATTTGGTGCAGTTCGAAGTTGGTTGATACTCGATGCTACGCTCATTAAGGTTTGACTCTTGAGTTTTGTTTGGTTTCGAGTCAATCGCTTATTGAACGAAACTTGGGGGAAAGATCAGTGATATTGAGATCCCTTAGAACCCGGTTACTTTTAACTAGGACAGGTTGAGCCAACTAAAACTTCAAGAGGGTACTTAACTGAAACCCCATGCAAGCCTAAATTAAGGACTTGTTTGATTTGCTTGTATATGCACACTTGTACATAGCATCATAAACATCATAAACATCACAAGCATCACTAACCATTTCAAGGATTTTTGGATTTATCTTTGTTCTGTTTTGTAGGACATGGCCTCCGCTCGTAGGAGCACTATCCAAGTCAGTCTTGTGAGGATACCTCCACAACTCAAGGATTTGGTATCAAGGGTCCCTGAAGATTCCCCATTCACCAAAAGACATGGACGACTCCTTGGTTTGGTTACCTCAAGTATTGAATAAGATATGGTAAAGGTGCTTGTCCAATTCTTCGACCCTTTGCATCATTGCTTCACTTTTCCTGATTACCAACTTGTGCCCACTTTGGAAGAATTTTCTCAACTCATGGGGATCCCTATTCTTAATCAGTTACCTTTCAACGGTATTGAAAGATACCCTAAACCTGAGGAAATTTCTTGAGCTCTACATTTGCAACCATCTGACATAGTAGTAAATTGGGCAACAAGGAGTGGTGTTAAAGGGTTACTAGCAAAGTTTTTGTTGGAGAAGGCTCAAGAGTGTTGGAATACTTTAGATCTACAAGCCTTCGAGGAAATTCTGGCACTTCTCATCTATGGATTGGTACTACTTCCAAATCCTGACCAATTTATAGATGTGAATGCAATTAAGGTTTTCATATCTCGTAATCCGGTGCCTACATTGCTTGGAGACATATTGCATTCTCTTCACTCTCGCACTTTGAAGAAAAGGGGGACTTTGATGTGTTGCACTCCTCTGTTGGCTAGGTGGTTTATTTCACACCTACCTCGATCCGTGGTGAAGAATGAACAAGGTATGAGATGGTCTAAAAGATTGATGTCACTTTCGCATGCTGATATCTGTTGGTATTATCACTCCTTAGAAGACATTACCATCATTGACCACTGTGGGGAATTCCCTAATGTCCCTCTAATTGGCATTAGGGGAGGCATTACTTAAAACCCTTGTTTAGCTTTGCGACAATTTGGATACGCTAGAAGAGATGGCCCTCATGAGGTACTCATCCAAGGAATTGCATTTGACTACAAAAGTGATACCCAAGGTTACCGTCAAAGATTTATACGAGCTTGGGGTATGGTTAACAAAGTTGATGGCAAGACATTGGGGCGTAAGAATTCCATTCCTTTGGAACCTTATCTTAAATGGGTAAGGGCTCGCGCTCAAAGTCTCAAGATGCCTTATGAAGTCGTCTTACCTGTTATCATGGAGCCAGTAGTCGAGGGAGACATTCCACATACGATCCTCTATCTTGATATGCATACTTCTCTTGAAGATTTGCAAAACGCTTGGATTCAGTTAAAAGGAGAACGAGACACCTTCGAAGCCAAGTTCTATGAAAGCGAGACAAAGATATTGGAGCTTACAAGGGAACTTCATGAAGAAAAGAGCTTAAACACCTACATTACGCCAAAGAAGATGCGCACAACTTTTCTGTCTTAGGAGTTTACTTTATGCTTATTTCTGTTGTTGTAAGCCCAAGAGGCATGTTTGTATTCAAATTAAGGATTATTTAATGCAAGTTAACGTTTGTTCACTCTTTGTCTATACAAAGTTAAATTCTTTAAATCCTTGAAATCATTTGCATATTGCATGTTCATGCATCATGACATGACATGTGTCCGCATAACAGGTTTCCTTATCTCTCCGCTGTTTATTTCAGCAAGATGGATCTAGAGAAAACCGTGATGGAACTTCAAGCCTAGAACTCTCAATTTTAGGAACCTTTACTCTCCCTGGCCAAGGGGCAGCAGGATATGATGGCCTTGTTGGCTACTAAAAAGAAGCCAAAGAATAAAGCTCTACTCAACATGGGTAAAAGGTTCAAAGAGACAATTCGTCAAATTCCAATAGAGGAAGATTCATCCGAAGAGGACGAGAACCAAATTGGTGAAGTCAAGAGTACTCAGGCCGACTGTATCAATGACCAAAAATCTGATGATGATTATTTCAATGAACAATATCCACCCGCAAATATCAAATACAAGCAACTAGAAGACAGATTGAAAGCAGTTGAAATCCAAGCTATTCCCGATTTGAATTTTGACGATTTGGGCTTAATCTATGGGGTAGTCATTCCCCACAAGTTCAAAATACCAGCCTTCACAAAATACGACGGGGTTTATTTCCCAAAGCTCCATTTGAAGTCCTATGTGCGCAAGATACAACCGCACACTGCTGATAAAAAACTCTGGATTCACTTTTTCCAAGAGAGTTTGGTTGGAACACAACTTGAATGGTTTTATCAGTTGGATGGCTCTCGCATCAATACTTGGGAGGGTATAGCTACTACCTTCTACCATCAATATCAGTACAACGCCGACTTGGAACCGACGAGGGTTCAATTGCAAGGCATGCCCATGGGTAAGTATGAAGGATTTAAGGAGTATGCGCAGAAGTGGAGAGACCTTGCAAGTAGGGTCCAACCTACCTTGACTGATAGGGAACACATTGACATGTTCATGAGCATATTATCTGGTCCTTTCTTTAATCTGTTGGTTGGCTGCTCTTCTTCTGGCTTCACTGAATTAATCCTAACCGGTGAGAGAGTAGAAAGTGGCATTAAGAATGGAAAGATCTCTGTGGCATCTACTTCCACTCCCAATCCTGTTAAGAAACCTTTTGCCGCAAAGAAAGAAGTTAATGCTGTGTATAGAGCAAAGGCCCATACCAAAATGAATAATCATACGTCTGTCAATGCTATCTGAATCTCTAATCCGAATGCTACTCAAAGACCATCTATCAATCATCAACGGGTTGAAGCTCCAAGAAGACATTTCACAAGGTTATGCATGTCATTATATCAAGCCCTCCAACATCTGCTCAGGGCCAATTTAGTGACATTGGGGATCCTCCTGCCAACCCTGACACCCCATCACCGAGATATAATCCAAATGCAAAGTGTGCTTATCATTCAAATAGCCCAGGGCATGAGACTGATCAGTGTTGGGCTCTGAAGAACAAAATCCAGGATTTAATTGACAAGAAGACTATTAAATTTGATCCTCCTCCAACACCAAATGTAATTACCGCTCCAATGCCGAAGCACGACAAAGGTGTTAATATCGTCGAAGATACAACTTTCATTACCTCTATCAAAGGGTTAATTACTCCATTGAATCTAATCAAGAGCAATTTGTTGAAAGCTGGGACTTTCCCCATCTGTGAAAAAGACTGTGTGGGCTGTATGAGACAATCTGATGGGTGTGAAAAACTGAGGAAAGGTATACAATGCCTAATGGATAGCCGCGAAATTCTATTCGAAAATAATCCTGCCATCAAAAATTCAGTCGACAAAGCTGAAGACTTGGCCATCATAACAATTTCAAACAAACCTCTTAGGATCTCATCCAAAGGTCCTATCAGGATTTCAAACGAACCAATCATTGCTCCTCTCATAATCAGTGCTGTCGGACCCGTTCCATACACCTTTGATAAAGCGGTACCATGGAATTATGGTGTCGAGGTTTATTACCATGGAGTAAAACAAGATTCTTGGATTGATGATAATGAAGCGGGTGTTACTAATATTACTAGTTCTATTAAAGTTACAAGAACAGGAAGAGTCTTTCCCCCTGATATCTCACCACCAACCACTACCGCAGTTCCAATCCGCATAACCAACAACAATGCTGGTGCCAGTAATAGAGGGAAAGAGAAAGAAAGTGAGCCTGCCAGGGAAGAGGCGCTTGCTAAAAAGACTGTTATGGAAGAACTATCCACTCAAGAGATGGAGGGGATTCTAAAAATCATCAAGAAAAGTGACTTCAAAATAGTAGAGCAGTTGGGACAAACCCCTTCTAAAATATCAATGTTGTCCCTATTGCTATGTTTCGACGCCCATGCACAAGCTTTGATTAAGTTCTTGAAAAAGTCTCACGTGCCTCAAGAAACCACAGCTGACCAGTTTGAGAACTGCGTATCAAGTCTGACAGCTGACAATGGTCTGGGGTTCTCCGACGCAGATTTAACTCCCATGGGAAAGAATCACAAAAAGCCTTGCATGTTTCTGTTGAATGTAAAGGGACCACTCTGGCACATGTTTTGGTAGACACAGGCTCATCTTTAAACGTGTTACCTAAAGGCGCTTTAGATCGGCTAGACTGTGAAGGTTTGGTTTTGAAGCCAAGTGATATTGTTGTGAGGGCATTTGATGGGTCGAAAAGGATGGTTCATGGAGAGGTGGATCTCCCAATTAAGGTCGGTTCACAGATTTTCAACTCCACATTCTACATAATGGACATACGGACTGCGTATTCTTGCTTACTTGGGCGCCCATGGATCGATGGAGCAGGTGCGGTCACTTCTACTCTCCACCAAAAGTTAAAATACCCAGTTCAAGGGAAGGTTGTCACTGTTTGCGGTGAAGAAGAATTTATGGTAAGTCACCTCATTTCTTTCAAGCACGTAGAAATGGATGGCGAATTCATAGAGACTCCTTGCCAGACATTTAAAGTTGTGGCCACCACCAAAATCTCCTCCGAAACTCTGAAAGCCGATAAAGTTATTCCCAAGATGGTTTCTCTTAAGGATGCCCGTGCGGTGGTAGAAGAAGGAAACAATGAGATGTGGGGTCAGCTCCCCGACCTCCCGTTCAAGGCATATAAGTTTGGGATAGGTTTCACCTCTAAAGCTCAGAAAGAAATTAGAGATGCTCGTACGAGAAAGCCGTCTCTCCACCTCAAGAGTCATGAAGTGAACGCCGTAGAGGATTTCGATAATGAGTGTGCTTTTGAAGACTGGATCTACCCAACAACTGAAGGGAAGCCCAAAAATTGGCATGCGAAGGACTTTGTGCCCGTCTCTTTCATTGAGGAGTAATCTACTTGTTTTTGCTTTTAATCAATTCAAGAACTCGTTGTCTGTAATATTTTGATATTGACTTTTAAGCCATGTGCCTAGTGTTGTACCCCAAAATTTGCCCTCCCATATTCTTCAAGAAATTGCCAAGTCAAGCCTCAAAATCTCCCCAAGGGTTGCACAGTTCAAGGGCTTCCTAACAGTCAAAATTAGGGTTTTTGTTCTGATCAAGAAAATGAAGTTTCCAAGGGTCCAATCAAGTCCCACATGCCTACAAATATGGTCAAGCATCCTCATACCAAGTTTCAAGACTTTCAGCACAAAATTGCACAGTCAAAACCCTAATTGCACTACAGTCAACTGTAGGGGCAAAATGGTCATTTGGCAGTCAAAAGTCCAAATTTTTGGTCAACACCTCATTTTGAAGCCACAAACATCATTTGATCAATGCTTGATCATGATTCTCAAAGCTTGGCTCAAAAATCATCAAGATGCAAAAGTTTCCTTATTTGGACAGTTGAAAAAGTCAACTGTAAATTGACCAGGGCATAACTTTCACATGGATTATCAGAAAAATTCCATCCAAATCTCATTTTGAAGAGAAATACATTTCCTACAACTCATCTTCATACTTCAAGTCCAAGAAATTCTCTCACAAAAAGTTATCAATTTCAACATTATAGGTCATTTTCAAAAGTCAACAAAAAGGGACTTTAAGTCAAAGGCCATAACTTGAGATTGGTAAATCAAAATGACATGGGACCAAAGACATTGGTTAGAGGACTCATAGACCTTTCCAAAATGTCCAAGAACATGAGCAAATCTTAAAAATTGAGCAAGTTATGCCTTGTAGAAGTTGGGAAATTTTTGGATATTTTGAAAAGTCAACATTGATTCAAATGACCTAAAATTGCTAATGGGCCTATTTTTCTTCCACAATTCATTATCCAAGGCATGTGCATGACCATTAGGCCCAAAGGGAAGTTTTTTCTCCATTTTTATTTGGATTTTTTATTATTAATAATTCATTTAATTAAATAAAATACATGAAAAATACAAAACTAATGAAATAAAATCTTTTTGTGCAGAAAACACTCTCATTGGACATTCAAGATTCGTGCATAATCATTTTTGGAAAGTTTTGGCATGATTTGGTATCAAATTGCATGAAAAAGATTGAAAAAACTAATGCTTGAAAATCAAATATTGCATAATCAATTCTTGGATTCTTTTGATCAAATTTCTTGACCTAATTCACTCTATACATAAGCCTGATCACAACCCTAATGCCATTGACCCCTAAGCTGCGCAGAAAACACCATTGGCAAACTTGAAAATTAGCAAAAAAACTCAAATCTGAAAACACTTTTGGAGGACGATTCAAGGCAAAAGGTCGATTCCATTAGCTTGCTAAGGCTTCATAGAAGGAATTTGGATCAAAAACCACAAGCTCTCGTGCCCAGAAACGTGAGAACGATCTCACCTGTACAAGAAAAATTTCTCACTCGTGCATCTTAATTCATGCATTTTTTGTAACTTTTAATGCTTGGTTTATGTTTGTTATAAGATTCTGATTCTAACCATATGGTTTAATTGTCTTTTTGTCACCCATACGCGATTTCGCCATTGTTGAGCATTAGGGTTTCCAGGACCTTGGATTAGGGTTTTTCAAATAAGGAAAAATTGGCCTTCAAGACTTACACCATTGACTCAAGCATGTCTGGACGAACAGAAATAAGCCCTCGCGCCTAATTTATGAGGCCTTATGGCCTATTCGCTATTTTCTCTAATGCTAGGTTATAGAACGGTTCAAAACCGTTGCTTATTATGTTTGTGTTTCAGAAAAAAATAAAACAATGGAGAAGATGATCTCGTGGCAGGCGATGGTTGGCTGGTTTAAATTTTCGCGCGCAGAAAGCACTAATGAATTATCTTGTATTATAATGTTTGCTTGTTATGTGATATACAGAAAACGCGCTTGGCTTGGTTGGCAATGCTTGCAAGTGGTAAACGTCCATGACCTGGGTTCGAGCCCCAGGTCTTCACCCTTTCAATATTGTTTTTCAACTCATATTCCTGTGCAGATTCAATATCAAAGCACACCGTATGCCTCCAAAATCAAACGTCCACGCGTCCCACTGGATTCAATCAAGGGCTAGGATATGAAGAGCATGGTGTACGTGGGTCAACGCTGATGCACGCTAGTGAGAAAAGTCCACCAGGCCTGAAGCATTGGGCCAGATTACTGAAGAAAAACCTCCACTTTGGGGACTGCAACCCCCCTAGGTTTGCTAAACTTTTTTACTTTCTCTATTTTTTTTATTATTATTATTTCTATTTTCTTTTAAATTATTGTTTTCTTAATTAATTTATTATTTTCATAAATATAAAAAACACCATAAAAATCAGAAAAAAGATAAAAACTAATCAATATTTTTATTTTAGTATTTTTGTGAATAAATAACTTTAATTGATTAGTTTTAAATTTCGGTTTTAATTTTAACCTTTTTAATAAAAATCTAAAAAATGGTAGAATTAGGGTTCATGATAATTTTTATTCCTTTCTATTTTTCTTTCATAATAATTAAAATATTAAATATTTATTTTTTGTAATTAAATTGCATATAAATAATTAGGTTTAATTTTAGGTTAAAAATTCAATCTTTTCTTAATAAACTAAAAAACAAATAGAATTAGGGTTAGCATTTAATTTCAATTAATTTTTCTCCATAAAATCCATAAAATACAAAAATACCAAAAAAACAATTTCCTTTTCTTTTTAATAGTAATTAATTTAATAATCCTCTAATTTAATTTTGCAAAAAGGGTCCAACGCCCTCGTTTCAAATTTAATTCTTATTCGCATATTTATTTTATTTCGTTTAATATTTATGTATCTCTCCCAAAGCCGTGTAACTAATCGCTCGCACTTTATATTTTTTACTTTCTTTATTTTTCTGTAAAACGGGTCCTGGATTTTAACTTTGGCGATGTGGACCCGCGCCTTTTGTAATAGCTTAGAATCTTTTACTTTCCGCAATTTTTTTAACTGTTAAATCAAGGCATGAAAGAATGTATGGACAAAAAAATAAAAACAAACGTTAGATCACCAATAACATGACAAAAGACAAAAATAAATGAAAACGACACACAAATCGCACACACCACCCCTAGGGTACGCCTCACTGTTGCCTTGCCTCGAAAGGTGATCGTCGAGTAGAGGATGTCTTAGTAAGTCCTCATGATCCGGGAACCTGGCATGAGGATAGCTTCTAAGGTGTCTTCCCATTGCTCTGGTGATCACCATGTCCCGAACCTCGAATTAACCCTAACACCTCCAACGGTGGTGCTACCTACCTCTCAATGGTGGGATGGCACTACTTTAAAGGACATTTACACAGACGAATTCCTTAGGGTAGGTAGACGACTCTTGATACTTGCTCTAATTTCAAAACAAAATTCAAAAATACTTTTCACACCGATACCTTTTCAAAAAGCTTTCGAAAGCAATTTTTCAAACACTCTTGAGGATCGATACAAGAGTCGAACTGAAATTTTCAAAGAAACTTTTTAAAACCCACAGTTGAAAAGCAAACAAACCATTTTTTGAAAACACAAATGAGCAAGTATCTAAGAGCCCATGGATAACCATGGATAGAAAGGGTGCTAACACCTTCCCTTTCTATAATCTACCTCCCGAACCGAGAGCAATCTCTTTAAGGAATTTTTCTGTGCTTTTGTCCTTTCCATTTGGAGAAAATAAAAGACGGTGGCGACTCTTGCTTCCGCGACATTTCGCGAACCAGTGTTAAACAGTCAGTTCCAGATCCACCGATCACAGAACTGGCGACTCTGCTGGGGATACTTATAAAGTGAGGTGTACCTTAGGACTAAGATCACTTGTGTTTTCAATTGTTGTGCTTGTTTGCTTTATTATTGTGGGCTGCATCGGAGTTACATAGATCCTAACCCGGATCTGGGGATACCCTGTTTAGGTAGCATAAGCTGTGAGGGACCTGTCCGGCGTAGACCGACACGGGTGAAACAATGGCTACGTTGGTGTGGCACCTTGGTCTGTACCGATATCCCTTGTGTTGCAACGAGGAGAATATGAGTCTTCTGAGGAGTCATTAAGCACCAACAACCTTAGAACCTTAAATGACACAACTTGGCCATTAGAACAGTAGCAGTATGCTACGCCCATTGAGGCTAAACTCTCGTGATGGTTCTGGCCGCAAGAAAAGATTGCGATGCTGGAGTTATGACCGATTGAGGGTAGTCAATGATATTGGGATCCTCTAAGAACCCGGTTACTCTAATAGGACAGGTTGAGCCCACCAACTTCAAGAGGGTAATACCCAGACCCCATGCTGGCCTAAACTCTAAGGGTTTCTCTTGTGTGACTTGTGTGCCTTCGTACTTGACTATTTGCATGCTTGTTGTCTGACACTTGAGCTTCTTGCAGGTTTTGTTTGTAGTCCTTAATTAGGACTCATAACAAGGTCTACCGAGTTTCTTGCAGGTTTCGTTTATAGTCCTTAATTGGGACTCATGACAGGGTTTACTAAGTTTCTTGCAGGTTTTGGTTTGCAGTCCTTAATTGGGACTCATAACAGGGCTACTCACATTACCCCATGCATACCATAACATCATACCATTGCATACATCCTAACCCATTTCAAGGATCTCAAGGGCTTGTGATGCAGGTCATGGTGAATCAACTATCCCAGCAAGGGGCAAAGAGGATTTATTTTCCTCTAGCTAAGGTAGTCAGGGGCTATGACCCACTTGATATGGTGAGCTTTGACACTTGAAGAAGGTTGCCCTAGCCAAGGTTGTCAGGGGCTATGACCCACTGGAATGGTGAGCTTTTGACCCTTGAAGAAGGATTCTCAACAACATGGGTTTCCTTCAATCAAGCTATAAATTCCAATGCTAACAATTGTCTTGTTTACCCTGCGAGGTCCTTGAAAACATTGCATACATATCATACATCTCATTGCATTACAGGTACCCTCTGTACAGGTCACTTACCTCCTCCACTGTTTATTTCAGCAATGGCTTCCCAACAAGACAACCAGGACTTCCATGCTCAAGAGACTCGGTTCGGGGAAATCCTCCTGAATCTATCCACGGGGCAGGATGAGCTGAGAGCACTTCTCATGGAGACTTTGGTCAGGAACAACGCTGAGGACGAACGGCTGAAACACCTGCAAGCTGAGATGGATGCAATGAAAGCCCAAATGCTGGGGTAGGGGACTGCTATTCAAGGTTTAGCTCAAAGACAAGAAGAGCTCGGTGTTCTCATCAACCAACTGCTTCAGAGTAACCAACTGGGGAAAGCGTCTAAGGGTAAAGAGCCAGTCATCGTTCAGCCACCTTTGAAACAAGGAGGTAAGGGGAGAGCTCCTCAAAGGGCTCCAGTGTCACAAATTCAGCATCAACCTCACCGGCTTCAGCCAGACAAGTCCAGGAGGCAATTCACCCCGCTCAACATGTCGTTGTTTCAAGCTTTACAACGCCTGCTGAGATTGAATTTGATCACATTAAGGGCTCATCCCCAGAATCCCAACACAGCACATCCTACTTATGATCCCAATAAAAGGTGTGCCTACCACTCTGCCAGTCCTGGACATGATACAAATGAGTGTTGGGCTCTGAAGAACAAGATCCAGGACCTGATTGATGAAGGAGCATTGGAGTTCACCCAAGATGGTCAGGCTGAATTTTTCCACCATCCCTCCAAGGCTCACCATTTGAAGTGACAAGCCCTGAGACTAGAAAACTTTTGTTCATTTGAATGTTCAAGTTGTGTTGTTCTTTGGTTGTTTAAACATTTACTCATGATAAACATTGTTATTTCATTAATGCATCGCATACGTCTGTTTTGAAGCAATATATTCGTATCCACTATATGCAAGTTATTTCCATATTTTTTCTGATGATCAACGCTCGATTACTAATTCTAAGCCTCTTGAGGGAGGATGACAAAAACGATACCATAATCTACAGTATGCTTTTGAACAGACCCCGCTGATGAGGTACATGCATTGTTTCAATACCTAAACACTGGAGTTATAAGGAAGATAATCCCTCGTCAACCCCTCTGAGCCAAAGAAGTAGGAGTTTTTTTTTTCGAAAATTAAAACCCTTAATCATAACCTGGGGCAGGGTAGTCTCTCGGTTGATCCAAGTGCATAACGAATGGCACCAAAGAGGTCCTTACAAAACAAAGAAAGACAATGATGGTTCCGAATAATCAATAAAGAAAGGCAGTTATTATCTCAAAAAATAAAAAACCCATTAAGTCAAAACCCATGAAGGAGACTTACAAAACTGGGGCATCCCGTTGACTGTAATTCCCAAAAAGGAAACAGTTCAGGCAAAAATAAAGGGATAACAAAAAAAATCAGACAAGAAAGAGGTCTTATAAACCCTCAACAAAAAAGGAATGACTGCCTATTCAAAATAAGTTATCGACATCCGAATCATCACCGGAAAATCAGAGCAAAGACTCAAACAAGGTCTAACGTATGATCAACTGAGTTTAGGTTTGGAGAACATCACGAAGAGCGGGTGGGTACAAATAAAATTTGAGCCTTTATCCTTTGTTTCTTAAACCGTGAACCCATGCCACGTTATAACCCTCAAAAGTCCTAGCGGAAGCATGGGTTAGTTCGAAAGCATACTGTTACGAAAGGTATCCTGACTCCTTAAGGCTTACGGTAAATACGGAGTTGACATCACGTTTTACAAACATTCATTTGTTTTACGAAAAAAAGAATGCATTTTCAAAATCTTCAAGACAGACATAAGCTTTGCATTTTTAACATAACTTTGTTTGCATATGACTTTTTGTTTGAACAGCAGGAAACTTCGCACAAAGAATACCTAGTGAACAAAAGCACTTCCAATCAAGGGGCATGGCATGACTATTGTCCATCCTCTGGGGCAGTTAAGTCAAGATTCGGAGAATCTCTCAAGGGCCAAATAGCCTGGGGCAAATCTCCTCCTGAGTCACTTGGGGCATTCCAACAAGGAATCTTGCCTGATCAAACACCTTCTGGTGGCATGGCAAAACACTTATAACAGGGGCAACTCCCTACATTCTAAGAGCATGGACATGGTCGAAAAAAAATACTACGCATAATCAAAGACTCGCTAGGTTGACACACCTAGGCAAAAATAAGGGCTTCCCGGCGAACCAAAAGGGTTTGGGCAAAATAAGGGACGAAAAAAAAAATCTGTACACCCGGCAAGTCGAAAACCTGAAAAGGCGGCTTGGGCAAAAATGGGTATCCCGATGGACTGAAAACCCGAAAGGGCGGTCCAGGAAAAAGTTAGGGATTAAAGCGTATGACTATGTCCTGTCATCCTGTCACCTGCCTACCAGAAGAAGGTTTGTCTATCAACAACTATCAGCACCTCACAGGTCTTCCTCTCCCACCTCAGAAACAGGGGCAATGATGAGTTGTCTAAACAATCTAATCGCTCTGTCCACCAAGGTATCAAGGTGAGTTCAGCTAAAGAACATAACCAAATATCTTAATTCCCCAGAGAGTGAGCCAGCAAGACAGTATACTCTCCTCAAGCAGTCATACAATCAAACTTAAGGAAGTTGGGTGTCCTCCAGCAGATCTCAACATTCCCCAGCACAATATACGAATATTCTCAACAAGCACCCCCGGCAATCTTGGTCTAAAGATTGTTCCCCAGCGGCATATCAAATATTCAGTGGAGTCCCTTCCAATACATCTCAAAACTTCCCCCCAGAGAGTCCAATCTAGTTCCCCAGGAAAGTTGGAATCCATCTCCCCAAGCAGTAAACCTACCCCCAGTAGATTCTGGAAGCTTATCCTCGCAGAGCACGAACATGTCTCCCGGCTTTATTCAAAGAGTTATTTCTTTACCAGGATATAATTGGGTTATCCTCAGCCAAAAGCCACGGAAAGAGCGTCCTCGACGAAGTCTTCTTATCCCCAGCAAAGTCTATTAACGCTTCCGATATAACAAAGATATCCCCAGCAAGTTACTATCAACAATTCAGCAAAGTATCTCTCCCCCCACAGAGTATTGCTTCCAAGCAAGATCGTTAGAGTACTTTCCTCCCCACAGAGTTATTCCATTCGCCAAGTTTATTCCCCAACGGAGTCATCTTCTCCTACCGGTATTCTGGCAATTATCACCCCCAGCGGAAGCAAAATCTATTCTCCAACATCAGCCCAGGAGTGACTTCCCGACACCCGTCAAGGATCTATTTTCCTAGACGAAAACACGCATCCCTAAACATCACATACATCATTATAGCATGCATATACGCATCATATCTTACAAATCTCATTTATGTTGAGAACATCATTGCTTGGTCCATATCATGCATTGCATATGACTGACCTTTGCCTTTCAGGAAAGATTCAGTTAAGTTCTCAATCATATTTCAAGACCTAGACCGGTTCAGTTAATCGACTCCAAAGATTTCTTATCCAGTCCAAGGCCTTCTCTAGTCCAGCTAAATCGACCCCAAACAGATTTTTCTGATGAAGACTCAGTAGAAGTTATCAAAGGTTTTTCTCAAACGTCCTCTTTTGAGATTATAATTTCCTATGGTTCTCTCCCCAATGTTGTGGAGGTGATAATTCCATTCCAGGTTTTTCTCAAACGTCCGCTTTTGAGATTATAATTTCCTATGGTTCTCTCCCCAATGTTGCGGAGATGATAATTCCATTTCAGGTTTTTCTCAAACGTCCGCTTTTGAGATTATAATTTCCTATGGTTCTCTCCCCAATGTTGTGGAGATGATAATTCCATTTCAGGTTTTTCTCAAACGTCCGCTTTTGAGATTATAATTTCCTATGGTTCTCTCCCCAATGTTGTGGAGATGATAATTCGATTTCAGGTTTTTCTCAAACGTCCGCTTTTGAGATTATAATTTCCTATGGTTCTCTCCCAAATGTTGTGGAGATGATAATCCCATCCCAGGTTTTTCTCAAACGTCCGCTTTTGAGATTATAATTTCCTATGGTTCTCTCCCCAATGTTGTGGAGATGATAATTCCATTCAAGGTTTTTCTCAAACGTCCGCTTTTGAGATTATAATTTCCTATGGTTCTCTCCCTAATGTTGTGGAGATGATAATTCCATTTCAGGTTTTTCTCAAACGTCCGCTTTTGAGATTATAATTTCCTATGGTTCTCTCCCCAATGTTGTGGAGATGATAATTCCATTCCAGGTTTTTCTCAAACGTCCGCTTTTGAGATTATAATTTCCTATGGTTCTCTCCCCAATGTTGTGGAGATGATAATTCCATCCCAGGTTTTTCTCAAACGTCCGCTTTTGAGATTATAATTTCCTATGGTTCTCTCCCCAATGTTGTGGAGATGATAATTCCATCCCAGGTTTTTCCCAAACGTCCGCTTTTGAGATTATAATTTCCTATGGTTCTCTCCCCAACGGTGCGGAGATGATAATTCCATCCCAGGTTTTTCCCAAACGTCCGCTTTTGAGATTATAATTTCCTATGGTTCTCTCCCCAACGGTGCGGAGATGATAATTCCATCCCAGGTTTTTCTCAAACGTCCGCTTTTGAGATTATAATTTCCTATGGTTCTCTCCCCAATGTTGTGGAGATGATAATTCCATTCCAGGTTTTTCTCAAACGTCCGCTTTTGAGATTATAATTTCCTATGGTTCTCTCCCCAATGTTGTGGAGATGATAATTTCATCCCAGGTTTTTCTCAAACGTCCGCTTTTGAGATTATAATTTCCTATGGTTCTCTCCCCAACGGTGCGGAGATGATAATTCCATCCCAGGTTTTTCTCAAACGTCCGCTTTTGAGATTATAATTTCCTATGGTTCTCTCCCCAACGGTGCGGAGATGATAATTCCATCCCAGGTTTTTCTCAAACGTCCGCTTTTGAGATTATAATTTCCTATTGTTCTCTCCCCAAAGGTGCGAAGATGATAATTCCATCCCAGGTTTTTCTCAAACGTCCGCTTTTGAGATTATAATTTCCTATGGTTCTCTCCCCAATGTTGTGGAGATGATAATTCCATTCCAGGTTTTTCTCAAACGTCCGCTTTTGAGATTATAATTTCCTATGGTTCTCTCCCCAATGTTGCAGAGACGATAATTCCATTCCAGGTTTTTTCTCAAACGTCCGCTTTTGAGATTATAATTGCCTATGGTTCTCTTCCCGATTCTGCGGAGGTGGTAATCCCAAGATTTTCTCAACATTTGCTGTTGAAGTTGAAGTCACCCAAGGTTCTCTCACCGTTCCTGTTGAGGTTGTAACTATCCCTGGCTCATTCATCGCCGTTTGAAGATCCAGACTAAGCTCCTGTAACCAGTCAGGACACATCTATACCAAGCACCTGAAGACCAGCTCCTGCAACATGTCAGGTACTCATTTTTTTTCTTTTCTTTTGCAGGTACGCAAGTTCTCGCTAAGGAATCTCTTATGCGATCAACATCCAGATGGAATCCATAAGCCCATCATCCTATCCATCAATCTCCAAATGGCATCTATAAGCCCATTCCCATCATCATACTGCTACTACGTGAGCGCAAATTTCTGGGCACTCTAGTGTTCAATCATCTTCTACCCTCGGATTACGAAAGGCACATCAGCCAATCTGCATCCTCAGGTCTAAGAAGATTGAACAGGGGCAACTGTTGTACCCCAAAATTTGCCCTCCCATATTCTTCAAGAAATTGCCAAGTCAAGCCTCAAAATCTCCCCAAGGGTTGCACAGTTCAAGGGCTTCATAACAGTCAAAATTAGGGTTTTTGTTCTGATCAAGAAAATGAAGTTTCCAAGGGTCCAATCAAGTCCCACATGCCTACAAATATGGTCAAGCATCCTCATACCAAGTTTCAAGACTTTCAGCACAAAATTGCACAGTCAAAACCCTAATTGCACTACAGTCAACTGTAGGGGCAAAATGGTCATTTGGCAGTCAAAAGTCCAAATTTTTGGTCAACAACTCATTTTGAAGCCACAAACATCATTTGATCAATGCTTGATCATGATTCTCAAAGCTTGGCTAAAAAATTATCAAGATGCAAAAGTTTCCTTATTTGGATAGTTGAAAAAGTCAACTGTAAATTGACCAGGGCATAACTTTCACATGGATTATCAGAAAAATTCCATCCAAAGCTCATTTTGAAGAGAAAGACATTTCCTACAACTCATCTTCATACTTCAAGTCCAAGAAATGCTCTCACAAAAAGTTATCAATTTCAACATTATAGGTCATTTTCAAAAGTCAACAAAAAGGGACTTTAAGTCAAAGGCCATAACTTGAGATTGGTAAATCAAAATGACATGGGACCAAAGACATTGGTTAGAGGACTCAAAGACCTTTCCAAAATGTCCAAGAACATGAGCAAAGCTTAAAAATTGAGCAAGTTATGCCTTGTAGAAGTTGGGCAATTTTTGGATATTTTGAAAAGTCAACATTGATTCAAATGACCTAAAATTGCTAATGGGCCTATTTTTCTTCCACAATTCATTATCCAAGGCATGTGCACGACCATTAGGCCCAAAGGGAAGTTTTTTCTCCATTTTTATTTGGATTTTTTATTATTAATAATTCATTTAATTAAATAAAATACATGAAAAATACAAAACTAATGAAATAAAATCTTTTTGTGCAGAAAACACTCTCATTGGACATTCAAGATTCGTGCATAATCATTTTTGGAAAGTTTTGGCATGATTTGGTATCAAATTGCATGAAAAAGATTGAAAAAACTAATGCTTGAAAATCAAATATTGCATAATCAATTCTTGGATTATTTTGATCAAATTTCTTGACCTAATTCACTCTATACATAAGCCTGATCACAACCCTAATGCCATTGACCCCTAAGCTGCGCAGAAAACACCATTGGCAAACTTGAAAATTAGCAAAAAAACTCAAATCTAAAAACACTTTTGGAGGACGATTCAAGGCAAAAGGTCGATTCCATTAGCTTGCTAAGGCTTCATAGAAGGAATTTGGATCAAAAACCACAAGCTCTCGTGCCCAGAAACGTGAGAATGATCTCACATGTACAAGAAAAATTTCTCATTCGTGCATCTTAATTCATGCATTTTTTGTAACTTTTAATGCTTGGTTTATGTTTGTTATAAGATTCTGATGCTAACCATATGGTTTAATTGTCTTTTTGTCACCCATACGCGATTTCGCCATTGTTGAGCATTAGGGTTTCCAGGACCTTGGATTAGGGTTTTTCAAATAAGGAAAAATTGGCCTTCAAGACTTACACCATTGACTCAAGCATGTCTGGACGAACAGAAATAAGCCCTCGCGCCTAATTTATGAGGCCTTATGGCCTATTCGCTATTTTCTCTAATGCTAGGTTATAGAACGGTTCAAAACCGTTGCTTATTATGTTTGTGTTTCAGAAAAAAATAAAACAATGGAGAAGATGATCTCGTGGCAGGCGATGGTTGGCTGGTTTAAATTTTCGCGCGCAGAAAGCACTAATGAATTATCTTGTATTATAATGTTTGCTTGTTATGTGATATACAGAAAACGCGCTTGGCTTGGTTGGCAATGCTTGCAAGTGGTAAACGTCCATGACCTGGGTTCGAGCCCCAGGTCTTCACCCTTTCAATATTGTTTTTCAACTCATATTCCTGTGCAGATTCAATATCAAAGCACACCGTATGCCTCCAAAATCAAACGTCCACGCGTCCCACTGGATTCAATCAAGGGCTAGGATATGAAGAGCATGGTGTACGTGGGTCAACGCTGATGCACGCTAGTGAGAAAAGTCCACCAGGCCTGAAGCATTGGGCCAGATTACTGAAGAAAAACCTCCACTTTGGGGACTGCAACCCCCCTAGGTTTGCTAAACTTTTTTACTTTCTCTATTTTTTTTATTATTATTATTTCTATTTTCTTTTAAATTATTGTTTTCTTAATTAATTTATTATTTTCATAAATATAAAAAACACCATAAAAATCAGAAAAAAGATAAAAACTAATCAATATTTTTATTTTAGTATTTTTGTGAATAAATAACTTTAATTGATTAGTTTTAAATTTCGGTTTTAATTTTAACCTTTTTAATAAAAATCTAAAAAATAGTAGAATTAGGGTTCATGATGATTTTTATTCCTTTCTATTTTTCTTTCATAATAATTAAAATATTAAATATTTATTTTTTGTAATTAAATTGCATATAAATAATTAGGTTTAATTTTAGGTTAAAAATTCAATCTTTTCTTAATAAACTAAAAAACAAATAGAATTAGGGTTAGCATTTAATTTCAATTAATTTTTCTCCATAAAAATCATAAAATACAAAAATACCAAAAAAACAATTTCCTTTTCTTTTTAATAGTAACTAATTTAATAATCCTCTAATTTAATTTTGCAAAAAGGGTCCAACGCCCTCGTTTCAAGTTTAATTCTTATTCGCATATTTATTTTATTTCGTTTAATATTTATGTATCTCTCCCAAAGCCGTGTAACTAATCGCTCGCACTTTATATTTTTTACTTTCTTTATTTTTCTGTCAAATCGGGTCCTGGATTTTAACTTTGGCGATGTGGACCCGCGCCTTTTGTAATAGCTTAGAATCTTTTACTTTCCGCAATTTTTTTAACTGTTAAATCAAGGCATGAAAGAATGTATGGACAAAAAAATAAAAACAAACGTTAGATCACCAATAACATGACAAAAGACAAAAATAAATGAAAACGACACACAAATCGCACACACCACCCCTAGGGTACGCCTCACTGTTGCCTTGCCTCGAAAGGTGATCGTCGAGTAGAGGATGTCTTAGTAAGTCCTCATGATCCGGGAACCTGGCATGAGGATAGCTTCTAAGGTGTCTTCCCATTGCTCTGGTGATCACCATGTCCCGAACCTCGAATTGACCCGAACACCTCCAACGGTGGTGCTACCTACCTCTCAATGGTGGGATGGCACTACTTTAAAGGACATTTACACAGACGAATTCCTTAGGGTAGGTAGACGACTCTTGATACTTGCTCTAATTTCAAAACAAAATTCAAAAATACTTTTCACACCGATACCTTTTCAAAAAGCTTTCGAAAGCAATTTTTCAAACACTCTTGAGGACCGATACAAGAGTCGAACTGAAATTTTCAAAGAAACTTTTTAAAACCCACAGTTGAAAAGCAAACAAACCATTTTTTGAAAACACAAATGAGCAAGTATCTAAGAGCCCATGGATAACCATGGATAGAAAGGGTGCTAACACCTTCCCTTTCTATAATCTACCTCCCGAACCGAGAGCAATCTCTTTAAGGAATTTTTCTGTGCTTTTGTCCTTTCCATTTGGAGAAAATAAAAGACGGTGGCGACTCTTGCTTCCGCGACATTTCGCGAACCAGCGTTAAACAGTCAGTTCCAGATCCACCGATCACACCTAGCATGGGGCACTTTAGTTCTTTTGTCAATGATTTTATATTTTGTTCATCTAATCATATGATTATTCGGTACATTGGACTCTTTTACATTCAAACATTTGTGTTCATTATCTTTCTTTTCTTTCAAATACATTTTCAACAAATAGCCATGTATCTTACATGCACACACACACACTCTTGCAGGTCTACATCCACTCTGGATCCTATTGCCAACAACTCTACTATTGCCAACTGTGACTTTGAATGTCCTATCAACCAAGCCGAAGACGAAGGCGAGGAAGATTGTGACATACCATGAGAACTAGCCAGACTTCTGTTACAAGAGGAAAAGGCTATTCAACCCCATGAAGAGTCAATTGAGGTTATCAACCTGGGTACTGAGTCAGATAAGAAGGAAATCAGGATCGGTGCTAATTTGGAAAGCAGTGTCAAAAGCCGTTTGGTTCAGATGTTGCGCGATTATGTGGAAGTATTTGCTTGGTCATATGAAGATATGCCTGGGTTGGATACCGGCATTGTGGTTCATCGTCTGCCAACTAAAAAAGACTGTCCTCCTGTTAAACAAAAAGTTCGTCGCATGAGGCCTGACATGTCTGAAAAGATCAAAACCGAAGTAATGAAACAGTTTGATGCAGGATTCCTAGATCTAACATCCTATCCTCAATGGGTGGCTAATATAGTTACAGTGCCAAAGAAAGACGGGAAAGTTCGCATGTGCGTAGACTATAGGGATCTGAGTAGGGCAAGCCCCAAGGATGATTTCCCTCTACCACACATTGACGTCTTAGTCGACAATACCGCTCAGCATAAAGTCTTCTCATTCATGGACGGCTTCTCGAGCTATAATCAAATAAAGATGGCTCCCGAAGATATGGAAAAAACTACTTTCGTTACACAATGGGACACTTTCTGCTACAAGGTCATGCCATTCGGATTAAAGAATGCAGGGGAAACATATCAAAGGGCTATGGTGGCTTTATTTCATGACATGATTCATCATGAGATAGAGGTATATATGGATGATATGATTTCCATATTACAAACCGAAGAAGAACATCTCGGTCACCTGCACAAACTATTTGAGAGACTGAAGAAATATAAACTGAGGTTAAGCCCTAACAAATGCACATTCGGAGTATGCTCTGGAAAGCTTCTAGGATTTGTTGTCAGCAATAAAGGCATTTAAGTTGATCCCGCCAAGATAACGGCCATCCAAGAAATGCCAGTCCCTCATTCTGAAAAAGAAATCAGAGGATTCTTGGGTCGTCTCAATTACATTGCCCGTTTCATATCACACTTAACTGCTACCTGTGAGCCACTCTTAAAACTCTTGAAGAAAGATTAGGCAGTCAAATGGAACGATGAATGCCAGTTGTCTTTGACAAGATCAAGGAATACCTACAGGAACCTCCTATTCTCATGCCTCCGGTTAAAGGAAGACCGTTGATCATGTATTTGACAGTACTAGGGAATTCTATGGGGTGTGTTTTGGGCCAACATGACGAGTCTGGCCGAAAAGAGCATGCAATATACTACCTAAGCAAAAAGTTTATCGACTGTGAAACCAGATATTCACTGCTCGAGAAAACTTGTCGTGCTTTAGCGTGGGCTGCTCGCCGGCTAAGGCAGTACATGTTGACTCATGCCACTTTGTTGATTTCTAAGATGGATCCGATTAAGTACATCTTCAAAAAACCTGCCCTTTCTGGACGAATAACCAGATGGCAAATGATCTTGACTGAGTACGACATTCAATACACAAATCAAAAAGCCATCAAAGGAAGTGTACTAGCAGATCATTTAGCCCATCAAGCTGTGGATGATTATCAGTCAATGAACTTCGACTTCCCTGACGAGAATATTATGTTGGTAACCGACTGTGCAAAACCTAGACCGTATGACGGACCTGAACAAGGATCCTGATGGACTATGGTATTCGGTGGGGCTTCCAACGCCTTAGGTAACAGAATGGGTGCTGTGATCATCTCTCCTGAAGGATGCCACGCTCCTTTTACCGCCATACTATGCTTCGATTGTACAAATAATATGGCCGAGTATGAAGCATGCATCTTAGGTCTAAGAGCTGCTATTGACTTAAGGATCAAGCATTTGGATGTGTTTGGAGATTCCGCTTTGGTGATCATCCAAGTAAAAGGAGATTGGGACACTAAACACCATAATCTTATCCCTTACAAGGAACTTATGCTATCCCTAATTCCTCACTTCTAAGAGATCACTTTTGAATATTTCCCTAGGGAAGAAAACCAGTTGGCTGACGCTCTGGCAACCATGTCCTCAATGTTCAAAGTCAGATGGGACAATGAAGCCCCTATGATTACAATTAAAAGGTTTGATGTACCTGCACATTGCTATGAGCTTCACACCAATGCGGAAAAGCCATGGTACCATGAGGTAATGAGATACCTTGAAGCGCAAGAGTATCCAGAGGAAGCATCTATCAATGACAGAAAGTTCTTGTGAAGGTTTGCATCCAAATTCTTCCTAAGTAACGGGATATTGTACAAGCGCAACCATGATTCGACTCTACTCCGATGTGTGGATAAGAGGGAGGAGGAGGAAATCATGGAAGACATGCACGATGGCCTTTTCGGTACTCACTCAAGTGGGCATACAATGGCTAAGAAAATCTTAAGAGTTGGATACTAATGGTCAACGATGGAGACAAATTTCCATCAACATTCAAGAACTTGCCACAAATGTCAAATCTACGCTGACAAGGTCCATGTGCCTCCAATCCCTCTGAATGTCATGACCTCTCCGTGGCCATTTGCAATATGGGGTATTGACATGATCGGAGAGATCAAGCCCACAGCTTCCAACGGACACCACTTCATTCTTGTTGCTATTGACTATTTCACCAAATGGGTCAAAGCTGCCTCATTTGCCTCAGTCATCAAGAACGTGGTAGCCAGATTCATCAGAAACAATCTCATCTGTCGTTATGGTATCCCCGAAAGGATTATCACCGATAATGGGACTAACCTCAACAATGCCATGATCAGGGAATTTTGCACTCAATTTAAGATCAAGCATCACAATTCTTCTCCGTATAGACCGAAAATGAATGGTGCAGTCGAAGCAGCCAACAAAAATATCAAGAAGATTATGCAGAAAATGGTAGTGACCTATAAAGATTGGCATGAGATGCTACCATTTTCTCTACATGGTTACCGTACTTCAGCTAGAACATCAACTGGGGCAACTCCCTTCTCTCTAGTCTATGGCATGGAAGCAATTTTGCCAGTGGAAGTTCAAATCCCCTCACTGAGGATTATGATTGAGGCAGGCCTAAGTAAAGATGAATGGATTCAAACGAGATTGGATCAGCTGAACTTGATCGATGAAAAACGATTAGCTGCTATCTGCCATGGTCAGACGTATCAAAAATGGATGATCAAAGCTTTCAACAAAAAGGTCAAGCCTCGAGTATATCAAGTTGGTGACCTGGTGATAAAATGCATCATTTTACCACAAGGTGACCCCAAAGGAAAATGGACTCCCACCTATGAAGGGCCGTTTGTTGTCAAGAGAGTTTTCTCTGGCGGTGCCATGATACTGGCCACCATGGATGGTGAAGATTTCCCACATCCTATAAATGCGGACATAGTTAAAAAATATTATGCATAAGAGACGCGTTAGGTTGACACACCTAACCAGAAAAGGGCATCCCGGCAAACCAAAAGGTTTGGGTAAAAATTAGGGATATATACAAAAGATTATACACCCGACAAGTTGAAAACCCGAAAGGGCGACTTGGGCAAAAAAGGGTATCCTGGTGGACCAAAAACCCGAAAGGGAGGTTCAGGCAAAAATTAAGGATTAAAAGCGTACGACTATGTCCCGTGAAATCAACACGGTAAATACTATCACCAAGGTCCAAGTTCAAATGGTCCAAGATCAATCCAATCAACTTAGATCAAAGGCAAGGGACGTTCAAAGACATTGGGGCAATAGTAGAGCTGAAAGGCAATGAGATCATTTCACATGGCTATTTGTTTTTCATTCTCAATTTTGTTTTCTTTTCGGCGATTTCCTCTTGCTTGGATTTACGTCTCTATGTACAAAAACGCCTATTCATGGGCAAAATATCAATACAAATACAATTTGAAGTGAAAAATTGTCTATCTCTGTTTTGAATGCAAATTTGTCCATGACTGAAATTGAATGAACATATGCATATGAACATAATTAAAGATATTTGGCACATGTGTCCTGCCAAGCAGCAACCTCAACAAGGCATCAGTGCACAACAACAGTAAGCATCCCTTTAATGAATGTGAAATAGCCCCCACAGAGTTATCTCACCATCATTATCTCCACCAGGGTGTTGGCAATAAACCTTTCCCCAACAAAGTTTCCCACAAAATATCCTTGCACGGGACGATCCTTGGCAAGAGTCTCAATCTCTTGACAGCTTTTTTCCCAGCTAAAGCCTATGAGATCTCTTCCTAAAGGGAATCCACTTCCTTAGCAGATTTTATTCCCCTCAGAGTTATCTCATCATCATTATCCCTATAGGGACAACCCCAATGCAACCTTTCCCCAATAGAGTTGCCTACAAAAATTTCTTCACATAGGATAACCCCCCGGCCAGAGTCTCAGTCTCTTGGCAACTTTCTCTAGCTCAGTTAATTTCTACAAAATTGAAACCTAGGGGTCTCTGTCTAAAGGAAATTCATCTCCTCAGCAGGGTTTATTTCCCCAACATAGTTATTTCCCCTGGCCAAGTGCAAATTCCAAAACGTAAAAGACACCCCGATTTCCCCAGTCGAGTAAGCACTCCCAGGTGAATCCAAAATTGCCCAGCCGAGCAAGCACTCCCTGATGAGCCCATCATCCCCAGATGATCCCATCATTCCCAGCAGAGTATATCTTCTAACCGAGGTTTTTTATCCCCAGTAGAGTATATCTTCCAACCAAGATTTTATTCTCCAAGCTGAGTCCATCCTCCCCAGCTGAATAAACACTCCCCACTGAGTCCATCTTCCCCAGCAGAGTATATCTTCCAACCAAGATTCTATTCCCCAGCGGAGTACAAATCCCTTAACGGAACCCAAATTCCCCATTTGAGTCTGAATCGCCCAGCTGAGTATATTCTCACCAAGCTAAGTCTGCCTTGCCTGACTGAGTCTATACTCTCCAGTTAGAATTTCCCCTTCAAATAACTGCAAATCACAGGGCCACAACCCCTAATCCCTAGTAAAGTCTTCAACAAAGCCTTTATTATTACCAAGAAATGCTATGAAGCCTGGATCCGACCAGATATTAGCACAATTTTCAAGTTATACTGAAGCCTAGAATCGACCAGATAACAGTTTGATTTCTTTGATTACTGAAGCCTGGACCCGACCAGATAACAGTTTTACTTCTCGAGTTACTGAAGCCTAGATCCGACCAGATAACAGTTGATCTCATTTCTCAAAAACCTATGGAACATGGACACGACCAACCCAACTCTTCAAAGATATAGAAGAACCCAAACTTAATCCAACTAAGGTTTTAACCACTTGTTCCCAATAGAGTTGCCTCTTTATTCCCCGACAAAGGACTGAGAAACCTAGATCCGACCAGATATCATTCCTCATTTCCATCTTTTCAAGAAAGTCATTGCGAAGCCTGAATCCGACCAGATAGAAATCATCCTCAGAGATTCGTTGTGAAGCCTGGACCCGACCAGATAACAACTAAATCCCCAAGCAGTTCATTGTGAACCCTGGACCCGACCAGATAACAATTAACTTCATCAAAAATCTGTAAAGCCTGGACCCGACCAGATAACAGTTTTCAAGCAGTGCATTGTGAAGCCTGGACCCAACCAGATAACAATTAACTTCATCAAAAATCTGCAAAGCCTGGACCCGACCAGATAACAGTTTTCGAACGGTATATTGTGAAGTCTGGATCCGACCAGATAACAATTAACCATGATCCCCAGAAAGACACTATGAAACCTGGATTCGACCAGATAATAATACAACTTTCCAAAAGACCATAAAGCCTGGACCCGACCAGATAATAGTCTTCAAGAAGTACTGTGAAGCCTGGACCCGACCAGATAACAGTTAATTCCCCCCTTACCTCCAATAAGTTACTGTGAAGCCTGGATCCGACCAGATAATAGTTAACCTCCACATCCCTAGCAAGTTGTTATGAAACCTGGACCCGACCAGATGACTATTCAATTTCAAGGAATTTTCTACAAATCCTGGATCCGACCAGATAACAGTTAATTCATCTCTTCCCCCAGTAAGTTACCATGAAACCTGGACCCAACCAGATAGCAACCGACTACTTCATCCTCAGCAACTGTGAAGCCTGGATCCGACCAGATGACAGTTGATCTTTGAGTGATGTTCCCCAGCAAAAGCATCTCTTCAAAAGAATTTAAAGATATGCATATTCTTCATTTCCAACAGGCAATCAAGGATTCAACCTCCGAAGATTTCCTCAACAGTAGTCAGGGATTTATTTTCCCGAACAAAAACACACATTTTGCATTCATACATCATAGAATGTACATAACAATGAATTTAGCATGATACCACATCTGGTAAGCATCATGCAAGCATCTGCATTTTTCTAACCCTCTTTCTCACAGGTAAAACAACAAGTCTAGTATGGATCAACAGGATATTTGTGCTGATACTTCTTCTAAAATTTACCAATATTCCTCCAAATGGCATCTATAAGCCCATTCACCATCCATCTTCGAGTGTAAATTTCGGGGCACTCTAGTGTTCAAACTTCTTTCACCATCAAGTCACAGATGCCGGATCCGCCAATTTAACTCTTTAGGTTCAAGAAGTTTGAACAGGGGTAGCTGTTGTACCCCAAAATTTTCCCTCTCAATTCTCAAGGCATCTCTCACAATGATTCTCAAAATTCAAGCTTGCACAAGTACATTGGGATTTTCCAACACCAGAATTAAAAGGAAACTGTCAAAAAGGGAGAAAACAGATAAAAATAACATTTTGACAAATTTGGAGGAAAATAGGTCTCCTTCGATTCAGCCCCCTTCGATTGGAGTTTGCACCTCCTTTGATTGCTCAAAAGTTGCAGCTAGCGTGCCTCTTTCGTCTGGGCATGTGACTTCTTGTTGTAGGCTTCATTTGTGTCTTCCACTGCCTGCATGTTTGCTTTGAGTACCAAATAGCTGCCTACAAGTCTACTTCGATTGGGCATATGCTGCCTACATGTTTGTTTCGTTTGGACAAGCTTTGATGGGATAAAATAACCATCTCTATGCATCCTTCGAATCCACTTGCACCAAGGGCCTCTTGCAGACTTTGCCTCTCATAAGTTTTGTTTGAGCCAAGAGATATCTTCATACAAGATTTGACTAAGTTCTTGCTTCTTTTGAAATAACACCCTTCGAGTCAGAAATCAGGAACTTCCCTCATGCTAAAAGGAAATGACTCCCCTTATGTTTGTTTCGATCCACATGCTTCGATTGGGCAACATGCTTCCTTTGAACACGAGCTTTCGATTGGGAGATATGTTTGCTTCAATCCAAGCTTCGACTGGGCATTAGCTTCATTCGAGTAAGCTTGTTTCGACCACAAGCTTCGATTGAGGGAAAGGCTTCCTTCGAACAAATGCGCTTCGATCTCATTCCTGCATACAAGCCTTCGTTTGGGCATTCATCTCTGGCCATGTCTGCATGCAAGCTTCAGTTGAGTAAGGGCTTCATGCCACTTGGGTTACATATTTCATTTGGGTATTGAAGCTTCCTTCGATTCAGAAGGAAATGATCTTCATACAAGCTTCAATTGAGTTGTTGTTTCCCTTTGAAACAGTGTCCTTCGACTCAGGAATGTCCTTCGACTCAGGAAGTAAAGGCCTCCTTTTGGTTTTCTTCAATTTAAAAAGTCAATAATCTTCTTAAAGCTTCCTTCGATTTAGAAGTTAATAACCTTCTGAAAAGTTTCATTCGATTTCACCATTCGCCCCTCACCTGTTTGCCTTGGATTCATAAGTTTTCGATTGGATGAATGGCTACCTTCCTGTGACTTTCAAATTCATCTTCATGTATGATTCGAATGTGCCTTCATATCACCTTCAAATCCATCTGTAAACCCTTTAATACGCCATATTCCTGCATTATGACACACAACTTGGTGGTCCCTTCGAAGGACTTGCCATAGTTGGGGAATAATTATTCTCTTACTTTGGAGCCTGGTCGAAGGTTTGGGCCTAAGTTATTAAAAGCAAGAAGACTCAAAAATGGCATATTCAGCTAAAAAGGGCCATTCGAAGAACACACAGTTGGTTCATTCGAAGGACACACAACTGGTGAAAATGAATGATGTGTTGTTCTAGTCTGGTCGAAAGGTGTAGAAAGATGGAGGATTCGACTCAAAAGATCAAGTTGAACATTTAGACCCATAGGCTAGGCTACGTGTTTTCCCTTTTTAGGCCTTTACCCATTTGTTGTCCAAGACCACTTGCACTTAATAGCATAATACTACCTTTTAGAAAAGTTTGTCTTGAGCCTTGCGCTTGTTTTCTTTCAGAAAGAAGCAACCCATCTGAACCATTCATCTTGCTATTATGGCACAAGTGGACACTTACTTTCCAGCTGAGCCTTATTTTATTATTTTTGCTCCCCAAGCTTCTCAAAAGCCTTTCTCTATAAATAGAGAGTTCATTTGCATAAAGAAAAAAGAGAAAAAAGGAGAGGAGGGGAATGTATCTTCAAAATTCTCACACACCATAAAATTCTCAAACACTTCAACACTTGTTTCTGAAGAACAACACATTCCAGTTTCCTTTGAATCCAGCAAAGAAGGATATTTCACTTGTTTTGCTCTTTCGAATCCAGTGTCGAAGGCCTACCCTGGGTCTTTTCCTTCGAATCCAGAGGCATTCAAAGAAACCGCTTCACAGTCCAGAGCATGCTTCAACCTCCAGCAAGGTAAGTCATTTTTAACCTTTGGCCCTTCGTTTCCAGCATAACATGTAAATAAGTTTTCTTTTTCATTTAAAGCGTGTACATACTATTTTCTTCTTTTTGTTTTCACTCTCTTAATATGTGTCATGGTTAACAATATTCTTGGTTTCTTCTCTTGGTACATTTAAATACGCTTTAAAGAACTAATCTAGTCTTAAGGTGATGTCGGCATGGCCTTGAGTCATATTGCTATTCAAACTCAAACGAAAGAAACAGGAGACAAAAAGTTGGAAACGAAGCCTATGGCTTCCATACTAATCTTTAGGCCAAATGAAAGAGTCAGTCGAAAGGCACAATATGCTGGCCTCCAGGCCCCAAACGAAAGGTAAGGTCGAAGAGAGCCAAAAATGGCAGAATCGAAGGGTTTGCTGCCCTAAGTCGAAAGATCTATTTTTTTATTGCTTTTACCTTATTTTTGCCTTTATATTTTCATGCAATTCAATATGGTTGTAATAGTGTAGGATTTATTTTTTGCACTCTTTTATTACCTTCATATAAATGTTAAGTAATTAGGTGTGTATGGCAAGATAAAATCAACAAGTAGACAATCCAAAAATCAAAGACAAAATGCATGGAATCAAACACACTTACACATATGCACCCTTAGGGAAATTCCAGTTGTTACCTTACAAAAATGGTCATGTTATGCATGTGGGATGTCTTAGCAAAAACAAATTGAAATACAAGATCATAGTCCCTCGATGACGCTATCAAAATTGCCTTTCAAAATGATCTTAGTCCCTAAAAGAAAAGTGCTAAGATATCTCACAACATTTCTATCATGACTATACGATGACCCACGTCTGTTCCTTCACATCCAACGATGGGGTTTCTTATTAAATCAATGGTAAGGCAGCAACATCTAAAGGAGGAGGAAAAACACATCTAAAACCTTTTGAGTAGGTAGATTAATTTTAGTTACTTGCTCAATTTCAAAACAAACATCCTTGCTATTTTCAAAACAATCACATACATCTTTCCAAAACTTGGAATATTTTCAAAAGCTCAACACTTTGCATACATTCTTACGAACGGGGATCATTGCAAAGTTCTCCTAAACGATGGCACCTTTTCAAAATACTTTCAAAACCACACAAAAGCACAATTTTCATACAAAAGCAAGTGATATAGCGAGTAACTAAGAGCCCATGGAAAACCATGGATGGAAAGGGTGCTAATACCTTCCCTTTTCATAATCTACCCCCCGAACTCAAGAAAACATCTCGAAAGGTCTTTCCTGTGCTTTTTCACCTTTCCTTATTGGATAAAAGAAAAGTCAGTGGCGAATCTTGCTAAACCGCAACATTTTGCAAACACAAACGCAAAACCCCAAGTCAGTTCTCCCACCGTATCACAACTACGATCATCGATATTTGCAAGCAATTCAAGATCCAACATCATAACTCTTCTCCTTATCAGTCAAAGATGAATGGCGATGTTGAAGCAGCTAACAAAAATATCAAGAGAATCATACAAAAGATGACAGTGACATATAAAGATTGGCATGAGATGTTACCATTTTCTCTTCTTGGTTACCGCACCATAATGCGCACATCAACAGGGGCAACTCCTTTCTCTTTGGTATATGGTATTGTGATACGGTGGCAGAGCCGACTGTTTTGGAAAATGCTGGTTTGCATTTTGCGTTTGTGTTTGCAAAATTTCGCGGTAAGCAAGAGTCACCAACGATTTTTATTTTATCCAACTGGAAAAGACAAAAGCACATAAAAATTCCTTTTTTGAGATTTTGAGTACGGGGGGTAGATTATAGAAAGGGAAGGTATTAGCACCCTTTTTATACGTAGTTTTCTACGGGCTCTTAGGTACTTGCTCATCATTTTAAAAATTGCTTATGTGTTTGTGTGTTTTGAAATTTTTTGGTTTTACTTTGTTCTAACCCTTGTATCAGTCCTCAAGAGTGTTACGAAGTGTTTTTGAAAACTTTGTTTGAAAAAAGTGTACGTGTGAAAAAGTTTGATTTTGAGCAAGTACTTAACAATATCTACCTACTCGAAAAAAGATTATTTATGTTCTTGTTTCCTTTAGACAATGCTATCCTACTATTGAGAAATGGGAAGCACCGTCATTGGAGTTGTAAGAGTCAATTCGAAAGGGACGTACGATCACTAAAGCAATGTTAGTATGTCTTAGTAATAACCCTAATGTCTTAAGATCATATTCGAGACAACATTTCCGAGGCAACCTTTCCGAGGCAACATTTCCGAACGGGACGTTTGATCTTTGTTTTGACAGAAGGGCGGTCACTAAAACACCCTATACTTAATGATCTTTTATCGAAGGCAACCGAAGTGAGAGTATACCCTAGGAGTGTGCATGTGTGAGTGATTTGATTTCAGTTATTATCTTTGCACATTAGGGTTTGTGAGCCATTTTAAATTAACATACAGTCTTGTCATACAACCCTATTAGCATACATCTAACAGTTAATATTTGTAAGAATTAAAATGCGAGAAAATAAAACCTACGCTATTACAAGGCTTTAGGATAGGGGATTAATTACATAGCCAAAAACCCGTAAAACGATAAATAAAAGAAAATCCTAATTAAACTATTACATACTGTAAGCAGTTACATTAATATCGCAAAAATAATAAATGCGCGCGATGAATCGAGAACGAGAGAAATTAGGGTTTTGACCCCGTCTAAACCTAATTAAAAGAAAAATCATTTTTTTTGTGGTTTTTGCTATTTTTGAGAAAATAAAGTTTTAATTGAATAAAATAAAAACCATAATTACTAATTAATTTAAATTAAGAAAAATAATTAAATCGACCTATTTTTGTATTTTGTTTATTGAAAAAATAAATAAAAATTAAATTAAAGGCAACCCTAATTTTTTCTAATTTGATTTTACTTATTTACAAAAACAAAATTTGAATTAGACCTAAATTAAAACTAATATAAAATTAAATTTGATAAAATAAAATAAAACCTAAATTCTAAATTGGTGAAATTGATTTTACGATTTTTTGTAAAAAAGAAATTAATTTTGTGGTTAGAAAATGATTAAATAAAAGAAATTAAATAAAGGAAATTAGAAAAGAAATAGAATGGGCCTGGTGGTATGCTAGCAAACGCGCCTGGCCCTGTTGACTTTCCAGATCCTATGTTGTTAGCTTGACCAGGCATATGATGGACCTTCATTGGGAAGCTTTAGATCTGACACTTGATGATCGGATTGGTTGGATATTGAGGGCGTTATGGTGGATGCCTTGGATGCTAGCGCGCCTGATTATGCAAAGAAAATAAACATAAGGCAAATATAGGGACCTGGGGATCGAACCCAGGCCCTTAGGCGTTATCCCAATGCATGATGACCATCTGAGCTGGCTTGGCTTTTTGTACATGGAACAACAAACAAGCATTATATGTAAAAACAAAATAATAATTATCAAAACGCGTGAAATTTTGAATGGGCAAACCAGGGTGTGCCACGCTACCCTTCTTCTTCCTCCCACTGTTGCTAAAAGTTCTGTAACTTTTACCTACGGTCAAGGGGTGTAGGTATAACCCCGGGCTTCTCCAAAATCCTATACAAGCGTGATAACTGCAAAACAATGGTTCCAATCAACTCGTGGCAACCTCACGAGCATCATGGTACCCTTATCCATGGCCAATTGTACCTGTACAGAAAAACCCCAAAAACAAACCAAGAACCCTAATTATGGCATCTTGATGTATAGTCAGCAAAAACGAAATTAAACATAACCATCAGTTTGCAAACATCACAAGGGTTAAGAATATGTAAATTTTTCGTGCTAAAGATGCCAGAATCATGATATACGAATTCAAAAAAAACATGAATGTCGTGGGACTCTTACAGTGCGTTTTTGAATGTTATGAGGCTTGTTAGTGATTGGAATAGGATCCTAGAATGTCCAGTAAACAATTTGTGTGACTGGAATGGCTTGAGGAAGCCTGGAACTGGGAAATCAGTTTACAACTTTTCTTGATTTTTTTGAAAGTTGCTTTCACCTTTGCACGCCTCCAATCTCCTTGTTTTTGATCTGAACATCTTCCTTATGTACCCAAGAATGAATTAGGGTTGCAATTTGGTTTCAAATCTTCTCCAATAATGATCATTGATTCATGATTTGATTCTTAGTGCAAATCTTTCTAAATTGAGAAAATCCAATCTTTTTGTGTCCAAATGAAGCTTGCACGATTTGATTCCATCTCCAGCTGTATAATAGACCTAAACATGCACAAAATCTCAAGCTTTGATTAGTTTTTGATATTTTCATGATTTTATTTTGATTTTATTTTGATTTTATTTGATTTAATTGAAATAAAATCAAAATAAATGACAAAATAAAAGAATGAGAAATAGAAAGGATCATGGGTCGTGAGTCAAATTACAAACTCAATGCAAGCATAAAAAGTTGGGCCCATTTGACAAAAATTGCAATTTTGGGCACATTTGACTTTTGGCAATTTTGCAAAAAAGGGTCAATTTCACCAATGCATAACTCCTTCAATTTTGACCCTAGAGATGTCTTCTTGGACATTTTAGAAAGCTTAAGATGTCCTCTAAGCAACCCTTTTTGTCTCATATCAATTGAGTCTTCCATGTTCATGTATGAAGCTTTGACAAAAAAGGTGTTTTTGTTTACTTTCCAAAATGACCTATAATGTCCAAATTTATATCTTCTTCTGAGTACATATTTTGAACTTGGGAGATGAATATGGATTGTAGTGAATTACATCCTCTTAAAAATGAGCTTTGGATGGGTCATTTTTGATAAAGTATGAGAAAGTTATGCTTGGTCAAAGTTGAGTTGACTTTTTCCTACAAAACCCTAATTTAGCAAATTTTGGGTTTTGATGAATTATGAGCAATCCTTGAGGAATCATGATAAACCCTTGATAAAATGATGAATAATACTTCAAAATGAGAATGTTGACCAAAAATCTTGAAGTTTGACTGTATGTAGGACACAATTGACTTTTGCCCTAGCATAGTCGATTTTCAGGCCTTTGAGCAATTGACTGAGCAAACTTCCTCTGCAAGGCTTGAAACTTGACATGGATGATATTGAGAACATATTAGGACAATGGTGAGCATTTGGGATCCTTTGGACTCAAGTACCTTGATGCAAATTGAAACCCTAATTTTAGGTAGACTGCCTTAGGAGAGAGTTTGTCTGGTCAACCCTTGGACTTCCTTGAGCAATTTGAGGACCTCACTTGAAATGTATTGAGAAATATGAGATGGAAAATTTTGGGGTACAACATATGCCCCTGTTCAATCTTCTTAAACATGAGGATGTAGATTGGCTCGTCTGCCTTTCGTGATCCGAAGGTCGAAGATGATTGAACACTAGAGTGCCCAGAAATTTGCACTCGCATGAAGTGGTACTTGTCTTGCGATGTCGGGAATGGGCTTATAGATGCCTTTTGGAGGTTGATGTCGGAAGATGGGCTTAAAGATGCCATCAGAGGAGGCGTCGATCTCATAAGAGATTCCTTTGCGAGAGCCCGTATACCTGTTTTTGAGGAGGACTACGCTGGGGAATGCTGGTCTCTGTCTTGAGAGAAATAGAGCTTTAGGAACTTCAGTCGTCCGTTACTCTACTGGGGAATCATCTCTTAGTCGAGGAGGCGAAAATGAACTACTATCTGGTCGTGTTCCAGGCTTCACAGTGATTCGCTGAGGGAAATAAGATCGACTGCTATCTGGTCGTGCTCCAGGCTTTACAACGACTTACTGGGGGGATGAGATTAAACTTGCTATCTGGTTGTTATCCAGGCTTCGCAATTTATCACTTCTTATCTGGTCGTGCTCCAGGCTTCAGAAGGAATCAAGTGTTATCCGGTCGCATCCGGGCTTCAACTTGAATTTAAGGCACACTAATATCTGGTCGATTCCGGGCTTCTTAGTAATTGACCGGGTAAACTACTATTCAGTCGAATTCCGAGCTTCGCAGTACCTTATATTGTTATCTGGTCATGATCCAGGCTTCAGTATCCTTTTCCGCTATCTGGTCGTGATCCAGGCTTCACGGTGTCTTATACCATTATCTGGTCGATTCCAGGCTTCATGGTATCTCGTATTGCTATCTGGTCGATTTCCAGGCTTCACAATAACTTGCTGAGGGTTAGGCTATTTTCCGGTCGATTTCCGGGCTTCATAGCTTGTTTTTATGACATACCACTATCTGGTCGATTCCAGGCTTCATAGTATTTTGGAGAAATCAAGATATTATCCGATCGAGTCCAGGCTTCATAACTTGAATTGGAATAGAAATCTTAGTATCGATTTGCCTGAACCAGAGAATACTTGACAGAACTTGATTGCATCTTTCCCTGAAAGGTAAAGAGTTAGTCGTATGTAATGTCATGATGTATGAAATGTATTGAGTAATGATGTTCTCAAAATAAATGAGATTGTGTTGTATGATGCATATGCGCATGCTACGATGTATGGATATGCAATGTTTTTTTTGTGATGTTCTCTAGCTGGGGAGAATGAATCCCGGACTGTTGTTGAAGAGTTCAAGGAGTTGAGTTCTTCGCGCTCGCTGGGGATAACGATCGAAGATGATTAGCCGGAGACTTGCATCCGTTCTGTTTGAGAATATTCTGCCGGGAGAGACTCTGTTGGAGAATAAATTGGCGAGAGAATGACTCTGTGGGGAAGAGAAATACTTTGCTAGAAGATCTGCTGATTTGGAGAAATAACCTTAGTTGGGGATGAATTACCATTGCTGGTGATAATGAACCTTGTCGGGGATTGAATTTCTGCCTGTGGAAGAAATAAACTCCACTGATGGTGAACTTCTATTGTTGGTGATAGATAAACTCTGCTTGGGGAGAGTTAACACCACTGCCTTTGGGCACTTCTTACTCTGCGGGGAGTGTATGTACCTTTAGTCATATTCTCAAGCTGGATATGTCCCTGTACCTAGTGGGTAGAGCAACTGTAAGGTTTGGACATTTCTTGTTTGCCCCTGTTCCTGGAATTACGAGTAATTGTCTTTTGTTTCGTATGTAAATTTTTATGAGCAACAATTATTGTCAAATGCATGTATCAAAAATGGTTCATTGGATGTTCTTGCAAAACAAAATAGGAAAAGAAAAACAAATCGAAATTTCTTGTGAAAATGAATTGTATTGATTTTGAAGTTAGCCTGTAATAGGCGTTTTGTACAAGAGGCTAACGTCCTAGTAATGGAATGTCGCTGAAAGAACAGAGTTTATACAATTTGTGCAAAAGAAAAACAGCTATGTGAAACAATCCCATTGGGTTCCAACTCTGCTATTGCCTATATATCTTTGAGCGTCTCATCACTTTACTACTTGGTCGAAGATGGATCAGATTGATTGGTGTCGGACGAGCTTGATAGTCGATACCGAAGTCTGGTCGCAAGATGATCCAATGAGACATAGTGTTACGCTTTGATCCCTAATTTTTGCCTAGACCGCCCTTTCGGTTTTTCAGTCCATCGGGATACCCTTTTTTGCCCAAGCCGCCTTTTCAGGTTTTCGACTTGCCGGGTGTACAGTTTTTTTTCATTTTCATCCCTTACTTTTTCCCGAACCCTTTTGGTTCGCCGGGAAGCCCTTATTTTTGCCTAGGTATGTCAACCTAGTGGGTCTTTGATTATGCGTAGTATCTTTTCACTATGTCTGCATTGACGGGGTGGGGAAGGTCGTCACCATCCATGGTAGTTAGGATCATAGCTCCTCCCGAGAAAATGTTCTTAACCACAAATGGCCCTTTGTATGTAGGGGTCCATTTTCCCCTGGGATCACCTTGCGGCAGTATGATGCGTTTGATCACCAGATCCCCAACTTGATATTCTTGTCGCCTGACTTTCTTGTTAAAAGCCTTGATCATTCGCTTCTGATACGTCTGACCATGACAAATAGCAGTAAGTCTCTTCTCGTCGATTAGATTCAACTGATCAAGTCGGGTCTGGATCCAGTCCTCTTCGCTCAAACCCGCATCCTTCATAATCTGGAGAGAGGGTATCTGGACTTCGATGGGTAGGACTGCCTCCATGCCATACACTAGAGAATAGGGTGTTGCCCCTGTTGATGTCCTTGCCGAGGTACGATACCCATGAAGAGCAAATGGTAACATCTCATGCCAGTCTTTGTATGTCACCGTTATCTTCTGCACAATCCTCTTGATGTTTTTATTAGTCACTTCAACAACCCCATTCATCTTCGGCTGGTAGGGAGAAGAGTTGTGATGTTGTATCTTGAACTGTTTGCAGAGCTCGATGATCATTGTATTGTTGATATTTGTACCATTGTCCATGATGATCCTCTCTGGTATACCGTATCGACAGATCAAGTTGTGCTGGATAAGCCGCGCCACGACGTTCTTGGTTACTGTAGCAAAGGAAGTTGCCTCAACCAACTTTGTAAAGTAATCAATAGCTACCAGAATGAAACGATGCCCGTTGGATGCAGTAGGTCTGATCTCGCCAATCATGTTGATGCCCCACATTGCAAAAGGCCAAGGTGTTGTCAAAACATTCAGAGGAACTGGGGGTACATGCATCTTATCAGCATAGACTTGCCATGGTATGTCCACTGGAATGAGTTCCGAAGGTACCTTCATTTAACTCTGCCATGATCCTTTCTGCCTCATTTTTGTCCACACATCGCAATAAGGTTGAATCATGGTTACGCTTGTAAAGGATACCATTGCTGATGAAGAACTTCGCAGTGAACCTTCTCAAGAACTTCTTGTCATTAACAGATGCACCCTCGGGGTATTGTTGAGCCTCAAGGTACCTATTTACCTCGTGAAACCAGGGTTTATCTGTTACCTCTTCAGTCTCAATGTCACAGCAATGTGCGGGTTCGTCTAACCTCTCGATGGTAATCTGGGGAGCTTCATTGTCCCACCTGACTTTGAACATAGAAGACATGGTAGCTAGCGAGTTTGCTAACTGATTGTCCTCTCTCAAGAAATGTTCAAAGGTTATCTCCTCAAAGTGAGGAAGCAACGTCAGTACATACTCTTTGTAAGGAATAAGGTTTGGGTGCGTTGTATCCCACTCACCTTTGATATGACTGAGTGGGATATTGTTGGTGCAGTTGAAACATAGTCGGGCGGTGAACGGAGTATGACAGCCCTCAGGAGATATAATCACAGCACCGATGCCATTACCCTATGCGTTAGAGGCTCCATCAAAATACATAGACCATCGGGATCCTTCCTCAGGTCCTTCATTCGGTCCAGGTTCTTCACAGTCGGTCACCAACAGGATGTTCTAATCCGGGAACTCGAAATTCATGGATTGGTAGTCATCCACAGCCTGATGCGCCAAATAATCTGCCAATACACTCCCCTTGATTGCTTTTTGGGTTGTGTATTGGATGTCGTACTCGGTTAAGATCATCTTCCATCTTGCTATTCTTTCGGATAAGGTGGGCTTTTCGAAGATATACTTGATTGGATCCATCTTTGATATCAATAGGGTAGTGTGAGTCAGCATATACTGTCTCAGCCGGTGAGCAGCCCATGCCAAAGCGCAGCAAGTTTTCTTGAGCAGTGAGTATCGAGTCTCACAGTCGGTAAAATTTTTGCTAAGGTAGTAAATAGCATGCTCTTTTCGGCCAGACTCGTCATGCTGCCCCAGCACACACCCCATTGAATTATCCATTACTGTCAAGTATAAGATCAAAGGTCTTCGTTCAACTGGAGGCATCAGAATTGGTGGCTCTTGGAGGTATTCCTTGATTCTTTCGAAAGCGGTCTGACATTTATCATTCCATTTTACCACTTGATCTTTCTTCAGCAGCTTGAAGATTGGCTCACAAGTGGAAGTCAGATGTGAAATGAACCTGGCAATGTAATTCAGACGTCCTAAAAAGCCTCTAACTTCCTTTTCTATGCGGGAAGCTGGCATCTCCTGTATGGCTTTCACCTTGGCAGGGTCCACCTGAATACCCTTATCACTGACGATGAAACCTAGCAGCTTACCAGACCTTACCCCAAAGGTGCACTTGTTTGGGTTCAATATCAGTTTATACGTTTTCAACCTGTCAAACAGTTTCTGGAGATGGTCAAGGTGTTCTTCCTCAGTCTGGGACCTTGATATCATGTCATTAACATAAACCTCAATCTCATGGTGAATCATGTCGTGGAACAAAGTGACCATGACGCGCTGATAAGTGGCCCCAGCATTATTTAATCCGAACGACATGACCTAATAGCAAAAGGTGCCCCATTGTGTAACGAAGGTTGTCTTCTCCATGTCCTCGGGAGCCATCTTGATCTGATTGTAACCAGAAAAACCATCCATAAAGGATAAGATCTTATGATGTGTGGTGTTGTCGACCAGAACATCGATGTGAGGAAGTGGGAAATCGTCCTTGGGGCTTGCCCTATTCAGATCTCTATAGTCCACACACATCTGTACCTTACCATCCTTCTTAGGCACCGTAACCACGTTGGCAACCCACTGCAGATAAGAAGTGACAGCTAAAAATCTGGCATCAAACTGTTTCATGACCTCAGCTTTGATTTTCTCGGACATCTCAGGGCGCATACGACGAACTTTCTGCTTTACTGGAGGGCAGTCTTCTTTGGTTGGCAGGTGGTGTACCACAATATCAGTGACTAAACTGGGCATATCTTCATAAGACCAAGCGAAGATCTCAACATAGTTGCGTAACATCTGTATCAATCGTTGTTTAACACTAGGCTCCAGATTTGCTCCTATCTTGACCTCTTTCCTGTCTTCCTCTGTACCCAAATTCACTGATTCGACCGGCTCTTCATGAGGCTGTATGGTCCTCTCTTCCTATAGTAACATCCTAACAAGTTCTCCAGGTACCTCACAATCATCCTCACCTTCGTCCTCGACTTGGTTGATCGGATTTTCGAAGTCATAACTGGAAGTAGCAGAGTTGTTATCAATGGGATCGAGAGTGGATATGGATCTGCATTACGATACGTGAGTGTGTGTAAGAGCATAGCTGTTTTGATAAAGTGAGAGACAGAAAAGAAAAACAAGGAGCACAAAATTTGTAATGTAAGAAACGTCCAATATTTTATTGATGATATATGAAAATGACAAATAATAAGCCCTCACAAACAAAGCCGAGATGCATCGGGCAAGGCACCGGGCCATAAAGTTTCAAACTGTTTATTACAAACTTCAAAACAAAAGTCAATTACTGTGAAATAAAGGAAACAGGTATGAAGTCTTTCGCCGTCCAGTTGTTCAATCCTCCATTGGTTGTAGGGTAGATCCAGCTGTCAATGTCTGAATCTTCTTCACCATCTTCAATCGCATTAACTCCCGGATTACTGATATGCAGAGGAGGTCTTCCAATCCGCGCGCGCCTAACATCCCTTTGAGCCCCTGTAGTGAATCCCAAACCAAATTTGTCAGTTTTGTGCATGAAATCAGGGAGCTGACCCCAATTTGCACACCCACCTTCTTCAATTACATCCCTGGCATCCTTGAGGGAAGCCATCTTCATCGGAGGTTTGTCGGTAGCCACTTCAGTTGACACCAAAGTCTGAGGGACTTCTTCAAAGTTCTGACAAGGGGTTTCGATGAATTCCCCATCCATCTCCACATAGCGAAAAGAATTAAGATGACTCACCATATACTCCTCTTCACCTTGTAGCGTGACAATCTTCCCCTTTACCAGATATTTCAACACCTGATGGAGCGTAGAAGTCACTGCCCAAGCCTTATGAATCCAAGGGAGACCCAGTAAGCAAGAATATGATGGTCGGATATCCATCACATAGAAAGTAGATGCGAAGGTCTGAGAGCCAACTTTAACCGGGACATCCACCTCCCCGTGCACCATCCTTTTTGACCCGTCGAAAGCCCTGACCACAATATTGCTCGGCTTTAAAATCAAACCTTCACAGTCCATGCGATCTATTGCTTTCTTTGGCAAAACATTCAATGAGGACCCGATATCCACCAGTACATGGGCCATAGTAGTGCCCCTGCACTCAATCGAGACGTGCAGAGCATCATTGTGATTTCTTCCTTTAGCAGTCAGATCTGCGTCTGAGAAACCTAGCCCATTGTCGGTAGTCAAACTAGTTACACAGTTTTTGAATTAATCGACCGAAGTTTCCTGCGGCACATGCACAGTTTTGAGGAAAGCAATTAAAGCATTTGCATGGGCTTCAGAATACAACAACAAGGATAACATGGAGATTTTTGACGGGGTCTGCCCCAACTGCTCGACTATGTTGTAGTCGCTCTTCTTGATAATCTTCAAAATTTCTTCTATCTCTTGCTTAAAGGTTTCTATAATGATCTTCTTAGGTGCCTCCGCCCGGGCAGGCTCACTTGTGATTTCTTTGCCCCGAGTCCCAGATGGATCGGCGACAAGGGTGATAACTGGAATAGGAACCGGGATAGTAGTTGATGTACTAGCTGATGGTTTGTGGACAGCCGGAGGGGAAATCTCAGGAGGAAAGAGTCTTTCGCTTCTGGTGACCTTGCTAGCCCCGACAATATTGCTGACATCAGCATCAACTTCCTCACTTTTCAAATCTTGCTTAACTCCATGGTAATACACATCGGCCCCATAGTGCCAAGAGACAGTCTTATCCGAAGTGTATGGGATAGGCCCAGGGACAATGATTATTAACGGAGCAATTCTTGGAACGGGTGTAATCCTAACAGGCTTTCTCGAGGAAGCCTAGGAAGGATTGGCGGATATGGTTATGATGGCAACATCTTCAATTGGCACCAACGGAATCATAGTCTTTTCGAACAGGATCTCTTTGTTATCCATCAGGCGTTGAACACCTGATTTCAATAAATGGCAACCAACAGGAAGAATTGAACACATGTGGCAACCTTTGCCACAACCCAGAAATAAACCGGCCAACAATAGATTATTCTTAACTGTTATTAAAGGAGTAGAAATTTCTTCCACAGAGGTCACAAATAAATCATCGTCCGCAACATTTACTCTATGACCATGTTTGGGTATGAGAGCAGTTATGACGTTGGGCTTCTCTGAAGCGTCAAACTTAATCTCTTTGGCTTCGATCAAGTCTTGCACCTTATTCTTCAAGGCCCAACAATTATTTGTATCATGACCTGGACCTTCGGAATGATAGGCGCAGCGGGCATTCGGGTTATATTAAGGAGAAGTGGTGTTGGGATTCTTCGGGGCTTCCCTCAGTTACCATATTGGTCTTCAATAATTATGGTAGAATTTGAGACAAGGTCATATTCAGCCGAGTGTACTGCCTCTGTGGTCTCTCCACCCTTTGTTGATTGTTGCATTGTGGAGCAACTACATGTCTTGATATTACCACCGCATTTACTTCTTGACAGTGTTCAGGTCTACTTTGGCTCCTCGAGCCATAGACTGCACTAGCTTCTTTCTTACCAGTGAAAGGCTTCTTTACTGCACTTGATGAAGTATCCTTATGTATCTTACCACTTCAGATACTAGCTTCTACTCTCTCCCCAGTCCAAATCAACTCAGTAAACCCATATGATGAATTGCCGATCAGATAATTGAAAAAACGGACCAGATAGCGTCCCCAGAAACATGTCAACCAACTCCCTGTCAAGAAAAGGGGGTTCTAATCTTCCAGCCAAATCTCTCCACTTCTGAGCATAGTCCTTAAAAAATTCGCTTGCACCCATAGACATACCTTGAAGCTGAGTACGAGTGGGAGCAAGGTCGGTGTTTTACTGATACTGCCTGTAGAAAGCAGCGGCAAGGTCTTCCTAGTTTCGGACATTGGCTCCTTTCAATTGATAAAACCATTCAATCTGAGTCCCTGACAGACTATCTTGAAAGAAATGCACCCACAAATTTCTATCAGTAGTGTGGGGTTGGATTTTCCTGACATACGAACGGAGATGGAGTTTTGGACAGGATACTCCATCGTACTTGGCAAAAATAGGAGCTTTGAACTTATGAGGGATCACCACTCCAGACACCAGTCCCAGCTTTCCAAAATCGAAACTAGGGATTTTCTGAATCTCCATAGCACTCAGACGGTCTTCTAACTTCTTGTACATATCCTCAGCAGAGGGATATTGTTCTTCATCATAATCTGTATCATTATCAGAAACTGTAGGACTAGGGCCCTTTTCTTCTTCTTGGTTTTCCCCTTCCTTGGATGAAAAGGACAGATCAGTTTGCTATTTCAGCCTATCCCCAAACCTTTTGCCCATACTCAGAAGAACGACCTTCTTCTTCTTCTTCTTCTTCTCTTTCTCTTTCATAATGGGAGCTTTCAAATCCTCTTGCCCTTTACCCAAGCTCAAGAACATCTCTTTGAATTGGGCATTTTGTGCCTGAAGATCTTTGATAGCTTGATTGGAAGACATTTCTGCTGAAATAAACAGCGAGGAAGATGAGAAACCTGTAATGGTACCTGTAATGGTGTGTATGATAATGGGATGCATATGTAATGATTTCAAAGACTTTGGGAGATTTAAATTTTCCAACCAAAAAATAAACAAACTTTATTAGATTAACTGGTAAAAAGGGGTCAACAATGCCTTTGAGGCGTTACAAAGAAATAAATGGAAAACAAATCTAAACTAGAAAAAGCAAAATCAGAAATCCCATGGACGCTTCCCCTTTGTGCTGACGTAGTCATTGATCGTTCTTTCATTCTCGAGTTGCCTGGTGAGCTTCAAGATTTTCCTTTCTTTCTCATGGTACTTCTCCCGGTAGCTATCCCTTTCCTCTTTCAGCTAAATCCAAGACCTCTTCAATGCCCCAAGATCAGTGGGTATGTAGGGATAAAGGAATGTGTAAGGAACACCCTCTTAATTGGTGGGCTCCACAATCACTGGCAATACATCTTCATAAGGCATCCCAAGCTTCTGGGCTCGAGCTCTGACCCACTGGAGATAAGGCTGCAGAGGGAGAGAAGTCCTTGGTCCTAGCTCTTGAGGGTCAGATTTGTTCACCATGCCCCCAAGTTCATATAAACCTCCGGCGATGCTCGCCGACGTCCTCCTTGTAGTAAAATGCAATATCCGTAAGAAGTAGCTCATGAGGACCGTCTCTCCGAGCACGGCCAAATTGTCGCAAATCTAAACAAGGACTGTAGGTTATACCCCCTCTGATTCCAAGCAACGGGACATTAGGATATCCCCCACATCGATCAATGACAGCAGTGCTTTCCATAGCCTTGGAACTCCAAAGAATGTATGTATGGGCAAGGGACATTATCCTGTAAGACCATCCCAAACCTTCTTCATTCTTTAGCACGGGCTTGGGGAGGTGCGAAATAAACCACCTCACCAGCAGCGGCATGAAACACATGAGAGTCCCTCTCCTTCACACAATACGAGTGTAAAGGGCATGCAAGATATCACCCAATAGAGTAGGCACAGGATTACGAGACAGGAAGATCTTAACCGCATTCACATCCACGAAGGAATCCGGATTCTGGAAAAGAATCAAACCGTAGATAAGGAGAGCCAAGATATCTTTAAAATCCTGAAAGTCCAAATTATCCCAGAACAGCTGAGCCTGATCCATCATAAATTTGGCTAAGAAACCTTCTACCCTGCTTCGTGTCTCCCAATTGGATACTACATCAGCCTATTTCAGATGCAGATCTAAAGCAATGTATTTTGGTCTAGGAGTCTCTTCCATACCTGTGAAGGGCATCTGCTCAAGGGCGAATATGCCCAATAAGTGAGAAAACTCTTCCAAAGTGGGAACCAGCTGATAATTTGGGAAGGTGAAGCAATGATGCACCGAATAGAAGAACTGGAAAAGCACCTTAATCATCTGCTCATCAAACTTGGAGGTAACCAGGCTAAGAAGCTGACCATTCCTCTTAATGAATGAAGAAGTCTCGGACACTTTTAAGGCTAATTCTTTGAGTTGAGTAGGTATTTGCATAAAGTTAACTCGAATGGTATTTCTGCGCATGGAAGCTATAATTTGCAAAACAGAACAAAGATAAATCCCCTCGGTCTTTGAAATGGTTAGTATAATGAAGTATGCATTCTATGTTATGATGCATGATGTCATGATAAAACAAACAATAGGTAACAAATAACAGGAATGGCAAAGGCAAACAAGTCACACAATAGCCCTTAAGTTTAAGGCTTGCATGGGCTCAAAGGTATTACCCTCTTGAAGTTCAGTTGGTTTCAACCTATCCTAGCAAAAGTAACCGGGTTCTAGAGGTTCTCAATATCACTGACCATCCTCCATCGATCATGGTTTCAGCTCACACAATCTTTTCTTGCGGCCGGAACTATCTCGAGAGTATGGTCTCAATGAGTGTAGCATCGAGTATCAACCAGTTCCCAGCTTTACACCGAGGCTGGCTATCTCACTACTTTCTATGGCCAAGTTGGTCGATTAAAGGTTCTAAGGTCAGTTGATGCTTAACGACACACATAGCATCCCCGTATTCTCCTCGTTTCTCCACAAGGGATACTAGTACCAACCAATGTGCCACATCAATGTAGCTACTATTTCAACCGTATCGGTCTACGCCGTACAATTCCCTCACAGTTTATTGCTACTTACCTAAAAGGTGTCCCCAGATCCGGGTTAGGATCTATAGTAACTCTCAATACAAAACCCTTAAAAGTAAAGAAACCAAAACAAACAAGAGAAGCAATTTATGATTAACTATTCCTAAGGTATACCCCACTTATATTCCCCAGCAGAGTCGTCAGTTCTGTGATATGTTGGTTTTTGTTTTGCGTTTGTGTTTGCAAAATGTCGCGGTAAGCAAGAGTCGCCACCGAATTTTATTTTATCCAACTGGAAAGGACAAAAGCACAGAAAAATTCCTTTTTTGAGAATTTGAGTACGGGGGGTAGATTATAGAAAGGGAAGGTATTAGCACCCTTTCTATCCGTAGTTTTCTACGGGCTCTTAGGTACTTTCTCATCATTTTAAAAATTTCTTTCGTGTTTGTGTGTTTTGAAAAGTTTTAGTTTTCGTTCTAACCCTTGTATCAGTCCTCAAAGGTGTGACGAAGTTGTTTTGAAAATTTGTTTGAAAAGTGTAAGTGTGAAAAGTTTTGATTTGAGCAAGTACCTACTAGCATCTACCTACTCGAAAAAAGATTGTTTCTATTCTCGTTTCCTTTAGACAGCGCTATCCTACTATTTGAGAAATAGGTAGCACCGTCGTTGGAGTTTGTAAGGGTCAATTCGAAAGGGACATACGATCACTAAAGCAATATTAGGACACCTCAATAATAACCCTAGAGTCTTAAGATTATATTCGAGGCAACATTTCCGAGGCAATATTTCCGAGGCAACATTCGAATGGGACGTTTGATCTTTTTTAGACAGGAGGGCAACCACTAAGACACCCTATACTTAATGATCGTTTACCGAAGGCAACCGAAGTGAGGGTATACCCCAAGAGTGATATGTGCGAGTGATTTGTTTTCAGTTATTTAATCTTTGCACATTAGGGTTTTCTAACCGTATTAATTTGTCATGCATTCTTGTCATACAACCCTATTAACATACATCTAGACAATTAAATATTTGCGGGAATTAAAAATGCGAGAAAATAAATCTACGCTATTACAAGGCTTCGGGGAGGGGGATTAATTACATAGCCAAAAACCTGGGGAAAAGCGATAAGTAAAAGCCCTAAATTAAACTATTACAAACTATGAACAGTTACAATAATAATGAAAAGTGCAGAAAAGAAATCCTAAAACTATTACATCCCGAAAGCAATTACATAATTAGAAAAAAAATGCGAGAAAAGATAAATCTACGCTATTACATTGATAATGCGACCTATACAATTTTCCTAGAAATTAAAATGTAAAAGAATAAATAAAAAGAAATTAAGGAAAAATTAAAACCTAAAATTCTAAGTTAATGTTTCTGGCGTTTTTTTGTAGAAAATAATTTTAAGTTAATTAAAAAAAAAACCTAATTCTAACTAATTTTAATAAAAAAAAGTTAATTAACTTAATTAATTAATAAATGAAAAAAAGTCAAAAATTTAGTTACTGACTAAAACAAAAACCTAATCCTAATTTGTTAAAAAATGGTTAATTAATCAAATTAAAGAGTTAATAAAAAAAGAGTTAATAATAATAAATAAATAAAATTTAAAAACTAAATTAATTTTAATTAAAAAAAGTTAATTTTGAAAAAAAAAGTTTATGTGTAATGATTAATAAGAAAGAATTAAGTTTGCCAAAAAATAGATAGGGGAAGAAACATTAATGAAAAATAGGGTTAGAAAATAAAGATAATGCAAATATCAGGGATGGGTGATGAACCACAAATTAATTTAAAACCTAAAATTAAATTTAAAAAACCTAAAATTAATTATTCGAGTTTAGGAGGAAAAATCAAAGGTTTGTGAAAAATGTTAAGTTTATGAAGAAAAAAAAGTTTTAAACAGAAAGAATGAAAATAGGTAAAAGGATAAATAGAAAGGAAGAAAACCAAAACCAATAGGGGTGGTTGTTGAACCCACGCCCTTAACCTTCTCAGGATGTCTGCCTCACCATGCATTGGTTGTTCTGTTTTGGCCTCAGCGTTTTATAATAATCTGCATGGGATCCTGTCTAAATCTGCAGTGTTGAATCTCATGAACACATTAAATAAATTACTATATCATGAAATACAAATAAAGCAAATATATGAAATTTTGTAATATTAAAACAGATATAGCATGTATGAATGATTATACCCTTTTGATCATGGAGATCAAATCAGCCTTACCCTGGCTTGTTTGTAGTGAGATGTGGATTTGTAACAAGGATGGCTTGTTTGTAGTGAGATGAGAGTTTGTAATAAGGATTTCAAGGTTTTAGGATTCTTGAAAGAATTTAATATTTTGACAGAATTTTGGCAAAGGTTTTTTTCTCCCCCGTTGTTTGTGTGAAAAGAATGAGATTAATAATGGAAATTAGAGCAAAGATATGGGCTTTGAATGTGCAATTGGGCCTCTAATGTTCACTTGAGTCCGTCACGTTCCAGGCTAAATTGCAGGGGCTTAAGTGCAATTTTTGAAGTTTAAATGTGAAAACAAAATGTATCTGACATAGAGAACTAACTCATGTCCGAAAATAGGCTCAATCAGATGAACGGTGAATTAGTTATAAATTTTTGAAGTTTTAGCTTAGACAAACTTATTTTTGCCTCCATTGTTGACTCTGACACGTTCGTCAATAAAAAACTGGTATTGATCAGAGCATAACCCGGTCTCGACTTTGGATGCAAAGTTGTAGATCTCTGAGTCAGTGACCTTGTGTAAAAATATGGGCCCAATCCGATAAAAATTGACCGAGTTATGAATTTTCGAAGTTTCGACCCAGATGAAATAATATTCAGCATTCAGGATTTTCAGCGTGTCACACGCACTCTGAGCAAAAAACGAAGGCCTTTTGGATACCATTCGAACTCAATACCTCTTATGAAAACTTAGACAACTCAATTTGTGAAATTTTGGCACTGGAACAAGCTCGATACGATGAAAATCGACCAAGTTATGATTTTCTGAACATGACGCAAATAAACTTCTGTCACAAATTTTCTGTACGAAAATACTTGATAAATCCGCATTTTTGAAGACCTTCTGATCGAAATTGGCTTCCATCCGTGAGAGATGAAAACATAGATGACGTCAATACGGAATTTTGGCCACCAGAACAGGTTCAAAACGAGCCACGATCTTCAAGTTATGAATTTTTTAGTGCGTAAAAACTGCACTTTCAGCACACTTTTTCATCATATTTCTTTGAGAAAACTCACACATTCGGAGACCTTCTTTAAAGAATTGACTCTTGAGCCGAACCTGAATTTGAGAATATGTTATCAGAGATATCTTGGAGAAAGAACACCTGAATATGACGCGTCGGGTTGGACTTATGAATCTTTCAACCCCGAATCATTGCAAAACGACGAACCGATCTTCAGCACGGAAAATACTCTGAGAATATCCATTGGTGAAATAAACGTCACTTGTAACCTGAAGAAGCTTGATAAATATACATTTATTCCATAACCATAAAACCAATAATATGCGTGTATGAAAAGAGGGTAAATTTTGGGGTACAACAGGAACTGAGAGTGTAGTAGCTGACCACCTATCCTGAATAGAAGGCATCAAATCAGATCATGTACCTATCAATGATGATTTTCCTTATGAACGCCTTGTAGTTTAATTAGAATTGGAAAGTATTACAACCAAATACCCTGTGACTTATGAAGACATGGACACAAATGAAATCATGGAAGAAGACTACACTAAAACCATAATACCATAGTATGCCGATTTTGTCAACTACTTAGCTATTGGAGTGCTTCCACCGGATATATCTTATCAACAAAATAAGAAGTTCTTTCATGATCTTAAACAATATTATTGGGATGAGCCTTTTATTTTCAAGAGAGGCACCGATGGTATTTTTCGTCGATGTGTTCCCGAAAATGAAATTGAAAACATAATTTTCCACTGTCATGTTGCTCCCTATGGAGGATATGCAAGCACTTCAAAGACCTATGCTAAAATCTTACAAGTTGGTCACTATTGGCCTAATCTATGGAAAGATGTCCATATCTCGGTTAAAAATTGCGACCAATGCCAACGCAGTGGAAACATCTCCAGACACGACAAGATTCCTTAAAAGGGCATTATAGAAGTTGAAGTTTTTGACGTATGGGGAATTGATTTCATGGGACCCTTCTCGTCTTCCTTTGGAAATCACTACATACTCGTTGTTGTCGACTGTGTTTCAAAATGGATCGAGGTTGTAGCCTCTCTAAAAAATGACGCACGAGTAGTAACCAGGCTTTTCAAGAACATAATATTCCCAAGATTCAGTGTACCGAGACTCGTCATCAGTGACAGTGGCTCCCATTTCATTTCCAAAATCTTAGAAAAATTATTAGTGAAGTATGGAGTCCGACATCGTGTCGCAACACCTTATCATCCACAAACAAGTGGGCAAGTAGAGGTCTCCAACAGAGAGATTAAGCAAATCTTAGAAAAAATGATAGCAACCTCTAGGAAAGATTGGTCATCTAAGTTACATGAAGCTCTATGGGCATATAGGATGGCCTACAAAACTCCAATCAGAACCATGCCATTTAAATTAATCTATGGGAAATCATGTCATCTGACGGTAGAAATTGAACATAAAGCCTATTGGGCCATTAAGACCCTTATTTAAATTACACTGTTGTGGGTGAGAAAAGAATCTTAGATATCCACGAACTTGAAGAACTTAGATTATACGCTTACGAGAATGCTCGGATTTATAAGGAGAGAACTAAAAAAATGGTATGATAAACACATATCTATGAAATAATTTAATGAAGGCGATATAGTACTCCTATTTAATTCTAGACTTAAACTATTTCTAGGAAAACATCGCTCTAGATGGTCTGGTCCTTTCGAAGTCACTAAAGTTTTTCAAAATGGTGCAATAGAAATTAAAGGAATGTCTAGTGAACCTTTTATCGTAAACAGACAGCGTTTAAAGCATTGTCATTGCATTGATAATAAAGAATATTCCACAACATTTAAGCTAAATGAGCTACCATCCCATCATTAGATTAATCACCTGCTATGTCGAGCTTACGACTTAAAATAAAGCTCTTATCGGGAGACAATCCACTTTCTAGTTTTTTTCTTTTTGATTTACTTATTTTTAGTTTTTCTTTCTTTTTATTACTTTTGTTATTGCTTATTTCTATTTTTATAAAATTATACAGTATTGTTTCTCTACTATTCCCCACTACTAACTTAATTCTAACTGTCAACCTACTTCAGGCTAACTTAACTTTAGCTAATTGCACTAACCACGAGAAATCCAGTTGACACGATGGGAATTACTTTCAGAGGAAGAAATCAGAGGAGGCGTTTTGAGTCATTAGTTGATAGGGAGATGGCATTGAGTATCTACCTTGATGGACCTTCCATGACCACACCAGGTATTAGAGACAATGTCTTGTTTCAGTTGAATCAAATAAGATGGGACACCTCTGATTTAAGAAGAAGATTTATTTCCTACCTTAGATTAACCCTAGATTTTCTGAGCTCTCTTGTCTATAAGCCTAACCATTGTCTAGGGTTTAACTGGGGATTAATTAGGTTTAGGATAATTGATATTGAATACACCTATACCCATAGAGAAATGGTCGAACTCTTAGGATTTCCACATGGCCTTGATATTTTCACAATGATCCAAGAGGAAATTTTTGATGTGGATGAACTTGATTATTTATGGGGTAGTATTACCGGTATAAGCAACCCTGAACCTAATGGCATTCACTCTGAAAACATTCATAACCCTCCTTCCAGTACTTTCATAAGATCTTAGCGCATACCCTTTTTGGAAAGCCAGAAAACATAACCACAATATCAAGAGCCGAACTTTTCATGATGTTCTGTGCATCCCAAAATCGTCTCGTAAATGGTGCTACCTTTATGATAGCCAACTTTCACAGCCTTGCAAGAACTTCCCATGAACCAATCCTGATATGAGGTCTAGTTACCAAGATAGCAAATGATCGGCATGAGACAACCACTGTTAAATATTGTCCCTCTAGGTAGATTTCAACCCATGAACATCCATTTTTGCTTCAATAGAGGAATTATTGGGTACCTAGGCCCGAGTACCTTTGAACTTCTCATTAACAATCAGTTAATGCCTCTTTTCACCTTGCCTAACCCTAGGACTAGTGTTCATGACCGAAACAATTGGTTATATGATTGGGACGAACCATAAAATTCACCATCAGCTACTCCTGAGACACCCCAAATTTATGACCACCTTGATTCCTTCCTATCTGATGAAGAAACCGACCCCGAAACCCCTCTATTTTATCAGCATTTTCCATCTCCTAATCATGCTGACTCAAACACCTCTGCTGCTTCGATTTCTACTCCACCTCTCATATTTGACCAAGCTCCTGCTATAAATGCTCTTCAATCCGAGCTTGAGTTATTGAGAGATGAACTCATTATTTTGGGATTGATTTTCATTCTTTCATGGACGCGGTGGCAAAACAGTTGGATCATCTTTATCAACACATCTACTCTGCTGCTCTTCCTAATAATCGACATGGATAATTTATTTCGGACTTACTGCATGTCTTCTTTTCACATTTAAACATTGCGGACACTGTTTTGTTGAAGTGTGGGGAGAAGACCAAATTATATTAGAATTTCCATTGTTTTTTCTATTTTAAATTCTTAAGTACACTTTTACTTCTATCAATTATTTTCAGTTACATTTTGTTTTGTTTTTCCTTCGCTTACTTTTGGAAATTCTTATTACTTTTCATTAAATACTCTATTATGATGTTTACATATATATTCTATGCTTTAATATTTCCAATCTTATATATATATATATATATATATATATATATATATATATATATATATATATATATATATATATATATATATATATATATATATATATATATATATATATATATATATATATATATATATATATATATATATATATATATATATATATATATATATATATATATATATATATATATATATATATATATATATATATATATATATATATATATACGTACTGTCTACAAGTATTGAAATATATACGATTAATTATTGGGAAGTCTGGGAGACAAAAATTAAAATTTTTCTTCTGTTTTTAACTTCGTGCCGCTCGCCATACAAGTTTGAAGACCGTCACGCTCCTCATATTGTCCCGCCCGGCACAGAAGCGTGCCCCTCGGCACAGAGTGAAAAACATAACACTTTTATTTTAACACAGAAACCCTTATCATTTTCCCTTCTTCTCATTTTCTTCAAACTTCACTTAAACTCCATTAAACCGCTGCCTATCTCACTCCCTCCATCATCGTTATCATCAAAGCTCACTATTTCCCACATATTAGCCTCTTTATTTTTCTCTACTTATACACTCTCAAAACCCTCTCCCATTCCAAAACCCCGAAATTCTCACGCAAAACACCTAACCATCTTCCATCTTTGATTCAACTATGGCACAGAGGAACTCAAGGCCAGAACCTGATCTTTCAGGGATTACATTTTTAAATGGAGATGTCGGAGAACACTAGAGGGCTCAGTATCATAAATTCTATGAGCACTCTGTAATCCCTACACGATATATTGATACTGAGTGTCTGCGTAAATTGGGACTGCTTGATAGTGTGCGATGGTTACTTAGGAATTCTGATTTAGTATACGTCTGTACACAAAATCTTCCCACGTATGAGTCGTTAACTTCAGAATTGTTAAGTTTGTTATCCTACAACCCACCATGCGATGAAAGCCTGCACCTATCCAGAACAATAATTTTCAGAATGTTCAATGATGAATATTCTATAACTCAAGCAGCTCTGAGTGATTTCCTCCACTTCTCTCGTGAGGGGGAGGTATACTACTAAATCCCTACAGAAGTAGAATAGGCATCTACAGCTTTCAAAATTTGGAAAGCTATTTCTGATGAGGAACCTACTAGTTGGAAGGGACTTTATGCATCACCTATACATAATCCTGCAATCCGGTATTTTCACCGCGTAATCTCCAACACAATTTTCGGGAGGATCAATAACAACAAGGTAAATTCCAAAGAAGTGTTCCTCCTGCATTGTACCTTCACTCCTAACCAGAAGATCTGCCATTACATTTCTCCTGTCACATATCCAGTCTTTGTATGCAAGAGGGTCTACACCTTTTTGCATTAGAGGGCTACTTACCTTTATAGCACTTGGCCTGCACCTGGAATACAAGCTTGTAAATCTTCCTCCACTGCCCCCCACATTTATTGACATCGACAATTGTCGGGCTGGACACCTGATTAAGGTTAGAGGAGATGGAAGGTATAATCTCATGGTGCGTAACAGAGTAGTTCCTAGTGTCATTTTGCCCAACATTGCACTTACAGACGTAACAAACATGGAAAAGTGGCTTTATGATCTTACTGCTCTTGCACTTGGGGATTGTCATACCCCAATTATTTTACCTAAGATCCTACCCTTCATTTGCATCATTGCATAACAAGTATTCACGAGTGGTTTGACCTATTTTTTTTTTTGCCAATTCTTGAGTTATATTTCAAAAATTTATAACTTCTTCAAATTTCAACATTTTTTAGCGGTTCTTTTGGCATATGATTCTCCTTGACATCATCTACAATTTCTCATTACAAGTCAAGAGCTTATTATGCTTTGAAAAGCCGCGAAAAAATAGAAACGTTAGAAGTCGTTTATGAATTTAGTGAAATTTGATTTTTATTGTGTTTTATTCATGATTTCTTTTCCATTTAAAAAAAATCATTAAAAAAATGTACTTAGCATCATGTTATTTTTTTATTTACTATTTTTACCTCTTTACTAAAAAATTATCAAAAATATGTTCTTCTATTAATTTAGATTTATATATTGGTATCATTTATTTTTTTTTAAATCTAGAAAAATTTATATAAGTCATTTTACTTTCTTATATGTATTTTATTTTTTTCTCTTTTAATTTGCACTTATATTTTCATATATTTTAATTCAAGAAAAAAAATCATAAATAGTTAATTTAATGTCTCTTTTATTTTCTATTTTTGTATTTATTATTATCACTAACACTTTTAGTTTTAATTATTATTATTATTATTATTACTTTGTCCTTTTGTTTTTTTTGTGTCAATAAAGAAAAGTTTAGACCATTATAATGTAGTACAAACACTTCACATGAATTGCCAACTTGTACTTATCAATGACCAAGAATCATTCTCACACTTCACATGGATTGCCAACTTAGACTTATGAATGACCAAGAATTATTCTCATAAATTCACATGGATTTCCACATCAACACTCCTACCTCATTCACTCTATAAATAAGACATTTCTTTCTTTCATTTGGGAATAATACCATAAATCATTCAATAAACTAAGTTAAAACTCTCTTCTTTTTATTCACTTCTTTTTCTTTCAAGTTATTTCTTCATTTTATTGAATATGTAGGCTATTATACTTGTTCTTTATTTAATTCTATTACATTTTTATTCTTTATTTATTTATTTAATACCATAGTTATCACCATTTTGTAAGGAAACTCCATTGATTCAAAATCAAGAGTTAAAAAGTGTTATTGAACTTCCAAAAGCAAAAGTGATTTATTGTTGTTTAATTTTTTCCTATAATTTTTTTGTTATTTATTTACTTATTTTGAGCATGGATCATTGGTCGTGAGATTGAGTAGATAAATTTTCATTATTAATTTGTTTAATTTCATAAAAAATTAAGAAAGTTATGACATTTATAATATTTTTATTATAGACTTCATCTTATTCTTCTTTATCTATTTTATTTTTATTTTTATTTTTATTTGGATCAATTTGGAAAGCATTTGAGCTTTTTTTTAGTTCATCTAAGTTTGTCGTATATTTAATGAACTTTCATCATTTCCAATCTACTTCTAAATGGTCATTTGATCATTCAAGGTACTTGGGATTGATGATAAGTTCGTCATAATGTATCTTCCTTGACTTTGTCTTGATCTCCCATGTTTGTTAATTGTACTACATGTATAAGAGAATGAACTTCAAAGTGTCATTTCTCTAATATGTATGGGTACATACATTCTATGCTCCATATGAAGTTACATTTATCCCAAATCAGATTATTAACTTTATATTATACTAACTTTACTTTAATATCATTTATATTTACGCACTTTATATTTTCCTCTCTTTACTTTTATGTCATTTATCATCGATAACATTTTATTTTCTTTACTTTATGCATTTTTTCTTTGCTCACTTGAGCATTTATCTTCTCTTTTCTCACTTGAGCTTCTTATTTTCTTTTGCTTGTTATAAGCCACTTAATAAAGAAAAAAAATTAAAATTAGTTCTTTAATCCTTGGACTATGGTTACTATCCATTTTTATCTAATGCATGGTTCTTGTCCGGTCTTCATCTGATTATTATCTTTGTATTTGAATCCAAGGGAAAGGATCGTCTCATTGACTTTATATTATTGTGAGTCTTTATATTTTGTCCCTCATATTTGTTTCTCATTAGTTAAAACCTTTAAAACTCTATTTTTAAATTTACACCCTTTTAAGCCAAAACCTCGACATTATGTCGTTGCATTTTTAAAACTTCTCATCTCCCGGATCCTTTTTGCAAACAAACTTTTAACCAAAAACACAAATATTTCAAAAGGTTCCTATAGGATACTATAGATACATAGGGTGTTAGTACCTTCCCTTTGTATAACCACCCCCGAACCTTTGATCTTTTTAAATGCATTGTATTTTTTTTACTTTTAGTATTTCACTTACTTTGCATATTTATGGATTTTATTTCGCATTTTTCTCTTTTCTCTTGGAAATAATAAAGCATGGTGGCGGCTCTTGGTTATTTGCAAGTCAAGTTAATTAATAGTCTGATCTCCGATTTTTTCCGCTACAAAATTGGAGACTCTGCTTAGGACAAAATTTTCTAAGTGGGTTAAACCTAATTTGTTATATTTGTTTTTGTTATTATTTGTTGTTTGCTTATATGTGTTATTTTGTGGCTTCTTTGGTGTTGATTACAATGGACAAATCCTATACCCGGACTAAGTACACTTAAGATAGGACGAGCGGTATAGTCATGTTAACTTTGAGGGAGTAATCCCGAAAAACGAGGTATGAGATCCCCCAATCACAAGAGGCCCCTTTGACTGTAGTATTTGTTTACCGAGTAATCGGGAAGACATTGATGCTTTCGACCTGGGAGCCAGAGAAGGTGAGATTCGTAGAACCCCTAACCTATCTTGGCCTTTTTAGATGCAGTGCGGAGACTATGATGGAGTAATCCAGAAGTAGTTGTCACGCGATGCTGCACTCAGACGATTTTTTCCTGTAAATATTACTAATTACCAAGTAATTGGGACATTGGTAATATCCGAAGGAAAGATGTAGCCTCTAGGAATCTTTTAGAACCTTGTTCGGCATGTGATAAACCCTTAGTACATACCTTGCATGTTGATTCTCACCCTTTGACTCCATGCTCGTGACGTTAAACCTTTGAACCTTGTATGTGTTTGTTGCATAGCCATACATTCATGCATTCATAACTATCATAACATGCTTGTGACGTACGTGGTCATTTCATTTCTAGGGAACTTTATCTTTGATTCTCGTATCAAGCTCATTACTTATAAATGGACACTAGAAAGAGGAGTACCATCAGTTACAATGTTTGGACGCCAGTTCAGGTTAAGGTTATGAAGTCTGAAGATGAAGATCATCAATAATATTTTTACGGCCTTCAGCTTCAAGAAGAGGTTGATCATCTGGAAAGTATTATCAAAGGGATGTATTTATCAAGGATCTAATTGAGAGATCAAAGATCGAAGCAACAAAGGATATCTTTAGAAGGGCCCAAGAGCGGAGTAATGAGAATCTAGTTTGGGATACCCTTGCTGATGTAAAGTTTGGGGAAACATATTAGGATTTATAATTTGTATTTTTGATGATCACCGTCAGGTCTGTTGATTGGGATCTCTTGGATTTGTATTTTGTAGTCTTTGGGCTCTTAACTTTGTACTAAACTCATTTGTCACATTTTATTGTTAATTGTTTATCGCTTGAGGCTTGAATCAAAATTTGAGGTCCTTATAAATGAATTTAACTTACCATTTGAATGATCATGCATCATTCTATATTTTTGTTTCACCTTCGAAAGTCATTCTCGGGTCTTAATTTCCCTTTGGTCCTAGAGTACAACGCTCACGCTAAGAGGAAGATGGAGAATATTAAGCAAGAGATTTTTGAACTCCACAAAGAGGTAACTACTTTAAAGTCTGGTATGGAGTATCTAACTACTTTGGTTGAAAATTTGGTTGTTGCCCAAGTCAATCTTTTTAGGAAGGAAGAAGAGATGGAAAAGGTCTTCACAAAAACTCTGAAATCATTCTTTTATGACAAGGTGATAGTCAATACACCTAGCAATTTCCCTAAAAAAGTGAATGTGGGAGTGTTTCTAGAAGAGGATGTCTGAAAAGGATGTTTATCTGAAGATGGTGGCTTAGCTAGTGGTATGAAGAAGTTTGATAATAACTTTTCCAAGAAGAGAACCAGAGGAAGAAACAATTATCGTCAAAATCAACATATTTCTCTTGTCATCCCTGTATTTAATTTACCTCATGTTACTCCAGTTTGTCAACAGAACTAGCAAGTTCCTGATCAGAGAAAAACTCAGTTTGATCCAATTCTAACTACCTATATAGAGTTGTTTCTTGTCTTGATACAGAGGAATTTGGTTCAGACCTGATCTCCATCGAAGATTCCTGAGAAGATGCCTTGGTACTACAAAGATGATTTGACTTATGCCTTTCATCAAGGAGCCCTTGGGCATAGTACTGAGCATTATTATTCATTGAAAGCTGAAGTCTAGAAATTGGTCAGAAGTGGTATCTTGTCATTTAAAGATATTGGTCTTGAAGTTCAAGTCAATTCATTGCCAAAGAATAAACATGATTGAAGGATACCTTGGAGTTTAAAGAAGAGAGTCTTCTCAGTTTAATTAGCATTTTACTACTTTTTCATTTGTAATCTTTCTTATTTATTATTGCAGTGTTTGCATGAAGTACTTGTTTGCATTTGAATGATTATCTTAATACAATTAGTATGTTTGTTTTGAAGAAATCCATCCGTTTCACTCGTATTCATTTTCAATTATGAATTATTTCTCTACATTATGATACCAACTTGTTACCAATTATCTTACCTAGGCATAGATTGGAGGGAGGATGATGAATTTAAAATGCAAAATTTATGGCTGTATGCTTTTGGATAAAACCCCGTTGACGATGTACAAGCATTGTTTCAAATTTCCAAACACCGGAGATATAAGGGAGTGAAACCCTCGTTAACCCCTTTGAACCTTGAAGTAGGAGTTTCTTCTTTGTTCAGAAAAACCCTCAATTTTTAACCCGGGGCAGGGTAGTGTTTAGTTAATCGATTGAGTATTAAAATCTCATCAAGAATACACATCCAAGGTTACAACAACGGTTATCCTTCAAAAGGATGAGGAAAGTCAAAATCGCAATAGTCAATATTCTCCTATCAGTAGTGTGCATCATAACAAGATGATATCTCAATGGGTATCTCTCACACATTAGGAGATCAACAGAGGATGATACCACAACGGTTATCCCTCATCTACCAAGGACTTAGGTAGTCACAATTCTTCCAACAAGTCACACATGACTCGAAGTCACACGACGTGTTCAAAAGGAAAGAAAAAATAAAATGAATAAAAAATGATTAAAAAAGAGACAAAAAGCCCCGCTAAGTCAAAACTTGAAAAAATAAGTCACTTAGGCAAAAGTCAGGGCATCCCGCTGGACTATCAATTCAAAAGAATTAGTTCAGGCAAAAGTTAGGGAAAACAATGAAGAAATGGAAAGCTTGAAAGGAGAGAAAGGGTTACAACATAAAATCCTCAACAAAGAACAGATTCGTGTGACAAAAGTCAAGAGTGAGTGACTGTTGTGTCCAAATAATATCAGTGGTTCCTCAACCATCAGCTAAATCCTCTCGGGAGATGAGTGCTCGTATCAAATTAACTGAATATAGGACTGAAGAACATCATGAAGGGGGTGGGAATCAAATATTTTAAGCCTAAAATTTTTTTCTTCTAAAACTGTGAACCAGGCCACGTTACAACCCTCAAAAGTCCTAATTGAAATAGAGTTTATTTCAAAAGCATACTCCAACGAGATGGTGTTTCCTGAATCCCATAAGTTTTGCTAAAATATTTGTGTTGGTATCATATGCTTTCGTTATTTTTCATACAAAAATAAATGATGCACTAATTCGCAAGCTTCGCGGCATTTTTTTCAAAAAAAAATCTTCAAGACTTACATAATTGTTGCATTAGAATTTTCATTCTCAGAATAAACTTTTCCTGCTTGTAAAACATTTGTTTAATGTCAAGGAAGCTTACATATAAGCACCAGTGAAGATTTAATATTTTGAGGTCTAAAACTCTGTTAAGTAATTGAAGAATCATTTCTAAAAATGATCACATCCAGGGGAATGTCGCATGAAGACCTTTAACATGAACAGGTTGATGCCTTTATAGTTCGTTTACCCTCATAGAGAAAATTTGAAAACTTTGTTGTGCCAAATATAGTAAATATAGGGCAGTCACGTCAAGATTCAACGAATTTCTCTAAGAGTTTGAAGACACTAGAGCATTTTGGATGCCAGGTCTTTTGTAAAATCCTCTTGAGATTATTTCTTCTCATCAACCATATAACTTGGGGCATTTCAGAAGTGAAGTTGTTTGCAAGAATTATCGTGCGTCACGCAGCTTATCATCAGTAAACTTGGGGCATCCAAAATTAGTTCCAGGGGCAATCCAGATTTGTCAATATATGTGATATTCTTCGCACACATTATCAGATGGTGGATTTCCCCAGTATCTCCAGCTAAGAAAGATTTTTCTCCCACTGAAGCGTAGTTCGTGTTGTTAACCTTTCAATGGATTATTGATGTTAGAAGATTGGACTTTGGATTTTCTCTCGAAAAATATCTTCCTCCCCAGAGAGATTAGAGCCTTATAGTAGAAATATGCTCCGTCGATGGCTTTTATTCTATCTCCAGTAATGTTCTTATCTTGTTAAGGTTAGCCGAGTATCTGGTTATACTGTGATGTCTTATCATCTCCAGTTTATCTCTTCTATTTGTTTTGTCAAACATATACATGACTTTCATTTATTCATCCACACTTGTATCATGCATGCACATTCATATTTGATCATGTTATTGGGTTCGTATACCTTGGTTATGCCTATTCAAATAGCGTATTTGCTCTTTCCAAATAGAGTGTCAACCTAAGCAAAAAGTGTGTCTCCTTTCTAATTCCCCACTGAGTTAACTCTCGTGGAAGAATCTTACTTTAGCTTTCCTTTTCCATCTCTGGATAGGATAAATCCCCAATTGAGTTGTTTCCTCATTGGGTGGAGTTTTGTTTGACTATTTTCTCTCCAGTTTATTCATGGATTGAGCTTTGTCTCTTACGGATGCTACCTTGTGGATCTCTCTAGGCTGTGAAACCTAGATGGAGAGTGCATTTATTTTGCACATTTAAATACTTGGTTTCCTCATGAAGAATCTGTTCATGGTTTCCCATTGAAGGTGAACCTTGTTTCCCAGTAGTGTTGTTGCAACACTCTTTTGGAATCTCAACATGACAACAAGTGGTGGCCTCTTCATGAGCAGCTGGTGTATTATTGATATCTTTGGAAAGCAGCAAGTGGTGGACTCTTTGTGAGAAACTTTTGCATTATTGATATCTTTGGAAAGCAGCAAGTGGCGGACCCTTCATGAGCAGCTTGTGATTATTGATATCTTTGGAAGATAGCAACTGGCAGACTCTTCAAGAGCAGCCTGTGTATTATTGATATCTTTGGAAGATAGCAAGTGGCAGACTCTTCATGATCAGCTTGTGTATTTTTGATATCTTTGAAAAGCAGCAACTAGCAGACTCTTCATGAGAAGCTTGTGTATTATTGATATCTTTAGAATATTGCAAGTGGCAGACTCTTCATGAGCAACTTGTGTATTATTGATATCTTTGGAATATAGCAAGTGGCATACTCTTCATGAGCAGCTTGTGTATTAAAGATATCTTTGGAAGATAGAAAGTGGCAGAATCTTTATGATCATCTTGTGTATTATTGATATCTTTGGAATATAGAAAGTGGTGGACTCTTCGTGGGCAGCTTGTGTATTATTGATATCTTTGGAAGATAGCAAGTGGCGGGCTCTTCATGAACAGCTTGTGTATTCTTAATATCTTTGGAAGATAGCAAGTGGCAGACTCTTCATGAGCAACTTGTGTATTATTGATATCTTTGAAAGATATCAAGAGGAGGACTCTTCATGAGTAGCTTGTGTATTATTGATACCTTTGGAAAGTAGAAAATGGCAGACTCTTCATGAGCAGCTTGTGTATTATTGATATCTTTAGAATATAGCAAGTGACGGACTCTTCATGAGCAGCTTGTGTATTATTGATATCTTTGGAAGATAGCAAGTGGCGGCCTCTTCATAAGTAGTTTGTGAATTATTGATATCTTTGGAAGACAACAAGTGGCGGCCTCTTTATTTGAGCAGCTTTTATATCCCCAACAATACGTTATTTCAACAGCAAATGGCGTCTCTTTTGAGAATTTTGCTCATCAATAACAAATGGCATCTCTTTTGAGAAGTTTGCTCATCAACAGTAAATGGCATCTCTTTTGAGAAGTTTGCTCATCGACAGCAAATGGTATCTCTTTTGAGAAGTTTGTCATCAACAGTAAATGGTATCTCTTTTGAGAAGTTTGATCATCAACAGTAAATGGTATCTCTTTTGAGAAGTTTTCTCATCAACAACAAATGGTATCTCTCTGAAAAAATTCTCGCAGAGAAGTTTGTATATTAACTTTTTCAAGTGGAAGACTTGATAAAGAAGAAACTGGAACCCGTTTGTCGTGGAAAAGTTTATTATCTTTTCTACCTTCATCCATTAAGTTGGTAGTTTACCGTCATCTGTGATTCAGTATCTCTTACTTTTTTACCTCCATCTATTGAGTTGCTAGTTTACCGTCATATGTGATTCGGTATCTCTTACTTTTTTACCTTCATCTATTGAGTTGGTAGTTTACTGTCATCTGTGAGTCGGTATCCCTTACTTTTTTACATTCATCCATTGAGTTGGTAGTTTTTCGTTGTCTATGAGTCGGTATCTTTTTTGATCCTACCTTCGACTATTGAGTTGGTAGTTTACTGTCATCTGTGAGTCAATATCTTACTTTTCTACCTTCATCTATTGAGTTAGTAGTTTACCGTCATCTATGAGTCATTATCTTATATATCTTCTACCTTCAACTATTGAGTTGGTAGTTTATCGTTATCTGTGAGTCGGTATCCTTTTTTATTTTTCTACCTTTGACACTGAGTTGGAAATTTACCATCATCTTGAGTCAGTAATTTTTCTTCTCTCGAAGTTGTTTCCCAATAAGAGTCTCTCAATCGAAGTCTGTGGCTTTGTTCCCTAGTGAAGTTATAATCTCTTCTCCTGTAGGATTACTTTATCATGTGCTTGGTTTCTCCAGCAGTAGTTTATCTCATGTGGCGTCATTCCCCATTAAATTTAGAGCATTACATTCATACCATATCATAAACATCATTGTGGTATCTTAGGACCAAAAATTGTGTATTCTATATTTAAGTATCTTCAATCTTGTCGAAATGAAGATTTCAATCTTCATATCTTCGAATAGAAGAAACTTAAATAGAGGCAGCTATCATACTCCAATTTTTGACCTAAGATCCCACCCTCCATTTGCACCATTGCATAACAAGTGTTCATGAGTGATTTGACCTTTTTTTTTTGCCAATTCTTGAGTTAGATTTCAAAATTTTATAACTTCTTCAAATTTCGACATTTTTGAGCGGTTCGTTTGGCATATGATTCTCCTTGACACTATTTACAATTTCTCTTTACAAGTCAAGAACTGATTATGCTTTGAAAATCCACGAAAAAATCGAAACGTTAGAAATCGTTTATGAATTTAGTGAAATTTGATTTTTATTGTGTTTTATTCATGATTTCTTTTCCATTTAAAAAATTCATTAAAAAATGTACTTAGCATCATGTTATTTTTTTATTTACTATTTTTACCTCTTTACTAAAAAGTTATCAAAAATATGTTCTTTTATTAATTTAAATTTATATATTGGTATCATTTATTTAAAAAAATCTACAAAAATTTATATAAGTCATTTTACTTTCTTATATGTACTTTATTTTTTATCTATTAATTTGCACTTATATTTTCATTTATTTTAATTCAAGAAAAAATCATAAATAGTTAATTTAATGTTTCTTTTATTTTCTATTTTTGTATTTATTATTATCACTAACACTTTTAGTTATTATTATTATTATTATTATTATTGTTATTATTATTATTATTATTATTATTATTATTATTATTATTATTACTTTTTCCTTTTTTTTTGTGTCAATAAAGAAAAGTTGGGACCACTATAATGTAGTACAAACACTTCACATAGATTGTCAACTTGTATTTATCAATGGCCAAGAATCATTCTCACATTTCATATGGATTGCCAACTTGGACTTATCAATGACCAAAAATCATTCTCATAAAGTCACATGGATTGTCACATCAACACTCTTACCCCATTCACCCTATAAATAAGATCTTTCTTTTATTTGGGAACAATACCATAAATTATTCACTAAACTAAGCTAAAACTCTCTTCTTTTTTTCTCTTCTTTTTCTTTCAAGTCATTTCTTCCTTTTATTGAATAGGTAGGCTATTATACTTGTTCTTTATTTAATTCTATTGTATTTTTACTCTTTATTTATTTATTTAATACCATATTTATCACCATTTTGTAAGGAAAATCCATTGATTCAAAATCAAGAGTTGAAAAGTGTTATTGAACCTCCAAAAGCAAAAGTGATTTATTGTTGTTTAATTTTTTTCCTATAATTTTTTGTTATTTATTTACTTATTTTGAGCATGGATCGTTGATCGTGAGATTGAGTAGATAAATTTTCATTATTCATTTGTTTAATTTCTTTAAAAATTAAGAAAGTTATGACATTTATAATATTTTTATTATAAATTTCATCTTATTCTTCTTTATCTATTTTATTTTAATTTTTAATTTTATTTGGATCAATTTGGAAAGTATTTGAGCTTTTTTTTAGTTCATCTAAGCTTGTCAGATATTTGATGAGCTTTCATCATTTCCAATATACTTCTAAATGGCCATTTGATCATTCAAGGTACTTGGGATTGATGATAAATTTATCATAATGTATCGTCCTTGACTTTGTCTTGATCCCCCATATTTGTTTCATATGAAGTTACACTTATCCCAAATCAGATTATAAAGTTTATTTATATTAACTTTACTTTAATATCATTTATATTTACACACTATATTTTCTTCTCTTTACTTTTATACCATTTATCATCGATAGCATTTTATTTTCTTTACTTTATGCATTTTTTCTTTGCTCACTTGAGCATTTATCTTCTCTTTACTCACTTGAGCTTCTTATTTTATTTTGCTTGTTATAAGCCACTTAATAAAGAAAAAAAATTAAAATTGATTCTTTAATCCTTGGGCTATGGTTACTATCCATTTTTATCTAATGCATGGTTCTTGTCCGGTCTTCATCTGATTATTATCTTTGTGTTTGAATCCAAGGGAAAGGATCGTCTTATTGACTTTATGTTATTGTGAGTCTTTATATTTTGTCCCTCATATTTGTTTCCCATTAGTTAAAACCTTTAAAATCCTATTTTCGAATTTACACTCTTTTAAGCCAAAACTTCGATATTAGGTCGTTGCATTTTTAAAACTTTTCATCTCCCCGATCCTTTTTGCAAACAAACTTTTAACAAAAAAACACGGATATTTCAAAAGGTTCCTATAGGATACTATAGATACATAGGGTGTTAGTATCTTCCCTTTGTATAACCAACCCCCGAACCTTCGATCTTTTCAAATGCCATGTATTTTTCATTACTTTTAGTATTGCACTTACATTGCATATTTATGAGTTTTATTTCGCACTTTTCCCTTTTCTCTTGGAAATAATAAAGTGCGGTGGCGACTCTTGCTTATTTGCGAGTCAAGTTAATTAATAGCTTAATCTTCGATTTTTACCGCTACAGGGATAATGTGCAAAACAACCAAGGTAATGCCCATGCTTATGAGATAGAACAAGAAATGAAGCAAAGAGACGCTGAAAAATAACCTACAGCGCAAGCTCCTTCTGAAAATGTGGCAAGCACGTCCACGAGAACCAGCAGAAGACGTGAAAGAGTACCAACCTCAAATAATGACATTATGGCTGCCATCATGCAACAAGATGAGAGGGTGCAAGCTATGCAAAATAATAAAAATGCAATCATGCAACTCATGCTAGCTATGCAAACTCAGCAACAAGAATATGGCGAAAGGAATAAGCGTCGGGCTGCAAGAATGACTAAGGAAATGGCAGCTTTAACTATACGCGTGGATGATTTTCAAGAATATTTATACCATATGGGTATGCCTCATACTCCGGTTGGATGAGATAGACGTGGACGAGCACAAGGGCGAGGAAGAGGATGTGACAATGAGCAAGAGTAGATCGAATCTGCTTCTCTTCCCGTTTCCTCTTTGTTTATAAGCATTGGGACACTTCTTGGTTTAAACTTAGGGGAGTTAGTTAGGAAACACTTTACCGCTTTCTAAGTATATTTTTCATTCTCGCTTGTATTTACCATAATTAAAACATCTTTTTAATCGAGTTCTTATATGCAAACTTTTTCGTTATTATCTAATTTCCCCACTTTCTTGAGCCATAACAAAAAATTTATTCGTTACTTGCATAACTTGACGCATTCGAAGAGTATACAGGTTTCTCACTTTTAAGATATATGAGAAACCTTGAGTAAAACAGAAACACGATGGATATCATCGTGACACTCTAAATCCCCAAATTGCGCTAGATCGATTTCAGTACCCTTTATACTGAAACCTTAAGCTTTAGTTTTAAGGTAACCCCGAGTAGTTTACTTAGCAGTCAGCGTCGTATTAAACATAAACTACGTAGGGAGTCGATGTATATAAGTGAATGATCCCAAGTATTTAAAAAGTTACATGCTCTACTATTAGAAAATAAGGAATGTACCAATTAAGTTAGGCGACCCTCGCCCGGTCACTTAATCCAACAGATGCGGAACCTACACAATATAACCTAGAAACTCGTTGTCGGTTGGTTCAGAGGTGTCTGGTACTGAACTTGGTAGGGCAGACTATGATCTGATCCCCCACAACTTGCAATTGGGTAAATTAAAGGAGGTCACCATATATATGTTACAAAATCTCGTGCTTAAAAGGATCATATTCACTAATCAGCTACTCTACTATGTGCGTGTAAAGATAAAAGGGTTTAATGTGATTGCGCTAAAATGAAAACGGGTGAAACTTAGAAAAAAGAATTAGGTTGAGTTATAATGGCATGACTGGAATTGGTCTGCACAAGGGGGGCATTTAGTGTTATTACTGTATCTTTTGTATGATGTTGAACTTATGTTCCCATGAAAATGTTGGCACAACCTCTTACGATTCGAATTGCATCTTGTATTTGCATTTAACTTGTACTCTATTGATTTTTATAATGACTATATTGCTTGAGGACAAGCAAAGTTTCAAGCTTAGGGGAGTTTGATAACACGAAAAGTCATAGCATATTCCACCCAATTTACATAGATAAAGCTTCTGATTCTTCATTTATTATGTTGCATTATGTCTCTATTTGTAGTATTTGCAGCATATTTTAGGTATTTAGTTTCTGCAAAGCATACATGAAAAAAGGAAGAAAAATATTGGAGAAATGAAGAAGTAATGGCACTTTAGCAGCAAAAATCCAGAGATCCTATATCAGAAGGCCATGCCTTCCGTCACAGGCGCATGTTGCCTGCCACAAAGTCCAAAAGTGTGCCCCTCGGTAAACTTCTTGTCCTGACCGGCACATAATTGAAATACGCGTGCCCCACGCCACAGACCATGCCACTCGTCACAAGTCATATATATCTTCAGTTATGAAAATCTCTTCATGAACGCACGTCTTCCTGATTCTTCTCCATGCATGAAGAACGAAGATCATGGACTGTCCCTATTTTTCCTCAGCTTATGGAGTATATAAAAAGAGGACAGTTACCAAAACGCTCACGCTCGCACACCTACTCCAAATTAATTTTATTTTCTGCATATTGAATATTGTTATATTTTATTCCAGTTATAGATTTGAATATTTTTCCAGTTCCGTTTAGAATTCCGTAAGAAACGAAAACCATCACCATTAAAGCAATATTTCTTCACATTTAAGGAATATTGCACCATTAGTTTCTTTCTAGCTTTCAGAATTTCGTTTGGGCTTATTTACATTTCTGCAAGATATTTTGCTCTGAGGCTAATCCTACCGGCTTGTGGAGGATACCATACTGCACTATATTCTGCAATGTTTTATTCCAGGTTTCAATTTGAAATATAGTTTATTTATTTTTACCATGACTATGATATTGTATGCATGTTTTTATTTTATGTTATTATGCAATAAAATTATGTTCGGCTAACTTTCTCGATATCGGTATGTGAGATCCTAAACCTAAGGGGTTCGGTAATTAATTGGCATAAATATTTTACAAAAAGAATTTTTTGGTTTTGGTTTCCAATTTCGATATTAAATTGTTTCGTTATGAGAGTAAAAGACAGACTAAGGATAAAATTAAAAGAGCGAGAGTTTGAGATTTTAACCGGATAGTGGTGATTGAACATTAATTTTAAATAAAGGGAGAGCGCTTTAAAATTAATTGGACTCTATTTATTTTCAAAAAATACTTTTAAACTTTAAATGACACAGCAAGAGTTCTCATTTGAGTTTAATAATATGGCATGAATCGATAGAACGAAAGTGTGAGACAAGGGTTTTTAAATTAATAGTTTCCACTGAAACAGTGTTTTAATACTTAAAACTATGCCATTAACTTATTGAATCCCTGAAGTCGACAAATTACATACCGGTGTTCCATTATCAATTATTCGATCTTAGTTAATTCTCGTTTAAACCCCAACATCCTAGTTTTATAATTAGCCTTAGCTTTACACAGTGACCCTAGATAATAATAGGTTGACCATTGGTCCTTGTGGGTTCGATATCTTTTAAAACTACACGATTAGACTGTACACTTGGAGTCACTATACCCGACAGACTCTCAAAGTCGCGATCACTATTCTTTTATTTATTTAGGTGAATTATTTCTTGATTGCGTCACCATTCGTAGGACGTGGGAACTCCTCACCGTCCATAGTGTCAAGAATTAATGCACTACCAGAGAAGGCTTTCTTGACAACATATAGGCCTTCAAAATTGGGAGTCCACTTTCCCCTAGAATCAACGCTAAAAGACATGATCTTCCTGAGCATGAGGTCGCATTCTATGAATTCACGAGGCTTGATCTTCTTATCAAAAGCTTTCTTCATTCTCTTCTGGTATAATCGACCATGACATAAGGTCGTCATTCTCTTTTCTTCAATCAAATTCAATGGGTTAAACCTGTTCTGGACCCATTCAGCCTTTGACAATTTGGTTTCCATTATCACACGTAAAGAGGTAATCTCAACCTCAACAGGGAGCACTGCTTCCATACCATACACAAGAGAGAATGGGGTTGCCCCTGTTGAAGTGCGGACAGATGTACGATATCCATGAAAATAAAAAGGGAGCATATCATGCCAATCTTTATAGGTAACAACCATCTTCTAGATGATCTTCTTGATGTTTTTATTAGAATCTTCAACAACCCCATTCATCTTTAGCCTGTAAAGAGATAAATTATGATGGGTAATCTTGAATTCTTCACAAAGTTCTGTCATCATCTTGTTATTCAGATTCAAGCCTCTGTCAGTGATAATCCTGCTTGGCACACCATACCGATATATAATACTGTTCTTGATAAAGCGTACTACCACCTGCTTAGTAACATTAGCATATAAAGCTGCTTCTACCCACTTGGTGAAATAATCTATTGAAACCAAGATAAAATGATGTATATTCGACGCCCTGGGTTCAATCATTCCAATCATGTCAATACCCCACATATAGAAACGCCACATGGAAGAAATAACATTGAGAAGTGTCGGAGGCACATGAATTTTGTCAACATAAATCTGGCATTTATGGAACTTCTTTGCAAATTTATAACAGTCAGATTCCATTTCCAATCAATAGTAACCTTCCCTAACCATCTTCTCTGCCATCGAATGTCCATTAGCATGAGTGCCAAAGGAACTTTCATGGATTTCATGAATCAACATGTCTGCTTCGTGTCTATCCACGCATCTGAGCAAGACCATGTCACGGTTTCTTTTATGTAGCACATCTTTATCGAGGAAAAAGCTGCTTGCCAACCTTCTCAATGTCTTTTTATCTTTGTTTGACGCACCAACCGGGTATTCCTGAGTCTGGAGAAAATGCTTGATATCATAATTCCAAGGTTTTTCATTTGATGTTTCCTCTGTTGCAAACACATGAGCTGGTCTATCCAAACGCCGAATTGTGATACAAGCCACATCATTCCAAGTATTTACTTGATACATAGAAGCCAAAGTGGCTAAAGAATATGTCATCTGATTCTCATCTCTGGGAATATAATGGAATTCAACTTTATTAAAGAAGGGTAATAATCTTCTAGCATAGTCTTTGTAGGGAATCAAGACAACGTGACGAGTATCCCATTCTCCTTTAATCTGATTTTTTACAAAAGCGGAATCTCCACATACATCTAAAAAAATTATTTTGAGATATATAGCCTCTTCGAGACCCATGATGAAAGCTTCATACTCCACCATGTTATTGGTACAATCAAATGCCAATCTTCCAGTAAAAAGGGATATGTGATCCATGAGGAGTGAAAATCACATCACCAATTCCTTTCCCATAAGCATTCACAACTCCATCAAACACCATGCCCCACCAGGATTCATGATCAAGACCTTCCCCAAGCAACGGTTCATCATAATCTTTTACTTTCAAAAACATTACATCCTCATCAGGGAAATCATATTTAACAGACTGGTAATCATCGACCGGTTGGTGAGCAAGATAATCTACCAACCCACTTCTTTTTATAGTTTATGAGTACGGTATTCAATATCATATTCAGACAACAACATCTGTCAATGGGAAATTCTCCCAGTAAGAGCAGGATTTTCAAAAACATACTTAATTGGATCCATTGGAAATCAACTAAGTAGTATGATTCAACATATATTGTCGCAACCGTTTTTTCGCCCAGGCTAAAGCACAACAGGATTTTTCCAGCATAGAATACCGTGACTCACAATTAGTAAACTTCTTGCTAAGATAACAAATGACATATTCTTTTCTCCCTGTTTCATCTTGTGTCCCAAAATACAGCCCATAGAATTATCTAACACTGTCAGATACATAATCAATGGTCTTCCTTCAACAGGAGGGAGCAAGATAGGAGGTTTAAGCAGATACTCTTTAATTCTTTCAAATTCCCTTTGGAAATCACCTGTCCATACACAATGTTGATCTTTCTTTAACAACTTAAAGACCGGATCACATGTTGCAGTCATATGGGAAATAAATCGGGAAATGTAATTCAAACGCCCGAGGAAGCCTCTGACTTGCTTTTCAGTTCTTAGTGCGGGCATTTCTTGGATTTCCTTAACTTTATCAAGGTCAACTTCAATTCCTTTTCGGCTGATAATGAAACCTAACATTTTTCATTATCGGACACCAAAGGTGCATTTATTTGGATTCAAGCGGAGACGATACTTCCTCAAACGCTTAAACAATTTCAATAAATCTTCTATATGCCCTTTTTCAGTCTGGGATTTTTAGCAATCATATCATCAACTTATACCTCAATTTTCTTGTGCATCAGATCATGGAATAAGGTTGTCATAACCCTTTGGTATGTTGCACCAATGTTCTTCAACTCGAAGGGCATCACTCTGTAACAGAATGTTCCCCAGGGTGTGATAAATGTTGTTTTTTCATGTCCTCGGAGCCATTCTGATTTGATTATATTCGGAAATTCCGTCCATGAACGAGAATACTTTGAATTTTGTTATACTGTTAACTAACATATCAATATGTGACAATGGAAAGTCATCTTTTAGAATAGCTTTGTTTAAATCTCTATAATCAACGCGCATACTAACTTTTCCGCCTTTATTTGGTACTGGGACAATATTGGCAATCCACTGAGGGTACACTAATGTCACAAGAAAACCGACATTAATATGCTTTAGGACTTCTTCTTTAATTTTCACTGCCATATCAGGGTGAGTTCTTCGCAATTTATGCTTGATTGGAGGGCATTTTGGCTTTAGCGGAAAATGATGTTCCATAATATCAGTATCCAATCCCGGAATGTCTTGGTAAGACCAAGCAAAGATGTCTACATACTCTTTCAACAATTCAATCAATCTTCTATTCACATCGAGATTAAGTAATGCTCCAATCTTGACTTCTTTTAGATCTTCCTCTGTACCCAAATTAATTGTATCCAACGACTCTTTATACGATTGAATGGTACTTTCCTCGCGCTCAAGCAATCGTGAAACCTCTTCTGGGATTTCATCATATTCTTCTTCTTCCGCCACATACGCAAGATATTCAAAGTTGGGAGAGGGTACAAGGTCATTGTACTCAACGGGTTTTTTAATTAATCTACACATGATTTATGATTGCTTTTAGAAACTGACACATATAGCAAGTGATTACGCAGATTCATTTACAGTTATTATTTATTTTAAAAGGATTTTTCTAATTACCATTTTCTAAGAAAAAATAGAGAAAAAGACACAATTGGGAATCAAAGAAAACTTTTATTATTGATTTTAAAGATCAAAACAACAGATATGCCCATACAATATCAATACTTTCACCTTGGGCAGAGTGAAATATTTTTGAAAATATTAACAAAAAACAAATTACTTTGAAATATGAATGCAAGAGGGAACATCAATAGTGATCCAATCTTGGACTCTGACTCCATGCGTCACGTAGTTCGACATCTCTTGCTCTGATTCACCTTCCAGAATAGCATTGATCCTAGGAAAATTCGGATGAAGATAACCTCCATTGTAAAAGATGTCTTGATATTTTCCCAAAGCAGACTTTGGCTTCATAATCTCACATTTATTATTCTTCACAGAAAATCCCAAACGAGCTCTATTCTTACTCACAGGTGGATCAACAATCTACCCCCACGCCTTGCTAGGGCCATTATGCACCACCTGTTGAGCATCCTTAAATAAGGCTATAAAATTCTCATTTTTCCTCATATTGTCAATGAATAAAGCTTGGAACTGAGTTCCAACAGCAGCTTCATCCGCTTCCACAACACTGAAAGAGGATAAATGATATATTAACAAATCCTGCTCTCCATTTATGATGACAACCTTTCCTTCACGAACAAACTTTTGCTTCTGGTGCAAAGTTGAAGTAACGGCCCCTGCCTCGTGGATCTACTGTCGCCCCAGTAAATATATGTAAGCAGGAAAAATATCCATAGCCTGGAAAGTAATCTGAAATAAGTGCGGGCCTGTGTGAATAGGCAAATCTACTTCTCCGATGACAGACTTCCTCAATCCATCAAAAGCTTTCACAATTATGCCACTCAGGCGCATGGGAGTCCCCTGGTACTTCAGCTTCATAAGTTGGCTCCTCAGTATGACATTTAAAGTAGACCCATTATCAATCATCACATTAGACAACTAGTCATTCTTACAATTCATGGAGATATGGAGAGCCAGGTTATGATTCCTTCCTTCATAGGGCAATTCGTCATCACTGAAACTTAGGTTATTACAGAATGTAGTATTCCCTACAACACTATTGAATTGGTCCTAAGACATATCACTTTCCATAAAATATTGATCCAATACTCTCATCAAAGATTCCCTGTGGGAATAAGAGTTCATTAGCAAGGCTAGAATAGATATCTTAGATGGAGTCTGCAATAATTGATCTACGATCCTGTAGTCACTCATCTTGATAATCTTTAACATGTCATCCACATCTTTTTCCAAAGCAGCGCCGCTAGGTTCCCCCACCGCTTTCTTAGGTTCAGTACTTTCAACAACCTTTTTATCAGCATTAATATTCCCTCGAATGATAGGTGAGAAAACACGGCCAATGCGGGTTACTCGGCTGGATTCGACAATATTCTTAACATCAGACAAAGGTTGGATGGGAATTCCCATACCATCCTCCAGAATTGACGCATTGTATTTATATGGCACGACTTTGTCTGATTCGTAAGGAATAGGATCGGGAAAGCAAATCACCACTGGAGCAACAACTGGCTTGCTATGGTACTCAATCTCTATAGGGACGGGAACACTAAAACAAGGCACAATAACATTCACCACTTATTAAGAATACTTAGACATCATAGAATAATTGTTAGAGAACATATCTTCATCAGAAGAAAATAACTCATCTGCAAAAGCATACTCATCATCCGACACAGTCTTGGCCGAGCAGTCTTCAATCATGTTAATTCCATTGTAATCATCTCTAATTCTGGAAACTTTGATAGTACCTGTTGTACCCCAATTTTTGCCCCTAAGATTTCTGCATCATACCATATTGTTTCAATCACAACAAGATCACATTAGGATTCTTGGTTCCCCTCCCTATATTTAGCTTTGTTCTTTGAGGAATCACCAAGCACCTTGACTTGTTTTCTTTTTTGATCATGGATATTTTTCTTTGATTTTATCTCTAAATGCAATCTTGGTTGTCTTACTTTTTAATAATGTAGGTAAAGGCAATGAGGTTTAGCAAGTTGCTTCATGGGTTCATGAGTTTATTTCCATGCCCTAGTCAATAGCTTGAGAAATTCAAACCTCACTGTTGTACCCCAAAATTTGCCCTCTCCTTCTTCAGGAAATCATCTTGGATTTTCAAGGTCCCTCTGAAACAAATCCAAGTCCTGAGTTATCTTTTTTTGCCCGAGCAGACCATTTACAAGAGCAAGATGATCACACAAGCTCTAAAGACAACGCTTTTATCTTGAAATTTTTTTTTTCTAAATACTTGGAATGTTTCTCTAAAAAATGAGTGTTTAAGAAAAAATCAGCGCTTCAGAACTTCTGGACCAATTCCAGATAAAAACGGTCAGAAGTTGCAAGCTTGGCTCAGCGTAGTCAGAAGTTGGCTTTTCAGCAGCTACATCAGCTCAATCAGAAGTTGTAAACGTGGTTCAGTATGTAAGCCTCAAACAGAACATGCCCCTTTCAGCAGTTACACAAGCTCAGTCAGAATTTGCTAAAGGAATGCAAGAGAAGCAGGGAAGTCTGAAGGCTCTTTCAGAACATGTTGAAATCAGAAAATGAAAAGGTCAGAAGAGTGGGTGTTACACTGATACAGAATCTCTAAGCCCAGGAGGTCCAGAAGCAAATCCAAGGAACGAATCAGAAAATCAGGAGAATCCCCAGAACTTACTAAGACAACAGGAAGCCAAGGCCAGAGCATGGTTTACGCTGTTCTTTTTGAAACAGAACTGTTGATTCAACGTTGGTTTCCATTACCAGAATATTGATGTTGATAGGTCTTATCACCATTTAATGCTCATTAATGCTTCCAACCACTCCTGAACATTCACGTGTGGCTTGGAAAACGCCTTTGTGCAGATTCTGGCATGGGTCTACACGCCACCGCCCACTTAAGAGGTCACTTCTCTCCAATCCACGCCTGCTGTTGCAGCCTAGGCTGAAGGCTATCTGTTATCACAACTTCCCAGGAATTTCTATCAAAGAGCAATTCAAACTCTGTTGGCGCTTTAATGTTCAAGGCACCCACAAGAACTTTGCCTATAAATAGAGAGTCATTGTCCACTGCAAAAGGGCGTTCAAGAAACAGAAAAATTGCTAAGAGAGAAACAGAAACCCTTAGCAAAATAGTGTTCTGAAACTCTGCCAAAATCTCCAGTTTGTTTCATAACTTTGAATTTCTCATCTTCAAATTTTATCCAATACCCAGTTTTCTGTATGAACTAAAAAAAACCTCTTTTCAAACTTCTGACCCTACATACGCATACGCCTTCACCTGCCTTTTTTCCAAAAAGAGAATCTGTCCAGAACACCACCAGAGCCAAAAGCTAGCTTTCACCCACAAACTTTTCCAACAGCCAGGTAAGCACCTGCTGACCTTCATCCTGCTGCTAAGCATCATCAGCTGTGCATACTCAAATAAACATAATGTAAATATCATGTTGTTACTGTTTATATTCTGAGGATTTTCATACCTCAGAACGTTCTGAGCCAGTGTAGGACTTACCTGTGACCTTGTTGGTTCTGCCCTCTAAAACATTTTGACATTTGCTGGATATGTTCCAAATATGTTTCCTGTTTTGTGGAATAACAACAAAATTGCAGATGTTCTGATTAGTACAGGGAAAAGCCAAGTGCTGACTTTGATGTTAGCACATCTGGAGCCTGTTTTGCTGTCAATGATATCAGAACCTCTGAGAGTTATTGCCTTTCCAGCAGAATCAGAACTTCTGGTTTCTCCACTAACAAACTTCTGTCTTGCAGCGCAGGGGAGTCAGAACTTCTGATTTCCCCACTAACAGGGTTCTGTTTTGCAGGTGCCAGAGTCAGAAGTTCTGACTCATACAGTTTAACCAAGAGGTTGATCATCTGGCAGTGGATCTGAGTCAGAACTTCTGATGACCTCTCAGCAGTGCGCTGGCTCCCTCTCTCTCTCTCTCTCTATATCTTGTTTTTTGCTATTTTCTTTTTTGTCTATTTTTCTCGTTGAACCCCCCATGTACAAATGTGTATCCCCATCCCCTAATTGTTGTAATAGCGTAGGATTTTATATTTCCGCTTCTTATTGCTAGTAATTAGGACGTGTATGGCAAGATAAAATCAATGAAATAGAAAATCCTAAATTCAAAGAAAAGAAAAAACTCTTGTATGCAATAAAACACACTTGCACACTAACACCCCTAGGGTTACATCCACTTGTTGCCTTTCAAAATTGGGCCATATTGCATGTTAGGTCTCTTTGGGCAAAACAAACAATTCAAAATGATCATAGTCCCTCGATGACGCTTTCGAAAGTTGCCTAAAAAATGATCAAGTCCCTTAAAGAAAAATTGCCCAAAGATACTTGGCACCATTGCAATCATGGTCTAAGCGATGACCCGCGCCCGTCCCTTTCACATCCTAACACAAGATTGTCCACCAAATACAATGATGGAACAAAATTGTTAAAAGGGTTAAATCATAGCAATAATCTTTGAGAAAATTAGGGTAGATAGCTCTTGGTTACTTGCCAATTTGCAAAACAAAACACTTGCCTATTTTCCAAACCACACATCACTACACTTTCAAAAACAACTTTTCAAAAACAAATGAAAACCTTTTCAAAAGACATACACCTTTGTATACATCCCAACATGGATCATTACAAAGGTTGCCACCACATTGGCTTCTTTTCAAAACATTTTCAAACCCACACACACAAGAGCACCATTTCAAACAATTGAAAATTAAGGCAAGTTGATCTAAGCAAGTAACTAAGAGCCCATGGATAACCATGGATAAAAAGGGTGCTAATACCTTCCCTTTCTATAATCTACTCCCCGAACCCAAGAAAACATCTCAAAGGTTTTTGCTGTGCTTTTTAACCTTTCCTTAGGATAAAATAAAAATTCGGTGGCGACTCTTGCTCAACCGAAACATTTGCGAAAACAAACGCAAAACCATAGTCAGTTCTCCCACCGTATCACAGAATTGGCCACTATGCTGGGGATTTTTTAAAAGTGGAGTAACCTTAGGGCTTAGATCACCCTCTTGCATGACTAATTGTTTGATTTGATTGCTTTACATTTTGGCTCTCTTGTTTGGGTTTGCAATCCTACACCCGGATTTTGGGAAACATTCATAGATAGCAATACATTGTGAAAACTGTGCGGGGTACACCGACACGGTCGAAGCAATAGCTATATTAGTGCGACATATTTGTGAGTACCGGTAACCCTTGAGTTCAATCAAGGAGAGTACGGGGCCGCTGAGTGATGTCACTAAGCACTAATGACCTAGAACCTTACTTGACCATCTTGGCCTTACATTAGGGGTAGTGAGATGACCGGCTTTGGTGCAGTCCGAAGTTGGTAGATACTCGATACTACACTCATTGAGGGTTGTTTTCTTGGAATATTTTGGTCGCTAGTTAAGTGGCTAAACCAAAACAATGCACAATGAAAACAATCCAGTGATATTGAGTTCCTTAGAACCCGGTTACTATTTATAGGACAGGTTTTTAAGCCAACTACACTCAAGAGGGTACTTACCTATGAAACCCCATGCAAGCCTAAAACTAGGGTTTGGTGTGATTTGCTTGTACATATGTTTGTGCATACATCATGAACATCATAAAGCATCATATGAATTCACTAACCACTTCAAGGGTTTAGATCTTCATCTTTATTCTTGTTTTGTAGGTCATGGAAATTCATCGCAGAAAAACCATTCAAGTCAACCTTGTGCGAATCTCCCCTCAACTCAAGGAGCTCACATCAAGAATTTCGGAAAGCTCATCCTTCAGTGAAAGACATGGTAGACTGCTCAGCTTAGTCAACACCAACATTGAAGAAGACATGATGAAGGTGCTATTCTAGTTCTTTGACCCTCTTCACCACTGTTTCACTTTCCCTGACTACCAGTTGGTACCCACTTTGGAGGAATTTTCTCAACTCCTGAGAATTCCTATCCTCAATCAACTACCTTTCAACGGTACGGAAAAGGAACCAAAGCCTGAAGATGTTTCTCGAGCATTACATCTACAGCCTTCTGACATCAAGGGGCATTGGGAAACTAGAAGCGGCGTCAAAGGTTTCTTAGCAAAATTCTTGTTTGAGAAGGCACAAGAATGTTGGAATTCATTGGGCCTACAAGCCTTCGAAGAAATTGTGGCACTCCTTATCTATGGGTTGGTCTTGTTCCCAAATCCTGACCAGCTCGTAGATGTCAACACCGTCAAAATCTTCTTGTCCAGAAATCCGATACCAACATTGCTTGGGGACATCCTTCACTCATTTTACACACGAACAATGAGAAAGAGGGGTGTTCTCATGTGCTGTACTCCTCTCCTCGCAAGGTGGTTTATTTCGCACCTTCCACAATCTGTCTTGAAGAATGACCAAGGCCTAAGGTGGTCACAACGGTTGATGACCCTTACTCACTCTGATGTACATTGGTGTTCTCGGTCCAGAGAAAATGTCATCATCATCGATCGTTGCGGAGAGTTTCCTAATGTTCCTTTACTTGGAATCAGGGGAGGTATCACCTACAATCCTTGCCTAGCTTTGAGGCAATTTGGATACGCACAAAGAGATGGCCCTCACGACATGTTGATTCCTGACCTAGTTTTTGACTTCGACAACGATGCGCAAGGACTTCACCAAAGATTCATCAGAGCTTGGAGGATGCCCAACAAGGTTGACAGCAAGACACTGGGGCACAGGAACTCCATCCCTCTTGAACCTTATCTCAAGTGGGTACGAGCCCGAGCCCAGAGTTTAATGATGCCTTATCCTCATGTTCTCCCTGTGATTAAAGAGCCCGTCAAGGAAGGAGAGGTTCCCTACACCATCCTACATCCTGACATGCCTACATCGTGGGAGGAAATGCAGAAGAGTTGGATCCAACTCAAGGAGGAACGGAACACTTTTGAAGCCAGCTTCTACGCCAGCAAGAAAAAGGTTCTAGAGCTCACCCGCCGACTCCATGAGCAAGAGGCTCTCAACACCTGCATTGCGCCAAAGAGGATGCGCAGCGTCTTTTTACCTTGAGAAGGTGTTTTTGTAATATTTGGCCCATGGGGCACTTATTTACTAACAAATTTCTTCTTATTAATATGACGTGCGTTCTTTTTGTCTACAACAATTGTGAATTTCCAAAACCCTTGAATGCATTGCATAGATAGCATCTCATGCATCATGTGCATAACAGGTACCCTTTTTTCTACAGGTTGCTTAATCTCCTTCGCTGTTTATTTTGGCCAGTCATCATGAATCCAGACTCATCCAGTGAGCAAGCAATCAAGGCCCTTCAGGCCCAAAGTGCCCAGTTTCAAGAAATGGTCCTGAGCCTGGCCCAAGGTCAGCAAGAGTTGAAGGCTCTACTCCTGAAGAAGAAGAAGAAAAAGAGGACTGCGTTATTCAACACCGGATGTAGGTTTGGGAACACACTCCATAACGAGGCTGATCCAACTACTTCTTCTGCTGAGAAAGACAGTCCCCAAGGGGGAGGAGCTCCTAGTCCTGCAGTCTCTGACAACGAGACGGACTACAATGACGAACAATACCCACCCGCTGCTGACAGATACAAGCAATTAGAAGACCGCTTGAGCGCCATGGAGATTCAGAATGTGCCGACGCTGGATTTCGGAGATCTGGGGTTATCTTCTGGGGTAGTAATCCCACACAAGTTTAAGGCGCCTGCCTTTGCCAAATATGACGAGGCCTCTTGTCCAAAGTTGCATCTAAGGTCGTACGTAAGGAAGATCCAGCCTTACACGGCAGACAAAAATCTTTGGATCCACTTCTTCCAAGATAGCCTTTCGGGGTCACAGCTTGAGTGGTTCTATCAACTAGATGGAGCCAGTATCCGACATTGGGAAGATTTGGCGACCGTATTTTACAGACAATATCAATACAATTCTGACCTTGCTCCTACGTGTACCCAACTTCAGGGTATGTCTCTTGGAACAGGTGAAGGGTTCAAAGAATATGCACAAAAATGGAGAGATTTGGCTGGCAGGGTGCAGCCCCCATTGACTGATCGTGAGTTGGTTGATATGTTTCTAGGGACTTTGTCTGGTCCATTTTTCAATCATTTGGTTGGTAATTCCTCCGCTGGGTTTACGGATTTGATTCTGACGGGTGAAAGGATAGAAGCCGGCATCAGGTCAGGAAAGATACAAAAAGCTGCCTCCACAAGTACTGAGAAAAGGCCTTTCAAAAAAGAAGCGAGTGCAGTCTATGGTCCTAGAAGACAAGTCAAGCCAGAAAGCCGCCAGGCCGTCAATGCCTTGGTCATTTCAAAGCCTGTTGCTGCTCCTCAGCAGTACAATCAACAGAGAGGTGAAAGGCCCAAGAGGCAGTATACCCGGCTGAGTATGGCCTTGTCACAAATCTTACCGCAACTGTTATCAACCAACTTGGTAACCATCAAAGAGGCTTTGAAGGTCGTGAATACTGCATCTCCTAAGTATAGCCCAAATGCCCGTTGTGCTTATCATTCTGATAGCCCCGGGCACACTACTGATGATTGCTGGGCCCTGAGAAATAAAGTGCAAGACCTTATCGACGCAAAGGAAATTCAGTTTGAGGCGCCTGAGAGGCCAAATGTTGTAACTGCTCCTACGCCCCAGCATAGAGTAAATGCCATTGAGGAAGATTTGTATGCTGTTTCGGTGAATGATGTTGCTACCCCTCTTTTGACTGTTAAGAGGAACTTACTACTAGCCGGTTTATTTCCGGGTTGTAGCAAGGGTTGCCTCCTGTGTGCTGTTATCCCTACCGGTTGTCCGCTGCTGAAATCAGGCATCCAAAGCTTGATGGTTAGCAAAGAAATTATGTTCAAGAAAACTGTTGTTCCGTTTGTTTCCGCTGAAGAAGTATCTGTCGTCACAATTTTCAACAATCCTACCAAGGCTCTCCCGGGGAAGCCAGTCCAAATTATGTCTGTTGCACCCATTACTATTACTGTTCTGGGGCCTCTCCCCTATGAGTCTGATAAGGCTGTCCCATGGCATTATGGGGCAGACATGTATGTGCTTGGAGTGAAGCAGGAGTTCAACACCAGTACCAGTATCAGTAACATCACTGGTCCCGCCAAGATTACTCGCAGTGGCAGGCTCTTCTCGCTTGACATTGCACCGCAAATTATCCGAAAACCTCTCATCATCACACCCGCCAGTGTGCATGTTCTAAATCAAGTTCCTGTGTCTACTACTGCCGCCGAGTCCTCTGATGCTCGGGGCAAAGAAGTTGCTACCGATTTGCCTGCCAGGACAGAGGCACCAAAAAAGACTGCTGTTGAAGTCTCCCAACAAGAGATGGAAGAAATCCTTAAAATCATAAAAAAGAGTGACTTCAATGTTGTTGAACAGTTGGGGCATACCCCCTCCAAAATCTCTATGCTATCATTGCTGCTATGCTCAGAGGCCCATGCAAAAGCCCTGATTTCATTTCTGAAAACTGCCCATGTGCCGCAAGAAACCTCTGCAGATCAATTCACTGACTGTGTGGCTAATTTGACAGCTGACAATGGTTTGGGGTTCTCAGATGCTGACCTTACCGCCAAAGGGAAAAATCACAATGATGCTCTGCATGTCTCTATAGAATGCAGGGGCACTACTCTCGCACACGTGTTGGTGGATACCGGTTCTTCCCTGAATGTTTTGCCCAAGAAGGCATTGGATCGCTTGGATTGTGAGGGCCTGGAATTGAAACCTAGTAACATCATTATTAGAGCCTTCGACGGTTCTAAGAGGATGGTGCACGGTGAGGTAGACATTCCTATTCGCGTGGGTTCCCAAGTCTTCGACTCAACGTTCTATGTAATGGATATTCGTCCATCTTATTCCTGCTTGTTGGGTCGACCCTGGATTCACAAGGCTGGGGCGGTAACATCCACTCTACACCAAAAACTCAAATACCCTGTCAAAGGGAAAATTGTTACTGTGCAGGGTGAGGAGGAATACATGGTTAGTCACTTGAATTCATTCTGGTATATCGAGGTGGACGGGGAGTTTATTGAAACCCCCTTTCAGCATTTTGAGGAGGTACCTCCAACGTTGGCGTCGGCTGAGGCAGTAGTTGAAGAAGACTTTCCTCTGAAGATGGCGTCCTTGAAGGATGCTCGGGCTATAATCGAGAAAGGCAGGTGTGCAAACTGGGGTCAGCTTCCTGACTTCACTCAAAAGAACGACAAGTTGGGGCTGGGCTTCACTGCAGAGGCTCAGAGGGCTGTGCGCAAGGAAAGGATCAGAAAGGCTCTGGTGTTTATCACCAACCCAAGGGTGAATGCTATCGAGGAGGACGTAGAAGAAGCAGAGTTTGACAGTTGGATCTATCCAACCACCAACAACTGGCCAAGCAACTGGACGGCAAAGGATTTTACACCTATCACATTTGTCACGCAGTAATTAACTCTTTTGATTTCCAATTTGTAACAAACAATATGTTGAAACTTTTATTGGCTCGGTGTCCTACCCGGGGCATCGTAGCTCCATTCGTGAGGGCTTTTTGTATGACATTTCCATATATCATTAATCAAAACATTGGACGTTTGTTGCATTTCAAATCTTGTGCTCTTTTTCTTTCTGTGTTATATATTGCAAAACAGCTATATTCACATACACTCACTTATACAGGTTTCAATCCACTCTGGATCTCACTGGTAACAGCTCTGCTACCACCAGTTATGACTTCGAGAATCCGATCAACTTGGCCGAAGATGAAGGTGAAGATGATTGTGAAGTGCCTGGCGAACTCGCAAGACTGCTACTTCAAGAAGAGAGGGCCATACAACCGCATGAAGAGCCGGTGGAAACGGTGAACCTAGGTACTGAGACAGATAGAAAAGAGGTCAAGATTGGGGCTAATCTAGAGCTCAGCGTGAAGCAACGATTGATCCGGATGCTACATGATTACATGGAGATATTTGCTTGGTCTTACGAAGACATGCCTGGTTTGGATGCCGACATTGTGGTCCATCACCTGCCTACCAAGGAAGACTGCCCTCCGGTAAAGCAAAAGGTCCGTCGTATGCGCCCAGAGATGTCCGAAAAGATCAAAGCTGAGGTTATGAAGCAATTCGATGCCGGGTTTCTTGCAGTGACCTCTTATCCTCAATGGGTTGCCAACATGGTGCCAGTGCCGAAGAAGGACGGTAAAGTCAGAATGTGTGTCGACTACAGGGATTTGAACAGGGCAAGCCCCAAAAATGACTTCCCTCTGCCTCACATCGACGTTCTTGTCGACAATACTGCTCAACACAAGGTGTTCTCCTTCATGGATGGTTTTTCAGGGTATAATCAGATCAAGATGGCTCCGGAAGATATGGAAAAGACTACCTTTGTGACTCAGTGGGGCACCTTCTGCTACAAGGTCATGCCATTCGGGTTGAAAAATGCTGGGGCAACCTACCAACGCGCCATGGTTGCTTTATTTCATGATATGATCCATCATGAGATTGAGGTATATGTTGATGACATGATTGCAAGGTCCCAAACTGAGGAGGAGCACCTTGATCATCTGCGGAAGCTGTTTGACCGATTGAAATTATACAAGCTGAGGTTGAACCCAAACAAATGCACCTTTGGGGTGAGGTCTGGAAAATTGCTAGGTTTCATTGTAAGCGACAAGGGTATTCAAGTGGACCCTGCCAAGGTAAAAGCCATACAACAGATGCCAACTCCCAAGACAGAGAAAGAAGTCAGAGGCTTTCTGGGACGACTGAATTACATCTCCCGATTCATCTCACATCTAACTGCTACCTGTGAGCCAATATTCAAATTACTGAAAAAAGATCAAGTAGTACGTTGGAACGATGAATGTCAGACTGTTTTTGAAAAGATAAAGGAGTATCTCCAAGAACCACCCATTCTTATGCCTCCAGTGGAAGGGAGACCTCTAATACTATACTTAACAGTACTTGACAACTCGATGGGGTGTGTGCTGGGGCAGCATGACGAGTCTGGCCGAAAAGAGCACGCTATTTATTACCTGAGCAAAAAGTTTATCGACTGTGAGTCTCGTCACTCACTGCTTGAGAAAACTTGTTGCGCTCTGGTATGGGCTGCTCGCGGCTGAGACAGTATATGTTGACTCACACCACTCTGTTGATTTCAAAGATGGATCCCATCAAGTACATATTCGAAAAGCCTGCTCTGTCTGGAAGAATAGCAAGATGGCAAATGATCTTGACAGAATATGATATCCAGTACACAACTCAAAAAGCAATCAAGGGAAGTGTATTGGCAGATCATTTGGCACACCAACCTGTGGACGATTACCAATCCTTGAACTTTGAATTTCCGGACGAAGATATCATGGTAGTAACAGATTTTGAAGCACCTGGACCGGATGAAGGACCTGAGGAAGGATCCCGATGGTCTATGCACTTTGACAGAGCCTCAAACGCTTTGGGTAATGGTATCGGCGCTGTGATTATATCCCCCAAAGGTACTCATACTCCACTCACCGCCCGGCTGTGTTTCAACTGCACCAACAACATGGCGGAGTATGAGGCATGTATCATGGGTATTCAAGTTGCAATCGACTTAAGGATCAAGTTTCTGAGTGTCTTCGGAGATTCCTCTCTCGTGATCAATCAGATCAAAGGCGAGTGGGATATGAAACACCCAAATCTTATTCCTTACAAGGAGTATGTGTTGACTTTGCTTCCCCACTTTGAAGAGGTAACTTTTGAACACTTCCCAAGAGAAGAGAATCAGTTAGCGGACGCACTAGCTACGATGTCTTCAATGTTCAAAGTCAAATGGGCCAATGAGGCTCCCCGGATCATTATCTGGAATTTGGACGAACCTGCATACTGCTGCCATCTTGAGGCCGAAAAGGTGACTGAAAAACCCTGGTATCATGAGGTGAAGAGATACTTGGAAGCTCAGGAATACCCTAAAAGTGCATCTGTCAACGACAAGAAGTTCATGAGAAGGTTTGCGGCAAAATTCTTCCTCAGCAACGGCATTCTCTACAAACGGAATCATGATTCAACTCTACTGCGCTGCGTGGATAAGGCTGAAGCAGAAAAGATCATGGCAGAGCTGCATGAAGGTACCTTTGGAACACATTCCAATGGACATACCATGGAAAAGAAAATCCTTAGGGCAGGATATTTCTGGTCCACAATGGAAGCCGACTGTTACCAACATTCTCGAACTTGTCATAAATGCCAGATCTATGCTGATAAGGTGCATATCACTCCGGTTCCTCTGAACGTCCTGACGGCACCTTGGCCTTTTGCAATGTGGGGCATTGATATGATCGGTGAGATCTGACCAACGGCATCCAACGGGCATCGCTTCATCTTGGTAGCGATCGATTACTTCACGAAGTGGGTTGAGGCAGCTTCCTACGCCACGGTAACCAAGAGCATCGTGGCGCGTTTCATCCGGCATAATCTGATCTGTCGGTACGGCGTCCCGGAAAGAATCATTACGGACAATGGTACCAATCTCAATAACAAGATGATCACTGAGCTCTGCGAGCAATTTAAGATACAACACCACAACTCTTCTCCTTACCGGCCGAAGATGAATGGGGCTGTAGAGGCGGCTAATAAGAATATCAAAAAGATTGTGCAGAAGATGACAGTGACCTATAAAGATTGGCACGAGATGTTACCGTTCGCTCTTCATGGGTATCGTACCTCAGCAAGGACGTCAACCGGGGCAACACCCTTTTCCTTGGTCTATGGCATGGAGGCAGTCTTGCCAATTGAAGTCCAGATACCCTCCCTCCGGATAATGAAGGATGCAGACTTGAACGAAGATGACTGGATCCAGACTCGACTTGATCAATTAAACCTGATTGACGAAAAGAGACTCACCGCTATCTGTCATGGTCAGACGTACCAAAAACGGATGATCAGGGCATTTAACAAGAAAGTCAGACCACAAGAGTATCAAGTTGGGGACCTGGTAATCAAACGCATCATCCTTCCTCAAAGTGATCCCCGGGGCAAATGGACCCCTACGTACGAAGGGCCATTTATGGTTAAACATGTGTTTTCAGGAGGAGCCATGATTCTGACCACCATGGATGGTGACGACCTTCCTCACCCTGCCAATGCAGACATAGTAAAAAGATACTACGCATGAATAAAAGACCCGCTAGGTTGACATACCTAGGCAAAAATAAGGGCTTCCCGGCGAACCAAGAGGGTTTGGGAAAAAATAAGGGATGAAATGAAAAAAATCTGTACACCCGGCAAGCCGAAAACCTGAAAAGGCGGCTTGGGGAAAAATGGGTATCCCGGTGGACTGAAAACCCGAAAGGGCGGTCCAGGAAAAAGTTAGGGATAAAGCGTAACACTATGTCTCATTGGATCACTTTGCATCCAGAATTCGGCATCAACTATCTGGCTCAGACTTCGGCATCGACCAATCAGCTTCATTTTCACTAAACAACAAAGTGATGAGACGCTTGAAAACATAAAGGCGATAGCAGAGTTGGAACCCAGTGGGAATATTGTGCACATAGCTGTTTTGTTTCCTTTTCAAATTGTATAAACTTTATGTTATTCGGAGGCGTTCTCTTACTAGGACGTCAGCCTCTTGTACAAAAAACGCCTATTTTCAGGCAAATTTCAAAATCAATACAAGTTCACTTTTCCAAACAAATTGCTCATTGTTTTTCCTTTTTTCTGTTTTGTCTTGCGAAGAACGTCCAATGTCCATTTTTGATATATGCATTTGACATTAAATTGCTAATTCATAAATATTTGCATTTTGAAACAAAAGACTAATTACAGGTGACATCAGAAACAGGGGCAATGTAAAAGTTGTCTGATGCAGTCCGGTTGCTTTGTCCGCCGAAATACCAAGGTAGGTACAACTGAGGAATGTGACCCAGATATCTCAACTCCCCACAGAGCAAGACAAGATTCAGCAAAACTCTCTTAAAGAAGAGTTAGTCTATCATCATCCCTACAATAGGCACCCTGTTCCCCTAGCGAGTCAGCAATACTCTCCTCCAACAGAGTTAGTCTACGGTCAGCATGAAGGAGGTTGTGTACCCCTAGAAGATGTCAACATTCCCCAGCGGAGTATAGGCATTCATCAGCAAGCATCCCCGGCAGTCTTGACCTAAGATTGTTCCCCGACGGAATATCATCACCCCGGCGCAATTCCAAAAGTTTCCCCAGGAAAGTGGAATTCTTATCCTCAGCAGGTCTTGAAGCTTATCCCCTGCAGAGTACTGACGTCCCTCCCAAGCTTTATTCAAAGTTATTCCCCACAAGGGCTTATAACTGGGTTATCCTCAGCCAATTGCCATGGAAGATCGCCCTCGGCGAAGTTCTTCCTATCCCCAGCGGAGTTTATCTTTGGTATCCCCAACAGAGTCCATTATTGAAATCCTCAGTGAAGCTCTCGTCAAACTTCAGCAAAGTATCTCTTCCGTAGAGCAATTCCCCGCAGAGTAATCTCTCCAGCAAGTATATTCCACAACGGAGTCATCTTCTCCTACCAGTGTATTCTTGCAACCATCATCCTCAGCGGAAGCAAAGAGCTCTACTCTTCAATGTCAGCCCAGGATTTAATTCCCCGGCTGGGCGTCAAGGATTTATTTTCCTAGACAAAAATACATTTCATAAACATTTCACATTTCATACATCTTGCTTACATGCATGATAAAGTGCATACAACACTATCTCATGTTGAACATCATGACATCATGCATTTCATACATCATGACGTTGCATACAATTGATGTTTTTGCCTTTTCAGGAAAAAAAGACAATCCCAAAGACAACTACCTTCAACTGTCACAATTCCAGATTCGATACCTGTATCTAGCCAGGGCACATCTGTGAGTGATCAGTTTCCAGACTCGATTCCTGTATCTAGCCAGGGCACGTCTGAAGAGTTCGAAGATTCGATTCCTGTATCCAGCCAGGGCATATCTGTTGACGACTATTTCCAGATTCAATTCCTGTATCCAGCCAGGGCATATCTGTTGACGACTATTTCCATACTCGATTCCTGTATCTAGCCAGGGCACGTCTGAAGAGTTTGAAGATTCGATTCCTGTATCCATCCAAGGCACATCTGTTGACGACTATTTCCAGACTCGATTCCTGTATCTAGCCAGGGCACGTCTGAAGAGTTTCCAGATTCGATTCCTGTATCCAGCCAGGGCATATCTGTTGACGACTATTTCCAGATTCGACTCCTGCATCCAGCCAGGGCATATCTGTTGACGACTATTTCCAGATTCGATACCTGTATCCAGCCAGGGCACATCTGTGAGCAACCGATTGTAGATTCGATACCTGTATCTAGCCAGGGTGTATCTGCATGAAGAGACTGAAGATCAACACCTGTAACAGGCCAGGAAACCATCTTCCTTTCTCAAAATACACAAGTTCTCGCTAAGGAATCTCTTACGCGATCGACACTTCCAAATGGCATCTATAAGCCCATTCCCGACAAAGTTCTGTCACGTCCCCAGATGGCATCTATAAGCCCATCTCTCTATCCACCATCTCTCCAAATGGCATCTATAAGCCCATTCCCGCCATCACAGTGCTGATACTCTACCATACGAGTGCAAATTTCCGGGCACTCTAGTGTCCAATCTCCTTTTACCTTCGAGTCGCAAAAGGCAAACTTGCCAATCTAACTCTTCAGATTCAAGAAGATTGAACAGGGGCAACTGTTGTACCCCAAAATTTGCCCTCTCCTTCTTCAGGAAATCATCTTGGATTTTCAAGGTCCCTCTGAAACAAATCCAAGTCCTGAGTTATCTTTTTTTGCCCGAGCAGACCATTTACAAGAGCAAGATGATCACACAAGCTCTAAAGACAACGCTTTTATCTTGAAATTTTTTTTTCTAAATACTTGGAATGTTTCTCTAAAAAATGAGTGTTTAAGAAAAAATCAGCGCTTCAGAACTTCTGGACCAATTCCAGATAAAAACGGTCAGAAGTTGCAAGCTTGGCTCAGCGTAGTCAGAAGTTGGCTTTTCAGCAGCTACATCAGCTCAATCAGAAGTTGTAAATGTGGTTCAGTATGTAAGCCTCAGACAGAACATGCCCCTTTCAGCAGTTACACAAGCTCAGTCAGAATTTGCTAAAGGAATGCAAGAGAAGCAGGGAAGTCTGAAGGCTCTTTCAGAACATGTTGAAATCAGAAAATGAAAAGGTCAGAAGAGTGGGTGTTACACTGATACAGAATCTCTAAGCCCAGGAGGTCTAGAAGCAAATCCAAGGAACGAATCAGAAAATCAGGAGAATCCCCAGAACTTACTAAGACAACAGGAAGCCAAGGCCAGAGCATGGTTTACGCTGTTCTTTTTGAAACAGAACTGTTGATTCAACGTTGGTTTCCATTACCAGAATATTGATGTTGATAGGTCTTATCACCATTTAATGCTCATTAATGCTTCCAACCACTCCTGAACATTCACGTGTGGCTTGGAAAACGCCTTTGTGCAGATTCTGGCATGGGTCTACACGCCACCGCCCACTTAAGAGGTCACTTCTCTCCAATCCACGCCTGCTGCTGCAGCCTAGGCTGAAGGCTATCTGTTATCACAACTTCCCAGGAATTTCTGTCAAAGAGCAATTCAAACTCTGTTGGCGCTTTAATGTTCAAGGCACCCACAAGAACTTTGCCTATAAATAGAGAGTCATTGTCCACTGCAAAAGGGCATTCAAGAAACAGAAAAATTGCTAAGAGAGAAAGAGAAACCCTTAGCAAAATAGTGTTCTGAAACTCTGCCAAAATCTCCAGTTTGTTTCATAACTTTGAATTTCTCATCTTCAAATTTTATCCAATACCCAGTTTTCTGTATGAACTAAAAAAAACCTCTTTTCAAACTTCTGACCCTACATACGCATACGCCTTCACCTGCCTTTTTTCCAAAAAGAGAATCTGTCCAGAACACCACCAGAGCCAAAAGCTAGCTTTCACCCACAAACTTTTCCAACAGCCAGGTAAGCACCTGCTGACCTTCATCACGCTGCTAAGCATCATCAGCTGTGCATACTCAAATAAACATAATGTAAATATCATGTTGTTACTGTTTATATTCTGAGGATTTTCATACCTCATAACGTTCTGAGCCAGTGTAGGACTTGCCTGTGACCTTGTTGGTTCTGCCCTCTAAAACATTTTGACATTTGCTGGATCTGTTCCAAATATGTTTCCTGTTTTGTGGAATAACAACAAAATTGCAGATGTTCTGATTAGTACAGGGAAAAGCCAAGTGCTGACTTTGACGTTAGCACATCTGGAGCCTGTTTTGCTGTCAATGATATCAGAACCTCTGAGATTTATTGCCTTTCCAGCAGAATCAGAACTTCTGGTTTCTCCATTAACAAACTTCTGTCTTGCAGTGCAGGGGAGTCAGAACTTCTGATTTCCCCACTAACAGGGTTCTGTTTTGCAGGTGCCAGAGTCAGAAGTTCTGACTCATACAGTTTAACCAAGAGGTTGATCATTTGGCAGCGGATCTGAGTCAGAACTTCTGATAACCTCTCAGCAGTGCGCTGGCTCCCTCTCTCTCTCTCTCTATATCTTGTTTTTTGCTATTTTCTTTTTTGTCTATTTTTCTCATTGAACCCCCCATGTACAAATGTGTATCCCCATACCCTAATTGTTGTAATAGCGTAGGATTTTATATTTCCGCTTCTTATTGCTAGTAATTAGGACGTGTATGGCAAGATAAAATCAATGAAATAGAAAATCCTAAATTCAAAGAAAAGAAAAAACTCTTGTATGCAATAAAACACACTTGCACACTAACACCCCTAGGGTTACATCCACTTGTTGCCTTTCAAAATTGGGCCATATTGCATGTTAGGTCTCTTTGGGCAAAACAAACAATTCAAAATGATCATAGTCCCTCGATGACGCTTTCAAAAGTTGCCTAAAAAATGATCAAGTCCCTTAAAGAAAAATTGCCCAAAGATACTTGGCACCATTGCAATCATGGTCTAAGCGATGACCCGCGCCCGTCCCTTTCACATCCTAACACAAGATTGTCCACCAAATACAATGATGGAACAAAATTGTTAAAAGGGTTAAATCATAGCAATAATCTTTGAGAAAATTAGGGTAGATAGCTCTTGGTTACTTGCCAATTTGCAAAACAAAACACTTGCCTATTTTCCAAACCACACATCACTACACTTTCAAAAACAACTTTTCAAAAACAAATGAAAACCTTTTCAAAAGACATACACCTTTGTATACATCCCAACATGGATCATTACAAAGGTTGCCACCACATTTGCTTCTTTTCAAAACATTTTCAAACCCACACACACAAGAGCACCATTTCAAACAATTGAAAATTAAGGCAAGTTGATCTAAGCAAGTAACTAAGAGCCCATGGATAACCATGGATAGAAAGGGTGCTAATACCTTCCCTTTCTATAATCTACTCCCCGAACCCAAGAAAACATCTCAAAGGTTTTTGCTGTGCTTTTTAACCTTTCCTTAGGATAAAATAAAAAGTCGGTGGCGACTCTTGCTCAACCGAAACATTTGCGAAAACAAACGCAAAACCATAGTCAGTTCTCCCACCGTATCACACTCACCATTGAATTTATTTTGTAAGAATTAGTATGGAAGTGGTTTTGGTGGCCATGAGTCCTCACCATCATCCTCAACAATTTCTATTCACAAAGGAATAATATTGGCACAAAAAGTTTGTTCAAACTTGGCAAAGTTCCTCAATGCATTCTCTTGATCTAGAGGCTAGGGTTTTGAACTTCAAAGGAGCATATATTGCTCATCTTTTGGTATTTTTTAGTGATTCCAAAAACATCCTTCTCTTCAAAAAGTTACTAATAAATCACTTCAAAAGTTCCAAGGAGTTTTCATGTGGAAGGGACTTGGTGAAGAAGAAAGATTACAAGTCACCCAGATGAATCCCCAATTTTCCATATGTGACTTCAAATGGTCATAACTTGGTCAATTTATATCACCTTGAGCCCATTCTTTTTTCATGATGATCCTAAGGATGTGTGTTTCATGCATTCTTTTATGTGCAAATCAAGAAAATGGATGGAAGTTGCCTTAAGAATGCAAAAGATTATAGGTCATTTCATGATTTTTAGCCAACTTCAACAAGTCATAACTTGCTCAATGTTTGGAGATTTTGAGTAGTTCAAATTTCAAAATGTCATTCAAGAGGTCTACTTCATTCCATCTTTTTTGGTCAAGATAAAATTCTAAGTGGAAGGCCATGTTTGGATGCAAAAGATTATAGGTCATTTTTAAAGAAGAATTTGAAATATTTCTAAGTATGGAAAGTCAACTCTTTTTCTTCAACTTTGACTCCATGTAACATTCAGCTCAAGCATCCATTTGATTCCATTCTTTTTCCATTGAAAAGCTTGTAACCTCATCTTTCCAAAGCATCAAGAATTATGCCCTAAGACCCCTTGAGGTGGAAATTCCATAGATATGAATTTGGTAGTTTGAAACTGAATTTTGCACAAAGTCAGAATTTTGAAATCTTTACTTTGGCTTCTAATCACAGGATTTCCACGCGTTTTTGTTTCTAATCATGTTTAGCAACTTGCCAGAAGTGATTAGCATCATGAAACACACGATTTGGCTGAGTTTTGATCAAGTTTGAGTCACACTTTCTTCATGATGCAAACCCACATGAATTCCCTCCAAAACGCAACATTTGCTATTCCTTTTGATCCCATTTGCTTCCCTATAAATAGAGGGTCATCCCCCATTCAATTTCCCAAGCTTAGATTGCCAGAATCACCCTGCCAAACTTGCTTCACAAACCAGAATTCAACAACTTTGAAATCTATTCTCAAGCCTTTTTCAATCCATTTTTTCTCTCAATTCACCTTCCTTGATCTTCCCTGAAGCTAACCATATAATTACATTCAAGAATCGTACCCTATACTGTTCCATAGAAGTCCAGTTTCAGAGCTCTGTAACTCAACTTCAATAGGTAGATTCCTTCATCAATTCTTTAAAACTCTGATATCATTGTGTTGCTCTCATTTCCCTGGTTCTAGTCGCAACACTTACAGTTCACTGGAAACACGTTTTGACCATGAATTTTCAAATCCCTTTTCAAAACTTTCTTTCCAAATTGCTTGAGCTACAGTTTATATAAATTTGGCGCGAGGGTGTGGTTGTCTTCGTCTTGAAGAGACGAAGCGAATGGCATAGGTCTGAGCTTCTAATTTTATAGTTTGAGAGACCTGCAATTCGTGATGGCTGGAGGTTGAAGATGACCAACGTGTCATCTTCTAACCAATGAAGGCGCGCCATCTGTATTTTTCAAATTCTGATTTTTTTATTGATTCTGTACATTATTCATTAAAGACCATGATATGTACAGCGTGCAAGATCCCTTGGATTTGATTACTAACGCGTTTTGACTCTCATCCAATGTTCCACATCTTTTACTTTTATTTTCTTTTTCTGATTTTTATATTTTAATTGTTTTAAATTTCAAAAAGTCATAGAAAATTCATTTTTAATCCAAAAAATCTGAAAAATTATGAAAAATATTTTTGATTATTCTCTTTCTGACTTTTATTTTTTCACAATTTAATTTTGTGTTTTGGTATTTTTTATAAATTTTACACTTATTTGATTTGTTTAAAATGTTTAAAAATACTTTTATACATTTTTAAATTCTGAAAAATTATGGAATGATCCAATGATATTGTGACAAATATTGGTGACCTTATTTTATTTTTGTTTCTGACTTTACTATTTTTTTTATTATTTTTTTTTATTTTACCCATTTATTTTAATTTTTAAAAGTAGTTTCTGACATTTAAAAATTATCAAAAAATTTATAAAATTACTTGACCTCTTTTCTGATTTTTCTATGGTCTTATTTTTCATTCCTTGATTAATTTGAATATAATTGACATTTTCCTCATTATTTTTTTCATTTTTTAAACATTTTTAAACCTTTTAATGTATATATTAATTATATTATTATTTTTGTGATTATTTTATGGCTGTCTTGGGTTGATTTTTGTTATCATGGCTTTATTAACATCATTGGATCCATGGTGTTGAGTTTAACTCCACAAAAATGGATGAATGATTTTAATAATAGTTTGATTAGATATTAATTCAAATGTGGTTTCACTTTTTACCCTAATTCCTCTTCATCTCATCCCCTTCTCATTGCACTAAATGTTGTTGGAGTATGATCTCTATATCATGTCTCAAAATAAATGATGCATAGATTGCTATTGACCGGCCTCAAAATAGGTGCGACTTCTATATAAGTCCACTTACGATTGCTTAACATAGCGCTAAATTTTGTCCCGATTCGAATAAATGATTATTCGTGGCCCAAACTTATGATTGCAAGCTCACGTATGTTAATTTGATCTCTTTGATCTAATAACCTTGAGATTTATTGTGTGGAGGCTTTGGTTCTACCAATCCTCTAATGGATCTACAACACTTTTGGTCAACGCGGATCACTTAAACATCGTTGATCATTAAATGGTACTTATGAGAATTCCAAATGGATGATATACTTGACAAAAAGCAAATGCAACTTATTGTGTGGAGGCTTTGGTTCTACCAATCCTCTAATGAGTTCCAAATACAAGTTTCAAGATGGTAATCCAACTAACCACTAATTATTGACTAGTTTATTTTACGCTTTCATTCTTTTATGCTTTATGTACTATTTATTTTTTTAGCATTTTTCATTTCATGTCATTTTCATCTTTGCTCATTTGAGTATTTATATTCTTGCCATTTTTATTTTTCTCACTTGAGATTTTTCTTTTTCTTTTCCTAAGATACTTAATAATCAACATAAACCCTAAAAAACTCTTAATGGTACTTGGACTATTTGGTTACTATCCTTGGCATTTTTGGAGCATGGGACTTTTTCTTGGACTTAGGATTAGAAACCTTGGCCTATCTTGGAGACCTTGTGATCTTATTATTTTGTCTGGAGCTCTTGAGATTTACCTCAAGACATTGGGTTGCTTGTTTGTTTCTGTGTGCAGGTTTTTTGTGATTACATCCTTTGTTTGTAATCTGGAATTCACCCGTATACAGCCGTTACTCTGCCCAATTTTTGTGAAGACTTAATACATTTGAAGAGGTCTAGTATCTTTGCTTGCTTGGTTTCAATCCAAATAATGGGAATTTTATCTTGCCTCATGATGTCAAGTTTTGGCTTCTTGTTGGTTAGATGGTTCTTATCCTTACCTTTTATCTTATGCTTTAGGATAGTCTCTTCTTCTCCTCCCATCTTCTTTAATTTCAAAAAAATATTCTCCCTCCTTTGAAAACCTTTCTTGTTTTGAAACTTAAACACTTTCATAATAAACTTGGACTTATGTCCATGCATTTTCAAAATATTTTCATAAATAAACTCCAATCAATTTAAAAATACCTTGACATTTTTGTGAGAAGACTAAAAGTCAACCAATCTCATTTCAAACAATTTTACTACTTTGGCTTTTATCTTTAAAACTTTTCTCAAAAGATTAGACTCTTGTCAATCCTTGTAGTGATGCAAACAACTATACTTCTACAATATGTAGTGAAGAGAGATATTTTCCACTTGGGTGTTGAGTGAGGCATTGTTGATTTTAAAATCCAAGTCATATCCTTCACTTTGAGATGATGCAAATTCTCCTTTCTCATGATTGTGGATAGTAAGTATGTTTTCCACACGGACAATGACGATGATGTCTTATCTCTTAAAATCAACCAACACACTTGTGTTTCAAACTTTTAAAAGAGGAACTAGGTGTACCTTGATCCCCTATTGCACAAAAGGTGGTATGTAGGCACTAAAGGTTCGCAACCGCGGAGGATGCAAAAATCATAAAAAATATATTTCTTTTCTCACCTCCACCATCCATTTTATATATAACACATTCTTTATAGCCAAAATATACAAATTTTTCAAAGAGATTCCTGCGGAGTACTGTAGATGTTTAGGGTGCTAATACCTTCCCTTTGCATAACCAACCCCCTTACCTTGAATCTTTCCCCCTCTTTTGGGTTATTCGCTCTTTTCTCATTCCTTTGGAAACAATAAAGCACGGTGGCGATTTTTTATTTTTTATTTGTATAAAGTCTAGTCAATCTAATGGCTTAGTCTTGAACATTTCTACCGCTACAGTACCATTGTCCAATAACAGCTGAAAACCCCTTCTCACAATGGAACAACCACGAGAATCTCTGTAGTAGATCTAGCAAGACCCATAATGGTGTTCCACTCGGCCATCCATGTGACAGAATGTAGCGTGCAACTGCACCAAATCATCATTCATATAATTCACGTCAAAAATATGGAATTCACTGGGACATCCATAGACCATATTCACATTTTCTTTGTACTCTGCCCTAGGCTTAATTATATGAATGAGGCCTTTGTCCATCATTTCCTAAAGGTCAGCTTTAATCTTATTACATCCCTAGATATTTGTACTACAAATACCACAACTAGCATGGTCATGCATATAGTAGCTAAATTCACAGAGATCTGCATGCTTTTTTACCAAATCCCCTCTAACCAGGTTGATATCAAAAATCCGGAAGTCCCCAGAACAACCAACAACCATGTTTACAGCATTTGCTCCTCCATGTTTAGGCAAAAGATTATCTTTCACATTAGGGCCAACATCTTTAAAGGATAGAAGGCCAGATCTCACCATCTTTTGCACTTCATATTTCAAAGGATAACAATTCTCAATGTTGTGCTCTGGGGCTCCTTGATGAAAAGCACATGTATGGTCTGCCTTATAATACCAGGGTAAAGGTGAAGGTATAATAGGAGGAGGCCTGGTTTAAACTAACTTCTTCTGAATCAAATCCAGGAATAAATCTGCATAGCTCATTAGAATAGATTCAAAGGCTTCTCTCTTCTGAATTTTCCCTTGATTCCCCTTAGGAGATGGTCTCTGATAGGCAATAGTGGTTGGAGCTACATTAACAACTAGAGTCACGGAAGCAGCCTGTTGCTGGTACTGATGATGTCTTCTAGGTGGTCTAATCTTCCTTTCCCTAATAACAGCATTCGTTTAACTTTCTTTCTTTCGATAGAACCCGTATGACGACTTATTTGTCCATTCATCTTTTGTCAAGCGCCCTTCTCTGACAACTTTTTCTAAACAAACACCGACTCTCACCATCTCGGTGAAACCGCTCGGTGCACTGGAAACCATCCTTTCCTAATAAAATGATCCAAGGGTTTTCAGAAAGACCTTGGTCATTTCTTGTTCTCCCACAGGTGGCACCACCTGGGAAGCTATCTCGCGCCAATGCTGCGCGTATTCTTTGAACGACTCCTTGTCTCTCTAATCCATTGCAGTCAACTGGTCACGGTCAGGAGCCATAAACATATTATACTTATACTTCTTGATAAAGGCTTCCCCAAATCATTGAAGGTGCGGATACTTCTACTATCCAAACTCATATACCACTTCAGAGCGGCACCAGTCAAACTATCTTGGAAGAAATGAATAAGAAAATGCTGACCATCAGTATGGGTAGACATTTTCCTGATATATATTACGAGGTGGTCAAGAGGACAAGAGTTTCCCTTGTACCTCTCAAATTCCGGAACTTTAAACTTCATTGGAACATTCACATTGGGAACTAGGCAGAGTTCACTGACGTTTTGTCCAAATAATTCTTTTCCTCGAAGGGCCTTCACTTTCTTCTACATCTCATTGAATTGGTCTTGAAAGTCATCCAACTGGTTATAGAAACCCACACTTTTGCTTGGTGGAGGAACATGATGATAAACTTCATCATTAACAAACGGCGTAACATTTACCGACGGAGGGCAATATAATGGATCTCATTTCTAGCCATAGGAGTAACATGCACCAAAGGAGGTGCAGAAGTAGAAGTATCTTAAGCAACTAGAGCAGCTTGAGCATCAAGATTGTAACCTTGTGGCATGAAATTCTCAGTCATTCCCCACGGGTAACCCTGAGGCATACGATTATGTGCAGCAGTAATTGGAATAACAAAAAGAGGAACCGATGGACCTTCAGAAGCCACTCTTGTTTGTTATGGCTGAGAAAAAGGAGGAGCAAGTGGTGGCTGATTCTGAGCAGTCACCAACGATTTCATCAAAGCAGTCAGATTGGCCATACTGACCTTCAAAGCAGTAACCTCTTCGTGCAGCTCGCGATTCTCTTGTTCAAGAATCTCCATTTTCTTCCTGGAATTAGCCCGAGTATTGTACTGGTGAGACAACTTGCTGAACAAAGTCAGAGAAACATAGTAAGACACCTGGTATGAACAAAAATGAAATAAATATGTGCAAGATAATGCATGATATGCAATGCGCGTGATTTATTTATCGTTAATAATATTTCAAGGGACTCAAAGATTTATAGACAATTTGCAAATACTAAAGTACTAACACATTTTGAAATACTGAAAATCTCATTATAATAACTTCAAAATGGACTACAACTTTTTTAATACGAGTTTCAATAATCCCAAGTACAAGAGAAGATAAAATCTAGAATCCTAAGAAGGCAAAGCTGATGAGGATCACTCCACACGCTAATGCTTTCATGTAAGTCTTGCAATCTGAGTCTTCAACTGCTTTTTCTCTTCTGTATACCTATCAGTAACCCCTTTCCGGTTACCAGAGTCAGGAAGTGAGTAGCTAAGTCCTGATTGAACTCTAGAGGAAAATAAATAATCTTGCCTCTCCATCATCTCTACAGCATGACTTTCAAGAATCTTGATCAGGTCATCCTTCTCTTTCAGGTCTGCTCGTAAAGTCTGACACTTATTCTTCCAGTCCTCTTTCTCCTGTTGCATCCTAACTAGGGAAAGCTGAAGCTCTTCCACATCACCTAAAAGGGGAAGAGTGGTCTTCAGAAACATGTCAGGCATAGGTTCTTCACGGGAATATGGCACCTTCAACTGAATTTCCCTTGCTTGTACCAATTGGAGATAAGGCTCCAAAGAAATGGCTCCTTTTGTCCCAAGTCCTTTTTAATCTTCCTGTGAATATGGCGTCAATCCTTTGTAATTTCCTCCTTATCTTTCTTATGGTCCTCTCCTTCTTTATGAAAGAAACTACTTAGATGAATACTATTTGGCTTGTCTCTCATCAGATACCCAAGCTCACGTCGTGCAAGAACAAGATTGTAGTTAATTCCTCCCTTTGTAGAAAGAAGAGGTACATTGGGGAAACTACCATAACTATCGACAATCTCCACATCATAGTAAGCCTAATGATACCAAACAATGTCAAAATGAGTGAGATCCATAATCTTCGGAGCCCGACGAGGTTCTTTCTTGATATCCCAGAAAGCATTAGACCGGGATAAGTGAGAAATAAACCAATAATATAACAAAGGCGTGCAACAAATGATCATTCCTCCATGATAAGAATCCGGGAGATGAATGTAGTAGTAAGCATATTCTAATAATGTAGGAACTGGTTTCCTAATCAAAAATATCCTGATGGCGCTAATATCCAAAAATTTGTCGATGTTCAGAAATAAGAATAACCCATAAGCTTTCTCCAATAAAAATTGAGCGGGTAATCCTCTGACTCCTCATTTGGTAGTCATGTGGGCCTCAATCTCATACTTCCCCAAATTAACCATAGTAGCAATCTCCTGAGTCTTGGGCTCTCCCTCTAAACCGGTGAAAGGAACACGATCAGTAACAGGTAAACCCAGTAGGTAAGAATACTCCTCCAATGTAGGAATCAACTGATAATCAGGGAAAGTAAAACATTGATACATTGGATCATAGAACTGGACCAAAGTCGAGAGAATACCCTCCTTCATCCTAAGCTTCATAAGAGACACGATGAACCCATACTTGTTACAAAAATTTGTAAACTCTCGATCTCAGGAATCAGACTCATCAATTCATCTATCTTAGGATTTTTGAAATTGTACTTCTGAGTCTTTCTTTTTCCAGAATCCATGGTCAAACAATACCTAAGATATTCGCAAAAATCCAACTTTAAGTCCCTTGAAATAAAAGTTTTAAAAGATTCTCATGGGTGCATGAATGCATGATGCAACAATCACACACAAGATCACAAACATGGGGGGTTCATAGGTTCGACGTCACGAGCATGAGGTTAATGGTACTACTCACAAGGTATGGACTAAAAGTTTATCATATACGGAACAAGGTTCTAAGAGGTTCCTAGAGTCTACATCCTTCCTTCGGATATTACCAGCGTCTTGATTGACTCGGTATTTAGTAATATTCTCTGGAAAAACTCGTCTGAGTGTAGCATCGCATGAAAACCATTTCCAGATTACTCCGTCATAGCTTCTGCACTACACCTAAAAGGCCAAGATAGGTTAAAGGTTCTACGGTCCTCAACTTCAGCAGGCTCCCAGGTCAAAAGCAACACATCTTCCCGATTACTCGGTAAATGATACTACAGTCAAAGGGGCCTCCACTAAGTGGGGGATCTCATGTCTCCTTTTTTAAGATTACTCCCTCAAATTTAACATGACTACACCTCCCGTCCTATCTTAAGTTTGCCCAAGTCCGGGTAGAGGACTTATGAGAAATCACCAAGCACTCTGAAAACCAGGAAAATCCAGACAAACATATATAATAAATAATAGCACATACACAAATAAACAAAGATATGCTCAACCCACTTAGGGATGAACCAGCAATCGGTCGATCTTTCCCCAGTGAAGTCTCCATTTTTTCTGTAGCGGTAGAAATATTGAGACTAAGCTATTAGATTGACTTGACTTGCACATATCAAATAAAAATTGCCACCGTGCTTTAGTGTTTCCAGAGGAATGGTAAAAGAGCGAATAACCCAAAAAGAGGGGGAAAGAATCTAAGTTCGGGGGTTGGTTATGAAAAGGGAAGGTATTAGCACCCTAAACATCTACGGTACTCCGCAGGAACCTCTTTGAAAATTTATGTATTTTAGATATAAGTGTTGTATACAAAAATAGATGGTAGAGATGAGAAAATATGTATTCTTTTACAATTTTTTCACCCGCCGCGGTTGCGAACTTTTAGTGCCTACATACCACCTTCCGTGCAATAGGGGATCTGGGTACTCGTAGTTCAACTTTTAAAAAAATTTAAAACACAACTGTGTTGGTTAATTTTAAGAGATGAGACATTATCGTCTTATCCAATTGGAAGAACTTACTTACTATCCACGATAATGAGAAAGGATAATTTGTGTCATCTCAAAGTGGAGGATATGGCTTGGATCTTAAAATCAACAAAGCCTCGCTCAACACCCAAGTGGAAAATATCTCACTTTACTACATATCGTAGAAGTATAGTAGTTTGCATCACTACAAGGATTGACAAGAGTCTATCTTTTGAGAAAATTTTAAAGTAAAAAGCCAAAGTGGAAAAAATGGTTTGAATGAGATTGGTTGACTTTTAGTCTTCTCACAAAAAAATGTCAAAGTATGATTAAGTTGGTTAAAGTTTGATTAAGAAAATATTTTTGAAAATGCATTGATCTAAGTCCAAGTTTATTATGAAAGCGATTTAAGTTTAAAAACAAGAATATGTTTCGAAATGAGGTAGAATATTTTTGAAATTAAAGAAGATGGGAGGAGATGAAGGGACTACCCTAAAGCATAAGGTAAAAGTTAGGGAAAAGAACTGTCTAACCAACAAGAAGACAACACTTGACATAATGAGTCAATGTAGAATTCCCATCCTTTAGATTGAAACCAAACAAGCAAAGATAATAAACCTCTTAAGAAAATCAAGCTTCAAGTGCATTATGTCTTCACAAAAATTGGGCAGAGTAACGGTTGTATACAGATGAATTCCCAATCACAGACAAAGCATATAATCAGAATAACCTGCACAAAAAGAAAATCAACCCAATGTCTTGGGGTAAACCCCAAGAACTCCAGAAAAATAACAAAAGAAGTCATAAAGGTCTCAAGGTAGGCAAAGTCTTAATCCCAAGTCCAAGAAGTCCATAACTCAAAAATTCCAAGGATAGTAACCAAATAGTCCGAGTAACCTTAAAAAAATTTATTGTTCAAGTTGGTTATTAAGTATCTTTAAAAGGAAAATGAAACGCTCAAGTGAGAAAAATTAAAATGACATAAAGATAAATGCTCTAGTGAGCAAAGATAAAAAATAGCATGAAATGTAAATGTTAAAATAAAAGGTGCGTAAAAGTAAAGGCGTAAAGTAAAAGCATAAAAATAAAAGTCAATTATTAATGAGTTAGAAATTAGAGGTTAGTTGAATGACCATATTGAGTCTTGCATTTGAAAACTCATTTGAAGATTGATAAAATCAAATCCTCATAATAACAAGTTTCATTTTCTTTTTGTCAAGTATATCATTCACTTCAAATTCTCGAGGCAACAATTAAATGATCAACGATGTTTAAATGATTCACTAGGTCCAAAATTTATGAAAGTTCATTAGAGGATTGATAAGACCAAAGCCTCATAACAATGAACCTCAAGGTTATTGGATCAAAGGTTTCAAATTAAACATACTTGGGCTTACAAACATAGGTTTGGGCCACGAATGATCATTTCTAGAATCAGGACGAAATTTAGCGGTATGTTAAGCAATCGTAACTGGATTTATATAGAAGTCGAACCTATTTTGAGGTCGGTCAATAGTAATCTATGTGCCATATGTTTGGAGAGATGATATATAGATCATCCTCTAACAACATGTAGCACAAATGAGAAGGGGATAAGATGAAGAGGGAGGGGATGCATTGTATGAAATTAGGGTTTCAAATATCAACAACATCATTCATCCATTTTGGTGGATTTGATTTCTCAATCTATCAACACTTAAGATCCAATGAGGTTGAAGAATTTGTCACCAAATAAAGTCCAAGCCAGAACCAAAATAAAAAATAATAAAAATAATATTTAATAAAACAAAATTAAAATGGTTAATAAAAGGAGATAATTGATAAAATACATAAAGTATACTAAAACACCAAATAAAAATCCTTAAAAAAAAGTCAGAGGTCAAACATGATTTAATAAAGGTTGACAAAATTTTTCATAATTTTTTAAAGTCAGAAATTATTTTGTTAGAAATAAGTAAACAAACTAAAAATGGTAAAAAATAGTAAAATCAGAAATAAAAATAAAACAAGATTATCAAAAATTGCCAAAAGGCTAAAGGACCTTTCCGTAATTTAAAAATTAAGAACAATATTTTTAATCAATTAAAACAAGTTAATTAAATGAAAAAAATATTAAAAAATATCAAATCATGAAATATAATTGTGAGAAAATAAAAATCAGAAAGAGAAAAATCCAAAATATTTTTAAGAATTTTTTTCAGATTTTTTGAGTTAGAAATGAATTTTTTTATGAATTTTTAAAGTTTAAATCAATTAAAATATAAAATCAGAAAATAAAAGTAAAACCAAGAATATATAGACCATTGGATCAATGTCAAAATGCGTTAGTAATCAAATCCAAGGGATCTGGCGCGTTGTACATATCATGATCATTAGTGAATAAACCACTGAATCAAATATTAAATCAGATTTAAAAAAAATAAGTGGCGCCTTATCATAAGTTGAGAGATGACACGTTGGTCATCTTCAACCTCCAGCCACGCGAATTGCAGGTCTCTCAAACTGTAAAATCATAAGCTCAGACCTATGCCATTCGCTTCGTCTCATCAAGACAAAGACAATCGTACCCTCGCGAAAAATTTATTTAAAGTGTAGTTCAGTCGATTTGCAAAAAACCATAAGGAAAAAGTTGAATAGGGATTTTAAAATTCATGGCCAAAACTCACTTCCAGTTGAAAACAAATGATGCGACGAGTATCAGAATGATGAGAGCTTCATTGCAATAACAAATTTTGAGGGAATTGATGAAGGAATCTACCTATTGAACTTCAAATTCAGAGCTCTGAAACTTGACTTGGCTAGCACGATTCATGATGCTACAAGGCTTGGTTCTTCTTCTGTTAGCTTCAGTGAAGTTCAAGGATGAAGAATTAGCAAAGAAAATGGATTGAAGAAGGCTGTAAAACCAAATTCGAAGTTGCGGAAATGTGGGTTAGGGAGAGAGTTTGGTAGGGTGATTCTGGCTGTTCAAGCTTGAGAAAATGAATGCAATATGTCCCTCTATTTATAGAAGAGTGGATGGTGAAAAGAATGGGAAGCAAAAGTGAGGTTTGGAGGGAAAATGAAAGAAGCCCGAAAGTGAGAAAAATGTGACTTGAATTTGCTCAAAACTCAGATAACTCTTGTGTTTTGAGCCTTAATTCAACTTTGGGAACTTGGTTAAACATGTTTAAATTAAAAACGCGTTCTAATTTGGTGTTTAAAATATGGATTATGGATTTCAAATTCTGACTTTGGAGAAAACATTTGTTTCAAAGTACCAACTTTGAATCCATGGTGTGCACGATTTAGGGAACCTTAGGACCTGAATTCTTGATGCATTTGAAAGATAAGTTCACCATCTTTGCAATGTTCCAATAGTGGGATCAAATGGATGCTTTAGTTAAGAGTTGTGATGAGTCAAAGTTGAGAAAAAGATGTTGACTTTTGTACTTAGAAAAATTCTAAGTTTTTCTTCAAAAATGACTTATAATGTTTTGAGTTCAAACAAAGCCATTGTTTCAAAATTGAGCTTTTATAATTGATGATAACTTGAATTATACTTCCCAAATAGAATTGTGAAACTTGAATCACTCAAAAATATCAAGTATTGAAAAAGTTATGGCCTTGTGAAATTAGTGAAAATCCATGAGGTGACCAATAATCTTTTGAGTTCTTAGGGCATCTTCCACCCATTTTCAAGTCTTACACATGAAATAAGATTTCAATTTCACATACTTAAGATCATTATGGAAAAAGAATAGGCTCAATAAAAAATGACCAAGTTATGATCTTTCGAAGTCACATAAGGGGAATTTGATGGCCTATCTAGAGGACGTGTAATATTTCTCAATCATTAGGAATCTTCTACACAAATTTTGCTTTAAACTTTTGAATTAATTTGTTTATAACCCTTTAAAGAGAAGCACATATTTTGGATCACTCAAAAATCTCAAAAGATGAACAAGATATAGCCCTTAGAAGTTCAAAACCCTAGCTCCTAAAGCACCAAAATGACTTGGGAACCTCTTTCAATTTTGACAATATTTCTTGCATAATTAATTTTTATATGTGAATAGAATTTGTTGTGGTTGATAATAAGAAACCATAGCAATAATAACCAATTCCAAATATTAAGAATTGATAGAGTTATGCACTTGTGATCAAGAAATCAAGAACTTGTCCAATTAGGTCAAACTTCTTCAATCAACCCTTGTATCTTTTGACTTTCTTTGACAAATTGAGTCATGATGAATCATAGTAGACTTTTCCATGATATTACTTTAAAGCATATTCAATGATGAAGCTTGAATCTCAATGAATCTTTGTTGAAGAAGGCATGGAAATAAACTCATGAACCTATGAATCAACCTGATGAAATATGTTGCCCTCACCTATAGTATCATCAATTAGAGAAAACATTCATTTTATTTGTTAGTTAAAAGTTAATAAATACAAAACATATATGATCAGAATACATATATCAAAGTGCTTGGTGATTCCTCATGAGCAAACCTAAAGATGGGGAGAAGAACCAAACCCTAGTGTGATCTTGATATAATTGAGTTGATATGAGATGATAGAGGAACCTTAGGGGAAACATTTTGGGCACAACACATACAAACCATGAATCATGCATGTATCAAGCATAAACACATCAAACATACATACATACATTATATTCAATCATATATGTCCATGAAAACTGTGAAAAATCTCAAGGCATGACTATCAGCTAAGACGAACTCAAATTTAAATCCAAGCTTAGCACTATCCATTCATCTTGATATCACTATAGCTACCTCGATTGAGAATGGACAACCATCAAAGGTACCGCTATCAAAATTTCACTAGGCAGCTTACCTACGATTCACATTCAAGGCCTAGTCATCACCAGCCCCAGGGAATTACACTTGCAATTATCAAATCCAAAATTTTCAAGTTCGAACCTCTCAAAAATTCAAATTTCATTTGGTTATCATGTTAATCAAGCCTCGATTAAGAACAGACACAATCGACATCATCAGCAAAACTTTGATTTTAATCTTCAAACCTAGCATTTTTATGTTAAACAATTACCTTGGTTGAGAATGAACACAACCTATAAAATAATCAGATCGCATCTTGGATCTAGTTATCTAAAATTTGATCATCAAAAACAGCTTTTTATGCGATATAACCCATTGCGTCAGTCTTCATACAACGATGTGGTTCCTCCTCTGCAACATAGCCCATTGCGTCAGTCTCCATGCAGTGATGTGGGAAATCTGCAATATAACTCATTGCATCAGTCTCCATGCAGCAATGTCATTATCAAGCTTTTCTGCGATATAACCCATTGCGTCAGTCTCCATGCAATAATGTGGGAAATCCGCAATATAACTCATTGCATCAGTCTCCAGGCTGCAATGTTATTATCAAGCTTATTCCTTGATATAACTCATCGCATCAGTCTCCATGTAGTGATGTGGTTATCAAGATTTTTTAAATTATATATCCCCTAGGTTGCAATAAATATGCAAATAAATCCATGTAATCCATTACATCAGTCTCCATGCAGCAATGTATTATCATACAATGTTTTCTTTATCCCCTAGGTTGTGATAAATACACAGTTTCCTCCTCTGCAATATAGCTCATTATGTCAGGCTCCATGCAGCAATATGCGAAGTCTGCAATATAACTCATTACCTCAGTCTCCATGCAGCGATGTAGTTATCAAGCTTTTTTCAATTATCTATCCCCTAGGTTGCAATAGATGTGCGAATAAATCTGCGTAATCTATTGCATCAGTCTCCATGTAGCAATGTATTATTAAACTGTGTTTTATTTATCCCATAGGTTATGATAAATACACAGGTTCCTCCTCTACGATATAACCCATTGCATCAGTCTTCATGCAGTAATGTGTAAAATCTGCGACATAACTCACTGCATCAGTCTTCGTACAATGATGTTGTTATCAAGCTCCATTTCAAATATCTACCCCCTAGGTTGTGATAGATATGCGAATAAATCTGCATAATCCAATGCATCAGTCTCCATGCAGCAATGTGTTATCAGACTTTGTTTTATTCATCCCCTAGGTTGCGATGAATAGACAAAATCAAATCAAATCAAAACTTACTATATTAGTCTCCAAGCATTAGTAAGTCAACTTTTTTAAAACTTGTAAATATGCACACAAAAAATCTACAACCTCACTTAGATACTGACGTGTTATCCACGTCGTCGTGTCTAAGTTAAATTAAAACGTTGCTACAAACGCTGGTATGATGGTGCATCATCATCTATGCCTACTCATCATACCCATGGAAACATTGTACAGTGTATTCTTATAATCTTCCAACTTATGTTTTTTACCTCCTTGGTCATGGTAAATATGTAAACATTGTGATCTCTTTTTCTAGGTATTGATGAGTTATTTGCGTCGTTATAACTAGGTCAAACTTACTCTTCAATCATATCTCTCTATTTCAAACTATGGTAGGATGATACATCATCATCTTTGCCTATTTCTTTATTCAAACCTAGTATGATGATACATCATCATCTTTTCCTATTTCTCGATGCCCTTAGGTATGCTATATCAGTGTATCCTTACTTAATAACCATTGGTCTAATTTTGGGGTCTTCCATTATTTAATAACCCTCTGATTCAAACGTGTGAGACCTGTGTATTCTCGCATCATTCAATTGAAGAGTGATTAAATAGGGGCAGCTGTCATACCCCAAATTTACCTGCCCTTTATCACTACGGTCGAAATTAATTTCAAACTTGGTTTTATAAAATTCTTTTGATTTACATTAGTACTTTGAGGTTCTATAAATATTCGTTCTCAAGTCCAGTTAAAAATATAATAATTTATTTCAAATCATTTGTATTTTTAAAATAATAAATATTTGCACATCATTCATATACCTTCAATTGAGTTTATTTATAAATGAGTAAAATAGCATAATTGGTATGAGTAAGACTTGCAAACATAAGGTCACAGGTTCGGACATCACTTCTTCCACTTTTACAATTTTTTCTTCTTTTTGTTTCTAACTTTATTTTTGTTTTATTTTATATTCAAAAAAATTATTGAAAAAATTGTATTTGTTAATCTTTAATTATTTATTTTCGTTTTTATTATTATGTATTTTTTTTAAAATATTATTTTATTCTTATTCATCACTTTATGCAAAATTTGTGATCAATCGACGAATGTGGTCCTATTTTTTATGATTATTCATTCTGGAAATAATATCAAATTTGATTCTTTTGGTCCCAATTTGTGACAATTAATTTAAATTTTTAATTTATTAACCTATATTTTTGCTATAAATAAGTCTCAATTTTACACAATGAAGGGACCAATTTTTCACACACAAAAAATACTCTTCCTCTCTTACTCACGACACACCTGAGAAACTTTCACTCATTCACATACATGCATTCTCATCCATTTTTCAATACATATTTCACACATCTAATTTCTAACACACTTACTACTCAATCATTACCATTCTAACTATCATTCTCAATGTACATAACTCCCATACAATTTCTAAACACCACCTTTACACTAACTTTACTAACCAAATTCTACACATGAAAGTTTTAATTGTTTATGTCGAGTTATTTGAGCATACTATATTATTTCAATATTTTTTTCTTAAAAATGGCATGGACATTTTGATTTTTTTTGTTCGACACTTTAATCTAATGATCCACTTTTTCATTACATGAGAAATAGATTTTAAGAATTCTTCACATCCTAAACATAACTTTTTTTATTCATTATATGTGTTATAGAAATGGTGATGGTTGTGAAACCAATATTTGATACAACATATTAATTTTCATTAACATAGTTATTTTAACATACAAACTTTTTATTTTTTTAATTTAAATCATGTTTGAGAATGATAAGAGTTGTAATGTATAACATTCTAACCTTTTGACTCATACTGTACATAGTTTTTTCCACATATCACATACACCATCAACATTTTTTTTCTATAAAAGAATACCCGCAAACATAAACTTCCACCACCCTTCATCATATGAACATAACCATTCTAACACTCATCATTACACATCAATCATATATCTCACATATTTTCTTTTTATTATCCAAACTGACTGCCGGTACAACAAACAGACACGTTGGAAAAGATCGACAACACAATATCGATCAGATTTCTCTCTTGCACACCTCCGACAACAACAACCGTACATCTACAACTAACACCACCGAGGAAACTGATGCACACGAATCAACTCCAAACATTACAACCTCCGACATGCTCATCCGCACAGCTTCATTACGTGACCATCACATCCCGCGCTGACAACAACTTTGACGCACCATTGTTATGATCTGCATAAGCCTATCCACCATGAATGTACCGCCAACATCAATAATTCAAAGTCTTGACGACCACTACCACACATCTTTCCACGCGACCCAACCAACGTGCTACGGCTGACAACACCGGGAATCATCTCACCATTGACGTCTTATTTTGTAGCGGTTGTGGAAAGAACAGAAGAAGTGTTGTAGTTTGTTGTAAAGAAAGAGATAGAGAGATAAAGCAATTTGATATATTGATACAAAAGCTATGTTCTATTTTACTTTGAGGTTAGAAGAGGAAAACGAGACAAAGAGGTATCTAATGTTGTTGTACTCTTTTTATTTTTCTTTTCATGCTATAAGTTTTATTTTTTTTATTTTTTATTTTTTCAATAATAAATAATGTATCTCACTCTAACTTGCAAATGGTATGGTGGAAAAGTCAATTGGTGGCTTTAATTCATTTTGATTATTTCCTTGTTATGGAGACGACTGCGGGGAGCGCCACACCATTAGTTTGTTTTGTTTTTTATAATTATTTTTATTTATTTATCTTTTCTTTTCATATCTTAATCAATAAATTAGTGAATTAGATATTGATTAATATGAGTTTGGGTATCTTAGGCTCATACCTTCTTATGCCCCTTCCAATTTCATTATTCACACCTTTTGTTTTTTATTCAATTAATTTATGTCACTTATTTAGTTTGGTTTAGTTTAGTAATTTTATTTTCAATTTAACTTATTTAGTCTGGTTTATTTTTAGTGTTTTTTTTGTTAATTTCAATTAATTTAATAAATTTGGTTTGATAGGATATTGATTTTATAAAATTAATTTAGTCTCTTCTTTAATAAAGATATATGAAAAGATCAAAAATATGTTTTAATTCTTAGATTTCTTTGTGTGTAAAATCAAACTATTTTCAAAATTAAACTAGTCATTTTTTGCAAATAATAGGATGTCCATCTTCGAGTAATTAAATCGGTCGACGGATCGTCTACCGATTTATTATTCAAAATCAAACAATTAAAATTCATGCAACTCATCCAATTCACCATTCGTGAATGACGCGTGGCCAATATATGGCCATGTGATAAGGAGACTATATCAGACTCCCCCGCTCTACGTCTTAATATAGCTAACAAACATTAAACCATTATTCTACTAACATAACAAAAATTACAAGATATTTTCAGAAAGGATTAAGGAGAATTACTTTCAAAATTAATTGCGAATTGCGTCTACGATCACTCTTTTACAAAACCCAGACAAGGTTCAAGGATAAATTTAAAAGTAATTCTATGGAATCCATAAAAAAAAACACCAACCAAACCGCGAACTACAAATTGGGACTCTGATTCCTCCTAAGAGGATATATAGTCATACGATCAAAAATCGTGGCGAGTTCCCCTAATAAAAATTAAAACCCAATTTCCTAAGATCGCACTTCTAACCCTAGTATCCCTGTGAACAAGGTAGATTAGGGGTGCCTAACACCTTCCCTTTATCTAGAACCGAGTCCAAAACACCTAGAATCTCTAACTTTTAGGGTTATCCTTTATATTCCCTTCCTTAGAATAAAAATTAAGGGTGGCGACTCTCAAATTTAAAACCAGTTACAACAGTTGGGCTTTTGGCTTCCTTTTACTGATCTTCAGGTAGCTGTTTTCTGACATTTTTGCCTGGCCCCTTCACAACTATACCCCAACTCGATCGCCTTCATACATACTTTCAGGATCGTGTGTGACTATTTGAAGATAGGGGCGACAGTTTTCTTATTCTTCTACTGCTTCCATCTTCAGTTTGGATGGGTTTCTTTAAAGCATGTGAATGGGTTTCTTTATGTTGGTTAGCTTTAAAACATTAAACTGCTTTAAAGAAATGTTTTTTGACATTTTTTACTCACTTTGGATGGGTTTCTTTAAAGCATGTTGTGATACAGTGGCAGAACCGACTGTTAATACTGGTTTGCATTTTGCGTTTTTTGTTTGCAAAATGTCGCGGTAAGCAAGAGTCGCCACCAACTTTTATTTCATCCAATCATGGAAAAGTAAAAAGAACAGAAAAAACCTTTTTTCGAGATATTCTGAGTACGGGGGGTAGATTATAGAAAGGGAAGGTGTTAGCACCCTTTTTATCCGTGGTTTTCCACGGGCTCTTAAGTACTTGCTCATTTTTCAAATTGCTTGTATGTGTTTGCCTTGAAAATGTTTTACTTCGTGATAACCCTTGCATCAGTCCTCAAGGATGTGACGAAGTTTGTTTTGAAAATTGTTTTGAAAAGTGTTGGTGTGAAAAGTTTTTATTGAGCAAGTACTTAAGATTCTACCTACTCGAAAAAAGATTATTTGTTCTCATTTCCTTTAGACAGCGCTATCCTACTATTAAGGAGTAGGTAGACCTGTCGTTTGAGTTTGTAAGGGACATTCGAAAGGGACATGTACAATCATTAAAGCAACAAATTGGAACCTTTAGTAGTAACCCTAAAGTCTTAAAGATCCTTCCGAGGCAACATTTCTGAGGTAACATTCGAACGGGACAGTTGATCTTTTAAACAGGAGGGTGACAACTAAAATTTCCTATGCTTAATGACTGTTTATCGAAGGCGACCGAAGTGAGGCAAACCCTAGGAGTGAGTATGTGTAAGTGTTTGATTTCAAGCATCTTTCCATACAATCATATTATCATACATCTAACAGTTAAAGATTGCGGAAATTAAAAGTACGAGAAAAATAAACCTAACTATTACAAGGCTTCGGGGAGGGGGATTAATTACATAACCGAAAATCAGGGAAAAGCGATAAATAAAAACCCTAGTTTTAACTATTACAAACCAATAAGAAGTTACATAATAATGAAAAAGAAATAATTAAACGCGCGGCAAATTAAATACGTGGATAGATAACCTAAAACCCTAATTGAGAGAGAAAATATTTTTTATGGATTTATTTGAGAAGAACAAAATTTAATTATGAATTAATTAAACCCTAATTTGTAACTATCTTTAATTATGAAAGAAATTAAATTAACCTAATTTACTAATTAAATTAAAGAAATAAATATTTATGAGAAAAATGATTTTGGTGTATTTTTGAGGAAAATTAGCTAAGTTGTGTATAAATAAAATCCTAAGTCTAATTATTTTTAATTATATAAAAAAAAGATTAAATTATCCTAAATTAATTAAACTAATTAATTAAAAATATTTATTAAAAAAATATTTTGTGATTTTGATCTGTTAATTTAATAAAAAATAATTTTTGTGTTGATTAAAAGAAAAAAAGAAAGTAACTAGAGAAAATAAATTTAAAAAAGTAACCAAATGGGCCTGTGTTGACTTGCTGAAAGGGGGTGAGAATCTGAATTTTTCAGGCCCGACAAGCTAAGCCCGGGTTGACCACTCTGGATTAGGTGTGGCATTAACTTGAAGGTGCACCATGGTCTCTCAAGGTCGAGCGTACATTTGGCTGCATGATGGATCTAATGGTTGATTATTGGAGGCGCATGGTAGACGCTGGACAGTGACGCGCACAAGATCTGCAAGAGAATTATAAGAAATAAACAAAATGCAGGAGGCAGGGCTCGAACCCCTGACCCCCCGCACACGCGCCTGGGAAACGTCACCTTGTACCACTGGGCCATTGTTTCATTTGTTAATATCAATAATAAAAATAAAATATATTGAAAAACAACATCAATTGCCAGAACACGCGTGTAAATTCAAACCATCTAGTGGTGCTTTGCCAGGCATCATCTTCTTCCATGTCTGTCGTATTAGGCTGAATACTTTTACCTACGGATATGACTCCATAGCTCAAACCCTGACACCTTCAAATATGCAGCAAACGCGATATAAATTTCATTGGAGGCCGTGAATCAACTGGGCTTGAAGCCCTGATCATCATGGTACCCATATCCGTTCCTAATTTGGCTTGTACTAAGAAACCCTAAAACTAAGCTTGGAACCCTAATCATGGCATCTTGCCTTTCCCGCACTTAAAATTCAATTAAATGACACAGAGGGCTTCGAATCCTTATGAAAAATAAGAATGTAGGGTTAATTCTCACTGAAAACGCATGCATATATGAAATCAAAAACCAAAAGCAGTGGGACAAAACGAGTCTTATAGCTTATAATTTTGAATGTTTCGGGCCTTGGAGATGATGGGAATAGCTTCTGGGAACGTCAAGGAAGGGATTGATGGTCTTGAAATGCTTTGAAACGCCTTTTAGATTGAAAATCAATTCACACTTTTGTCCAAATTTTTGTGTTTTCTTCCTGGCTTTTCACGGCTGCAAACCTTGTGTTTATGATTTGGAATCGTTTTATACATATAGTAGAGCATATTCGGTCAATAAAATTGCATCATATCTTTCAGAATTATGAAAATGTGATTTGATTTTATTCATGTATGATATCTTTCCAAAATAAGCTTCAATCCAATCTTTTCCAGTCCTAATGAGTCTTGCACGAATTGATCATCATGATAGTTGTACATAGACTCCAAATGTGCATAAAAATCCCAAGATTTGATTTGCTTTTATTATTTTACCATTTAATTTGATTTATTTTGATTTAAATGAATAAAAAATCAAAATAAATGATAAAAATAATAAAATAATAGGTGGAAAAGCTCAGGGGTCGTGGGTCCTATTAGAAACATGTTTGAAGCAAGAAAACATGGGCCCCTTTGGAAAAAATGCCAATTTGATCAATGTTGACTTTTGACAATTTTTTCCCAAAATTACCAACTTTGACAATGCACAAATCTCTCAATTTTGACCCTAGTGAGGTTTTATTGGACTTTTTAGAAATCTTAGGATGTCCCCTAACCAACACTTTTGGTTTCATCTCAATTGGAACTTCCATGTTCATGTAAGAAGCTTTGACCCAAAAGGTGTTTTTGTTGACTTTTCAAAAGGACCCATAATGTAAAAATTCATATCTTTTTATGAGTGAATATTTTGAACTTGTGGGATGAAGATGAGTTGTAGGTAATTGCATATTCTTCAAAATAATCTTTGGATGGAAAATTTCTGATAAAGCATGTGGAAGTTATGCTTGGTCAAAGTTGGGTTGACTTTTACTGAGAAACCCTAATTTAGCAACTTTTGGATTTTGATGAATTTGGAGCATTCCTTGGGGAATCATGGTCAATCCTTGATCAAATGATGAAAGTCACTTCAAAATGTTAACGTTGACAAAAAATCTTAAAGTTTGACTATATGTGGGCCACAGTTGACTTTTGACCTAATACAGTCGATTCTCAAGCATATGAGCAGTTGACTGAGCAAACTTCTTGTGCAAGGCATGAGACTTGACATGGAGAATCTTGGAAAAATATTAGGGCCTTGGAGAGCATTTGGGGCCTTTGTGATCCACCCATCTTGATGAAAATGGAAACCCTAATTTGAGATACACTGCCTTAGGAGAGAGTTTGTCTAGTCAACTCTTGGGCAACCTTGAGCAAATTAAGGATCTCAATGGACATGTATTGAGTAAAATGAGAGGGCAAATTTTGGGGTACAACAGCTTCCCCTGTTCAATCTTCTTAAAACTGAGGATGTAGATTGGCTCGTCTGCCTTTCGTGATCTGAAGGTGGAAGATGATTGAACACTAAAGTGCCTAGAAATTTGCACTCGCATGAAGTGGCACAAATCTCACATGAAGTGGCACTTGATTTGTGATATCTGGAATGGGCTTATAGATGCCATTTTGAGGTGGATGATAGAAGTTTGTCGGAGATGGGCTTAAAGATGCCATCTTGGATGCGACGGAGAATCGTCGGAGATGGGCTTAAAGATGCCATCTAGAGGATGTTGATTTCCTGAGACATTCCTTCGTTAAGATTTCCTGTTACTATTGTTGAAGAAGAATTTTTTAAGGATTGTTGGTATTTATCTTAGGAGAAATAGAATTTTAGGAGCTTCAGTTATCCGTTACTCTATTGGGAAATAACTCTGGCTTGAAGAAGCGGAAGTGAACTACATATCTAGTCAGGGCATATGTTGCACCGCGACTTACTGGGGAAATGCGAAAGTAATCGTGTTTGATCGGGTCTCGGTCTTATAGTGTTGTGGACAGCTGTCTGGAGATAAGAGAGAAGGAACCCGAATAGTAAGGTTATGAGAAGGAACTTGGATAGTAAGGTTACTTCGATATGAAATCCTGGATAGTAGGGCTGTGAGAAGGAACCTGGGTCGTAGGGTTACTTCGATGTGAAATACTGGATAGTAGGGCTTATGGGGAGGAACCTGGGTAAAGTTGCTTCGTGAGGAGTTTGGGTAAAATTGCATCTGAACCGAGAAGGAACCTGGGTAAGGTTGCTTTGTGAGGAGTTTGGGTAAAAATGCGTCTGAATTGAGAAGGAACCTGGGTAAGGTTGCTTTGTGAGTAGTTTGGGTAAAACTGCATCTGAACTGAGAAGGAACCTGGGTAAGGTTGCTTTGTGAGGAGTTTGGGTAAAACTGCATCTGAACTGAGAAGGGAACCTAGGTAAGGTTGCTTCAGGATAAGGATGAGTGAAACTTCAGAAGGAACCTGGGTAAGGTTGCTCGTGATGAGTCTGTGTAGGGCTTTAGGAGGAACCTGGGTAGGGTTACTTCGGGATAAGTCCGTGTAAAACTTCGGCAGGAACCTGGGTAAGGTTACTTTGGGCTAAGTCTATGTAAATCTTCAATAGGAACCTGGGTAAGGTTACTTTGTGATAAGTTCGTGTAAAACTTCAGATGGAATCTGGGTAAGGTTACTTTGGGATAAGTTCGTGTAAAACTTCAGGAGGAACCTGGGTAAGGTTACTTTATGATAAGTTCATGTAAAACTTCAGAAGGAACCTGGGTAAGGTTACTTTGGGATAAGTTCGTGTAAAACTTCAGGAGGAACCTGGGTAAGGTTGCTTTGTGATAAGTTCGTGTAAAACTTCATAAGGAACCTGGGTAAGGTTACTTTGGGATAAGTTCGTGTAAAACTTCAAGAGGAACCTGGTGTGATCGGTGGATCTGGAACTGACTGATTTACGCTGGTTCGCGAAATGTCGCGGAAGCAAGAGTCGCCACCGTCTTTTATTTTCTCCAACATGGACAGGACAAAAGCATAGCAAAATTCCTTATGAGATAGTTTCTCGGTTCAGGAGGTAGATTTATAGAAAGGGAAGGTGTTAGCACCCTTTCTATCCATGGTTATCCATGGGCTCTTAGATACTTGCTCATTGTGTTTTCAAAAGTGTTTGCTTTTCAACTGTGAGTGAGTTTGAAAAAGTTTCTTTGAAAATTTCAGTTCGACTCTTGTATCGGTCCTCAAGAGTGTTTGAAAAATTGCTTTCGAAAGCTTTTTGAAAAGGTGTCGGTGTGAAAAGTATTTTTGATTTGTTTTGAAAGTTAGAGCAAGTATCTAGAGTTGTCTACCTACCCTAAGGAATTCGTCTGTGTAGATGTCCTTAAAGTAATGCTATCCCACCATTGAGAGGTAGGTAGCACCACTATTGGAGTTGTTCGGGTCAATTCGAGGTTCGGGACATGGTGATCACCAGAGCAAAGGGAAGACACCTTAGAAGCTACCCTCATGCCAGGTTCCCGGATCATGAGGACTTACTAAGACATCCTCTACTCGACGATCACCTTTCGAGGCAAGGCAACAGTGAGGCGTACTCTAGGGGTGGTGTGTGATTTGTGTGTCATGTTCATTTGCATTTATCTTGTTATGTCAAAGTGATCTATGCGTTTGTTTTTATTTTGTCATTCATTCTTGCATGCATTTATTAACAGTTAAAAAGATGCGGAAAATTAAAAGTTCTAAACTATTACAAAGGCGCGGGTCCACATCGCCAAAATTAAAGTCCAGGACCCGATTTGACAGAAAATAAAGAAGTAAAGTAAAGTGTGAGAAATTAAGTTTACACGGCTTTGGGAGAATTACATAAATATTTAAAAGAAGGAAATAAATAAAATGCGCGAATTGGAATTAAGATTGGAAACGAGGGCGTTGGACCCCTTAATGAAATTAAATTATTATTATTAAATTAATAAAATTAAAATGAAAAAGAAATTATTTTTTGAGGTTTTCGTATTTATGGTTTTTTTAATGAGAATTAAATAAAATTAACTAATTAACCCTAATTCTAATTTTTATTTATTAAGAAAAACACATTAAAATTAAACCTAAAATTAATCTAATTATTTACATGCAATTTGATTTATAAAAATAAATAATATTTAGCTATTAATAATGGTGGAAATGAATAAAAGTAATTAAACTAATTAAACCTAATTTCTACAAATTTTTAAGTTATGAAGAAAAGATTTTAAGATTAACCCTAGAATAAAACTAATTAATTGGTGAAATTTTATTTACAAAAATATTAGTTAAATAAAAATACTTATTTTTTGTCTTTTTTCTTATTTTTATATTGTTTTTATGTTTTTATGAAAGTAAACTAAATTAAAGAAATTAATTAAAAAATAATAATTGAATCAAATAAAAAATGAAAAAAATATAAAAGAAATTGCAAACCTAGGGGGGTCTGTCCCCAAATGGGAGGTTTTATTCAGTAATTCAGGCCCATTAAGCTTTTGGCCTTGTTGACCTTTTGACTAGCATGGATACGCATTGACTGCAGCACATCATAGGCTGTGAATCTTGACCATTGGATTGTGATCAGGGGATGCGTGGCATAGCTGGATCTGAGGGACGTATGGTGTTCCCTTGTAACGAAACTGCATAGAAGCATGAATAGAAAAATAACATTGGAAAGGGATGGGGACCTGGGGTTCGAACCCAGGTCCCAGGGATTACCACCACTATGCTTTGCCAACTGCTCCACTTGCGTTCTTTGTTTATAATATAACTAATAAATAATATGAAATAAAACAATGGTTAGTGGATAAATTCAGCGCGAAATTCAAATAACCCAATTACTGCTGGACACTTCATCATCTTCTTCTTCGTTTCGTTTTTCCCTGAAAATAAAAGAAGGTTAGCGGGGGTTTTAAACCCCCTCAAAACATGCTTGTTTCCAAAATAGCGAATAGCACATGGTAGCTCATAAATTGAGCGCGAGGATTGCTTTAGAATCGTCCAAGCACGCTGGTTTCAACCATGGTATTGTGATGTTCTAATTTTACCATACTCAAAAACCCCTAATTTGAAAGTTGAAGAACCCTAACATCCTTTAATGGTGAAATCGCGTATGGGTGATGAAAATGCAATCAAACAACTGGGTTAGCTTCAGAATCAATCAAGGAACATAAATCAAACATTAAAAAGTACTAAAAACGCATGAATCATGATGCAAGCATATGAAAAAAATTCTGTACAGGGCGCGATTGTTCTCACGTTTCTTGGTGTTAGAGCTTATGGTTTTGATCCAAATTCCTTCCTTGAAGTCTCAGCAAGCCAATGGAATAGTTATTTTGGCTTGAATCGCCCTAAAACCTAGTTTTCAGTTTTCAACTTTTTGGCAAAAAAACTCAAGTTTGGTTCTTGGTGTATGGCGCAACTGCGTGGTCCTTTGCATTAGGTTTTTATTATGTATATATGTGTGAAGGTTTTAGGTCAAAGAAACCAAATCAAAACCTTTGCATTCATGATTTTCAAGATTTGATTCTTAAGGATATTTTTCAATATTTCTTCATGAAGAATCATGTCAATTTGCTCCAATTCTTTCCTTTTTTGGTATGCACGAAATCCTTAGTGAATCATGAGTGATTGTCTTGCACAAAAAGATTTGAAAACCTAGTTTTGGTATTTTTCATATATTTTAATTAATTAAATGAATTATTAGCAATTAAAATTCAAATAAATAAAATAAAAATGATGAAAAACTTCCCTTTGGGCCAAATGCTCGTGCACATGTTTTGGATGATGAATCTTGGAATAAAAAGAGGCCCATTAGCATTTTTAAGACATTTGAAGCAATGTTGACTTTTCAAAATATCCAAACATTTCCCAACTTCCATAAGGCATAACTTGTTCAATTTTTAAGCTTTGCTCATGTTCTTGGACATTTTGGAAAGGTCTTTGAGTCCTCTAACCAATTTCTTTTGTCCCATGTCATTTTGATTTACCAATCTCAAGTTATGGCCTTTGACTTAAAGTCCCTTTTTGTTGACTTTTGAAAATGACCTATAATGTTGAAATTGATAACTTTTTGTGAGAACATTTCTTGGACTTGAAGTGTGAAGAGGAGTTGTAGGAAATGTCTTTCTCTTCAAAATGAGCTTTGGATGGAATTTTTCTGATAAACCATGTGGAAGTTATGCCCTGGTCAAGTTACAGTTGACTTTTTCAACTGTCCAAATATGGAAACTTTTGCATCTTGATGATTTTTTAGCCAAGCTTTGAGAATCATGATCAAGCATTGATCAAATGATGTTTGTGGCTTCAAAATGAGATGTTGACCAAAAATTTGAACTTTTGACTGTCAAATGACCATTTTGCCCCTACAATTGACTGTAGTGCAATTAGGGTTTTTGACTGTGCAATTTTGAGCTGTAAATCTTGAAACTTGGTATGAGGATGCTTGACCATATTTATAGGCATATGGGACTTTATTGGACCCTTGGAAACTTCAATTTCTTTGTCAAAACCAAAACCCTAATTCTTGACTGTTAGGAGGCCCTTGAACTGGGCAACCCTTGGGGAATTTTGAAGCATGCTCTTTGCAAATTTTGGAGAATATGGGAGGGCAAATTTTGGGGTACAACAGTTGCCCCTGTTCAATCTTCTTAGACCTGAGGATGCAGATTGGCTGACGTGCCTTTCGTAATCCGAAGGTAGAAGATGATTGAACACTAGATTGCCCAGAAATTTGCGCTCACATAGTAGCAGTGTGATGGCGGGGAATGGGCTTATAGATGCCATTTGGAGATTGATGAATAGGATGATGGGCTTATAGATGCCATGCTGAGAGATGATGGAAGGTGGATGGGCTTATAGATGCCATCTGGCTGTTGATCGCGTAAGAGATTCCTTAGCGAGACCTTGCGTACCTGCAAAAGAAAAGGATTACCTGACCCATTGACCTATTACAGGAGCTGGTCTCGAATTCTTTGTATAGATGTGTCCTGGCTGGTTACAGGAGCTGAATCTGGAGCTTCAAAAGGTGATGAATGAACCAGGGATGGTTACTATCTCAACAGGAACGGTGAGAGGACCTTGGATGATTGCTACCTCAACAGGAACGCTGAGAGAATCTTGGGCGATTACTACCTCCACAGTAACGGGGAGAGAACCTTGGGCGACTTCAACCTCAACAGTAATCATTGAGAGAATCTTGGGCGACTTCAACCTCAACAGTAATCATTGAGAGAATCTTGGGCGACTTCAACCTCAACAGTAATCATTGAGAGAATCTTGGGCTACTTCAACCTCAACAGTAATCATTGAGAGAATCTTGGGCGATTACTACCTCAACAGGAACGCTGAGAGAATCTGGGGATGAGTATCAGAAGGTAGCCATATCCGGGTCACATCTGAACCATCTCTAAAAAGGTGATCTCTGAATAAACAATAGAACAGCTTCCGTGTCCGGAGCATCTCTAAGTTATCTGAGGGGTCTGGAATAAGTGTCAGAACGTCGCCATGCCTGGGTCACATCCGAACCATATCTGGAAGGAAATCTGGAAGAAGTATCAGAACGTCGCCATATCTGGTTCACATTTGAACTATATCTAGAAGGAAATCTGGAAGAAGTATTAGAGCGTCGCCATATCTGGTTCACATTTGAACTATATCTAGAAGGAAATCTGGAAGAAGTATCAGAACGTCGCCATATCTGGTTCACATCTGAACTATATCTAGAAGGAAATCTGGAAGAAGTATCAGAACGTCGCCATATCTGGTTCACATCTGAACTATATCTAGAAGGAGTTGCGATAGTTGATAGTAATCATCTTTGTATTGACCTTTCCTGAAAAGGTAAAGCATCAGTTGTATGCAAGATCATGATGCATGAACTGCATGATTTCAGGATGTCCTCAAAATTGATGAGATTCGTGTAGTATGATGCATATGCATGCTATAATGTATGAAGATGTAATGTTCATGAATGTATTTTTGTCTAAGAAAATAAATCCTTGACAGGTGCCAGGAAGTTAACTCCTGGGCTGGTGTTGAAGAATAGATTTTGCTTCCGCTGGGGATGATAGTTGCAAGTATACCGGTAGGAGAAGATAACTCCATTGGGGAATAAACTTGGCGAATGAATTACTCTGCAGGGAGGAAAGTACTCTAATGATCTTGTTGGGGAGAAATACTCTGTGGGAAGAGGGGTACTTTGCTGAAATGTTGATGGTAACTTCACTGGGGATAGGAAGACTTCGCCGAGGACGATCTTCCCGTGGCTTTTGGCTGAGGATAACCCAGTTATATCCTGGTAAGGAAATAACTCTTTGAATAAAACTGAGAGACGCGTGTTCGTGCTCTGCGAGGGTAAGCTTCCAGAATCTACTGGGGATAAGCTTACTGCTTGGGGAGATGGATTCCAACTTTCTTGGGCAAACTGGATTGGACTCTCTTGGGGAAGTATTGAACTGTATTGGTTATGTTCTTCAACAGAATCTACCTTGATACCTTGGAGGACAGAACAAACAGATTGCTTAGACCAACCCATTATTGCCCCTGTTTCTATGGGGGAGGCTCCTGTGGGATGCTGATAATTGTTGAGGGTCAAACCTTCTTCAGGTAGGCAGGTGGCAAGATGACAGGACATAGTCGTACGCTTTGATCCCTAATTTTTGCCTGGACCGCCCTTTCGGGTTTTCAGTCCACCGGGATACCCATTTTTCCCAAGCCGCCCTTTCAGGTTTTCGACTTTCCGGGTGTACAAATTTTTTCATTTTCATCCCTTATTTTTCCCGAACCCTTTTGGTTCGCCGGGAAGCCCTAATTTTTGCCTAAGTATGTCAACCTAGCGGGTCTTTGATTATGCGTAGTATTTTTTCGACTATGTCCATGTTCAGGGAATGTAGGGAGTTGCCCCTGTTGGAAATATTTTGCCACGCCACCAGAAGGTGTTTGATCAGGCAAGATTCGTTGTTGGAGTGCCCTAAGTGACTCAGGCGGAGACTTGCCCCATGCTATTTGGCCTTTAAGAGATTCTCCGAATCTTGATTGGGTTGCCCCAGATGATGGACCATGATCATGCCGTGCCCCTTGGTTGGAAGTGCTTTTGTTCACTAGGTATTCCTCGTGCGAATTTCCCTGCTGTTCAAACAAAAAGTCATATGCAAACAAAGTTATGTTAAAAATGCAAAGCTCATGTCTGTCTTGAAGATTTTAAAAATGCATTTTGTCGTAAAACAATGTGATGTCAACTCAAGATTTTACAGCGAGCCTTCAGGAGTCAGGATACCTTTCGTAACAGTATGCTTTCGAACTAACCCATGCTTCAGCTAGGACTTTTAAGGGTTATAACGTGGCCTGGTTCACGGTTTAAGAAACAAAGGATAAAGGCTCAAATTATTTGTACCCACCCACTCTTCGTGATGTTCTCCAAACCTAAACTCAGTTGATCATACGTTAGACCTTGTTTGAGTCTTTGCTCTGATTTTCCGGTGATGGTTCAGATATTGATGATTTATTTGGAATAGGCAGTCATTTCCTTTTTTGTTGAGGTTTTGTAAGACCTCTTTCTTTTTGATTTTGTTATCCCTGTTTTTTGCCTGAGCTGTTTCCTTTTTTGGAATTACAGTCAGCGGGATGCCCCAGTTTCGTAAGTCCCCTTTATAAGTTTTGACTTTTTGGGCTTTTCATTTATGAATTTTTTGATAACGACTGCCTGTCTTTATGATTGTTCGGAACCATCATTGTCTTTCTTTTTTTCGTAAGGATCTCTTTGGTGCCATTTGTTGCGCACTTGGATCAACTGAGAGAACTACCCTGCCCCAGGTTATGATTAAGGGTTTTAAATTTCGAAAAGAAAAAACTCCTACTTCTTTGGCTCAGAGGGGTTGACGAGGGATTATCTTCCTTATAACTCCAGTGTTTAGGGATTGAAACAATGCATGTACCTCATCAGCGGGGTCTGTTCAAAAGCATACTGTAGATTGTGGTATCGCTTTCGTCATCCTCCCTCAAGAGGCTTAGAATTATTAACCGAGAGTTGATCATCACAAAAAAAATGAAAAGAATTTTGAATATAATGAAAACAATTGTATTAATTCCCAAAACAGACATATGTGATGCATTGATAGAATAAAAGAGTTTGCTATGACATTAATTGTTTGTATAAGCAAAGAAAAATACAACTCGGAAATTCAAATAAACAAAAGGTCTTCAATGATTGGGCAACGGAGCAGTGATTATGTTCGGAGTCTCAGGCACTTCAAACTGAATCTCTCCGGCGTCGATCATATCTTGAATCTTGTTCTTGAGAGGCCAGTAGTTATCCGTAGTATGCCCCGGGCTATCAGAATGATATGCCCACCTATCGTTGGGATGATAGTTAGGAGCAGAAGTGTTCGGATTTCAAAGAGGAGCCCTTAAGGTGATCAGCCATGCCTTCAACATTTGTTGTAGTGCTTGATCCAGCGACATGTTGATCTTGGTGAACTGTCGTTTGGGTGCGCTCTCCTTGCGCTGCTGCCCCTGTCCTTGTTGAGCAGGTCTAGGATTGGATATCTGGGTTGCCCCTGTCCTTCCCAGACCTGATGCCAGCTTCTATTTGCTCTCCAGTCAAGATAAGATCTGTGAATCCAGCAGACGAATTCCCAATCAAGTGGTTGTAGAATGGACCAGACAGGGTCCCCAAGAACATGTCCACAAGTTCACGGTCAGTCAGCGGTGGTTGTACCCTACCGTCCAGGTCTCTCCATTTCTGCGCATACTCTTTAAAACCTTCTCCCGATCCTAACGACATGCCCTGGAGTTGGGTGCGCGTAGGAGCGAGGTCAGCATTGTACTGATACTGCTTGTAAAAAGCAGTAGCCAACTCATCCCAGTTACGAACCTTGGTTCCATCCAGCTGATAGAACCATTCGAGATGAGTCCCTGAAAGACTTTCCTGGAAGAAGTGGATCCACAAGTTCTTGTCCACAGTATACGGTTGAATCTTCCGCACATAAGACCTGAGATGCAGCCGGGGACAGGATGCCCCATCGTACTTAGCAAAAGAGGGTGCTTTGAATTTGTGTGGGATCACCACACCAGAAGTTAGACCCAAGTCTCCGAAATCCAAACCAGGCACTTGTTGAATTTCCATTGCATTCAGGCGGTCTTCCAACTGTTTGTACTTGTCCTCGGCAGGAGGGTATTGTTCGTCGTTGAAATCTGTCTCGTTGTCGGAGACCACTGGGCTGGGAACCCTTTCCTCTTGATGACTGCCTTCCCCAACAGATGGAGTGGTCCTCTCAGCTTCATTTTGTAGTGTGTTCCCAGATCTGCGTCTAGGGCTGAACAAAACAGTCCTCTTCTTCTTCTTCTGTTGAATCAAAGTCTTCAATTCCTTTTGACCTTGGGCTAAGTTCACAATCAACTCCTGGAACTGGGCATTCTGGGCCTGAAGGGCCTTGATAGACATCTCGGTTGATGATGAGTCAGGATTCATGATGCTGAAATAAACAGCGAAGAGGGTGAGCAACCTGTAAAAGGGATACCTGTAATGCAATGATATGTATGTATGCATGTAATGTTTTCAAGGATCTCGTGGGGTAAACAAGAAGATCGTTAGCATTTGAATTGGTAGCTTGATTTAAGGAACTTCATGTTGTTGAGAGTCCTTCTTCAAGGGTCAAAGGCTCACCATATCCAGTGGGTCATAGCCCCTGACTTTAGTCATCATGTCTGATTTTGGTTTCCAAGAAACCTTGGTTAGAGGGACCTTCTTCAAGAGTCAGAGCTCACCATATCAAGTGGGTCATAGCCCCTGACTACTCTGTCTAGAGGAAAATAAATCCTCTTTGCCCCTTGTTTAGACATTATGGTTCATCATGACCTGCATCACAAGCCCTTGAGATCTTTGAAATGGGTTAGGATGTATGCAATGGTATGATGTTATGGTATGCATGGGGTAATGTGAGTAACCCTGCTATGAGTCCCAATTAAGGACTGCAAACCAAAACCTGCAAGCAACTCAAGTAAGACCTGTCATGAGTCCCAATTAAGGACTATAAACAAAACCTGCAAGAAACTTAGTACAACCTGTTATGAATCCTAATTAAGGACTACAAACAAAACATGCAGGGAACTCAAGTGTCAGATAACGAGCATGCAAGTAGGCACGTATGAAAGCACACAAGTCACACAGAGAGCCCTTAGAGTTTAGGCCAGCATGAGGTCTGGGTATTACCCTCTTGAAGTTGGTGGGCTCAACCTGTCCTATTAGAAGTAACCGGGTTCTAAGGGTCCCAATATCACGGGATTGCTTTCATTGTTCATCGTTTCGATTTAGCCACTGAACTGGCGACCGAAATATTCCAGGAAAGCAACCCTCAATTGAGTGTAGTATCGAGTATCAACCAACCTCGGACTGCACCAAAGTCAGTTATCTCACTACCCTAAAGAGGCCAAGATAGTTCAATTAAGGTTCCTAAGGTCTGTTGATGCTTCACGACACCACGCGGAGGCCCCGTACTCTCCTTGACTGAACTCAAGGGTTACCGGTACACACCAAAGTGCCACATCAACGTAGCAGACTGTTTCAACCATGTCGGTATACCCCGCACAGTTCCCTCACAGCCTTGTTGCTACTTTCTAAGAAGGTATCCCCAGATCCGGGTTAGGATCTATAGAACTCCCAAGACAGTCCCACAATAATAAAGCAAGCAAAGAAAGCAATTGAAAACACAGTTATGAACTAACCCTAAGGTACACCTCACTTTAAGTTTAAATCCCCAGCAGAGTCGCCAGTTCTGTGATCGGTGGATCTGGAACTGACTGTTTTACGCTGGTTTGCGAAATGTCGTGGAAGCAAGAGTCGCCACCGTCTTTTATTTTCTCCAACATGGACAGGACAAAAGCACAGCAAAATTCCTTATGAGATAGTTTCTCGGTTCGGGAGGTAGATTTATAGAAAGGGAATGTATTAGCACCCTTTCTATCCATGGTTATCCATGGGCTCTTAGATACCTGCTCATTGTGTTTTCAAAAGTGTTTGCTTTTCAACTGTGAGTGAGTTTGAAAAAGTTTCTTTGAAAATTTCAGTTCGACTCTTGTATCGGTCCTCAAGAGTGTTTGAAAAATTGCTTTCGAAAGCTTTTTGAAAAGGTGTCGGTGTGAAAAGTATTTTTAATGTGTTTTTCTTAATAAATAAAAATTAGAATTAGGGTTAATTAGTTAATTTTATTTAATTCTCATTAAAAAAACCATAAATACGAAAACCTCAAAAAATAATTTCTTTTTCATTTTAATTTTATTAATTTAATAATAATAATTTCATTTCATTAAGGGGTCCAACGCCCTCGTTTCCAATCTTAATTCCAATTCGCGCATTTTATTTATTTCCTTCTTTTAAATATTTATGTAATTCTCCCAAAGCCGTGTAAACTTAATTTCTCGCACTTTACTTTACTTCTTTATTTTCTGTCAAATCGGGTCCTGGACTTTAATTTTGGCGATGTGGACCCGCGCCTTTGTAATAGTTTAGAACTTTTAATTTTCCGCATCTTTTTAACTGTTAATAAATGCATGCAAGAATGAATGACAAAATAAAAACAAACGCATAGATCACTTTGACATAACAAGATAAATGCAAATGAACATGACACACAAATCACACACCACCCCTAGGGTACACCTCACTGTTGCCTTGCCTCGAAAGGTGATCGTCGAGTAGAGGATGTCTTAGTAAGTCCTCATGATCCGGGAACCTGGCATGAGGGTAGCTTCTAAGGTGTCTTCCCATTGCTCTGGTGATCACCATGTCCCGAACCTCGAATTGACCCGAACAACTCCAATAGTGGTGCTACCTACCTCTCAATGGTGGGATAGCATTACTTTAAGGACATCTACACAGACGAATTCCTTAGGATAGGTAGACAACTCTAGATACTTGCTCTAACTTTCAAAACAAATCAAAAATACTTTTCACACCGACACCTTTTCAAAAAGCTTTCGAAAGCAATTTTTCAAACACTCTTGAGGACCGATACAAGAGTCGAACTGAAATTTTCAAAGAAACTTTTTCAAACTCACTCACAGTTGAAAAGCAAACACTTTTGAAAACACAATGAGCAAGTATCTAAGAGCCCATGGATAACCATGGATAGAAAGGGTGCTAACACCTTCCCTTTCTATAAATCTACCTCCCGAACCGAGAAACTGTCTCATAAGGAATTTTGCTATGCTTTTGTCCTGTCCATGTTGGAGAAAATAAAAGACGGTGGCGACTCTTGCTTCCACGACATTTCGCGAACCAGCGTAAAACAGTCAGTTCCAGATCCACCGATCACAGAACTGGCGACTCTGCTGGGGAAGTATTGAACTGTATTGGTTATGTTCTTCAACGGAATCTACCTTGATACCTTGGAGGACAGAACAAACAGATTGCTTAGACCAACCCATTATTGCCCCTGTTTCTATGGGGGAGGCACTTGTGGGATGCTGATAATTGTTGAGGGTCAGACCTTCTTCAGGTAGGCAGGTGGCAAGATGACAGGACATAGTCGTACGCTTTGATCCCTAATTTTTGCCTGGACCGCCCTTTCGGGTTTTCAGTCCACCGGGATACCCATTTTTCCCAAGCCGCCCTTTCAGGTTTTCGACTTTCCGGGTGTACAAATTTTTTCATTTTCATCCCTTATTTTGCCCGAACCCTTTTGGTTCGCCGGGAAGCCCTAATTTTTGCCTAGGTATGTCAACCTAGCGGGTCTTTGATTATGCGTAGTATTTTTTCGACTATGTCCATGTTCAGGGAATGTAGGGAGTTGCCCCTGTTGGAAATATTTTGCCACGCCACCAGAAGGTGTTTGATCAGGCAAGATTCGTTGTTGGAGTGCCCTAATTGACTCAGGCGGAGACTTGCCCCAGGCTATTTAGCCTTTAAGAGATTCTCCGAATCTTGATTGGGTTAACCCAGATGATGGACCATGATCATGCCGTGCCCCTTGGTTGGAAGTGCTTTTGTTCACTAGGTATTCCTCGTGCGAATTTCCCTGCTGTTCAAACAAAAAGTCATATGCAAACAAAGTTATGTTAAAAATGCAAAGCTCATGTCTGTCTTGAAGATTTTAAAAATGCATTTTGTCGTAAAACAATGTGATGTCAACTCAAGATTTTACAGCGAGCCTTCAGGAGTCAGGATACCTTTCGTAACAGTATGCTTTCGAACTAACCCATGCTTCAGCTAGGACTTTTAAGGGTTATAACGTGGCCTGGTTCACGGTTTAAGAAACAAAGGATAAAGGCTCAAATTATTTGTACCCACCCACTCTTCGTGATGTTCTCCAAACCTAAACTCAGTTGATCATACGTTAGACCTTGTTTGAGTCTTTGCTCTGATTTTCCGGTGATGGTTCAAATATTGATGATTTATTTGGAATAGGCAGTCATTTCCTTTTTTGTTGAGGGTTTGTAAGACCTCTTTCTTTTTTATTTTGTTATCCCTGTTTTTTGCCTGAGATGTTTCCTTTTTTGGAATTACAGTCAGCGGGATGCCCCAGTTTCGTAAGTCCCCTTTATAGGTTTTGACTTTTTGGGCTTTTCATTTATGAATTTTTTGATAACGACTGCCTGTCTTTACGATTGTTCGGAACCATCACTGTCTTTATTTTTTCGTAAGGATCTCTTTGGTGCCATTTGTTGCGCACTTGGATCAACTGAGAGAACTACCCTGCCCCAGGTTATGATTAAGGGTTTTAAATTTCGAAAAGAAAAAACTCCTACTTCTTTGGCTCAGAGGGATTGACGAGGGATTATCTTCCTTATAACTCCAGTGTTTAGGGATTGAAACAATGCCTGTACCTCATCAGCGGGGTCTGTTCAAAAGCATACTGTAGATTGTGGTATCGTTTTCGTCATCCTCCCTCAAGAGGCTTAGAATTATTAACCGAGAGTTGATCATCACAAAAAAAAATGAAAAGAATTTTGAATATAATGAAAACAATTGTATTAATTCCCAAAACAGACATATGCGATGCATTGATAGAATAAAAGAGTTTGCTATGACATTAATTGTTTGTATAAGCAAAGAAAAATACAACTCGGAAATTCAAATAAACAAAAGGTCTTCAATGATTGGGCAACGGAGCAGTGATTATGTTCGGAGTCTCAGGCACTTCAAACTGAATCTCTCCGGCGTCGATCATATCTTGAATCTTGTTCTTGAGAGGCCAGCAGTTGTCCGTAGTATGCCCCGGGCTATCAGAATGATATGCGCACCTATCGTTGGGATGATAGTTAGGAGCAGAAGTGTTCGGATTCTGAAGAGGAGCCCTTAAGGTGATCAGCCCTGCCTTCAACATTTGTTGTAGTGCTTGATCCAGCGACATGTTGATCTTGGTGAACTGTCGTTTGGGTGCGCTCTCCTTGCGCTGCTGCCCCTGTCCTTGCTGAGCAGGTCTAGGATTGGAGATCTGGGTTGCCCCTACTCTGTGATCGGTGGATCTGGAACTGACTGTTTTACGCTGGTTCGCGAAATGTCGCGGAAGCAAGAGTCGCCACCGTCTTTTATTTTCTCCAACATGGACAGGACAAAAGCACAGCAAAATTCCTTATGAGATAGTTTCTCGGTTCGGGAGGTAGATTTATAGAAAGGGAAGGTGTTAGCACCCTTTCTATCCATGGTTATCCATGGGCTCTTAGATACTTGCTCATTGTGTTTTCAAAAGTGTTTGCTTTTCAACTGTGAGTGAGTTTGAAAAAGTTTCTTTGAAAATTTCAGTTCGACTCTTGTATCGGTCCTCAAGAGTGTTTGAAAAATTGCTTTCGAAAGCTTTTTGAAAAGGTGTCGGTGTGAAAAGTATTTTTGATTTGTTTTGAAAGTTAGAGCAAGTATCTAGAGTTGTCTACCTACCCTAAGGAATTCGTCTGTGTAGATGTCCTTAAAGTAATGCTATCCCACCATTGAGAGGTAGGTAGCACCACTATTGGAGTTGTTCGGGTCAATTCGAGGTTCGGGACATGGTGATCACCAGAGCAATGGGAAGACACCTTAGAAGCTACCCTCATGCCAGGTTCCCGGATCATGAGGACTTACTAAGACATCCTCTACTCGACGATCACCTTTCGAGGTAAGGCAACAGTGAGGCGTACCCTAGGGGTGGTGTGTGATTTGTGTGTCATGTTCATTTGCATTTATCTTGTTATGTCAAAGTGATCTATGCGTTTGTTTTTATTTTGTCATTCATTCTTGCATGCATTTATTAACAGTTAAAAAGATGCGGAAAATTAAAAGTTCTAAACTATTACAAAGGCGCGGGTCCACATCGCCAAAATTAAAGTCCAGGACCCGATTTGACAGAAAATAAAGAAGTAAAGTAAAGTGCGAGAAATTAAGTTTACACGGCTTTGGGAGAATTACATAAATATTTAAAAGAAGGAAATAAATAAAATGCGCGAATTGGAATTAAGATTGGAAACGAGGGCGTTGGACCCCTTAATGAAATTAAATTATTATTATTAAATTAATAAAATTAAAATGAAAAAGAAATTATTTTTTGAGGTTTTCGTATTTATGGTTTTTTTAATGAGAATTAAATAAAATTAACTAATTAACCCTAATTCTAATTTTTATTTATTAAGAAAAACACATTAAAATTAAACCTAAAATTAATCTAATTATTTACATGCAATTTGATTTATAAAAATAAATAATATTTAGCTATTAATAATGGTGGAAATGAATAAAAGTAATTAAACTAATTAAACCTAATTTCTACAAATTTTTAAGTTATGAAGAAAAGATTTTAAGATTAACCCTAGAATAAAACTAATTAATTGGTGAAATTTTATTTACAAAAATATTAGTTAAATAAAAATACTTATTTTTTGTCTTTTTTCTTATTTTTATATTGTTTTTATGTTTTTATGAAAGTAAACTAAATTAAAGAAATTAATTAAAAAATAATAATTGAATCAAATAAAAAATGAAAAAAATATAAAAGAAATTGCAAACCTAGGGGGGTCTGTCCCCAAATGGGAGGTTTTATTCAGTAATTCAGGCCCATTAAGCTTTTGGCCTTGTTGACCTTTTGACTAGCATGGATACGCATTGACTGCAACACATCATAGGCTGTGAATCTTGACCATTGGATTGTGATCAGGGGATGCGTGGCATAGCTGGATCTGAGGGACGTATGGTGTTCCCTTGTAACGAAACTGCATAGAAGCATGAATAGAAAAATAACATTGGAAAGGGATGGGGACCTGGGGTTCGAACCCAGGTCCCAGGGATTACCACCACTATGCTTTGCCAACTGCTCCACTTGCGTTCTTTGTTTATAATATAACTAATAAATAATATGAAATAAAACAATGGTTAGTGGATAAATTCAGCGCGAAATTCAAATAACCCAATTACTGCTGGACACTTCATCATCTTCTTCTTCGTTTCGTTTTTCCCTGAAAATAAAAGAAGGTTAGCGGGGGTTTTAAACCCCCTCAAAACATGCTTGTTTCCAAAATAGCGAATAGCACATGGTAGCTCATAAATTGAGCGCGAGGATTGCTTTAGAATCGTCCAAGCACGCTGGTTTCAACCATGGTATTGTGATGTTCTAATTTTACCATACTCAAAAACCCCTAATTTGAAAGTTGAAGAACCCTAACATCCTTTAATGGTGAAATCGCGTATGGGTGATGAAAATGCAATCAAACAACTGGGTTAGCTTCAGAATCAATCAAGGAACATAAATCAAACATTAAAAAGTACTAAAAACGCATGAATCATGATGCAAGCATATGAAAAAATTTCTGTACAGGGCGCGATTGTTCTCACGTTTCTTGGTGTTAGAGCTTATGGTTTTGATCCAAATTCCTTCCTTGAAGTCTCAGCAAGCCAATGGAATAGTTATTTTGGCTTGAATCGCCCTAAAACCTAGTTTTCAGTTTTCAACTTTTTGGCAAAAAAACTCAAGTTTGGTTCTTGGTGTATGGCGCAACTGCGTGGTCCTTTGCATTAGGTTTTTATTATGTATATATGTGTGAAGGTTTTAGGTCAAAGAAACCAAATCAAAACCTTTGCATTCATGATTTTCAAGATTTGATTCTTAAGGATCTTTTTCAATATTTCTTCATGAAGAATCATGTCAATTTGCTCCAATTCTTTCCTTTTTTGGTATGCACGAAATCCTTAGTGAATCATGAGTGATTGTCTTGCACAAAAAGATTTGAAAACCTAGTTTTGGTATTTTTCATATATTTTAATTAATTAAATGAATTATTAGCAATTAAAATTCAAATAAATAAAATAAAAATGATGAAAAACTTCCCTTTGGGCCAAATGCTCGTGCACATGTTTTGGATGATGAATCTTGGAAGAAAAAGAGGCCCATTAGCATTTTTAAGACATTTGAAGCAATGTTGAATTTTCAAAATATCCAAAAATTTCCCAACTTCCATAAGGCATAACTTGTTCAATTTTTAAGCTTTGCTCATGTTCTTGGACATTGTGGAAAGGCCTTTGAGTCCTCTAACCAATGTATTTTGTCCCATGTCATTTTGATTTACCAATCTCAAGTTATGGCCTTTGACTTAAAGTCCCTTTTTGTTGACTTTTGAAAATGACCTATAATGTTGAAATTGATAACTTTTTGTGAGAACATTTCTTGGACTTGAAGTGTGAAGAGGAGTTGTAGGAAATGTCTTTCTCTTCAAAATGAGATTTGGATGGAATTTTTATGATAAACCATGTGGAAGTTATGCCCTGGTCAAGTTACAGTTGACTTTTTCAACTGTCCAAATATGGAAACTTTTGCATCTTGATGATTTTTGAGCCAAGCTTTGAGAATCATGATCAAGCATTGATCAAATGATGTTTGTGGCTTCAAAATGAGATGTTGACCAAAAATTTGAACTTTTGACTGTCAAATGACCATTTTGCCCCTACAGTTGACTGTAGTGCAATTAGGGTTTTTGACTGTGCAATTTTGAGCTGTAAGTCTTGAAACTTGGTATGAGGATGCTTGACCATATTTATAGGCATATGGGACTTGATTGGACCCTTGGAAACTTCAATTTCTTTGTCAAAACCAAAACTCTAATTCTTGACTGTTAGGAGGCCCTTGAACTGTGCAACCCTTGGGGAATTTTGAAGCATGCTCTTTGCAAATTTTGGAGAATATGGGAGGGCAAATTTTGGGGTACAACACCTGGGTAAGGTTACTTTGTGATAATTTCGTGTAAAACTTTATTTGGAAATGTATGAGAAAGGACCCATGTAAGATTTTCCAGGATAAACCCGTGTGAAGCTGCATTTAGGAGAAACCCGTGTAAGATTGCTTCATGATGAACCCGTGTAAAACTGCATTTGATCGTACAGATAATTACTCTATTTAGTTTCAGGAGCTAATCCTGAACTTGTTGGAATTTGTTGATGATAACCATCTTCCTGAAAAGGTACATGATTAATCGTATATGATGCATGAAATGCATTGTATGATGATGTGATCGGTGGATCTGGAACTGACTGTTTAACGCTGGTTCGCGAAATGTCGCGGAAGCAAGAGTCGCCACCGTCTTTTATTTTCTCCAAATGGAAAGGACAAAAGCACAGAAAAATTCCTTATAGAGATTGCTCTCGGTTCGGGAGGTAGATTATAGAAAGGGAAGGTGTTAGCACCCTTTCTATCCATGGTTATCCATGGGCTCTTAGATACTTGCTCATTGTATTTTCAAAAATGGTTTGTTTTCTTTTCAATTGTGGGTTTTAAAAAAGTTTCTTTGAAAATTCCAGTTCGACTCTTGTATCTGTCCTCAAGAGTGTTTGAAAAATTGCTTTCGAAAGCTTTTTGAAAAGGTGTCGATGTGAAAAGTATTTTTGAATTTATTTTTGAAATTAGAGCAAGTATCTAGAGTCGTCTACCTACCCTAAGGAATTCGTCTGTGTAGATGTCCTTTAAAGTAGTGCCATCCCACCATTGAGAGGTAGGTAGCACCACCGTTGGAGGTGTTCGGGTCAATTCGAGGTTCGGGACATGGTGATCACTAGAGCAATAGGAAGATACCTTAGAAGCTACCCTCATGCCAGGTTCCCGGATCATGAGGACTTACTAAGACATCCTCTACTCGACGATCACCTTTCGAAGGGCAAGGCAGCAGTGAGGCGTACCCTAGGGGTGGTGTGTGATTTGTGTGTCGTTTTCAGATATTTTGTCTTGTCAGGTTATTGGTGATCTAACGTTTGTTTTTATTTTGTCCATACATTCTTTCATGCTTTTGAGTTAGCAGTTAAAAGTATTGCGAGAAAAATAAATTCTAAGCTATTACAAACGGCGCGGGTCCACATCGCCAAAATTAACCAGGACCCGATTTGACGGAAAATAAATAAAGGAAGTAAATAAAGAATTGAAAAGTGCGAGAAGTAATTTACATGGCTTCGGGAGAGGTACATAATTATTTAAGCAAAATAAAATAAATATGCGAAATTAAATCGAAACGAGGGCGTTGGACCCTTTTTGCGAAATATTAAAATTACATGAATTAATTAATTTAAGAAAAGAAATTGTTTTTGTTTTTTGGTATTTTTATGTCTTTTAAGATTTAATAGAAAAAACTTAATTTGCAATTAAACGCTAACCCTAATTCTATTTTTATTTTAATTTATTAAGAAAAACATTAGAATTTAACCTAAATTAAACCTAATTTTTACATGCAAATTTGATTATAAAAATAAATAAAATAAATAATATTATTATAAAAAAGAAAAATTAAAAGGAATATGACATTTATTAAACCTAGTTCTATATTTTTTAGATTTTTGTTATGAAAGGAATTAAAATTAAAACCCTAATTTAAACTAATTAATTTACATGCATTTATTTACAAGAAATATTAAAATAAAATATTTATTATATTTTTTATCTTTTCTGATTTTTATGCATTTTTTATATTTTGTGAAAATAATTAATTAAATTGGGCAAATAATAATTAAAAGGAATAAAAAATAATAATACAAAAAAAAAGTAAAGGAAATAAAAAGAATGTGCAAACCTGGGGGTTCAGACCCCAATATGGAGGTTTGGCCTTAGTAATCTGGCCCATTTAGCAAGGCCTGGTGGACTTTTACTGGGCACGTGCAGAGGCATTGACTCAAGCCTATGGTGCTCATCAATTCTCAGCTTTTGATCTGATCTCCAGGAGCACGTGGATGGCTGGATTAAGAGGCGTATCATGATCCTCAACATAAGCGCTGCACGTGAACGTTAAAGGAAAAATAACATGGAAATTATTGAAGACCTGGGGCTCGAACCCAGGTCATGCACTTCACCAGCCAACACGCTTGCCAACCGTGCCAATTTGCTTATCTGTATATTAAATAATCCAAGAACAATATAATAAGAAAGTAACGGTTAGTGGTGGTTAGCGCGCGAAATTTAAACTAACCAATTGTTGGCAGCCACGAAGTCATCTTCCTCGTTATTCCTGAAACACAACACACATAGGCCACGGTTTTATACGCGTTTTCTCAGGCATGCTACCAGAAAATAGCGAATAGGTCTAGAGGGTCCATAAATTAGGCGCGAGCATGGCATCTTCTTCGTCCAGACCTGTTGATTACAACCATGGTACTCTTGAAGGCCAATTTTTCTTGGTTTCAAAATCCCCAATTGGAGGTCCTGTAAACCCTAAAACTCAAACATGGTGAAATCGTGTATACAACATAAAAACATAATTGAATGCATTGGTTAGCTTCAAAATTTCATAATGAACATGAATCAATGAATAAAATGTTATGAAAATGCCTAGATTTGAGAACACGATTATGAGTTTTTCATGAAATATCTTGAATGCTGTATACCAATTCCTTGCGTTTTGATGGTTGTTTCTGATTGGAATATGTCCAGTGACCTTTGAGCAAGCTATTGAAACACAAATTCTGCCTTGAATCGCCCTCCAAGGTGATTTTCAGAGTTGAGGTTTTAGAGAGAAATTTCAAGTTCTACAATGGCTCTTGGGCGCAGCTCAGTGTCTATTCTGATTAGGGTTTCATTCTAGCTTATGTATTGAGCATATTAGGTCAACAAAATTGATCAAAATCTCTTTCATTCATGATTTGAAGATTTGATTTTCAAGCTTTATTTTTCAAATATTTTCCATGTGCTTTTGTGCAAATCATGATCTAATCAGTCCAATTCTTTCCTTATTTGGCTAGGCACGAATTATTGAGCATAAAATATGCACAAAAAGATTTGTTAGGTTAAGTTAAGTATTTTTCACATATTTAATTGATTTAAATGAATTAATATAAATAAAAATTCAAATAAATAAATAAAAAAATGAATAAAAACTTACCTTTGGGCCAAGTGGTCGTGCATATGTCATGGATGATGAATCATGGAAGCAAAATGGGCCCATTAGCAATTTTAGGTCATTTGAAGTAATGTTGACTTTTCAAAATATCCAAAAATTTCCCAACTTCCACAAGACATAACTTGCTCAATTTTTAAGCTTTTCTCATGTTCTTGGACATTTTGGAAAGGTCTTTGAGTCCTATAACCAATGTCTTTGGTCCCATGTCATTTTGATTTACCAATCTCAAGTTATGGCCTTTGACTTAAAGTCCCTTTTTGTTGACTTTTGAAAATGACCTATAATGTTGAAATTGATAACTTTTTGTGAGAGCATTTCTTGGACTTGAAGTATGAAGATGAGTTGTAGGAAATGTCTTTATCTTCAAAATGAGCTTTGGATGGAGTTTTTCTGATAATCCATGTGAAAGTTATGCCCTGGTCAATTTCAGTTGACTTTTTCAGCTGTCCAAATAAGGAAACTTTTGCATCTTGATGATTTCTGAGCCAAATTTTGAGAATCATGATCAAGAATTGATCAAATGATGTTTGTGGCTTCAAAATGATATGTTGACCAAAAATTTGAACTTCTGACTGTCAAATGACCATTTTGCCCCTACAGTTGACTGTAGTGCAATCTAGGGTTTTGACTGTGCAATTTTGAGCTGAATGTCTTGAAACTTGATATGAGGATGCTTGACCATGTTTGTAGGCATGTGAAACTTGATTGGACCTTTGAAAACTTCATTTTCTTGATCAGAACACAAACCCTAATTTTGACTGTATAGGAGATCTTTGCACTGTGTAATGCTTGGGGAGATTTGAAGCTTGACTTGGCCATTTCTTGAAGAATATGGGAGGGCAAATTTTGGGGTACAGCAGTTGCCCCTGTTCAATTTTCTTAGACCTGAGGATGCAGATTGGCGGATGCGCCTTTCGTAATCCGAGGGTAGAAGATGATTGAACACTAGAGTGCCCAGAAATTTGCGCTCACATAGTAGCAGTGATGATGGAATGGGCTTATAGATGCCATTTAGAGGTCGATGAACAGGATGATGGGCTTATAGATGCCATCTGGATGTTGATCGCATAAGAGATTCCTTATCGAGAACCTGCATACCTGCAAAAGAAAAATGAGTACCTGACACGTTGCAGGAGCTGATTTCAGATGCTTGGTATAGATATGTCCTGACTGGTTACAGGAGCTGGGTCTGGAGCTTCACAAGATGATGAATGAACCAGGGATGGTTACTACCTTAGTATGAATGGTAAGAGAACCTTGGGCGACTTTAACTTCAACAACGCTCGTTGAGAACAATCTTAGCGGGAATTACCATCTTTGCAGTATCGGGGAGAGAACCATAGACAATTATAATCTGAAAGGAATTATCACCTCACTCGCCGTCGGAGAGGGAAACATCTGAAAAGGACTTATCACCTCACTCACCGTCGGAGAGGGAACCATAGGAGACTATCACCTCACTCACCGTCGAAGAGGGAAACATCTGAAAAGGACTTACCACCTCACTCACCGTCGGAGAGGGAACCATAGGAGACTATCACCTCACTCACCGTTGGAGAGGGAAACATCTGAAAAGGACTTACCACCTCACTCACCGTCAGAGAGGGAACCATAGGAGACTATCACCTCACTCACCGTCAGAGAGGGAAACATCTGAAAAGGAATTACCACCTCACTCACTGTCGGAGAGGGAACCATGGGAGACTATCACCTCACTCACCGTTGGAGAGGGAAACATCTGAAAAGGACTTACCACCTCACTCACCGTCGGAGAGGGAACCATAGGAGACTATCACCTCACTCACCGTCGGAGAGGGAAACATCTGAAAAGGAATTACCACCTCACTCACTGTCGGAGAGGGAACCATAGGAGACTATCACCTCACTCACCGTTGGAGAGGGAAACATCTGAAAAGGGCTTACCACCTCACTCACCGTCGGAGAGGGAACCATAGGAGACTATCACCTCACTCACCGTTGGAGAGGGAAACATCTGAAAAGGGCTTACCACCTCACTCACCGTCGGAGAGGGAACCATAGGAGACTATCACCTCACTCACCGTTGGAGAGGGAAACATCTGAAAAGGGCTTACCACCTCACTCACCGTCGGAGAGGGAACCATAGGAGACTATCACCTCACTCACCGTTGGAGAGGGAAACATCTGAAAAGGACTTACCACCTCACTCACCGTCGGAGAGGGAACCATAGGAGACTATCACCTCACTCACCGTTGGAGAGGGAAACATCTGAAAAGGGCTTACCACCTCACTCACCGTCGGAGAGGGAACCATAAGAGACTATCACCTCACTCACCGTTGGAGAGGGAAACATCTGAAAAGGGCTTACCACCTCACTCACCGTCGGAGAGGGAACCATAGGAGACTATCACCTCACTCACCGTTGGAGAGGGAAACATCTGAAAAGGACTTACCACCTCACTCACCGTCGGAGAGGGAACCATAGGAGACTATCACCTCACTCACCGTCGGAGAGGGAAACATCTGAAAAGGACTTACCACCTCACTCACCGTCGGAGAGGGAACCATAGGAGACTATCACCTCACTCACCGTCGGAGAGGGAAACATCTGAAAATTATAATCTGGGATAACTTCTACTGGGTCTTTATCAGAAAAATCTGTTGGGAGTCGATTTAGCTGGACTAGAGAAGGCCTTGAAATATGTTTGAGAATTTAACTGAATCTTTCCTGAAAGGTAAAGGTCAGTCATATGCAATGCATGATATGGATCAAGCAATGATGTTCTCAACATAAACGAGATTTGTATGATATAATGCGTCTATGCATGCTATAATGATGTATGTGATGTTTTATGAATGTATGTTTTCGTCTGGGAAAGTGAATTCTTGACGGGTGCCGGGAAGTCATATCCTGGGCTGATGTTGAAGAATAAGCTTTTGCTTCCGCTGGGGATGATAACTGCAAGAATACCGGTAGGAGAAGATAACTCCGTTGGGCAATAGACTTGGCAAATGGAAGATTCTGCGGGGAGAAAAGATACTCTAGCGACCATGCTGGGAAGCAATACTCTGTGGGAAGAGGGATGCCTTGCTGAGTGTTGATAATAATTTGCTGGGGATACCCTTGTTGTTGGAAGTGTTGATGGACTTCGCTGGGGTAAGAAGACTTCGTCGAGGACGCTCTTTCCGTGGCTTTTGGCTGAGGATAACCCAGTTATATCCTATTAAGGAAATAACTCTTTAAATAAAGCCGGACGACGCGTTCGTGCTCTGCTAGGGGATAAGCTTCCAGGATATACTGGGGATAAGCTTATTGCTTGGGGGTATGAATTCCAACTTTCCTGGGGGACTAGATTGGACTTTCCTGGGGAAGTTTTGAACTGCGGGGAAGTGATTCCTTTGAATATTTGATATGCCGCCGGGGAACAATCTTTAGACCAAGATTGTCGGGGATGCCTGTTAAGAATATATGTATATATGTTGTTGGGGAATGTTGAGATCTGCTGGAGGATACCCAACTTCCTTGAGACTTGATAACTCTTCCTGGAGAAGAATGCACTGTTTTGCTGAATCACTCTCTGGGGAATTAATATGTACTGGTCATGTTCTTTAGCTGAACCTACCTTGATACCTTGGTGGACCAAGCAATTAGATCGTTTGGACAACTCATTATTGCCCCTGTTTCTGAGGTGGGAGAGGAAGACTTATGAGGTGCTGATAGTTGTTGAGGGTCAAACCTTCTTCAGGTAGGCAAGTGACAAGATGACAGGACATAGTCGTACGCTTTGATCCTTAACTTTTGCCTGGACCGCCCTTTCGGGTTTTCAGTCCACCGGGATACCCATTTTTGCCCAAGCCGCCTTTTCAGGTTTTCGACTTGTCGGGTGTACAGATTTTTTCATTTTAACCCTTCTTTTTGCCCGAACCCTTTTGGTTCGCCGGGAAACCCTTATTTTTGCCTAGGTACGTCGACCTAGCGGGTCTTTGATTATGCGTAGTATCTTTTCGACTATGTCCATGTTCTCAGAATGTAGGGAGTTGCCCCTATTAGAAGTGTTTTGTCATGCCACCAGAAGGTGTTTGATCAGGCCAGATTCGTTGTTGAAATGCCCCAAGTGACTCAGGCGGAGATTTGCCCCTGGCTATTGGCATCTTGAGAGATTCCTTGAATCTTGACTTAACTGCCCCAGATGATGGACAATAGTCATGCCATGCCCCTTGATTGGAAATCCTCTTGTTCATTAGACTTTCATTGTGCGAATTTCCCTGCTGTTCAAACAAAAAGTCATATGCAAACAAAGTTATGTTAAAAATGCAAAGCTCATGTCTGTCTTGAAGTTTTTTTTTTTGAAAATGCATTCTTTTTCATAAAACAAGTGAATGTTTGTAAAACATGATGTCAACTCCGTATTTTACCGCGAGCCTTAAGGAGTCAGGATACCTTTCGTAACAGTATACTTTCGAACTAACCCGTGCTTCAGCTAGGACTTTTAAGGGTTATAACGTGGCCTGGTTCACGGTTCAAGAAACAAAGGATAAAGGCTCAACTTATTTGTACCCACCCGTTCTTCGTGATGTTCTTCAATCCTAAACTCAGTTGATCATACGTTAGACCTTGTTTTGAGTCTTTGCTCTGATTTTCCGATGATGGTTCAGATATTGATGATTTATTTTGAATAGGCAGTCATTTTTTGTCTTTGTCGAGGGTTTGTATGACCTCTTTCTTTTTGATTTTGTTATCCCTATTTTTTGCCTGAACTGTTTCCTTTTTGGATTTACAGTCAGCGGGATGCCTCGGTTTCATAAGTCCCTTTTATAGGTTTTGACTTCTTGGGCTTTTCATTTATGATTCTTGATAACGACTGCCTGTCTTTATGATTGTTCTGAACCATCACTGTCTTTTTTTGTTTTGTAAGGACCTCTTTTGGTGCCATTCGTTATGCACTCGGATCAACTGAGAGACTACCCTGCCCCAGGTTATGATTAAGGGTTTTAAATTTCGAAAAGAAAAACTCCTACTTCTTTGGCTCAGATGGGTTGACGAGGGATTATCATCCTTATAACTCCAGTGTTTAGGGATTGAAACAATGCCTGTACCTCATCAGCGGGGTCTGTTCAAAAGCATACTGTAGATTATGGTATCGTTTTCGTCATCCTCCCTCAAGAGGCTTAGAACTATTATTTAAGAGTTGATCATCAGAAAAAAAATGAAAATAATTTGCATTTAGTGAATACGAATATATTGTTTCAGAACAGACATATGCGATGCATTAATGGAATAACAATGTTTAACATGAATAAATGTTTGAACAATCAAAGCACAACACAACTTGAACATTCGAATGAACAAAAGTTTCCTAGTCTCAGAGCTTGTCACTTCAAAAGGTGAGCCTTGGAGGGATGGTAGAAAAATTCAGCCTGACCATCTTGTGTGAATTCCAGTGGTCCTTCATCAATCAGGTCCTGAATCTTGTTCTTCAAAGCCCAACAATCCTCCGTAGCATGCCCCGGGCTATCAGAATGATAAGCGCAGCGAGCGTTGGGGTTATACTTTGGTGACGTTGTATTTTGAAACTTCGGAGCCTCTTTTAGAGTTACCAGCTTGGTCTCCAGCAACTGTGGCAATATCTAGGATAAGGTCATGCTGAGCCGAGTGAACTGCCTCCTCTCTCTCTTTTGTTGGTTGTGATGTTGAATTTGTGACACTGGAGCCGTTTGGGGAGCTCTCCCCTTGCCTCTTTGTCTCAAAGGTGGTCGAACGATGACTGGCTTTTTACCCTTAGACTTTTGCCCCAGCTGGTTACCCCGAAGCAGTGGGTTGACGAGAAACCAGAGCTCGTCTTGTCTTTGAGCTAACCCTTGAATAGCAGTCACCTGCCCCAGCATCTGGACCTTCAATGCGTCCACCTCAGCTTGTAGGTGTTTCAGCCTTTCACCCTCAGCACTGTTTCTAACAAAGGTCTCCATGAGAAGGGTTCTCAGCTCTTCCTGCCCCTTGGATAGATTCAGGAGGATTTCCCCGAACCGAGTCTCTTGAGCGAGAAGGTTCTGGTTATCTGGTTGGAAGGCCATTGCTGAAATAAACAGCGAGAAAGGTAAGTGACCTGCAACAAAGATACCTGTTATGTAATGATGTGTATGATATGCATGTAATGTTTTCCAGGACCTCGCGGGGTAAACAAAAATTGTTAGAACTAGGTAGCTTGATTGAGGGACACCCATGTTATTGAGAATTCTTCTTCAAGGGTCAAAGGCTCACCATATCCAGTGGGTCATAGCCCCTGACTTTCGTCATCATGTCTGGTTTTGATTTCCAAACAACCTTGGTTAAGGGAACCTTCTTCAAGAGTCAGAGCTCACCATATCAAGTGGGTCATAGCCCCTGACAACTTTGGCTAGAGGAAAATAAATCCTCTTTGCCCCTTGCTAGATGTTTGATTCATCATGACCTGCATCACAAGCCCTTGAGATCCTTGAAATGGGTTAGGATGTATGCAATGGTATGATGTCATGATGCATGGGGTAATATGAATAAACCCTGTTATGAGCCCTTATTAAGGACTATAAACAGAAACCTGCAAGAAACTCAAGTAAAACCTGTCATGAGTCCCAGTTAAGGACTAAAAAACAAAACCTGCAAGAAACTCGGTAAACCCTGTTATGAGTCCTAATTAAGGACTGCAAACCAAAATCTGTAAGAAACTTAGTATACCCTGTTATGAGTCCCTATTAAGGACTATAAACAAAACCTGCAAGAAATTTAGTAAACCCTGTTATGAGTCCTAATTAAGGACTGTAAACAAAACCTGCAAGTAGTTCATGTGTTAGATAACAAGCATGCAGATAGTCAAGTACGAAGGCACACAAGTCACACAAGAGAAGCCCTTAGAGTTTAAGGCCAGCATGAGGTCTGGGTATTACCCTCTTTCAGTCTGTTGGTTCATACCTGTCCTAATCAAAAGTAACCGGGTTCTTAGAGGATCCCAATATCATTGACTACCCTCAATCGGTCATAACTCCAGCATCGCAATCTTTTCTTGCAGCCAGAACCATCACGAGAGTTTAGCCTCAATGGGCGTAGCATACTGCTACTGTTCTAATAGCCAAGTTGTGTCAATTAAGGTTCTAAGGTTGTTGGTGCTTAATGACTCCTCAGAAGACCCATATTCTCCTCGTTGCAACACAAGGGATATCGGTACAGACCAAGGTGCCACACCAACGTAGCCACTGTTTCACCCGTGTCGGTCTACGCCGGACAGGTCCCTCATAGCTTATGCTACCTAAACAGGGTATCCCCAGATCCGGGTTAGGATCTATGTAACTCCGATGCAACCCACAATAGTAAAGTAAGCAAATCAATACAATTGAAAACACAGTTATGAACTAGCCCTAAGGTACACCTCACTTTATAAAGGTTCCCCAGCAGAGTCGCCAGTTCTGTGATCGGTGGATCTGGAATTGACTGTTTAACGCTGGTTCGCGAAATGTCGCGGAAGCAAGACTCGCCACCGTCTTTTATTTTCTCCAAATGGAAAGGACAAAAGCACAGAAAAATTCCTTATAGAGATTTCTCTCGGTTCGGGAGGTAGATTATAGAAAGGGAAGGTGTTAGCACCCTTTCTATCCATGGTTATCCATGGGCTCTTAGATACTTGCTCATTGTGTTTTCAAAAATGGTTTGTTTGCTTTTCAATTGTGGGTTTTAAAAAAGTTTCTTTGAAAATTCCAGTTCGACTCTTGTATCTGTCCTCAAGAGTGTTTGAAAAATTGCTTTCGAAAGCTTTTTGAAAAGGTGTCGATGTGAAAAGTATTTTTGAATTTATTTTTGAAATTAGAGCAAGTATCTAGAGTCATCTACCTACCCTAAGGAATTCGTCTGTGTAGATGTCCTTTAAAGTAGTGCCATCCCACCATTGAGAGGTAGGTAGCACCACCGTTGGAGGTGTTCGGGTCAATTCGAGGTTCGGGACATGGTGATCACCAGAGCAATAGGAAGATACCTTAGAAGCTACCCTCATGCCAGGTTCCCGGATCATGAGGACTTACTAAGACATCCTCTACTCGACGATCACCTTTCGAAGGGCAAGGCAGCAGTGAGGCGTACCCTAGGGGTGGTGTGTGATTTGTGTGTCGTTTTCAGATATTTTGTCTTGTCAGGTTATTGGTGATCTAACGTTTGTTTTTATTTTGTCCATACATTCTTTCATGCTTTTGAGTTAGCAGTTAAAAGTATTGCGAGAAAAATAAATTCTAAGCTATTACAAACGGCGCGGGTCCACATCGCCAAAATTAACCAGGACCCGATTTGACGGAAAATAAATAAAGGAAGTAAATAAAGAATTGAAAAGTGCGAGAAGTAATTTACATGGCTTCGGGAGAGGTACATAATTATTTAAGCAAAATAAAATAAATATGCGAAATTAAATCGAAACGAGGGCGTTGGACCCTTTTTGCGAAATATTAAAATTACATGAATTAATTAATTTAAGAAAAGAAATTGTTTTTGTTTTTTGGTATTTTTATGTCTTTTAAGATTTAATAGAAAAAACTTAATTTGCAATTAAACGCTAACCCTAATTCTATTTTTATTTTAATTTATTAAGAAAAAAATTAGAATTTAACCTAAATTAAACCTAATTTTTACATGCAAATTTGATTATAAAAATAAATAAAATAAATAATATTATTATAAAAAAGAAAAATTAAAAGGAATATGACATTTATTAAACCTAGTTCTATATTTTTTAGATTTTTGTTATGAAAGGAATTAAAATTAAAACCCTAATTTAAACTAATTAATTTACATGCATTTATTTACAAGAAATATTAAAATAAAATATTTATTATATTTTTTATCTTTTCTGATTTTTATGCATTTTTTATATTTTGTGAAAATAATTAATTAAATTGGGCAAATAATAATTAAAAGGAATAAAAAATAATAATACAAAAAAAAAGTAAAGGAAATAAAAAGAATGTGCAAACCTGGGGGTTCATACCCCAATATGGAGGTTTGGCCTTAGTAATCTGGCCCATTTAGCAAGGCCTAGTGGACTTTTACTGGGCACGTGCAGAGGCATTGACTCAAGCCTATGGTGCTCATCAATTCTCAGCTTTTGATCTGATCTCCAGGAGCACGTGGATGGCTGGATTAAGAGGTGTATCATGATCCTCAACATAAGCGCTGCACGTGAACGTTAAAGGAAAAATAACATGGAAATTATTGAAGACCTGGGGCTCGAACCCGGGTCATGCACTTCACCAGCCAACACGCTTGCCAACCGTGCCAATTTGCTTATCTGTATATTAAATAATCCAAGAACAATATAATAAGAAAGTAACGGTTAGTGGTGGTTAGCGCGCGAAATTTAAACTAACCAATTGTTGGCAGCCACGAAGTCATCTTCCTCGTTATTCCTGAAACACAACACACATAGGCCACGGTTTTATACGCGTTTTCTCAGGCATGCTACCAGAAAATAGCGAATAGGTCTAGAGGGTCCATAAATTAGGCGCGAGCATGGCATCTTCTTCGTCCAGACCTGTTGATTACAACCATGGTACTCTTGAAGGCCAATTTTTCTTGGTTTCAAAATCCCCAATTGGAGGTCCTGTAAACCCTAAAACTCAAACATGGTGAAATCGTGTATACAGCATAAAAACATAATTGAATGCATTGGTTAGCTTCAAAATTTCATAATGAACATGAATCAATGAATAAAATGTTATGAAAATGCCTAGATTTGAGAACACGATTATGAGTTTTCATGAAATATCTTGAATGTTGTATACCAATTCCTTGCGTTTTGATGGTTGTTTCTGATTGGAATATGTCCAGTGACCTTTGAGCAAGCTATTGAAACACAAATTCTGCCTTGAATCGCCCTCCAAGGTGATTTTCAGAGTTGAGGTTTTAGAGAGAAATTTCAAGTTCTACAATGGCTCTTGGGCGCAGCTCAGTGTCTATTCTGATTAGGGTTTCATTCTAGCTTATGTATTGAGCATATTAGGTCAACAAAATTGATCAAAATCTCTTTCATTCATGATTTGAAGATTTGATTTTCAAGCTTTATTTTCCAAATATTTTCCATGTGCTTTTGTGCAAATCATGATCTAATCAGTCCAATTCTTTCCTTATTTGGCTAGGCACGAATTATTGAGCATAAAATATGCACAAAAAGATTTGTTAGGTTAAGTTAAGTATTTTTCACATATTTAATTGATTTAAATGAATTAATATAAATAAAAATTCAAATAAATAAATAAATAAATGAATAAAAACTTCCCTTTGGGCCAAGTGGTCGTGCATATGTCATGGATGATGAATCATGGAAGAAAAATGGGCCCATTAGCAATTTTAGGTCATTTGAAGTAATGTTGACTTTTCAAAATATCCAAAATTTCCCAACTTCCACAAGGCATAACTTGCTCAATTTTTAAGATTTTCTCATGTTCTTTGACATTTTGGAAAGTTCTTTGAGTCCTCTAACCAATTTCTTTGGTCCCATGTCATTTTGATTTACCAATCACAAGTTATGGCCTTTGACTTAAAGTCCCTTTTTGTTGACTTTTGAAAATGACCTATAATGTTGAAATTGATAACTTTTTGTGAGAGCATTTCTTGGACTTGAAGTATGAAGATAAGTTGTAGGAAATGTCTTTCTCTTCAAAATGAGCTTTGGATGGAGTTTTTCTGATAATCCATGTGAAAGTTATGCCCTGGTCAATTTCAGTTGACTTTTTCAGCTGTCCAAATAAGGAAACTTTTGCATCTTGATGATTTATGAGCCAAATTTTGAGAATCATGATCAAGCATTGATCAAATGATGTTTGTGGCTTCAAAATGATATGTTGACCAAAAATTTGAACTTCTGACTGTCAAATGACCATTTTGCCCCTACAGTTGACTGTAGTGCAATCTAGGGTTTTGACTGTGCAATTTTGAGCTGAATGTCTTGAAACTTGATATGAGGATGCTTGACCATGTTTGTAGGCATGTGAAACTTGATTGGACCTTTGAAAACTTCATTTTCTTGATCAGAACACAAACCCTAATTTTGACTGTATAGGAGATCTTTGCACTGTGTAACCCTTGGGGAGATTTGAAGCTTGACTTGGCCATTTCTTGAAGAATATGGGAGGGCAAATTTTGGGGTACAACAGATGACGTTCTTAAAATAAATGAGATTATGTTGTATGCAATATGTATGTGCACGTCATGATGTATGAATATGAAATGCTATTGTGGCACGTCCGAATTTTGGAAAATAAATCCCTGACTGCTGTTGGAGAGTATTGAAAATTGCATTCCTGATTGTTGTAGAAAAAGTGGTTCTTCTACTTCCGCTGGGGATGGTGAACGGAGATGACTATGGTGGAGATTTGCTCCTTGTTTACAGATACTCCGCCAGGGGAGAGACTCTGTTTGAGAATAACTCTGCGGGAGATAACTCTGTTGGGGATGAGCTTCCGCATTCGGAGAAATAAACTCTGCTCGGGAGAAAACTATATGAACCGCTTGCATTACAAAATTCGACTGGGGAATATAGACGTCGGCTCTCTGAAAGAGCTTGGCTGGGGAAGGTAACTCCTGTTTGGGGAGGCAAAGATCAAAACTTTGGGTTGCCGCTACTCTGTGGGGAGTGTAGATGTTACTGGGACGCATGCTAAGGATACGACAATGACTTCGTATCAAGACTTTCCTGCCCCTGTACCTGCTGGAGAAAGTACCCACGAAGACTTTGTGGATGCTGATCAGGATGATAAGTCTTCTATTGATAAACAAATGATAAGATGACGGGACATAGTCGTACGCCTCAAATCCCTAACTTTTGCCTAGACCGCCCTTTTCAGGTTTTCAGTCCACCGAGATACCCTTTTTTGCTCAAGCCGCCTTTTCAAGTTCTCGACTTACCGGGTGTACAAATCTTTTTTTTTATCCCTAATTTTTTCCCGAACCCTTTTGGTTCGCCAGGATGCCCTTATTTTTTCCTAGTTCAGTCAACCTAGCGGGTCTTTGTTCATGCGTAGTATTTTCCGACTATGTCCACGTTTAATGGGTGCGGAGAATTGTCACTGTCCATAGTAGTAAGTGTTGCCACACTACCAGAAGATGTTTGTTTTATCATACAGGATTCGTTGATGGAATTCTTGCCCAATGCCCCAAGTGATTCAGATGGAGATATGTCCCTGGCTATTTGGCATCTTTGAGAGATTCCTTGAATCTTGACTTGACTGCCCCAGATGATGAACAATGATCATGACGTGCCCCTTGGTTGGAAGTGTTTTTCCACTTGAGGTGATCCTTTTTATTGAGAAGGTTTTTGTTCACTAGATATTCTTCATGCGAATTTCTCTGTTGTTGAACAAATAGTCATATGCAAACAATGTTATTTTAAGAATGCAAAGATTACGTCTGTCTTGAAGTTTTGAAAATGCAGTTTTTTTTTATAGAAAAAATAGAATTTTTCAAAGATGTGATATCAACTCAGGATTTGTAACGGGCCTTCAGGAGTCAGGATACCTTTTGTAATAGTATGCTTTCAAACTAACCCATGCTTCAGCTAGGACTTTTAAGGGTTATAATGTGGCTTGGTTCAAGGTTTAAGAAATAAAGGATAAAGGCTCAAATTTTATTTGTACCGACCCGTTCTTCGTGATGTTCTTCGATCCTAAACTCAGCTAATTGTGCATTTAGATCCCGTTTGAGTCTTTGCTCTGATATTCCAGTGATGGTTCGAATACTGGCAGTTTATTTTGAATAGGCAGTCATTTCTTTTTTGTTGAGGGTTTGTAGGACCTCTTTATTTTTTATTTTATTATCCCTGTCTTTTGCCTGAATTATTTCTTTTTGTGGTTACAGTCAGCGGGATGCCCCAGTGTTTTTTCTTAAGTCGCCTTCATAGGTTTTGACTTAATGGGCTTTTATTTCGAGAGATAATGATTGCTTGTCTTGATGATTATAGGGAACCATCACCATCTTTTGTTTCGGAAGGACTTCTTTGATGCCATTCATTGTGTATGAAGCGGCAAATTGTGACTGAATGCGCCTCTAAATTAACTGAGAAAACTACCCTGCCCCAGGTTATGATTAAGGGTTTTAATATGTGTGAAAAGAAAAACTCCTACTTCTTTGGCTCGAAGGGGTTGACTAGGGATTATCTTCCTTATAACTCCACTGTTTAGGATTTGAAACAACGCTTGTACATCGTTAACAAGGTCTGTTTAAAAGCATATTGTAGAGATTGTGGTATCATTTTCGTCATCCTCCTTCTAAGGCTTATAGTTTTTTAGTCGAGAGTTGAATATCACGAAAAGGAAGTATAAAGCAGTTTAAGCATAATGAAAACAAATTAATTCAAGACAAACATGTGTAATGCATTGATGAAATAATAAAGTTGACATGACAATAATTGTTCAAATAAGCAAATAAAATACAACTTTAGAATTCAAATGAACAAAAATGCTTTCAATCCTAGCCATGTTTTGGCAAGGAAGCAGTGATCACGTTGGGAGTCTCAGGAAGGTCGAATTCGATCTCCTTGGTGTCAATCATATTCTGAATCTTGTATTTCAGCACCCAACAATCGTTAGTATCGTGCCCCGGGATACCAGAATGATAAGCACACCTTGCATTCGGTTTGTAGTTAGGAGAAGAAGTCTTAGGGTTCGGATGAGGGTTTATCACCGTAATCAGCTTCATCTTCAACATGTGTTGCAATGCTTGTGACAGTGGCATATTGATTTGGGTGAACTGCCTTTGAGGTCTTTCCACCCTTGGCTGATTGTTTCGTTGTTGTGGTCGTTGTGCGTGTGCCGAATTAGAGATCAGCACTACCCCCATAGATTGGGGGTTGTCTTCCTTGCTACGCCCCTTCTGACCGTGCACAACATTGGCCTCCCTCTTGCCACCAAATGAATTCTTCTCTATACTCGAAGAGGTATTTTTTTGGATCTTGCCACTCCGGATCCCAGCTTTCTCCAGTCAATATCAGCTCGGTGAAACCAGCTGAGGAGCTACTAATCAAGTGATTGAAGAAAGGACCAGACAACGTACCAAGGAACATATCCACCAACTCCCTATCAGACAAAGGGGGTTGGACTCTCCCTTCCAGATCTCTCCATTTTTGCGCATAGTCCTTGAAACCTTCGCTTGTGCCCATGGACATACTCTGGAGTTGAGTATGGGTAGGGGCAAGGTCAACGTTATATTGATACTGCTTGTAAAAATCAGCAGCCAGATCTTCCCAGTTATGGACATTGGTTCCCTCCAGCTGGTAGAACCATTCAAGCTGAGTCCCTGACAGACTATCTTGAAAGAAATGAACCCATAGATTTCTATCAGCGGTATGGGGCTGAATTTTTCTGACATAAGAACGAAGATGGAGCTTTGGGCACGACACCCCATCATACTTAGCAAAAACTGGAGCTTTGAACTTTTGTTGGATGACCACTCCCAACACCAATCCCAGTTCTTTGAAATCTAGTCCACGTATCCTCTGAACTTCTATGGCACTCAGACGATCTTCTAGCTATTTGTATCTATCCTCAGCAGGAGGATATTGTTCATTGTTATTATCAGTATCATTGTCAAAGACTGCAGGACTAGGGTCCTTCTCTTCTTCCTGATTCTCCCCTTCATTGGATGAAGAGGTCAGATCAGTTTGTCACTTCAACCGCTCTCCAAACCTCCTGCCCATATTCAGAATACTGACAACCTTCTTCTTTTTCTTCTTCTCTTTCAGAATGAGGGCTTTCAGATCCTCCTGCCCTTTTTCCAGACTTATGAACATTTGTTGGAACTGGACGTTTTATGCCTGAAGATCCTTGATGCTTTGTTTAGAAGACATTTCTGCTGAAATAAACAGCGAAGAAGATGAGAAACCTGTAATGTTACCTGTTTATACAATGTCATGGATGATATGTGTATGCAATGATTTCAAGGATTCTTAAAGGCTCAGATCCAAAAGAAACACATGTTAATTGCATTGATAAGTTCGAATTGTTATAAAGAATGCCCTTTAGGCTTACAAATAAACAAAACAAAACTGAAAGCAAAAAGAAACTAGGTCTCCCAGGAGTGCATCCTCTTTGGTGCGATGTAGGCGTTTATGTTCCTTTCTTCATGAAGTAGCCTAGTGAGCTCCAGGACCTTCTTCTCGCTGGCATAGAACTGAGCTTCAAACGTGTCCCGCTATTCTTTGAGTTGAACCCAAGACTTCTGTAATTCTTCATGATCAGTTGGCATGCCAGGGTGATGAACAAAAGAAGCAGTGTCTCCTTCAGCAACTAGTTCCACAATTATTGGTAGGATAGAAGGGTAGGGCATCATCAAACTTTGGGCGCGAGATCGTACCCATTGGAGATAAGGCTTAATAGGAATGGAATTCTTGTGCCCTAGCGCCTTGCTATCAATTTTATGTACCATTCCCCAAGATTTTATGAACCTTCTACGATAGCCTTGAACGTCGTTCTCATAATTGAAGGTGATTTCTTGGATAAGCGTATCATGAGGAACATCTCTTCTCGCATAACCAAATTGATGCAGTGCCAAAGAAGGGTTGTAAGTGATTCCTCCCCTAATTCCTAAGAGGGGAACATTAGGGAATTCACCACAGCGATCAATGATGGTAACATCTTCCGAGAACCGTGAACACCAATGAATGTTTGAATGCTTAAGGGACATCAGTCTGCGAGACCATTTCAAACCCTACTCATTCTTCAAAGCAGACCTGGGTAGGTAAAAATTAAACCACCTAGCCAATAGAGGAGTTCAACACAGGAGGGTTCCCCTTCTCTTTAGAGTGCGAGCATGCAAATAGTGCAGAATATCCCCGAGTAATGTAGGTACTAGATTATGAGACAGGAAAACCTTGATAGTGCTCACATCTACGAGTTGATCAACATTAGGGAAAAGTACCATCCCATAAATGAGAAGTGCCGGCACCTCTTCGAAAGCTTGTAAATCTAAGGTATCCCAAAAGTGATAGGCATTCTCAAATAGAAACTTAACCAGAATTCCTTGGACACTCCCTCTAGTCTCCCAATTTGCCACTATGTCAGACCATTGTAAAGACAGAGCTCTAGAAATTTCTTCAGGCTTTGGATGTTCTTCCGTACCATTGAAAGGAAATTGGTCAAGAATAGGTACCCCCAACAACTAACAAAACTCCTCCATAGTAGGTACTAGCTGGTAATCTGGGAAGGTGAAACAATGGTGCACCGAATCGAAGAACTGAAACAACACTTTTAACAACTCTTCATCAGGTTTTACAGTTACCAAATTGAGCAACTGACTGTGCTTTCTAGTGAAATGAGAACCTTCGAGAACCCTTAATGCCAGATCCTTTAGTTGGAGAGACACTTTCACAAGGTTGATCTGTATAGTGTTCCTACGGGCAGATGCCATGTCCTACAAAACAGAGCCAAAAATGAGCCCTAGGGAATCCTTGAAATGGTTAGTCATGATATGCTATGCTTATGATGTCATAATTAGGTTAGAAAATCACAGGTATAGCAAACAACAAACAAGTCACACCAAGTCCTTAGGTTTAAGGCTTGCATGAGTTTTAAGGTCATACCCTCTTGAATTTGGATTGGTTCAATCTGCCCTATAAATAGTAACCGGGTTCTAAAAGGGATCTCAATATCACCGATCTTTCTCCCAGCTTCGTTCAATAGGCGATGGACTCTCAACCAAACAAAACTCAAGAGTCAAACCTCAATGAGTGTAGCATCGAGTATCTGTAGACCTTGGGCATACACCAAAGCCGGCCATCTTGCTACGTCCTACTGGATAAGTTGTGCAATTAAAGGTTCTAAGGTCAGTTGATGCTTCACGACACCACGCGGCGGCCCCATACTCTCCCTGATTGACTCAAGGGTTACCGGTACCAACCAAAGTGCCCCATCAACATAGCTACTGCTTCGACCGTAACGGTATACCTCAGCATAGTTCCCTCACAGTTTATTGCTACTTACCTAAAAGGTGTTCCCCAAATCTGGGTGTAGGATCTATAGTAACCCCGAACAAACCCTCAAAAGTAAAGCAATCAAGACAATCAAGAGAAGAAATTTTAAAATGATCTAAATCATAAGGTATACCCCACTTTATAGAATTCCCCAGCAGAGTCGCCAGTTCTGTGATACGGTGGCAGAATCGACCATTAATACTGGTTTGCATTTTGCGTTTTGCATTCGCAAAATGTCGCGGTAAGCAAGAGTCGACACCGACTTTTATTTCATCCAATCATGGAAAAGGAAAAAGAACAGAAAAAACCTTTTTTCGAGATATTCTGAGTACGGGGGGTAGATTATAGAAATGGAAGGTGTTAGCACCCTTTCTATCTATGGTTTTCCACGGGATCTTAGGTACTTGCTCATTTTTCAAATTGCTTGTGTGTGTTTGTCTTGAAAATGTTTTACTTCGTGATAACCCTTGTATCAGTCCTCAAAGATGTGACAAAGTTTATTTTGAAAATTGTTTTGAAAAGTGTTGGTGTGAAAAGTTTTTATTGAGCAAGTACTTAAGATTCTACCTACTCAAAAAAATATTATTTGTTCTCATTTCCTTTAGACAGCGTTATCCTACTATTAAGGAGTAGGTAGCCCCGTCGTTGGAGTTTGTAAGGGACATTCGAAAGGGACATGTACAATCATTAAAGCAACAAGTTGGAACCTTTAGTAGTAACCCTGAAGTCTTAAAGATCCTTTCGAGGCAACATTCGAACGGGACAGTTTATCTTTTAGACAGGAGGGTGACCACTAAAATTTCCTATGCTTAATGACTGTTTACCGAAGGTGATTGAAGTGAGGCAAACCCTAGGAGTGAGTATGTGCAAGTGTTTGATTTCAGTTAATGTTATCTTTGCACAATTAGGGTTATCTACCATTTTATTTTTTTTCAAGCATCTTTCCATACAATCCTATTATCATACATCTAACAGTTAAAGATTGTAGAAATTAAAAGTACGAGAAAAATAAACCTAACTATTATAAAGCTTCGGAGAGGGAGATTAATTACATAACCGAAAATCGGGGAAAATCGATAAATAAAAACCCTAGTTTTAACTATTACAAACTAATAAGCAGTTACATAATAATGAAAAAGAAATAATTAAACGCGCGGTGAATTAAATACGTGGATAGATAACCTAAAATCCTAATTGAGGGAGAAAAGATTTTTTATGGATTTTTTTTAGAAGAACACAATTTAATTACGAATTAATTAAACCCTAATTTCTAACTAACTTTAATTATGAAAGATATTAAATAACCTAATTTACTAATTAAATTAAAGAAATAAATATTTATGAGAAAAATGATTTTGGTGTATTTTTGAGGAAAATTAGCTAAGTTATGTACAAATAAAATCCTAAGTGTAATTATTTTTAATTATATAAAAAAAGATTAAATTACCCTAAATTAATTAAACTAATTAATTTAAAAGATTTATTAAAAAAAGATTTTTGTGATTTTGATTTGTTAATTTAATAAAAAATAATTTTTGTGTTGATTAAAAGAGAAAAAGAAAGTAACTAGAGAAAAGAAATTAAAACAAGTAACCAAATGGGTCTGTATTGACTTGCTGAAAGGGGGTGAGAATCTGAATTTTTCAGCCCCAACAAGCTAAGCTCGGGTTGACCATGCTGGACTAGGTGCGGCATTGACTTGAAGGCGCACCATGGTCTCTCAAGGTCGAGCGTACATCTGGCTGCATGATGGATCTACTAGTTGATTATTGGAGGCGCATGGTAGACGCTGGACAGTGATGCGCACAAGATCTGCAAGAGAATTATAAGAAATAAACAAGATGCAGGAGGTGGGGCTCGAACCCCTGACCTCCTGCACACGCGCCTGGGAAACGTCACCTTGTACCACTAGGCCATTGTTTCATTTGTTAATATCAATAACAAAAATAAAATATATTGAAAAACAACATCAATTGCCAGAACATGCGCGTAAATTTAAAACAGCCAGTGGTGCTTTGCCACGCATCATCTTCTTCCCTGTCCGTCGTATTAGGCTGAATACTTTTACCTATGGACATGACTCCATAGCTAAAACCCTGTCACCTTCAAAAATGCAGTAAATGCGATATAAATTTCATTGGAGGCCATGAATAAACTGGGCTTGAAGCCCTGATCATCATGGTACCCCATATTCGTTCCTAATTTGGCATGTACTAAGAAACCCCAAAACTAAGCTTGGAACCCTAATCATGGCATCTTGCCTTTCCTGCACTTAAATGTCAATTAAATGACACAGAGGGCATCAAATCCTTATGACAAACAAGAATGTAGGGTTAATTCTCACTGAAAATGCATGCATATATGAAATCAAAAACCAAAAGCAGTGGGACAAAACGGGTCGTATAGCTTACAATTTTGAACGTTTCAGGCCTTGGAGATGATGTGAATAGCTTCTGGGAACGTCAAGGAAGGTATTGGTGGTCTTGAAATGCTTTGAAACGCCTTGTAGATTGAAAATAGATTCACACTTTTGTCTAAATTTTTGAGTTTTCTTCCTGGATTTTCACGGCTGCAAACCTTGTGTTTATGATTTGGAATCGTTGTATACATATAGTAGATCATATTAGGTCAATAAAATTGCATCATATCTTTGAGAATTATGAAAATGTGATTTGATTTTATTCATGTATGATATCTTTCCAAAATAAGCTTCAATCCAATCTTTTCCAATCCTAATGAGTCTTGCATGAATTGAACATCATGCTAGCTGTACATAGACTCCAAATGTGTACAAAAATCCCAAGATTTGATTTGCTTTTATTATTTTACCATTTAATTTGATTTATTTTGATTTAAATGAATAAAAAATCAAAATAAATGATAAAAATAATAAAATAATAGGTGGAAAATCTCAGGGGTCGTGGGTCCTATTAGAAACATGTTTCAAGCAAGAAAACATGGGCCCCTTTGAAAAAAATGCCAATTTGATCAATGTTGACTTTTGACAATTTGTTCCAAAAATTGCCAACTTTGACAATGCACAACTCTCTCAATTTTGACCCTAGAGAGGTGTTCTTGGACTTTTTAGAAAGCTTAGGATTTCCCCTAACCAACCCTTTTAGTTTCATCTCAATTGGATCTTCCATGTTCATGTAAAAATCTTTGACCCAAAATTTGTTTTTATTGACTTTTCAAAAGGACCCATAATGTAAAAATTCATATATTTTTATGAGTGCATATTTTGAACTTGTGGGATGAAGATGAGTTGTATGGAATTTCATCTTCTTCAAAATGAGATTTGGGTGGAAAATTTCTGATAAAGCATATGGAAGTTATGCTTGGTCAAAGTTGGGTTGACTTTTACTAAGAAACCCTAATTTAGTAACTTTTGGGTTTTGATGAATTTGGAGCATTCCTTGGGGAATAATGGTCAATCCTTGATCAAATGATGAAATTCACTTCAAAATGTTAATGTTGACCAAAAATATTGAACTTTGACTGTATGTGGGCCACAAATGACTTTTGACCTAATACAGTCGATTCTCAAGCATCTGAGCAGTTGAATGAGCAAACTTCTTGTGCAAGGCATGAGACTTGACATGGAGAATCTTGGAAACATATTAGGACCTTGGAGAGAATTTGGGGCCTTTGTGATCCACCCATCTTGATGAAAATGAAAACCCTAATTTGAGATACCTTGCCTTAGGAGAGAGTTTGTCTGGTAAACTCTTGGGCAACCTTAAGCAAATTGAGGATCTCAATGGACATGTATTGAGTAAAATGAGAGGGAGAATTTTATGGTACAACCCATGCAAATCGGAAACTATTCAAGGCTTATTTGGAGTCTGTCTGACTCTTCAAAGATAACTACATTTTGATCCAGCCCGTGTTAGAGAGGGTGTTGCTGAATGTTTTCAGGAGTTCCCATTGTTTGATGAGGATGGGGATCATGTCTTGAACGCGTATGGGGAGAAGATGTTTAAGTTGGTGCCCAAGTTCCTCTTTCACTAGACGAGGACGCACTATGATAAGAGGACCAACAACTATGTCTGGAAGAAAGGTCAGCTTGGTCCAGAGGATCAGGCTAGTCATGACCGTTTATCTGCCTTTGTCGCGAGAATCCCCTCAGTCCCGCGTATGGATAGAGGGGGAAGGTTGGTTGTTGATGGGGACAGAAAATTGGTCTATGAGCCTGGCTTGATATGCATTACAGAGCTCATCTAGAGCAGGGATCTCATTGCATACTTGGGTAATTATCTTGTATTTCGATTTAATTTATATGTGTGATACGGTGGTAGAACCGACTGTTTTTACTGGTTTGCGTTTTGCATTTTTTAAAAATAAACTAATTACCCTAATTTATTTTAAAAATATTAATTTGAATAAATAATATTTAATTCTATATTTTTTTGTGATTTTTTAGTTTTATAAAAAATAATAATATTTGTGTTAATTAATTAAAACAATTAAAGAAAATAATTAAAGAAATTAAAAAAAATAGAAAGGAACTACAAACTGGGCCTGTATAATGAGTAATCAGGGGGGTATGATTCTGAATTCCCCAAGCCCAATAGTCCTCCAAGCCCATTCAGCGCCTGGTTCCATGTGGCGTTGACCTGGGGGTGCATCATGGCCCCTCAGTGCTTATGCGTTAGATCTGAAGAGGTTGTGATCCATTGGTGATGACTTGAGGAGTATGGAAGGCGCGTGCAAGGTTGATGCACTAGATCTGTGAACAGAAGTTAAGAAAATAAGAAAATGCTTGGACTTGGGATCGAACCCAGGTCCTCACACTTACCACTAGCGCGCTCTTCCACTGGGCTGATCTGCTTTGTTGTATATGGAATAGAAACAAAATATAATATAACAAAATAACTGAGTTAGTGGGAAACGCGCGCGAGATTCAAATGGTCCACTGACTGGCTGACACCTAATCTTCTTCTACCTTTCTCCGTCGTCTTAGCTGCATACCTTTACCTACAGACAAAAGTATGTAGCTATAAACCTGTAAAACTCAAAAATCCAGCACAAGCATGAAAAATTAATTGTGATTGTACCAATCAACTCGTCTTGGCCTCACGAGTATCATGGTACCTTATTCGTGGCCTAATTTTTCATGTGTCAAGAAGCCCTAAAACGTGACTTCAAAGCCTAGTTATGGCATTCATCAGTATACGCGTTAAAACACCAATTAAACATAACTAATATGTTTCAAACATGATAACAAACACATATATGCCATTAAAACTTGTTCATGATGCGTGAATCACAATAATCGAATTTAGAAAACAGGGCAAATCGTGGGACTGCTACGTGATGATTCTGGACCTGGGGTGGCTTGCAATTGATTGGGACACGTTCCTAGGATGTCCAACAAGCTATTGGTAATGTTATAACGGCTTGACTTGGCCTCTAGAATAGAAATCGAATCACCACTTTTCTTTGAAATTTTTAAGTTTTGTTCTGCCTCTTTTCGCGACTGCAACCTTGTTTCATGCCTTGTTTATGTTCAATAAATATCTAGGAATGAATTAGGGTTATGAAATTGGATTGAATCTTTGCAATTATGAGAGATTTGATTTGATTTCCATGCTACATGTAAACTTGTTATTTTGAGCCAAATCATCCCTTTCATGTACCAATTATGCTTGATTCGTTTTGGTCTTGATATCTCAGCATATTTTGATTGCCAACCTGTCCAAAAACCAAATCAAATCATATCTTTGCTATTATTCACCAATTATTTGATTTAATTCAATTTTTAATTAATAAAAAATCAAAATAAATTGAAAAATGAAGCAAATAATGTGTGGGTGAATATTTGGGTCGTGGACCATATTATAAGTGAGGTGCAAGCATAAAAAGTAAGGCCCGTTTGGCAAAAAATGCATTTTTGAGCATATTTGACTTTTGGCAATTTTGCAAAAAAGGTCAACTTTGACAAGGCATATATCCTCCAATTTTAACCCTAGAGAGGTGTTATTAGACTTTTTAGAAAGCTTAGGATGTCCCCTAAGCAACCTTTTTGGTCTCATCTCAATTGAGTCTTCCATGTTCATGTAAGAAGCTTTGACCCAAAAGGTGTTTTTGTTGACTTTTCAAAAGGACCCATAATGTAGAAGTTCATATCTTTTTGTGGGTGAATATTTTGAACTTGTGGGCTGAATATGAATTGTAGGTAATTGCATCCTCTTCAAAATGAGATTTGGATGGAAAATTTATGATAAAGCATGTGGAAGTTATGATTGGTCAAAGTTTGGTTGACTTTTCCTAAGAAACCCTAATTTTAGCAACTTTTGGGTTTTGATGAATTTGGAACATTCCTTGAGGAATCATGATCAAAACTTGATCAAATGATTAAAGTCACTTCAAAATGTAAATTTTGACCAAAAATCTTGAAGTTTGACTGTATGTGGGTCACAGTTGACTTTTGACCTAATATAGTCGATTCTCAAGCATCTGAGCAGTTGACTGAGCAAACTTCTTGTGCAAGGAATGAAACTTGAAATGTAGGGTCTTGAGAACATATTAAGACCATGGAGAGCATATTATGTCTTTAGAGTCCACCTATCTTGATGAAAATGGAAACCCTAATTTGAGACACCCTGTCTTAGGAGAGAGTTTGTCTGGTCAACTCTTGGGCAAGCTTGAGCAAATTGAGGATCTCAAGGAGTATGTGTTGAGTAAAATGAGAGGGAAAATTTTGGGGTACAACAGCTTCCCCTGTTCAATCTTCTTAAACCTGAGGATTTAGATTGGCCCGTCTGCCTTTCGTGATCTGAAGGTGGAAGATGATTGAACACTAGAGTGCCTAGAAATTTGCACCCGTATGAAGTGGCACTTGATTTGTGATATCGGGAATGGGCTCATAGATGCCATTATGAAGTTTCTATAGAATTGTCGAAGATGGGCTTAAAGATGCCATCCAAGATGTGACTGAGCATCGTCGGAGATGGGCTTAAGGATGCCATCCAGATGATGTTGATTTCCTGAGACATTCCTTCTATAGGAGCTCCTGTTCCTGTTGTTAATGAGGAATCTTCTGAAGAACGTTGGTATCTGTCTTGGGGGAAATAGAATTTTAGGAGCTTCAGTTATCCGTTACTCTACTGGGGAAATAACTCTGGCTTGAGAAAGCGGAAGTGAACTGCATGTCTGGTCAGGGTATATGTTGCACCACGACTTACTAGGGAAATGCAAAACCAATCGTATTTGATCAGGTCCAGGTACTGTTGTCTGGAGGTAAGAGAAAATAAACCTGGATGGTAAGGTTATGAGAAGGAACCTGGGTAGTAGGGTTTCTTCGAAATGAAAGCCTGGATAGTAGGGCTGTGAGAATGGACCTGGGTCGTAGGGTTACTTCGATATGAAAGCCTGGATAGTAGGGCTGTGAGAAGGAACCTGGATAGTAGGGTTATTTCGATATGAAAGCCTGGTTAGTAGGGTTGTGAGAAGGAACCTGGATAGTAGGGTTACTTCGATATGAAAGCCTGGATAATAGGGTTATGAGAAGGAACCTGAATAGTAGGGTTACTTTGATATGAAAGCCTGAATAGCAGGGTTGTGAGAAGGAACCTGGGTCGTAAGGTTACTTTGATATGAAAGCCTGGATAGTAGAGCTATGAGAAGGAACCTGGATAGTAGGGTTACTTCGATATGAAAACCTGGATAGTAGGGTTGTGAGAAGGAACTTGGATAGTAGGGTTACTTCGATATGAAAGCCTGGATAGTAGGGTTGTGAGAAGGAACCTGGGTTGTAGGGTTACTTCAATATGAAATCCTGGATAGTAGGGCTGTGAGAAGGAAGCTGGGTCATAGGGTTACTTCGATATGAAAGCCTGGATAGTAGGGCTGTGAGAAGAAACCTGGATAGTAGGGTTACTTCGATATGAAAGCCTGGATAGTAGGGCTATGAGAAGGAACCTGGATAGTAGGGTTACTTCGATATGAAATCCTGGATAGTAGGGCTGTGAGAAGGAACCTAGATAGTAGGATTACTTCGATATGAAAGCCTGGATAGTAGGGCTATAAGAAGGAACCTGGATAGTAGGGTTACTTCGATATGAAAGCCTAAATAGTAGGGCTATGAGAAGGAACTTGGATAGTAGGGTTACTTCGATATGAAAGCCTGGATAGTAGGGCTGTGAGAAGGAATTTGGGTAGTAGGGTTACTTCGAGATGAAATCCTGGATAGTAGGGTTGTGATAAGGAACCTGGATAGTAGGGTTACTTCGATATGAAAGCCTAGATAGTAGGGTTGTGAGAAGGAACCTGGATAGTAGGGTTACTTCGATATGAAAGCATGGATAGTAGGGCTGTGAGAAGAAACCTGGGTCGTAGGGTTACTTCGATATGAAAGCCTAGATAGTAGGGCTGTGAGAAGGAACCTGGATAGTAGGGTTACTTCAAAGCGATAGTGTAGATTAGTTGACCCATTTAGTTTCGGGAGTTGAGTTTCCATTAGTCGTCTGCAGATGTGACTCGCATAACTGCTGAATTTGTTGAAGCTAATCCTCTTTTCCTGAAAAGATATCAGGGTTAGTTACATGTGATGCATGAAAAGCAGGGTGAGATGATGTTTTCAAAATAAATAAGATTATGTTGTATATGATATGTATGCGTATGTCATGATGTATGTTCATGAAATGCTATCAGGGTATGCTCGCGTCTGGGAAAATAAATCCCTGACGGTCGCTGGAGATTTATAAATATTATGTCGGGAAGAGGTGCTAGAGAATAAATTTGCAGGGACCAAACTTAGGGGGAAGAGATATTTTGTTGGTAGACCTGCTGATCTGGAGGAATAAGCTCAGCTGGGGATGAAATTTACTGACTCGCCCGCGATTATGAACCTCGGCTGGGGATAGTTACGTCCTGTTTCGAGAAAGCTGACATCAATGCCTTTGGATACTTTTACTTTGTGGGGAGTGTATATACAAATAATTATGTTCCCAAGCTGGCTTTATCCTGGTACCTGCTGGGCAGAGTAACTGTAGGGTTTGACACTTCTTGTTTTTCCCTGTTTCTGGAATTACGAGTAATCGTCTTTTACTTCTTATGTAAATATTTATGAGCAGCAATCATTTTCAAATGCATATATCGAAAATAAATCATTGGACGTTCTTGCAAAATAAAACAGAAAAATAAAAACGAATTGAAGTTTCTTGTGAAAATGATTTGTATTGATTTTTGAAGTTGGCCTGTAATAGGCATTTTTGTACAAAGAGGCTGACGCGCTAGTAAGAGAACGCCGCTGAAAGAAATTAAATTTGTGTAAAAGAAAGAAAAACAGCTATGTGAAACAACCCCATTGGATTCCAACTCTTCTATTGCCTTTATATCTTCAAGCGTCTCATCACTTTGCTTCTTGGCCGAAAGTTGATCAGATTGATTGGTTCCGTCCGAGCTTGATAGTCGATACCGAAGTCTGGTTGCAAGATGATCCAATGAGACATAGTGGTACGCTTTATATCCCTAACTTTTTCCTAGACCGCCCTTTCGGGTTTTTGGTCCACCGGGATACCCTTTTTTTCCCAAGCCGCCCTTTCGGGTTTTCGACTTGCCGGGTGTACAGACTTTTTTCATTTTCATCCCTTACTTTTGCCCGAACCCTTTTGGTTCGCCGGGAAGCCCTTATTTTTTCCTAGGCCAGTCAACCTAGCGGGTCTTTTAATTAGGCGTAGTATCTTTTCACTATGTCTGCATTGACGAGGTGAGGAAGGTCGTCACCGTCCATGGTGGTTAGAATCACTCCACCCGAAAAAATATTCTTAACCACGAATGGCCCTTCGTACGTGGGGGTCCATTTTCCCCTGGGATCACCTTACGGCAGTATGATGCGTTTGATCACTAGATCCCCGACTTGATATTCTTTGCGTCTAAATTTCTTGTTAAAAGCCTGGATCATTCGCTTTTGATACGTTTGACCATGGCAGATAGCAGTAAGTCTCTTTTCATCGATTAGATTTAACTTATCAAGTCGGGTTTGGATCCAGTCGTCTTTGTTCAAACCCACATCCTTCATAATCCTGAGAGATGGTATCTGGACTTCGATGGGTAGGACTGCCTCCATGCCATATACCAGAGAGTAGGGTGTATGTCATCGTCATCTTCTGTACAATCTTCTTGATGTTCTTGTTAGCTGCTTCAACAGCGCCATTCATCTTCGTCTGGTAAGGGGAAGAATTATGATGATGTATCTTGAACTGTTTACAGAGCTCGGTGATCATTGTCTTGCTGAGATTCGTACCATTGTCGGTAATAACTGTCTCTGGCACATCATATCGATAGATTAGATTGTGTCGGATAAATCGCGCCACGACGTTCTTGGTTACTATAGAAAAAGAGGTTGCCTCAACCCATTTCGTGAAGTAGTCAATGGCTACTAGGATGAAGCAATGTTCGTTTGAAGCGGTGGGCCTGATTTCTCCAATCATGTCAATGCTCCACATTGCAAAGGGCCACGGAGCTGTCAAGACGTTTAAGGGGACCGGAGGTACATGCACCATATCAGCATAGATTTGGCACTTATGACAAGTTCGAGAGTGCTGATAACAATCGGCTTCCATAATGGACCAGTAATATCCTTCCCGTAGGAACTTCTTAGCCATGGTGTGTCCACTAGAATGGGTTCCGAAGGTGCCTTCATGTAGATCTGTCATGATCCTTTCTGCTTCACTCCTGTTTACACACCGTAGTAGCGTGGAGTCATGGTTGCGTTTATATAGGATTCCATTACTGAGGAAGAACTTTGCAGCGAACCTTCTCAGAAACTTCTTATCATTGACAGATGCCCCTTTGAGATACTCTTGAGCTTCGAGATACCTTTTGACTTCGTAAAACCAGGGTTTGTCTCAGTATCGATCTCACAACAGTGTGTTGGTTCATCCAACCTCTCAATGGTGATTTGGGGAGCTTCATTGTCCCACCTAACTTTAAACATAGCAGACATGGTAGCTAGCGCGTCCTCCAACTGGTTCTCCTCTCACGGGAAATGTTCAAAGGTTACCTCCTCAAAGTGTGGGAGCAATGTCAGTACATACTCTTTGTAAGGAATGAAATTCGGGTGCTTCGTATCCCACTCGCCTTTGATCTGACTTATAACCAGAGTGGAATCCCCGAATACACTTAAAAACTTAATCCTTAGGTCGATAGTAGCTCTAAGACCCATGATGCACGCTTCATACTCCACCATGTTGTTGGTACAGTTGAAACATAATCGGGCAGTGAATGGAGTATGACAGCCCTCGGGAGATATGATTACAGCGCCAATGTCGTTACCCAGTGCGTTCGAGGCTCCACCAAAATACATAGACCATCGAGATCCTTCCTCAGGTCCTTCATCTGGTCCAGGTTCTTCGTAGTCAGTCACCAACATAATATTCTCATCCGGGAACTCGAAATTCATGGACTGGTAGTCATCCACGGCCCGATGATCCAAATGATCAGCCAATATACTCCCCTTTATTTCTTTTTGGGTTGTATATTGTATGTCGTATTCAGTTAAGATCATTTGCCACCTTGCTATCCTTCCGGAGAGAGCGGGCTTCTCGAAAATATACTTGATCGAATCCATCTTTGATATTAACAAGGTAGTGTGAGTCAGCATATACTGTCTCAGTCGGCGAGCAGCCCATGCCAAAGCACAACAAGTTTTCTCGAGCAATGAGTATCGTGTCTCATAGTCGGTAAACTTTTTGCTAAGGTAATAAATTGTGTGCTCTTTTCGACCAGACTCGTCATGCTGCCCCAGCACACACCCCATTGAATTGTCTAGCATTGTCAAGTATAATATCAACGGTCTTCCTTCAACTGGAGGCATCAGAATTGGCGGTTCTTGAAGGTATTCTTTAATTCTTTTGAAAGTGTTCTAGCATTCATCATTCCACTTTACCACTTGATCTTTCTTCAGAAGCTCGAAGATTGGCTCACAAGTAGCAGTCAGATGTGAAATGAACCTGGAAATATAATTCAGGCGTCCCAAGAAGCCTTTAACCTCTTTCTATGTAAGGGGCGCTGGTATTTCTTGTATAGCTTTCACCTTTGCAGGGTCTACCTGAATACCCTCGTCGCTGACAATGAATCCCAGAAGCTTACCAGACCTTACCCCGAAGGTGCACTTGTTCGGATTCAACCTCAACTTGTATATCTTCAACCTGTCGAACAACTTTTGGAGATGATCAAGGTGCTCTTCCTTAGTCTGAGACCTGGCTATCATGTCATTAACATAAACTTCGAACTCATGGTGAATCATATCATGGAACAAAGCGACCATAGCGCACTGATAGGTTGCCCCAGCATTCTTTAACCCGAAAGGCATCACCTTGTAGCAAAAGGTGCCCCATTGTGTAACGAAGGTTGTCTTCTCCATGTCTTCAGGAGCCATCTTGATCTGGTTGTAGCCAGAGAAACCATCCATGAAGGAGAAGATTTTGTGTTGCACGGTGTTGTCGACTAGAACGTCAATGTGAGGAAGAGGGAAGCCATCCTTGGGGCTTGCCCTGTTCAGATCTCTGTAATCCACACACATTCGTACCTTACCGTCCTTCTTAGGTACCGAAACGACATTAGCAACCCATTGTGGATATGAAGTGATAGCTAAGAACCCTGCGTCGAACTGTTTCATGACCTCTACCTTGATCTTCTCTGACATTTCAGGGCGCATACGATGAATCTTCTATTTAACCGGAGGACAATCTTCTTTAGTCGACAGGCGATGTACCACAATATCAGTGTCTAAATCAGGCATGTCTTCATAGGACCAGCAGAAGATCTCAACGTAGTTGTGCAGCATCTGTACCAACCTCTGTTTGACGCTAAGCTCCAGATTTGCACCTATTTTAACCTCTTTTTTGTCTTCCTCAATACCTAAGTTCACTGTCTCAATCGGCTCTTCATGAGGCTGTATGGCCCTTTCTTCCTAATGTAGTAGTCTAGCAAGTTCTCCAGGCACCTCAAAATCATCCTCACCTTCGTCCTCGGCTTGGTTGATCGAATTTTTGAAGTCATAACTGGCAATAACATAGTTGTTATCAATGGGATATAGAGTGGATATGGATCTGCTTTATGATACGTGAGTGTGTGTAAGAGAATAACTGTTTTGATAAAGTGAAAACGGAAAAGAAAAACAAAGAGCACAAAATTTGTATGTAAGAAATGTCCAATGCTTTATTAATGTATATGAAATGACAAATAACAGCCCTCACAAACAAAGACCGATGTGCCTCGGGCAAGGCACAAGGCCGTAAAGTTTTAAATTATTTATTACAAATCTTAAGCATAAGTCGATTACTGCGGAATAAAAGAAACTAGTATGAAGTCCCTAGCCGTCTAGTTACTCGGTCCACCGTTAGTAGTTGGGTAGATCCAGCTGTCGATGTCTGAGTCCTCCTCGCTGTCTTCAATGACGTTAATTCCTCGATTACTGATGTGTAGGGAAGGTCTTCCAGCTCAAGCGCGTCGAACATCCCTTTGAGCCCCTATAGTAAAGCCCAAACCAAATTTGTCTGTTTTGTGAGTGAAATCAGGGAGCTGACCCCAATTGGCACACCCACCTTCTTCAACCACCGCCCTGGCATCCTTTAGAGAAGCCATCTTCAAAGGAGGTTTGTTGGTAGCAGTTTGAGTTGATGCCAAGATCTGAGGGACCTCTTCGAAGTTCTGACAAGGAGTTTCTATGAATTCCCCATCCATCTCTACATAGCGGAAGGAATTGAGGTGGCTCACCATATACTCCTCTTCACTCCGCACTGTGACAACCTTCCCTTTTACCGGATACTTCAGCACTTGGTGTAGTGTAGAAGTAACTGCCCCAGCCTCGTGGATCCAAGGACGACCCAACAAACAAGAATACGACGGCCTAATATCCATCACATAGAAGGTGGACCCAAAAGTATGAGAACCCACTTTGACAGGGATGTCCACCTCCCCGTGCACCATTCTCTTTTTTTTTCGTCAAAAGCCCTTACCACAATGTTACTAGGCTTTAGAGTTAAACCCTCACAATCTAACCGGTCCAACGCCTTCTTCGGCAGAACATTCAGTGAAGACCCAGTATCTACCAGCATATGAGCCATAGTGGTGCCCCTGCATTCAATCGAGACATGTAGAGCATCATTATGCTTCCTTCCCTTTGGTGTCAAGTATGCATCTGAAAAACCCAGCCCATTATCAGCAGTCAGGCTGGCCACACAATCTTTGAATTGATCAGCTGAGGTCTCCTGTGGCACATGCGCAATCTTGAGGAATGCAATCAAAGCCTTCACATGGGCTTCGGAACACAGCAGCAAAGATAACATGGATATCTTCGATGGGGTCTGCCCTAGCTGCTCGACCACATTGTAGTCGCTCTTCTTAATGATTTTCAGTATTTCCTCTATCTATTGCTTAGAGGCTTCCACAACAATTTTCTTAGGCGCCTCCGTCCGGTAAGGCTCACCTATAATTTCCTTGCCACGGGTATCAGACGATTCGCCGATAGAGGTAATAACTGGAGTAAGAACAGGAACTGTAGTGGATGTACTAGCAGGAACAACAGATGGAATGACAATAGGCTTGTTGACAGTCTTATGGGAAATCTCGGGATAGAAGACCCTTCCACTTCGGGTGATTTTACTGGTCCCGACAATGTTATCAATATCAGGATCAGCCTCTTCATCTTTCAAATCTTGTTTGATGCCATGGTAATACACATCGGCACCATAATGCCAGGGGACAACTTTGTCCGAGACATACGGGACGAGACCAGGAACAGTAATTATCAGCGGAGCGATTCTTGGAGCAGATGTAATCCTAACAGGTCTTCTCGAGGAAACCTTGGAAGGATTGGAGGAAATGGTTATAATGGCAATCTCTTCAGATGGGACTACGGGAACCAAAGTTTTCTCGAACAAAATTTCTTTGTTGTCTATCAGGCGTTGAACACCTAATTTCAGCAAACTGCAACCAGAAGGTAGAAACAAACACATGTGGCAACCTTCACCATAACCCGGAAATAAACTAGCCAACAGCAAATTCTTCTTGACAGTCATGAGAGGAGTAGAAACTTCATCAACAGAGGTAACAAACAAATCAGTATCAACAACATTAATTCCACGACCGTGTTTAGGCATGGGAGCAGTTATAATATTTGGCTTCTCTGGAGCATCAAACTCTATTTCCTTGGATTCAATCAAGTCTTGTACTTTGTTCCTCAGAGCCCAGCAGTCATTTGTATCGTGGCCAGGACTCTCAGAATGATAGGCACACCGGGCATTCGGATTATATCGGGGAGATGTAGTATTTGGATTCTTGGGAGCCTCTTTCAAGGTTGCCAAGTTGGATCTCAGCAGATGAGGTAGCACTTCAGCCAATTTCATGTTGATGCGGGTAAACTGTCGTTGTGGTATTTCCATCCTTTGTTGATTGTTGAGTTGTGGAGCAACTGCATGCCAAGGTATCATTATGGCACTTACTGTCTGACGATGTTCAGCCCTGTTTTGGCCCCTCGGGATATAGATGGCACTGGCTTCCTTCTTACCAGCGAAAGGCTTCTTTACTGAGCTCGAAGAGGCGTCCTTCTGTATTTTTCCGCTTCGGATCCCAGCCTCTACCCTTTCTCCAGTCAGAATCAGCTCGGTGAAACCAGATGATGAGCTGCCGATCAAATGATTGAAAAATGGACCAGATAGCGTCCCTAGAAACATATCAACCAGCTCCCTATCAGACAATGGGGGTTGAACTCTCTCAGCCAAGTCTCTCCATTTATGTGCATAGTCCTTAAAGCCTTCACTTGCACCCATGGACATACTCTAAAGTTGAGTACGAGTAGGAGCAAGGTCGGCGTTGTATCGATACTGCTTATAGAAAGCAGCAGCCAGATCTTCCCAGTTTCGGACATTTGCTCCCTCTAGTTGTGTCCCTGATAGACTATCTTGAAAGAAATGAACCCACAAATTTCTATCAGCGGTGTGGGGTTGGATCTTTCTGACATAAGAACGGATATGGAGTTTTGGGCAGGAAACCCCATCATACTTAGCAAAAACTGGAGCTTTGAAATTCTGCGAGATGACCACTCCCGACACCAATCCCAATTCTTCGAAATCTAGTCCAGGTATCCTCTGAACTTCCATGGCACTCAAACGATCTTCCAACTACTTGTATCTATCCTCAGCAGGAGGATATTGCTCATCATTGTAGTCGGTATCATTGTCAGAAACTGCAGGATTAGGATCCTTTTCTTCTTCTTGATTCTCCCCTTCCTTGGATGAAGAGGTGAGATCGACTTGTCACTTCAATCGCTCTCCAAACCTTCTTCCCATATTCAGAATACCAGCAGCCTTCTTCTTTTTCTTCTTCTCTTTCAGGATAAGGGCTTTCAGATCCTCCTGCCCTTTTGCCAAACTTATGAACATTTGTTGGAACTGGGTGTTCTGTGCCTGAAGGTCCTTGATGGTTTGCTCGGAAGACATTTCTACTGAAATAAACAGCGAAGAAGATGAGAAACCTGTAATGGTACATGTACATGCAATGATATGAATGGGATGCGCATGCAATAATTTCAAAGACTTTGGGAAATTTAAATTTGCAAACCAAAAATAAAAAAGATTTTATTAGCTGAATTCAAAGTTTGAATGCCTTTTAGGCGTTACAATAAAAAACAAATCTAAAACTACAAAAGACATCAAAGTTCCAATGGATGCTTCCTCTTTGTGCCGAGATATTCATTGAGTCCTCTTTCTTCATGCAGTTGTTTTATGAGCTCTAAAACCTTCCTCTCTTGAGCATGGAACCGATCCTTGTAAGTATCTCACTCCTTCATCAACTGAATCCAAGACCTCTGTAATTCCCCAAGATCAGTGGGCATGTAAGGATAGAGAACCGTGTAAGGAATACCTTCTTCAGTAGTGGCTTCCACAATTACTGGTAAAATGGCTACATAGGTCATTATAAGCTTATGGGCACGAGCTCGTACCCATTGGAGGTAAGGGTCCATAGGAATGGAAGTTTTTGGCCCCAAATTCTTGGCGCCCGATCTGTTTACCATGCCCCAAGCTCGTATGAACCTCTGGCGATACTCGTGAGCGTCATCCTCATAGTTGAATACAATTCCCTCGATAAGTAACTCATGGGGACCATCCCTTCGAGCGTAACCAAATTGTCGCAGAGCTAAACAAGGATTATAGGTTATACCTCCTCTGATGCAAAGTAGCGGGACATTAGGGTACTCCCCACATCGGTCAATAATAGCAGTGTTTTCCATAGCTCGAGAACACCAAAGAATATCCATATGAGCGAGTGACATTATCCTTTGCGACCAACCCAAACCTTCTTCATTCTTCAATATGGACTTAGGGAGGTGAGAAATAAACCACCTCGGCAGCAAGGGCATGCAACACATAAGAAACCCTCTTCTCTTCATGGTACGAGTATGGAGAGTGTGCAAAATATCTCCGAGAAAGATAGGCACGGGGTTACGGGAGAGGAAGATCTTGACGGCATTCACATCTATGAACGAGTACCGATTAGGGAATAGGACTAACCCATAGATCAGAAGATCCAAAACCTCCTCAAAAGCCTGAAAATCTATATCATCCCAAAACAGCTGGGCCTTGTCTATCAGAAACTTAGCTAGAAAACCCTTGACTCCGCTTTTGGTTTCCCAATTGGATGCCACGTCAGCCCGTTTCAAATGCAAAGCTGGGGTAATGACTTCTGGATTAGGAACTTCTTCTAGACCTGTGAAGGGTAACTATTCAAGAATGGGTATATCCAATAGCTGAGATAATTCTTCCAAGGTAGGTACCAACTGATAGTATGGAAAGGTGAAGCAGTGGTGCTTGGGATCGAAGAACTGAAAAAGTACACTCATCATCTTTTCATTAAAGTTTGAAGTAACCAGGTTGAGAAGTTGACCATGTCTCTTAGTGAACGCAGAAGTTTCAGAAACCCTTGATACTAGCTCTTTGAGTTGGGAAGGTATCTTCACAAAACTGATTCAGATAGTGTTCCTATGAGCGGAAGCCATGATCTGCAAAACAGAACAAAGATAAATTCCCTTGGTCTTTGAAATGGTTTTGTGCAATAAGAAAGGATGCTATGTTATGATGCATGATGTCATAATAAACCATAGGTATAGCAAACACAGGTATAGTCAAATCACAAAGTCCTTAGGTTTAAGGCCTGCATGAGGTTAAAGGTAGTACCCTCTTGAAGTTTAGTTGGTTTCAAACTTGTCTTAAAAAGTAACCGGGTTCTAGAAGATCTCAATATCACTGACCATCCTTTATCGGGCATTGTCTCAGCTCAAGCAATCTTTTCTTGCGGCCGAAATATCCCAAAAGTCTGATCTCAATGAGTGTAGCATCGAGTATCAACCAATCCTCAGCTCTACACCGAGGCCAGATATCTCACTACTTTCTAATGGCCAAGTTTGTTCAACTAAGGTTCTAAGGTCCGTTAGTGCTTCACGACACCATGCGGCGGCCCCGTATTCTCCTTGTTTCCCCGCGAAGGATACCGGTACCAACCAAAGTGCCACACCAACACAGCCACCGCTTAAACCATATCGGTCGACGCCGTACAGTCTCCACGGTCTATTGCTGTTTACCTAAAAAGTGCCCCAGATCTGGGTGTAGGATCTATAGTAAACCCAAACAAACCCTCAAAAGTAAAGCAATCAAGAGAAGCAATTTAATGACCTAGACCCTAAGGTATACCCCCACTTATTTTATCCCCAGCAGAGTCGCCAGTTCTGTGATACGGTGGCAGAACCGACTGTTTTTATTGGTTTGCGTTTTTTGTTTGCAAAATGTCGCGGTAAGCAAGAGTCGCCACCGACTTTTATTTCATCCAATCATGGAAAAGGAAAAAGAATAGAAAAAACCTTTTTTCGAGATATTCTGAGTACGGGGGTAGATTATAGAAAGGGAAGGTGTTAGCACCCTTTCTATCCATGGTTTTCCATGGGCTCTTAGGTACTTTCTCATTTTTTAAATTACTTGTATGTGCTTGTTTTTGAAAATGTTTTACTTCGTGATAACCCTTGTATCAGTCCTCAAGAGTGTGACGAAGTTTGTTTTGAAAGGTGTTTGTGTGAAAAGTTTTTATTGAGCAAGTACTTAAGATTCTACCTACTCAAAAAAAGATTGTTTGTTCTCGTTTCCTTTATACAGCACTATCCCACTATTAAGGAGTAGGTAGCACCATCGTTGGAGTTGTAAGGGACATTTGAAAGGGACAAGTACAATCACTAAAGCAACAGTTAGAAAACTTTAGTAGTAACCCTAAAGTCTTAAGATATTCCCAAGGCAACATTTCTGAGGCAACATTCGAATGGGACATTTTGATCTTTTGACTGGAAGGCAACCACTAAAATCTCCTATGCTTAATGACTGTTTTACCGAAGGCAACCGAAGTGGGGTAAACCTTAGGAGTGAATATGTGCATGTGAATTATTTTAGTTATATAGTCTTTGCACATTAGGTGATCTACCATTTTAATTTTCAAGCATTCTTCCCATACAATCCTATTAACCATGCATCTAACAGTTAAATATTTGTAGGAATTTAAAGTGCGAGAAAATAAACCTAACTATTACAAGGCTTTGGCAATTACATAATTATCTTGACGGAAAATAAAAATGCGGAAGTTTAAAACCCTAGTTACTATTACATCCTCGAAACAATTACAATAATAATAAAAGAATTAAAATGTGTGCGGCAAATTAAATACAAGAAAAATTGAGAACCCTAAAAATCTAATTGAAAAAAAAAATACTTTAACAAATTCTTGAGAAATGACCTAATTAGATTATGTACGACTGAAACCCTAATTCTAATTATTTTTAATTATAAAAAATAAATTGAAATTAACCTAATTTAAACTAAATTAAATAATTCAAGAAAATAAAATATTTTGTAAAAGAGATTTTATGTGTTTTTGTGGTTTTTTATTTGAGAAAAGAAACAATTTAATTACAAAATTTAAAACTTAATTTCTATTTAATTTTAATTAAAACAAATAATTAAATAAACTAATTAACCTAATTTATTTTAAAAATATTAATTTGAATAAATAATATTTAATTCTGTATTTTTTTTGTGATTTTTTAGTTTTATAAAAAATAATAATTTTTGTGTTAATTAATTAAAACAATTAAAGAAAATAATTAAAGAAATTAAAAAAAATAGAAAAGAACTACAAACTGGGCCTGTATAATAAGTAATTTGGGGGGTATGATTCTGAATTCCCCAAGCCCAATAGTCCTTCAAGCCCAGTCAGCGCCTGGTTCCATGTGGCGTTGACCTAGGGGTGCATCATGGCCCCTCACTGCTTATGCGTTAGATCTGGAGAGGTTGTGATCCATTGGTGATGACTTGAGGAGTATGGAAGGCGCGTGCAAGGTTGATGCACTAGATCTATGAACAGAAATTGAGAAACTAAGAAAATGCTTGGACATGGGATCGAACCTAGATCCTCACACTTACCACTAGCGCGCTCTTCCACTGGGTTGATCTGCTTTGTTGTATATGGAATAGAAACAAAATATAATATAACAAATTATCTGAGTTAGAGGGAAACGCGCGCGAGATTCAAATGGTCCACTGACTGGCTGACACCTAATCTTCTTCTACCTTTCTCCGTCGTCTTAGCTGCATACCTTTACCTACAGACAAAATTCTGTAGCTATAAACCTGTAAAACTCAAAAATCCAACACAGGCATGAAAAATTAATTATGATCGTACCAATCAACTCTTCTTGGCCTCACGAGTATCATGGTACCTTATTCGTGGCCTAATTTTTCATGTGTCAAGAAGCCCCAAAACGTGGCTTTAAACCCTAGCTATGGAATTCATTAGTATACGCGTTAAAACATCAATTAAACATAACCAATACGTTGCAAACATGATAACAAACACATATATGCCATTAAAACATGTTCATGATGCGTGAATCACAGTAATCGAATTTAGAAAACAAGGTAAACCGTGGAACTGCTACGTGATGATTCTGGACCTGGGGCAGCTTGCAATTGATTGGGACACGTTCCTGGGATGTCCAGCAAGCTATTGGTAATGTTAGAACGGCTTGACTTGGCCTCTAGAATGGAAATCGAATCACCATTTTTCTTTGAAATTTTGAAGTTTTGTTCTGCCTCTTTTCACGACTGCAACCTTGTCTCCTGCCTTGTTCATGTTCAATATATATCTAGGAATGAATTAGGGTTATGAAATTGGATTGAATCTTTGCAATTATGAGAGATTTGATTTTATTTACATGTTACATGTAAACTTGCTATTTTGAGCCAAATCATCCTTTTCTTGTACCAATTATGCTTGATTCGTTTTGGTCTTGATATCTTAGCATATTTTGATTGCCAACCTATCCAAAAACCAAATCAAATCATATCTTTGCTATTATTCACCAATTATTTGATTTAATTCAATTTTTAATTAATAAAAAATCAAAATAAAGTGAAAAATGAAGCAAATAATGTGTGGGTGAATATTTGGGTCGTGGACCATATTATAAGTGAGGTGCAAGCATAAAAAGTAAGGCCCGTTTGGCAAAAAAAATGCATTTTTGAGCACATTTGACTTTTGGCAATTTTGCAAAAAAGGTCAACTTTGACAAGGCATATCTCCTCCAATTTTAACCCTAGAGAGGTGTTATTAGAATTTTTAGAAAGCTTAGGATGTCCCCTAAGCAACATTTTTGGTCTCATATCAATTGAGTCTTCCATGTTCATGTAAGAAGCTTTTACCCAAAAGGTGTTTTTGTTGACTTTTCAAAAGGACCCATTATGTAGAAATTCATATCTTTTTGTGGGTGCATATTTTTAACTTGTAGGATGAAGATGAATTGTAGGTAATTGCATCCTCTTCAAAATGAGATTTGGATGGAAAATTTCTGATAAAGCATATGGAAGTTATGCTTGGTAAAAGTTTGGTTGACTTTTCCTAAGAAACCCTAATTTTAGCAACTTTTGGGTTTTGATGAATTTGGAGCATTCCTTGAGGAATCATGATCAAACCTTGATAAAATGATTAAATTCACTTCAACGTGTTAATTTTGACCAAAAATCTTGAAGTTTGATTGTATGTGGGTCACAGTTGAATTTTGGCCTAATACAGTCGATTCTCAAGCATATGAGCAGTTGATTGAGCAAACTTCTTGTGCAAGGGATGAAACTTGACATGTAGGGTCTTGAGAACATATTAAGACCATGGAGAGAATATTAGGTCTTTAGAGTCCACCTATCTTGATGAAAATTGAAACCCTAATTTGAGACACCATGCCTTAGGAGAGAGTTTGTTTGGTCAACTCTTGGGCAAGCTTGAGTAAATTGAGGATCTCAAGTAGTATGTGTTGATTAAAATGAGAGGGAAAATTTTGGGATACAACAGTATGCATGGCTTATCATTCCTGTATGTTGAACTCAATTTATTGTTTCTTGCAGAAAAAATTAATTTAGCTGTTGAGCGTATGGCTAAAGCAGCTATCATGAAGGTGAAAAAGGTGAAAAAGTCTGTCAGACCCTTGCCAAGTGATGCAGGGAAGGCTCCACAGTCGGGTTCAGACACATCGTTGACTGGTCTAGCATCTAGGGCTATCTCTCCCCAGTAGGTGTCTTTGAGGTTCAAAGGGAAACACCTCGAGGGCATGGTTAATCTGACAGGCAAAAAGGAAAAAGGATATTTGATCTTCCTCCTTATTGGCATAACAAGACCTTCTTCGAGGGAGACACTCTGTAACTTCCCCAAGCTGAGTCACTTTTGCATGAGGAGATGGATCGTCCGAGCAAGAGGGCGATGTTGGCTTGAGATACTGGTGTCGTCATGAGGGATATGGAGATGGTTATTACGTATACCGATGAAGTTACTTCTCTAGAGGTCGAGATGAGGAAATTACAGGACAAGTTGACGACTTCTAAGAAGGAACACGCCAATGGGAAGGCTACCCGAAAGGCGGCGATTGAGATCTTGGAGAAGGTGACGGAGGAGCATGATACCCTTTTGCTCGAGAAGAGAGTTTCTGAGGAGCTGGTGGCGTCCCTAAGGGCCGAATCGGCTCTTGTTGAGGATGAGTCAGAAGAGGTCATAGGTTTGAAGACCCGTGTCGACTTGGTTTCCCATCTCCAACTGGTCGTGGATGATGGTCTGGAAAACACTAAGGGGAGTTTTCTTAATGCGGTGATGCAGCTCTGGGTTCTGAATCCTAATGTCGAGTTTAACACGGTTGGAATGGGACTCCATTACTATGTGTCATATGGTAAGATAGTCATTCCCGAGTTCCTTCGAATCGATGAGGATGTTCTAGTTAGGGAGCCTTCTCATATGGAGCATGCTCCTGAGGTCGATGCAAATGAGGAGGGACTTCAGCCTGGTGTTTGATCAGTTTATTTTTGCTCTTTTTGTTTCAGTTTGTGTGTCGTATTATTGTAATTTGTGTTCCTGGGGATTTTCTCATTTTTTTTATGTAAGTTCCAGACAGTCGTGGTTCTTGATAAGTGCAAATTGTAGTTATTTTTGTATATACTTTTTGTTGCATTTATGACTCTTTATTGTTAATATCATTTGAATAACCCAACTTTGTGTATAAATATGTTTAGTTTGTGTATAATGCGTTTTTGTGTACATAATGTATCAATTGATACTTTTGTATTCATTTTATAGGTATTTGAGCATTGTTGAAGCAATAGGAATAAAAGCTCTAAGATGCATTGTTGGATCAATAAAGGAATAAGGCCAAGAAGAGAGAGAGCCATTGGATTTATGCAGAAAGAGCAACAAAAGTTGATGTTCTGGTGTGCCTCTTCGGGTGAATCCTGGGCGAAAAGCCTTCGCGTCTGCCTCGTCGGGCAACGGAGGGGCGAGAGGATTGGATCATTTTTCCAGTAGCCACTGACTTGGGCTCGCCAGTATCTCTTTGGTCGAGAAATAGGGATGTCGTCGGGTGAAACTTCCCTTCACCGGGAGAAGCTTCCCTTCGTCGGGTGAGGGTATATATTTTTCCCCAGTTGCATACATGGCGCAACCTGGTCCTTGTATTTAAGGGTCATCGCTGAGCAAAGCTTTTATGTCATCGGGCGACGCGTGCGGACCAGTTTTTTGTATATATTTCTATTTCATTTCTTTTGTAAGGGTTATGGTTTGGGTGTGGTTTTTGATCTCCTAACTCCACCAACCTCATTTTTGTAGTAGATTGGCTTAGATAACAACTATGAAGCTTACATACTGATGATCCAGGATGGATTTCTCATTGACCGACATTGATAAACCGGGAGATTTGTTGTTCATTTCTCTTTTTCTTTGTGTATTCTCTTTTAGTTGGGTTTGTATATGTATTTACTTTTATCTTATGTATATTTGTCACCCTTGGCGTTATATAAAACTTACTTTACAAATATTTATCGATTGTTGTTCTGGATTTTTGCTCTGTGCTCGGGATTTGGGTTGTTATAGACATCTATTGTTTGAATTCTTATCTAGGATGATAGTCTATTAGTTTCTGGATTCTAGAGATATATTTAGAGATGACATTCACTTGGGTGTCTATGATTAATGCCTTTGTGTTGGTTGTGTCGCTCTAAGAAATTGTCGACATGGTTGAGAGATTGCTACCGAGGTGATACAGTCAGCCTCTCAATTTGGGTTAGAAATGACTTAGGTTGTGAGTGATATGTGGTGACATTGAGGAGTATTGTATATTGAGTATAATAGGTCAATAGGTTTAAGTCTGTGAGAAGTGGATTATATGCATTATTGATAAGTTATTCCTTTTTCCTTTTTATACACTTAATTTATGTTGATAACTTTTACCCTTTCCATTCAACCCCTAAACTCATTAAAGAATGATTTGTCGAATGAGGACTCGATAACCAATCTCTGTGGACACGATACGATATAACCTATATCACCCGGTAAATTAATAACTTACTTTTTGCTTACCTCTATGCCACTGCAACAGTCCTCGTGGTCACAAGTTTGTTTACTTGAATGGAGGCCTTGGGCCTCTCTTATGTAATGCTTTGTATAATTGCGTCCCTTGGGGTCGTGTTTTAAAATTTATGACCATGGTGGTCATTTCATTTTAATCTGCATTGTTTAAGTGTTTTTAACTTTGCTTGTGCATGATTTACTATCCGTTATGATAGCATATTTGTATGCCCATCTGCTTGAGACCGTTTTTCTTAAGAGTGTTTTAGGGGGTTTTGCTTGGTAAAGGTTGTGGTTTTCTAGTGAGGGGAACTGGTCGAACGACCAGGGTTAATACCGGGAAAGGGCCGGAACTCGGGTCTCGTTTAGGGCCTGAGCTTGGTAGCGTGAACTTCCCATCGCTAGCTGGGTATTCTTCCATCATGGTACGACAACAATGGATCTCATTTGAGGTGTCCATGTCGGGCTAAGAATTTGCTCGTCAAAAAGAATGGAGACTTGCCTTTTCGTTTAATTCAGAGTGTTATGCTTGTACCTGGGAATGCATGCATGGTCAGGACTTATGTGCTCGTCGTTTCGATGGAGCATGCCGACTATTTTAGTGTCTTAACTATAATATTGTTTAAGTTTTTTGGTGTTCCATGGTCGAGCGAGTTGTACCTCATTTAAGTTTTATAAGTAATAGGCATCGGTCCCTATTTTTGCATGGACGTGGTAGGGGCCTTCCCAGTTTGCGGCTAGCTTGCCCTTGCGAGATTCTTTGTGATTTCTCTTAAGGACCAGGCTACCAACTTCGAACTCCTGCCGTATGACTCTGGCGTCGTATTTGATTTCAATTTTTTGTTTGAGGGAAGCCTCTCGTAAGGATTCCCCAGTTCAAACTTTCTCGACAAGGTCAAGCTCCTCGTGTAGGGCCTTGTCGTTCATATCTATGTAGAGGGGCACTTCAATCCATCTTGACGGTTCTCTGATTTTGACGGGGATGATAACCTCGGTTCTGTATGCTAGTCAGAAAGGGGTCTCCCTATTTGATGAGTGAGATGTTGTTCGGTAGCCCCAAAATATGTTGTATAGCTCTTCGACCTATCTCTACTTAGTTTCTTCTAGTCTTCGTTTGAGACCTTGTAGGATTACCTTGTTCATAGCCTCAGCATGCCCGTGAGTTTGAGGATGTTGGACGAAGGCAAAGTGATAGATGACACCTAACTTTGTAACGAATTCTTGGAATTTCTTGCCCGTGAATTATGTTCTGTTGTTGGTGACAATGGCTTGTGGCACGCCGAATCTGGTGAGGATGTTTCTTTTATAGAAATGGAGGATGTTTTGCACCGTAATTTTGGCTAATGCTTCTGCCTCTATCCACTTGGTGAAGTAGTCAACGGCCATTATCAAGTATTTGTTTTGGTTGGTTCCGACCACAAATGGTCTGAGGAGATCCATGCCCCACCAAGCAAAGGGCCAGGGGGTGAGAGGGATTTGAGCTCGTTTGGAGGTGCTTAGTGCATATCCACGTGACATTGGCATTTATCGCACTTTTTCACATGCTCCCTGGAGTCGTGTTGCATGGTGGATGTTGTACCCCAAAATTTTCTCTCTCTTCTCTCAAGATATTTCTCACCAAAGATCTCAAATGCTCAAGGGTTATCAAGGGTTTGGTCGGATAAGCTCACCTCATAAGCACTGAGCCTCCAAATTTGGGTTTTGATTTTCTCAAGGGAAATTGGACTCTTGATGCCTCAAATGACTTTCATGGTTCATTATAGGTCTTCAAGATTGCTCATACCAAGCTTCAAGCCTTGCATCACAAATTTTCTCACTTATTTTAAGTCATTTCGCATAAATACAAATAATTTTGAATGTCTTGATATGTTTGTTAGTTTTTCAAAAATTCTTGTTCAGACATTGCATCCTGAAGCCGGATAAAATATTAAAGTTGTAACTTGTATATTTAAAGTTGCAAGTGTAATACCCCAAATTTGTCCTACCCTCTCACTTTTATCTGGCTTACGCATCTCGCATTCTTCTCATATACATACCTCCCATTAGGTCATTTAACATTGCATACATTCATTAACAACATAACTTGGCAAGGGATCAAGAACCTTCAGGAATTATGGTTTCAATATCAGTTTTCAGTAGAGATTGCTTTGAGGGTTTGGATCCTCTTCACCATTTCGAGCCTCATCATCCATCTCCAAGAGTTCTTTATGGCATTTATATTATGTGCTCTGGAAGTTAAGATATCTTTGAAGATTGAGGTGCAAAAGCTTTGAGTTATGACACAAAGATGTTGTTAGGGAATTATAGGGTGATCAAGACGTTGTTATTATTTGTTTCTTATAGTACAAGTCACTCAATTGGACTTCATTCAGAAGAATTTGCATTATACGTGGAAATTCTTGGGGACCAGGGGTTGAGAAGCAGTATCTGTGTCACAATCACCAGTTGGGTTGGGGTTCTTTTCAGTGTGCTTATGTTATCAAGTGAATTCGATTTTGTCTAGCCATAATTATCATAAGTTTTAGTTCAACGTATTAAGGTCTCGCTTGGTTCTTATCATCATTGGAAGTTTGGTTCAATTGAGTTTATTATCGCTAATTCATGGATTGTTTTATTACTTAGATCACAAGCTATTCATGTTGGAACTTCATGCAATAAGTTAATGTGAAATGTTTGGTTGCAGGGGATCATTCTCAAATAATGAAGATATTCACCAAAAGTACTTCTTAATCCATTCATTGGTTCTTTATCTCATTTGTGCTTATTCAAATATCACAATTGAATAATATTTTGGAAATTTAAATTTGAAGCAATGGAGGGAAGATACATATTTGAATCCAATTTGAAAAGTCAGAGTCATTACAATTATGCTCAAGCCATATTCAATTGCCATTATACATTACAATTCCCATTACACTACACTACATTACATACATAGAAAGTTACTCAAAAAGGTACGTTTTAAACTGATTATCCTAATCCTCAAGCCTTGCTTCATTTATAATCTTTCGTGATTCCATGCCCCAATTATGCCCCATGTTCCAAGCTACTGTGTCCAAGCTGCTATGATATAAACCAAAGCTGCAAATATATTAAATAAACTGTCATAAGCATATAAACCGATTACACCATCATTAACACACTAATCCTTGCTTCAATCTAAACCATCATTCTTGCATATTTCCTTTAGCCCTGCTTACACAGGAAACCGTAAGATAATATCTTTATAACCCTGCTGTAACAAGTCCCTGCAAAAATACCCAAAAGCAGTTCATCAAAAAACCAGTTCATTACTTCCAAAACAGAAAAACTGACAAAGTCTGTAACAAATTCCAAACAACCAATCCTAAACAGGCTAACATAATTTCTAAACAACCTACAACAGAAACTTCCAAACTACTGAAACTAATTCCTAACAGCCTTGTTCAACAGAAAAAACTTCCCACAACCTATAACTAACTGTAATCAACCTTACAAAACAGTCTCTTAACTGTCAATCAGAAATAACAAAACAGGATTTCATAACCAATTCCTAACAGAATAAGTCCTAATTAATTTCTAACTGAATCCTAACTTCAAAAGACTAAACCCCTAACCGTTTTCAAGACCATCTTCTAACTGTCAAAACAGAATTTCAACAAACTCTCAACAGAATTTCCTAACCCCTAACTCCAAAACAGAAAAAACTAACCTGCAGAATTCCCAAACTTTCCTCTATCCAACTGTTTCTAAAAATAGAACCAGGCTAACCCTGCATAACGAACCATCTAACAGACCATAGCAAACTCTAACCGCCTATTTTATACCTTTCAATTCTCTAATAGAATTTTGATCCAAAGGCTGAGATCCATCTATCTGTAACTAACCTTTTAACCATATAACAGAAAATTTACCTGATTCATTCATTCTGGGATCTCTGCAGAAGAATCACCATAAACCTCTTTCTTCACTCTCCTTTCTCAGCTTTATTCTTCCATCATTTTCATCTTAAAAATTCTTCATATTCTGAAGAATCACCTAGAAAATCTCCACAAAATTCTCTCACTTGTCTCTTTGAATCTTCATCTGAACCCTCTACAAGTTCTCTCTTCCTCTGTACAAACCTTGATCCGTGAATCAATTCTTGGCTTCAATCCATTATCTCTCGGCAACTTCCACCATCATCTTTAGCACTCTCTCTTCTCCTTTCTTCTTCACCTTCATTCTGCTAAAAACCCGGCACCCTCAATCTTCTGCATCGCCTTCACTCAACAACCTGCAACATCATCATCACCTTTATCATCGTTGAGTTCCACTCATTGACTAACTGCAACCTCCAAATCTGAGTTTATTTCTCAGTCTCCACATTCTTTGAATTAGCAACAACCATAATTGCATAACAAGAACACAACAACGACGACAATTCAAATAGCAGATGAAGAAGGGATCTAAGTAGAACAATTGTAATCATATGAGATGAAGAAGAATTGAAAGCGAAAAACGCATATTACCTCTGAATTTCTGGTCATCTTCTCTGATCTGAAGGAGCACCGGAATCTCTGCGGTAGGTAAACACGATCGCCCTTCTTCATCTTTTTGTCTTCTTCTTGCTATGATTTTGCAAACCGACATGTATATTAGGGTGTGCTGAAACGAAATCTCGGAGTATCGAGATCCAATTCTTCGATTTCACCAATTAATCGTGAGGCGAACCTAGGGTTTTTGTTAGATATAAAGAGGTGGATCAAAATTTTAGGAAATGGAATTATAGGTCTGGTTTCAGAAGGATAGACGAAGGTGGAGGGAGTCGTCGGTAACGGACGGTGTTTCGTGGTGATTTTTTTTGGGTGAGAGTGAGAAGATAACGGCACCAGGAAAGAGAGAAGAGGGATTTTGTACATCAGAAGCTCAATCGGCACCCTTTCGAACCCTAACTCCCCCAAAACGGCATCGTCTTCTCCTTTTAATTTTTTATTATTATCATTATTGTATTTTTTGGAAACATAATCATGCTGGAAAAATTTGAATGGACCGTGCCTGTATTTGGTGTGGGCCGAACCATGTTTAGTTTTTTTTGGGAATTATTGTTACAAAAAAAAGGTCCCTTGACTCTTCACATGGGCCTAGCGCACGACCCTGATTCATTTGCACTTATGCCTGGATTCCGGTCTGCACCCCCCAAAACCCATAACAGCCAGTTTTTGGCACTTTTGAGATAGAAAAACAAAAACAGCCTGATGGATCGCTTCTGCAATGGGCCTAGCACCCAGATTGCTGCTTCATAGAACATGTTTAGGCATCACACCCCCTGTTTCCTTTATTTTATTTTGTTGATTAATTATAATTTCTCTTTCATGATTTTTGTCAATAGAATACATAATAAAAATTATAATAAAAAACAATAAAAAAATAGTGAGTATAATAGAAATTTTTAGGAATTAATTCTTTAGTTTTTTATAGAATTTTCCTTACATAAAAACTAATAAAAATATACTTTTTCTTTTAGTTTTTATTCATATTTTCATATATTTGTGCCTCGTTATTTTTGACGCGTTTGTTCATTGTGCAAGGTACATTTTTTGGTGCTTTTTATCATGTAACATAACAAGTTGTTATGTGATTAATACATGTGACTTATGCTCGCTTCTGATGCGACACACTTTATTTCTCATCTTCCTAAGAAATTCATATCGTATTATATATTGTCTGGATGCATGTGATATTTTGAGATATTTTGTGCATGAACTTCTGATTACGCGTTCCATTCGCAACATGCGTTTACCTTTGTCTTAGTTGGATATTATTTCTGACTCTGTTTGTTTCTTGGTGAAGCTTACTCGACGCGTGCTCCCTGCTTCTTCAGTGCTTTCGTCTGCTCTTGACGACTTGCTCGCTTTGGTAGTCACCACTACTACCTTTGTATTTCTTCGCGCTTTATTATTCTTACTTACTGCTTTTCTAGATACCATGAGAAGTAGGAAATAAAGAGCGTGCGCTCGAAGTCACTGTTTAAAGACCTGTAGCAGGCATTCCACACTTCATTTGCTATATGTGTTGTGCTTGTGTTTGTTTACTTTCTTGTTGGTGGATGATTCACTCAATTTAGGAATTGAGATCACGACTTCGCTCTCAGCGCATGCTCCCTATAGGATTTTATCGCTTTCCTTTATTTCTTGTTGATCGATGAGTCACTTAATTTAGAAATTGAGATCACGACTTCTCTCTCATTGCATGTTCCCTATAGGATAGTTTTGTTAGACTTTCTTTGGCAGGCTAACCTAGATAGGATCTCTTTAGGTGTGTTCTCTTGAGTTTATTTGCTTTATCCTTGTGCATACCATGTTCCCTTAGGATGCGTTTGCTCCGTTCGGATGCAAGTTAGACCTTAGGTTCTAAACCATGCATGCTAATATTAGGTAGAAACTTCCCCTTTCATCCTTTACGTGGGACTACCATTGTATGATAACATTAGGTTAGAAATAGGCTAGTCTCCCTTAGACTCTTTTCTTTCCCTTTGCATATGCATCCTAAAACAAAAATTTCTTTTCTTAGCAAATCAAAAACATGCTAATCATACCTAAACCCTTTTTCAAGGTAACAAAACACAAAACAAATTCAAACCATTTTGTGCGCTCGAGCACCTTTTCTCTAAAACCCTTTTCAAGCAAGGACATGATTAGTTTATTTCTGTGCCAACACATAAGTCTCCAAAGGTCGAGCTGCGGTAGAAGGCGGAATTAACTTCGTCCATAAAAAACACAAAAAACAAAAACATGTGAGCCAAACTACGGTAGCTCTGATTCCTCAAAAAGGATACGTAGGCATTGGGGTAAGGCCCAAGCGAGCACAATTTTATTTTCCCTACATTCTTTTCCCCTTTCTTTTGCATGCATTCTCCCTTCAGTAGTATAGTAAACAGTAAGCATAGATTAAACACACTCATAAGATAGACAATAAGAGTGGATACCGTAGAGTACTATGGGCGTGTGGGGTGCTAATACCTTCCCCTCGCGTAACAGACTCCCTTACCCGATCTCTCGGTCGCAAGACCGTGACTTCTCCCTTCTCAGGTTTTCTCGATGTTTACCTTTTCCTCCATATGAGATAAAAGACGTTCGATGGATACTTCATTGTTTGATTATTTACAGTCGGTTATTTCAGCAAGGAAGCATCTCTTGATGATGCAGGGCAAAAAGCTTAGGCGTGAACGGTTGAATTTTAATGCAGCTACTGGGGTGTCTCGCTGCTGGAGCGCCCGGAGAAAGAAGAGTCACCCGGAGAAGCATCCTTGTCATCGGGCGATGGTTGATAATTTATGCTTGTTCTATATGTCTAGTACAGTCGTATGGTTCACTTAAGCTAGCGTCGCCCAGCGATGCTTTATGGTCGCCCGATGATGGTAGGCTAACTGCTCTTGTTTGTATGTCACTTTTGTGATATTTTGTATCATTCATCATCCATCTCTTATACTTGTTAACCTAGAAACATCATGTTGTACCCCAAAATTTTCCCTTCCATTTTCAAGACAAATTATTTCAGTAGGTCTCCTCATACTCATGAAGGTCTCAAACACTCAAGACTTATCAAGGATTGATCAAGTGGACTCTCCTCCTAAGCAATTGACCTATAACTAGGGTTTTGTTGTTGTCAAGGAAATTTGAGATTTTAAGGCCTCAATAGGATTTCATGGTTCCTCATACGCCTCAAAGAATCCTCATGTCAAGTTTCAAGCCTTACATCACAAATTAGTTCAGACAGTTGCTCAGATGATTGAAAATCAACTATATTGGATAAAAAGCCAACATTGATCACTTACAATCAAACTTCAAGATTTTTGGTCAAAATCAATATTTTTAAGTCAAATTCATCATTTGATCAAGGGTTGATCATGATTCATCAAGAAAACTCAAGATTCATCAAAAGACAAAAGTTACCAAATTAGGGTTTTCTTGAGAAGTCAACTGAACTTTGACCAAGCATAACTTTCACATGCTTCATCAGAAATTCCTCAACCAAATCCTATCTTGAAGGAAATTCAATTATCTATAACTTCATCTCTCTAAGCTCAAGGCCGAAAATGCTTCATTTGAGAGATATAGGCCAAAACATTACAAGTCATTTTAAAAGTCAACAAAAAGACATATTTTGTCAAAGAAATTTACATCAAGTTAAAGACTTAAAATGAAAAGGTGAAAAACATGAGAGTTGTAGGGACATCTTGAGATTTCCAAAAAGTCCAAGATCACCTTCATAAGAAAAAATTTGAGAGAGTTATTATGGGTGCAAGTTGAGCAATTTTGAGAAACTGCATTAAACCACAATTGAGTAGTTTTGGACTTTTAGGCTAATGGGACTAACTTTTGAAGTTCAAAAGTGTTTATGACATGTTTAGGGACCCCTAAGTCCATTAATGCATTATTTTAATTTTTAATTCATTTATCTTAATTTTATTCATTTAAATTCAAAATTAAATTAAATAAATATTAAATAAATGTACAAGGCATGTGGGCTTTTGTTTTGAATCATTTTAAAGCCCAAGATCACATATCCAACATAACAAAACCATGGGGGATGAAGAAGGAAAGAGATCTTCATGTTTTGAAAAGTTTTGCAATTGTTTTGGAAACAAATAATGACTTTGATTGCACATGTTTCCTTCCAAGAATGTTAACTTAAAAAATCATCCATTATAAATAGAGGACAGACTTCATAAGACAAGGAAGGGACAGATTGTCTGCCATAGAAACAAGTTCTCAAACACAAAATTTTCAAAGAATAGGTGCAAATTGTATCCCAGTTTTCTATCCATTCTCAACTGAAACGAAGCCTCGAATCATCATCCTGACATCCCCATAAACATCCTCAAGTCCATAACCACGCTCAACCGTGCCCAGAACACCTCCCCTCAATCACACCAGTGGTGAGAATTTTTTAATTTTAAATTTCTTAATCCTTGTGTTATTAATAAGTTTCATATGTCCAAATGTGTTAAACAAGAAACATATAACAGGTTGGAACCAGGCATGTGAAGAGAAGGGAGGGGGTTCGAGCCCTAGTGATGCCAAAACCCTTTTTGCTTTAATTTCTTCATTTTCCTTTTTTTATTAGTTATTTTATTATTAATTAATTTTTTATCAAAACTTATACATAAAAAAATCAGAAAGAAGTCATATAATAAAATCAATAAAAAATTAGTTTTAGGGTGTAAATTAATTATTTTTTTGGACAATCATATTTTAGGCTTTTTATTAATTAAAATCAATTAGAATTAGGATTTAATTATTATTAATTAACACTTAAATTATTTTCATTAAACACCAAAAATATGAACTTAGATTATTAGGGCATTTAAACCTTTTTTCTAACATTTTCTTATTCTTTTTGCTATTTATTTTCTTAGACAATTGTATAGGTCACACAGTTTAATGTAATAGTTTAAATTTATATCCCCACATTTTTTCTAATTATGTAACTCTCACAAAGCCTTGTAATAGCGTAGATTTACATTCCCGCATTATCTTTTGCATTTATATGTTTGTATATATATATATATATATATATATATATATATATATATATATATATATATATATATATATATATATATATATATATATATATATATATATATATATATATATATATATATATATATATATATATATATATATATATATATATATATATATATATATATATATATATATATATATATATATATATATAACTGCTAGTAAATAGGCTTGTATGATAAGAATAAAATCAAACATAGATAACCTTAATTTTCAAGATAACATAACTGAAACCAATAAACTTTGCACGCTTCACCTCTAGGGTAACCTCTCTTTGTTTCCTTGCGATACTAATGGTCACGTCCCATGAAAACGGGAATACTTTAGCAAAGACCCTCGGTTAAACAATATCATCATGGTCTCTTTAGAGTAAAGATCATAATCCCTCGATGACCCTTCGAGTTTCCTAAAAAATGATCTAGTCCCTTCGATAACACTACGAGAAAAATGATGATAGTCCCTTTGAATTGCTAAAGTATCCTTACATGTTACCTTCTATGACCATATGACGACCCTACGCGTGTCCCTTCATATCCAATAGATAGGGCTACCTACCAACTAATTATGTGGATAGTATTATCTCTAACGGAGAAGGAAAATAACAAGAAAAACCTTTAATGGGTAAGACTCAACAAATTGCTTGCTCATAACAGTTTCAAATAAACAAATTCATTTTTACATCTCACATTTCAAAACAAATATTTTCAAAAAAACACTTTGTGTACATTCCTGAGGACTGATATAAGAATTATTAAAAAGTCTGCCTCATAATTGGCATTCAAAATATTTTCAAATCACACACACACAAAGCAAGTTTAAAGTGAGCTAAGAAATTAAGAGCCCGTAGATAACTACGGATGAAAAGGGTGCTAACACCTTCCCTTTTCATAACTTACCTCCCGAACTCAAAATCTATCAAAGGTATTTCCTGTTCTTTTCACCTTTCCTTATTGGATAAAAGAAAAGTCGGTGGTGACTCTTATTATCCGCAACATTTACGATAAAACACAAAACAAGTCAATTCTCCCACCGTATTACAGAACTGGCGACTCTGTTGGGGAGTACTTAAAATAGGGGTTACCTTAGGGTTAGATCACTTTACATGCTTTCTTTGTTTGCTTTGTTTTCTTTAAATTTAAGGGTTGTTTGAGTTTTATTACTTGTAAGATCCTACACCCTGATCTAGGGATGCCTTAGGTAAGTAGCAATAGATCATGAAAATTATACGGCGTAGACTGATATGGTTGAAGTGATGGCTACGGTTAGTGCGACACTTTGGTTTGTACTAATGTTCCCTTAGCCAGTCAAGGATAACATTAGGCTTCCACGTAGTGTCATTATCCCTAACTTACTTTTAGAACCTTAATTGACCCATCTTGGCCATTAGAAGGTAGTTAGATGGTCGGCTTTGGTGCAGTCCAAGGTTGGTTGATACTCGATGCTACGCTCATTGAGATTCAACTCTCAGGATGTTTTGGCGGAAAGCTGGTTTTTGTGCTAAAATAAATCTTGTGAGAAAGATCAGTGGTATGAGATCCTTAGAACCCAATTATTATTTTAGGACAGGTTGAGCCAACTTAACTTTAATAGAGAAGGGTACTTACCTATGGACCTCATGCAAGCCTTTAAACATAAGGCTATTGTGTTATTTGTTTGTGTTTGCTACTTGTTTAAGCATCAACATAACATCATGACATCATAACATCATATCATCATGACATGGCATTTTTATTAACCATTTCAAGGATCTTAGGGACCTTTGGTGCAGGATCATCATAAGCCAGATTTCTAGCAAAGGGAAAGAGGATTTATTTTCCTTTAATTAGATGTTGTCAAAGATAGAAGTACATTCTCTTGAGTCAGAGGCTAGGACTCACTTGATATGGTAAGCTTGATTCTGATAGAAGGACATTCAAAAACAAAGACTCAAAGTTCTTCAAGACAAGCTACAATCATATGCATTCTCAAATTTTTAATCCCGCGAGATCCTTGAAAACATTGCATGTGCATCTACATGTCATGCATATCATTACATAACAGGTATTCCCAAGATAAGTTTTCTCATCTTCTTGCTGTTTATTTAAGAAGAAATGGCTCTTGAATAAACTGTCAAATATCTCTAAGCTCAGAATTCCCAATTCTAACAGATGTTCCTGAACTTAGCCAAGGGGCAGGAAGAATTGAAGGCACTCATCACTAAAGAGAAGAAGAAAAAGACAAAGAAACCAGCTGGCATCCTTAACATGGGAAGAAGGTTCAGGGGTCCAGCCAAGCGAGTTCAGGATCCCGATACTCCATTAGACGAAGACGACGGACAAGATAAAGATGATAAGAGTGGTGAAACTAAAAAAAAAGCAACCATGGTCCTATTAAGTACTCTGATGAAGAGGAAGAAGAGTATATGAATGAACAATATTGCCCTGCTGATGAAAAATACAAGCAGCTAGAAGATCGTCTAAATGCTATGGAGAACCAGAAAGTTCCTGGGTTGGATTTTGAGGATTTGGTTTTAGTCTCAAGAGTTGTCATTCCTCATAAGTTTAAAGTCCTCACTTCTGCAAAATATGACGGTGTTTCTTGCCCAAATCTTCATCTGAGGTCATATGTCCGAAAGATTCAACCATACACTATTGACAGGAAGTTATGGGTGCATTTATTTCAAGAGATCCTGTCTGGGACATAGTTGGAATGGTTATATCAACTAAAAGAGATGAATATCCATACCTAGGAAGATTTGGTCGTTGCTTTCTATAAGCAATACCAGTATAATGTTGATCTGGCACCAACCTGTATGCAACTACAAAGTATGATTATGGGCTCTAACGAAGGCTTTAAAGAGTATGCCCAGAAATAAAGAGATCTAGCAAGAAGATTTCAGCCTACCTTGTCTGATAGGGAATTGGTTGACATGTTTATGGGAACTTTGACAGGTCCTTTCTTCAATCATCTGATTGGGAGCTCTTCAGCTGGATTCACCAAGTTGATATTAACAGGGGAACATGTTGAAGGTGGAATCAGAAGCGGAAAAATTCAGGTGGATTCATCTTCAAGTACTGCAAGAAGTCATTCAATGGGAAGAAAGAAGCTAACATCGTGTATGGCGATAAAGGTCGTAGTAAAGGTGATCGCCATCAATCTATGGGGGCAGTAATGATCTCTAATCTTGCGTCAGTGCAACAATGACAACAGGGTAATTAGCGTAAGCAGGATACACCCAAAAGACAATTTACCAAAATCAACATGTCACTGACTCAAGTGTTACAACACATGTTGAAGGCTGAGTTGATTACGTTGAAGGATCCTCCTCGGAATCCCAATATGTGCGCTCCTAGCTATCATCTCAATTCAAGGTGTGAATACCATTCTAATAGTCCTAGACATGATACGAATGACTGTTGGGAGTTGAAGAACAAGATTCAAGATATGATTGATGCTAAGGAGATTAAGTTTGACCCTCCTGAGACTCCTAATGTGATCACTTCTCCCATGCCAAATCATGACTAAGATCGAGAGCATCCAGTTCATTTAAATTTTCAGTTGTAATTTCTTTTGTTTGTTCGAACACTTATCTTTATGTCAAACTTTGTTTTTTTTCTCCATTAATGCATTGCTTGTATTTGTCTTGAATTAATTCATTCGTTTTCACTATATTTAAACTGTGCTTTTTACTTCCTTTTTGTGATATTCAACTCTCGTTAAAAGATATAAGCCTTTAGAGGGAGGATGATGAAAACAATACCATAATCTCATACAGTATGCTTTCGAACAGACCTTGTTGACGATATACATGTGTTGCTTAAATTCCTAAATAGTGGAGATATAAAGAAGTTAATCCCTAGTCAACGCCTTTGAGCCTAATAAGTAGGAGTTTTATTTTTCACGCAAATTGAAACCCTTAATCATAACCTCGGGCAAAGTAGTTTCTCAGTTAATTCAATTGTGCATTCAATCGCAAGCTTTTCCTTCGTACACAGTAGGTAGTATCGAAGACATCCTTACAAATCAAAAGTCGATGATGGTTCCCCGTAATCATTAAGTCTAGCAGTCATTATCTTTCAAAAGAAAAGCCCGCTGAGTCGAAACCTATGAAGGAGACTTAGGAAAAAACTTGGGCCTCCCGCTGACTGTAATTTCAAACAAAATAGTTCAGGCAAAAGTTAGGGATAATAAAGTCAAAAAGAGGTCGCTACAAACCCTCAACAAAAGAAAGATGTTACAAGAAAAATGATTGCCTTCTCAAATAAACTTTCAGTTTCTGAACCATCACCAAGTTTCAGTGTTATAATTCCAAACTCTATTGGAACCTAAATTCATAATTAACTGAGTATAGGACTGAAGGACATCATGGAGGACGGTTTGGGTACAAATAAACTTTGACACTTTTATCCCTTGTTTCTTAAGCCGTGAACCAGGCCACGTTATAACCCTTCAAAGTTCTAACTGAAGCATGGGTTAGTTCAAAAACATACTATTACAAAAAGGTATCCTGACTCTTGTAAGGCTTACTATAAATCCTGATTTGATATCACATTCTTACAAATTTTGTTTTACTAAAAAATTCATTTTTTAAACTTCAAGACAGACATAAGCTTTTCATTTTAATACCACTGTTTGCATATGACTAAGTGTTTGACAGTAGAGAAATTTTCATGACGAATATTCAATGAATGAAAATCCTCTGAATGGACATAATTACTTCAGAGGATGGGACATAATTACTCCATGGCATTGTCTTGACACATTCAACAAGTTCAAAAGATCTCAAATGCACAGGATTGACAGATGAATTTTCCAGTCAACTGATCAAAATTTGACTGTATACTGAAAAGTCAAACTTTGACTTTTTGGTCAAAATCAAGTGCCAAGATTCATTTTTCATCAAGACATGTCAAATTATGAAACTTGTTCATCAAGAAACCCAAAATTGCAAATTAGGGTTTGAAATGAGGAAATTTCATAACTTAAAATTTTTCTAAGTTATGAAACTTCCTTATTTTTTCCTAACTTTGTCCCATTTTTTCACCAAGATGCAAATGGATTCAAACAAAACTCAAAACATGAAAGTTGTAGTCCATTGCAAAATATACAACTTTGAATCACAAAGTTTTCTCAAAGGAAGCTTGTATCTCAAGTTATGATTTTTGGAGCAAGGGTGCAAAACATTCTTAACTTAGAGAAATTTTGACCTATTATAGGCAGGATTTTTGTCCAACTTCATGGCCATTTTTCACATGCTTCCACTTGGAGTTTCAATTTGCATTACAAATATGGATTGTAGTACACATTCCAAGCTTTCCAAATTGTCCAAGAACTTCTCAAACACCCTTGTGGTTAGGAAGAATCGAATTTGCAAAGTAGGGCAAAATCCATTTTTGTTCATAACCAAATACATGTTCATACATTGGCATTTTTTCAAATCAGCATGCTTGGTACTTTCTTGCATGCCTTTAAACCAAGTTTTCACTCCATAATTAAATGCCTAACCATTGTGTTCAAGCTTTGTTTTGTGCATTTGGTCATTACATGCAAGATTATCCCTTAATTAGAAAAAGCAACTTTGCCATTTTTGAAAAGTAATGCTTTATATCAAATTCTGAATCTTAGAGGTACAAGCCAAATCTTTGAGGCAAGAGTTGGTAGGAAAATCCCACTGATCAAGAACAAAGTATGCATCATGCTTGAGAACTTGGTACAGGCCTATATCACAAGTGGACATCTCTTTGCTTACATTAGAAGAAAGCTTGCAAAAACTATCAATCTCTCATTCCTGTAAAAACCAACCAAAGCAAACCTTGTTAACATCTTTCATACATCCAAGCAAGCCTAAGGCACGAATCAACCACCCCTCAAACCTCCTCAAACACAAAAACACCCTCTTGCTGCAGAAACAGAGCAAGTTCTGCAACTTGACTTCCACAAACATTTCCACTCGTGCACTTTGGCTAAGACCAGTTCAAACACATTCTATATTATCCACACAAACTATCCCAAGCATTAAATCCAAGCTGTAACATCCTTAACATCGTTTGCCATTTTTGCTTTCAAGCTGTGCAGGTGGACTTCAATAGCACGATACAGGCAGTTTCAGAGCAAGCCAAACATAGGAGAAGCATCCTTGGACTTCAGGCAAGCTGTACCAAAGCTCAAACTCCATTGAAGATACCTCCATTGTTGTACATGACTCAAGCTGAAACAGGTAAAAACATGAACTTTTATCTCTCAATATAGGAAGAGTTAGGCTTAGGTTTGTGAATGAAACATGTTCTCCTCATAGCCCTGAAGCCATCCATATACTTACTTTTCATTTATATTGAGTATGTTGTGAGAATTTTGGCCATGAACATTGGAGAAAATTTAGGTCAGAAATTGGGGATGAAGAAATTCTCCCTCGTTTCTTAGAGTTAGGTCAAGTTTTTTATATGTATGAATTCGTCTCTTGATGCTCTATAATGTTTGTGTTATGAGTTTTTGTTAAAAGTCAAAGACTCAGGAGTTAGCTGTTGTACAAGAAGTGCGCGTTTTTGATGTTCAAACATTGCTGAAGGTTGAAGATGCTGGCTTGGGCTGGGCCTGAGTCAGTCCTGCTTTTTGCACCCCCTTTTCCAATTTACACCCCCTTGGCCCATTGTGTGATATATTGATCATTTTTGATTTTTTCTTTTTGATTCTGACTTATTATTTTTTTCTCAAATATAAAAAATATTAAAAATATTTTTCCACCCATTTTTGCATTTATTTGGCATTTATTTGTTTTATTTAGCATATATATGTAAATAAATATTAAAAACCTTTTTATTTAAAACCCTAGAAAATAATACAAAAATAAATATTTTTCAGTTAATTTTTTTGTTTACCTTTTGAAAACATTTTCTAAAATATACATTTTTTTTGTAAATAATTAATATTTTACTCTTGTATATATTTAATATATTTAATATATAATATAAATACTTGTATATATTTATTAGAATACTTAGGATAAAAATATGAAAATAATACATTTTTATTTTTATTAATATATGACACTAAAAAATACTCTTTTTTTTTACAATATACTTCTTTTTGTATTTTTTGTATATAATTAACAAATATTGTATATAGTTAATAAATAAATATTATTTATTTAGAAAACTAGGGTTTTGCCCTAAACCATAAAATATTCAAAAAATTGACTTTTTTATCTTTGTTTATATTTCACATGAAAAAATACTTTCACATACATAAAAAATCTTTTTGTGCATAATACATTTTTGCATATTTATTATATTTATTTAAATATTGTACAATTAAATATTTGTCTATTCAATATGGATGTAATAGTTTTAGATTTAATTTCTTGCCAAATATCCCCCCATTCAAACATTTGTACCCCCATCCCCATAATCATGTTGTAATAATTTAGGACTTTAAATTTCCGCATTTAAAAGCTTTCAAATTATGCCATGATAGACTTAGGGTTTGTATGCAAATAAAATAACAAATAGCTTGACCTAAATTCAAAGACAAAAATGCATGAAAATGGATAACATAATGCACACTTGCACCCTTAGGGTTACCCCACTTGTTGCCTTCAAAAATGGGCCATGTTGCATGTTGAGTGTCTTTGGCAAAACAAAAACAAATCAAATGATCATAGTCCCTCGATGACGCTTTCTCAAGTTGCCTAAAAAATGATCAAGTCCCTTAAAAGAAAATTGCCAAAGACACTTGGCACTATTGCATTCATGGTCTAAACGATGACCCGCGCCCGTCCCGTTAACATCCTAACACAAGATTGTCCACCAAATACAATGGTGGAACAATACTGTTAAAAGGGTTAAAACATAGGAAAGATCTTTGAGAAATTTAGGGTAGATAGCTCTTGGTTACTTGACCAACTTGCAAAACAAATCCTTGCCATTTTTCAAAACACATTCCACAACACAAACTTTCAAAACAACTTTCAAAACATTGAAAACTTTTCAAAAGACAAATACACCTTTGTATACATCCAAACATGGATCATTACAAAGGTTGCCACAACAAATGGCCTCTTTTCAAAACCTTTTTCAAAATTACACACAAAGCACCATTTCAAACAATTGAAAGCACCATTTCAAACAATTGAAAAGCAAAGGCAAGTGATCTAAGCAAGTAACTAAGAGCCCGTGGATAACCATGGATGGAAAGGGTGCTAATACCTTCCCTTTCTATAATCTACTCCCGAACCCAAGAAAACATCTCAAAGGTTTTTCCTGTGTTTTTTAACCTTTCCTTAGGATAAAATAAAAAGTCGGTGGCGACTCTTGCTAAACCGAAACATTTGCGAAAACAAACACAAAACCTCAAGTCAGTTCTCCCACCGTATCACAGAACTGGAGACTCTACTGGGGAGTCTTTTTAAAAGTGGAGTAACCTTAGGGCTTATATCACCCTTTTGCATGACTAATTGTTTGCTTTGATTGCTTTACATTTTGGTTCTCTTGTTTGGGCTTGAAATCCTACACCCAGATTTAGGGAAACACTCATAGATAGCAATACGTTGTGGAAACTGTGCGGGGTATACCGACACGGTTGAAGCAATAGCTATATTAGTGCGACATATTTGTGAGTACCGGTAACCCTTGAGTTCAATCAAGGAGAGTACGGGGCCGCAGAGTGATGTCACTAAGCACTAATGACCTAGAACCTTACTTGACCATCTTGGCCTTTTATTAGGGGTAGTGAGATGACCGGCTTTGGTTCAGTCCGAAGTTGGTAGATACTCGATACTACACTCATTGAGGGTTGTTTTCTTGGAATATTTTGGTCGCTAGTTAAGTGGCTAAACCAAAACAATGAACATGGAAAACAATCCAATGATATTGAGCTCCTTAGAACCCGGTTACTATTTATAGGACAGGTTTTTAAGCCAACTTCACTCAAGAGGGTACTTACCTATGAAACCCCATGCAAGCCTGAAACTAGGGTTTTGTGTGACTTGCTTGTACATATGTTTGTGCATACATCATGAACATCATAAATTATCATATGCATCCACTAACCATTTCAAGGGTTTGGATCTTCATCTTTGTTCTTGTTTTGTAGGTCATGGAAATTCTTCGCAGGAAAACTATCCAAGTCAACCTTGTGAGAATCCCTCCTCAACTCAAGGAGCTTACATCCAGAATTCCAGAAAGCTCTCCCTTCAGTGAAAGACATAGCAGACTGCTCAACCTAGTCAACACCAGCATTGAAGAAGACATGGTGAAAGTGTTGTTCCAATTCTTTGACCCCCTTCACCACTGTTTCACATTCCCCGACTACCAATTGGTGCCCACTTTGGAGGAATTTTCTCAACTCCTGAGAATTCCTATCCTTAATCAACTACCTTACAACGGTACGGAAAAAGAACCAAAGCCTGAAGACGTTGCTCAAGCACTACACTTGCAACCATCTGACATCAAGGGGCATTGGGAGACTAGAAGTGGTGTCAAAGGCTTCTTGGCAAAATTCTTGTTTGAGAAGGCACAAGAGTGTTGGAATTCTTTGGATATGCAAGCTTTTGAGGAGATTGTGGCACTCCTTATTTATGGGTTGGTCTTGTTCCCAAATCCTGACCAACTTATAGATGTCAATGCTGTCAAGATTTTCCTATCCAGGAATCCCATACCTACATTGCTTGGGGACATCCTCCACTCATTTTACACACGAACAATGAGAAAGAGAGGTGTTCTCATGTGTTGTACTCCTCTCCTTCCAAGGTGGTTTATTTCTCACCTTCCACAATCTGTTTTGAAGAATGACCAAGGCTTAAGGTGGTCACAACCGTCGATGACCCTCACACATTCTGATGTACATTGGTGTTCTCGGTCCAGAGAAAATGTCATCATCATCGATCGTTGTGGTGAGTTCCATAATGTTCCATTACTTGGCATTAGGGGAGGCATTACCTACAACCCTTGTCTAGCTTTGAGACAATTTGGATATGCACGGAGGGATGGCCCTCATGACATGCTGATTCCTGACCTAGTTTTTGACTTCGACAACGATGCACAAGGACTTCGCCAAAGATTCATCAGAGCTTGGAGGATGCCTAACAAGGTAGATAGCAAGACACTGGGGCACAAGAACTCCATCCCTCTTGAGCCTTATCTCAAGTGGGTACGAACTCGCGCCCAGAGTCTTATGATGCCTTACCCTCACATTCTCCCTTTGATTAAAGAGCCTGTCAAGGAAGGAGAGGTTCCCTACACCATCCTATATCCTGACATGCCAACATTGTGGGAGGAGATGCAGAAGAGTTGGATCCAACTCAAGGAAGAGCGGAATACTTTTGAAGCCAGCTTCTACGCCAGTGAGAAGAAGGTTTTGGAGCTTACCCGCAGACTTCACGAGGAGGAGACCCTCAACACTTACATCGTACCAAAGAGGATGCGCAACGTCTTTTTACCTTAAGAAGTTTTTGTAACATTTGGCCCATGGGGCATTTATGTACTGACAAAATTTCTTCTTATTAATATGACGTGTGTTCTTTTTGTTTGCAACAAATTTTGAATTCCTAAATCCTTGAATGCATTGCATGAATAAACATATCATTCATCATATGCATAAACAGGTTTTCACACCAGGTTTCCTTATCTTTCTACTGTTTATTTCAGTAAGATGGATCTCGAACATACGGTCAAAGATCTGCAGGCACAAAACTCGCAGTTTCAACAGCTCCTTATGACCTTGGCAAAGGGTCAGGAGGATCTTAAAGCACTGCTAGGAAATAAAGAGCAAGAAAAAGGAAAAAAAGAAGAAGAAAAGAGTTGGGGTAGCTACACTGGGAAGAAGATTTGAGAATGAAGCTAGGAGAGTTCTTGAATTCCCCTCCACATCTGATGAGGGAACCGGTAAGGGAAAAGGAGCTGCACTACCTTCTGAGTCTGAAGCTGAAGAGGACGAGGTTGAGGAAGAGGAAGACTACTCAGAGCAGCAATACCCGCCAGCGGACGACAAATACAAAAACCTGGAGGAAAGACTGGCAGCTATGGAGCCGCAAAGGGTTCCCGGGTTAGATTTTGAAGAATTGGGATTGATTGCTGGGATTGTGATCCCTCCAAAGTTTAAAGTGCCAATTTTTGCAAAATATGACGGGTTGTCTTGCCCAAAGATGCACCTGAGGTCGTATGTCAGGAAAATTCAACCTCACTTATCCGATAGAAATCTTTGGATACACTTCTTCCAGGATAGCCTGTCTGGTACACAGCTAGATTGGTTTTACCAGCTTGAGAGGTCAGAGGTGCATAGTTGGGAGGATTTGGCAACTACCTTTTATCGCCAGTATCAATATAACGTTGACTTGGCGCCAACCCGTACTCAGCTACAAAGTATGGGAATGGCCTCAAATGAGGGATTCAAAGAATACGCCCAGAAATGGCGTGACTTGGCCGAGAGAGTACAGCCACCTCTCTCAGATAGGGAACTAGTTGATATGTTCTTGGGGACCCTATCTGGCCCGTTCTTCAACCATTTGATCGGGAGCTCTTCCGCAGGGTTTACTGAATTGATTCTGACTAGCGAACGGGTGGAAGCTGGTATTAAGAGTGGGAAGATTCAAAGGGATGCCTCTACATCTACAACTGTTAAAAAGCCATTTCCAGCCAAGAAGGAGGCAGTTGTTGTGTACTCTCAAAAGGGATTGGGGAGAACTGAGCGCCGGCCGACTGTGGGGGCCGTGATGATTCAAAATTCGTCAAATGATCAGCCTCGTACCAATCAGTCTAGACCTAACCAGCAACGAGTAGAACGGCCACAACGGTAGTTCACCCCCATCAATATGACGCCTGTACAAGTTCTTCCCCATTTGTTGAAGTTGAATCTGACTGGTTTAAAGGAGGCACCGAAAAACCCTAACACCACATCTCCATACTATCATGCCAATGCCAAATGTGCCTATCATTCTGACAGCGTCGGACATGACACCAACAATTGTTGGGCGCTAAAGAATAAAATTCAAGACTTGATAGATGCAAAAGAGGTTGAGTTCGACGCCCCCAAGAAGCCGAACATAATATCTGCTCCGATGCCAAAGCATGGCCATCATGTTCATGTTGTTGAAGAAGATCTGTATGTTTCTGCTGTTGATGATCTGGTAACTCCATTACTAACAATCAAGTTGAATATGTTGAAAGCTGGGATTTTCCCAGGTTGTAAAGAAGACTGCTACTATTGTTTCTCCCTACCAATTCATTGTCCATTGCTGAAGATAGGCATCCAAGGCCTAATGGACAACCAACAAATTCTTTTCAAAAAGATTCCTGCTACTCCAACCCCAATCAAAGATGTTTCAATAATCACCATTTCCACCAATCTTTCTAAGGTCCCTAAAAAGCCTATTAAGATTACATCCGCTACGAAGATTGTTCCTCTGAAAATAACCATGCCTGGGCCTGTCCCCTACAAATCTGACAAATCGATACCGTGGAATTATGGTGGAGAAATCTACTACCACGGTAATTCTACTACAAATCGATACCGTGGAATTAAACAAGTTGAGATAACTGAAGAGAGCACTGACGAAGAAAATTCCGATATTGGAAACATTGTCGGTACGAGTAAGATTACCCGAAGTGGGAGAATTTTCTCTCTAGAGATTACCCCTCCAAAGGCAATCTTTGGACCCTCAGCTGCTGCCAAAGTTACTCCTGCACCAATAAAACTTTCTGCAAGAATTCCGTTAATTGAAGAAGTCGTCACTCCTGTGGTTGTTCCTCCTACTTCTGCTGATAAGGGGAAAGGGATCCAAGATGAGCTCGTCAGGACGAGGGCTCAACCATTGGTCATCCCCGAAACCTCTAAGAAAGAAATGGAGGAGATTCTGAAAATAATAAAGAAAAGTGATTATGACGTTGTAGAGCAACTGGGGCAAACCCCCTCGAAGATCTCCATGTTAGCTTTGCTGCTTTGTTCGGAGGCTCATGCCAAGGCCTTGATAAGGTTTTTGAAGACAGCCCATGTGCCTCAGGAAACCTCAGCCGATCAATTCCAGGATTATGTAGCCAGCCTTACCGCAGACAACGGCCTGGGTTTCTCTGATGTTGACCTGACTCCGAAAGGAAGAAAGCACAATGACGCATTGCATGTGTCAGTTGAATGCCGAGGAACTACTCTCGCCCATGTCTTGGTCGACACTGGTTCTTCTCTAAATGTGTTGCCTAAGAAGGCTCTCGACCGGTTGGATTGTGAAGGCTTGGAGCTGAAACCAAGTAATATCATTGTCAGGGCCTTTGACGGGTCTAAAAGAATGGTGCATGGGGAGGTCGACATTCCCATCAAGGTAGGCACTGAAGTGTTCCACTCAACTTTCTATGTGATGGACATCCGCCCATCATACTCTTGCTTGCTAAGGAGACCTTGGATTCATAATGCTGGGGCAGTCACCTCTTCTCTACATTAGATGTTGAAATACCCTGTTAAGGGTAAAATCATAACTGTACACGGTGAAGAGGAGTATATGATCAGTCATCTGAGCTCATTTAGGTATGTGGAGGTGGAGGGCGAATTCATTGAAACACTGTTCCAACATTTCGAGGAAATTGCTCCTGAGGTTGTAGTAGAAAAAGCAGTAGCTGAGGTACCCAAGCAGGTGGCCAGGATGGCATCTCTGAAAGACGCAAAGGCTGCAATGAAGGAGGGGAAGAGCTCAACATGGGGTCAGTTGCCTGACTTTCCTCACAAGACAGACAAATTTGGGTTAGGATTTACCGCTGCGGGGCAAAAAGCTATGCGTCGCTCAAAAATTGAAAGAACACCCATCAAGATTTCTCCTCATGGAATCAATGCTTTAGAAGACGAAGACGAAGAGGCCAACATTGAAGATTGGATCTTCCCAACCATCGAAGGGGGACTACACAACTGGGAGGCGAAAGACTTCGTCCCCATTACTTTCATTAATCAGTAACTTATCTTTCGAACATTTCCTGTTGGTCTGTAATAATTACTTTTAAACAATCTGCACACTATTTTTCACCTCATGCCTTGCCCGGGGCATGTAGGTCCATCTGTAAGGGTTTTGATTCTCTTCATATTCATATGCCATGTTTAATGATTCATTGGACGTTTTTTATTTATAAACTGTTGTGTTCATTTTCTTTCCTTTTGCAATTTTGTTTGTTTAAGGATGGTTATCCCTTACACACACCCACACTCACAAATGCAGGTACCCATCCACTCTGGATTCTATGGGTGACTATTCTGCTATGTCTTTCAATAACTCTGAAGATTTGGTCAATCAGGCTGAGTATGAAGATGACGAAGATTGTGAAGTACCAGGAGAGCTAGCCAGACTTCTACAACAAGAAGAGAGGGCCATCTTGCCTCATGAGGAGTTGTTGGAAACAGTCAACTTAGGAACAGAGGAAGACAGGAAAGAAGTACAAGTGGGTGCCAATCTGGAACCAAGTGTCAAGGAGCGCTTAATACAGCTGTTGAATGAATACGTTGAAATCTTCGCCTGGTCTTATGAAGACATGTCGGGTTTAGACAAAGATATAGTGGTCCACCGTCTCCCCACAAGAGAGGATTGTCCATCGATCAAGCAAAAAGTCCGCCGAATAAGGCCCGACATGTCTGAGAAGATTAAAGCTGAAGTGATGAAGCAATTCAACACTGGCTTTCTGGTTGTTACATCCTATCCCCAATGGGTTGCTAACATTGTGACAGTACCTAAAAAAGACGGCAAGGTCAGAATGTGTGTGGACTACCGGGATTTGAACAGGGCCAGCCCTAAAGATGATTTTCCGCTACCACATATCGACATTTTGATTGACAACACGGCTCAGCACAAGGTGTTTTCCTTCATGGACGGATTCTCGGGCTACAACCAGATCAAAATGGCCCCCGAGGACATGGAGAAAACAACCTTTGTTACACAATGGGGAACCTTCTGCTACAAGGTGATGTCGTTCGGACTGAAGAACGTAGGTGCAACTTATCAACGCGCCATGGTAGCTTTATTTCATGATATGATACATCATGAGATCAAAGTTTACGTAGACGACATGATAGCTTGATCACAAACAGAGGAGGAACACCTTGAACATTTGCAGAAGTTGTTTTCCAGGTTGAAGGAGTACAAGCTCAGGCTGAATCCAAGTAAGTGCACTTTTGGAGTTAGGTCTGGTAAACTTCTAGGATTTATTGTCGGCAACAAAGGCATTGAGGTCGATCCAGCAAAAGTGAAAGCTATACAAGAAATGCCTACCCCCCGTACTGAAAAGGAGGTTAGAGGGTTCTTGGGGCGCTTGAACTATATTTCCATATTCATCTCTCATCTGACGTCTACCTGTGAGCCAATTTTCAAACTATTGAAGAAAGATCAGGTAGTCGAATGGAACGACGATTTCCAAACTGCTTTTGATAAGATCAAGGAGTATTTACTAGAACCTCCTATTCTGATGCCACCCGTCGAAGGAAGGCCATTGATCATGTATCTGACTGTTTTGGACAACTCAATGGGGTGCGTACTGGGCCAACATGACGAGTCTGGTCGAAAAGAGCATGCCATTTATTACCTTAGCAAAAAGTTTACCGACTGTGAGACTCGCTACTCATTACTCGAGAAAACTTGTTGCGCTTTGGTATGGGTTGCTCGCCGACTAAGACAGTATATGTTGACTCATACCACTCTGTTGATTTCCAAGATGGATCCTATCAAGTATATCTTCGAGAAGCCTGCTTTATCTGGAAGAATCGCTAGATGGCAGATGATCCTGACTGAGTATGACATCCAGTATACTACCCAAAAAGCTATAAAAGGGAGTGTACTAGCTGACCATCTAGCTCATCAAGCTATCGAAGATTATCAATCCATGAGATTCGACTTCCCGAACGAGGACATCATGACTTTGGACAACATTGAAGGTAACGGACAATATGACGGACCTGAAAATGGATCCCGATGGACCCTGTACTTTGATGGTGCTTCAAATGCACTTGGAAACGGTATCGGTGCGGTACTCATTTCACCGGAAGGTTGCCACACACCTTTCACGGCCCGACTTTGCTTCAGTTGTACCAACAACATAGCCGAATATGAAGCTTGCATTTTTGGTCTCAAGGCTGCTATAGACTTGGGGATCAAATCTTTGATCGTATTTGGGGACTCGGCTTTGGTTATCAGTCAAATCAAAGGAGAGTGGGATACCAAGCATCCTAATCTTATCCCATACAAGGAACATGTCCTGACATTGTTGCCTCATTTCGAGCAGATCACCTTCGAGCATTTCCTGCGAGAAGAGAATCAGCTAGCAAATGCTCTGGCTACAATGTCTTCCATGTTTAAACTCAACTGGGATAATGAGGCTCCCCAAATCACCATCAAGCGAATGGATGAACCTGCGCATTGTCATGAGATTAATACCGAAGAAGTAGTGGAACAACCCTGGTTCCATGAAATCAAAAGGTATCTCCAGACTAGAGAATATCCCGAAGGAGCTTCCGTAAATGACAAGAAGTTCTTAAGGAGATTTGCTGCCAAGTTCTTCCTGAGCAATGGCATCCTTTATAAGCGCAGCCATGATTGTGTTTTACTTTGTTGTGTGGATAAAGCTGAAGCAGAGTTAATCATGACTGAGATACACAGCGGTATATTTGGCACCCACTTGAGAGGACATACGATGGCTAAGAAGATTCTAAGGGCAGGCTATTACTGGTTTACTATGGAAGTTGATTGCCATCAACATTCCCGTACTTGCCACAAATGTCAAGTCTATGCCGACAAGATTCATATTCCTCCTGTACCTCTCAACGTTCTGACAGCTCCTTGGCCATTCGCAATGTGGGGCAATGACATGATTGGAGAGATCAAGCCCACGGCGTCCAATGGACATTGCTTCATCCTAGTCGCCATTGACTATTTTACCAAATGGGTCGAAGCAGCTTCCTTCGCCTCTGTTACAAAAAATGTGGTTGCCCGCTTCATCAAGCAGAACCTTATATGCCGGTATGGTGTCCCCGACAGGATCATCACAGACAACGGTACAAATCTGAATAATACTATGATCACCGCTCTATGCGAACAGTTCAAGATTTATCATCACAATTTATCTCCCTATCGGCCGAAGATGAATGGTGTTGTTGAAGCTGCGAACAAAAACATTAAGAAGATCATTCAGAAAATGACAGTCACCTACAAGGACTGGCATGAGATGTTACCGTTTGCTCCGCATGGATACCGTACCACGGCACGTACTTCAACAGGGGCAACCCCATTTTCTTTGGTATATGGCATGGAAGATGTCCTACCCATGGAGGTTCAAATTCCTTCTTTAAGGATTATGAAGGACTCTGGTTTGAGTGAAGACGATTGGATTCAAACCCGACTTGATCAACTCAATTTGATCGATGAGAAACGACTCACTGCTGTTTGCCATGGTCAGACGTACCAAAAACGGATGATCAAGGCTTTCAACAAGAAAGGCAAACGTCAAGTATATCAAGTCGGAGATCTCGTAATCAAGCGGATTATCTTGCAGCAAAGTGATCTCAGGGGCAAATGGACTCCTACTTACGAAGGACCATTTGTAATCAAGAGCATCTTTTCTGGTGGTGCAATGATTCTGACCACCATGGACGGCGACGATTTACCGCACCCTGCGAACGCAGACATAGTCAAAAGATACTACGTATAAAATAACCCGACAAGTTGAAAACCCGAAAGGGCGACTTGGGCAAAAATGGGCATCCCGGTGAACCGAAAACCCGAAAGGGTGGTTCAGGCAAAAATTAGGGATAAAACAAAAAAATCTGTACACCCAGCAAGTCGAAAACCCGAAAGGGCGGCTTGGGCAAAAAAGGGTTTCCCGGTGGATTGAAAATCCGAAAGGGCGATCCAGGCAAAAGTTAGGGAATTAAAGCGTATGACTATGTCTCGTCGGATCACTTTAAGGAACAATCTCTTCATCAACAAGCTCCGAACTTCTGACCAATCCAATCATCGGCAGACGAAGCATTGAATGGACAAGATATTCAGAGTTGTGAAGGCTATAGCAGAATGGAATCCGATGGAATTGTTACACATAGCCATCTTTCTTTTGTATAAAATTTTCAATTTTTACGATAACATCCTCTTACTAGGATGCCTGTCTCATTTGTACAAAGATACTCATAAAAAGTTAATACAAATACTTTTCCAAATACAGAAATTCGTTTTGTCTTCTTTTTGCTTTTCTACACTTATGTTTTATTTGAGAAACGTCCAATGTTTTGTTAAATAGGCATATGCATTTGAACATAATCATTTCCTTACAAATCAAGAAAGATGATTACTGATAGGTTGAAGGTATAGATAGATATCTTAATGCCCTTTCGGAAGGAATCCCCAGCAGTTCTAAACTCCAAATTCCTCAACAAGGTTCAAATCCAAAGCTTAATTCCCCAAACAGAGTTAAACATTAGGATCCTCAGCAGAACAAAAGCTTTCTCAAAACTGATTTCCCCAGCCAGAGAGCCTTCCAGAACTCAATTCCCCTCAGAGTTAAGTTTCAGTATCCCCAGTGGAGCCTTAAAAATCTGAAAATCCTATCCCCAGTTGAAGTCAAAACTACCAATCTCCAGTGGAGCTAACACTTCCAACTATTAATCCCCAGCGGAACCAGACTAGTGAACCTTCTCCCCACAGAGATACTTCCCGTCAGATTGAAGATTCTCAATTTTACTTCTCCAGCTTAAGTCTACTAGGTTCTGGACTCCCCAGTAGAGATCATCAGAATTCTCATTCCCTACAAGTCACCAAGGAGTTCCAATCCCCAGCAGTGGTCCTAAAATCCCTCAACAATTGAAGATCTTGTTCCCCGAGCAGTCAGCAGTCAACAGGGATATCTCAGCTTTAGCACTCAGAGATTCCTGCAATCCCCTGCAGCAGTCAATGATTCATTTTCCCCGGCAACAGTCAAGTTTCTCTCATCTCCGGCTATCCAGCATTCATCTATCCTCAGCAAGACAGCTCATCAGCTTACATGCGTATTCATTACATTCATATATCATAAACATTGATATAACATATATATATTGCATCATACATATCATGCAACATAACTTTATGTTTTAGCTAACATTCCATCCTTTTCAGGATAAGATTAAAAGGTTGTCATTAACAATTATTCAGATACATTATGGATACACCCCAGACGTGGCGGTCATTCTATTACTCATTCAGAATTTCAAGTCAGATACAGTATGGATACACCCCAGACGTGGCGGTCATTCTATTACTCATTCAGAATTTCAAGTCAGATACAGTACAGATACACCCCAGACACGGCGGTCATTCTACTACTCATTCAGACTATAGCAATCAGATACAGACTAGATACACTCCAGACACGGCAGCCATTCTATCTCTCATTCAGATTCACTTATCCACCTCAAGGTTCAATGCATTCCAAGCACGGATACCATTCTGACCCTTACAACAGCAGTTTGATTCTCCCCAGTGCATTCGCCACGGAAGTTATTTTGTCATTTATTTAGATCCCAGTTACAGTTTCAGATACACTCCAGACCCGGAAGTCATTCTATTACTCATACGAATCTCAATCTCAGTTACAGTTTCAGATACACTCCAGACACGGAAGTCATTCTGCTACTCATACAAATCTCAACTTCAGATACAGTCCAGATACGCTCCAGACACGGTTGCCATTATGTCACTCATTCAGAATTTGTCCTCAACACGCAATTTCTCCATGAACAGATGTTTCTCTGTTACCCAGATACAATACAGATACACTCCAGACACGGTAGTCATTCTGATATTCATTCTACATTCAAACACATTTACAGCTCAGATACGCCTCAGATACGAAGGCCATTCTTTTACTCATACAAACTCAGTCTCCAGATATAGTTCAAATGCATTCCAGACACGGATACCATTTTGATCTTCATTTTTCTGATCTATCACATTACAGTTCAACAAACATTCCAGATGGCATCTCTAAGCCCATCCTCCTACCAGCAATTTCCAGATGGCCTCTCTAAGCCCATCCCTCTGTCACCTCTCCAGATGGATCTCTAAGTCCATCTCCAAATGGCATCTTTAAGCCCATTCCCGCACCCATGCTTTGACAAGTGCAAATTTACAGGCACTCTAGTGTCCAATCTCCTTTTACCTTCGAGACGCGAAAGGCAAACCTGCCAATCTAACTCTTCAGGTGCAAGAAGATTAAACAGGGGCAACTGTTGTACCCCAAAATTTGCCCTCTCATTTCATCAACATTTCTCATCACAAGACTCTTGGAGCTCAAGATCAAGTTAGGGTTTGCTCTGCTCAAGACCCTCATTGCACTGTTGACCCAAATTAGGGTTTGAGTTTGCACAGAGGTGTTTTGACCTAAAATTCCCAAAGTGACTTTCATGCTTCATTTTGGACTCACAAGTTTATCCATACCAAGCTTCAAGCCTTGATTCCAATCTTTGCCCAGTCAATTGGACAGTTGACCTAGAAATCAGTTGTATTAGGGAAAAACGTCAACTGTGGCCAATTGACAGTCAAACCTCATGAAATTTGACCCACATCAACATAATGAACTCATATGAACCATTTGGTCAAGTTTGGATCATAATTCCACAAGAAATTTGATCAGATCACCAAAAGGGCAAAATGGTCATTTTTAGGGTTTTGACTACACAAAGGCAATTTTTGACTGTTTGACCTAGGCATTGGAAAACCAAGCTCACATATGGACTCAAGGACTCCATGGCATTATCTTGACACATTCAACAAGTTCAAAAGATCTCAAATGCACAGGATTGACAGATGAATTTTCCAGTCAACTGATCAAAATTTGACTGTATACTGAAAAGTCAAACTTTGACTTTTTGGTCAAAATCAAGTGCCAAGATTCATTTTTCATCAAGACATGTCAAATTATGAAACTTGTTCATTAAGAAACCCAAAATTGCAAATTAGGGTTTGAAATGAGGAAATTTCATAACTTAAAATTTTTCTAAGTTATGAAACTTCCTTATTTTTTCCTAACTTTGTCCCATTTTTTCACCAAGATGCAAATGGATTCAAACAAAACTCAAAACATGAAAGTTGTAGTCCATTGCAAAATATACAACTTTGAATCACAAAGTTTTCTCAAAGGAAGCTTGTATCTCAAGTTATGATTTTTGGAGCAAGGGTGCAAAACATTCTTAACTTAGAGAAATTTTGACCTATTATAGGCAGGATTTTTGTCCAACTTCATGGCCATTTTTCACATGCTTCCACTTGGAGTTTCAATTTGCATTACAAAGATGGATTGTAGTACACATTACAAGCTTTCCAAATTGTCCAAGAACTTCTCAAACACCCTTGTAGTTATGGAGAATCGAATTTGCAAAGTAGGGCAAAATCCATTTTTGTTCATAACCAAATACATGTTCATACATTGGCATTTTTTCAAATCAACATGCTTGGTACTTGCTTGCAGGCCTTTAAACCAAGTTTGCACTCCATAATTAAATGCCTAACCATTGTGTTCAAGCTTTGTTTTGTGCATTTGGTCATTACATGCAAGATTATCCCTTAATTAGAAAAAGCAACTTTGCCATTTTTGAAAAGTAATGCTTTATGTCAAATTCTGAATCTTAGAGGTACAAGCCAAATCTTTGAGGCAAGAGTTGGTAGGAAAATCCCACTGATCAAGAACAAAGTATGCATCATGCTTGAGAACTTGGTACAGGCCTATATCACAAGTGGACATCTCTTTGCTTACATTAGAAGAAAGCTTGCAAAAACTATCAATCTCTCATTCCTGTAAAAACCAGCCAAAGCAAACCTTGTTAACATCTTTCATACATCCAAGCAAGCCTAAGGCATGAATCAACCACCCCTCAAACCTCCTCAAACACAAAAACACCCTCTTGTTGCAGAAACAGAGCAAGTTCTGCAACTTGACTTCCACAAACATTTCCACTCGTGCACTTTGGCTAAGACCAGTTCAAACACATTCTATATTATCCACAAAAACTATCCCAAGCATTAAATCCAAGCTGTAACATCCTTAACATCGTTTGCCATTTTTGCTTTCAAGCTGTGCAAGTGGACTTCCATAGCACGATACAGGCAGTTTCAGAGCAAGCCAAGCATAGGAGAAGCATCCTTGGACTTCAGGCAAGCTGTACCAAAGTTCAAACTCCATTGAAGATACCTCCATTGTTGTACACGACTCAAGCTGAAACAGGTAAAAACATGAACTTCTATCTCTCAATATAGGAAGAGTTAGGCTTAGGTTTGTGAATGAAACATGTTCTCCTCATAGCCCTGAAGCCATCCATATACTTACTTTTCATTTATATTGAGTATGCTGTGAGAATTTTGGCCATGAACATTGGAGAAAATTTAGGTCAGAAATTGGGGATGAAGAAATTATCCCTCGTTTCTTAGAGTTAGGTCAAGTTTTTTATATGTATGAATTCGTCTCTTGATGCTCTATAATGTTTATGTTATGAGTTTTTGTTAAAAGTCAAAGAATCAGGAGTTAGTTGTTGTACAAGAAGCGCGCGTTTTTGATGTTCAAACATTGCTGAAGGTTGAAGATGACTGGCTTGGGCTGAGCCTGAGTCAATCCTACTTTTTGCACCCCCTTTTCCAATTTACACCCCCTTGGCCCATTGTGTGATATATTGATCATTTTTGATTTTTTTCTTTTTGATTCTAACTTATTATTTTTTGCTCAAATATAAAAAATATTAAAAATATTTTTCCACCCATTTTTGCATTTATTTGGCATTTATTTGTTTTATTTAGCATATATATGTAAATAAATATTAAAAACCTTTTTATTTAAAACCCTAGAAAATAATACAAAAATAAATATTTTTCAGTTAATATTTTTGTTTACCTTTTGAAAACATTTTCTAAAATATACTTTTTTTTTGTAAATAATTAATATTTTACTCTTGTATATATTTAATATATTTAATATATAATATAAATACTTGTATATATTTATTAGAATACTTAGGATAAAAATATGAAAATAATACATTTTTATTTTTATTAATATATGACACTAAAAAATACTCTTTTTTTTACAATATACTTCTTTTTTTATTTTTTGTATATAATTAACAAATATTGTATATAGTTAATAAATAAATATTATTTATTTAGAAAACTAGGGTTTTGCCCTAAACCATAAAATATTCAAAAAATTGACTTTTTTATCTTTGTTTATATTTCACATGAAAAAATACTTTCACATACATAAAAAATCTTTTTGTGCATAATACATTTTTGCATATTTATTATATTTATTTAAATATTGTACAATTAAATATTTGTCTATTCAATATGGATGTAATAGTTTTAGATTTAATTTCTTGCCAAATATCCCCCCATTCAAACATTTGTACCCCCATCCCCATAATCATGTTGTAATAATTTAGGACTTTAAATTTCCGCATTTAAAAGCTTTCAAATTATGCCATGATACACTTAGGGTTTGTATGCAAATAAAATAACAAATAGCTTGACCTAAATTCAAAGACAAAAATGCATGAAAATGGATAACACAATGCACACTTGCACCCTTAGGGTTACCCCACTTGTTGCCTTCAAAAATGGGCCATGTTGCATGTTGAGTGTCTTTGGCAAAACAAAAACAAATCAAATGATCATAGTCCCTCGATGACGCTTTCTCAAGTTGCCTAAAAAATGATCAAGTCCCTTAAAAGAAAATTGCCAAAGACACTTGGCACTATTGCATTCATGGTCTAAACGATGACCCGCGCCCGTCCCGTTAACATCCTAACACAAGATTGTCCACCAAATACAATGGTGGAACAATACTGTTAAAAGGGTTAAAACATAGGAAAGATCTTTGAGAAATTTAGGGTAGATAGCTCTTGGTTACTTGACCAACTTGCAAAACAAATCCTTGCCATTTTTCAAAACACACTCCACAACACAAACTTTCAAAACAACTTTCAAAACATTGAAAACTTTTCAAAAGACAAATACACCTTTGTATACATCCAAACATGGATCATTACAAAGGTTGCCACAACAAATGGCCTCTTTTCAAAACCTTTTTCAAAATCACACACAAAGCACCATTTCAAACAATTGAAAGCACCATTTCAAACAATTGAAAAGCAAAGGCAAGTGATCTAAGCAAGTAACTAAGAGCCCATGGATAACCATGGATGGAAAGGGTGCTAATACCTTCCCTTTCTATAATCTACTCCCCGAACCCAAGAAAACATCTCAAAGGTTTTTCCTGTGCTTTTTAACCTTTCCTTAGGATAAAATAAAAAGTCGGTGGCGACTCTTGCTAAACCGAAACATTTGTGAAAACAAACACAAAACCTCAAGTCATTTCTCCCACCGTATCACACTATCCCCAGAAGAGGTTCTACGGTATCTGAAACCTGGAAAGATAGCACACCGGAGGGATATCCATATTTTTTATCCCCAATTAGGGTACATAAGAATCAAATCCTTCAACAAAAATAACGGCGAACGACCGACCCTTCTTGAATACCTCTATCCTCAAGTAGAAGTCGAAAATCCCCAACGGAGCATCCTCAAACAGAAAGTGGGAATCCCCAGCAAAATTATCCCAGCAGAAATTGAAGAACCACTTTCTTCATCCCTAACAACAGTCCGAGATTTATTTTCCCAAGCTAGACATTGTTACAAGGAGCTACCGATACGCTTCAAAGACATATTGCATCCATACATCATTTCACAATACATCATAGCATATACATACCGAAATGCATATAGCATTCTCATTTATTTTGAGATCATCATTATGCAATGTATTATATATATCATGATATTACATAAAGCTAATTTTGTCTTTTCAAGTAAAGCTCGCAAACAGACGAATATCATCAACAATTTTCAAACAGGTTAGAGATTAATTCCTGAAACAGGACGGGGCAACTATCTATATCACCAGGCGGTATAAATTCCTGAAATAGGACAGGTTTACCAACAAAAAAATAGGTCGCAAATTAATTCCCAAAATAGGACGGGCCAACTATCTATATGACCAGGCGGTATGAATTCCTAAAATAGGACAGGTTTACCAACATAAAATAGGTCGCAGATTAATTCCTGAAATAGGACGGGGCAACTATCTACATGACCAGGCGGTATAAATTCCCGAAACAGGACGGGTTTACCAACAAAAAACAGGTCATATATTAATTCTCGAAACAGGACATGGAAACTATCTATATGACCAGGCGGTATGAATTCCCGAAACAGGACAGGTTTACCAACAAAAAATAGATTGTAGATCAATTCCCGAAATAGGACGGGGAGACAATCTGCATGACCAAATTATTTCCTTCAAAGACTGAATTCTAAAAAGCATCTATCTTCAGAGACTGGGTTCTTAAAAGCATCTCCTTCAGGGATTTGTTCTGAAGAGCATTCTCCTTTAGAGATTTTCTGAAAAGCATTCTCCTTCAGAGGTTATTCTGAAAAACATCCCCTTTAAAGACTGAATTCTGAAAAGCATCTCCCTTCAGAGACTGAATTCTGAAAAGCATGTCCTTCAGTCCTTCGTCGTGAAAAACATTTTCCTTCAGAGATATTCTGAAAAGCATCCTTCGGATACAGTCAGACATAGACTCATTTTGATACACCTATCAAAAACTACTTTGGATGGCATCTATAAGCCCATCTCCAACGACACTCTGTCAATTTTCCGAATGGCATCTTTAAGCCCATTCAAGCAATATAATCACAGTGTTACTTCATGCACCGGTGAGCGCAAATTTCTGGGCACTTAAGTGTTCAATCCTCTTCCACCTTCAGACCATGAATGACAAGCATGCCAATCTAACTCTTAAGATTTAAGAAGAATGAACAGGGGCAGCTGTTGTACCCCAAAATTTGCCCTCCCATTTTCAATACAAATTATTTCAGTAGGTCTCCTCATACTCATGAAGGTCTCAAACACTCAAGACTTATCAAGGATTGATCAGATGGACTCTCCTCCTAAGCAATTGACCTACAACTAGGGTTTTGTTTTCTCAAGGAAAATTGAGCTTTTAAGGCCTCAAGTGGATTTCATGGTTCCTTATATGCTTCAAAGAATCCTCATGTCAAGTTTCAAGCCTTACATCACAAATTTGTTCAGAAAATTGCTCAGATGATTGAAAATCAATTGTATTGGATAAAAAGTCAACATTGGTCAACTTATAGTCAAACTTCAAGATTTTTCGTCAACATAAATATTTTAAAGTCGCATTCATCATTTGATCAAGGTTTGATCATGATTCATCAAGAAAACTTAAGATTCATCAAAAGACAAAAGTTACCAAATTAGGGTTTTCTTAAGGAGAAGTCAACTGAACTTTGACTAAGCATAACTTTCACATGCTTCATCAGAAATTCCTAAAAAAAAGCCTAACTTTAAGGTAATTCAGTTCTCTACAACTTTTTCTCTCTAAGCTCAAGGCCAAAAATGCTTCATTTGAGAGATATAGGCCAAAACATTACAGGTCATTTTAAAAGTCAACAAAAAGACATCTTTTGTCAAAGCAATTTACATCAAGTTAAAGACTTCAAATGAAAAAGTTTCCAACATGAGATTTGTAGGGGGCATCTTGAGATTTCCGAAAAGTTCAAGATCACCTTCATACAAAAACATTTGAGAGAGTTATGATTGGTGCAATTTGAGCAGTTTTGAGAAAAAACGTGAAACCACAATTGAGCATTTTTTTACTTTTAGGCTAATGGGCCTAACTTTTGAAGTTCAAATGTGTTTATGACATGTTTAGGGACCCGCTAAGTCCATTCATGCATTATTTTGATTTTTTATTTCATTTATTTTGATTTATTCATTTAAATTCAAAATTAAATTAAATAAATAATAAATAAATGTACAAGGCACGTGGGCTTTTGTTTTGGTTCATTTTGAAGCCCAAGATCACATATCCTACATAACAAAACCATGAGGGATGAAGAAGGAAAGAGATTTTCATGTTTTGCAATAGTTTTAGAAACAAATAATGACTTTGATTGCACATGTTTCCTTCCAAGAATGTTAACTTAAAAAATCATCCATTATAAATAGAGAACACACTCCATAAGACAAGGGACGGATTGGCTGCCATAGAAACAAGTTCTCAAACACAAAATTTTCAAAGAGTAGGTGCAAATCGTATCCCAGTTTTCCAGGCATTCTCAACTGAAACGAAGCCACGAATCATCATTCTGACATCCCTAGGAACCTCCTCAAGTCCATAACCACGCTCAACCGTGCCCAGAATGCCTCCCCTCAATCACACCGGTGGTAAGGATTTTCTAATTTCAAATTTATTAATTCTTGTGTTATTAATAAGTTTTATATGTCCATATGTGTTAAACAAGAAATACAGAATAGGTTGGAACCAAACGTGTGAAGAGAAGGGAGGGGGTTCGAATCCAGCGATGCCAAAACCCTTTTTGCTTTACTTTCTTCATTTTCCCTTTCTTTATTAGTTATTTTATTATTAATTAACTTTTCTTTATCAAAACTTATACATAACAAAAATCAGAAAGAAGCCATATAATAAAATCAACAAAAAATTAGTTTTAGGGTGTAAATTAATTTTTTTTTGTGGACAATTAGATTTTAGGCTTTTTATTAATTAAAATAAATTAGAATTAGGATTTTAATTATTATTATATAATACTTAAATTATTTTCATAAAAATACCAAAAATATGAACTTAGATTTTTAGGGCATTTAAACCTTTTTTTCCAACATTTTCTTATTCTTTTTGCTATTTATTGTCTTAGACAATTGTATAGGTCGCACAATTTAATGTAATAGTTTATATTTACATCCCCATATTTTTTCTAATTATGTAACTCTCCCAAAGCCCTGTAATAGCGTAACTTTACATTCTCGCTTTATCTTTTGCCTTTATATGTTTGTATATATATATAACTGCTAGTAAATAGGCTTGTATGATAAGAATAAAATTAAACATGGATAACCTTAATATTCAAGATAACATAACTGAAACCAATACACTTTGCACACTTCATCTCTAGGGTAACCTCTCTTTGTTGTCTTGCGATACTAATGGTCACGTCCCACGAAAACGGGAATACTTTAGCAAATACCCTCGGTTAAACAATATCATCATGGTCTCTTTCGAATAAATATCATAATCCCTCAATGACCCTTCGAGTTGCCTACAAAATGATCTAGTCCCTTTGATGACCCTACGAGAAAAATGATGATAGTCCCTTCGAATTGCTAAAGTATCCTTACATGTTACCTTCTATGACCATACGACGACCCTACATTTGTCCCTTCACATCCAATAGATAGGGCTACCTACCAACTAACGGTGTGGATAGTACAATCTCTAACGGAGAAGGAAAATAACAAGAACGATCTTTAATGGGTAAGAGTCAACAAATTACTTGCTCATAACAGTTTCAAACAAACAAATTCATTTTTACACCTCACGTTTCAAAACAAATATTTTCAAAAAAAAATACTTTATATACATTCTTGGGGACTGATACAAGAATTATTACAAAGTCTGCCTCACAATTGGTATTCAAAATATTTTTAAATCACATACACACAAAGCAAGTTTAAAGTGAGCTAAGAAATTAAGAGCTCGTAGATAACTACGGATGAAAAGGGTGCTAACACCTTCCATTTTCATAACTTACCTCCCGAACTCAAAATCTATCAAAGTTTTTTCCTATTCTTTTCACCTTTCCTTATTGGATAATAGAAAAGTCGGTGGCGTCTCTTGCTATTCGCAACATTTGCAATAAAATGCTAAACAAGTCAGTTCTCCCACCGTATAACACATCACATTTGAGAGAGAAAAACACCATTTTTACTCCATTGTTACCAAAATAAAGCTTTACAACCTCAATCTTCAATACTTCAAGGTCGATGTCCATAAAGCTTTGTTGCTTATTTGTTGATCAAGTTATCATGACTATGGGGATCTAAACATCTCTTGTGTCAAGATTAGAGGTAGTTGGCCTAGCCCTTATGTATTTCTTTTGATCATTTTGTTTATGAACTTGATTGATGATTAATATATGTTGAATATATTTGATTTATTTGTTCTTTTTATGGTTTGGATCATTATTGAGAAGTAAGTTTCAAACTTGACCTAAGATATTCATCTATTAATGAGCAAACTCTAGATATAGATTTGTGAGTTAGTATTCACTTGTATCAAGCTTTAAAGATTATCATGTTAATAGTTAGGTTGAGAGATCATTTAATAATTAACATGATAATACTCACAATATTTCTTAGACATGAGTAGTGTTTAGAGGATACGTGAATGTATCGATCATCAATTAGTTCATATGCTTGATTAATCGAATATGTATGAAATAGGTTAAAGAAAACTAATATTGACATACCTTTTATCAAAACAAACCTTTCAAACAAAATCTATCTTTTATCCAAATCACAACATCTTGCATGAAACCAAATATTTTTGTTACTAAAACCCAATACCAAAACTTTGTGTATGAATCAAACACTTAAATTCACTAAAACTATAGAAGGGCAGTAATATCACACCAATCCCGGAGGAAAACGATAATATAAATACTTGTGTTGAAAATACGTACAACAGCGGGGAACATGTTGTACCTCCGCGGAGTTGAATCTCTTCATTTTTTCTCAAACTAGAGTCTAGTATTTCAAGAGTTGGTCGTTTTTGACCTGGTATCCTCCTCGTACTTGAGAGACAATGAGTTGGGAGTCTATGAAGATCTTCACTTCCTCGGCCTCCAAGTCTTCGGCCAGGCGGAGTCCTGCGAGGAGAGCTTCATATTCTGCCTGGTTGTTTGAGGTTGGAAAAGATAGAACCAGTAATACTTAGACCAATATCCCTTCATCATTTTCTAGGACGATAAATTCCCCGCTTTTGGTGGAGTTGAAAGCTCCATCCACAAATATAGTCCACTTATGGAGGCTGCAGAGGTCATCTCTACTACAAAGTCGGCCAATACTTGCGCTTTAAGGGCTTTTCTTCTCTCATATTTGATGTCGAACTTGGAGAGTTCTAGTGACCATTTGAGCATCTTGCCCGCCATGTTGGGGCGACCAAGTAATTGCTTTATTGGTTGGTCGGTTTGGACTATGATGGTGTGTGCTAGGAAGTATTATCTCAGCCTTATCACTATATTTATGAGTGTGAGGGCCACTTTTTATATCTGCTTATATCTTACTTCAGGGCCTTGTAGGGATTTTCTTATGAAGTAGATGGGCTTCTTCCCTTTGGGGGTTTCCCGAATGAGAGCGGCGCTAATTGTAACACCCCAATTCTACCCCAAGCAATTATGCAACATAAATCAGAGTTATAAAATTTCAATCATACAAATGAATCGGGACGTCACAAATTCTTCTAACAAAATTCATTGCATTCATCGTGGATATATAACACTTTTTCAAACATCAGATGAACCATCAACATAGCATCTTTAATAAAATAAGTCAACATCTATGCAACGGAACTCTTAATGACATCTCTTAACAAAACAACAACTTTAAATCATCGCATAAGTCATAATCAAATTGAAATTTAACAACTAAAAATCATCAATCAAAACAGCAAGCGTTCATCCCCCCGAGTGTTACATATCAGAGCAATGACACCGACTCGAACTATTGAAGGTATACAGCCTTCACTCTCGATTACCTGCACGTTACCAACATAAGGGCAACATTCAAACAGAAGAGGCGAGATATCTAACAATATAATAAAGTGCATGATAATTAATATATTTAAATTAGATCAATAGCATCACCTCTTCTCATCTCATAATCAACAACAATCTCAACAATAATATAAATTCATCAACATCAAAATACACTTCTTTATGAAATCATACAATGCGACTCAATACTATGCAAATGCATGTGGTACCATTGGAGCAGAACTCCCATCTCAAAAAGCTGCCAATTAATAGAGGCATCAACAAGGCATGGCCTTCATCTCAAAATTTGCCAATCCAGGCCATATCAACGAGCATAAGCTCCATCTCAAAAATGCAATGTATGCGACACAACCATGAATGTAATGATAACACCCAAGTTAACGACACCTCAAATCATCTCAAATAATCATCTCAAAACATCTCAAATAATCATCTCAGAACATCTCAAAATACATCTCAAAATAACATCTTAAATGATCAAAATAATTCATCTAACATCTTCATTTATAAATCATCAAACATCATTTTAATATTAATAAATTCTTGTTAATAACACAACAGTATTTAATTTCCACAGTAAATAAACATTGTCATCCTGAAACTCTAACGTCAAGACCATCACTTTACGACTGTTATAGCTCAAACAGCAGCTTCTAAGCATCTAACGTTCATCGTTCTGTACAAAACAGCATAAAGGCCATCCAACTTCTAACCATGCAACCTCTAACCAACGCTATTTCTAAATACACAACTTCTAATGATGCAACCTCTGGCGACACAATCTTCTGACTACTATAACTTCTGACTAATGCAACCTCTGATCAGATACAACCTCTTATCATCTCATCTTCTGACCACTCAACCTCTGACCAGATATAACTTCTGATCATCTCATCTTCTGACTAACCCCATCTTCTGACTAATGCCATCTTCTTACTAGTGCCGTCTTCTGATCAGATACAAGTTCTGATCATCACCGTCCTCTGACTGACCACATCTTCTGACCCATACAACTTCTAACGTCAGAACTTCTATTTCCTAGTAATTCAACGCAGCTTCTAACCACCTAAGTCTAGCATCAAAACTGTTATTTTCTATTCGTCATGTTGTTCGGAATTCTTTGCCTGCTATCAATCTAACTAAGAACAACACTAACAAATTCTATTCTCCAATTAATTCATTATTCTAATACAGCAGCGCCTATTTCCAATTATTAAATTTTGCGTTTCTGTACTGCAATATTCAATGTTTCTTCTTCCCTGTTAACCTTATAGATTCATACATAAAGCCTTAAACCTATTCTAATCGTGACAATTTATCACCCACAAATTACCTTATAATTCTATAGCAATTAAGCAACATCAAGATATCATTATTCATCCAAAAATTCATCGATTCTTATCACAAACAATCATATAATTTCCATTCAGGAACGAAACAACATCCATCTCTAATCCCACATATCAATCATCATAAACCCAATTATAGAGTTAGAACCCCACCCTTACCTTGGATTGAAGGTCGCTCTACAATTCCGGTTGGATTCACGTTCTTTCCGTTATTCCTCCTTTTCACGCAGCTTGCACGTTCTTCTCAATCCTTATTTATTTCTACTTCTTCTTACTTCTATTCCAACAACAAATAATAAAATAACCCTATTATTCTATTATCTCCTTATTGGGCTTAAAACCAACACAACCCCTTATTACTTCTACTCTCTCAAAATAAGCCCACATTAAATAATATTACACTTTTAATATTATTTCACCATATAATATTATATCTCTAATATTATTTCTCCACTCTAGTAAAACAAATCCAATTAATTATAACACATCTTCATAAATATTCCAAAAATAATTTAATTAAATGATTAATTAAATTACGGGCGTTACACTAATGGCCTCGGAAGCTAAAGCCAGATAGAGGTAAAGAATCTCTCTTTTATCTGGCCTCGACATGACCGATAGTTGAGATAACACTCATTTGAGGTGGAGGAGGGCGTGCTTGCACTCCTCGGTCCACTAAAAAGCGGTTTTTTTATGGAGAAGCTTGAAAAAGGGAAGCGCGTGCTGGGCAGATTTTCCCACAAAATGGGATAACAAGGTGAGCATCCCGTTCAGGGTCTGGATTGATTTTTTTGAGTTGGGTGTCGGGAGTTCGAAGAATGCTCGACATTTTCGGGGTTGACTTTGATTCCCTGTTCTGTAAGGTAGAAGCCGAGGAATTTTCCTGCTCATACTCCGAAGGTGCACTTGTCAGGATTGAATTGCATTTTGACTCTTCTTGCCCGATAAAGACCTTCCTGAGGTAAAGTGCGTGATTGGTTTCTTCATGGGATTTTACTATCATTTCTTCCATGTATACTTCAAGCATGTCCCTGATTACTCCTCGGAAAACTTTGTTCATCATTCGCTGATATGTGGCGCTGGTATTCTCTAGGCCGCGTTGTAGTAATAGTTGCCCGATTCGTTCATGATGGTCATATATTTTCTGTCCATTTTAGCCATGGGGATCTGGTTGTATCCAGAGTACGCATCCATGAATGAAAGTAATTTGAAACCTACATAATTGTCTACCAATTTATCTATGTTGGGCAAAGGATAAGTGTCTTTAGGTAAAGCCCTATATGATCGGTATAATCAACACACATGCACCATTTTCCATTATATTTTTTAACGAGGACTACATTAGAGAGACAGATTGTGTATTGGGCTTCATAGATAAAATTTGCCTCTACATGGTCTTTTACAGCTTGCTCGCAGCCTCCATTTTCTCCAGAGTTTGCTTGCGCCTACGCTGAGCAACTATCTTAAGGGCAGGATCTATTGTCAGATGATGACAAGCTACCTTAGGATCTAAGTCGGGAATATCTGTTGTGTTTCAAACGAACAAGTCTACATTCTCCTTCAAGCATGCTTCAAGTTGTCTCTTCACCAGGTCAGGGAGATCAGTGCCAATTCTGACTCCTCTGGAGGGATTTCTTCTGAGTGGGTTAATTTCAAACTCCCCGTCTAGAATTGGTCGCATTGGGTGTGCAGGCTCCTCACTGCTTGTAGACGATGAGGGACCTTCAGCGTCCATCATGGGCTCTTTCCCCTTCTTCTTCTGCTCTCTGAGATCCTCTTTTGTAAAGCAATTATCCAGGCCGACCGTGTCGACATGTGGTAGCGGCTTCAGCTCCTCCAAGAAGATGGGGAGAGTAGGCATGTTGGCTTCCCTAGGTTAAGTGCTGATGGAGCTCAAACCTTTGGCAGCTGCTTCAAAACACCTTTTTACGGCTTGGAAATCCCCGTGTAGGGTGGCAACCAGTCCTTCTGCGATGTAGTACTTCATTTTCAGATGCACGAAGGAGAGCACCTCTATCATCTCGGTCAAAGTGGGTCTCCTAAAGATGAATTAGTAGAGTGAAGGGAAGTCCACTACCATAAATTGGGTCTTGATGGCTCTGGCCATTTCACCTGCCCCGAAGGTGACGATCAGCTCGACATATCCTCAGGGTTTTGTGACAAAACCGTTAAATCCATGTAGATCTGAGCCCACGTATAGGGTTAGATGGGTCTTGTTCAGTTGTATAGTGTTGAACAATTGGGTGTACATTGTGTCCACCAAGCTACCTTGGTCTACCAAGATGCGTCTGACGTTGAAGTTCATCGTGCGCGCTCGAACGAGCAAGGGGATGCTGGAGTTGGGGCTCCTCCTGATAGTTCTTCTCGATAGAACGCATGAGGGTGGGAGCCTCTTCTGAATTTGTCGAGGGTGGCGCTCATGTCAAAGTTAGCTTCTATCAATTTCTCTAACCTCTTTTTAACCGAGCCTACCGTGCACTTGTTGATCCCCCGCTAAAGATGACCATTGCTGCTGAGAAGGATTCTTAAGGGTTGTGTGACAAGAAGTACAGAGGGACTTCCTTTATATCATGGAAGCAGCTCTGGCCTGGTGAAGCTCTTGGCTACGGGCATGAGATCCTTGTCAGGGGAGGGAATTTCTTCCTCAACCTTCTTTGATTCAGGAGCATCTTCACGGGGATTATCTTTCTTCTTATATTGTTTGAGATTCCCATCCCGGATGAGGATATCGATGGAAACTTTAAGATGGATGCAATCTTATGTCATGTGCCCATGACTTTTGTGGAATCTGCAATACTTGCTTTTATTTTCCCCTGGCTTAGATGTTGTTTATTGGGGGAAAGCAAAACCCGGTGATTTTGAATTATGTGTTGGCGCAGTCAATAAGGATATACTCGCGTGAAGCGTTGAGAGGGGTGTAGTCGTGAAAATGACTAGCTGGTCCCTTGTAGTCTCTGGAATCTCAGGACTTGTCTTTCCTTCATTTTTCTCCTCCACGACGGGATGTCGATGGCTCATCGTTCTTTGGGACTTTCGTATTCTCCATATGTCGTGAGTCCCTCACGTGGTTATCTATCTCCCTTTCTTCATACTTGATATACGCATGTACCTTGAGCAAGAGAGCATCCAGGGTGACCGGTGATTCTATGCCAACCTCCTTGGCGAAGTCACTGTGGGAACGGAGTCCGCGCTCAAGGATATATTTTTTCATGTCGTCCGTCGTAGGGACCTGCATGGCCTCTTTATTGAAGCGCTTTATGTATGCTCATAGAGACTCGTCCTTTCCCTGGATGATCACCTCTAAAGATGCTTCCGACTTGGGATGTCGGTGAGATATCGTGAAGTGCCTTGAGAACATATTTCCCAATTGCCTCCAAGAAGTGATGGATTCGTCATGAAAACATTTGTACCAAGACATGGCACCTTTCCTCGGGGTAGTTGGGAATAGCCTGCACTTGATGGCGCCCCTAACACCTCGATAGTCGAGCATGGCATCAATATTTTCTATGTGTTCATCGGGATCAGTTGTATCGTCGTATGTTCCCAACGGGGGAGGTTTCTCCAGGCCGACTGGGAGCGTGGCTTCTATAATCTTGATAGCGGGCCTCGTGGCTCGTTATCATCGCTTTCCTCAGGAGATGGCGAAAGGGAATGATGGTCCCTTCCTCGCCGGGGGTTGTTATCCCATAAGAGAGATGTACCTCTTCGTTGTTGTCTTGGTTTAGGCGATGGTGATCAGTCGCGGTCTAGTCGGCGGTCGCTCCTTGTCTTCTTGGAAGATAGGGAGCCTAAATATTTTCGGGGAGGCATGCAATCTCGTTTCTTGGTGAAAGAAATGTCTTGATTTTCCTTTCTGGTGGGACGACCGCGCCTTGGTGGAGACGGACTCGGGAGTAGTGTTGTCGGTGTCTCCGAGGAGGACACTGTAATATCTTCTCCTTCCATGCCCCCATTCTGCTGCTCTGCTATTGGATGAGGGTGTTGGTCTGGTTGAGAGCAGCGACCAAAGCCGGCATGTTCGGATCAGCGTTGGGAGGAATAGGGATCGGCTGGAGGATAGCAGGCAACTCTTCAGTGGGTTTCTTAGAGCTCTGATCCTCCAAGAGCTTTTCCAAGAAATGAGAGTCGTCGCGGTCGGCATCGACTGAATGAGGAGAGGCTGGTTGGCCATCATTGATGTCGGAAATATCCTCTTGACGAGGAAGTCCTCGGTTCACTTCTGTTTTGTGGACGGGGAAAAGTGGTATTTCCAGAAAGATGTTGATCGTCATGATATGCCAAGATTTGTAGGTATGATGGTATCTTTGGTCTCCAGTTTTAGGGAAGAAGGAAGACGGGGAAGATAGATTCCCACAGACGGCGCCACCGATCGTACTTGTGATCAGAACTTGAAAGTGTGCCGAGATGACAATGTCTGCTTGGCTGGAAATTTATGGAGAGGATGGGGTGTATCTGCAAGGCACTCCAATAATCTAGCGAGAAAGAGTTCCAAAAGATACAAAAAAGATATTAGGGTTTTATGAGTGAATATTTGATACCTGGTCCTCACAAGTGTGAGCGTTTATATAATTCCCCCGGTGCATAGTCATTGGTCTCTATTTTTGGGCCTAGATATTAGGTTCTGTGAAAATAGGTAACTGTTAGGACATGGTCAAAATGGGCAGCCATGCCCGTAACTATTCGTTGCTCCGAGCAAGGATGAGATGACGGGCATACATGTTGTGAGCGTTAGTCTGGTTGTCTGCTCGATGTATAGCGAGCATATCGGGGAGGAAGCTGTCATTATGGGTAGGAGCATGATTTCGGAGTTGTTGGTCTCGCAGTCCCACGGGATAGTCAACCAGATGTGACCGACCCAGAGCCATAGTTATTCGGTCAGCGCTTATTGGGACATATTGGAGGTGGGAGCGGATTAAGCCGATTCTAGTTGTTGGACTAGTCCAGAACATGTTTGATTTGCAAAATAAAAAGTATTTAATAGAATAGTGCTAGACAATATAGAACAATATAAAGACAACTTTATGTATTGTACTATTTCATAGTCTATGCACAAGATATTTTTTTCTATTTTGTTTGATGTCTTTACATCTGACAAAATAATATAAATTTTATTAGGCAAAATACTCATTTTGATCCCTTAACTATAGCCCATGGTTCACTTTGGTCTCTTATTTTTTTTCGTGCCAATTTGGTCCCTTAATTTTCAAAACATAATCACGTTATTCTTTCCGTTAGTGAACCGTTTGTCAATGTTCAAAAATAAGTTCCGGGTGGCAGTTGACTTGTTGAGGTGGGGGGAACATGGTTTCACGTTCCGGGTGGCAGTTGACTTTCAGGTCCCACGTTAGTTCTTTTGATTTTTTTTCCTTTTCCAATATCTCAAATCTCATTTCATTATCTCATTATTTCATTCCATTTTTTTCTCAAACTCATCAATCAAACAACAACAAAAAAACACACATAAAAACACACACAAATGTTTCTTATCCATTAGTACACAAAACACAAACACAACAACAACCATGTCTCTCTCTTTCACTTCTCGTTCTCGTTCTCCTCAATCCTCTGCACTCACGTCCATGCTCGTTTTGTCTCGCACGATCTGGTTTCCAATGAATTCAATTTCAACATTTTTCGACTCTCCACCGATCAAGCAATTGAATCTTCCTGTGAATAGACCAACAAATTCTTACTGTGCACTACCACTATTCTAGGAAACTTGTCTCTCACTATTGTTTATGGATTTCTCATGTACACCGTTATTGCGTTCGTATTTGAGGTGTTAATGGTTGTGGATGGTCAGATTCGCGATAAAGGGAAGGTTTTCGCAGAGGTTGAAGTACTTCGCGATTGTGGTGGTGTATGTTCAGATTAGAGGTAGAGAGAAGGTTCTTTCAGAGGTTGAAAGACTTGGTGGTTGTGTTTGGTGTGTGAGTGAAGGTATGTGAGTGTTTGCAACATAATTATGTTACACTACATTAGTATGTATTTTTTCAGATCTGGTGTTGTTCTGTAATGTTCTCTAATTTGGATTTATACCCAAAATGTTCTCTAAATTCTAGGATTTAGGGATTTAAGCTTTGTTTGCATGTTTGCTCTCTGATATTCATCTTATAGGGGTGGGAACCTAAAAACGTAAGAAGATGAAGACGACGACATTGATGGTGAAACCAATTTTGACGGTGAATAACAAAGAAGATAAAAACGACGATGGTGATGGTGAATAACACAGAACAACATTGCATGTAAAAGAGATGAAGAAAACATGTCAGCTCACCTGCCAGGTAGATAAAATAGACGGACGTTTGAGGCTAATTGACGGAAGAGACTTATTTGCATCTTATTGACAATTAAGGATCAAATTAACACGAAAAAAAGATAAGGGACTAAAGTGAACCACGAACTATAGTTAAGGGGACCAAAACGAATATTTTGTTATTTTATTATTATATTTATTGATGTATAAAATATCAATACTTATGAATTAAAATATTAAATAATGAAAAGGAGAAAAAAGATGAAGATGTATTTTTTTACTTTATTTTATTTGATATATTTATGAAAATAATATATTTTTTATAATATTCTTTAACAATATATAAAATATTAATATTATATTTATTAAGAAAACATTAAATAGAAAGATAAATAATATTTTGATATTTTTTAATAATATATGTTTTTGATTAAAAAAGATTGTCTAATAATTTAGTGAGGATTAAGAAATTTTGTTTTTGTCCAGTCTCTTACTACCGTTTTCTAATTAATTTATGCATCAAACAATATAAAAAATATTATCTTATCTAATTGTTTGTTTTTTAAATAAATCAAACGCAGCGATATAATATGTTAATATCTCTGTGTTATCGTTAACTCAGTGTTTACATTATTATACAATTAGACTTAATATGAAGATAACATTATATAATAGATTCGATCCTTCCCTACATTTATCAATACAAAATGTCTCATCATGATATGTAGATATTTTATCCGAATTTTAACATCTCTTAAATGCATGATATTCACAACTTGTTCATCTCTTACTTTAACTGCACCATTACCATCATGACCTTTAAAAAAACCATCGTGCAAATTTTAATACTACTTGTAGTACTATAGAAGTAATTATCTAGTTGTTGAAATTTTGAAAAACAAGTGACAGTGAATCACTTAAAAAGCGATACGAGGAAAAACTAGAATGAGTATTATGACCATATCATACCATATGCTTCATGGACCACTTGATCTTTATACTGACAGCTTTAGCATATAATATTTATTTGAATAATCAGATGTGCGTTTAAATACAATGCACTCTTGTAACAAAATCTTTAGTAATCTCGAATTATGCTTTTAAAGATGCAGTTAATATATATATATATATATATATATATATATATATATATATATATATATATATATATATATATATATATATATATATATATATATATATATATATATATATATATATGTATGAATCAACTTACTCAAAGAGTAAGTGTTTTTAACTTATTCTACAATTTTAATTTTATAATTAGATTTAATTTAATGGTTAAAAATTATAATTAGTATTAACTATTCGATTAAATCTAATTTAAAGGTAAAGATGGTGGAGTAAATTAAAAATACTTACTTTTGGAGTAAGTTGATCTCCAATATACATATAAAATCTTTCGAGCTGTCAAAAATAATTTTACATTGCTTGAGAATCAAGATTTATGGTAGTTTATATATACAAATCTAATTCAACGAGTCACGTTTTTTAAAGGACGAAGTCATGAACATTCTCACACTCAAAATAAACAATATCTCGTAGTCGTAAGACATCTTTTCTAAAGGATAAAGTTGTGAAGATTCATACACTAAAGAAGACAATACATCATTGCCATAATGGTGCAGACTCGAGGTTGATTGGAACACATTATACTTTATATATCTTAAATTATAAGAAATTGTGTGGGGGAAAATTGTTGTGAAATTGAAAGGTTTAATAAAACTACTAAATTTGATGTGGAGACAGAACAATGATAACCAAAATAAACGGTTTTCAATAAAATATTTTTTTTTGCAATACGACAACAATTTACCTTGGTAGAAGAAGATAAAAGAGAATAAACACAAAAACTTGTTTACTAAGTTGGATCAAACAATCTATGTGAGAGAGATCATATCTTTGATTCACAATTGTTATACCCCAAAATTTGCCCTCTCATTTATCAAATATTCTCACAAGATCTCCTTTGGTTCAAGACTGCACAAGGATTGATCAGCTCAAGACACCTCCTTAAGCACTAATGAACTGAAATTAGGGTTTGAAATTGCACAAGGATAATTGATGTTTCAATACCTCATATGACTTTCATGGTTCATTATGGACCCCCAAGATTACTCATGTCAAGTTTCAAGCTTTGGATCACATTTTTGCTCAGTCAATTGAGCAGTTGACCTAAAAATCAATTGTATTGGGAAAAAGTCAACTATGGACAATTTACAGTCAAACTTCATAATTTTTTATCCATATCAACATTATAAACTCACATGTATCATTTGATCAAGTTTGGACCATAATTCCTCAAGAAATTTGATTTGATCATCAAAATGGCAAAATGGTCAAAATTAGGGTTTTGACTGAGAAAGGGAAATTTCTGATTTTTGACCTAGCAAATGGTTAATTGGTTTGAGGAATGATCTCAAGAGTTCAATTGCATCATTTTGACCTAATGGCGTAACTCAAAACATTGCTCAAAGATCAATTGATTGATAGTTGATTTTCAGTCAACTGATCAAAAGTCAACTGTATACTGAAAAGTCAAACTTTGACTTTTTGGCCAAAATCAAGTGTCAAAGATCAAAATTCATCAAGACATTCAAAAATATGAAACTTGATCATCAAGAAATCAAGAAAGTCAAAAGTCAATGTGAAAATTCAAACTCTTCAAGACTTAGAAATTTTTCTAAGTGTTTTTCATACATGATAATTTCATTTCTTCATGCCAACTTTTCACCATGATGTAAGATGATTCAAGGAAAACTTTCAACATGAAATTTATATATCTAAATGAGACCTAAAACTTTGTAGGGCAGGACTTTTTCTAGAAATGGTTGGATTTTGAGTTATAAATTCATGAAGTCATGGCATTTTTGAATAAACACTTAGAGAAATTTTTAGCAGTTTTGATCAGGATTTTATCCCAACTTCTTGGTATTTTTTCACATAGTTACAAGATGATTTTGTCAAAATGGCAAACATGAAAGTTATAGAGGGTGTTTCAAGCTTTCCAAAACATCCAAGAGCATGAATTTATCATATTTAAGCTAGGAGATACAAGGATCTGAAGTTGGACATTCATTCTTGATTTACAAGGCAGATTTGTGATGAATAAGGAACAAAAATCTTAGCCATGTTGCATCATATTCACTTTGCAGGCCTCTTGACTTGCAAATCTATCCATAATCAGATGTTTACACAAATGATTAAACCATTATCCAAGTGATTCAAGTATTGTCCATTGCATATTTCCATTTTTGGCACAAAGGCACCATTGCCATTCTTGCAAAGTTCACTTTAATCATAAAGTCAATTTCTTGAGCCTATAACTTGTTGTTATAATCACACTCAACTTCTACAAGTCAGAAAAAACATGTTTAAAGTGATCAACCACTTTAGATAGCTTAGTACAAGCATTAGAAACATGTTCTTCATGCTTGCTTCAAAAACAAGGAAGATAGCCATAACATGTGATTCAAAATCTGAGTTGTTTGAAGTCTCAAACCTTATCTATAAATAGAGAGGCCAATTGCAAGAGAAAAGGCCGGAAAAAATAGAAGGAGAAACAAACACTCAAACTCATTTTTGCTGTAAAAAAAAACAGATTTGTCCACAAAACCTCCATTTTTGAGCTTTGAAGTTCAAATCTTTGAATCTCATACCTTGCAAGTTTTCTCCAAACAAACCATCCAAACACTTCACATACACCATATAGAAGTCGTTCAAACATAAGAATAACTTCTGTAACATCACTATCACCATCTTCCAAATTCAAAAACATACATTGCAACTTGACTTGGTTGGAGCGGTTCAACCATTTTCAGTACAAAAGGAAGGTTGGAGTTACTTCAAGAAGGTTCAAATGAGCTCGATCAATCACCACTTTACACTCGGAAACATCCTTACGTGTTCTAAAGCTTCCGCTTCGAGAGGTAAACTTTTTCAAATTGTGATATTATTGTTCATACAACATTTGCTTTTGCGCTCAAAAGATATAACAAGACAGATCAAAGAGAAAAAACTAACAAAAAGCCAGACCAGAGGCTGACACGGGTGCCCGTGTCACACGACACGGCCCGTGTCAGCTTAGTTGGGTTGAAAAACATGATAATGTGCAGGGACAGAGGCTGACACGGGTGCCCATGTCAAACGACACGGCCCGTGTCAATGTTACTGGTGCATACACGAGTAGAAAAAAGATAGACAGGGGCTGACACGGGCACCCGTGTCATGTGACACGGCTGTGTCAGATTGGATGGAATAAAAAAGAATGCAGAAAAGTCATGGACAGGTCCTGACACGGGTGCTCGTGTCCACTGACACGGCTCGTGTCAGCTCGGGCACCAAATTTCTTGATTTTGGAGATTTTTTAGGTTATTTTGGACATATTGCATTGCTTGGAAATGACCTAACTTTATAAAACCTTTTTGTTCAAATGAAACCTCAAAAACACTTTTCTAAACAATTAACTTAGACTTAGGTTTTTCTTCAATGAAATTAATTACAAAACCTTTTTTCTATAAAAAAACCCTAAAAAACAATTTCTCTCACTTTACATCTTCTTGCATATTTTATTATTTTTGCATTATAAATTATGTGTTGTACCCCAAAATTTGCCCTCGCATTTTTCCACAAGAAATAACAACTTCAGGCTTTTCATGATCTTTCAAACTGGCTCAAGAATCAGTCAAACAGACTTTTCTCGTCAGTCAGGACACAATTAGGGTTTTATTGATTTTCAGGGCTCTGGAATGCTTCAAACAGTTGGTTTAGGGTTTTGGTTGATTTTGGCTCAACTTCAATCAGGCGAACATTTCTTTGGCATTTAATCAGGAATTAGGGTTTGTGCGCGCGTTCTCGGAAAGATCTAAATTCTACAGTGCTTTGGAAGATATTCCGAGATTTGGGTTGAATTCGCATTATTTGACTTAATCAGTAAAAGATTGCATTTGGATTGAATTCACATTTGTTTGACTGGATCAGTAAAAGGTTGCATTGGGTTTGAATTTGCAATGTTTGTTAAAAATCAGTGAAAAGGGGGAATGCGTCTGATCAATTGTTGTGATTAACTGTTATTTTGCTTTGAACATTGGAAGCGTCAAGTTTATTAATTGATCAACACTGAAATATTGTTTAGTTAATTATTTATTATTCTAAAGATTAAATAAGTTGGAATTTATTTTCAATTTATTTTAATTTAAAGAACTATAAATAATAAATAAACAATTAGAGAAGAAAAGAATTAATTAAATAAAAGGACTTTTTATTTATCTTTAAATCATTTGTGTAATTGTTTTTGTTTACAAAATGTTTACAAAAATAATGTTACATTTATTTAAAGATAAATAAAAACTATCCTAATTATTTTTCTAATCTTCAATTCTTCATCTGCTATCCCTCGCTCCAGTGCTCCATTTTTCATCTGCAAAAGAAAAGGAGAAAAGTCAATGACTGATAAATAAATAAAGAGACAAATAAAAGAAATTCATCATTAAGGGCCACTGATTGGGATCAGTTAACCCTCTCTGCAAATCACGGGATTTCTCCCGGTTCACAAAGAGGGACGAGTTTATTTGCTAAAATTGAATGCACAAGTTTAAAAAATGCACAATTCAAAAATTGTCAAAATTGCATAAGTTCAAATCTCAAACAGCATGTTACAAAGCAAACAGCAAGTCCAAACCAAAGGTCCAAACTCAACTTTCTGCCAAAAATATAAAGCAACTGTCACAAAGATATCAAGCTGTCAAAAGAAGATTTTGGAAAGATATCAAGCTGTCAAAGGGAAGAGATAAAATATGCAGAGAAAAAGTGATATGCAAGCAAACTTCTGCATCATTTCCCAACAAATTGCCCTTTCAGAAAGTACACACAAAAACATATTTTAATATTCTTTGAAGTGTACTGGAGAGAGAAGAGGAGAGAAAAGAAAGCAGGTTTTTAGGCTTTAGGCAGGAAGATAGAAAGATATAAAACACAAGAACTGAACACAGTAGAGAGGGGGAGAACAAAAACCAACACAAAGAAAATATACAAACTGATAAGCCTCCCAACCTTAAACCTGAAGCAAAAAACCTGTATCAGAACCACTGTCACAAACCACAACATAAGCCTTAATACTCAAAAAGCCATTAACCTGTGAAAATTGCACAAGGAACAAACCTGTAAACTCCTAAAAACAAAAAGCCAGAAAACCAGTTCAAGCCTCAAACCTCACCCTGCCTGAAGCTAAAACAAAGATCCAAAACACCCAAGGCCATTAACCTGCTAAGGCATCAACCTGCAGAAGCCTAAATCCTCCATCTCATAAAAAGCCATAACCTGTCAAAACCTTACCAAAAGGCAAGACCCTGTCCAGCCTCACTAAAACTAAAACCTGTGAAACATCACAAGCCTCACCCTGTCAAAAACTCAAACACAAAAAAACCAGCATAACCTGCTAAGCCATTAAACCTATTAAGGCCTAAAACCACTGTCAAGCTAGAACCTGCTGAAACCAAGCCATACCAACATATGCCCACAAACCAGAAAAAATCACCAGACCTGCAAAGCCATATCAAACTGCAACATAAAGCCAAACTGTGTAAACATAACAACAAAGAGGCCTTAAACCAAAGAATCTGCAAGCAAGGCCAGGCCTGAGCCCCAAGGCCATTAACCTGCTAGAAATCCCCAAACCATAAACAAGTTTAACCTGCACAAAACTTGTATTAGCCCTGAAGCCATTCAAAAACCCATGTCAAAGCAAAAGGGCAGTAATACCAAAAACCAGTTGCCTAAGCCATCAACCTGAAGCATCAAAACCCTGTCCTGCCTATCATCAAACAAAGCCATACCAGCATATGCCCAAAAAACCCTTAACCCTGTCAAAATCTTTCAAACCCTTAACCCTGTCAAAACCTTTCAAGCCCCTTAACCCTGTCAAAACCTTTCAAGCCCCTTAACCTTGTTCAAAGATCATAACCAAGCCTAAAGAACCAGAGGCAACATCAAAGCACCCAAACAAAAGCCCTCAGAAGGATCATCATAGGGTGTGATCGGTGGATCAGGAACTGACTGTTTAAAGCTGGTTCGCGAAATGTCGCGGAAGCAAGAGTCGCCACCGTCTTTTATTTTCTCCAAATGGAAAGGACAAAAGCACAGAAAAATTCCTTAAAGAGATTGCTCTCGGTTCGGGAGGTAGGTTATAGAAAGGGAAGGTGTTAGCACCCTTTCTATCCATGGTTATCCATGGGCTCTTAGATACTTGCTCAATGTGTTTTCAAAATTGTTTTGCGTGTCTTTTCAATGTGGGTTTAAAAGTTTCTTTGAAAATTTCAGTTCGACTCTTGTATCAGTCCTCAAGAGTGTTTGAAAAATTGCTTTTGAAAGCTTTTTGAAAAGGTGTCGGTGTGAAAAGTATTTTTGATTTGTTTTGAAATTTAGAGCAAGTATCTACGAGAACCTACCTACCCTAAGGAATTCGTCTGTGTAGATGTCCTTTAAAGTAGTGCCATCCCACCATTGAAAGGTAGGTAGCACCACCGTTGGAGGTGTTCGGGTCAATTCGAGGTTCGGGACATGGTGATCACCAGAGCAATGGGAAGACACCTTAGAAGCTACCCTCATGCCAGGTTCCCGGATCATGAGGACTTACTAAGACGTCCTCTACTCGACGATCACCTTTCGAGGCAAGGCAACAGTGAGGCGTACCCTAGGGGTGGTGTGTGCGAATCGTGTGTCATGTTTCATTTATTTGTCTTGTCATGTTTGTCGTGTTCTACGCTTGATTTTAATTTAAGTCCATTCATTCTTGCATGCATATTAAGAGATATAAAATTTGCGAGGAAATAAATCTAAGACTATTACAAAGGCGCGGGTCCACATCGCCAAAATTAAACCGGACCCGATTTAGCAGAAAATAAATAAAGCGAATAAATAAAATGCGAAAAGTAAATTACAACGCTTTGGGGCAATTACATGATTATATAAACGATAAAAAATAAATGCGCGAATTAAATGATTAATGGCGGGCGTTGGACCCTTTTGCAAATAATTAAAAGTTAATGAGCATTAAAATAAAATGATAAAAAAGAATTAAATGTTTTTTGTTTTGATATTTCGTATTTTTTTAAGATTTGAAAGAAAAAGGAGAATTAATTAAAATTAAATTGAACGGCAAACCCTAATTCTAATATTTTTTATTTATTAAGAAAGAATTAAAATAAGATCTAAATTAACCTAAAATTTATGTACAATTTAAATAGGAAAATAAATAATAAATAAATAGTATTGTGAGAAATCAAAATTAAAAAGACATTAAAACTATTAATTAACCTAATTCTACATGTTTTGGATTTTTTATTAGAAAGATTAAAATGATAACCTAATTAACCTAAATTATTTACATGTTTAAAAGTAATCATAATAAATAAATATTACATTTTTTATTTTTCTGATTTTTGTATGTTTTTGTTATTTTGATGAAAATAATTAATTAATGAAAACCAATGAAAATAAGAAAATAATATAACAATTAAAAAAGAATGAAATATAAAAAAGAAAGTCAAACCAGGGGGGGGGTAGTCCCCAAGTGGAGGTTCAGGCCTGGTAATTTAAGCCTATTTGTGCCTTGATTTCGTTGACCTTTTTGGATTATGTGGGACACGTTGACCAGCTTCCATGGTAGGCCTTCAATCCATGCCTTTGACTTGCTTTTGTGGGACGCGTGGACAACAGGTGAGGAGGACATATGGTGATCCTTAAGAGCGTGCCTGCATAGGATTAGTTTTTGAAAAATAACATGAAATTGTTGAAGACCTGGGAATCGAACCCAGGTCTCACGCCTTGCCAATGCCTTCCACCTGCCACTGAACCACTTTGATCACTTTTATTATATATTAATGAATGAATAATGTAAAGAGAATCTGGTTAGTGGCCACTAGGCACAAAAAAAACGCGCGCTGGTTCAAATGAACCAACCAGTGATTGCCAGATCATCGTCTTCCTCACGCTTCTTTCTGCCTGAAAAATAACAAACACTTAACGGGGGTTTTGAACCCCCCCAATATATGCATGTTTTCAAAATAGCGATTAGGCTATATGCAACCATAAAAATGGCGCGACTAGTGGAATCAGATCGTCCAAAGGTCCTGAGTTTATTAGGCTTGGTCTCGTTATCTAATTTTGCCGTATGAGAGAAACCCTCTTTGGGACTTCCTGAAACCCTAAAGATCATTCATGGTAATATCGCGTATGTTGCTCAAAAACGAAATTCATTAGCATGGTTAGCATCAGAACAAAACAACAATCATGAATCCACAAACAAAAATCAAAAAAAATGCTTAAATTATGATATGCGTTTAAGAACTTTTTGTTGTACAGTCACGGGTCCCATTACCAATTCTTGAGGTCTGACTTGATTCTAATGGTTGGAACGTGTCCAGTAATTGCCACTGAAGCTTTTGGAATAGATTTTGGAGTCTGAATCGCCCTTGAACTCTGAATTCAGTTTTGGAATTCTTGGAAAATTTTCAAGTTTGTGTATTGTGTATGAGCGCAGCTTGCAGTCTCTAGGGTTTTGGTTTGTGATACTGAGTATGTATAGAACATGTTAGGTCAACAAAGTTGGATAAAATCTCATGAATTCAATGGTTTAAGATTTGATTTGCTTAATATCTTTTTCCAATCTTTTTTTCATGTTATTTTTGTTCAATCATGATCCAATCTCATCCAAATTTGCCTAATTGGGATATGCACGAAATCTTAAGCCTAGAATATGCACAAAAAGATTTGTTTAGGTTAAGATTATATTTTCCATGAATTAAAATCATTTAAATGAATATAAATTAATATTAATTCAAATAAATAATTAAAAAATATGAGAATACTTCCCTTTGGGCCTAGTGGTCGTGCATAGGCTTGGCATGAAGAAATTTGGAAGAAAATTGGGCCCATTTGCATTTTTAGGCCTTTTGCATCAATGTTGACTTTCAAAATTTTCCAAAAATTTCCCAACTTCCACAAGGCATAACTTGGTCAATTTTTAAGCTTTTCACATGTTCTTGGACATTTTGGAAAGGTCTTTGAGTCCTCTAACCAATGCCTTTGGTCCCATGTCATTTTGATTTACCAATCTCAAGTTATGGCCTTTGACTTAAAGTCACTTTTTGTTGACTTTTGAAAATGACCTATAATGTTGAAATTGATAACTTTTTGTGAGAGCATTTCTTGGACTTGGAACATGAAGATGAATTGTAGGAAATGTCTTTCTCTTCAAAATGAGCTTTGGATGGAAATTTTCTGATAATCCATGTGAAAGTTATGCCCTGGTCAATTTCAGTTGACTTTTTCAGCTGTCCAAATATAGCAACTTTTGCATCTTTGATGATTTCTGAGCCAAATTTTGAGGATCATGATCAAGCATTGATCAAATGATGTTTGTGGCTTCAAAATGATATATTGACCAAAAATTTGAACTTTTGACTGCCAAATGACCATTTTGCCCCTACAGTTGACTGTAGTGCAATCTAGGGTTTTGACTGTGCAATTTTGAGCTGAATGCCTTGAAACTTGACATGAGGATATTTGACCATCTTTGTAGGCACATGAGACTTGATTGGGCCTTTGAAAAGTTCATTTGCTTGACCAGAACTCAAAACCTAGTATTGACTGTATAGGAGCTAGTTGAGCTGCACCATCCTTGGGGCATTTTGTGACCTTGGCTTTGACAATTCTTGATGAATATGGGAGGGCAAATTTTGGGGTACAACAGTTGCCCCTGTTCAATCTTCTTAGACCTGAGGATGCAGATTGGCTGACGTGCCTTTCGTAATCCGAGGGTAGAGGATGATTGAACACTAAAGTGCCCAGAAATTTGCGCTCACATAGTAACAGTGATGATGAGGGAATGGGCTTATAGATGCCATTTGGATGTTGCTTGGATAGGATGATGGGCTTATAGATGCCATCTGGATATTGATCGCATAGGAAGTTCCTTAGCGAGAACCTGCATACCTGCAAAACAGAAAAATGAGTACCTGACACGTCGCAGGAGCTGATTTTAGATGCTTGATATAGATATGTCCTGATTGGTTACAGGAGCTGAGTCTGGAGCTTCAAACGCTGATGAATGAACCAGGAATGGTTACTGCCTTAATTATGAATGGTAAGAGAACCTTGGGTGATTTTAACTTCAACAACGCTCGTTGAGAAAAATCTTGGTGAGAATTACCATCTTTGTAGTGTCAGGAAGGGAACCAAAGGATATTACAATCTCAAAGGGAGTTACCTCACTCACGTTGGAGAGGGAACTATAGGAAATTATAATCTGAAAGGAGATATCACCTCACGCTCATGCCGGAGAGGGAAACATCTGAAGAAGGAATTACCACCTCACGCGCCGTTGGAGAGGGGACCATAAGAGAATATCACCTCACGCTCATGCCGGAGAGGGAAACATCTGAAAAAGGAATTACCACCTCACACGCCGTCGGAGAGGGGACCACAAAAGAATATCACCTCACGCTCATCGTCGGAGAGGAAAACATCTTGAAAAAGGAATTACCACCTCACGCTCACCGTCGGAGAGGGGACCACAAAAGAATATCACCTCACGCTCATCGTCGGAGAGGAAAACATCTTGAAAAAGGAATTACCACCTCACGCTCACCGTCGGAGAGGGGACCACAAAAGAATATCACCTTACGCTCATGCCGGAGAGGAGAACATCTGAAGAAGGAATTACCACCTCACGCGCCGTCGGAGAGGGGACCACAAAAGAATATCACCTCACGCTCATCGTCGGAGAGGAAAACATCTTGAAAAAGGAATTACCACCTCACGCTCACCGTCGGAGAGGGGACCACAAAAGAATATCACCTCACGCTCATCGTCGGAGAGGAAAACATCTTGAAAAAGGAATTACCACCTCACGCTCACCGTCGGAGAGGGGACCACAAAAGAATATCACCTCACGCTCATGCCGGAGAGGAGAACATCTGAAGAAGGAATTACCACCTCACACGCCGTTGGAGAGGGAACCCTAACTTCTACTGAGTCTTTATCAGAAAAATCTGTTTGGAGTCGATTTAACTGGACTAGAGACATCCTTGAAATATGCTTGAGAATTTCAACTGCGTCTTTCCTGAAAGGTAAAGGTCAGTTATATGCGATGCATGATATGGATCAAGTAATGATGTTATCAATATAAAGGAGACTTGTATGATGCAATACGTTATGCATGCTATAATGATGTATGTGATGATTCATGTATGTTTTTGTCTAGGAAAATAAATCCTTGACGGGTGCCGGGAAGTCATATCCTGGGCTGATGTTGAGGATCCGCTGTGGATGATTGTTGCAAGAATACCGGTAGGAGAAGATAACTCCGTTGAGGAATAAACTTGGCAAATGAAATAATTTCTGCGGGAGAAAAGATACTCTAACGATCATGCTGGGAAGTACTACTCTGTGGGGATAACGATGTTTTGCTGAGTTGATGAAGATAACTCCGCTGGGTATACCGTTGATGAGTTATGCTGGGGATATCCTTATTGTGCTGGAAGTGTTTGATAGACTTCGCTGGGGGTAGAAAGATACTTTGCCGAGGACGCTCTTTCCGTGGCTTTTGGCTGAGGATAACCCAGTTATATCCTGTTACGGAAATAACTCTTTAAATTAAGCCGGGACGACGCGTTCGTGCTCTGCGAGGGGATAAGCCTCCAGAATCTACTGGGGATAAGCTTACTGCTTGGGGAGATATGAATTCCAACTTTCCTGGGGAAACTGGATTGGATTCTTCTGGGGGAGGTTTGAATTGCAGGGAAGTGACTGCTTTGAATAGTGGTATACCGCCGGGGAACAATCTTTAGACCAAGACTGCCGGGGATGCTTGTTAAGAATGCGTGCTGCTGGGGAGGTATTGAGAACTACAGGAAGATACTCAATTTCCTTGATATTTGATGATTTGCTTGGAGGAGAATGTATTGTTTCGTTGAACCACTCTCTGGGAATTAAGATACACTTGGCCGTGTTCTGTAGCTGAACCTACCCTGGTACCTTAGAAGATAGAACAATTAGACTGCTCAGACAACTCTCTTATTGCCCCTGTTTCTAGTGTCACCTGCAATGAATTCCTTCGTTTCGTATGCAAATATTTATGAGTTAGCAAATTATTGTCAATGCATACATCACAAATTGAACCTTGGACGTTCTTCGCAAAACAAAACAGAAAAAAGAAAAACACTTGGGCACGTTTAACTGAAAATATATTTTTATTGATTTTTGAGTGGCCTGAAAATAGGCGTTTTGTGTACAAGAGGCTGACGCCCTAGTAAGAGGTGCGTCGCCGATCAAAAGAATTTATACAAGTTTTGTACAAAATAAAACAGCTGTGTGAAAGATGAATGATCCACTGGGTTTCAACTCTGCTACTGTCTTCATAACTCCGAGCGTCTCATCACTTGATGACCTTGGTTGAAGATGAAGCTGACTGATCGATGCCGTTTGAACTTGATGTAGATACCGGATTCTGGATGCAAAGTGATCAATGAGACATAGTTTTACGCTTTATCCCTAATTTTTGCCTGGACCGCCCTTTCGGGTTTTCAGTCCACCGGGATACCCATTTTTGCCCAAGCCGCCTTTTCAGGTTTTCGACTTGCCGGGTGTACAGATTTTTTTATTTTCATCCCTACATTTTGCCCGAACCCTTTTGGTTCGCCGGGAAGCCCTTATTTTTGCCTAGGCATGTCAGCCTAGCGGGTCTTTTTCATGCGTAGTATTTTTTAACTATGTCTGCATTGGCGGGGTGAGGAAGGTCGTCACCATCCATGTTGGTTAATATCATTGCTCCTCCTGAGAACACATGCTTAACCACAAATGGCCCTTCGTACGTAGGAGTCCATTTGCCCCTTGGATCACTCTGAGGAAGGATGATTCTCTTGATAACCAGATCCCCAACTTGATATTCCTGTGGTCTGACCTTTTTGTTAAATGCCCTGATCATCCGTTTCTGATACGTTTGACCATGACAGATAGCAGCAAGTCTTTTTTCGTCAATGAGATTGAGTTGGTCAAGTCGTGTCTGGATCCAATCATCTTCGTTCAGGTTTGCATCCTTCATTATCCGGAGAGAGGGAATTTGTACTTCGATCGGCAAGACTGCCTCCATACCATAAACCAGAGAGAAGGGAGTTGCCCCGGTTGACGTCCTAGCTGAGGTACGGTACCCATGCAGAGCGAACGGTAACATCTCGTGCCAATCTTTGTAAGTCACTGTCATTTTTTGCACGATCTTTTTGATGTTCTTGTTTGCTGCTTCTACAGCCCCATTCATCTTCGGTCTGTAAGGAGAAGAATTGTGATGCTGTATCTTGAATTGTTCGCAAAGCTCGGCAATCATCTTATTGTTCAGATTGGTACCGTTGTCTGTAATGATCCGTTCAGGGACGCCATATCGACAGATCAGATTGTGCCGAATAAACCGTGCCACAACAGTCTTGGTTACTGTAGCATAGGATGCTGCTTCAACCCACTTCGTAAAATAGTCAATCGCCACTAGGATGAAGCGATGTCCATTGGATGCCGTAGGTCTTATCTCGCCGATCATGTCTATGCCCCACATTGCAAATGGCCAGGGCGCAGTCAGAACATTCAGGGGAACCGGAGGAACATGCACCTTATCTGCATAGATCTGGCACTTGTGGCATGTCCTAGAATGTTGGTAACAATCAGCTTCCATGGTGGACCAGTAATATCCTGCCCGTAGGATCTTCTTAGCCATAGTATGCCCACTGGAATGCGTACCAAAGGTCCCTTCGTGTAGCTCTTCCATGATTCTTTCCGCTTCAGTCTTGTCCACACAACGCAGTAAGGTTGAATCATGGTTTCTCTTGTACAAGATGCCGTTGCTTAGGAAGAACTTGGATGCGAACCGTCTCAGGAATTTCTTATCATTGATAGAGGCACCTTCAGGGTATTCCTGAGCTTCCAGATATCTCTTCACTTCGTGGTACCAAGGCTTCTCAGTTACCAATTCAGCTTCGAGATCACAACAGTATGCCGGTTCGTCCAGTTTCCAGATGATGATCCGGGGAGCTTCATTATCCCATTTAACCTTGAACATTGAAGACATTGTAGCTAACGCGTCCGCTAACTGATTCTCTTCTCTTGGGAAGTGCTCAAAGGTTATCTCTGTGAAGTGGGGAATCATGGTCAACACACATTCTTTGTAAGGAATCAAGTTTGGATGTTTCGTATCCCACTCTCCGTTGATCTGATTGATCACAAGGGCGGAATCTCCGAAGACACTGAGGAACTTGATCCTTAAGTCGATCGCAGCTTGAAGACCCATGATGCACGCCTCATACTCTGCCATGTTGTTGGTACAGTTGAAACATAGCCGGGCAGTGAGTGGAGTATGAGTACCTTGTGGAGATATGATGATGGCACCGATACCATTTCCCAAAGCATTGGAAGCTCCGTCAAAGTGCATAGACCATCGGGATCCTGGTTCAGGTCCTTCATCCGGTCCAGGTACTTCACAATCAGTCACAATCATGATGCTTTCGTCTGGAAACTCGAAGTTCATTGATTGGTAGTCATCTACAGCTTGATGAGCTAAGTGGTCTGCCAATACACTCCCTTTGATGGCTTTCTGGGTGGTGTACTGAATGTCGTATTCCGTCAAGATCATTTGCCATCTTGCAATTCTCCCAGACAGAGCAGGCTTTTCAAATATGTACTTTATAGGATCCATTTTTGAGATCAACAAAGTAGTGTGAGTCAGCATATACTGTCTCAGCCGGCGAGCAGCCCATACCAAAGCGCAGCAAGTTTTCTCAAGCAGTGAGTATCGGGTCTCACAGTCGGTAAACTTTTTGCTAAGGTAATAAATGGCGTGCTCTTTTCGGCCAGACTCGTCATGCTGCCCCAGCACACACCCCATTGAGTTGTCTAGCACTGTCAGATATAAGATCAGAGGTCTCCCTTCAACCGGTGGCATAAGGATAGGTGGTTCTTGGAGATACTCTTTGATTTTGTCGAAAGCAACCTGACATTCATCGTTCCAACGTACTACCTGATCTTTCTTCAGCAGCTTGAAGATTGGCTCACAGGTAGCAGTTAAATGAGATATGAATCGAGCGATGTAATTCAGGCGTCCTAAAAAGCCTCTGACTTCCTTCTCTGTCTTAGGAGCTGGCATCTCTTGAATAGCCTTGACCTTGGCAGGGTCCACTTGAATACCTTTATCACTGACCACGAAGCCTAGCAACTTCCCAGATCTTACCCCGAAGGTGCACTTGTTCGGGTTCAATCTCAGCTTATACAATTTCAACCGGTCAAACAACTTCTGCAGGTGATCTAGATGCTCTTCCTCAGTCTGGGACCTAGCGATCATGTCGTCCACATACACTTCGATCTCATGATGGATCATATCATGAAATAAGGCAACCATGGCACGCTGGTAGGTTGCCCCAGCATTCTTCAATCCGAACGGCATGACCTTATAACAGAAGGTGCCCCACTGAGTAACAAATGTAGTCTTCTCCATGTCTTCAGGTGCCATCTTTATCTGATTGTAACCTGAAAAGCCATCCATGAAAGAGAACACCTTATGCTGAGCTGTATTATCAACAAGGACATCAATATGAGGTAAGGGGAAGTCATCCTTGGGGCTGGCCCTGTTCAGATCCCTATAATCAACACACATTCTGACCTTGCCGTCCTTTTTAGGTACCGGCACCACATTAGCAACCCACTGAGGGTAAGAAGTCACTGCAAGGAACCCGGCATCAAACTGTTTCATGACCTCGGCCTTAATCTTTTCTGACATCTCTGGACGCATCCGACGAACCTTTTGTTTAACTGGAGGGCAGTCTTCTCTAGTCGGCAAGTGATGGACGACAATATCGGTATCCAACCCTGGCATGTCTTCGTAGGACCAGGCAAAGATCTCCATATAGTCATGTAACATCTTGGTTAACCGTTGCTTCACGCTGAGCTCTAGATTAGCACCAATTTTTACCTCTTTTCTGTCTGCCTCAGTACCCAGGTTTATTGTTTCCACTGGCTCTTCATGGGGTTGAATCGCCCTTTCTTCCTGAAGCAACAGTCTCGCGAGCTCGCCAGGCACTTCGCAATCATCTTCACTTTCGTCTTCGGCTAAGTTGATCGGATTTTCGAAGTCATAATTGGCATTAGCAGAGCTGTTATCAGTGAGATCCAGAGTGGATTGGAACCTGTATGAGTGAGTGTGTGTGTAAATACAGCTGTTTTTTGAAAATTATGTAAAGGAAATGAAAGATAAAAAAGGAACACAATATTTGCAATGCGAAAATAGTCCAAGATTTTCATTCATGATGTATAAAATGACAGTTTATATGCCCTCACAAATAGAACCACGGTGCCTCGGGTAAGACACCGGGCCATAGAGTTTATCATAGTTTATTACAAAATGAAACAAAGAAATTTATTACTTAGTGTCAAAAGAAACAGAGAGATTGTCCTTGGCGCTCCAATTGTTAAGTCCACCATCAGCAGCCGGGTAGATCCAGCTATCAAACTCAGCTTCGTCAACTTCCTCATCATCTCCAATAGCATTTACCCCATGAGCAGGCAGGGGAGCTGTCACCACATTAGGTTTGTCAGATGCTTCGAACTGTACCTCCTTAGCGTCAATGAGGTCCTGCAGCTTGTTCCTTAGTGCCCAACAGTCATCAGTGGCATGCCCCGGGCTATCTGAATGGTAAGCACAACGGGCATTCGGGTTGTACTTAGGAGAGGTAGTGTTAGGGAATTTTGGCGCCTCCTTGACAGTCACCAAATTGGTGGATAGTAACTGTGGCAGGATTTGCGACAGGGTCATGCTTAACCGAGTGAACTCTCTCCGGGGTCTATCAGCCCTTTGAGGATTGTTTGACCGGGGAGCGGCAGCAGGCGTAGCAATCGTTACCGCACTGACAGATTGGCGGTGTTCATTTCTTTCTGATTTTCTGGAGCCATACACAGCACTAGACTCCTTCTTAAATGGTTTCTTGTCCGAACCAGATGATGCTGCAGCCTTTGCAATCTTTCCAGACTTCAACCCAGCTTCAATTCTCTCTCCAGTTAAGATCAAATCAGTGAAACCAGCAGAAGAATTCCCAATGAGATGATTAAAAAACGGCCCAGACAGGGTCCCCAAGAACATATCCACTAACTCTCGATCAGTCAAAGGTGGCTGCACCCTGCCAGCCAAGTCTCTCCACTTTTGCGCGTACTCTTTAAAACCTTCGCTTACGCCCAACGACATACCCTGGAGTTGGGTGCGCGTGGGGGCAAGGTCGGCATTATACTGATACTGCTTGTAGAAAGCAGTAGCCAGCTCCTCCCAGTTACGAATTTTGGTCCCATCCAGCTGATAGAACCATTCGAGGTGAGTCCCTGAAAGACTCTCCTGGAAGAAGTGGATCCATAGATTCTTGTCCGCAGAGTACGGCTGAATCTTTCGCACGTAAGACCTCAAATGCAGCTTGGGACAGGATGCCCCGTCATACTTGGAAAAGGTTGGAGCTTTGAACTTGTGCGGGATAATTATACCAGTCGACAAACCCAGATCTCCAAAGTCCAGCCCAGGTGTCTGTTGCACCTCCATAGCTTTCAGCCTGTCCTCCAGTTGTTTATACTTGTTGTCTTCAGGAGGGTACTGCTCTTCATCAAAATCTGTCTCGTTGTCGGAGACCACCGGACTAGGAACCCTTGCTTCTGCCTGAGAAGGACTTTTGCCAACAGAAGAAACAACCTCTTCTTGGTGCAGAGTATTACCCAACCTTCGGCCCGAATTGAATAGAACAGTCCTTCTTTTCTTCTTCTTCTCCTTCTTCAGGAGCATGGCCTTCAGCTCTTCTTGGCCTTTAGCTAGACCCATGATCATTTCTTGAAACTGCGCATTCTGCGCCTGGAGAGCCTTGATTGAAGTCTCAGTTGATTCAGATCCGGAATTCATGATGCTGAAATAAACAGCGAAGAACTGTAAGCAACCTGAAAAAAGGGAAAAACCTGCTATGCACATGATGTATGAAATGCGTATGCAATGCATTCAAGGGTTCGAAAGTTCAAATTCATTGTAGACAAGAAAAGAACACACGTTATCATTAAAGAAATCATTGTTTAATACATCAAGGCCTCGTGGGCAAAAAGGAAATACAAAAGTCAAGTCAATCCCAAAATACACTGCGCATCCTCTTCGGAGCTATGTAGGTGTTGAGGTTCCTCTCCTCGTGCAGCAGACGGGTGAGCTCCAAGACTTTCCTTTCACTGGCATGCAGATTAGTCTCCAAAGAATTCCTTTCCTCCTTAAGCTGAATCCAGCTCTTCTGCATCTCTTCCCAGGATGTGGGCATATCAGGGTGCTGAATAACATGAGACACTTCCCCTTCCAAGACAGGCTCTTTGATTACTGGAAGCATGTGAGGATAAGGCATCACTAACTTCTGAGAACGGGCGCGTACCCATCTGAGATAGGGCTCCAAAGGGATGGAGTTCCTGTGCCCCAGTGTCTTGCTGTTTATCCTACTGGGCATCCTCCAGGCTTTGATAAATTTCTGACGAAGTCCTTGAGTATCACTGTCGAAGTCAAAAACGATGTCGGGAATTAACATGTCATGAGGACCATCCCTCCGAGCATAACCAAACTGTCTCCAAGCCAGGCATGGGCTATAAGTAATACCTCCTCTGATTCCAAGTAAAGGAACATTAGGGTACTCCCCACAACGATCAATGATAGTGACATCTCCTCTGGATCTAGGGCACCAATGTATATCTGCATGTGTAAGAGTCATCAACCGTTGTGACCATCTCAAACCCCGCTCATTCTTCAGGACTGGTTGGGGAAGGTGCGAAATAAACCACCTTCCCAGGAGAGGAGTGCAACACATAAGGACACCTCTTTTTCTCATGGTTCGAGTGTAACATGAGTGAAGGATGTCCCCCAGCAATGTAGGTATGGGATTTCTGGACATAAAGATCTGGACGGCACTGATATCGATAAGCTGATCTGGATTAGGGAATAGTACCAAACCATAAACAAGGAGGGCTACCACTTCTTCAAAAGCTTGCAAATCAAGAGAGTTCCAACATTCAAGGGCTTTCTCAAACAGAAACTTGGCTAAGAACCCTTTGACGCCACTTCTAACTTCCCAATGTCCCTTGAGGTCAGATGACTGTAGGTGCAAGGCTCTAGCAATCTCTTCCAGCTTAGGTTCCCTTTCTGTGCCGTTGAAAGGCAGCTGATCAAGGATAGGGATCTTCAGGAGCCGGGAGAACTCCTCCAGTGTAGGTACCAACTGATAGTCCAAGAAGGTAAAGCAGTGATGCAGAGGGTCAAAGAACTGGAACAAGACCTTTATCATATCTTCCTCAATGTTGGTGTTGACCAAGCTGATGAGGCTTCCATGTCTGTCACTGAATGAAGAGTTCTCGGGAATCCTGGATATAAGCTCCTTAAGCTGAGGAGGGATCCTTACAAGATTGACCTGAACTGTCTTTCTACGAGCAGTTTCCATGTCCTACAAAACAAGAACAAAGATGAAAATTCGAACCCCTGAAATGGTTAGTCAATGCATATGATGCTGGATGATGTCATGATGCTATGATTAAACACACCACAGATATTTACAAAGACAAACATGTAGGGCAAACAAGGCACACAAGACAAGCCCTTAAGGTTTAAGGCCAGCATGGGGTCTGGGTAATACCCTCTTGAGTTGGTGGGTTCATACCTGTCCTAATCAAAGTAACCGGGTTCTAAGGTTCCCAATATCACGGGGTTGCTTTCATTGTTCATCGTTTCGATTTAGCCACTGAACTGGCGACCGAAATATTCCAGGAAAGCAACCCTCAATTGAGCGTAGTATCGAGTATCCACCAACCTCGGACTGCACCAAAGTCAGTGATCTCACTACCCTAAAGAGGCCAAGATAGTTCAATTAAGGTTCCTAAGGTCTGTTGATGCTTCACGACACCACGCGGAGGCCCCGTACTCTCCTTGACTGAACTCAAGGGTTACCGGTACACACCAAAGTGCCACATCAACGTAGCAGACTGTTTCAACCGTGTCGGTATACCCCGCACAGTTCCCTCACAGCCTTGTTGCTACTTTCTAAGAAAGGTATCCTCCAGATCCGGGTTTAGGATCTATAGAACTCCCAAGCAACCCACAATTTAAAGCACACAAAGCAATATAATTGAAAACATAGTTATAAGCTAGCCCTAAGGTACACCTCACTTTAAGTTTTAGTCCCCAGCAGAGTCGCCAGTTCTGTGATCGGTGGATCTGGAACTGACTGTTTAACGCTGGTTCGCGAAATGTCGCGGAAGCAAGAGTCGCCACCGTCTTTTATTTTCTCCAAATGGAAAGGACAAAAGCACAGAAAAATTCCTTAAAGAGATTGCTCTCGGTTCGGGAGGTAGGTTATAGAAAGGGAAGGTGTTAGCACCCTTTCTATCCATGGTTATCCATGGGCTCTTAGATACTTGCTCAATGTGTTTTCAAAATTGTTTTGCGTGTCTTTTCAATGTGGGTTTAAAAGTTTCTTTGAAAATTTCAGTTCGACTCTTGTATCAGTCCTCAAGAGTGTTTGAAAAATTGCTTTTGAAAGCTTTTTGAAAAGGTGTCGGTGTGAAAAGTATTTTTGATTTGTTTTGAAATTTAGAGCAAGTATCTACGAGAACCTACCTACCCTAAGGAATTCGTCTGTGTAGATGTCCTTTAAAGTAGTGCCATCCCACCATTGAAAGGTAGGTAGCACCACCGTTGGAGGTGTTCGGGTCAATTCGAGGTTCGGGACATGGTGATCACCAGAGCAATGGGAAGACACCTTAGAAGCTACCCTCATGCCAGGTTCCCGGATCATGAGGACTTACTAAGACGTCCTCTACTCGACGATCACCTTTCGAGGCAAGGCAACAGTGAGGCGTACCCTAGGGGTGGTGTGTGCGAATCGTGTGTCATGTTTCATTTATTTGTCTTGTCATGTTTGTCGTGTTCTACGCTTGATTTTAATTTAAGTCCATTCATTCTTGCATGCATATTAAGAGATATAAAATTTGCGAGGAAATAAATCTAAGACTATTACAAAGGCGCGGGTCCACATCGCCAAAATTAAACCGGACCCGATTTAGCAGAAAATAAATAAAGCGAATAAATAAAATGCGAAAAGTAAATTACAACGCTTTGGGGCAATTACATGATTATATAAACGATAAAAAATAAATGCGCGAATTAAATGATTAATGGCGGGCGTTGGACCCTTTTGCAAATAATTAAAAGTTAATGAGCATTAAAATAAAATGATAAAAAAGAATTAAATGTTTTTTGTTTTGATATTTCGTATTTTTTTAAGATTTGAAAGAAAAAGGAGAATTAATTAAAATTAAATTGAACGGCAAACCCTAATTCTAATATTTTTTATTTATTAAGAAAGAATTAAAATAAGATCTAAATTAACCTAAAATTTATGTACAATTTAAATAGGAAAATAAATAATAAATAAATAGTATTGTGAGAAATCAAAATTAAAAAGACATTAAAACTATTAATTAACCTAATTCTACATGTTTTGGATTTTTTATTAGAAAGATTAAAATGATAACCTAATTAACCTAAATTATTTACATGTTTAAAAGTAATCATAATAAATAAATATTACATTTTTTATTTTTCTGATTTTTGTATGTTTTTGTTATTTTGATGAAAATAATTAATTAATGAAAACCAATGAAAATAAGAAAATAATATAACAATTAAAAAAGAATGAAATATAAAAAAGAAAGTCAAACCAGGGGGGGGGTAGTCCCCAAGTGGAGGTTCAGGCCTGGTAATTTAAGCCTATTTGTGCCTTGATTTCGTTGACCTTTTTGGATTATGTGGGACACGTTGACCAGCTTCCATGGTAGGCCTTCAATCCATGCCTTTGACTTGCTTTTGTGGGACGCGTGGACAACAGGTGAGGAGGACATATGGTGATCCTTAAGAGCGTGCCTGCATAGGATTAGTTTTTGAAAAATAACATGAAATTGTTGAAGACCTGGGAATCGAACCCAGGTCTCACGCCTTGCCAATGCCTTCCACCTGCCACTGAACCACTTTGATCACTTTTATTATATATTAATGAATGAATAATGTAAAGAGAATCTGGTTAGTGGCCACTAGGCACAAAAAAAACGCGCGCTGGTTCAAATGAACCAACCAGTGATTGCCAGATCATCGTCTTCCTCACGCTTCTTTCTGCCTGAAAAATAACAAACACTTAACGGGGGTTTTGAACCCCCCCCAATATATGCATGTTTTCAAAATAGCGATTAGGCTATATGCAACCATAAAAATGGCGCGACTAGTGGAATCAGATCGTCCAAAGGTCCTGAGTTTATTAGGCTTGGTCTCGTTATCTAATTTTGCCGTATGAGAGAAACCCTCTTTGGGACTTCCTGAAACCCTAAAGATCATTCATGGTAATATCGCGTATGTTGCTCAAAAACGAAATTCATTAGCATGGTTAGCATCAGAACAAAACAACAATCATGAATCCACAAACAAAAATCAAAAAAAATGCTTAAATTATGATATGCGTTTAAGAACTTTTTGTTGTACAGTCACGGGTCCCATTACCAATTCTTGAGGTCTGACTTGATTCTAATGGTTGGAACGTGTCCAGTAATTGCCACTGAAGCTTTTGGAATAGATTTTGGAGTCTGAATCGCCCTTGAACTCTGAATTCAGTTTTGGAATTCTTGGAAAATTTTCAAGTTTGTGTATTGTGTATGAGCGCAGCTTGCAGTCTCTAGGGTTTTGGTTTGTGATACTGAGTATGTATAGAACATGTTAGGTCAACAAAGTTGGATAAAATCTCATGAATTCAATGGTTTAAGATTTGATTTGCTTAATATCTTTTTCCAATCTTTTTTTCATGTTATTTTTGTTCAATCATGATCCAATCTCATCCAAATTTGCCTAATTGGGATATGCACGAAATCTTAAGCCTAGAATATGCACAAAAAGATTTGTTTAGGTTAAGATTATATTTTCCATGAATTAAAATCATTTAAATGAATATAAATTAATATTAATTCAAATAAATAATTAAAAAATATGAGAATACTTCCCTTTGGGCCTAGTGGTCGTGCATAGGCTTGGCATGAAGAAATTTGGAAGAAAATTGGGCCCATTTGCATTTTTAGGCCTTTTGCATCAATGTTGACTTTCAAAATTTTCCAAAAATTTCCCAACTTCCACAAGGCATAACTTGGTCAATTTTTAAGCTTTTCACATGTTCTTGGACATTTTGGAAAGGTCTTTGAGTCCTCTAACCAATGCCTTTGGTCCCATGTCATTTTGATTTACCAATCTCAAGTTATGGCCTTTGACTTAAAGTCACTTTTTGTTGACTTTTGAAAATGACCTATAATGTTGAAATTGATAACTTTTTGTGAGAGCATTTCTTGGACTTGGAACATGAAGATGAATTGTAGGAAATGTCTTTCTCTTCAAAATGAGCTTTGGATGGAAATTTTCTGATAATCCATGTGAAAGTTATGCCCTGGTCAATTTCAGTTGACTTTTTCAGCTGTCCAAATATAGCAACTTTTGCATCTTTGATGATTTCTGAGCCAAATTTTGAGGATCATGATCAAGCATTGATCAAATGATGTTTGTGGCTTCAAAATGATATATTGACCAAAAATTTGAACTTTTGACTGCCAAATGACCATTTTGCCCCTACAGTTGACTGTAGTGCAATCTAGGGTTTTGACTGTGCAATTTTGAGCTGAATGCCTTGAAACTTGACATGAGGATATTTGACCATCTTTGTAGGCACATGAGACTTGATTGGGCCTTTGAAAAGTTCATTTGCTTGACCAGAACTCAAACCCTAGTATTGACTGTATAGGAGCTAGTTGAGCTGCACCATCCTTGGGGCATTTTGTGACCTTGGCTTTGACAATTCTTGATGAATATGGGAGGGCAAATTTTGGGGTACAACATAGGGCAATCAAAAGGCAATCAAAAGGCAAGCATACGGAGGTATCGAGGCAAAAGAGAAGAAGAAAGTCAGAGAAGCAATAAGGCAACACAGGCATCAATCTCAGAAGGCAACTCAGGGACAAGTAAAAGATGCATCTCAAGCATTAAAGGTAACATTTAAAAGCATACATTCAAAGGAAATTCAAAGGCAATCAAACAGAAGCATTCAAGGCCCTCAGAACCCTAGGTTCATCATTGGGCAAGAAAAAAGCAAATAGGCAACTCAATAAGGCAACAGGGAGAAGAAGAGAAAGATATAAAAAGTGTTTCGAGTACCAGGGTTACCAAAAAAGGCAAGCTCTCATCGCGCCATCTTCCTTCACCGCTGAGCCTCCTAAGCACCTCCATCTTCTCCCTCCCCTCTGTCAAGGTAGTTCTCTTTTTCCCTTTCCTTTTATACCTCACACAAGACAAACCAAAACGCATTAATCAATAAAACACAGCATCGAATTCAACAATCAAAGAATCTTAACATGCAAATCTAAAACGTCTAACGAGTTTGAGACATTCCGTTACCTTGTTTTACCGTTGCTTGAACGAACGCGAGGGGAAGGACGAGAGGTGGCACTGGTGGCTAGGCGGAAGAGATGGCACTCAAAGACGATCGGAGAAGATGAAGTAACAAACGAACGCCGCCGCTGTCTCAAAACCCTAAAGCTTTGTCCCAAATGAAAACACAACCAAACCCTAAATTATTTTTTGAGCCAAACGTGGGCCTCGTCCCATTCTGAACGCTTAAGCCCAAAACACCCCCCTTTTTTCCTATTCATCCAGCTTGCTTAATATGAACCTAATGCCCTTGAGCCCATTTCTGTTTTTTTTTATTTCAAACCCTTTCCTTTCTTAAAAAACATATTATTTTGATTAATGAGTTAACAAAACATAGCATTTTATACTAACAATATTTTTATAACATAATTAAGTTTACATAGAAACTTGTAAAAATAATATTTTTTAACTAAACTTACATTTTCTTTTATTTTTATACATAGAATATTAATCTCTCTTTTTAAGATAAATACTTCTTCCCCTTTTTAAAGATATTATATTTGTATATAATAAGTAAACATACATTTTTGCATGATTTAATTTCTTAACGTTTAATTAAAATACTTTTTGTACATAACAAATAAAAATACATTTTTTATAATTTAATTCTTGATATTTAATTAAAACATACTTTTGGTATATAATAAATAAAGATACTTTTTTATACATAATTCTTAACATTTAATTGAAATATTATTTTGCATATATAAAACATAAAATATAAAGATACTTTCTTATATCAAATGAAAAATAATAACTTTCAAACTTAGAATATTTTTCTTTTCATTAAAACATTCTTTTCATACATATTAAAAAATACAAGATTATTAATTAAGTTAAATAAGCATTTAATTCTTTAAGTCAAAACAATACTTAACAATACTTTCTTAAATTCACACTGTCACACCTGTAAATAATTACATACACATATACACGTGCACTTACACAATACCTTTGCCTTGCTCCTATACACATTCGCTTATATTTGTATATTCGTTACATTTACATTTGATCGCAAATTCGATTTGGTTGTAACTTATTGGACACTATATTCCTAAGTCTCATCCCCATTCATAAACTTCTACCCCCACTCCCGGATACTTATTTTGTAATAGCGTAAACTTTACATTTTCGCAATTTACCGCTTTCAATTATACCATGGTTAGACCTAGGGTTTGCATGTACATAAAATCAAACGCTAGATAACCTAATACAAGACAAATACATGAAATCAATACACAATCACACTTGCACCCCCTAGGGTAATCCCACATGTTGCCTTCCAAAATGGGCCGTGCTTGCACGTCGAGTATCTTTGGCAAAACAAACTCAAATGATCATAAGTCCCTCGATGACGCTTTCAAATGTCGCCTAAAACGGAATGATCATAGTCCCTTCAAAGCAAATTGCCAAAGACACTTGGCACCATTGCATTCACGGTCCATACGATGACCCGCGTCCGTCCCGAACAAACTTCCTAAACGCAAGATTGTCCACCAAATTCAATGGTGGAACAAAATTGTCCAAAAGGGTTGAAAACATAGAGAAAACCTTTGAGTACAATAGGGTAGACAAAACTCTTAGTTACTTGAGATCAACTTGCAAAACCACTTGCCTTCTTTTCAAAAACCACATTCCACAAGCATTTTCAAAACAAACTCTCAAAACATTTTTGAAACATCTTTTCGAAAAGATACACGCCTTTGTAAAATATTCGAGTAAAGAATTGTTACAAGGTTAGCCTAAGACAAGGCATCTTCTTCCAAAACATTTTCAAAAACACACACAAACACACCATTTTCAAGCAATCGAAAATCAAGGCAAGTGATCTAAAAAACCAAGTAACTAAGAGCCCATGGATAACCATGGATGAAAAGGGTGCTAATACCTTCCCTTTTCATAATCTACCCCCCGGACCCACGAAATATCTCAAAAGGTTTTTGCTGTGCTTTTTAAACCTTTCCTTTAGGATAAAATAAAAAGTCGGTGGCGACTCTTGCTCAACCGCACAATTGCGAATACAAACGCAAAACTCATAGTCAGTTCTCCCACCGTATCACAGAACTGGCGACTCTGCTGGGGAATAACTTAAAAGTGGGGTTACCTTAGGGTTTAGATCACCTTTACTTTCTTGCTTTGATTGACTTGATTGCTTTATCTTTTGGGTTCTTTGTTTGGGTTTGTTGTAAATCCTCCACTCGGATTTGGGGCACCTTTTTAGGTAAATAGCAAAAACTGCGAGGGAACTGTGCGGGGTATACCGACACGGTTGAAGCAGTAAGCTATGTTAGTGTGACATATTTGTGAGTACCGGTAACCCTTGAGTAGTCAAGGAGAGTACGGGGCCGCTGTGTGATGTCATGAAGCACTAACGAACTCTTAGAACCTTAATTGACCGTCTTAGCCTTTTTAGGGGTAGTGAGATGACCGACTTTGGTGCAGTCCGAAGTTGGTAGATACTCGATACTACACTCATTTGAGGGTTGTTTTCTTGGAATATTTTGGTCGCCAGTAAGTGGCTAAACCGAAACAATGAACACAGAAAACAATCCAATGATATTGAGCTCCTTAGAACCCGGTTTCTATTTTAGGACAGGATGAGCCAACTAACTTCAAGAGGGTACTTACCTAAACCTCATGCAAGCCTAAACCTCAGGACTTGTTTGCTTTGTGTGAATATGTTTGCCTGTATATACACTCACTTGCTTTTTGCATACATGTACATAACATCATAACATCATACCATAGCATTTTCAATAACCATTTCAAGGATCTCGAGGGTTCTTTTGATGCTGGGTTACGTTGAACCAGACGTCTATCAAGGGGCAAGAGGTTTCTCCTCTAACCAATGCCAACCAAAGATCAAGTACAACAACTTGAATCAGTGGCTATGACCCACTCGACATGGTGAGCTTGATTCTCGTGGAAAGACATTCACCGATACAAAGTTCTCCAAAAAAAGTTCAAGTGCAACAACTTGAATCAGTGGCTATGACCCACTCGACATGGTGAGCTTGATTCTCGTGGAAAGACGTCCACCGGTGCAAAGTTCTCCAATCAGAGATCCAAGCTCAATCTCTAACATTTTCTTGTGTTTACCCCAAGAGATCCTTGAAAACATGCATCCACATTATCATGCATTGCATTTTGACAGTCTTTCCTTTTTCAAGTTTCCTTACTCTCCTGCTGTTTATTTCAGCAAGAGATGGCTCTAGAAAGGTCTGTCAAAGACATCCAAGACCAGACTGCTCAGCTGCAGGAGATGTTCCTGAACTTATCTCTGGGGCAAGAAGAGATGAAAGCTCTCCTCACAAAGAGCTTGGAGAATTCCAACAATGCCAGGAGTGATCAGCTTGCGGAGCTGCAGTTTGATCTGACAACCTTGAGGACCCAAGTGATGGGACAGTTGGTGGGCCAGATGGCTCTCATCCAAGACCTATCTCAAAGACAAGAGGAACTCAGAGTTCTTGTCCGCCAACTGCTTCCAAATAACCAACTGGGGAAAATATCTGAGGTTGAAGAGCAAGTCACCGCTCAGCCTCCATCCACTCAAGAGGACAAAGGGAAAGCTCCTTTACTTGCTTCAGGGTCAAAAGCCCATCAACAACCTCGCCAGCGTCAAAGGGGTGATCGGCGTAAGCAAGAATCGTCGGGAAGACAGTTCACGGAGACTGAAATACCATCATTTTTTATACTAAAGCGCCTGTTGGAGGTCAACTTGCTTACCTTAAAGGGCCCTCCTCAGAAGCCCAATGTCTCCTCTCCTCACTATCATCCCGACGCATTTTGTGTTTACCACTCCTACAGCCCGGGACACGACACCAACGACTGTTGGGCCTTGAAGAACAAGATTCAAGATCTGATCGACATTGGAGTGCTGGAATTCATGCCAGACGGCGAGATGAAAATCTTCCGTTAAAGGGTTCTCCACTTGAAGTGACGAAGCTCAAGCTGAAAGACTTTTGCTTCTTTTTGAATTTTCAAAGTCGTAATTTCTTTTGATGTCAAACAATTATTTGTTGATGTTAAACTTTGTTTTCATTAATGCATTGCATATGTTTGTCTTGAATTCATCCATTCGTTTCACTACTTTTATGCTTTTCTTTATGATATTTGACTCTTGATAAAAAGCTGTAAGCCTTTAGAGGGAGGATGACGAAACAATACCATGATCGTATACAATATGCTTTTGAACAGACCTTGCTGATGATGTACAGGAATTTCTTTCAATTCCCAAACACTGGAGTTATAAGGAAGTTAATCCCTAGTCAACCCCTTCGAGCCAAAGAAGTATGAGTTTTCTGTTCTAAACAATCGAAACCTTTGATATAAACCTGGGGCAGGGTAGTATCTCAGTTTAATTCAAAAGAAAATGTGCATTGAAGTTGCAAACTCTCAGTTCGTAATACAACGAACGATGTCAAAAAGAAAGAAAGCATTCCGTTGGAATCAAAAGACAGGGGTGGTTCCCTATCACATAGACAGTCAATCTCTCAAAAGAGAAAAAGCCCAATGAGCCAAAACCTGTAAAGGAGGCTTAAGAAAACTGGGGCATCCCGCTGACGGTAATCCCGGAAAACGGTAACAGTCAGGCAAAAGTTAGGGATAACAAATCAAAATCAAAATAGTGAGGTCATTACAAAATCCTCAACAACATAAGAAATGTTGAAAAAGAAAAGAGGAGATGATGACTGTCTCCCCAAGTTCAATCGGTGAACCATCGCCCAAAAGTCGTTCCAAACTCAAAACAGAGTGTGACGCACAATTAAATGAGTTTAGGTATGAAGAACATCACGAAGAGCGGGTGGGTACAAATATACTTTGAGCCTTTATCCTTTGTTTCTTAAACCATGAACCAGGCCACGTTACAACCCTTAAAAAGTCCTAATTGAAGTATGGGTTAGTTCGAAAGCACACTGTTACAAAAGGTATCCTGACTCCTGTAAGGCTTTGCTCTAAATCTTGTGTTGATCTGTCTTATAAAAAGTTTTCTGCTAAAAAACGCATTTTTCAAAAACTTCGAGACAAACATAAACTTTGCAATATTTGAATATCACTGTCTGCATTTGGCCTTTTGTTTGACAGCGAATAAATTCATACAGCGAATGTTCGGAGGAACGAAAACTCTCTCAGTAAGTAAAAATCACTTCAAGAGGATAACACTTCCATTGCAAATCTCCTATCAGCAGGGGGCATGACATGTCATTAACCTGGGGTAGTCCAGTCAAGATTTCAAGAAATCTCTCAATATGCAGAGTAATCTAATTCAAGACTCCTTCATCACCACTTGGGGCATTCGAATGTCAAAAGTGTTCAACAAATCAACTATCACATTTCCAGACTCGATTCCTGTATCTAGCCAGGGCACGTCTGAAGAGTTTGAAGATTCGATTCCTGTATCTAGCCAGGGCATATCTGTTAACTATCACCTTTCCAGACTCGATTCCTGTATCCAGCCAGGGCACGTCTGAAGAATTCCAGATCAACACCTGTAACAAGCCAGGAAACATCTGTGGACGACCGATTGTAGACCAACACCTGTAACAAGCCAGGAAATTATCTACATCACCACTTGGGGCATTCGAATGTCAAAAGTGTTCAAAAACCCGATGCAGTTTTACACAAGCTCATCCTCAGGAAGCCCTACACCGGTTCCTCTTCAAGACTTCTGAAAACAGTTTATGGATTCTTCCCAACAACAGATGTTAATCTATCAGCTTGTTCAGATGCAACCATTGAAAACAGTTTACGGACGCTTCCCAACAACGGACGCTGCTCTATTGCTTATTCAATTTCAAGATTTCTGAAAATAGTTCACGGGTTCTCCAAGTAACGGATGTTAACCTATCACTTGTTCAGATTCTTCTCAAGACTTCTGAAAACAGTTTATGGATTCTTCCCAACAACGGATGTTAATCTATCAGCTCGTTCAGATGCAACCATTGAAAACAGTTTACGGATGCTTCCCAACAACGGATGCTTCTCTATTGCTTATTCAATCTCAAGATTTCTGAAAACAGTTCACGGGTTCTCCAAGTAACGGATGTTAACCTATCACTTGTTCAGATTCTTCTCGAGACTTCTGAAAACAGTTTATGGATTCTTCCCAACAACGGATGTTAATCTATCACTTGTTCGGATGCAACCTTTGAAAACAGTTTACAGACGCTTCCCAACAACGGACGCTGCTCTATTGCTTATTCAATCTCAAGATTTCTGAAAACAGTTCACGGTTTCTCCAGTAACGGATGTTAACCTATTGCTTGTTCAGACACTTCTCAACATTCTGAAAACAGTTTACGGATTCTCCAGTAACGGAGGTCAATCTATCGCTTGTTTAGATTCCAAGCCTTCACCTGCAGCAATCAGAGGACTCTCGCAATCCCCAGCCAGAGAACCTTCCAGAAGCTAACTCCACTCAGAGTCAAGTTTCATTATCCCCAGCGAAGCTAAAACTTCAAATTATCAATCCCTAGCGGAGCCAGACTAATGAACCTTCTCCCCACAGAGTTTTGGGAGGGCAAATCCTGAATTCCCCAGTGAAGTCGCCAGAGTTACTTCCCGCCAAACTGAAGATTCTCAGTCTTACCTCCCCAGCATGAGTCTACTAGTTAGGAACTCCCCAGTAGAGGTCATCAGGAATTCTCTTCCCCAGCAACAGCCAAGGAATTATCTTCCCGGCAGCAGTCAAGATGCTTTATCTTCAGCCATTCAGGATTCATTTATCCTCAGCAAAATAGCTCATCAGCTTACATGCGCATTCATCACATTCATGTCATAAACATTGATGTCACATACATTGCATCATGCATCATGACATTGCATACGACTAACCCTTTACTTTTTCAGGTAAGATCAGTCGACAGACAAAGATCACCTCCCGAGATTCATCCAGAAATAGTTCAGATGTGACCCAGACACGGCGACATTCTGATACTTATTCCGGATCCATTCAGACGCATCATCAGGAAACCCTACACCGGTTCCTCTTCAACTTCAAGACTTCTGAAAACAGTTTACGGGTTCTCCAAGTAACGGATGCTAACCTATCACTTGTTCAGATTCTTCTCAAGACTTCTGAAAACAGTTTATGGATTCTTCCCAACAACGGATGTTAATCTATCAGCTTGTTCAGATGCAATTTTTGAAAACAGTTTACGGATTCTTCCCAACAACGGATGTCAATCTACCAACTTGTTCAGATGCCAACTTTTGAAAACAGTTTACGGACGCTTCCCAACAACGGATGTGGCTCTATTGCTTATTCAACCTCAACTCCTGAAAATAATTTACAGATTCTCCAGACATGGATGACAATCTATTGCTTACTCAGATCCCCAATTCAGAGATGTTCCAAAACGTGGGTGCCTTTCTGATACTTGTCCACTCACCATTGACATACAGTTCAACATGTCCAGATGGAATCTATAAGCCCATCCTCCCATCAGCAGTCGCCAAATGGCATCTTTAAGCCCATTTCCAGATGGCATCTCTAAGCCCATCCCCCGACAAGATTCTATCGCATCAGATGGCATCTTTAAGCCCATCACCAAATGGCATCTTTAAACCCATTCACCTCTACCATCACATCGCCGAGTGCAAATTTTCTGGGCACTTTAGTGTCCAATCTTCTTTTACCTTCAAGTCGCGAAAGGCAAACTTGCCAATCTAACTCTTCAGGTTCAAGAAGATTGAACAGGGGCAACTGTTGTACCCCAAAATTTGCCCTCGCATTTTTCCACAAGAAATAACAACTTCAGGCTTTTCATGATCTTTCAAACTGGCTCAAGAATCAGTCAAACAGACTTTTCTCGTCAGTCAGGACACAATTAGGGTTTTATTGATTTTCAGGGCTCTGGAATGCTTCAAACAGTTGGTTTAGGGTTTTGGTTGATTTTGGCTCAACTTCGATCAGGCGAACGTTTCTTTGGCGTTTAATCAGGAATTAGGGTTTGTGCGCGCGTTCTCGGAAAGATCTAAATTCTACAGTGCTTTGCAAGATATTCCGAGATTTGGGTTGAATTCGCATTATTTGACTTAATCAGTAAAAGATTGCATTTGGATTTAATTCACATTTGTTTGACTAGATCAGTAAAAGGTTGCATTGGGTTTGAATTTGCAATGTTTGTTAAAAATCAGTGAAAAGGGGGAATGCGTCTGATCAATTGTTGTGATTAACTGTTATTTTGCTTTGAACATTGGAAGCGTCAAGTTTATTAATTGATCAACACTGAAATATTGTTTAGTTAATTATTTATTATTATAAAGATTAAATAAGTTGGAATTTATTTTCAATTTATTTTAATTTAAAGAACTATAAATAATAAATAAACAATTGGAGAAGAAAAGAATTAATTAAATAAAAGGACTTTTTATTTATCTTTAAATCATTTGTGTAATTGTTTTTGTTTACAAAATGTTTACAAAAATAATGTTACATTTATTTAAAGATAAATAAAAACTATCCTAATTATTTTTCTAATCTTCAATTCTTCATCTGCTATCCCTCGCTCTGGTGCTCCATTTTTCATCTGCAAAAGAAAAGGAGAAAAGTCAATGACTGATAAATAAATAAATAAATAGACAAATAAAAGAAATTCATCATTAAGGGCCACTGATTGGGATCAGTTAACCCTCTCTGCAAATCACGAGATTTCTCCCGGTTCACAAAGAGGGACGAGTTTATTTGCTAAAATTGAATGCACAAGTTTAAAAAATGCACAATTTAAAAATTGTCAAAATTGCATAAGTTCAAATCTCAAACAGCATGTTACAAAGCAAACAGCAAGTCCAAACCAAAGGTCCAAACTCAACTTTCTGCCAAAAATATAAAGCAACTGTCACAAAGATATCAAGCTGTCAAAAGAAGATTTTGGAAAGATATCAAGCTGTCAAAGGGAAGAGATAAAATATGCAGAGAAAAAGTGATATGCAAGCAAACTTCTGCATCATTTCCCAACAAATTGCCCTTTCAGAAAGTACACACAAAAACATATTTTAATATTCTTTGAAGTGTACTGGAGAGAGAAGAGGAGAGAAAAGAAAGCAGGTTTTTAGGCTTTAGGCAGGAAGATAGAAAGATATAAAACACAAGAACTGAACACAGTAGAGAGGGGGAGAATAAAAACCAACACAAAGAAAATATACAAACTGATAAGCCTCCCAACCTTAAACCTGAAGCAAAAAACCTGTATCAGAACCTACTGTCACAAACCACAACATAAGCCTTAATGCTCAAAAAGCCATTAACCTGTGAAAATTGCACAAGGAACAAACCTGTAAACTCCTAAAAACAAAAAGCCAGAAAACCAGTTCAAGCCTCAAACCTCACCCTGCCTGAAGCTAAAACAAAGATCCAAAACACCCAAGGCCATTAACCTGCTAAGGCATCAACCTGCAGAAGCCTAAATCCTCCATCTCATAAAAAGCCATAACCTGTCAAAACCTTACCAAAAGGCAAGACCCTGTCCAGCCTCACTAAAACTAAAACCTGTGAAACATCACAAGCCTCACCCTGTCAAAAACTCAAACACAAAAAAACCAGCATAACCTGCTAAGCCATTAAACTTGTTAAGGCCTAAAACCACTGTCAAGCTAGAACCTGCTGAAACCAAGCCATACCAACATATGCCCACAAACCAGAAAAAATCACCAGACCTGCAAAGCCATATCAAACTGCAACATAAAGCCAAACTGAGTAAACATAACAACAAAGAGGCCTTAAACCAAAGAATCTGCAAGCAAGGCCAGGCCTGAGCCCCAAGGCCATTAACCTGCTAGAAATCCCCAAACCATAAACCAGTTTAACCTGCACAAAACCTGTATTAGCCCTGAAGCCATTCAAAAACCCCTGTCAAAGCAAAAGGGCAGTAATACCAAAAACCAGTTGCCTAAGCCATCAACCTGAAGCATCAAAACCCTATCCTGCCTATCATCAAACAAAGCCATACCAGCATATGCCCAAAAAACCCTTAACCCTGTCAAAACCTTTCAAACCCTTAACCCTGTCAAAACCTTTCAAGCCCCTTAACCCTGTCAAAACCTTTCAAGCCCCTTAACCCTGTTCAAAGATCATAACCAAGCCTAAAGAACCAGAGGCAACATCAAAGCACCCAAACAAAAGCCCTCGGAAGGATCATCATAGGGCAATCAAAAGGCAATCAAAAGGCAAGCATACGGAGGTATCGAGGCAAAAGAGAAGAAGAAAGTCAGAGAAGCAATAAGGCAACACAGGCATCAATCTCAGAAGGCAACTCAGGGACAACTAAAAGATGCATCTCAAGCATTAAAGGCAACATTTAAAAGCATACGTTCAAAGGCAATTCAAAGGCAATCAAACAGAAGCATTCAAGGCCCTCAGAACCCTAGGTTCATCATTGGGCAAGAAAAAAGCAAATAGGCAACTCAATAAGGCAACATGGAGAAGAAGAGAAAGATATAAAAAGTGTTTCGAGTACCAGGGTTACCAAAAAAGGCAAGCTCTCATCGCGCCATCTTCCTTCACCGCTGAGCCTCCTAAGCACCTCCATCTTCTCCCTCCCCTATGTCAAGGTAGTTCTCTTTTTCCCTTTCCTTTTATACCTCACACAAGACAAACCAAAACGCATTAATCAATAAAACACAGCATCGGATTCAACAATCAAAGAATCTTAACATGCAAATCTAAAACGTCTAACGAGTTTGAGACATTCCGTTACCTTGTTTTACCGTTGCTTGAACGAACGCGAGGGGAAGGACGAGAGGTGGCACTGGTGGCTAGGCGGAAGAGATGGCACTCAAAGACGATCGGAGAAGATGAAGTAACAAACAAACGCCGCCGCTGTCTCAAAACCCTAAAGCTTTGTCCCAAATGAAAACATAACCAAACCCTAAATTATTTTTTGAGCCAAACGTGGGCCTCGTCCCATTCTGAACGCTTAAGCCCAAAACACCCCCCTTTTTTCCTATTCATCCAGCTTGCTTAATATGGACCTAATGCCCTTGAGCCCATTTCTGTTTTTTTTTATTTCAAACCCTTTCCTTTCTTAAAAAACATATTATTTTGATTAATGAGTTAACAAAATATAGCATTTTATACTAACAATATTTTTATAACATAATTAAGTTTACATAGAAACTTGTAAAAATAGTATTTTTTAACTAAACTTACACTTTCTTTTATTTTTATACATAGAATATTAATCTCTCTTTTTAAGATAAATACTTCTTCCCCTTTTTAAAGATATTATATTTGTATATAATAAGTAAACATACATTTTTGTATGATTTAATTTCTTAACGTTTAATTAAAATACTTTTTGTACATAACAAATAAAAATACATTTTTTATAATTTAATTCTTGATATTTAATTAAAACATACTTTTGGTATATAATAAATAAAGATACTTTTTTATACATAATTCTTAACATTTAATTGAAATATTCTTTTGCATATATAAAACATAAAATATAAAGATACTTTCTTATATCAAATGAAAAATAATAACTTTCAAACTTAGAATATTTTTCTTTTCATTAAAACATTCTTTTCATACATATTAAAAAATACAAGATTATTAATTAAGTTAAATAAACATTTAATTCTTTAAGTCAAAACAATAATTAACAATACTTTCTTAAATTCACACTGTCACACCTGTAAATAATTATATACACGTGCACTTACACAATACCTTTGCCTTGCTCCTATACACATTCGCTTATATTTGTATATTCGTTACATTTACATTTGATTGCAAATTCGATTTGGTTGTAACTTATTGGACACTATATTCCTAAGTCTCATCCCCATTCATAAACTTGTACCCCCACTCCCGGATACTTATTTTGTAATAGCGTAGACTTTACATTTTCGCAATTTACCGCTTTCAATTATACCATGGTTAGACCTAGGGTTTGCATGTACATAAAATCAAACGTTAGATAACCTAATACAAGACAAATACATGAAATCAATACACAATCACACTTGCACCCCCTAGGATAATCCCACATGTTGCCTTCCAAAATGGGCCGTGCTTGCACGTCGAGTATCTTTGGCAAAACAAACTCAAATGATCATAAGTCCCTCGATGACGCTTTCGAATGTCGCCTAAAACGGAATGATCATAGTTCCTTCAAAGCAAATTGCCAAATACACTTGGCACCATTGCATTCACGGTCCATACGATGACCCGCGCCCGTCCCGAACAAACTTCCTAAACGCAAGATTGTCCACCAAATTCAATGGTGGAACAAAATTGTCCAAAAGGGTTGAAAACATAGAGAAAACCTTTGAGTACAATAGGGTAGACAAAACTCTTAGTTACTTGAGATCAACTTGTAAAACCACTTGCCTTCTTTTCAAAAACCACATTCCACAAGCATTTTCAAAACAAACTCTCAAAACATTTTTGAAACATCTTTTCGAAAAGATACACGCCTTTGTAAAATATTCGAGTAAAGAATTGTTACAAGGTTAGCCTAAGACAAGGCATCTTCTTCCAAAACATTTTCAAAAACACACACACACACACACCATTTTCAAGCAATCGAAAATCAAGGCAAGTGATCTAAAAAACCAAGTAACTAAGAGCCCATGGATAACCATGGATGAAAAGGGTGCTAATACCTTCCCTTTTCATAATCTACCCCCCGGACCCACGAAATATCTCAAAAGGTTTTTGCTGTGCTTTTTAAACCTTTCCTTTAGGATAAAATAAAAAGTCGGTGGCGACTCTTGCTCAACCGCACAAGTGTGAATACAAACGCAAAACTCATAGTCAGTTCTCCCACTGTATCACATTATGTAATTGTCAAAGCCTTGTAATAGTAATTAGGGTTTACTTTAATTGTCATCCCCATTTGTAAATTTATATCCCCCATCCCGAGTGATGTAATAGTGTAGTAATTTTACTTTCCGCAATTTATCGCTCTCATATAGATGTTAGTAATTAGGGTTTGTATGGAAAGATAAAACCAACAAGTAGATAACCCTAATCCAAGATTAAATGCATGTAAATCAATACACTTGCACACTTGCACCCATAGGGTTAACTCCACTTGTTTCCTTACAAAAATGGCCATGTTATGCATGTGAGATATATTAGCAAAAGCAATAAAAAATACAAGATCATAGTCCCTCAATGACGCTATCAATGTTGCCTTTCAAAATGATCTTAGTCCCTAAAGGAAATTCTAAGATATCTTACAACATTGCTAATCATGGTTATACGATGACCCACGCCCGTCCGTTTTACATCCAAAGATAGGGTTACTTACCAAATCAATGGTAAGATAACAATGTCAAATGAAAAAAGGAAATGAACATGAAAGACTTTTGAGTAGGTAGAACGTTCATAGTTACTTGCTCAATTTCAAAACAAAAGCATCCTTGCTATTTTCAAAACAAACACCAATACTTTCAAAAACATCTTACAAACTTGGGAACATTTTCAAAAGATCAACATCTTTGTATACATTCTTACGAACGAGAATCATTACAAAGATTTCCTAAACAATGTCCTCTTTACAAAAATACTTTCAAAAAAAACACACAAAGCACAATTTCAAACAAAAAGCAAGTGATCTAACAAGTAACTAAGAGCCCATGAAAAACCATGGATGAAAAGGGTGTTAATACCTTCCCTTTTCATAATCTACCCCCCGAACTCAAGAAATAATCTCAAAGGTCTTTCCTGTGCTTTTTCACCTTTCCTTTTGGATAAAAGAAAAGTCGGTGGCGACTCTTGATAACCGCAATATTTGCGATCAAATGAAAAACACCCAAGCCAGTTCTCCCACCGTATCACAACAATATTTCTAAAAGTTGTTACAAAAAATTACAAATGAATTACAAAAAAATAGTCATTCAAATTCCCAAAAACAAATTGTATATTATATCCAAGTGTTTCTCAATCTCTTCAACTCTTTATATACGAATCACAAGTGATCAATGTGTTTAAAAGTATTTTCAATCATCTTAAATACCTCAAAGGTTATCCAAATTCCAATAATTTCAAGGAATTTCAACCCTTATCCCTCTAAACTTAACAAGGATTACCACTTTCAGACTATATTTTGAAGGTTGTAAAGACAAGAATGACAAATATACATATTTATAATTGTTGAAATCCAACAGATACTTAACAGACCCAAACACAACTTATATACAAATCGATCTAGAAACTGGAACAACCAAGCCTAATGCACGAAAATTGCATAGATCGGACCAGATATCTGACAAACCCGAATCTCCTTACAAAACTAAAAATATTACTGTCGACTCAATGACTACTATCTCTCACCAGCGACCATACTCGTTGTCGCCGCCACATCGTATTTTTATCTTTATGTCGACCCCGCCACCGACCTTTGTCGACTTCCAGGATGATTTTTGGTTTCTGCAATCTCGAAACATGTTTCCTTCTCTTCATCATTTAACGTTTTAAGGCATACTTCAACAATCTCCACCTTTACTTAGAATCATTGTGATATTAATTTATTCATCAACCATCTTGTTTCTCTCTTCCAATTCAACATATATTGAACAACTTTTTTCAATTCAACTCTCGCTTGAATCTTGATCTTGCCACTTGCGCCCGCTTGCTCCCAACCACCTTTTTCTGCTTCAGTAGTCTAAAAAGTTCCTAATTATGGTTCTAAAACCATATTTGACTCCACCTTTTTTTAATGCTTCCCTGAAGATCCTTGTTTATGAGTTATGCATTCCTTTAGACACATTCAAAGAATAAAAATCAACAGTTGCATAAGTGTCCCTTTGAGATGATACAATCTCTCTCCTTGCATTATCATGAGTCAAACGATAATCAAAGGCCTTTATAATCGTTCCTTCACTAATACTAGTATCTATAGTGGTAACTTTCACCTTAAACTAAGTCTTCTTTGTCATAGTTTTAAAAGGTTCATTTGTATTTCTTTACTCTTCTTCCCCCCGACGGAACTCACTAAAAGTAATAAATTGACGATTGATGAATTTTGATCCTCCAGATTTCACTCCTAACATCTAATAACCTTTTATACCTATTGGATAGTCATTGAAGACATAATCTATAACTTTACCGTCAAACTAAATTGACTTGATTTGATCAATAAGAAAAGTTTTGATGACCTTGAAAATAGGGTAGGTTACAGTTTTCCTACTCTAAATCTCCATAAGTGTTTTTGAATTCTATTTATGTTTATAAATACTTGACAATCAGGTAAGCTTATTTAGAACCAACCTTACCCGCAAAAACTTCATGCCAACTCAATAAATAAATGTGTTTTTATTCCCAGTCTTTTGGAAAAAAATCATTGAAGTGATTGAAAACAACCTTCGTGCATCCCTCATTCCTTGAGCTCAAATACTGTAGCTTGTTCTTTTCATGAAACTGTTCACTAGCTGATGATGAATGAACAACAACATTGGAACCTTTTAAAATATATAAGACGCATATTTTAGACCCTTTAGTTATGATCACTTCACGATGTGAAATCTTTAACACCTTATGTTCAAGTGTAGTGCAATAGCTTAGATCGTCAAACATGCTTTGGATAAAAAAATCTGCTTGAGTTCTAAAACATACCTCACGTTGTAAAGAGAAAACTTATGATCATGGAACATTTTAGGTATGACCTTACCAATATCATGAGCCTTGCAAGCTTTATTGTCACTAAGGTGAACTTTTCCACCTTTCTCTAGCTTCAAAGTCTCAAAGTATTTTTTTCTTGTACACATGTGATTAGATCAAAATAATTCCACTATCAAACCCTCTCCAGTATCCAAACTCAATACCAATAATGCACCAACACTCTTATAATAATCTTCATTGTAGGCAGCAACAATATGAACAAAATATTCATTGTTCTCCCTCTCGGGACAATCAATTTTGAAATAATCGAGTTTCCTAACAAATAAAGCATTTTAAATTTGAATTGTTAAACCTCTTTGATTTAGACATACTTTTATGCTCACTTTCTTCTCTTAAGACACCCAAGCCTTCACTGTATCCCCAATATTCAAATCTAACCTCTTTTAAAATTCTTGGGAACTCACAGTCGTCTAAACTTTATCCAAAGTAATAAAACCTTCCTTACCATAAATAATGGTTTCCTTAAAGTACAATCTTGTCCTCATCTTCAATCTTCAGCTTAATATTCTTCATACTATCAATGGTCTTATGAAATTTTATCAACTTCTGCATTATGGATTTATTTTATACCATTCGGAATGAGTAAAGTTGTATTTTTGTGACACGACCTTTGAGCTAAAGACTTCTTCATATACAATTATTCAAGTTTTTCTGACATCGAAGTTGCAGTCTTCTCCCTAGCGACTTCGCTTATAACTTTATCCCCGAGGTACAAGATAATGGAACTTTAGGCCTTATCCACTATCTCGATCTTCTTTGATTTTGTTAGGCATGCAGTCATCGATATATCACCCTTTGATGCTTCAATACAATTTTCCTGAGTTAAGTTTCTTCCATTTTCACTTTCTACAATCCAAAATTGTCGCCTACTGAAAACTTCTCAATCTTTCATTTGAAATCCATGGTGCTCACTTGTAAACAAAACCCTTTTATCCCACGGTTGGTTCCACTTGTTGTGAAATTGAAAGTTTCAGTCAAACTAAGAAATTTGATGAGTTTAGAAAAAAATAACGAAAATACAAATACATTTCCTTCAAGAAAAATTCTCTTTGCAATACGACAGCTTAACTTGGATGAAGAAGATAAAAGAGAATAAACATAATAAAGTGTTTACCTAGATCAATGAAATGGTATACTATGAGATCTCTTATTCACTATGTGGATTTATCTTCTTACAGATATGAAGTTGATGATCTTGTCGAGAACCTTCCTAATGTTTTAATGATGAAAACATCAGTGATTGGTAAATCAGTGGAAGTAACTTTCCAAATCCTTGATGTTGGTGATTAACATGAAAACATCTCAAGTCTCATAAAGTAGGAGACTCGGATCCGTTGAAGTGCTTATATGATCGATATATCTGACAACCAAACTTGAAAGACTCGGAGTTGTGAAAGATAGGAAATGTGAAAGCTCGTTTTGGTCATGATTGTATGAGTGACAAGAGTTTTGCAAAAGTATGAGAGTAACTCCTAAGATACTAAAGCAACTCATACACACGCCCACACAAACACATGTAAAAGTATTTTTCTTAACCAACAAAATACCTAAAAATGTTTTCAAGTTTTCGTCAGTTGATTAGGAAACTGTCGACTTCATTTAATATATTTTTAAAAATATCTAATCGATTATGGCCTATAGTCAATCGATTAGAAGAAGCCAAATCTATTATATGATCAATTATGTCAGTGTATTAATAATTGGTAACGACTTTATACCCAAAACTTCTAAAATGTACTTAAACATTCAATTATTTGAGGTATCAAACCGGTTTTGATTAGGGCCTAATCGATTGAACCATTAATTTGGTCCATGGATCATTTTCTTTTGTATCCAATTCTCCACCTACATAAAGGAGGAACATATCCTCTTCATTTTACACCTGAATTCTGAATTTCTCTATTTCTTTGGAATTTATCTCTCTCTTCTCTCTCTTTCTCTAAAATATTTTATCTTCACCAAAGTTGCCTTAGTGTCATGTGAGTGAAAACTACTTGTGAAGAAGAATTTGTACTGGTGTAACACCATTGTTATTATTTTCAAGAGTGTGATACTCTTGAGAAATCAAGTTTGGTTCTTAAGATTAACCAGTCTTAAAAAATTTGTTTGATTCTAGAACTTTGCCTAAAAATATTTTGTTTGGTTATTGAGATTAGCCTGGAAAATCTCTAATCGGTTCGTTAGCTCCCCTAGAAAAAAGTTTTCTTTTTGGTTAGGAATAAGACACTGTAAAATATCTAGATCTACTTGTATCAAATTTGTGGGTATAACTTGTAAAAGCTCAAATTTATAGTCAAAATCTCAAGAATATCTCTTGGGAACAAGAGTAGGTCATCGTTCAACCGAACATGAATAAATCACTAGTGTTATCCCTCTAAACTCTTATCTCTTACTTTCTCTTATTAACTTTACTATTTTTATTTTTCATTATTTGTTTCACTCTGATCTTAAATAATAGTAATACAATTTATTTTTAAGTAACAAAACCTTAAATTTAATTGTAAATTTTAAATACCACAATTCCCCCCTCCCTCTTGTGCTGGAAGTTACTTGTCCAACACAATATACTTTCAAAACTTATTACAAAATACTATAAATGAGTTACAAGAAAATACTCACGTAGGTTCCTAAAAACAAATTTTATTTTCTACCCAAGTGTTTCTCAATATCTCATATTCGATCTATATATGAATCACACAAGTCCAACATGTTTAGAAGTGTTTTCCAATCTCATTAGATACCTCTGAAGGTTGTCTAAATTCAAAGAACTTCAAATAATTCCAACCATTTCCTCTCTAAGTTTACTGAGGATTGTCACCTCCTCCCTCTGTCTTTTTAACTATTTTGAAGGTTGTAAAAACAAGAATGAAGAAGATACATATTTATAATTGCTAAAATCTAACTTATTCTTCATAGACTTAAAACACAAACTAATCCATAAACCGAAATAACCAAATCCAACACATGAAAATTGTTTGGACCAGATCGTATCCCTGACAAACATGAATCGTCCACAGAAACGGACTGAACTATTGTCAAACCGCTGCTCGCCAATGATCAAACTCATCGTTGTCACATAGACCCTGTTGTCAACCTATGTCGATCTCCAAGATGAATTTTGATTTTCTACAATCTCAAAACACGCTTTCTTTTTCCTCATCGCTTAAAGTTTAAGACATATTTAAAACAATCTATCTCAAATTATAAATCAATTTGTAATTCTAAAGCTAACATTAATTACTATTTTTAGTAATACCTTAAACTATTTTATTACTATTATTGTATGTCATGCCGGTATACCTATTTCCATTGCACATAAAAGTTATTTTATGAATTTAGATCCATGCAATTTGAAAAACTCTAAATCAATCTTAATCAGATTGAAACCAAACAACTCACAATGTATGAACGTGTAGCTTGTTCATATTAATTACGTGGTGTAGAAGGATATCCAAATTATCAATCAATCTAGAAAATTCCACATATATGATCATGACAAACTGTACATAAACTTGACTTATCTATCACTGCCAACACCATTATCCTAAATTTAAAGATCAAATCTTCCTAACTTCCACATTCAATGGTTCCTGTTTTCTTTCACTCATTTCACACAAATCTTCAATCATTAACACTTTGAACTTCAACTAGCCATTTGCTCTTCTGTTGATCATTCACTTTACTTAAAAAAACATCGAAAAGGAAACCAATGCGGTGTTTTATTCTCACAATTTAGCTTTAGTTATCAACAAGATACACATCAAAGGAGGAACAAGAGGAATTGATTCTTAAATCATATACACACAATAATACAATGATATAATATACAATCTTATCAATCTATTTATTAACTATTTATTACAATCAAACTTACTTTAACTTTTCTTAACAATCTTATTACTGCAATCAATCACTTAATTTTAACTACGATTCATCTCCAATCACATAGTTACATAATGTTCTTGAATTATGCAAACAGAATCTCTGAATTCAAATGTCCCAGATTTGCTCTTTTATATGCTTGATGAGATGCTTCAAAACTAGAATATAGCCCATATATGGACCACATTTTTTACAAGATTCGTCCATGCCATTCAAGTGGCCTGAAAGAAAAATGAAAATCTATTTTCTTTTATTTTTATAATAATCATATGAATTAAAAAAATTAACATCTAGCTAAAATCACAAGAAATTTTACCATGCTAGACCAACAGATACAACAGCTTTCAGAGTAACTTTGAATTATTTCAAGTTCATCAACTTGATATAATTGAGTTTATAAAGACTTCATTTGATGAGTACTTAATGTATGTACCAAAACAAAAAAGAAATTAACTCAAATTTTTAGTATAATTAGTTACATGTTGTCGAATAAAAAGTATTAATACTTTTAACCTTTTTCTTTTTTTCACATTTCAATCACTTTCATCTTTTTGATCTCATTTCCTTTATTCCTAGACTGTATGAGCTTCACTTTTCAAAACAAAATCCACTATAAATACCTTCAATTCTCTTCATAAATGATATGAGCCAATAACAACATCTCCTAACTTAAGTGGTGTTAAAACTATCTTTTCACCAAAAATGTCTGGAAACACAACAAAAACTAGCCTTACTCACCATCAATCTGTCGACATCGAACGTTCCATTGACGATGTAGTTTCTCAACCAAATAGTTCCTCGAAATGCTATGATGACGATGGCCGTCTCAAACGAACTGGTATTAGATTCATTCGAGCTAGTTTCGCTTTTACATAGTCAATTATTTATTCATATATGACATGATTAGTTGAAATGATGTATATGCAGGAAGTGTTTGGACTGCAAGTTCACACATAATAACCGCTGTGATAGGTTCTGGAGTATTGTCTTTAGCTTGGGCCATAGCTCAGCTAGGTTGGATTGCTGGTCCTGCTGTTATGATACTATTCTCTTTGGTTACTGTCCATACTTCTTCTTTTCTTGCCGATTGTTATCGCGCTGGCGACCTCAATTCCGGCAAGAGAAACTATACTTACATGGACGCGGTTCGGTCCATTCTTGGTGGAGTAAATGTTACGTTTTGTGGGATATTTCAGTACCTGAATCTATTTGGAATTGTAATAGGATACACCATTGCTGCTTCTATTAGCATGGCGTGAGTTCAACATATTTAGATCTTCATAATTTTTATTATTTTTTCTTTTCTGGTGTTACATATAATTTTTATCATTAATTTTTAACAGCGCAATCAAAAAGTCGAACTGTTTTCATGAATCCAAGGACAAAGACCCATGTCACATGTCAAGCAACCAATTCATGATTGTTTTCGGCGTAACGGAAATTTTCCTATCTCAAATTCCAGATTTTGATCAAATATGGTGGCTCTCATCAGTTGCTGCAGTCATGTCTTTTACATATTCTATAATTGGTCTTGCTCTTGGAATTGTCAAAGTTGCAGGTTATATATGAGATGAGATCTTTGTTTCATAGTATATATTTTTTCTTCTTGTTAAATAGACTGATAACAGTATATGTTGTTGATTCATGAACAGAAAATGGTACTATCATGGGTAGCCTCACAGGAATCAGCATTGGAGCTGTCTCAGAGACCGAAAAGATATGGAAAACTTCTCAAGCTCTTGGCGACATAGCCTTTGCATATTCATATGCTGTTGTTCTCATTGAAATTCAGGTACACTTCGAGAAATGAATTTGAACCATCCTTTACGGTGGTTCGGTTGTTTTGATAGTTTTATCGCAGTTTAAGATGGTTTAACCATATGATTTATATCAATCTAATATTCTTAATGCAGGACACATTGAAATCCCCACCATCCGAGGCAAAATCAATGAAGAAAGCAACGAAGATAAGTATTGCAGTGACCACGACATTTTACATGCTTTGTGGCTGCATGGGATACGCTGCATTTGGAGATGCAGCACCAGGGAATCTTCTAACTGGTTTTGGTTTCTACAACCCTTTTTGGCTGGTAGACATAGCGAATGCAGCTATAGTAGTTCATCTAGTTGGAGCATACCAAGTTTTTTCCCAACCAATCTTTGCCTTTGTGGAGAAATCTGTAACACAAAGATGGTCCAACATTAACAAAGAATTCAGAATTGAAATTCCTTGTCTTTCACCTTACAACTTAAACTTATTTAGATTGGTTTGGAGGACAATGTTTGTTATCTTGACCACTGTTATATCCATGTTGCTTCCGTTTTTCAATGACATGGTTGGAGTTATAGGTGCATTGGGATTTTGGCCTTTGACTGTTTATTTTCCTGTGGAGATGTATATCTCACAGAAGAAAATACTGAAATGGAGTAGTAGATGGATTTGCTTACAGATATTTAGTGTGGCTTGCCTTGTAATATCAGTTGTTGCTGCTGTTGGATCAATCGCTGGTGTCTTGAATGATCTAAAGAAATACAAACCATTTCAATCAAACTATTAAGCTTCAATTTCGTGAGCTGTATGTAACAAGCTACTGCATTGGCTATGGTTTTGGTTGGTGTGTATCATTATCTTATAACTCAACTGAATTGTTATGATCCATCATCTTCTTCAGTCATTTATTTGAATGAATGCAATACCAATTTACTATACATGCAGTCCTCGTTTGTTATTTAGAGAATAACTTCGGTAGGAGTTACACGAACTAGCCTCCCTAATGTTTTTAAATACTGAAAATACTTTTTTATTTAACAAAACAAATAAATACTCCACTTCAGTTCAATCAATTATATAAACAAGTCAAATAAAAAAGATAAATTTTTTAATTTATAAAATTGCCAATTTGATTTAATTCCTTTACAGGGAGGAAAACACTTTTAATATATTTTTGCAAATACTAAAATAATACTCAAAAGTATATTTAACCAAAAAATATGAAGATAACATGTTAAAACTTAAAATATAGTTCAACGGTATACTTGTCTTACTTCTTTTAGAAGTCTTAACCTCTGATTGTAAAATATTTAACTAACAGGTTTTACCGGCCTCTGGCTTATACTAGATTTAGTAACAATTACAATTATCCATTAGTGGCGGTGAGACAGAAGATTAGTTCACTGTTCAAATATCTATATTATTTGAACTAATTTAATTTCAATATTTGCTATATATTAGATATTTGGAAAAAAAAAAAAGTAGTTCTATTATGAGAAAATAATATAGAAAAAAATTACAATCAAAGTTAAAAATTAACTTTTGAAATTCCTTTTATATTATAATAATGGTATATGTATATTATCATGTTTTAAATATCCCAAAATAGTGCACCACACATGACAAACAAATTTTGTATGGCCACCATACCAAAATAGTGGAACAAACTCGTGAAAATACCACTGAATATTTTAGCAGTATTGTCAATGGATCACGGTTCTAGGGAAAAGGAGGTTTACAAAAACATAGTGCATCACAGTTTTTAGCAGTATTTGACAACAATGAGTACTATATCAATAACAGTTTGTTCAAATTCTCCTCTATTTGACAACACTAACTTTAATAATTAAAATACAGAAACTTGAGAACAAATATTCATGTATAATTCTCAGTTTTTGATGTAAATCCACAAGATGGTATATATTCAAGACATCGTGCTATATATCACGAGTACAAAAGAGGGGCATCCCAAAACCACATCGTGGTGGGCCCTCTCTTGAACCAAAATTAAGAGAATAAAAAGAAAATGGATCGCTTGTCGGCTTGTGAGCCCTCTCACTAGACAAGGATAATGAATAATAAAATTGATAGCACAAAAAGATATTTTACATCAACAAAACATGCTACATTCATAAAACATACGTAGAAACACAACAACCCCCCCGAGAAGAACATCAATGACAGCAACCAAGAAAGCCAGGCAGGGAAGCAATATGTTACCAACAACGCATCATAACTTCAATCAAAACAATTATGCAATTGGGGAGGCAGCAGACATAGGGTTGTGGTCTCCTCAGAACAGACGTCCAACGAATTAACTACCTTGTAGTATATAAATTCATCGACAATTAGAAGAGCTCCTCAGAATTGAATTTGTTCCACGCTTCCTGTTATGAATTATCAAGCTTTCAGAAAATAATGAAAGCATAGTATTGGCAACATATTATATTATACTAGAGTTTCAACAAAAATTCACCTGGGAAGTTACCATTAAATATTTTAGCTGGTTGGTTTAGTCCTTTAGTGCACAAACTAATTAGTGTGATTAACACAATTTTTCTAAAATCAACCCTAAAATTGACATTGTAAGTTGTTGATTGACAGAAAGCTCAGTGATTTAGATGTAGTTCATTTATATAAAATTAAACATATATTGTTGTCCATTAGTGTAATAGAATGTCTTATCACAACTCCAAAGCAAAAGAAAATAAAATGAAAGGGAAATGTTAGAAAGTTTTGTGCAATTCAACATTTCTGAGAAAACAATTTTATATAATGCTTCAATATAAAAGAACTACAATCTTATTTTTCAACCAGCATTACTCAATTAAACCATGTCACATGAAAATTAAGTCCAGATACTCCATCTTAGAATATGTTTGGTTTTGGTTTAATTTTCTTGACCTCATTTTCTCTTTTCATGTCTTCAAAGTTTAGTATAAAAACAGTGAAAACAAATTTTCATTGTTTCCTAAGCAAAGTTTTGAGAAAAAGGAAATAAAGCGCAAACAAGGCTGCATTTTTGTAAGTTCTGTAATTAAAAATGAAAGAAAAGAGAAAATGTTTTCTAAAACCAAACAAGTGGGAAGATTCTAAGCTGTAAGAAAAAGATGGATGGAGATAAGTAAACATGTGAACCCTAACAAATAGAGTGTAAATGCCCCAAAGTTTAAGAATCAAAGAGAAACCAAGCAACAAATAAACTGATAATCTGCAAAGGCAGCAGCACATCATAGTAAACCCCACCCGGGCAACTACTAATTTGGGAGAAAACTTTACAGTATACAAAATAGTAAATGAAAGTCCTGCCTTGACATGTAGAGAATTTGGCCATGAAATACAATATAGAAAGAAACAACATATAATAATAATGGTAGCATAATCTAGATTCAGAAACCCATTGCTTCCCACTACCATAAGAAATTTATAAATTTCTTAATTAAGCAGATAAGATGGATAGAAATACCTTGAGTAGGTCAAACACCTTCTCTGCAATATATTTCTGCTGAAGAGTGGCACCTTTCTGCTGTACTTTATCAGGATGAATGCACAAAGTAGCTTTCCTATAAGCTTTTTTAACAGCAGCGGCTGTAATCAAATCAGTTAAACCAACCGGCTGCCAACCACATTCAGGCCACAGCACCTGATCATCATTCATGAAGGAAACAAATTAATATAATTGACACATTCTCCAGTCAAAAAATAGTTCACGCAAATTCTGTAACAATAACAGTAACACCTATATTACACAAAACTAAGGCACTGATTTGGCTCATTCAACACCAATGCATGAACCTTTCAGAGTGCATAAAGAAGACTATCTGCATGGTCCATGAAGATTACTGTCCACCAGTGTTATCAAATAGCGGCACCATGGCCGCTATGGCGGATATACATGGCGATTTTTGGACTCGCCGCGATGGTAAATACTGGCTGATATTGCGGATTTTTCCGCCATAATCCGCTATAACGGTGCCGCAAAACAGCCGGTGTGGCGGGATTTTGGCTCTCCGCCATGCACCATCAAAAACACTGCTGTCCACCACTGGACCACTTGTAATATGTTTTGGATATATTTCTATTTTATCCAATGGTTGAGATCTGTCTAGTAGCATGGATGTTGAGAATTTATGTTAATTGTGCCTTAGGTCCTTTTGTTTCCCCTAAAACCTTCATCCTAAGGTTTGAACCCTTCAACAGAGTGTGTGTTAAAAGATCACCAGTGGTGGAGCATGAGGAAACAATTGAAGCATGCAAAACAGGGAACCTTGACCAGGGGCATCTAGATCTCCTCAGGCTCCTCCATCCTGTCTTCAACCTCCATCAACTGCAACGTGAAGGTCACGACATGGGTTCCAGGTACAACAGAGATTTGGGCGACTCTGACACCTCCAAAACCAACGTGGGTGTGAGCACACCAGCTAGGGACCACCAAAACAATCCCCTCAATACTACCATCTTCAATTCCCTTTCGACAATGAAAAGTGAAAACTCTGGATGAAAATTCTCAATTCAGCAATCCAAACAAAAAATGGAAATCTTTCCAGCAATTACTAATTATTCTTTTACTTTTTTCTCTTCCGGCTCTGCAAATGACAAAAGTCCAGGATGATGGGACTTCCATTATCACTTTTCTACCCTCTCACAGGTTGGCATGATGAGGGAAAAGGAGATATGATAGATTCACCCTTCACACACCAATTCAATTTAGGGAGTGCACCTCCTTGTCTACTTGCAATATTTAACCCTTAAATACCACACCAAGCAAATGTAAGTATACTATATAAGGACCGAACAGAATTTCCTATATTGAGAAACCTATTCAAGGCATTAAACTTGGTTGTCCATCAGTGGACCATATGTTTTGTGGCCCACAATAGAATCCACGGTATTAAATTTGTGGAAACAAGTTGCTTTGGCTCTCGCCTTCCCCTGAAGTGACTGTAATTCAATTATAAGAATATTATTACATTCTTTTCAAAACCAAACTTATATCATAAGGATGTGGTCTTCTGCTAACTAACATCTGATCAGAAATTGCAGCAATGGATGATATCTTTAGTAGGAAATAGAATATTAGTTGCACCTTTACTGAACAGAGCGACTCAAAGTTCTGAATCTATACAACCAGTGGAGCAGTTTTAAAGTGAGCACAGCCACTCATTTCTAGACCTAGAAGGTGAATTGATGGCCAGACAAGACACGTGAGAAAATATGTCCAATAATACAAGAACACCATGGCATACGTTAAAATTTTGACTCAAGAATCGAAAACGGAAACGAAAAAAAGAGATGATTCATGCCTGCCTACATACTGCCATGCATGCACTATACAGATGTGGAATAGAAAACATTCAGATATTATTCAGTTCTCTTACTAAAGACATACATATTGTAAGGTGGAGAGCAAAGCTCGTAAGTTCCCATCTTTTCCTGCAGACCACCGCTTGATTTCAAAATCCAGGGTTTCACCAATCCTCTGAAATCAAAGCGCAGATAAAATTAGATAAAAAGAACAAAACCATATTACAATAAAAACTGAATTTTCATCGGAAGCTTCCCCAAAACAGTTTTTGGCTAGAACAAGGATGAATGAAGGGATAGGTACAGTAAATTCAGTTATTGCAAGTATACAAACAGAAACCCATCACCCATAAATATAAAAGAAAAACAACACTGCTTACACTTCTCTCAGCTTGCTCTCTTTGACTTTGCAAGTCCCGCTGATTCTTCTCAGCCAATGCTTTTGCCTGGTATAAAATATCATGGTCATAACATAAAAAAGTTGGTTCAAAAAATTGTATTTTTCACCTGTTCTTTGTATCAACTATCAAGAAACATACCACACGCTCCTGAGACCTCTGGTGGCGTTCCAATCTAGCTTTTCGCCTTTCTTCAGTTTCCCCTTCAACTTCTTGAAACTCTCCAGATGACGGAGCAGCTTAAACCATAAAAGAGAGGGCAAAACGAGCCAGATTAGTGATGGGAATTCAATTGAACTTAGGAAACTGTAGTACTATATAGTATTTATTTATAATAGCCACTGAATTCCGAGGAAGGAAGCCTCTGTTACAATATACAGGAATAGGAAATGGCGATGAACAGAAAAGAAATAGGCCCTGTACTGAGAAGGCATGGCAACAAAACCCATACCCGCCGGTACCCACCCGAACCAGCCCTGAAGTTGACGGGAAAAACCCACTTTGACTGAGTTTGGATTCAGGTTTGGGTTTTCCCCGATTACAAAATATGGGGACGGGTCGGGTAATGGGGACACTAGTACCCACCCCGAACCCGACCCCGCCCCATTTATTTCATTATGTACATTATTATTTATTTTTGATAATTTAGAATGGCCAATGTTTTGATAATTTAATTTGTAGTTATTATTTAAAATATTTGAAATGTATGTATGGAATTTTTGAGATTGTTTTATGTTATTATTTATAATGTAATTTGATTTTGGAAAAAAATAAATATTTCTATTAAAAAATTGATTTTATTAAATAGATGCAGGGCGGGGATACCCGAACCCAACCCGTTTGAGACGGGTTTGGGTTTTAATTCTCCATCCCCGTTTGGGTTTGGGGCGGGGAACGGAGATTGTTTGGGGATTCGGGTTTGGGTTTGGGAGGTAACAATCGTCCCTGACCCGCCCCGTTGTCATGCCTTGAGAAGAACCCACTTGTATGCTCAGGTTTTCCTCCCAAGAATTGCTAACCATCTCATGCCTTCCACAGTTACCCATTTCCCCAATATACTATCCATTTAAATATTTCTCCTCTCCACCTTAAAATGGGGGTCTATTATTAAGAGTAGGCCTAGCAGTAAGCAACATTAAAAACATAGATGTTAGATATGTATATATTTGTTGCGTGTTTATTTTCCTTTACTCTTCCAGTAATACTAACATTCAGCTCTCTGTTCTCTCTGGATTTTTCTTCTCCTTCTCTAATTTAGCATTGAGAGTCGTAATAAAAACAAACCATTATTGCATCAATAAGTAACACATTGAAAATGCAAACCTACCTCCAAAAATTGATGTTAGATCATCAACAATATTAGTCGATGATGATGCTTTCTTCATATTTGAAGATACACTTGTAGATTTCCTTGTTGCATCAGACTGAAATTGGGTTTCAAATACCGACTCCTGAAAACACACGGCTTCAGAGACTTAACAACCAAGATTTTGAACAGAATCATAAGAGCAAATGTGCTTGTGAACCTTCCTTTAATTTTAGTTTAGTTTAAATAAAATGAATAGTTTTAAATTTTTAAATAACTACATAATACTTGCTTGCCATTTTATCAAAATAAGTTTTGCTTTATTTTGAGTAGAAAAGGTGTCCTATAACCATCCTCTAACTATAATTTCTAGCTTTTCAAGATTATTGTTCAAATGGGAAGACACCAAATGCCAAAGCCAAGTTTGGCCATTATATTAGAATATAGAACTACACATTTAAAGAAAAAGAAAAGGAAAGAAGAGATCCTCACTGTAGAAGTAGTCCTAGGAGGCCTTGGAGCACTGTTGGGTCTTGCACCCATACCAAAGAAGGATTCAAGATCATTTTCATTCTTCTGTTGGTTCATCCTTGCAGCAGCTGCAGTCCTCTCTCTGGCCTCGGCAGCAGCCCTTTCTGCAGCACGTTCAGCTTTAACTCGTGCTTCAGCTTCAGCCCTTGCAGCTGTAGCTCTTTCCCGTGCTTCTCTCTCCTTTGCCTCTGTAGCAGCCTTTTCAGCTCTTACCTTGGCTTCTGCAGCAGCCCTTTCACGGGCTTCAGCATGTGCCCTTTGCACTGCAGCTCTCTCAGCACGCTCCCGAGCTTCAGCATTAGCTTTCCCAACAGCAGCCCTCTCAGCTCTCTGGCGTGCTTCAGCAGCCGCTCTTTCACGAGCTTCTCTTGTAGCTCTTTCTACGGCCTGTCTCGCCTTATCTCTCTCCTCCCTTTCTTTCATTAATCTTCTTTGCTCCTTTTCTTCTCTCTCCTTTTGCTGCCGCTCACGTTCTAACCTTTCTTGTTTTTCTCTCTCCTCTAGTATAGCTCTGTCATCTTTTTCCGATTGCACAGTTTCTTTGCTTTTAGCAGCCTTTGTATACTCTCTCTCCCTGACTTCCTTGGCGTGCCTAAATTTAGCCTCAGCCTTATCCATTGCTTCCTTCATGGCTGCAGCAGCCGTGTTCCTCTCCCATTCATCGTCGGGAAGACCATTTCCACTCTCAACATCATTACTATGACTACTGCCCATGCCAAAATCATCAAGTTCATCAAACTGAGATGTTGGGGATACCGCTGCAGCAGCTGGAGCAGACTTAGGAGCATGGGAGGATCGAGTGGAACCCGGGAAAGAAGAAAATTCATTAGCCTTCTTTCTAGTATTGGTAGAAGCTGGTGACCCTGTTCCTGACTTGGGAATATGCACTGGTCGTGGAGGAGGGGGTCTTGAAGGTGGCGGAGCAGTGGTTGGTTGCGTAAAAAGAGGAATCTCTGACACAGTCAGCCATACATCCTCATAAGAATCCAAGTTTTCTTCATACTTTGGAGACATACTATTTGGAGGGGAAGTAGACCTTTGGCCAACTGGTTTATTAGAATCAGATGAAAATGTAGGCATGTAAAATGGGGGCTGCAGAAAATCCGGATCACTTTCAACGGGAGTGTCTTTTGGTGAGTGCCTATCCGGACTCATCTCAGACAACTTATCAGCAGGCTCTTTATCTCTAGTCCAACTTGTGTTTGTGTTCAACCCTTGAGAACTGTTCGTCTTACTGCTATTTTTCTCAGATGAGAATGCTGGAACAGATCTTCCGAGCCCATCAAAAGGGTCAACATCTTCATATACTCTTCCATTTGAAGTTGATGAACTACTATTTTTTGTGCTTCTAGAACTACTAAATTTACCAATTTCTTCCAAAGGGTCGGTAAAGTTGCCAGTGGATGAATGCATTGGGGGTGAAGTTGATTCAAATACTTTGAAAGGGTCTTCTGTTGCAGTGGATGTCGTTTTAGATACACTGGCAGTTGGTTCCGAGGACAAACCAATATCAGGAGCATGCCTGTTATTAACAACATGTAAAAATAATTATGACACATCAAACAATGACGAAATAAACAATACTGTGAATCGCTCATCAGAGATAACACGGAAAGTATCAAGATATTTATTTGATTCATCTACGTGTGAGTGAGTGTGTACTATAAATATATGGTAATTAGATTTTAAAATTAAAAAGGTGTATACAGCTAAGAACAAAGATTTCTCACTTCTTTATCTCGTTTCTTTTCTATTTCATGGAAAATGAATATGTTTTAGAAAGAGTTGGGCTTGGATTCCTCCTTTCTGTATTCATATTCTCCTGTTTCCTGACTACCCAAATGAAATACTGAGGCATCCTCAAACGTAAAAAGCATCCATAACCACAAGACAAAAAATAAATGTATTTCTTCATGGTAGTCCTTATATACATCAGGAACCAAAACAAATGAAGATTCACATTATGGAAAGAGAAACACACAACAAACGAAAATGATTATCGAACATAAGGATAAAAAGGTACTTCTGTCGGGAATACAATCACCTTGAGCTAGAAAAAAATGCTAAACTTAATTTTCAGAGTGTGAGAAACTCTCAAATAAACGTAGCCTCATGATTTGGTTGCATTTCTTACTCTTTTAAATCACAAAGTGCACTAAAAGATAGACAAACGACAGTGGATGAGAGAATAAATAGGAAGCAGTAAAACATAGCAGGAGGGGGTCCTTTCTGAAAAAGTTTGGTTAGGGGTGAGTCCAAGTCTATCCAATACCTGAATTGCCATACAGATTTTCAATCAATAAACATTACTTTTCTCTTTATTCGTAGTAACTAGTACCTACTCCTTGAACTTTGTTCAATTGTCAACACAACAGAAAAAATATAACCAAAGTTACTAAACCTTATCTTTCAACTGTGCAATAGCCACTTAAAAATCTAACGCGTGGAACATCTCAGGCTGATATCACATGCACAACAACTTATAACTTATGATTGTAATTACAAAACGCAAGGACATTCAAATGTGTTTCAATTTTCAAAGACTCAATCAATGCATGATCTATATAGACATATTCCAAGCCAACAAAACACCACCACCTCCAAGTCAGTCCTATAGACATATTCCATAATAGTTCCATTAAAATCCAAAAAAAGTAAGATCAATAAGCATATACATTAGAAGGATGCATATACTTTCTAGCACAATAAGCATAACCATGAACACTGCTTTGACTACCGAGTAATGGCATTATATCAAAAGAATCTCAGTTACCAGAGTGTTGAAAGGTGCTATATATATACCTGTCACTAGATGCCGGTCTACTTCTTCCGAATCCAGGTAGTAAATCATCAAAATCAGAACCACCTTTATCATCTTTCTCCGAACCCTTCCTACCGGAACCCTTCGATTCCTTACCAAATCCACCGAGAAGATCATCAAAAGCACCACCACTTTCCGTTTTCGGAGACGCAAAAACATTATCAAAAGTAACCTTCCCCGTGCTCTTCAACCCAGGCACACCGTCAAAAACATCATCATCGTAAACCGGTTTATCATAAACCGGCGGCGGAGAAGAATTCCCCGACTTAGATGCAAAATCGCCGCCGGATCCCGTAAACATGGAATCCAAATCGAACGGCGCATCGGCTCCACGAGGCTTGGATCCGGTCGAGGTGAACAGATCGTCGAAGCTGCCGGCGTCGCGCGTGTGACGGGCGGTTGAGGATCCGAATCTGGAATCGGATGCGCGAGCGGATCGCGATCCGAAATCGAAGTTGAGAGAAGTTGAATTGGGGTGATTGGAAGAGCCTTTAGGTGGAGGAGCCATTGGAGCGGATTTACCTTGCGGTTTGAGACCGAAATCGGGAGCCAAAAGGCCATCAAAATCGTTCATGGTAAACGATTTTTGCGATGAAATCGGAGAATTGAAATGAAGAAGGTGGAGGAGGAGGGATCAGGTGTGTGAGAGTGGAGAGAGCATGCGGTGAGGATGAGGTGTTGATGATAATGGTGACAGAAGGAAAGAGAATCTCTTCAGGTTAGGCCTTCGATTCCTCTCCTTCCTTTCTTTTTGTCTTCTTGGAGAATTTGATAACACGGATATATCATCAATCAAACTTGTTCAAATTCTTTCTCTTTTTTTTTTTTTTATTAATTAATGGGTGAAGAAAACACTTGTTCAAATTCTTCTATTTGTAAATATTCAATGATATGAAGATATTCATGATGCAAAATCATTATTAGTTTGATAAGCCAACTAGCCAAGGCAAACAAATTACCCTTTCTTTCCTTTGGCTTTTTCCTTCCTCTTTCCCTTTCGCCTTTTCTTCTAGTAGTAGATTCATTTCTAGTTTTTCTTTTTACTTGAGATTGATTTTCGTGTATTATATTCTCTTTTTTTTTTAAGTTGTTAATAATATTTTATAATTACATTGTTTCTTAAAGGACACTAATTTATATATAGTTAGATAATTTTTCATTCAGTTAAATATTTTTTTTTCTTATGTTATTTTCTATTTGATTCTAATTTGGTCCTTAATTTTAAAAAAATCATTTTGATTTCTTAAGACATTCTTTTTTTGTCTGTTATTGATCGGTTCAACTGTGAGGCTATTCAGGTCTTGTGCACCGATTACATGAAGAGGTACTTATTCGAAAGAGAACTCTTTCCGGGCACTGGATTCAGAAAGATCGTTGGTATTGAGCCCCCGGTATTTCGACGCCCTCCTCGAGAAAGCCAGAACCTATATGGACTACGAGGAGAATGAGGCAGCCAACAAAGTCCGCGACTCGAGGAATTACGGACAGGCCAACATCTCACGACACCAGGACGTGGGCCTTTCTCGAAGGACTGACGAGAAGAGAAGAGATGAGAAATCACGATATCCCCGTGTTGGCTCCTAAATTCCACACTCACATATATATTGGCCTTATTGGCTAAAGGTAGATTGAAGAAATCTAAGTTGAAGACACTTCGACAGAAGAGCCTGTGAAAGGATTTGTGTCGAAATCATCCTTGTTGTGAAAGGAGTTGTGTCGAAGTCATCCTTGCTAAGAAGAAAAAAACACTTAGAGAATTTTCTAAGTTAAAGACAGCTTCAACCGAAAAGCTCTTGTATCAGCAACAAGTGGATTTGAATCTGAAGAAAGGAGGGAAAGGAAGTTCATTTGGCAGTTGGGAAAAGCGGTGTGGCGTGAAGATAGGGGTCGAAGAGCATGCAGAGGACACTTGTCCTCATCCTAGAACAAAGCAATTGTTCGACAGTTACTTATTACTAGTATAAATATAGGAATTTTGTGTAGAATTTTGTGTGTTCAACTTATTGTACAAGTCACTCAATTTTATTCAAATACCCGCTGTGAGAGAAAGAATATTGAGAATGTACGTTTGAATCACCATTTTTTATTGTAATCAAAGTCTTTACATTTCTTTACAATCCTTGTCATTTAACATTTTTTGCAAACTTTACCATTACAACCTTTTAAATTACTGCAAATTAACTTTATCTTGTACTTTACTTGCGTTTTTACCAAGTTTTTACCTTCATCCTGTGCATTTAAATCTATTCAAATCTTTACTCTTAGTGTCCAGTCGAACTCGTTTGTTAACTACGTTAAGACTTTTTATCAAACCCCAAAAACACTTAGCATATATCCTAGGATCAAACTGATCGATCCTGCAAGTAACCAAAATAACCTTTTTTGAAAGATCAACGATTATTTATCAATTTTCACGGTAAACAAATTGGCACTCCCAGTGGGACGTTGCTAAGTTTTTGTTTTTTTACAAACTTTGATAAAAACAGTTTTTATCATAAGTGCTTTACGTAATTTTCTTTTCCTCAAGAGTGTTGTATGTTATTGAGAAGTGGTAAATCAACCACCAAAGAGTACATATCTAGGAGAAGAAATAGGAGAATGGCTAATCAGCCAAGTAGTGGAGAAATTCCTCCACCAATTCCCGCGGAAATAGCGGTTATACCAACAGTTAGTGAACATGTGTCGTCAACAGCTGGTTCGACACCAGCATTGGCAGTTATACAAACAGGACCAATACTTTCTTATGTGGGTCCTAGGGGTCCACCAGGAACACCCCCACCAAGGGGAAATCCGAGAGTTCGACCTTATGTCCCTCCAGGATTTTCGATAGCCTCGATGGGTCGAGACCAACTCTATGGCATGCCAACTGCTGAAATGGCAAGCTTTATAAATGCCTCATCCACATTTTTAGAACCTTTGGTGAGTGCATCTTCGCCATTGTAGGGATCTGGAACTGGTATGGCAAATTTGGGTAGAAACCAACTCTTAGGAGGGACATCCTGTGATCGGTGGATCTGGAACTGACTGTTTAACGCTGGTTCGCGAAATGTCGCGGAAGCAAGAGTCGCCACCGTCTTTTATTTTCTCCAAATGGAAAGGACAAAAGCACAGAAAAATTCCTTAAAGAGATTGCTCTCGGTTCGGGAGGTAGATTATAGAAAGGGAAGGTGTTAGCACCCTTTCTATCCATGGTTATCCATGGGCTCTTAGATACTTGCTCACTTGTGTTTTCAAAAATGGTTTGTTTGCTTTTCAACTGTGGGTTTTAAAAAGTTTCTTTGAAAATTTCAGTTCGACTCTTGTATCGGTCCTCAAGAGTGTTTGAAAAATTGCTTTCGAAAGCTTTTTGAAAAGGTGTCGGTGTGAAAAGTATTTTTTGAATTTGTTTTGAAATTAGAGAAAGTATCTACGAGAACCTACCTACCCTAAGGAATTCGTCTGTGTAAATGTCCTTTAAAGTAGTGCCATCACACCATTGAGAGGTAGGTAGCACCACCGTTGGAGGTGTTCGGGTCAATTCGAAGGTTCGGGACATGGTGATCACCAGAGCAATGGGAAGACACCTTAGAAGTTACCCTCATGCCAGGTTCCTGGATCATGAGGACTTACTAAGACATCCTCTACTCGACGATCACCTTTCGAAAGGCAAGGCAACAGTGAGGCGTACCCTAGGGGTGGTGTGTGTTTTGTGTGTCGTTTTCAGATATTTTATCTTGTTCATGTCATAGTGATCTACGCGTTGTTTTTATTTAAGGCCATTCGTTCTTGCATGCATTTATTTACAGTTAAAAAGTGCGAGAAAGGTAAAGTTCTAGACTATTACAAAAGGCGCGGGTCCACATCGCCAAAATTTCCAGGACCCGATTTGACAGAAAAAATAAAGAATTAAAGTAAAAGTGCGAGAGATAAGTATTTACATGGCTTTGGGAGAGGTACATAAAAAAATTAAAAGAAAAAGAAATAAATACGCGAATTGAATTAAACTGGAAACGAGGGCGTTGGACCCTTTTTAATGAAACTAGATTAAATTATTAAATTAATTAAAAAGAAAAAGAAATTATTTTTTAGTTTTTTGTATTTATGAGAATTTAATGAAATTAAAACCTAATTCTACAATTTTTTAATTTATTAAGAAAATATGACAATTATCTAAAATTAAGCCTAATTAATTAATTGCAACTTGATTTATAAAAATAACTAATTAAGAATTAATATTTAATATAGTAAAATAAAAAAAGAGGATGAAAAATGCTTGAAACCCTAATTCTACCAATTTTAGATTTTTATTGAAAAATGTTAAGACTAAACCCTAAATTAAAAAAAACTAAGTTAATTAATGAATTTTATTTACAAAAAATACTAATTAAATAAATATATTTAATTTTGTCCTTTCTGATTTTTTTTGTGTTTTTTATATTATTGTGAAAATAATTATTATAAAGAATTAGAAGCAATTAATTAAAATAAAGAAAAGAAAAAATATAAAAAGAGTAAAAGAAACAAACTCTATGGGGTGCTGTCCCCAAGTGGAGGGTTTGTTGTAGTGATTCAGGCCCATTTATCCTTGGCCTTGTGGACTTTTCCAGGACGCGTGTGGGTGCGTTGACTCAGGTTTACCATGCTCTCCAGATCTGGTCCCTTGGATTGGTGAGATTGGCCAGGTGGCGTGTTGGAGATTGTGGACGCATGGTGGTCCTTAGTGCTGAAGCTGCATAGAATCATTAATAGGAAAACAATATTGAAGGGGTGGGGGACCTGGGATTCGAGCCCAGGTCCCAGGGGTTACCAGCGTGTCCTTTGACCAGTGGAGCTGCTTCATTTATCTGTATATCATATAACTAACAAATATAATAAAACAAAAAAATGTTAGTGCTTCTTTTTCGCGCGAGATTCAAACCAACCAATTGCTGATGGCCACCTAATCGTCCCCTTCCTTGGCTTGTTTTTTTCTTGAAAATAAAAAGAAATTGGCAACGGTTTTTGAACCGTCCCCAAAAGCAACATTATGAAAAATAGCGATTAGAGATTCTTGGCTCATAAATTAGGCGCGAGATACGGAATTGGTTGGCCATGGTCTTCTGGTTCTAATGGTCCAAGCCTCATGTCCCAATTTTTCCTTAACTGGGAAACCCCAATTCACAGTTTTGAAAACCCTAGGTCTTGTTCATGGTGAAATCGCGTGTGGTGCATAAAAATTCAATCAAAGTACACCGTTAGCTTCAGAATGATATAATGAATACAAATCCAATGTTAGAATTTACAAATAATGCATGAATTATGTTTCACGAATCTGAAAAAAAACTTGAACCGGTCAAGGTCGTGCTACCTATTTCCTGTGTTAGGGATGATGATTTTGATCTGTATACGTTCCTTGAAGCCTCAGGAACACAATGGAATAAGTATGGTGGCTTGAATCGACCTGGAAGATGGTTTTCAGATTTGAGTTTTTTTTGAGAAAATTCAAGTTTGTTCTTGGCCTTTTTTGCGCAGCTGGGAGTTCTCTAGGATTAGGTTTGCATTCTATACTTATGTGTGAATGATTAGGTCAAAGAGTTTGGTCAAAAAGATCCATGAATTGACGAATCAATATTTGATTTTTATGGCATTAGTTTTCAATCTTTTCATGCATATTTGCCACCAAATCATGTCCAATTACCTTCAATTCTTTCCTAATCTGATTTGCACGAAATCTTGGAGATATTTTATGCACAAAAAGATTCAAAACATTAGGTTTAGTATTTTTTATATATTTTAATTAATTAAATGAATTTCTAGCATTTAAAAATTCAAATAAATAAAATAAAAATGATAAAAACTTCCCTTTGGGCCAAATGGTCATGCACATGTCTTGGATGATGAATTCTGGAAGAAAAAGAGGCCCATTAGCAATTTTAGGTCATTTGAAGCAATGTTGACTTTTCAAAATATCCAAAAATTTCCCAACTTCCACAAGGCATAACTTGCTCAATTTTTAAAATTTACTCATGTTCTTGGACATTTTGGAAAGGTCTTTGAGTCCTCTAACCAATGCCTTTGGTCCCATGTCATTTTGATTTACCAATCTCAAGTTATGGCCTTTGACTTAAAGTCCCTTTTTGTTGACTTTTGAAAATGACCTATAATGTTGAAATTGATAACTTTTTGTGAGAGCATTTCTTGGACTTGAAGTATGAATAGTAGTTTTAGGAAATGTCTTTATCTTCAAAATGAGCTTTGGATGGAATTTTTCTGATAATCCATGTGAAAGTTATGCCCTGGTCAAGTTACAGTTGACTTTTTCAACTGTCCAAATATGGAAACTTTTGCATCTTGATGATTTTTGAGCCAAGCTTTGAGAATCATGATCAAGCATTGATCAAATAATTTTTGTGGCTTCAAAATGAGATGTTGACCAAAAATTTGAACTTTTGACTGTCAAATGACCATTTTGCCCCTGCAGTTGACTGTAGTGCAATTAGGGTTTTTGACTGTGCAATTTTGTGCTGAAAGTCTTGAAACTTGATGTGAGGATGCTTGACCATGTTTATAAGCATATGGGACTTGATTAGACCCTTGGAAACTTCATTTTCTTTGTCAGAACCAAAACCCTAATTTTTGACTGTTAGGAGGTCCTTGAACTGTGCAACCCTTGGGGAGATTTTGAAGCTTTGACTTGGCAAATTTTGAGGAATATGGGAGGGCAAATTTTGGGGTGCAACACATCCCATATAATGTCAAGCCTCATAAATGCTTTTGCGGCAATTTTGAGGCAACAAATGGATGAGAGTAACCATGACATGGTGCAGATGTTGACATAAACCTTGAGTACAGTACTTAACCCTCTGATACAAAATACCACTCAGTCGAACCAGCAAATGGCAGCACAAATGACGCACATGGCCGAATTTTTTGGGGTTCCTCAACCTATTCGACACCCCCAAAGAGAGCTGATAAGAGAAAATCAGGGTGTGGTCTTAGTGGATGACATGACCATTAACCAGAATCCACAGCCAGATGGGATGAACCATAGAGTGGAGGTCGAACAACCTAGGGTCGAAGTACCCAGAGTTGCCCCACAAATCCCAAGAGTTGTCGAACAAGGTATAATTGTGGTAAATAGAAACCAAAATGCTGATGAGGTAATACAGCAAGTTCGACACCACAACCATGCAACAGGTAACAACTTGACAGCCATGGTCGAAAGAATTATGGTACAGAATGGAGTGAACATTGGCTTTCATAGGCCAAACTTTACATCTCTATTTTCAGATTATATCTTGCAATCAGATTTACCTCCTAGGTGGAAAGTTCCAAAGTTCACCAAGTTTTCAGGGGATACGACAGAGTCCACTGTCGAACATGTGACAAGGTATTTGATAGAGGCTAGGGAAATCTCAAATAATGAGAATCTTAGGATTAAGTATTTCCCAAGATCCTTAACCAAAAATACCTTCACTTGGTTTACCACACTCCCAGCCAATTTGATTTACAATTGGAATCAGTTGGAAAGATTGTTCCATGAACAATTCTATATGGGACAGACCAAAATAAGTCTGAAAGAACTGGCTAGTATGAAGAGGAGGTTCACTGAGCCAATTGATGAGTATCTGAACAGATTTCGACTGCTCAAAGCCAGATGCTTTACACAAGTGCCTGAACATGAGTTGGTCGAAATGGCTGCAGGGGTCTAGATTATTTCATTAGGAAGAAATTAGATACCCAATACCTGAGAGATATGGCCCAATTGGTCGATAGAGTTTGACAGGTAGAACGCCTTAAGGCTGAAAAAGCTAAGGCGAATAAAAATCATCTAAGAGAAAGGGTAGCATATGTCGAAGTGGATGATTATGATTTAGAGACATCTAGTGACCCTATAACTGTCGAAGAGAGCGAGGTCGATCTAGCAGAATTAAAGTTAGGGCCATCATACTCTTGCAAACTATTAACACCCTCAAATGGGAAGAATCCTACTGAATCTGAAAAGAGTAGTGATAGGTTCCCAAAGAAAACATATAGTTTCGACGTTACAAAATGTGACAAAATATTTGACTTGTTAGTTAAAGATGGTCAGATGATAGTGCCCCCAGGGGCAAAAATGCCTCCTTTAGATCAAAGGAAAAAGAGAAGTTTTTGTAAATATCATAATTTTTTGGGCCATAAAACCTCACAATATTTTCTTTTCAGGGATCTCGTTCAAGGCGTAATAAAAGACGGCAGACTCAAGTTTGCTGACAAACCTCCCATGGAGATTGATGCAAACCCGTTGCAGGCAGATGCCCATTATGTTGAACCTTCATGCATCAATATGGTCAAAGTCTCAAAAGATTTCATCCACAAACCTGTTTTTGGAAGTTTCACTGAGGACATTAGTATAAAAGTTGTCGAAGAGGTACAAAGAAAGGCTGCTGAAAGCCTAAACAAGGAAGCCACTGAAGGCTCAAATAAAGGAACTATTGAAGGTTCCTACTTGGCTGCTGTCACAGGTTCGACAGAAAGCCTAGAGGCCAAGATGCAGAAGCTAAGTGTAGCTGGTAAGAGCAACGTGGAAATAAATATGGTTGAAGTGTCTGAATCTAAAGCTGCATACTCAGAAGACAGTATCAGACAAGAGGAAATCAACAAGCTTGCATTTCCTAAGGAAAATGAAAATCTGGCAGATTTTCTACAAGATTCCAGAAAAAGAAGTCAGAAGTTATGCTGTGTCCAAGATGCAGTTCTATCTTCGACAAAAAAGTTGTTGAGCAAATACAAGGTGTACGTGTGTAGCGGTAGAAATGTTTAAGACTAAGTCATTGGATTGACTTAACTTGTACAGATCAAAATAAAAATCGCCATCGCGCTTTATTGTTTCCAAGGGAATGGGAAAAGAGCTAGTAACCCAAAAAGAGGGGGAAAGATTCTAGGTAAGGGGGTTGGTTATGCAAAGGGGAGGTATTAGCACCCTAAACATCTACGGTACTCTGTAGGAACCTCTTTGAAAAATCTGTATATTTTGGCTATAAAATGTTGTATAAAAAATAGATGGTGGAGGTGAGAAAAGAAGTGTTTTTTATGATTTTTTGCACCCGTCGCGGTTGCGAACCTTTAGTGCCTACGTACCACCTTCCATGCAACAGGGGATCAGGGTACTCGTAGTTCACCTTTAAAAATTTTAAAACACAGGTGTGTTGGTTGATTTTAAGAGATAAGACATCTTCGTTATTGTCCGTGTGGAAAACATACTTACTACCCACAATCATGAGAAATGAGAATTTGCATCATCTCAAAGTGGAGGATATGGCTTGGATTTTAAAATCAATAATGCCTCATTTAACACCCAAGTGGAAAATATCTCACTTCACTATATATTGTAGAAGTATAGTTGTTTGCATCACTACAAGGATTAACAAGAGTCCAATATTTTGAGAAAAGTTTTAAAGTAGAAGCCAAAGTGGCAAAATAGTTTGAAATGAGATTGATTGACTTTTAGTCTTCTCACAAAAAATATCAAGGTATTATTAAGTTGATTGAAGTTTATTTATGAAAAGATTTTGAAAATGCATAGACCTAGGTCCAAGTTTATTATGAAAGTGGTTCAAGTTTAAAAAACAAGAAGAGTTTTCAAAATGAGGGAGAAGATTTTTTGAAATTAAAGAAGATGGGAGGAGAAGAAGAGACTATCATAAAGCATAAGGTAAAAGCTAGGGATAAGAACCATCTAACCAACAAGAGGCCAATATTTGACATTATGAGTCAAGATAGAATTCACATTCTTTGGATTGAAACCAAGCAAGCAAAGATACTAGACCTCTTGAGAGAACTAAATTTCAAATGTATTAAGTCTTCACAAAAATTGGGTAGAGTAACGGCTGTATACGGGTGAATTCCAGATTACAAACAAAGTATGTAATCACAATAACCTGCACACAAAACAAACAAACAACCCAATTGTGATACGATGGCAGAATTGATTGTTTTTGTTACTGGTTTGCATTTTTTGTTTGCAAATGTCGCGGTAAGCAAGAGTCGTCACCGACTTTTATTTCATCCAACAAAGGAAAAAGAACAGAAAAAACCTTTTTCGAGATATTTCTGAGTACGGGGGGTAGATTATAGAAAGGGAAGGTGTTATCACCCTTTCTATCTGTGGTTTTCCACGGGCTCTTAGGTACTTGCTCATTCTTAAATTACTTTTGTGTGTTTGTGTGTTTGGAAAGTTTTGAAAATGCCTTAGTGCGGAGTTTCACTTTATGGTAACCCTTGTATCAGTTCCCAAGGGTGTGATAAAGTGTTTTTGAAAACTTTAGTTTGAAAAGTGTGTTTGGAAGTGTAAGTGTAAAAAATGTTTTGAGCAAGTACCTAAAAATTTCTACCTACTCGAAAAAGTTTGTTCGTTTTCTTATTTCCTTTAGACAACGTTATCCTACTATTAAGGAGTAGGTAGCCCTATCATTGGATGTATGAGGGACAATCGAAAGTGACGAAAGGGACGATTACGATCACTAAAGCAATGGTTAAGGAACCTTAGTAATTACCCTAAAGTCCTAAAGATCTTTCTGAGGCAACATTCGAATGGGTCACTTTTGATTTTTTGGGACTGAAGGGAAACCACTAAAACTTGTTATACTTCATGACCGTTTACCAAAGGCAACCAGAGTGGGGCAAACCCTAGGAGTGAGCATGTGCAAGTGTTTATTTTTTCAGTTAATTATCTTTGCACAATTAAGGGTTTCTACTGTTTTAAATTATGGATTTATCTTTCACATACAATCCTATTATCAATCATCTAACAGTTTATAATGACAGAAAATAGAATGCAAGAAATTTAAACCTAGCTATTACAAGGCTTTAGGGAGGGGGATTACATAATCACAAATCGGGGGAAAACAGTAAATGAAAACAAATATAAACATAATTAACTATTACAAACTCAGAGCAATTGCATTAATCGGAAAATAAATAAATAAATGCACGATGAAATTAAATACGAGGAATCAAAATTAAATTCAAGGATATTTAATTTAGTAAATAAAGAAAAATACTTTTTGGATTTTTTTTAGAAAAGTAATTAACTTTGCAAATTAACCTAATTTCTAATTAATTTTAATTATGGACAAAAGAATTTAAATTATTCTAATTAACCTAATTAATTAATAGAATTAATTATTTTACAAAAAAAAACTAATTCTAATATTTTTGTGTTTTTTATGATTTTTGATTTAATTAAAAAAACAATGATTTTTTTTTGTGAAAAAAAACAATTAAAACAAATGATTAAAATAAGAAATTAAAAAAGAAAAAGAATGGGCCTGGTAATGAAAAATAATTCTGGGGGTGTATGCTGAATTTGTCCAGGCCCAATCCTGCTGGTAGCCCAAGGCTGCGCCTGATTTAATGGGATTAGCCTTTGGAGGGTTTACCATGCTCCTTGCCTGTTGCATGTTGGATCTGATCTGATGATGGATCTAATGGCTGAGATGTTGAGGTGCATGGTGAGTGTTGGTTTGTGTGACACATTGGATCTGTAAGGAAATACCAAGAAAAATATAAAAGCACACGCCTGGGATCGAACCCAGGACGTTTGCTTTACACTTCCCTTCCCTGACCATTTGTGCTGGAGGACTCATTCGTTAACATAACTAAACAAATAAAATATAAGTGAAACAAAATATTATGCCCAGTAAAAACACGCGAATTTTAAACAAGCCAATGGTATGCTGCCATGCACTCATCTTCTTCCCTAAGGAGTGTTGTTTTAGAAAGAGCTTTTACCTACGGACGAACTCGTCACTATAGGCTATAGTGACGGTTTTTGTGGGTGGCTACAAACCTGTAAACATAAAACACACAGCATAAGTAACATAAATTATATCCAAAGCCATGGATCAATGGGAAATACTCCCCTGAGTGTTATGATACTCATAATCTGGGCCAGTTTTCCCTAGAGGAGGAAACCCCAAATTCGAGCTTATGAACCCTAGCCATGGCAAGAAGTTATTCCTGCGCTTAAACTTCAATTAAACCAGTCAAAAACATTACAAATATGATAGCAAGCATGGATATATGATCAAAACAGATTTATGATGCAAGAATCATTGTAACCGAGTTTTGAAAAAAAAGGCAAACCGTGAAGGTGCTAGCGCGCGATTCTTGATGCTTCAGACCGTATGAATGCTTGCAACAGCTTCAGTGAGTGTCCAGGAATATGGTTTGATCCTTAGAACGCTCTAAACTGGCCTATGGAGAAAGATCTGGTCTGCACTTTTTTCACAAAAAATTAAACTTTGTTCTTGCTCTAGGGAGGCAGGCTGCACATGAATTCTTGTTCTTTAGGGTTCACAAAGCTTTTGTATACGTAGTGAATCCAATTAGGTCAATAAAATTGGAAAGAATCAAAAGATTGATGGTCTTGAAGTTTTAATTCAAATCATTCCAAAATTGGAGATTTCCTCTTGTTTTTGGCTTGGCACGATTTGTTTGATCATTGACAGCATATGAGATCTATAATTCAATGTAAAACAAATCTCATTCCACAAATTTGATTTTATTTGATTTTATTTGAATTTATTTGATTTTTAAATGAATAAAAATCAAAATAAATTAAATAAATGAGTGAATAATGCATGGGGGTCCCATAGGTCATGGACCATGCTAGGATTGAGATTCAATCTTGAAAAGATGGGCCCATGTGGGAAAAAAATGCAATTTTGAGCATTGTTGACTTTGGGCAAACTTCTAAAAATGGTCAACTTTGACAATGCATATCTCTCTCAATTTTGAACCTAGGAAGGTAGTCTTGGACTTTTTAGAAAGCTTAGGATGTCCTCTAAACAACCCTTTTGGTTTCATATCAATTGGATCTTCCATGTTCATGTAAGAAGCTTTGACTCAAAAGGTGTTTTTGTTGACTTTTTGAAATGACCTATAATGTCTGAATTTATATCTTTTCATGAGTGCGTTTTTTGAACTTGAGGGCTGAAGATGAGTTGTGGGGAATTGAATTCTCTTCAAAATGAGTCTTGGATGAGAAATTTATGATAAAGTATGAGAAAGTTATGCCTAGTCAAAGTTTGGTTGACTTTTCCTATAGAAACCCTAATTTAGCAACTTTTGAGTTTTGATGAATTAGGAGCATTCCTTGAGGAATCATTATCAACCCTTGATCAAATGATGGATATCACCTCAAAATATTGATGTTGACCAAAAATCTTGAAGTTTGACTTGGGCCACAGTTGACTTTTGACCCAATATATCTGATTTTCAGGCTTCTGAGCAGTTGACTGAGCAAACTTCTTGTGCAAGGAATGAAACTTGACATGGATGATCTTGAAGACATATTAGGGAATGGAAATCATTTAGGACCCTTGGAACTCAAACATCTTGATGAGGAGTGAAAACCCTAGTTTGAGGCTCATTGTCTTATGAGGAGGATTTGTCTGGTCAATACTTAGTCAACTTGAGTAATTGAGGACCTCTAGGAGTATGTTTTGAGTAAAAATGGGAGGGAAAATTTTGGAGTACAACAGCTACCCCTGTTCAATCTTCTTAAACTTGAGGATGTAGATTGGCTGGTCTGCCTTTCGTGATCTGAAGGTAGAAGATGATTGAACACTAGAGTGCCCAGAAATTTGCACTCGCATGAAGTAATACTGATCAGTGATATCGGGAATGGGCTTACAGATGCCATTTGAAAGGCGATAGAGTGTCGTCGAAGATGGGCTTAAAGATGCCATCCAGAAAAGATATTGGTCGTATAAGAGATTCCTTTGCGAGAATTCTTGTACATGCCGTTGAGGAGGACTTCACCGGGGAATGTTGACTTATGTTCTGGGAAATAGAGTCTAGGAGCTTCGGCTGTCCATTACTCTACTGGGGAATATGAAATTAATCGTATATGGTCGGGTCCAGGTTTTACAGTGTTGTGAACTGTTGTCCGGAGATAAAAGAGAAGGAACCTGAATAGTAGGGTCACTACTACAAATAAGGGAAAAGACAATGCTTTTTTAGGCTTTTAACAGCGCTTTAAAGGGCTGCCTAAAGCAGTGCTGCTAAAAGAAAAGACAACGCTTTTTTCAATGTAAAAGCGCTTTCTTATGCCCACTTTAGACAACACTTTTAGAATAGACATCGCTTTTGTATATACCCCTTTAGCAGCACTTTTGCTTTAGACAGTGCTTTGTTATTTTTTAAGTTAGGCTTTAGACAGCGCTTTCCTTTAAAAGTGATGTCTATTCCTCCACTTTAGACAGCGCTTTCCCACTTTAGGCAGCACTTATTTTTGAGTTTTTACAGTGCTTTTCTCTTAAAGCGCTGTCTATTGGTCACGATTTTTTTTAAATAAAATATTTATTTTGACTTACAAAAGCGCTGTCCAATATATATAATGCATTTTCATCAAAATTTTAACCATATTTGAACCAGGTTTTCACCATATTATGCACCATATTTGGTAGCTTCATTCCAATAAAATATGCATATTGTTGTACCCCAAAATTTGCCCTCCCATATTCTCCAATAAACTGCCAAGTCAAGCTACAAAATTCCCCAAGAGTTGCACAGTGCAAAGGCCTCCATACAGTCAAAACTAGGGTTTGTGTGCTGATCAAGAAAATGGAGTGTTCAAAAGCCCAATCAAGTCTCACATGCCTACAAAGATGGTCAAGTATCCTCATATCAAGTTTCAAGGCATTCAGCTCAAAATTGCACAGTCAAAACCCTAAATTGCACTACAGTCAACTGTAGGGGCAAAATGGTCATTTGACAGTCAAAAGTTCAAATTTTTGGTCAACATATCATTTTGAAGCCACAAACATCATTTGATCAATGCTTGATCATGATTCTCAAAATTTGGCTCAGAAATCATCAAAGATGCAAAAGTTACTATATTTGGACAGCTGAAAAAGTCAACTGAAATTGACCAGGGCATAACTTTCACATGGATTATCAGAAAAATTCCATCCAAAGCTCATTTTGAAGAGAAAGACATTTCCTACAACTCATCTTCATACTTCAAGTCCAAGAAATGCTCTCACAAAAAGTTATCAATTTCAACATTATAGGTCATTTTCAAAAGTCAACAAAAAGGGACTTTAAGTCAAAGACCATAACTTGAGATTGGTAAATCAAAATGACATGGGACCAAAGGCATTGGTTAAAGGACTCAAATACCTTTCCAAAATGTCCAAGAACATGAGAAAAGCTTAAAAATTGAGCAAGTTATGCCTTGTAGAAGTTGGGAAATTTTTGTGAAATGGCAAAAGTCAACTATCCTTGAAACTTCAATTTTTGACAAAAGAGCCCACTTTCTTCCACTTGATTCAGCCTTGTCATGCCACACACGTGTCCCATGATTAATTTCAAGACCAAATATTGATTTTTCTATTTTATTTAATTTTTGATAATTTAATTCATTTTAAATCTTTAAAAATTCAAATAAAATTCAAAAGTCAATGAAATAGTGTCATTTGAATTGGGATAGCTTCCATATATCATGTGTCAGCTCACAAACTCATGCTAGGGTTAGATTATACACCAAGTCTTGGTTTTGCCTAAAAAAAGGGAAAGTTTGTTAAGGGTGAAAAAACCTAAACCTAATTCTCTTATTTCATGGATCTTTGACCTAGTTTGTACCATAATTCCCTTCCAACATAAATATTGAAGCAAACCCTAAAGCCAAGGGGGGCACAAGCTGCTACAGAACACCATAAGCAAATTCCAAAATTCAAGGAAAATTTGAAAACCGAATTCCACATTCAAGCACAATTCAAAGCCTTAGAGTGATTCCAACACACTGCTGATATTCCCAGGAACGGATTGGAATAAAAAAAAAAACAAGCCATAAAGCTCCAAGAACACGCAAGAACAAGTCACACGGGACTGTACGAAGCTTTTGGTACAATTTAATTTGATTATAATGCCCTGAAACAAAAACCTCCACTTTAGGGCCTGAAACCCCTGGTTTGCTTTCTCTATATTTTTCTTGTTTTATTTTTAATTCTTATTTTATTTTCTTTATTTGTTTAAACTAATTACTATTTCTTTACAAATTATAAAATACACAAAAATCAGAAAAAGAGAACAATATAATATTTATTTTATTTTAGTTATTTTCATAAATAAATTGTATGTAAATTAACTTAGTATTAATTTAGGTTGCAACTTTAATTCTTTCTTCCATAAAAAAATCCAAAAATATAGCATTAGGTTAATGACTTTTTATTCCTTTCAATTTTCCTTTTTTTTTGCCATAATATTAGTGATTTATTTATTTTCATAATTAAACTTGTAAACTAATTAGGGTTGCATTTAGGTTAAATTTTAATACTTTCATAATAAACTTAAAAATAATTAGAACTAGGTTTAACATTTCATTTTGGTTTTTAATTAATTCTTTTTTTTAAATCTCAAAAAACACAAAAATACTAAAAAACATTTTCTTTTAATTCTTAGTTTTAATTCCTTATTAATAATATTTCGCAAAAGGGTCCAACGCCCATGTTCGTAATTTATTTTCGCGCATTTATTTTATGTCGTTTATTATAATTATGTAATTCTCCCAAAGCGTTGTAACAATTATACTTTTCGCACTTTTATTTAATTTCTTTATTTTCTTGTCAAATCGGGTCCGGTTTAATTTTGGCGATGTGGACCCGCGCCATTTGTAATAGTCTTAGATTTACTTTTCCCGCAACTTTTAACTGTTAACAAAAGCATGAAAGAATGTATGGACTTAAAATAAAATCAAGCGTAGAACACCAATAAACATGACAAGACAAACATCAATGAAAACGACACACAATTCACACACACCACCCCTAGGGTACGCCTCACTGTTGCCTTGCCTTTCGAAAGGTGATCGTCGAGTAGAGGATGTCTTAGTAAGTCCTCATGATCCGGGAACCCGGCGTGAGGGTAGCTTCTAAGGTGTCTTCCCATTGCTCTGGTGATCACCATGTCCCTATAAACTCGAATTGACCCGAACACCTCCAACAGTGGTGCTACCTACCTCTCAATGGTGGGATGGCACTACTTTAAAGGACATTTACACAGACGAATTCCTTAGGGTAGGTAGACGACTCATGGATACTTGCTCTCTTCAAAACAAAAATTCAAAGACTTTTCACACCAACACTTTTCAAAAGCTTTCAAAGCAAACTTTTCAAACACTCTGACGTACGAGTCGAACTGAAATTTTTCAAAGAAACTTTTTTAAAACCCACAATTGAAAAGCAAGCAAACATTTTGAAAACACATTGAGAAAGTATCTAAGAGCCCATGGATAACCATGGATAGAAAGGGTGCTAACACCTTCCCTTTCTATAACCTACCTCCCGAACCGAGAGCAATCTCTTTTAAGGAATTTTTCTGTGCTTTTGTCCTTTCCATTTGGAGAAAATAAAAGACGGTGGCGACTCTTGCTTCCGCGACATTTCGCGAACCAGCGTTAAACAGTCAGTTCCAGATCCACCGATCACACATATATAAAAATTACACATATATATAAATTAATGATATATACAACAACTACAAAATTTATGATACAAGTTAAAATTCTACAAGTTTAAAATCCTAAAATTCAAAATTGATGTTACATTTGTACATCTTACTATCTTCGAGAATTCTCATGAAATAACAACAACATGAATATCTTAGCTCTATCTTTTATACATGCACCTATAAACCTGGAAAAAAAACCAAATGATCGAAATTCATAACATGATAATATTAACGTTGCACTTTATTCGAATTTAATTTATACTCAAAACTCGAAAGTTCTCATCAAAGGAAGTAAGGCAATATACCTTAGCTTATAAAATTCTCAACCCGATAATGAATTGACACCATTCCTCCATAAGTTCATCCAATTGATCTTTTGAGTAATGTGCACAATTGAATTCCTCAAAGTACTACATATATAATAATATAACATAGTATGTGATTTAGTTAAAACAATAAGTCATTTTATGAGAAACACAAAATATGAAAATAGTATGTAATTCCTAAGTTAGAAATCCATATTGTGGATGGAATCTCTAATCGATCCAAAAGAATAGTTTCTTTCATAAACCTCAACATAAAATAGCCACAATCTATACCGTTACGCTGGCGAGGGCACTACACATGGAAAGAAAATACGAATATATATCAGGATATACCCCTTAAATTGTTTTATCAAGTATCATCACTAATGTAATCAAAATTGAATATCTCTTTGTGAAAATATACCTCCACTCTGATCCATGTAACGTTGTTGACTCTACTTTTTGGCACTTGAATATCTCTTTGGGAGTGAAAATCTAGTAGAACGCTATAATAAAATATAAATGACTGTTTAGAACAATCTCACATAGAAACATAAACATAAACACAAATCCAGATATGTTGACCATAAAGATAAACATAAACATAAACTTGAATATCTCTTTGGGAGCGAAAAACTTACGTGTTAATCATCTGCTTCAAATCTGGATATGTTAACCAATCATCTATAACGAATCCAAATAATACACAGTTTCTCTCATAGGATTAATCGTAACCAATAACCAGTGTCCACTGTAAGATTAAACAATGGCCAAAAACGGAAAATTATAATAGATCAAGTTAGGATGAAAATCTAACTCGTTGCCGGTATTATATGGCAAAAAGAACAACTTCTCAATATCTTTGCTGGCCACGAATAAACCGAGTACATATGCTATGACATCATCTGGTCTCGTTACAATTGACCCTGAATTGACAATGTTGGGAGCGAAGAAGCCAAATCTTGCTTCTAATCCACGCGGGCGCACAATATTGTCATACATAAACCTTAAATTAAAACATCATTAACATTATACTATATTCATTGAAATGAGGTAATAAATTGTTCATCTAATTAAACAAAGTTGATCGGAGTATACCTGATGTATATACCGATAACATCGAGGCCTAATTCCAAATGTCTAAAAACTTGCTCCATATCCTCTCTACCAATTGCTTCCAGGTATTCAAAACCAAAGATGTCTGCACTCATAGGTATAAGGCGGGTACCACCATCCAGAATATTTGTAATTCTTAAATATGTCTGAAGGCACGACCTGAACTGAGCAGTAGTTTTTTTGCTAGCCACGGTCTTCTTAGCAACATTCTTTTTTTTGTGTGGAAATATTTCTAATTTCAGGCGCCTTACCCCTACTGACTTGTGCAATCTCTTTAGCATGAATCTAGTTATTATATAATTAGTTAGGGGAAGTATAAAATCACAAATTAATATTTCTCATAGCATAAATGTCATATAATTGTGTTGTACCTCAATTGATGTAATTGATTCGGCCTCCCGCCTAATCCCCTTATCTTTTGGAATGGATTTTGTTGGAGTCTAACATTACCATGTAAACAAAGTGTAAGTAAAATTGCCTTAAAAAAATTGAATAGTAAACGATCTTAAGCATACCTCATTATCTACGCAAACGAGGCTTGACGGCCATGCAACAAACGATCTTATTGCATCTGCCACCAATATTGCATCTTCCACATCGTCAGGTAGTGGTAACAACGCACCCCCCTCTAAAACAACATCAATCGATACTTTCAAAAATCCATCTGGGAGTGGTTTATGGTGAAGCATTTCTGCTGAAGTATTATACATTTTTCCCTTACCAACCATCTGATAAGTCGGTGCCGACAAATAGAGTTGACATCGGGAAATGCCCTATAACCATTATTAAATATGGTTATATAATTAATAAATATGGTTATATAATTAATAAATATGGTTATATAATTTATAAATATGGTATATAATTACCTCGAGAATATTCTGTCCAAAGTTACCATTGATACTACCTTTGTCACTAGTATCTTTAAAACCTGTAGCTTGATCTATTTCCTTTTCCTTTCTCAGCTCATAAACGTCTTGTTGTAACTTTTCCAACTTCTCTTGAAGTTCTTTATTGCTAGGAGCTTTTGTCTTTGATTTTTTCTTCAATGAGGTTGGAGTGATCCCAAATCCCTTACCCCTCTCCCGACCAGAATACTCACGAATATCTCATGCTCGTGAGAGTATTCTCTTGCAATCATTATCTTCATCTGGAGGTATAGACTGGGAAAGAGTCTCCTGAAGTTCATATAAATATTGTAATTAAAGAATGATATGTTAATAAAATAATGATGTAATTAAATAAATAAAAGTATGATGTAATTAAATAAATAATGTTATACTTACACATCACTCGAAAATTTGTTGAACTTTTTCTTCAACAGCTCCATCCTTACACACACGGGCTTCCTTCCATAAAATGTGTTCCGGAAGAGATGTTTCAGAACTATTCTCCTTTGTTAGCTACACATTAAGCCAAATAACATGATCAAATATAAGCGTGCATATATTATAGATACTTTGTAATTTATAGATACTTACAATAGATTGTTGTAAGCGTGCATATCTCATACGCCCTTTTCTGTATGGATATGCTGGACATGATGCTCGTTGCCGACTTACGACACTTAAACTCTCAAATTTCTGGGTATTGCTTTTGGATTTAAAAGTTTCCCATTCTTCAACTGTAATCAAATCTGCATATTTCTTTAGAAGCTCTGCATCAATAAAAAATTTATCTGCATCCCTAAGAAACTTGTTTGACAAGAAAGCTCTAAACCCTCTATGTAGTTTCCCAGTTAATTTGAGAGTATAATCTCTCCTGGAATCATCAATGTTGAACGACCTCTACGAAAATCAGACACAAAGTGTGTTAGTATAAGTAATTTAGAGACATAATCGTCATTAAAAACAAATAACATCACATATGGTACCTGTATCTCACTCCATATTTTATCTTTAGTGTCGTCCAACACTCTTGCTCTCCAAACTTCACATGTAATTGGAATTTCTCTCCTTACCACCGAACTGAGATAACTCGTCAACGTTGAACCGTTAGGCTCAATTAGTTGGCCTTCTTGACTCCAATGCACATCATACTTTATGCCTTGGTCTCTATCCCGAATTATTCTCTTCATTATTGTTATTCCTCGTATATATTCCATTTCCGTTTTACTAACGACCTTATCTCCATCATGCACAGAATCATCACGTGGGTGATCCTCGTTAGTAGCCATCTAACCTGTAATAAACATAAACATAAACCCAATATAAAATTCCATAGTCATTTAAATATATATAAAATAACAATGCCAAAAATTAACATAAACATAAACTTAAACGTAAACACAAACATAAACATAAACATTTTAATATGCTACCTCTTTCACTAACATCTCTTTCTTTTCTTGGTTGGAACATGAATTACTTGTTTCTTAACAATGCGGACGGATGGATTTATCCAAATTCCCTCATTATGATCATTTCTGATATATGATTAATCCGCTATAATATTCTCATCTTGATCATTTATAATATACGACTCATTCTGTCTAATACATGACTCATTCTCACCATCAATATCACCTTGATCTACACTGTTATAATCAACCACTTTGTTAGATAAAAGCACTATAGACCATTTTGTATTCGCCGGGTCAGTGACATAGAACACTTGTTTAGCTTGAGAGGCTAGAATAAAAGGCTCATCTTTGTACCCCTCCTGTGATACGATGGGAGAACTGACTTGAGGTGTTTTGCGTTTTATCGCAAATATTGCGGTTGAGCAAGAGTCACCATCGACTTTTCTTTTATCCAAAAGGAAAGGTGAAAAAGTACAAGAAAGACCTTTAGAGATGTTTTCTTGAGTTAGGGGGGTAGATTATGAAAAGGGAGGGTATTAGCACCCTTTCCATCTATGGTTTTCCATGGGCTCTTAGTTACTCGCTAGATCACTTGCTTTTGTTTTGAAATGTGCTTTGTGATGTGTGGTTTTGAAAGTATTTTGAAAAGGTGTCATCGTTTAGGCAAACTTTGTAATAGTTCTCGTTCGTAAGAACGTATACAAAGTGTTGAGCTTTTGAAAATATTTCAATGTTTGGAAAGTGTTTTGAAGATGTTTTGTATGTGATTGTTTTGAAAATAGCAAGGATATTTGTTTTAAGAGTGAGCAAGTAACTAAAAGTAATCTACCTACTCAAAAGGTCTTAGCTGTACTTTTCCTCCTCCTTTAGATGTTGCTATCTTACCATTGTTTTGGTAAGAATCCCCATCGTTAGATGTGAAGGGACGAGCGTTGGGTCATCGTATGACCATGATAGCAATGTTGTGAGATGACCTAGCACTTTTCCTTTAGGGACTAAGATCATTTTTGAAAAGCAACATTTATAACGTCATCGAGGGACTATGATCTTGTATTTTTCGATTTGTTTGTGCTAAGACATCTCACATGCATAACATGGCCAATTTTGTAAGGCAACAAGTGAGATTATCCTAAGGGTGCATGTGCGCATGTGTGTTTGATTGCATGCATTTGTCTTTGATTTTTGGTGGTCTACTTGTTGGTTTTATCTTGCCATACACGTCTAATTACTATACAGTATAAGGAAAATAGTAAATTGCGGAAAATGAAATTCTACGCTATTATAATATTTAGGGGATGGGGGTACATATGTACGAATGAGGATTGCAAGTAAAAATAAGTCCTAAGTTATTATTATAACCATATTGAAATGTACAGTATAAGAAAGAAATAGACTTGTTTAGAAAATGTTTTTTGTCTTAGGGAAATAAATTAAAAGGAAAATATTTTTATGTCTTTTATGTTAATATAAAAAGAGTTAATATTAAAATTGATGAAAAAGAAAATAAATGAAAGATAGAAACAGTGTTGCTGCAAGCGAAAATAACAAGGATCAGAAGTTCTGAAGTCATCCGCGTGGTGACTCAGAAGGAAGCGTCAGAATCAGAAGTTCTGGATTGGTACACTCTAAGGTCCTGCAAGAAATGTTAAAGGAAAAACACAGAGGTTCTGGGTGGTATGCAGTCAGTGAACCAAAAGTCAGAAGTTCTGTATTACACTAAAATAGTGAGCAAACGTCAGCAGTTAAGTACATTGTCAGCATGTGAAAGTCATAAACTCTGAGTGTTTGAAAACAACTGATGGAAACATCAGAAGTTCAGTGTATTTGACATGTGAGGAGAACTCAGAAGTTCTGTGCTGTGTTAGAACAGTGAGTGAATCTTAGAAGTTCTACGTGTTAAAATGGTGAGTGAAAAACAGAAGTTCTGTGTTACGTTTCAACTCTTAATCAACACATCGGTAATTTATTCAGTTCAACAAATCAGAATGACCACATCACAACAAATCATAGAAGTTCCAATCCTAAGTCTGAGCCTAGCATTATTCTAGAAGTTTTGATCCATGGTTTTTCTATTCATACAATGATATGTACAACATTAATACTATGATATTACATGTTAATGATGTTCAGAATGAAAAGCAAGTAAAGTCAGAAAGACTTACCTGGAACGTGCTTGGAGCTTTGAGTGGCTACCTTTGGATGTTCTGAGTCAGCGAGAGAAAGGAGGAGTGGCCGTGCCAGGTTCTTTGGTTCAAAAGGAAGAATGAAAGTTTGTTTTTGTGTTTTGGATTTCTGGATCTTTTATGAAGATTTCAACAGCTTTGTTTCCTCTCCTTTTTTGCTAACCTCTCTCCAAAAGCCATCCCCTTGAACGTGTTATGGAGCCAAGTATTTATAGATGAATTTGGGGGGAGAAAACAAATAGGATTTGAACCTGTTTTGGCATCCTATTCCTTTGCTTTTTCATCACAGTTTTCATATGCTAGTTTGGTGCAATCATGGGATGCAGGCATAGGCTGAACCAGCTGCTGTTGGGATTTGGTCAAGTTCTGACCAAAGCGTTGAATATAGCCTTCATGTGCTGAAGCGCTGCCTTGTTTTTGAAGCAAGCATGGTGGTTGTCAGCAGAAATTTAAGGAAAAGCAAAAAGCAAAGCATGGGCTTAGTAGCAAAGTTGTTATCCCAAGACAGTAGAGGTATACGTGGTGAAAATCCTTTGGATAAAGACTAAGAAAGTGGTTGTGAGCATTAAATGAGCATTAAATGATGATGAGACTTATCACAACCAGAAATCCTGCAACGTGAAACTCTACACCAATGCTTAGTTTTGGATCAAAAGTTTTGCTTCAGTGTAGCATCCAATATTCTGATCCTCTTATCTTCTATATCCAACATGTTCTGAAGGAGCTTTCAGACTTTCTAGAAATGCTTGCAGCACGCTTCTTAGCCTTCTCTGAATTAGTCTGGAAAACTCTGACTGAGCTTGCGTAGAGGCGGAAGAGCCATGTTCTGACTGAAGGCTATATTCTGAACCATGTTTGCAACTTCTAACTGTATTTGCATGGAGGCTGGCTCAGAAGTTCTAAAGTGTCATACTTTAGAAAAGTTTTAAGTATTTAGAATTTTGACTTTTCCAAAGTAAATTTGACTTTTGAATTTTTAGATGAAACAAATTTCACATTTCAACATGTCTTGATGAAATATGATTCTTGAAACTTGGTTTTGATCCAAAAGTCAAAGTTAGACCTTTCAGCGTGCAAATGACCATTTTGCCCTTATGGATGATTTCCTTGAAAAATTGCAGTTCAAGGCTTGGAATTGGATGGAAGCAAACTTGAGGATCCAAGGTGATTCTTTGAGAAATGAGAGGACAAATTTTGGGGTGCAACACCTCCCTATTAATATCCACTTGCAAAAGTCCTGACTTATCCATTCGTATGCCACTACTACTTACCCACTTGCAACCAAAGATAGGTGTTGTACCCCAAAATTTTCCCTCCCATTTCTCAATAATTTCTCATCACAAAGCCCTTGGAGCTCAAGATCCAGTTAGGGTTTCATCTGCTCAAGATTTCTCCTTGCACTGTTGACCCAAATTAGGGTTTGTGTTTGCACAAAGATGTTTTGACCTAAAATGCCTAAGATGACTTTCATGCTTCATATTGGACTCCCAAGTTTATCCACACCAAGTTTCAAGTCTTGATTCCAAATTTTGCCCAGTCAATTGGACAGTTGACCTAGAAATCAGCTGTATTGGGGAAAAAGTCAACTGTGGCCAATTGACAGTCAAATCTCATGAAAATTGACCCACATCAACATTATGAACTCATATGGACCATTTGATCAAGTTTGGATCACAATTCCACAAGAAATTTGATCAGATCACCAAAAGGGCAAAATGGTCATTTTTAGGGTTTTGACTGCACAAAGGCAATTTTTGACTGTTTGACCTAGCCAATGGCAAACCAAGCTCACATATGGACTCAAGGACCCCATGGATTTGTCTTGACATACTCAACAAGTTCAAAAGATCCCAAATGCACAAGATTGACAGTTGAATTTCCCAGTCAATTGATCAATTTTGACTGTATACTGAAAAGTCAAACTTTGACTTTTTGGTCAAAATCAAGTGTCAAGATTCATTTTTCATTAAAACATGACAAATCATGAAACTTTTTCATCAAGAAATCAAGAATTGCAAATTAGGGTTTGAAATGAAGATTTTTCATAACTTAGAATTTTTCTAAGTTATGAAAAACCCTAATTTTTTCCTAACTTTGCCCCACTTTCTCACCAAGATTCATTTGGATTCAAGCAAAAGTCAAAACATGAAAGTTGTATTCCATTGCAAAATCTACAACTTTGTTTCACAAAGTTTTCCCAAAATAAGCTTGTATCTCAAGTTACAATTTTTGGAACAAGGGTACCAAACCATTCTTAACTTAGAGAAAATTTGACCTATTTTAGGCAAGGTTTTTACCTAACTTCAAGACCATTTTTCACATGCTTCCACTTGGAATTTCAATTTGCATTTCAAAGATGGATTTTAGTACATATTCCAAGCTTTCCAAAATGTCCAAGAACTCATCAAACAACCTCATGGTTAGAGAGAATCGAATTTGGCAATATGGGAAAAACTCACTTTTGATTTGGCCAAGTTACATGTTCATACATTTGTGTCATTTTGAATTCAGCATGCTTTCCTTGATTATAGGTCTTTTATCTCAATTACACTCCTTAATTTAATGCCAATCCTTTGTGCCAAGGTGTTGTTCTATGAGTTTGGACATTGTATGCAAGTTTAATCCATTTTTAGATAAAGCATTATATCCATTTTGGAAAAGTTGCACTTTATGTCTAAAGCAAATCCAAGCAAGTACAGTTAAGATCTCTTTGGCACAAGTTTATGAGTTAATTACACTGATCAAGACTAAGTGGTTCAGCATAGAATGGGGGCCTGTACAGGCTAGAAACACCAAGTGGCCTTTTGTTGCTTAAAGTGTAAGAAACTTGCCATAACACATAACAACTCTCATTTCCTGTCAAAAAAAGCTTAAGCAAACTTGTCAAACACTTTCTAATCATCAAACCCAAGCTGAAACACGAGCTATCCACCTCCATTGCCCTCTCAAACATAGAATCACTCTCAAACTGTCCAAACAGAGCATCTGCTGCAACTTGAATCCCACAACTCATTCCCATCGTGCATTCTTGCTAAAACCACTTCAAACACCTTCCCTACCATCAATGCAAACTATCCAAAGCATTAGAAGTGGACTGTAACTCCTCTAATCAGTTTGGCCATTTTCATTTTCTTGTTTTGCAGGTGGAGTGCTATAACTCGATTCAGTTAGTTTCAAAGCAAAGTAAAACTTGGAATAGCATCCCTGGACATCAAGGAAGCTGTACCAATCATCACCTTGCTCTGAAAGTACCTCCATCATCAGATACAACTTCAACTGAACAGGTAAGTCCATAAACTCGCATCTCTCTATCCAGGCATTGTTAGCTTTAGGTTTGTGAAGAGAATATGTCACATTCATAGCCCTGAACATGCCCATGTAATTAGTTTTCATTTATGTTATGTGTGCTGTGAGAATTTGATGTCTGAACATGGAACAAAAACTAGGTCAGGATTTAGGAATGGAGAAATTCTCTCTCATTTCTGAGAGTTAAAGCATGTTCTTTATATGTATGAATTCGTGATTTAATGCTCTACATTGTTTATGTTATGAGTTTTGGCTGAAAATCAAGGAATCAGGAGTTTGATGGAAGCATGGAAAACGCGCGTTTTTCTGTTTTGAATGGCTGAAGGTTGAAGACAACAGCCTTTGGGCTGGGCCTGTTTTGCTATTTCTTTTCACACCCCATTTTTGCTTTTACACCCCCTGAGCCCATTTTGCTTATTTTAATGATTTTTTGACTTTTCTTTTTTTATTCTGACTTATTTATTTTTGCTAATAATATTAAAAATAAAAAAAAATATTTTTCACACTATTTTTGAATTTATAGGCATTTATTTGTTTAGAATAGTTTTTTTGTATATAAATAAATAAATAAACACTTTTATTTAAAAAATACCAAAAATAATGAAAACTTATTTTATTTCTGATTTTCATTTTATTTCTCTATTGAAAATATTTTATATAAAATATACTTTTTTTATAAATATTAAATATTATTATTTTGTATATATAATACATATTTAGTAAATAATACAAATGTTTATATATATATATTAGTATATTTAGGTTAAAATTGCAAAATATATACATTTTTATTTTTATTAATATTTGACATTAAAAATACCTTTTTATAAATATACTTCATTTTTATTTTATTTTTGTACATAATTGATAAATATTTGTACATATTAAATAATTAATGCATTTACTTAATAAAATTAGGGTTTTGCCCTAAACATAAAAAACTCCAAAAAATAATACTTTTTATTTTGTTTATTTGACATATAAAAATACTTTTTTTCATATACATAAAAAACATTTTTGGCATCTTGCATATTTATTTTATTTCCATTTAATTTGTGCAATTAAATATCTTGTAAATAATTCAAAATTGATGTAATAGTCTAGGTTTAAATTCCTTGTCTAAATACCCCCCATTTGAACATTTGTACCCCCCTTCCCATATATTGTGTTGTAATAGTTTAGGACTTTAAATTTCGCACTTTAATGCTTTCTAATTATACCATGCTAGAATTAGGGTTTGTATGCGAATCAAAAACGACAAAAATAGTTTGACCTAATTTCAAGATAAACAAGCATGAAAATGGATAACACTAATCACACTTGCACCCTTAGGGCATTCCACTTGTTGCCTTCAATAATGGGCCATGTTGCATGTTAGGTCTCTTTGGGCAAAACAAACACAATTCAAATGATCATAGTCCCTCGATGACGCTTTCGAAAAGTTGCCTAAAAATGATCAAGTCCCTTAAAGGAAAATTGCCCAAAGATACTTGGCACCATTGCAATTATGGTCTAAACGATGACCCGCGCCCGTCCCTTTCACATCCTAACACAAGATTGTCCACCAAATGCAATGGTGGAACAAAATTGTTAAAAGGGTTAAAACGTAGCAAAAATCTTTGAGAACTTTAGGGTAGATGACTCTTAAGTACTTGTCAACTTGCAAAACAAAAACACTTGCCTATTTTTCAAACCATACTTCACAAACACTTTCAAAACAAACTTTCAAAAAACCTTGAAACATCTTTTCAAAAAGACAAACACCTTTTGTAAAACATTCGAGTAAAGAATTGTTACAAGGGTAGCCTAGACAAGGCATCTTTTTCAAAACATTTTCAAAACACACACAAAGCACCATTTCAAACAATTGAAAACCAAGGCAAGTTGATCTAAGCAAGTACCTAAGAGCCCATGGATAACCATGGATAGAAAGGGTGCTAATACCTTCCCTTTCTATAATCTACTCCCCGAACCCAAGAAAACATCTCAAAGGTTTTTGCTGTGCTTTTTAAACCTTTCCTTAGGATAAAATAAAAATTCGGTGGCGACTCTTGCTCAACCGAAACATTTGCGAAAACAAACGCAAAACTATAGTCAGTTCTCCCACCGTATCACAGAACTGGCGACTCTGCTGGGGAGAATTTTAAAAGTGGAGTAACCTTAGGGCTTAGATCACCCTCTTGCATGATTAATTGTTTGTCTTGATTGCTTTATATCTTGGCTCTCTTGTTTGGGTTTGTAATCCTCCACCCGGATTTTGGGAAACATTTCATAGATAGCAATACGTTGTGGAAACTGTGCGGGGTATACCGACACAGTCGAAGCAATAACTATATTAGTGCGACATATTTATGAGTACCGGTAACCCTTGAGTTCAATCAAGGAGAGTACGGGGCCGCTGAGTGATGTCACTAAGCACTAATGACCTAGAACCTTACTTGACCATCTTGGCCTTTCATTAGGGGTAGTGAGATGACCGGCTTTGGTGCAGTCCGAAGTTGGTAGATACTCGATACTACACTCATTGAGGGTTGTTTTCTTGGAATATTTTGGTCGCTAGTTAAGTGGCTAAACCAAAACAATGAACAATGAAAACAATCCCGTGATATTGAGCTCCTTAGAACCCGGTTACTATTTATAGGACAGGTTTTTAAGCCAACTACACTCAAGAGGGTACTTACCTATGAAACCCCATGCAAGCCTGAAACTAGGGTTTGGTGTGAATTGCTTGTACATATGTTTTGTGCATACATCATAAACATCATAAAGCATCATATGCATTCACTAACCATTTCAAGGGTTTAGATCTTCATCTTTGTTCTTGTTTTGTAGGTCATGGAAATTCCTCGCAGAAAAACCATCCAAGTCAACCTTGTGAGAATCTCTCCTCAACTCAAGGAGCTCACCTCAAGAATTCCGGAAAGCTCATCCTTCAGTGAAAGACATGGTAGACTGCTCAGCTTAGTCAACACCAACATTGAAGAAGACATGATGAAAGTGCTATTCCAGTTCTTTGACCCTCTTCACCATTGTTTCACTTTCCCTGATTACCAGTTGGTGCCCACTTTGGAGGAGTTTTCTCAACTCCTGAGAATTCCTATCCTTAATCAACTACCCTTCAACGGTACGGAAAAGGAACCAAAGCCGGAAGATGTTGCTCGAGCATTACATCTACAACCATCCGACATCAAGGGGCATTGGGAAACCAGAAGCGGCGTCAAAGGATTCTTAGCAAAATTCTTGTTTGAGAAGGCACAAGAATGTTGGAATTCATTGGACCTACAAGCCTTTGAAGAAATTGTGGCACTCCTTATCTATGGGTTGGTCTTGTTCCCAAATTCTGACCAATTGGTAGATGTCAACACCTTCAAAATCTTCTTGTCCAGAAATCCAATACCAACATTGCTTGGGGACATCCTTCACTCATTTTACACACGAACAATCAGAAAGAGGGGTGTTCTCATGTGTTGTACTCCTCTCCTTGCAAGGTGGTTTATTTCGCACCTTCCACAATTTGTCTTGAAGAATGACCAAGGCTCAAGGTGGTCCCAACGGTTGATGACTCTTACTCACTCTGATGTACATTGGTGTTCTCGGTCCAGAGAAAATGTCATCATCGTCGATCGTTGTGGAGAGTTCCCTAATGTCCCATTACTTGGCATTAGAGGGGGCATTACCTACAACCCTTGCCTAGCTTTGAGGCAATTTGGATATGCACGGAGGGATGGCCCTCACGACATGTTGATTCCTGACCTAGTTTTTGACTTCGACAACGATGCGCAAGGACTTCGCCAAAGATTCATCAGAGCTTGGAGGATGCCCAACAAGGTTGATAGCAAGACACTAGGACACAAGAATTCCATCCCTCTTGAACCTTACCTCAAGTGGGTACGAGCCCGAGCCCAGAGTCTAATGATGCCTTATCCTCATGTTCTCCCTGTGATTAAAGAGCCCGTCAAGGAAGGAGAGGTTCCCTACACCATCCTACATCCTGACATGCCTACATCGTGGGAGGAAATGCAGAAAAGTTGGATTCAGCTCAAGGAGGAACGAAACACTTTTGAAGCCAGCTTCTACGCTAGCGAGAAGAAGGTTCTAGAGCTTACCCGCCGACTCCATGAGCAAGAGGCCCTCAACACCTACATCGCACCAAAGAGGATGCGCAATGTCTTTTTACCTTGAGAAGTTGTTTTTGTAATATTTGGCCCATGGGGCATTTATGTACTAACAAATTTCTTCTTATTAATATGACGTGCGTTCTTCTTTGTCTGCAACAATTTTGAATGTTCTAAATCCTTGAATGCATTGCATACATAAGCATATCATTCATCATGTGCATAAGCAGGTCTCACTCCAGGTTTCCTTATCTGTCTGCTGTTTATTTCAGTAGGATGGATCTCGAGCAAACAGTCAAAGACCTACAAGCTCAAAATGCACAGTTCCAGCAACTCCTGATGACCTTGGCTAAGGGTCAGGAGGATCTCAAGACCTTGCTGGGGAATAAAGACCCAGTGAAAAATAAGAAAAAGAGACTCGGGGTGGCTACTTTAGGGAGAAGATTTGAAGGAGAGGCCAGGAGAGTGCTTGAATTTCCTCCTACTTCTGATGAAGGGACCAGTAAAGGAGGTGGGGCTGCGGTACCTTCCGAGTCCGATGTGGAAGAAGAGGAGGACGAAGAGGATGAAGACTACTCTGATCAACAATACCCTCCGGCTGATGATAAATACAAAGGTTTAGAAGACAGGTTGGCCACCATGGAGCTACAGAGAGTACCGGGTTTGGATTTCGAAGACTTGGGTTTAGTTGCCGGGATTGTGATTCCCCCAAAGTTCAAAGTGCCAGTTTTTGTGAGGTATGATGGGCTGTCCTGTCCAAAAATGCATCTCAGGTCCTACGTAAGAAAGATCCAACCTTATACGGCAGATAAGAACCTTTGGATCCATTTCTTTCAAGACAGCCTTTCTGGGGCTCAACTGGAGTGGTTTTATCAGCTAGAGGGAACCAGCGTCCGAAATTGGGAAGACTTGGCCACCGCCTTCTACAAACAATATCAGTACAATTCTAACCTTGCTCCTACGCGTACCCAACTTCAGGGTATGTCACTGGGAACAGGCGAAGGATTCAAAGAATATGCACAAAAATGGAGGGATTTGGCTGGCAGGGTGCAACCTCCTTTAACCGACTGTGAACTTGTTGATATGTTTCTAGGGACCCTATCTGGGCCATTTTTCAATCATCTGATTGGTAACTCTTCCGCGGGGTTTACCGATTTGATCTTAACAGGCGAAAGAATAGAAGCTGGCATCAAGTCAGGAAAGATTCAGAAAGGTGCCGCTGCAAGTGTCGAGAAGAAGCCTTTCAAGAAGGAAACAGCTGTGGTATACTCTCAGAGAAGAGCAGGGAAGACTGAGCGCTGGCCGACCGTGGGGGCCGTAATGATTCAAAACCCTTCAAGTGAGCAGCCTCTCTATAACCAGTCCAGACCAAATCAGCAACGGGTGGAACGGCCACAATGGCAGTTCACCCGCATTAATATGACTCCAGCGCAAGTGCTTCCCCATCTGTTAAAGTTGAATCTCGCCACTATCAAAGAGGCACCAAAAAATGTGAATACGTCCTCTCCACATTATCATCCTAATGCTAAATGCGCCTACCATTCTGACAGTATCGGGCACGACACCAATGATTGTTGGGCACTCAAGCATAAAATCCAAGACCTGATAGAGGCGAAGGAGGTGGAGTTCGACGCTCCAGAGAAGCCGAACGTGATATCTGCTCCAATGCCGAAGCACGGCCGAAATGTCAATGCCATTGAAGAAGATTTGTATGTTGCTGATGTCAATGATCTGATAACTCCATTGTTAACCATCAAGTTGAATCTGTTAAGGGCCGGGATCTTCCCGGGATATAAAGAAGACTGCTATTGTTGTTACTCTCTGCCGTTTGATTGTCCGTTACTGAAGAAAGGCATCCAAGGCCTAATGGATAGTCGACAAATTTTGTTTGAAAAAGTTTTTGCTATTCCAACCCATACTGAAGATGTCTCAATCATAACCATTCACGCCAATCTTTCCAAGGCCGTCAGAAAGCCTGTTAAGATTACACCAGCTACGAAATCTGTTCCTTTGAAGATAACAATGCCAGGGCCTGTCCCCTATGTTTCTGAGAAGTCAATACCATGGAACTATGGCGGTGACGTCTACTACCATGGTATTAAACAAATCGAAATAACTGAAGAAAGTTCGGATGATGAAGAAGCCAGCATTGGAAACATTGCAGGCACGAGCAAAATCACCCGGAGCGGGAGAATATTTTCTCCAGAGATTGCCCCTCCAAGAGCAATCTTTGGACCCTCATCTACTGACAAGGTTATCCCTGCACCAATAAAACTCTCCGCTAGAACCCCATTGATTGAAGATGTTGTTGTTCCTAGTATTGTCCCTCCTACCGCTGCTGATAAAGGTAAGGGAATCCAAGATGAGCTCGTCAGGACGAGGGCTCAACCCTTGGTCATCCCGGAAACCTCCAAGAAGGAAATGGATGAGATCTTGAAGATAATCAAAAGGAGTGATTACGATGTGGTAGAACAACTGGGGCAAACCCCCTCAAAGATCTCCATGCTGGCACTACTACTTTGCTCGGAAGCGCACGCTAAGGCTCTGATAAAATTCCTAAAGGCAACCCATGTGCCCCAGGAAACCTCTGCAGATCAATTCCAAAATTGCGTGGCTAGCCTTACTGCGGACAATGGATTAGGTTTCTCTGATGCCGACCTAACTCCTAAAGGTAGAAACCACAATGATGCTTTGCACATTTCAGTCGAGTGCCGAGGAACTACTCTCGCACATGTCTTGGTCGACACTGGTTCGTCGCTGAATGTACTGCCTAAGAAGGCCTTGGACCGACTAGATTGTGAAGGGTTGGAGTTGAAGCCGAGTGATATTGTTATCAGGGCTTTCGATGGTTCGAAGAGGATGGTCCATGGGGAAGTTGAAATTCCCATCAAGATAGGCACTGAGGTGTTTAAATCTACTTTCTATGTGATGGACATCCGTCCGTCATACTCTTGCTTGTTAGGTAGGCCTTGGATACACAATGCCGGGGCAGTCACCTCCTCCTTACATCAGATGTTGAAGTATCCTGTCAAGGGAAAGATCATTACCGTCCATGGTGAAGAGGAGTACATGATCAGCCACTTGAACTCCTTCCGGTACGTGGAGGTAGAAGGTGAGTTCATTGAGACACCTTTCCAGCATTTCGAAGAAGTCCTTCCTGAAGTAACAGTAGCAAAGTTGGCAGCTGAGACACCGAGGCAGATGGCCAGGATGGCATCTCTGGAGGACGCAAGGGCCGCAATAAAGGAGGGGAAGAATTCAGCATGGGGGCAGTTGCCTGATATTCCACATAAAACAGACAAATTTGGATTAGGGTTCACTACCGCGGGCCAGAAAGCTATGCGCCGTTCGAAGATTGAAAGAGCGCCGGTCAAAATTTCTCCCTACGGAATCAACGCTTTGGAGGATGAAGACAAAGAGAGCAGCATCGAAGAGTGGATTTACCCAACTGTCAAAGGAGGATTGTGCAACTGGGAGGCAAAAGACTTTGTCCCCATCACTTTTATTCATCAGTAATTTATCTGTCAAACATTTCCTATTGGTCTGTAATATTTATTTTCAAACAATCCGTACACTATCTTTTTACCTCATGCCTTGCCCGGGGCATGTAGGTCCATTTGTAAGGGTTTTGATTATTTTCATATCCATATGCCATGTTTAATGATTCATTGGACGTTTTTCATTTGATAAACTGCTGTGTTCATTTTCTTTCCTTTTGCATTTTTTGTTTAAGGATGGCTATCCCTTACACACACCCACACTCACAAATGCAGGTACCCATCCACTCCGGATTCCATGGATGACTATTCTGCTATATCCTTCAATAACTCTGAAGATCTGGTCAATCAAGCCGAGTATGAAGATGACGAAGGTTGTGAAGTACCGGGGGAATTAGCCAGACTCCTACAGCAAGAGGAAAGGGCCATCTTACCTCATGAAGAGTTGTTGGAGACTGTCAACTTGGGAACCGAGGAAGACCGGAAGGAGGTGCAAGTGTGTGCCAATCTGGAACCAAGTGTCAAGGAGCGCCTGATACAGTTGTTAAATGAGTATGTTGAAATCTTCGCTTGGTCTTATGAAGACATGCCGGGTTTAGACACAGACATCGTGGTTCACCGTCTCCCCACAAGAGAGGACTGTCCACCGATCAAGCAAAAAGTCCGCCGAATGAGGCCTGACATGTATGAAAAGATCAAAGCAGAAGTGATGAAGCAATTCGACGCTGGCTTTCTGGTTGTTACGTCCTATCCTCAATGGGTCGCTAACATCGTGCCAGTACCTAAGAAAGATGGCAAAGTCAGGATGTGTGTGGACTATCGGGATTTGAATAGAGCCAACCCCAAAGATGATTTTCCACTTCCACACATTGACATTTTAATCGACAATACAGCTCAGTATAAAGTGTTTTCCTTCATGGATGGATTCTCGGGCTACAATCAAATCAAAATGGCCTCCGAGGATATGGAGAAAACAACTTTTGTCACGCAATGGGGCACTTTCTGTTACAAGGTGATGCCGTTCAGACTGAAGAACGCTGGGGCAACTTATCAACACGCCATGGTAGCTTTGTTTCATGATATGATACATCATGAGATTGAAGTTTACGTAGACGATATGATAGCCCGGTCACAAACAGAGGAGGAGCACCTTGAACATCTAGAAAAGCTGTTTGGCAGGTTGAAAGAATACAAACTCAGGCTGAATCCAAGTAAGTGCACTTTTGGAGTTAGGTCTGGTAAACTTCTAGGATTCATTGTAAGCAACAAAGGCATTGAAGTCGATCCAGCAAAAGTGAAAGCAATACAAGAGATGCCTGCTCCCCGTACTGAAAAGGAGGTTAGAGGGTTCTTGGGGCGCTTGAACTATATTGCCAGATTCATCTCTCATCTGACTTCTACCTGTGAGCCAATTTTCAAACTCTTGAAGAAAGATCAGGTAGTCGAATGGAACGATGATTGCCAAGCTGCTTTTGATAAGATCAAGGAGTATTTGCTAGAACCTCCTATTCTGATGCCACCCGTCGAAGGAAGACCATTGATCATGTATCTGACCGTCTTGGATAACTCAATGGGGTGTGTTTTGGGCCAGCATGACGAGTCTGGTCGAAAAGAGCATGCTATTTATTACCTTAGCAAAAAGTTTACCGACTGTGAGACTCGCTACTCACTGCTCGAGAAAACTTGCTGCGCTTTGGTATGGGCTGCTCGCCGACTAAGGCAGTATATGTTGACTCATACTACCTTGTTGATTTCCAAAATGGATCCTATCAAGTATATCTTCGAAAAGCCCGCTTTATCTGGAAGAATAGCCAGATGGCAGATGATCCTGACTGAGTATGACATCCAGTACACCACTCAAAAAGATATAAAAGGGAGTGTACTAGCTGACCATCTGGCTCATCAAGCTATCGAAGATTACCAACCCATGAGATTTGACTTCCCAGACGAGGACATCATGAATTTGGACAACATTGAAGGTAACGGACCGTATGATGGACCCGAAAAGGGATCCCGATGGACCCTGTACTTTGATGGTGCTTCAAATGCACTTGGAAACGGTATCGGCGCAGTACTCATTTCTCCGGAGGGTTGTCACACACCTTTCACGGCCCGACTTTGCTTCAGCTGCACAAACAACATGGCTGAGTATGAAGCTTGCATCTTTGGTCTCAAGGCTGCTATAGACTTGGGGATCAAATCTTTGATCGTATTTGGGGACTCGGCTTTGGTTATCAGTCAAATCAAAGGAGAGTGGGATACCAAGCATCCCAATCTTATCCCATACAAAGAACATGTCTTGACATTGTTGCCTCATTTCGAGCAAATTACCTTCGAGCATTTCCCGCGAGAAGAGAATCAGCTAGCAGATGCTCTAGCTACAATGTCCTCCATGTTTAAACTCAATTGGGATAACGAGGCTCCCCAAATCACCATCGAGCGAATGGATGAACCTGCACATTGTCACGAGATTAATACCGAAGAAGTAGTAGAACAACCCTGGTTCCATGAAATCAAAAGGTATCTCCAGACTAGAGATTATCCCGAAAGAGCTTCCGTAAATGACAAGAAGTTCTTAAGGAAATTTGCTGCCAAATTCTTCCTGAGCAACGACATCCTTTACAAACGAAGCCATGGTTGTGTATTACTCCGATGCGTAGACAAAGATGAAGCAGAGTTGATCATGACTGAGATACACAGCGGCACATTTGGCACTCACTTGAGCGGGCATACAATGGCTAAGAAGATCCTAAGGGAAGGCTATTACTGGTCTACCATGGAAGCTGACTGCCATCAACATTCCCGTACTTGCCACAAATGTCAAGTCTACGCTGACAAAGTTCATATCCCTCTGGTTCCTCTCAACGTTCTGACTGCTCCTTGGCCATTTGCGATGTGGGGCATTGACATGATTGGAGAGATCAAGCCCACGGCTTCCAACGGACATCGCTTCATCCTAGTTGCCATTGACTATTTCACCAAATGGGTCGAAGCAGCTTCCTTCGCCTCTGTTACTAAAAATGTGGTTGCTCGCTTCATCAAGCAAAATCTCATATGTCGGTATGGTGTTCCAGACTGGATCATCACAGACAACGGTACAAATCTGAATAACACGATGATCACCGCATTGTGCGAACAATTCAAGATTTATCATCACAATTCATCTCCCTATCGGCCGAAGATGAACGGTGTTGTTGAAGCTGCGAACAAAAACATTAAGAAGATCATTAAGAAAATGACAGTCACTTACAAAGACTGGCATGAGATGTTACCGTTTGCTCTATATGGATACCGTACGACGGCACGTACTTCAACCGGGGCAACCCCATTTTCGTTGGTATATGGCATGTAAGCTGTCCTGCCTATGGAAGTTCAGATTCCTTATCTAAGGATTATGAAGGACACAGGTTTGAATGAAGATGATTGGATTCAGACCCGACTTGATCAACTCAATCTGATCGACGAGAAGCGACTCACTGCTATATGCCATGGTCAGACGTATCAAAAACGGATGATCAAGGCCTTCAATAAGAAAGTCAGACGTCAGGTGTATCAAGTCGGAGATCTCGTAATCAAGCGGATTATCTTGCCGCAAAGTGATCCCAGGGGCAAATTGACTCCTACATATGAAGGACCATTTGTGATCAAGAGCATATTTTCTGGTGGTGCGATGATTCTAACCACCATGGACGGCGACGATTTGCCGCACCCTGCGAACACAGACATAGTCAAAAGATATTACGCATAAAATAACCCGACAAGTCGAAAACCCGAAAGGGAGGCTTGGGCAAAAATGGGCATCCCGGTGAACCGAAAACCCGAGAGGGCGGTTCAGGCAAAAATTAGGGATAAAAACAAAAAAATCTGTACACCCGGCAAGTTGAAAACCCGAAAGGGAGGCTTGGGCAAAAAGGGGTTTCCCGGTGGATCGAAAACCCGAAAGGGCGATTCAGGAAAAAGTTAGGGAATTAAAGCGTATGACTATGTCTCGTCGGATCACTTCAAAGACAATCTCTTCATCAACCAGTTCCAGGTCTCTGATCAATCCAGTCATCGGCAAACGAAGCATTGGATGGACAGATATTCAGAGTTGTGAAGGCTATAGCGGAATGGAATCCCATGGAATTATTTCACATAGCCATCTTTATTTTGTATAAATCTTTCAATATTTACGACAAAATCCTCTTACTAGGATGATTGTCTCCTTTGTACAAATATACTCAGAGAAAGTTAATACAAATACTCTTCCCAGAAATTTGTGTCATTTCCTTTTTCTTTTTCTCTTGCACTAATTGTTTTATTTTGAGAAACGTCTAATGTTTTGTTAAATAGGCATATGCATTTGAACATAATCATTTCCTTATGAATCAAGAAAGAGGATTACTGATAGGTTGAAGGTGCAGTTGGATATCTTGATACCCTTTCAAAGGAAACCCCCAGGAGATTTGGAATCCATATCCCCAACAAGTCTTGAAGCTTATCCCCAGTAGATTCTGGAAGCTTATCCCCTGCAGAGTACGGACGTCTCTCCCGAGCTTTATTCAAAGTTACTCCCCACAAGGGCTTATAATTGGGTTATCCTCAGCTTATTGCCACGGAAGATCGCACTCGGCAAATTTCTTCCTATCCCCAGCGGAGTTCATCAGAGTTCCCCAACATAACTTATCAATACAATCCCCAGAGGAGTTTATCTTTGTTATCCCCAGCCAGAAAATCCTCCAGAACTCAATTCCCCTTAGAGTTTAAGTTTCAGTATCCCCAGCAGAGCTAAAACTTCAAATTATCAATCCCCAGCGGAGCCAGACTAGTGAACCCTCTCCCCACAGAAATGCTTCTCACTAGACTAGAGATTCTCAGTCTTATCTCCCCAGCTTAAGTCTACCAGGTTCTAAAATCCCCAGTAGAAATCATCTGAAATTCTTTTACCCTGTAAGTCACCAAGGAAATTCCAAGTCCCCGCAAGTGGTTCTAAGGCCCCTCGACGTTTGAAGGACTGGTATTCCCCAAGAAAATTTGAAGACTTTCAGTTTTCAGTTCCTCATTGTATATTCGAAGATTCTACAGTGAAGGTCTCCTCAAGACAGGAATTCCCCAGAAGATTGGTATACAACCCAAGCTCCTTATTCCTCAGCAACAACCAGGAATTATTCTTCCCAGCAGCAGTCAAGATGCTTTTATCTTCAGCCATCTCGGATTCATCTATCCTTCGCAAGACAGCTCTCCAGCTTACATGCCCATTCATTTACATTCATATCATATAACATACATTGCATCATGCATCATAACATTGCATACAACTAACCCTTTACCTTTTCAGGTAAGATCAGTCGGCAGACAAAGATCATCTTCCAGGTTCACTCAGAGACAGTTCAAATGTGACCCAGACACGACGACATTCTGATACTTGTTCAAATTCATTCAGATGCAGTTTTTCACGAACACATCATCAGGAAGCCCTACACCGGTTCCTTTTCAAGATTTATGAAAACAGTTCACGGGTTCTCCAGTAACGGATGTTAACCTATCGCTTGTTCAGATTCTTCTCAAGACTTCTGAAAACAGTTTATGGATTCTTCCCAACAACGGATGTTAATCTATCGCTTGTTCAGATGCAACTTTTGAAAGCAGTTTACGGACGCTTCCCAACAACGGATGCTGCTCTATTGCTTATTCAACTTCAAGATTTCTGAAAACAGTTCACGGGTTCTCCAGTAATGGATGTTAACCTATCGCTTGTTCAGATTCTTCTCAAGACTTCTGAAAACAGTTTATGGATTCTTCCCCACAACGGATGTTAATCTATCGCTTGTTCAGACTCTTCTCAACTTTTGAAAACAGTTTACGGACGCTTCCCAACAACGGATGCTGCTCTATTGCTTATTCAACTTCAAGATTTCTGAAAACAGTTCACGGGTTCTCCAGTAACGGATGTTAACCTATCGCTTGTTCAGATTCTTCTCAAGACTTCTGAAAACAGTTTATGGATTCTTCCCAACAACGGATGTTAATCTATCGCTTGTTCAGATGCAACTTTTGAAAACAGTTTACGGACGCTTCCCAACAACGGATGCTGCTCTATTGCTTATTCAACTTCAAGATTTCTGAAAACAGTTCACGGGTTCTCCAGTAATGGATGTTAACCTATCGCTTGTTCAGATTCTTCTCAAGACTTCTGAAAACAGTTTATGGATTCTTCCCCATAACGGATGTTAATCTATCGCTTGTTCAGATGCAACTTTTGAAAACAGTTTACGGATGCCTCCAGATATAGATGTCAATCTATTGCTTATTCAGACCCCAGTTCGGAGATGGTCCAAAACATGGACACCTTTCTGATACTCATTCCAGATGGCATCTTTAAGCCCATCCCCGACAAGATTCTGTCACCCTTCCAGATGGCATCTTTAAGCCCATCTCCAAATGGCATCTCTAAGCCCATTCCCGCATCCATTGCTTTGACGAGTGCAAATTTAAGGGCACTCTAGTGTCCAATCTCCTTTTACCCTCGAGTCGCGAAAGGCAAACTTGCCAATCTAACTCTTTGGATTCAAGAAGATTGAACAGGGGCAACTGTTGTACCCCAAAATTTGCCCTCCCATTTCTCAATAATTTCTCATCACAAAGCCCTTGGAGCTCAAGATCCAGTTAGGGTTTCATCTGCTCAAGATTTCTCCTTGCACTGTTGACCCAAATTAAGGTTTGTGTTTGCACAAAGATGTTTTGACCTAAAATGCCTAAGATGACTTTCATGCTTCATATTGGACTCCCAAGTTTATCCACACCAAGTTTCAAGTCTTGATTCCAAATTTTGCCCAGTCAATTGGACAGTTGACCTAGAAATCAGCTGTATTGGGGAAAAAGTCAACTGTGGCCAATTGACAGTAAAATCTCATGAAAATTGACCCACATCAACATTATGAACTCATATGGACCATTTGATCAAGTTTGGATCACAATTCCACAAGAAATTTGATCAGATCACCAAAAGGGCAAAATAGTCATTTTTAGGGTTTTGACTGCACAAAGGCAATTTTTGACTGTTTGACCTAGCCAATGGCAAACCAAGCTCACATATGGACTCAAGGACCCCATGGATTTGTCTTGACATACTCAACAAGTTCAAAAGATCCCAAATGCACAAGATTGACAGTTGAATTTCCCAGTCAATTGATCAATTTTGACTGTATACTGAAAAGTCAAACTTTGACTTTTTGGTCAAAATCAAGTGTCAAGATTCATTTTTCATTAAACATGACAAATCATGAAACTTGTTCATCAAGAAATCAAGAATTGCAAATTAGGGTTTGAAATGAAGATTTTTCATAACTTAGAATTTTTCTAAGTTATGAAAAACCCTAATTTTTTCCTAACTTTGCCCCACTTTCTCACCAAGATTCATTTGGATTCAAGAAAAAGTCAAAAAATGAAAGTTGTAGTCCATTGCAAAATCTACAACTTTGATTCACAAAGTTTTCCCAAAAGAAGCTTGTATCTCAAGTTACAATTTTTGGAACAAGGGTACCAAACCATTCTTAACTTAGAAAATTTGACCTATTTTAGGCAAGGTTTTTACCTAACTTCAAGACCATTTTTCACATGCTTCCACTTGGAATTTCAATTTTCATTTCAAAGATGGATTGTAGTACACATTCCAAGCTTTCCAAAATGTCCAAGAACTCATCAAACAACCTCATGGTTAGAGAGAATCGAATTTGGCAATATGGGAAAAACTCACTTTTGATTTGGCCAAGTTACATGTTCATACATTTGTGCTATTTTGAATTCAGCATGCTTTCCTTGATTACAGGTCTTTTATCTCAATTACACTCCTTAATTTAATTCCAATCCTTTGTGCCAAGGTGTTGTTCTATGAGTTTGGACATTGTATGCAAGTTTAATCCATTTTTAGATAAAGCATTATATCCATTTTGGAAAAGTTGCACTTTATGTCTAAAGCAAATCCAAGCAAGTACAGTTAAGATCTCTTTGGCACAAGTTTATGAGTTAATTACACTGATCAAGACTAAGTGGTTCAGCATAGAATGGGGGCCTGTACAGGCTAGAAACACCAAGTGGCCTTTTGTTGCTTAAAGTGTAAGAAACTTGCCATAACACATAACAACTCTCATTTCCTGTAAAAAAAGCTTAAGCAAACTTGTCAAACACTTTCTAATCATCAAACCCAAGCTGAAACACGAGCTATCCACCTCCATTGCCCTCTCAAACATAGAATCACTCTCAAACTGTCCAAACAGAGCATCTGCTGCAACTTGAATCCCACAACTCATTCCCATCGTGCATTCTTGCTAAAACCACTTCAAACACCTTCCATACCATCAATGCAAACTATCCAAAGCATTAGAAGTGGACTGTAACTCCTCTAATCAGTTTGGCCATTTTCATTTTCTTGTTTTGCAGGTGGAGTGCTATAACTCGATTCAGCTAGTTTCAAAGCAAAGTAAAACTTGGAATAGCATCCCTGGACATCAAGGAAGCTGTACCAATCATCACCTTGCTCTGAAAGTACCTCCATCATCAGATACAACTTCAACTGAACAGGTAAGTCCATGAACTCGCATCTCTCTATCCAGGCATTGTTAGCTTTAGGTTTGTGAAGAGAATATGTCACATTCATAGCCCTGAACATGCCCATGTAATTAGTTTTCATTTATGTTATGTGTGCTGTGAGAATTTGATGTCTGAACATGGAACAAAAACTAGGTCAGGATTTGGGAATGGAGAAATTCTCTCTCATTTCTAAGAGTTAAATCATGTTCTTTATATGTATGAATTCGTGATTTAATGCTCTACATTGTTTATGTTATGAGTTTTGGCTGAAAATCAAGGAATCAGGAGTTTGATGGAAGCATGGAAAACGCGCGTTTTTCTGTTTTGAGTGGCTGAAGGTTGAAGACAACAGCCTTTGGGCTGGGCCTGTTTTGCTATTTCTTTTCACACCCCATTTTTGCTTTTACACCCCCTGAGCCCATTTTGCTTATTTTAATGATTTTTTGACTTTTCTTTTTTTATTCTGACTTATTTATTTTTGCTGATAATATTAAAAATATAAAAAAATATTTTTCACACCATTTTTGAATTTATAGGCATTTATTTGTTTAGAATAGTTTTTTTGTATATAAATAAATAAATAAACACTTTTATTTAAAAAATACCAAAAATAATGCAAACTTATTTTATTTCTGATTTTCATTTTATTTCTCTCTTGAAAATATTTTATATAAAATATACTTTTTTTATAAATATTAAATATTATTATTTTGTATATATAATACATATTTAGTAAATAATACAAATGTTTATATATATATTAGTATATTTAGGTTAAAATTGCAAAATATATACATTTTTATTTTTATTAATATTTGACATTAAAAATACCTTTTTATAAATATACTTCATTTTTATTTTATTTTTGTACATAATTGATAAATATTTGTACATATTAAATAATTAATGCATTTACTTAATAAAATTAGGGTTTTGCCCTAAACATAAAAAACTCCAAAAAATAATACTTTTTATTTTGTTTATTTGACATATAAAAATACTTTTTTTCATATACATAAAAAACATTTTTGGCATCTTGCATATTTATTTTATTTCCATTTAATTTGTGCAATTAAATATCTTGTAAATAATTCAAAATTGATGTAATAGTCTAGGTTTAAATTCCTTGTCTAAATACCCCCCATTTGAACATTTGTACCCCCTTCCCATATATTGTGTTGTAATAGTTTAGGACTTTAAATTTCACACTTTAATGCTTTCTAATTATACCATGCTAGAATTAGGGTTTGTATGCGAATCAAAAACGACAAAAATAGTTTGACCTAATTTCAAGATAAACAAGCATGAAAATGGACAACACTAATCACACTTGCACCCCTAGGGCATTCCACTTGTTGCCTTCAATAATGGGCCATGTTGCATGTTAGGTCTCTTTGGGCAAAACAAACACAATTCAAATGATCATAGTCCCTCGATGACGCTTTCGAAAAGTTGCCTAAAAATGATCAAGTCCCTTAAAGGAAAATTGCCCAAAGATACTTGGCACCATTGCAATTATGGTCTAAACGATGACCCGCGCCCGTCCCTTTCACATCCTAACACAAGATTGTCCACCAAATGCAATGGTGGAACAAAATTGTTAAAAGGGTTAAAACGTAGCAAAAATCTTTGAGAACTTTAGGGTAGATGACTCTTAAGTACTTGTCAACTTGCAAAACAAAAACACTTGCCTATTTTTCAAACCATACTTCACAAACACTTTCAAAACAAACTTTCAAAAAACCTTGAAACATCTTTTCAAAAAGACAAACACCTTTTGTAAAACATTCGAGTAAAGAATTGTTACAAGGGTAGCCTAGACAAGGCATCTTTTTCAAAACATTTTCGAAACACACACAAAGCACCATTTCAAACAATTGAAAACCAAGGCAAGTTGATCTAAGCAAGTACCTAAGAGCCCATGGATAACCATGGATAGAAAGGGTGCTAATACCTTCCCTTTCTATAATCTACTCCCTGAACCCAAGAAAACATCTCAAAGGTTTTTGCTGTGCTTTTTAAACCTTTCCTTAGGATAAAATAAAAAGTCGGTGGCGACTCTTGCTCAACCGAAACATTTGCGAAAACAAACGCAAAACCATAGTCAGTTCTCCCACCGTATCACAATAAGAATCTGAAACTTCTCGTAATCAAACACCCAAATATGCTCGATAACCCAAAAATATGACAAATTTGCATATTTGGGGTTTAGGTCCTTTATACTTGAAATGTGCATTGCTTCAGCAAGCACTGTGACACCACTATTTTGCATAGTACTTTTATCATCTTATTCTTTGGTATAAAATGTGTATTCATTAATTGCGTATGCGCTATAAGAAAACACATGCAAACTTAGACCATATGCCAAACATCTCAACCTTTCTGTTATTGAAGCGGGATCTGAATGAAGCTTTGAAAAAATATGATCCTTAAACCATGGTATAAAACTTTGATTATGCTCCTGTACTATCCAATTTTCATTTCTATTCTGATTTAACCCTCGGAGTACATCCTTGTGCATTTCAACATATGGCTCAACCTCACTGTCATTGTGCAGAACATACAGATGCACTTGATCCTGTTCATCTTTTGATACAGTCACAATTTTATTTCTAATTAATCTTTTACCTTCCTTTTTTTCAAAAATATGACTTTTGGGGAGTCCAATGGATTGAACTTTGGACAAATATTCAGTACAAAACTCAACCGCTTCTTCAACAATGTATCGCTCAATAATACAACCCTCTGGGCGACTTTGATTTTTCATGTACCCTTTTAATACTTTCATATAACGTTTAGCAGGTTACATCCATCTCAAATAAGCCGATCCACACAACTGTGTCTCTTTCACAAGATGAACAACTAGATGTACCATTATGTCAAAAATGAGGGAGGAAAATACATTTCAAGCTCACACAAAGTAATAACAATTTCTTTTTGCAATGTTGGTAAGATCTCAGGATCAATCACCTTACTACAAATTGACCTAAAGAAAAAACACAACTTAGTTATCGTGCTCCTTACTTTATCTAGCAAAATAGAACGTATACCTATTGGTAGAAAATGCTCCATTATAACATGGCAATCATGTGTCTTTAAACTCTTTAACTTGAGGTCTTTCATAGACACAAGTCTTCTAATATCTGAAGAGTATTCTTTTGGAACTTTAACTTCACTTAGAAACTTACACAATATCTTTTTCTCCTTTCTAGATAGAGTAAAAGCAGCAGGTGGTAGATATGTTCGGCTTCCTTTCTTCACGGGTTCTAGTTCAGTTCGTATTCCCATCTTTAACATGCCCTCCCTTGCTTTAAGGCCATCCTTAGACTTTCCTTTAATATTGAGTAACGTACCACTAACACTTCCAAATACATTTTTTTCAATATGCATAACATCGAGAAAATGTATCACATACAAAGACTTCTAATATGGCAATTAAAAAAAATCAATCTCTTCTTCCACCCACCTTTGACAACCATATACGTAAAAGGCTTGCCAAACTGAGTACACACATCTTTCACCTTTTCAAAAATTTGGTCACCTGACAATGCAGGTGGAGCTTTACGTTGTTCGGTGTCTCCATTGAATGCTTTTCTCCATGCACGGTAGTGATGTTCAGAATGTAAGAATCTACGATGACCGAGAAACACATTCTTCTTACAAAGTTCCAAACGCGTCGTATCGGTTCCATCTTCACAAATAGGACACACACGTTGACCTTTAATGATATACCCAGATAGATTCCCGTATGCTGGAAAATCATTAATTGTGCCAAACAACATCGCCCTCAAATTGAAACTTTGTTTCCTATATCCATCATAAACCTCCACCCCGTTCTCCCAAAGAATCTTTAAATCTTCGATCAAAGGTGTCAAGTATACGTCTATGTCATTCCCTGGTTGTTTAGGCCCATAAATTAACATAGATAACATCATGTACTTACGCTTCATACATAGCCATGGAGGTAGGTTATAAATCATAAGAATCACAGGCCATGTGGTATGTGAGATACTTTGAAGACCATGCAGGTTCATTCCATCAGTAGGTAAAGCAAGCGAAGGTTTCTTGCTTCTTCTCCAAAATCCGGATAATCATTATCAATTTTCGATCACTGTGGTGAATCTGCCGGATGTCGATACTTTCCATCAATAATTCTTTCATCTTCATGCCAAGTTAGGTGTCTTGCATCGGTTTCACTATGAAACATGCGCCTAAATCTCAGAATTATAGGAAAATACCATAAGACTTTTGCCGGAGACAATTTTTTCTTATATCGAGACAAACCACATTTAGGGCACTCATTTAACGATGCATATTCGTTTCGAAACAAAACGCAATCATTTGGACAAGCATGTATCTTATCATAGCTCATGCCAATAGTGCATAACATTTTTTTGGCCTCATAGGTTCGACTAGGAAGAACATTATCCTCCGGAAGCATATCTCTCATAAGGGATAATAACTCTGAAACTTTTATCTGACCATCCATTGTCCGCCTTTAATTTGTACAACTTTAATACTGCAGACAGTCTTGTGAATTTAGTGTAACCTTTATACAACAGTTTCTCTGTATCGCTTACCAATCTCTCAAACATTTTGGGACAATCCTGAAGATCTTCTTCAAGTGCATCTACAATCTCTTCGACTAGATCAAAATCGTATGTATCTGTGTCCTTGTCGTCTGAATCATAGGCCGTACTACTTTTCTCCCCCGGTTCAACATTGTCGTTACTTTTTTCACCGTGAAGTATCTAACACGTATAACTTCTATCAATTCCACACATTAGTAAATGCGATTTCAATCCATCTGCATCAACCCGACCCATATAACAACAACCCAAGCAAGGACACTTCATTCGACTGGGGTTTTTGGCTTGTTCAATAGCAAACTTAATGAATTCCAATACCCCATTCTCGTACTCTTGTGACAATCGATCGGCAAACATCCATTTTTATCCATTTTTTTCTACTAATTCAAGTAAACAAAAACACTATAAACGGATTATTCCCTTTTTGTTTGAATTAAACGAATTATTTCTAGAAATTTATTTCTAGAGTTAATAACATGGACTAAAAATAAATATATCTATATAAAAATAATTGTGTTTTTTAATTGATCGATATAGATAGAATTTGAACTTGACTTACCAAAGAAAGAAAAGGGGTTATTGGCGTTGATGGCGGATGATGCGGCTTTGATGTTCTTCGAATCGGTGATGGTCTTCGACTAACTACACCAATATAAAGGGATCATAAAAAACAAGTTGTATATATATATATATATATATATATATATATATATATATATATATATATATATATATATATATATATATATATATATATATATATATATATATATATATATATATATATATATATATATATATATATAGGTTCAAAATACTAGTAAAAAAATACTAGTTCATGGAGAATATAAACATGATAAACAATTCAGAAACCAATTAAAATAACAAAAAAAACCCATTATCATCTTTTTTATTTCAAAACAAATAACCAAAAGAAAATGCAATAATGCTAAATGCTAAAAGTGTTGCTGTTATATATCAAGTCCTAACAAGAACCCAAAAATCAAAATGCATACCTATAACTCAGTTATGCATATCTATAACCCAGTTTGGACATCAATAGGAGGATAATGTCTTAGATGTTAGCATAGTACATTATCAATAGGAGGATGACTCAGTTTGGACATCAATGGAGATAAAGACATTTTCGAGAAAGAACCTACCTTGAGAACCGACCGGTATGGGTGGAGGACAACCGAGAGAGACGGTGGAGGACAGAGGGGAGCTGGTACGACGGTGATGAAAAAGCGCTTTCTGTTCGTGAGAATGAGAGGGAAAGGGTTTCTGCTATCGTTCGTGAATCTGTGAAAGAGAAACAGTATACACTGATTCTATTTTTTAATTTTCATTTATATGGCTTTAGCCAGCGCTTTTAAAAGCGCTGGCTAATATGGACCTTTAGCAGCGCTTTTGAAAAGCGTTGGCTGATAGGGTCCTTTAGCAGCACTTTTCTGATTTTTTTTAATTTTTTTTTATGACTTTAGACAACGCTTTCTTAAAGTGATGTCTAAAGTGGTCCTTTACAAGCGCTTTTGATAAAGCGCTTTCTAAAGCAATACTTTAGCAGCGCTTTTTAAAAGCGTTGTCTAAGGTCACATTTTTAGCAGCGCTTTTACTTATTATTTTATACAGTTTTCGTGTTTTTTTAATTCACTTATAGCAACGCTTTTGTATAAAAGCATTGTCTAATGTGCGCTGTTAAAAATCATTTTTGGCGTAGTGAGTTACTTTGAAATGAAAGCCTGGATAGTAGGGCTATGAAAAGGAACCTGGATAGTAGGGTTACTCCGAAATGAAAGCCTGGATAGTAGGGTTATGAAAAGGAACCTGGATAACAGAGTTACTTCGAAATGAAAGCCGGGATAGTAGGGATATGAGAAGGAACCTGGATAGTAGGGTTACTTCGAAATGAAAGCCTGGATAGTAGGGTTATGAGAAGGAACCTGGATAGTAGGGTTACTTTGAAATAAAAGCTTGGATAATAGGGCTATGAGAAGGAACCTGGATAGTAGGGTTACATCGAAATGAAAGCCTGAATAGTAGAGCTATGAGAAGGAACCTGGATAGTATAGTTACTTCAAAATGAAAGCCTGGATAGTAGGGCTATGAGAAGTAACCTGGATAGTAAGGTTTCTTCAAAATGAAAGCCTGGATAGTAGGGCTATAAGAAGGAACCTGGATAGTAGGGTTACTTCGAAATGAAAGCCTGGATAGTAGGTCTATGTGAAGGAACCTGGATAGTAGGGTTACTTCGAAATGAAAGCCAAGATAGTAGGGCTTGCTTTATTTGATCATGTAGATTAGTTGACCCGTTTGGTTTTGGGAACTGATTTTCCATTAGTTGTCTGCAGATGTGACATGTATAACTTCATGGATTTAATCTTGAATTGTTGGAATTGTTGATGATAACCATCTTTCTTGAAAAGGGTAGAGGGTTAATTATATGTGATGCATGAAATGTATTGTGTGATGATGTTCTCAAAATAACTGAGATTATGTTGTATGCAATATGTATGCGCACGTCATGATGTATGAACATGAAATGCTATTTTGACATATCCGAGTATGGGAAAATAAATCCCTGACTGCTGCTGGAGAGTATTGGAAAATGAATTCCTGACCGTTATAGAAAAAGTGGTTCTTCTACTTCTGCTAGGGATGGTAAATGGAGATGACTATGTCGTGGATTTGCTCCTTTCTGTTTGTGAATATTCTACTGGGGAGAGACTCTGCTTGAGAATAACTCTGCAGGGGAATAACTCTGTTTGAGAGAGGAGATGCTTTGCTGGAAGATTTTGCCGATTCGGAGAAATAAACTCCGCTGGGGGATGAACTTCCGTAGTTGGAGGAACAAACTCTGTTGGGGGATCGAGCTTATGTATTCAGAGAAATAAACTATGCTTGGGAGACAAATTTATGAATCGCTTGCGATTATAAAATTCGGATTGGGATATAGACGTCGGCTCTCTGGAGGAACTTTGCTGGGGAAAGTAACTCCTGTTTGGGGAAGCCGATGATAAAGCTTTGGTTGCTTCTACTCTATGGGGAGTGTAAATGTCACGGGGTCACATGTAATGGTGACCTTGTTTCAAAACTGTCCCTACCCCTGCTGAACAGAGTAACTGTCGGGATTGAAATGTTTTTTTTTAAAAGTTTTTGCACCTGTTTCTTAAGTTACGAGCAATTGTCTTTCTGTTTCCTATGCAAATACTTGTGAACAACAATCATATTCAAATGCATATGTCAAGAATAAATCATTGGATGTTTTTGCAAAACAAAACAGAAAAAGAAAAACAAATGGTTTTGTAAAAATGACTTGTATTAATTTTCGAAGTTGGCCTATAACAGGCGTTCTTGTACAAGGAAGTTGACGCTCTAGTAAGAGAACGCCGCCGTGAAAACGAAAGCTATACAATAATTGTGTACAAAGAAATAAAATAGCTATGTGTAATAATCCCATTGAGTTTCAATTATGCTATTGCCGCTATGTCTTCGAGCGTCTCATCACTTTGTTACTTGTCTGAAGCTGATTAGATTGATTGGTGCTATTCGAGCTTGATAGTTGATACTGAGGTCTAGTCGCAAGGTGATCCAAATGGGACATAATGATACTCTTTACATCCCTAACTTTTTCCTGGACTGTCCTTTCGGGTTTTCAGTCCATCGAGATACCCTTTTTTGCCCAAGCCGCCTTTTCAAGTTTTCGACTTGCCGGGTGTACAATTTTTTTCATTTTCATCCCTTATTTTTTCCCGAACCCTTTTAGTTCACCGAGAAGCCCTTATTTTTGCCTAGACCAGTCAACCTAGCGGGTCTTTAATCATGCGTAGTATCTTTTCACTATGTCCGCGTTGACAGGGTGCGGAAGGTCATCATCGTCCATGATGGTCAGAATCATGGCTCCATCCGAAAAAATGTTTTTGATCACAAATGGCCCTTCGTATGTGGGAGTCCATTTGCCCCTGGTATCACCTTGCGGCAGTATGATGCGCTTGATCACTAGATCTCTGACTTGATATTCTTGGCGTCTGACTTTTTTGTTGAAAGCCTTAATCATCCGTTTTTGATACATTTGACCATGACAAATAGTAGTAAGTCTCTTCTCATCGATCAGATTCAGTCGTCTTTGTTCAAACCCGTATCCTTCATGATCCTTAGAGAAGGTATTTGGACCTCAATAGGCAGGACAACCTCCATACCGTATACCAGAGAGTAGGGTGTTGCCCCTGTTGACGTCCGTGCTGAGGTACGGTACCCATGAAGAGCAAATGGTAACATCTCATGCCAGTCTTTGTATGTCACCATCGTCTTATGTATGATCTTTTTGATGTTCTTGTTAGCAGCTTCGACAGTGCCATTCATCTTTGGCCGATAGGGAGAAGAGTTATGATGTTGTATCTTGAATTGCTTACAGAGTTTGGTGATCATCGTGTTGTTGAGATTAATACCATTGTCCGTGATGATTCTCTCTGGAACACGGTAACGGCAAACTAGGTTATGCTTGATAAACTGCACCACAACGTTCTTGGTAACAGTAGCAAAGGAGGCAGCTTCAACCCACTTTGTAAAATAATCAATGGCCACCAGGATGAAGCGATGCCCATTGGAAGCGGTAGGTCTAATCTCTCTGATCATGTCAATGCCCCACATTGCAAAGGGCCAAGGAGCCGTCAATACATTCAAAGGAACCAGAGGCACATGCACCTTATCAACGTAGATTTGGCACTTGTGGCAAGTTTGGGAGTGCTGATAACAATCTGCTTCCATAGTGGACCAATAGTATCCTGCCCGTAGGATCTTCTTAGCCATGGTATGTCCACTTAAATGGGTTCCGAAGGTACCTTCATGTAGATATTCCATAATCCTCTCTGCTTCTCTCTTGTCTACACACCGCAGTAAGGTAGAGTCATGGTTGCGCTTGTAGAGGATTCCATTACTGAGGAAAAATTTCACGGCGAACCTTTTCAGAAACTTCTTATCATTGATAGATGCACCCTCGGGATACTCTTAAGCCTCAAGATACCTTTTTACTTCGTGAAACCAAGGTTTGTCTGCTACCTCTTCAGTATCGATCTCACAGCAGTACGCTAGTTCATCCAACCTCTCAATGGTGATTCAGGGAGCTTCGTTTTCCCACCTAACTTTGAACATAGAAGACATGGTAGCTAGCATGTCTGCTAACTGATTCTCCTCTCGTGGGAAATGTTCAAAGGTTACCTCCTTAAAGTGTGGGAGCAATGTCAGCATGTGTTCTTTGTACGGGATGAGATTTGGATGCTTCGTGTCCCACTCTCCTTTGATCTGACTTATCACCAAGGCCGAATCCCCGAAAACGTTTAAGAACTTGATCCTCAAGTCGATAGCAGCTTTGAGACCCATGATGCAGGCTTCATACTCCGCCATATTGTTGGTATAGTTGAAGCATAATCGGGCGGTGAAAGGAGTATGACAGCCCTCAAGAGATATGATTACAGCACCAATTCCATTACCGAGTGCGTTTGAAGCTCCATCAAAAACCATAGTCCATCGGGATCCTTCTTCAGATCCAAGTTCTTCATAGTCGGTCACTAGCATAATATTCTCGTCCGGGAACTCAAAATTCATGGACTGGTAGTCATCCACGGCCTGATGCACCAAATGATCAACTAATACACTTCCCTTGATTGCTTTCTGGGTTGTATATTAGATATCATATTTAGTTAAGATCATTTTCCATCTTCCATTCTTCCAGAGAGCGCGGGCTTCTCAAAGATGTACTTCAGTACGGGGAGCCGACATCTCTTGTATGGCCTTCACCTTTGCATGGTCTACCTGAATACCTTTGTCACTGACGATGAACTCCATAAGTTTACCAGACCTTACCCCGAAGGTTCACTTATTCAGATTCAACCTCAACTTATATGTCTTCAACCTGTCAAACAACTTTTGTAGATGATCAACGTGTTCTTCTTTGGTTTGAGACCTGACTATCACGTCATCCACATAAACCTTTATCTCATGGTGAATCATATCGTGGGACAAAGCTACCATGACTCGCTGATAAGTTGACCCAATATTCTTCAACCCAAAAGGCATCACCTTGTAACAGAAAGTACCCCACTGTGTGATAAAGGTTGTCTTCTCCATATCTTCGGGAGCCATCTTGATCTGATTGTACCAGAGAAACCATCCATGAAGGAAAAGATCTTGTGATGTGCGGTGTTGTCAACCAGAACATCAATGTGGGGAAGCGGGAAGTCATCCTTGGGGCTTGCCCTGTTCAGGTCTTTGTAGTCCACACACATCCGTACCTTGTTGTCCTTCTTAGGTACTAGAATGATGTTAGCAACCCACTGCGGATAGGAGGTGACAGCTAAGAACCCATCATTGAACTGTTTCATAACCTCTGCTTTAATCTTCTATGACATTTTAGGGCGTATACGACGAACCTTTTGCTTAATCGGAGGACAATCTTCTTTAGTCGGCAGACGATGTACCATAATATCAGTGTCTAAACCAGGCATGTCTTCATATGACCAGGCGAAGATCTCAACATAATCGTGCAACATCTGTATCAACTGTTGTTTAACATTCATCTCCAGATTTGCGCCTATCTTGACTTCCTTTCTGTCTACCTCTGTGCCAAAGTTTATCGTCTAAACTGGCTCTTCATGAGGCTGTATAACCCTCTCTTCCTGCTGTAACAGTCTAGCAAGTTCTCCAGGCACCTCACAATCTTCCTCACCTTCGTCCTCGGCTTGGTTGATCATATTTTCGAAGTTATAACTGGCAATAGCAGAACTGTTATCAATGGGATCCAAAGTGGATATGGATCTGCAGTTTGATATGTGAGTGTGTGTAAGAGCATAGCTGTATTGATAAAGTGAAAAAGCAGAAAAGGAAAACAAAGAGTGCAAAATTTGTATGTAAGAAACGTCCAATGTTTTATTGATGACATATGAAAATGACATATAATAACCCTCACAAATAAACCATTGTGCCTCGGGTAAGACACAAGGCCATAGAGTTTATATTGTTTATTACAAATTCGAAAAACAAGTAAGACAATTACTGCTGAACAAAAGAAATTGGCACAAAATCTCTGGTCGTCCAGTTACTAGGTCCACTATCAGTAGTAGGGTAGATCCAGCTGTCAATATCAGAATCCTCATCATTGTCTTCTATAGCGTTAACCCCACGATTGCTGGTGCGTAGGGGAGGTCCTCCATCCCGAGCACGTCGAACAGCCCTTTGAGCTCCTGAAGTAAAGCCCAAACCAAACTTGTCAGTTTTATGAGGAAATTCAGGGAGCTGTCCCCAAATGGTACACCCACCTTCTTCAACTACTGCTCTGGCGTCCTTGAGAGAAGCCATCTTCAAAAAAGGTTTGGTGATCTTCGGTGCGCTGGTGATAGTCTCGTTGATTCCATGATCTGGGGAATCTCTTCAAAATTTTGACAAGGGGTCTCTATGAATTCCCCGTCCATCTCCACATACCTGAAAGATTTCAGGTGGCTTACCATATACTCCTCTTCACCATGCACGGTGAGAATTTTCCCCTTCACTGGATACTTCAGCATTTAGAGCAGCGTGGAAGTAACGACTCCAGCTTCATGGATCCAAGGACGACCCAACAAACAAGAGTATGATGGCCTGATATCCATCATGTAGAAGGTGGATTCAAAGGTCTGGGAACCCACTTTGACAGGGATGTCCACCTCCCTGTGCACCATTCTTTTTGAACCATCGAAAGCCCTCACCACAATGTTACTGGGTTTTAAGGTCAAACTTTCACAATCTAGCCGATCAAGAGCCTTCTTAGGAAGAACATTCAGTGACGATCCAGTGTCCACTAGCACATGAGCCATATTGGTGCCCCTGCATTCAATCGAAACATGCAGAGCATCATTATGCTTTCTCCCTTTTGGTGTCAAATCGGCATCTAAAAAACCCAACCCATTGTCAGTAGTCAAATTGGCCACACAGTCCTTGAATTGGTCAGCGGAGGTTTCTTGTGGCACATGCGCAGTCTTGAGAAATGCAATCAAATCCTTTGCATGGGCCTCAGAACACAACAACAGAGACAACATTGATATCTTCGAAGGGGTCTGCCCCAGCTGCTCGACCACATTGTAGTCGCTCTTCTTGATTATTTTTAAAATCTCCTCCATTTCTTGTTGAGAGGATTCCAAAACAACTTTTCTAGGTGCCTCCGTCCATGCAGGCTCACCTATAACTTCTTTGTCCCGAGTCCCATATGACTCATCAGTAGGGGTAACAACTGGAGTAAGGATGGGAGTAGTAGCAGAAGTACTAGCAGGAACAACAGATAAAATAACAACAGGCTTAGCAACAGTCTTCGGGGATATCTCGGAAGAGAAAACCCTTCCACTTCGGGTAACTTTGCTGGTCCCGACAATGTTACTAACATCGGGATCAGTCTCTTCAGTCTTCAAATCCTGTTTGACGCCATGGTAATAAACGTCAACACTATAATTCCAAGGAACAACTTTGTCCAAGGAGTACTGTACATGGCCAGGAAAAGTGATTATCAATAGAGCAATTCTTGGAGCAGGTGTAATCCTAATAGGTCTTTTATAGGATACCTTGGAAGGATTGGCGGAAATGGTTATGATAGCAACATCTTCATATAGGACAGTCGGAATCAGAGTCTTTTCAAACAAAACCTCTCTGCTATCCATCAAGCGTTGAATATCTGATTTCAGCAAATAACAACCAGAAGGTAGAGATAAACACATGTGGTAACCTTCACCACAGCCGGGAAATAAACCGGCTAGCAACAAATTCTTCTTGACAGTCATGAGAGGAGTGGAAACTTCATCAATGAAGGTAACAAATAGATCAGTATCAATGGCATTAACACCCCAGTTGTGCTTGGGCATGGGAGAAGTTATGACATTAGGCTTCTCCGGAGCATCAAACTCAATCTCCTTTGCTTCGATCAAATCCTGTATCTTATTCCTCAGAGCCCAACAGTCATTTGTATCGTGGCCTGGACTCTCAGAATGGTAAGCACACTGAGCGTTTGGATTATAACGAGGAGATGAGGTGTTAGGATTCTTGGGAGCCTACTTTAAGGTTGCCAAGTTAGATATTAACAGATGGGGTAAAACCATAGTTGTTGTACCCCAAAATTTGCCCTCCCATATTTCTCAACAAATGTCAAGTGAGGTCCCCAAATTGCTCAAGGAAGTTCAAGAGTTGACCAGACAAACTTTCTCCTAAGGCAATCTACCTCAAATTAGGGTTTTTATTTTCATAAAGATATGTGAACCAAAAAGTACTCAAATGCTCATCATTGTCCTAATATGTTCTCAAGATCATCCATGTCAAGTTTCAAGCCTTGCAGAAGAAGTTTGCTTAGTCAATTGCTCAAATGCCTGAAAATCAACTGTACTAGGTCAAAAGTCAACTGTGGCCCACATACAGTCAAATTTCAAGATTTTTTGTCAACATCATCATTTTGAAGTATTATTCATCATTTTATCAAGGGTTGGTCATGATTCCTCAAGGATTGCTCATAATTCATCAAAACCCAAAAGTTGCTAAATTAGAGTTTTACATGAAAAGTCAACTCAACTTTGACCAAGCATAACTTTCTCATACTTTGTCAGAAATGACCCATCAAAAGCTCATTTTGAAGAGGATACAATTGCCTACAATTCATCTTCAGCACCCAAGTCCAAATTTTGCACTCACAAAAAGATATGAATTTTGACATTATAGGTCCTTTTGAAAAGTCAACAAAAACACTTTTTGGGTCAAAGCTTCATACATGAACATGGAAGAATCAATTGATATGATACCAAAAGGGTTGCTTAGAGTACATCCTAAGCTTTCTAAAAAGTCCAAGAACACCTCTCTAGGGTCGAAATTGAGAGAGTTATGCATTGGCCAAGTTGACCATTGTTGCAAAATTGCCAAAAGTCAAATGTGCTCAAATTTGCATTTTTTGCTAAACGGGCCCAACTTTTTATGCTTGCACCTCAATTATAATGTGGTCCACGACTCGAATGTTCACTAACTCATTATGTGCTTCATTTTTCAATTTATTTTGATTTTTCATTGATTAAAAAGTGAATTAAATCAAATAAATGATAAAAATTATCAAAGATATGATTTGATTTGTTTTTTTATAGATTGGCAATCAAAATATGCTGAGCTTACATGATCAAATCGAATCAAGGGAAATTGGTACAAAAAGAGCATGATTGGCATGAAAATAGAAAGATATCATACAACTTGAAAATCAAATCAAATCTTGGATAAATGCAAAGATTCATGCCAAGTTTGTTAACCTAATTCATTCTAGGTTATATAATAAAGCTTTCCAGATCAAAAAAACAGGGTTAGAGGTCGTGAGAAGCTTGGAACAAAATTGAAAAATCCAAAGAAAAGTTGGAGTTGGTTTTCATTCTACAGGCCAATTTAAGGTGTGCTAGTGATCCCAATCGTTTGCTAGACATCTCAGGAAGCTAACAACATCCTTTGCAAGCTTCAACACGCCCAGAAACGCGCGCTACGATCCCCACTGTTTGACATATTTTTGTAATTCGATTAGCACGATTCATGCACCTTTAGCACTTTTAATTGTCATAGTTGAGATTATCATAATGTTTGCAAGCTAACCATGCCATTTAATTGCATTTTTTATGCCTGTACGTGATATTTCCATGGTTAGGGTTTCATGTTCTTGTTTAGGGATTTTCAATGCAGGCAAAATTGGGCTTTGATTCTGGTACCATGATGCTCGTGAGGATGAGACGAGTTGATTGATACCAATACTTGTCATTTATCTTGTTCGTATGCAGTTTTGGAGATGAACAATTTTGTACCTACATTAAGCGTCTGTAGGTAAAAGCCTTGTTTTCTAAAACGATGGTTGTCAGGAAGAAGAAGCTTGCGTGGCAGCGTTTGACTCATCCATTTGAATTTTCGCGCATTTTTCTGAATATATTACTTGGTTTGATTATATTATTTGTTTCTATTATATGAACAAATAAACAACGCAGCACAACTGGCAAGCGAGCACTGGAAGCGAGCATAAGGACCTGGGTTCAATCCCCAGGTCCCAGCATTTTATTTGTGTTATTTTTAGATAAGGGATCCAGCGCGTTGTTCATCATGACGTCCACCATACATCATAAATATTCATCTATTTGATCATCAGCAAGCCTGATCCAACGCCCAGGTAGCAAGGGACCACCATACACCTAAAGTCAACACCTACACCAAAGAAGCGTAGTCAAACAGGCTTGGAGTTTTTGGGCCACAAAATCAGATTTGCACCCCCTTTTTTGCTAACAATCAGGCCCATTTTTTCCTTTTCTCTATTTATTTCTTTTATTTAATTAATTTGCTTAATCATTTTAATTAACAAAATTAATCACTTTTTTTTATATAAAATCATAAAATCAAGAAATCACAAAAATTAGAATTAGGTTTTTTTTATCAAATTTAATTTAATTTAGTTTAATTTAATTTAGGGAAATTGTAATTTGTTTTTATAATTAAAAATCAATTAGAAAATTAGGTTTAAGTTCTTGATTTAATTCTTTTCTTTTTTTCAAACAAAAACACAAAATAGGTTAACTTAATTAATTTTCAAAAATTAATATTAATTAGAATTTAGGATTTTATTTTAATTTAATTATTCATTATTTTCTCAAATAACAAAACATGACAAAAATATCTTTTTTTTTAATCAATCGCAAATAGGATTAGTCAAAGGGTCAAAACCTTAATCGCCTCGCATTTAGTTTGCTGCACAGTTGTTATTTATTTTGCCAATATTTTGTAAATGTTCATGGTTTGTAATAGTTAATTTAGGGTTTTTATTTACTGTTTAAATCCCCGAGTTTTTGGCTATGTAATTAATTCCCCTCCCCGAAGCCTTGTAATAGCGTAGGATTATATTCTCGCATTTTTAATTCCTGCAAATATTTAACTGTCTAGATGTATGCTAATAGGATTGTATGGCAAGAATGCATGATAAATTAATACAGTTAGAAAACCCTAATGTGCAAAGATACATAACTGAAACAAATCACTCGCACATATCACTCTTAGGGTATACTCTCACTTCGGTTGCCTTCGGTAAACGATCATTAATCATAGGGTGTCTTAGTGGTTGCCCTCCTATCTAAAAAGATCAAATGTCCCATTTGCATGTTGCCTCGGAAATGTTGCCTAAAAAATGTTGCCTCGAATATGATCTTAAGACTCTAGGGTTACTACTAAGGTGTTCTAATATTTCTTTAGTGATCGTACGTTCCTTTCGAATTGACCCTTATAAACTCCAACGATGGTGCTACCTATTTCTCAATAGTAGGATAGCGATGTCTAATGGAAACAAGAATAGAAACGATCTTTTTTTCGAGTAGGTAGATACTAGTAGGTACTTGCTCAAATCAAAACTTTTCACACTTACACCTTTCAAAACAATTTTCAAAACAACTTCGTCACACTCTTGAGGACTGATACAAGGGTTATCATAAAGTAAAACATTTTTCAAAACAAAGCACGCACAAGCAATTTAAAAATGAGCAAGTACCTAAGAGCCCATGGAAAACCATGGATATAAATGGTGCTAACACCTTCCCTTTCAATAATCTACCCCCTGTTGTACCCCAAAATTTGCCCTCCCATATTCTTCAAGATTTGCAAAGAGCATGCTTCAAAATCTTCCCAAGGGTTGCACAGTTCAAGGGCCTCCTAACAGTCAAAAACTAGGGTTTTGGTTCTGACAAAGAAGATGAAGTTTCCAAGGGTCTAATCAAGTCCCATTTGCCTACAAACATGGTCAAGCATCTTCATGCCAAGTTTCAAGACTTACAACACAAAATTGCACAGTTAAAAACCCTAATTGCTCAGCAGTCAACTGCAGGGGCAAAATGGTCATTTGACAGTCAAAAGTTCAAATTTTTGGTCAACATCTTATTTTGAAGCCACAAACATCATTTGATCAATTCTTGATCATGATTTTCAAGGCATGGCTCAAAAAGTCTCAAGATGCAAAAGTTTCCATATTTGGACAGTTGAAAAAGTCAACTGTAACTTGACCAAGGCATAACTTCCACATGGTTTATCAGAAAAATTCCATCCAAAGCTCATTTTGAAGAGAATCACATTTCCTACAACTCCTCTTCACACTTCAAGTCCAAGAAATGCTCTCAAAAAAGTTATCAATTTCAACATTATAGGTCATTTTCAAAAGTCAACAAAAAAGGACTTTAAGTCAAAGGCCATAACTTGAGATTGGTAAATCAAATTGACATGGGACCAAAGGCATTGGTTAGAGGACTTCAAGACCTTTCCAAAATGTCCAAGAACATGATCAAAGCTTAAAAATTGAGCAAGATATGCCTTGTGGAAGTTGGGAAATTTTTGGGCATTTTGAAAAGTCAACTTTGCTTCAAATGCTTTAAAATTGCTAATGGGCCACATTTTCTTCCAAGATTCATCATCCAAAGACTATGCACGACCATTTGGCCCAAAGGGGATTTATTTCATCATTTTTATTTATTTATTTGAATTTTTAATTACAATTAATTCATTTAAATTAAATAAAATATGGAAAAATACTAAACCAATGCATTTGAATCTTTTTATGCAGTGTAATCATTCATTGGATACTCAAGATTTCGTGCATACCAAAATTGGAAAGATTGGCCATGATTGACATCAAAATCACATGAAAAAAGATTTGAAAATATGCCATGAAAATCAAATATTTCTTTCATCAACGCAAGGATCTCTTGACTCAAATCTCAACCCTAATCCATCCCATACATATACTGATCAAAACCTAATGCACAAGAACCTGAATGTTGCGCCTCATCTCAAGAACAAAGTTTGTATTTTTTGTTCAAATTTTCAAAACTGAAAACACCATTCCAAGGCGTTTCAAGGCCAAAGAACCATCCCAAAAGCTTCCTAAGGCATCACTGAACCTGACTGAATACTTTTCCACGCCCATAACATCAAGAAACGGTAGAACCATGTCACACTTTTCATGAAAATATGCATAATCGTGTTTAAGCTTCTGGGCATCTTTCATACATTTTAATTGTTGTTTTATGCTAATATGATCCTTCTAAAGCTAACCATACTGTTTAATTGAGTTTTTATTGCCTATATGCCAAATTACCATTGAAGCTTTCTAGGGTTTCAGAGTTGCAAAATTAGGGGTTTCCTCGTCCAAAAAAATTAGACCACGAGACCAAGGCTATTGGATTCAGAAGCTTCACATGAATCGTTCCCATAACTCGCGATCAATTTATGATCAACAGGGTGCTAATCGCTATTTTTATGCTTGCCATTTAGTGGGGGTTTAAAACCCCCGCTATTCAGTTTTTTTTTTCCAGGTACAACAAACAATTGGAGAAGAAGGTGATGTGTAGGCCAACGAGTGGTGCGTTTAAATTTCGCGCGAAAATTACCCACTAACCCTTGTTTTGCATTATGTTATTTGTTTTCTATATTATATCCAAAGCGCGTGAATGGCTCAGTGGCAAGGCATTAGGTTTGGTACACTCTGGGACCTGGGTTCGATTCCCAGGTCCCCTCCTCTCTCCATATTATTTTTCTGACCATGTTTGCATGTAGCGCTCTCTCCAAGCGTCCACCATACGTTCACAATCCAGGCACGCCACTTGTCCCATAATCCTAATCCAAAGGTCAAGGATTTGAAGAGTACCATGTGCGTTGGTCAACGAATCTACACGTGATTACCTGAAGTCAACAAGGCCAGGAATTCAATGGGCCTAATTACTGGGACCAAACCTCCAATTTGGGACAACAAACCCCCATGTTTGCATTTTTCTCTCTTTTTATTTTTCTCTTATTTATTTTAATTATATTATTTGTTCTATTTTAATTCTTTAAATTAATATTTTCATAACATAAAAATAATTAAAAAAAATCAGAAAGACAAAATAAAATATATTTTATTTAAATGTTATTTTTGTAAATAAATGGTATCAATTAATTAGTCTTAATTCTAGATTAAATTTTAATATTTTTTTTAATAAACTTAAAAATTGTAGAATTAGGGTTTTAAACACTTTTATCCTTTTTTTTCCTTTTTCCACCACATTAATTATTAATTATTAATTATTAATTACTATTTTTGTAAATAAAATTGTATTAATTAATTAGGTTAATTTTAGATTCAATTTTAACATATTTTCTTAATAATAAAAAAAAATAGTTAGAAATAGGTTTTAATTCCATAATCTTCTCATTAAAATCCATAAATACAAAAAACTCAAAAAAATAATTTCTTTTATTTAAATTTAATTAATTTGTTAATCGTAATTTAATTTCCTAAAAAGGGTCCAACGCCCTCGCATTCCCGATTTTAATTCTCTTCGCATTTTTATTTCTTTTTGTGAATATAAATGTAATTGCCCAAACGCCATGTAATAGCTTAATTAGATATTTATCTTCCGCACTTTATTTTGTTTCAAATCGGGTCCTGGATTTAATTTGGCGATGTGGACCCGCGCCCTTGTAATAGCATAGGACTTTTATATTCCCGCAACTTTTAATTGTTAACTATTGCATGAAAGAATGAATGTTAAAATAAAAGCAACGCGTAGATCACCAATACATGACCAGACAAAATATCTGAAAACGACACACGAATCACACACCACCCCTAGGGTACGCCTCATTGTTGCCTTGCCCCTCGAAAGGTGATCGTCGAGTAGAGGATGTTTTAGTAAGTCCTCATGATCCAGGAACCTGGCATGAGGGTAGCTTCTAAGGTGTCTTCCTATTGCTCCGGTGATCACCATATCCCGAACCTTCGAATTGACCCGAACACCTCCAACGGTGGTGCTACCTACCTCTCAATGGTGGGATGGCACTACTTTAAGGACATCTACACAGACGAATTCCTTAGGGTAGGTAGACGACTCTAGATACTTGCTCTAATTTCAAAAACAAATCAAAAATACTTTTCACACCGACACCTTTTCAAAAAGCTTTCGAAAGCAACTTTTCAAACACTCTTGAGGACCGATACAAGAGTCGAACCGAAATTTTTAAAGAAACCTTTTTTTAAAACCCACAATTGAAAAGCAAACAAACCATTTTGAAAACACAAGTGAGCAAGTATCTAAGAGCCCATGGATAACCATGGATAGAAAGGGTGCTAACACCTTCCCTTTCTATAACCTACCTCCCGAACCGAGAGCAATCTCTATAAGGAATTTTTCTGTGATTTTGTCCTTTCCCTTTGGAGAAAATAAAAGACGGTGGCGACTCTTATTTCCGCGACATTTCGCGAACCAGCGTTAAACAGTCAGTTCCAGATCCACCGATCATAGAACTGGCGACTCTGCTGGGGACTATCATATAAAGTGAGGTGTACCTCAGGACTAAGATCACTGTGTTTTCAATTGCATTGACTTACTTGCTTTATTATTGTGGGATTGTCTTGGGAGTTCTATAGATCCTAACCCGAATCTGGGGATACCTTCTTAGAAAGTAGCAACAAGGCTGTGAGGGAACTGTGCGGGGTATACCGACATGGTTGAAACAGTCTGCTACGTTGATGTGGCACTTTGGTGTGTACCAGTAACCCTTGAGTTCAGTCAAGGAGAGTACGGGGCCTCCGCGTGGTGTCGTGAAGCATCAACAGACCTTAGGAACCTTAATTGAACTATCTTGGCCTCTTTAGGGTAGTGAGATAACTGACTTTGGTGCAGTCCGAGGTTGGTTGATACTCGATACTACACTCAATTGAGGGTTGCTTTCCTGGAATATTTCGGTCGCCAGTTCAGTGGCTAAATCGAAACGATGAACAATGAAAGCTATCCCGTGATATTGGGACCCTTAGAACCCGGTTACTTCTAATAGGACAGGTTGAGCCCACCAACTTCAAGAGGGTAATACCCAGACCCCATGCTGGCCAAAACTCTAAGGGCTTGTCTTGTGTGACTTGTGTGCCTTACATGTTTGCCTTTGTAAATATCTGTGGTGTGTTTAATCATAGCATCATGACATCATCCAGCATCATATGCATTGACTAACCATTTCAGGGGTTCGAATCTTCATCTTTGTTCTTTGTTTTGTAGGACATGGAAACTGTTCGCAGAAAGACAATTCAAATCAGCCTTGTAAAGATCCCTCCTCAGCTTAAGGAGCTTATATCCAGGATTCCCGAGAGCTCTTCATTCAGTGAAAGACATGGAAGACTCATCAGCTTGGTCAATACCAACATTGAGGAAGATATGATAAAGGTCCTGTTCCAGTTCTTTGACCTTCTGCATCACTGTTTCACTTTCTTGGATTATCAGCTGGTACCTACATTGGAGGAGTTCTCCCGGCTCCTGAAGATCCCTATCCTTGATCAACTACCCTACAATGGTACAGAAAAGGAACCCAGGCTTGAAGAGATTGCTAAAGCCTTGCACCTACAATCATCTGACCTCAAGGGACATTGGGAAGTCAGAAGTGGTATCAAAGGGTTCTTAGCCAGGTTTCTATTTGAAAAGGCCCATGAATGTTGGAACTCCCTTGACTTACAAGCTTTTGAAGAAGTTGTGGCCCTCCTTGTCTATGGTTTGGTGTTGTTCCCTAACCCAGATCAGCTTATAGATATCAGTGCTGTCCAGATCTTCATGTCCAAGAATCCTATACCTACATTGCTGGGGGACATCCTTCACTCATGTTACACTCGAACCATGAGAAAAAGAGGTGTCCTTATGTGTTGCACTCCTCTCCTGGGAAGGTGGTTTATTTCGCACCTTCCACAATCAGTTTTGAAGAACGAGCGGGGTTTGAGATGGTCACAACGGTTGATGACTCTCACACATGCAGATATACATTGGTGCCCTCGGTCCAGAGAGGATGTCACTATCATTGATCGTTGCGGGGAGTACCCTAATGTTCCTTTACTTGGAATCAGAGGAGGTATTACTTATAACCCATGCCTGGCTTGGAGACAGTTTGGTTATGCTCGGAGGGATGGTCCTCATGACATGTTAATTCCTGACATAGTTTTTGACTACAACAACGATGCACAAGGACTTCGCCAGAGATTTATCAGAGCTTGGAGGATGCCAAGTAGGATGGACAGTAAGACACTGGGGCACAGGAACTCCATCCCGTTGGAACCTTATCTCAAGTGGGTACGCGCCCGCTCCCAGAAGTTAGTAATGCCTTATTCTCATATGCTCCCTGTAATCAAAGAGCCAGTCTTGGAAGGAGAAGTGTCCTACACCATTCAGCATCCTGACATGCCCACGTCCTGGGAAGAGATGCAGAAGAGCTGGATCCAGCTTAAGGAAGAACGGAATTCTCTCGAGACCAATCTACATGCTAGTGAAAAGAAGGTCTTGGAGCTCACCCGCCTATTGCACGAGGAGAGGAATCTCAACACCTACATAGCTCCAAAGAGGATGCGTAGTGTCTTTTGGGATTGATTTGCTTTGTAATTTGTGCCCATGAGGCTTCGATGTACTAAACAATTATTTCCTTAATGATAACGTGTGTTCCTTTTTGTCTACAACAAATTTGAACTTTCGAACCCTTGAATGCATTGCATAAACACATATCATTCATCATGTGCATATCAGGTTTTCTTCTTTTCAGGTTGCTTACTGTTCTTCGTTGTTTATTTCAGCATCATGAATCCTGACTCATCATCAACCGAGATGTCCATCAAGGCTCTTCAGGCGTAGAATGCGCAATTTCAGGAACTAATCATGGGTTTGGCTCAGGGCCAAGAAGAGCTGAAGGCTCTGCTCCTGAAGAAGAAGAAGAAGAAGAAGAAGAAGAAGAGAACTGTTCTTTTCAACTCGGGCCAAAGGTTTGGCAACACTCTGCAGAATGAAGAGGCTAATTCTTCTGTAGGCAAGAGCAGTCCCCAGGGGGGAAAAGGTCCTAGTCCGGTGGTCTCTAACAACGAGACTGACTTTAATGAGGAACAGTATCCTCCAGCTGAAGACCGGTATAAGCAGTTGGAAGACAGGCTGAATGCAATGGAGATCCAACAAGTGCCTGGGCTGGATTTCGAAGACTTGGGTTTATCTACTGGTGTGATTATTCCTCACAAGTTCAAAGCACCATCCTTTACCAAGTATGACGGGGCGTCTTGTCCCAAGCTACACCTCAGGTCTTATGTGCGGAAGATTCAGCCGTACTCAGTGGACAAGAATTTGTGGATCCACTTCTTCCAGGAGAGTCTTTCAGGGACTCATCTCGAATGGTTCTATCAGCTGGATGGGGACCAAGGTTCGTAACTGGGAGGAGTTGGCTACTGCTTTTTATAAGCAGTATCAATATAATGCCGACCTTGCCCCTACACATACCCAACTCCAGGGTATGTAGCTAGGGTCAAGCGAAGGTTTTAAAGAGTACGCACAGAAGTGGAGGGATCTGGCTGGCAGGGTGCAGCCTCCGTTAACTGACCGGGAGTTGGTAGACATGTTCTTGGGGACCCTATCTGGGCCATTTTTCAACCATCTTATCGGTAACTCGTCTGCAGGGTTTACTGATCTTATTCTGACTGGAGAGAGAATAGAGGCTGGGATAAAGTCTGGTAAAATTCAGAAGGGTGCATCTGCAAGTTCTGAGAAGAAGCCCTTTAAGAAAGAGGCCAGTGCTCTATATGGGTCTAGAAGACAAGAGAAACCTGAGCGCCGCCAATCTGTCAACGCGGTGATGATTGCTAAGCCTGCTGCCGCTCCTCGGCAAACCAATCCACCAAGGGCTGAAAGACCCCGAAGAGAGTTTACCCGTCTAAGTATGACTCTATCACAAATCTTGCCGCAGTTGTTATCCACCAATTTGGTGACTGTTAGAGAGGCCCCGAAAGTTGTGAATACTGCCTCTCCGAAATACAATCCAAATGCCCGCTGTGCTTATCACTCCGACAGCCCGGGGCATTCCACTGATGACTGTTGGGCCTTAAGGAATAAGGTGCAAGACCTTATTGACGCAAAAGAGATACAGTTTGAAGCGCCTGAGAGGCCGAATGTGGTGACTGCTCCTATGCCCCAGCATGGAGTGAATGCCATTGATGAAGATGTATACGCCGTTTCTGTGAATGATGTAGCTACTCCCTTGAAGACTGTCAAGAGGAACCTACTGCTGGCCGGTTTATTTCCGGGTTGTAGCGAGGGTTGCCTTTTCTGTGCTGTTTCCCTTTCTGGTTGTCCTTTGCTGAAGTTAGGCATCCAAAGCCTAATGGACAGCAAAGAGATTCTGTTCAAGAAGACTGTTGTTCAGTTTGTTCCGGTAGAAGAAGTTTCTGTTGTTACAATCTTTAATAATCCGATCAAGGCTCTCCCGAGGAAGTCGGTGAAAATCATGACTGTCGCACCCGTTATTATTACTGTTCCGGGGCCTCTCCCCTACGAATCTGATAAGGCTGTCCCATGGCACTATGGGGCAGACGTGTATGTGCATGGAATCAAGCAAGAGTTCAACACTGGCACCAATATCAGCAATATCACTGGTCCAGCAAAGGTTACCCGCAGTGGCAGGCTCTTCTCGCCTGACATTGCACCACCCGCTATTCGAAGACCCCTCACTATAACACCTGCAAGTATACTTGTTCCCAGTTCTGATCAAGTTGTTTCCCTTGCTGCCGAGTCATCTAATGCTCGGGGCAAAGGGATTGAAGATGAGCCTGCCCGGATGGAGGCACCAAAACCTGTAAATGCTGAGGCCTCCCAACAAGAGATGGAGGAAATTCTGAAAATAATCAAGAAGAGTGACTTTAATGTTGTCGAGCAGCTGGGGCATACACCCTCCAAGATCTCCATGCTCTCCTTGCTGCTATGCTCAGAGGCCCATGCTAAGGCCTTGATTTCATTTCTCAAGACGGCCCATGTGCCACAGGAGACATCTGCAGTCCAGTTTACTGATTGCGTAGCAAATCTGACAGCGGACAATGGTTTGGGTTTCTCGGATGCTGACCTTACTGCTAAGGGAAAGGACCACAATGACGCCCTGCACGTCTCTATTGAATGCAGGGGCACTACTCTTGCACACGTTTTGGTGGACACTGGTTCCTCCCCGAATGTGCTACCCAAGAAGGCCTTAGACCGTTTGGATTGTGAAGGCCTGGAGCTGAAATCTAGCAACATCATCGTCAGAGCCTTTGACGATTCTAAGAGGATGGTTCATGGAGAGGTAGACATTCCTATCCGGGTGGATTCTCAAGTATTTGACTCTACCTTTTATGTGATGGATATCCGTCCATCGTATTCTTGTCTACTGGGTCGACCTTGGATCCACAAAGTTGGGGCAGTAACCTCTACCTTGCACCAGAAGCTCAAGTACCCCGTCAGAGGGAAGACTGTCACTGTGCAGGGAGAAGAGGAGTATATGGTGAGCCATTTGAATTCCTTCAGGTATATTGAGATGGACGGGGAGTTTATTGAAACCCCCTTTCAGCATTTCGAAGAGGTACCTCCAACATTGGCAGCAGCAGAAACAGTGGTTGAAGAGGACATTCCATTGAAGATGGCTTCCTTAAAGGATGCGCGGGCTGTGATCAAGAAAGGTGAATGTGCTAACTGGGGCAGGCTCCCTGATTTTACGCCTAAAACTGACAAGGTTGGACTGGGTTTTACTGCAGAGGGTCAGAAGGCTATGCGCAAGGCAAAGACCAGAAGACCTCCTGTGCTCATTACCAATCCAGGAGTGAATGCTGTTGGGGACGAAGATGAAGTGGAAGAGTCAGAGTTCAATAGCTGGATCTACCCGACAACTGATGGCGGATTGACCAATTGGATTGCTAAAGACCATACTCCTGTTACTTTTGTTACGCAGTAATAAACTCCTATGTTTTTGTTATTTGTAATAAACAATTAAAACTCTATGGCCCGGTGTCTTACCCGGGGCACCGTGGCTTCATTTGTGAGGGCATATAAATTGTCATTTCATATATCATGAATAAAGACCTTGGACGTTTTCTCGCATTTCAAATCTTATGCTCCTTTTCTTTCTTTCCTTTATTTATATATTACAAAACAGCTATATTTACACACACTCACTCATACAGGTTTCAATCCACTCTGGATCTCACTGGTAACGACTCTGCTACTGCCAGTTATGACTTCGAAAATCCGATCAACTTAGCCGAGGACGAAGGTGAAGATGATTGCGAAGTGCCTGGCGAGCTTGCAAGACTGTTACTCCAGGAAGAGAGGGCAATTCAACCACATGAAGAGTCAGTGGAAACAATAAATCTGGGTACTGAGACAGACAGAAAGGAGGTAAAGATTGGTGCCAACCTAGAGCTCAGTGTGAAGCAACGGTTGACTCAAATGCTACATGATTATGTGGAGATCTTTGCCTGGTCCTACAAAGACATGCCCGGTTTGGATACTGATATTGTGGTCCATCATTTGCCTACTAAGGAAGACTGCCCTCCGGTCAAGCAAAAGGTCCGCCGTATGCGACCAGAGATGTCTGAGAAGATCAAAGCCGAGGTTATGAAGCAGTTTGACGTCGATTTTCTTGCAGTGACTTCTTACCCTCAGTGGGTTGCTAATGTGGTACCAGTACCTAAGAAAGATGGGAAGGTCAGAATGTGTGTTAACTATAGGGATCTGAACAGGGCCAGCCCCAAAGATGACTTCCCTCTACCTCACATTGATGTTCTGGTTGACAATACAGCTCAGCATAAGGTGTTCTCCTTCATGGATGGCTTTTCAGGCTATAATCAGATCAAGATGGCTCCTGAAGACATGGAAAAGACTACCTTTGTTACTCAGTGGGGAACCTTCTGCTATAAGGTCATGCCTTTTGGACTGAAAAATGCTGGGGCAACCTACCAACGTGCCATGGTTGCTTTATTTCATGACATGATCCATCATGAGATAGAAGTGTATGTTGACGACATGATTGCAAGGTCCCAAACTGAGGAAGAACACCTTGATCATCTGCAGAAATTGTTTGACCGTCTGAAACTGCACAAGCTAAGGTTGAACCCGAACAAGTGCACCTTCGGGGTAAGATCTGGGAAGTTGCTAGGCTTCGTTGTAAGTGATAAGGGTATTCAAGTGGACCCTGCCAAGGTCAAAGCTATTCAAGAGATGCCAGTTCCTAAGACAGAGAAAGAGGTCAGAGGCTTTCTAGGACGCCTGAATTACATTGCTCGGTTCATCTCACACCTAACTGCTACCTGTGAGCCAATCTTCAAGCTGCTGAAGAAAGATAAGGTAGTACGTTGGAATGATGAATGTCAGGCTTCTTTTGACAGAATCAAAGAGTATCTCCAAGAACCACCCATCCTTATGCCACCGGTTGAAGGGAGACCTCTGATACTATACCTGACAGTACTTGACAACTCAATGGGGTGTGTGCTGGGGCAGCATGACGAGTCTGGCCGAAAAGAGCATGCCATTTATTACCTTAGCAAAAAGTTTACCGACTGTGAGACCCGATACTCACTGCTTGAGAAAACTTGCTGCGCTTTGGTATGGGCTGCTCGCCGGCTGAGACAGTATATGCTGACTCATACTACCTTGTTGATCTCAAAGATGGATCCAATAAAGTACATATTTGAAAAGCCTGCTCTGTCTGGGAGAATAGAGAGATGGCAAATGATCTTGACAGAATACGACATCCAGTATACAACCCAGAAAGCCATCAAGGGAAGTGTATTGGCAGACCACTTGGCACATCAGGCAGTAGACTACTATCAGTCAATGAACTTCGAGTTTCCAGACGAGAGCATCATGATTGTGACTGATTGTGAAGTACCTGGACCGGATGAAGGACCTGAGGAAGGATCCCGATGGTTTATGCACTTTGACGGAGCCTCCAACGCTTTGGGTAACGACATTGGCGCTGTGATCATATCCCCCCAAGGCACTCATACTCCACTCACCGCCCGGCTATGTTTCAACTGTACCAACAACATGGCGGAGTATGAGGCGTGCATCATGGGTCTTCAAGTTGCGATCGACTTAAGGATCAAGTTTCTGAGTGTCTTCGAAGATTCCGCTCTCGTGATCAATCAGATCAAAGGAGAGTGGGATACGAAACATCCGAATCTTATTCCTTACAAAGAATGCGTGTTGACATTGATCCCCCACTTCACAAAGATAACCTTTGAACACTTCCCGAGAGAGGAGAATCAGTTGGCGGACATGTTAGCTACGATGTCTTCCATGTTCAAAGTCAAGTGGGACAATGAGGCTCCCCGGATCATTATCTTGAAACTGGACGAACCGGCATACTGTTGTGATCTCGAGACTGAGTTGGTGACTGAGAAGCCTTGGTACCATGAGGTGAAGAGATATTTGGAAGTTCAGGAATACCCTGAAGGTGCATCTATCAACGATAAGAAGTTTCTGAGAAGGTTCGTAGCGAAGTTCTTCCTTAGCAACGGAATCCTATATAAGCGAAACCATGATTCGACCTTACTGCGTTGTGTGGATAAGACTGAAGCAGAAAGGATCATGGAAGAGCTACATGAAGGGACCTTCGGAACACATTCCAGTGGACACACTATGGCAAAGAAGATCCTTCGGGAAGGGTATTTCTGGTCCACAATGGAAGCTGACTGCTACCAACATTCTCGGACATGCCACAAATGCCAGATATATGCAGACAAGGTGCATGTTCCTCCAGTTCCTCTAAATGTTCTGACTGCGCCTTGGCCGTTTGCAATGTGGGGCATAGACATGATCGGTGAGATTAAACCTACGGCATCCAACGGGCATCGCTTCATCCTGGTAGCGATTGACTACTTCACGAAGTGGGTTGAAGCAGCTTCCTACGCTACGGTAACCAAGACTGTTGTGGCACGGTTCATTCTGCACAACCTGATCTGTCGATACGGCGTCCCTGAAAGAATTATTACAGACAACGGTACCAATCTTAATAATAAGATGATCACTGAGCTCTGCGAGCAGTTCAAGATACAGCACCACAATTCTTCTCCTTACAGACCGAAGATGAATGGGGCTGTAGAAGCAGCAAACAAAAATATTAAGAAAATCGTGCAGAAGATGACAGTGACTTATAAAGATTGGCACGAGATGTTACCGTTCGCTCTACATGGGTACCGTACCTCAGCCAGGACGTCAACCGGGGCAACTCCTTTCTCCTTGGTTTATGGTATGGAGGCAGTCTTACCGATTGAAGTGCAGATACCCTCTCTCCGGATAATGAAGGATGCAAATCTGAGTGAAGATGATTGGATCCAGACACGACTTGATCAGCTAAATTTAATTGACGAAAAGAGACTCGCTGCTATCTGTCATGGTCAGATGTACCAAAAACGAATGATCAGGGCATTTAACAAAAAGGTCAGACCACAAGAGTATCAAGTTGGGGATCTGGTAATCAAGCGAATCATCCTTCCTCAGAGTGATCCAAGGGGCAAATGGACCCCTACGTATGAAGGGCCATTTGTGGTTAAACATGTGTTCTCAGGAGGAGCCATGATTCTAACCAACATGGATGATGACGACCTTCCTCACCCCGCCAATGCAGACATAGTAAAAAGATACTACGCATGAAAAAAGACCCGCTAGGTTGACATACCTAGGAAAAAATTAGGGCTTCCCGGCGAACCAAAAGGGTTCGGGCAAAATGAAGGGATGAAATGAAAAAAATTTGTACACCCGGCAAGTCGAAAACCTGAAAAGGCGGCTTAAGCAAAAATGGGTATCCCGGTGGACCGAAAACCCGAAAGGGCGGTCCAGGCAAAAGTTAGGGATAAAGCGTAATACTATGTCTCATTGGATCACTTTGCATCCAGAATCCGGTATCTACATCAAGTTCAGACAACATCGATCAGTCAGCTTCATCTTCAACTAAGGTCATCAAGTGATGAGACGCTCGGAGATATAAAGGCAATAGCAGAGTTGGAACCCAGTGGATCATTAATTTCACACAGCTGTTTTATTTTCTTTTGTACAAACTTGTATAAATTCTTTTTGTTCGGCGGCGTTCTCTTACTAGGACGTCAGCCTCTTGTACATAAACGCCTATTTACAGGCAAATTCAAAAATCAATACAAATATACTTTTCAGCTCAAATTGCCATTTGTTCTTCCTTTTCTGTTTTGTTATTGTGAAGAACGTCCAAGGTTCAATTTGTGATATATACATTGACACTAATTTCTAACTCATAAATATTTGCATACGAAACAAAGGATTAATTACAGGTAACATTAGAAATAGGGGCAATAAAGAGTTGTCTAAGCAATCTAATTGTTCTGTCCTCCAAGGTATCAAGGTAGGTTCGGCTGAAGAACACAACCAGTATATCTTAAATCCCCAGAGAGTAAGCCAGCAAGTCAGTGCGCTCTCCCCAAGCAAAGCTATTATCAGCCTTAAGGAAGTTGGGTATCCCCCGCAGATCTCAACATTCCCCAGCACGAGATACAAATATTCTTAACAAGCATGCCCGACAGTCTTGGTCTAAAGATTGTTCCCCGGCGGTACATCAAACATTCAATGGAGTCATTTCCCCGGTACAATCCAAATCTTCCCCCAAGAGAGTCCAATCTAGTTCCCCAGGAAAGTTGGAATGCATCTCCCCAAGCAGTAAGCTTATCCCCAGTAGATTCTGGAAGCTTATCCTCGCAGAGCACGAACGCGTCTCCCGGCTTTATTCAAAGGTTATTTCCCTACCAGGATATAACTGGGTTATCCTCAGCTAAAAGCCACGGAAATATCGTTCTCAGCAAAGTCTTCTTATCCCCAGCGAAGTCTATTAATAATTCCAACACAACAACGGTATCCCCAGCGAAGTTACCATCAACATTTCAGCAAAGTACCTCTCTTCCCACAGAGTACTGTTCCCCAGCAAGATCGCTAGAATAATTTTCTCCCCGCAGAGTAATCCATTCGCCAAGTTTATTCCCCAACGGAGTTATCTTCTCCTACTGGTATTCTTGCAACTATCATCCCCAGCGGAAGAAAAATCTATTCTTCAAACATCAGCCCAGGAGTGACTTCCCGGCACCCGTCTAGGATTTATTTTCCTAAGACGAAAAAATACATTCATAAACATCGTACTTCCATACATTATAGCGTGCATATACGCATCATATCTTACAAATCTCATTTATGTTGAGAACATCATTGCTTGATCCATATCATGCATTGCATATGACTGACCTTTACCTTTCAGGGAAGACCCAGTTAAGTTCTCAGCTATGTCAAAGGCCTTCTCTGGTTCAGTCAGATCGACCCTAAGATCTCCCTGTTTCTTATCCAGTTGAAGATTCCAAGACCTAGACCGGTTCAGTTAAATCGACCCTAAGATTTTCCTGATTCTTATCCAGTCAAAGGCCTTCTCTGGTTCAGTCAGATCGACCCTAAGATCTCCCTGTTTCTTATCCAGTTGAAGATTTCAAGACCTTGTCCGGCTCAGTTAAATCGACCCTAAGATTTTCCTGTTTCTTATCCAGTCAAAGGCCTTCTCTGGTTCAGTCAGATCGACCCTAAGATCTCCCTGTTTCTTATCCAGTTGAAGATTTCAAGACCTAGACCGGTTCAGTTAAATCGACCCTAAGATTTTTCTGTATCTTATCCAGTCAAAGGCCTTCTCTGGTTCAGTCAGATCGACCCTAAGATCTCCCTGTTTCTTATCCAGTTGAAGATTTCAAAGACCTAGATCGGTTCAGTTAAATCGACCCTAAGATTTTCCTGTTTCTTATCCAGTCAAAGGCCTCTCTAGTCCAGTTAAATCGATCCCTAACAGATTTTCCTGATAAAGACTCAGTAGAAGACATCTAAGATTCTCTCAGCGTTGCTGTTGAGGTTGAAGTCGCCCAAGATTCTCTCAGCGTTACTGTTGAGGTTGAAGTCGCCCAAGATTCTCTCAGCGTTACTGTTGAGGTTGAAGTCGCCCAAGATTCTCTCAGCGTTACTGTTGAGGTAGTAATCGTCCAAGGTTCTCTCAGCGTTCCTGTTGAGGTAGTAATCATCCAAGGTTCTCTCACCGTCCCTGTTGAGGTAGTAACCATCCCTGGTTCATTCATCACCTTTTTGAAGCTCCAGATTCAATTCATGTAGCCAGTCAGGGCACACCCACACAAAGAGTTTGAAGACCAACTCCTGTAACAGGTCAGGTAATCATTTTCTTTTGCAGGTACGCAAGTTCTCGCTAAGGAATCTCTTACGCGATCGACACCCAGATGGCATCTATAAGCCCATCATCATATCCATCAATCTCCAAATGGCATCTATAAGCCCATTCCCACCATCACACTACTATGTGAGCGTAATTTTCTGGGCACTCTAGTGTTCAATCACCTTCCACCTTCGGATTACGAAAGGCACGTCAGCCAATCTACATCCTCAGGTCTAAGAAGATTGAACAGGGGCAACTGTTGTACCCCAAAATTTGCCCTCCCATATTCTTCAAGATTTGCAAAGAGCATGCTTCAAAATCTCCCCAAGGGTTGCACAGTTCAAGGGCCTCCTAACAGTCAAAAACTAGGGTTTTGGTTCTGACAAAGAAGATGAAGTTTCCAAGGGTCTAATCAAGTCCCATTTGCCTACAAACATGGTCAAGCATCTTCATGCCAAGTTTCAAGACTTACAGCACAAAATTGCACAGTCAAAAACCCTAATTGCTCAGCAGTCAACTGCAGGGGCAAAATGGTCATTTGACAGTCAAAAGTTCAAATTTTTGGTCAACATCTTATTTTGAAGCCACAAACATCATTTGATCAATTCTTGATCATGATTTTCAAGGCATGGCTCAAAAAGTCTCAAGATGCAAAAGTTTCCATATTTGGACAGTTGAAAAAGTCAACTGTAACTTGACCAAGGCATAACTTCCACATGGTTTATCAGAAAAATTCCACCCAAAGCTCATTTTGAAGAGAATCACATTTCCTACAACTCCTCTTCACACTTCAAGTCCAAGAAATGCTCTCACAAAAAGTTATCAATTTCAACATTATAGGTTATTTTCAAAAGTCAACAAAAAAGGACTTTAAGTCAAAGGCCATAACTTGAGATTGGTAAATCAAATTTACATGGGACCAAAGGCATTGGTTAGAGGACTTCAAGACCTTTCCAAAATGTCCAAGAACATGATCAAAGCTTAAAAATTGAGCAAGATATGCCTTGTGGAAGTTGGGAAATTTTTGGGCATTTTGAAAAGTCAACTTTGCTTCAAATGCTTTAAAATTGCTAATGGGCCACATTTTCTTCCAAGATTCATCATCCAAAGACTATGCACGACCATTTGGCCCAAAGGGGATTTATTTCATCATTTTTATTTATTTATTTGAATTTTTAATTACAATTAATTCATTTAAATTAAATAAAATATGGAAAAATACTAAACCAATGCATTTGAATCTTTTTATGCAGTGTAATCATTCATTGGATACTCAAGATTTTGTGCATACCAAAATTGGAAAGATTGGCCATGATTGACATCAAAATCACATGAAAAAAGATTTGAAAATATGCCATGAAAATAAAATATTTCTTTCATCAACGCAAGGATCTCTTGACTCAAATCTCAACCCTAATCCATCCCATACATATACTGATCAAAACCTAATGCACAAGAACCTGAATGCTGCGCCTCATCTCAAGAACAAAGTTTGTATTTTTTGTTCAAATTTTCAAAACTGAAAACACCATTCCAAGGCGTTTCAAGGCCAAAGAACCATCCCAAAAGCTTCCTAAGGCATCACTGAACCTGACTGAATACTTTTCCACGCCCATAACATCAAGAAACGGTAGAACCATGTCACACTTTTCATGAAAATATGCATAATCGTGTTTAAGCTTCTGGGCATCTTTCATACATTTTAATTGTTGTTTTATGCTAATATGATCCTTCTAAAGCTAACCATACTGTTTAATTGAGTTTTTATTGCCTATATGCCAAATTACCATTGAAGCTTTCTAGGGTTTCAGAGTTGCAAAATTAGGGGTTTCCTCGTCCAGAAAAATTAGACCACGAGACCAAGGCTATTGGATTCAGAAGCTTCACGTGAATCGTTCCCATAACTCGCGATCAATTTATGATCAACAGGGTGATAATCGCTATTTTTATGCTTGCCATTTAGTGGGGGTTTAAAACCCTCGCTATTCAGTTTGATTTTTTCCAGGTACAGCAAACAATTGGAGAAGAAGGTGATGTGTAGGCCAACGAGTGGTGCGTTTGAATTTCGCGCGAAAATTACCCACTAACCCTTGTTTTGCATTATGTTATTTGTTTTCTATATTATATCCAAAGCGCGTGAATGGCTCAGTGGCAAGGCATTTGGTTTGGTACACTCTGGGACCTGGGTTCGATTCCCAAGTCCCCTCCTCTCTCCATATTATTTTTCTGACCATGTTTGCATGTAGCGCTCTCTCCAAGCGTCCACCATACGTTCACAATCCAGGCACGCCACTTGTCCCATAATCCTAATCCAAAGGTCAAGGATTTGAAGAGTACCATGTGCGTTGGTCAACGAATCTACACGTGATTACCTGAAGTCAACAAGGCCAGGAATTCAATGGGCCTAATTACTGGGACCAAACCTCCAATTTGGGACAACAAACCCCCATGTTTGCATTTTTCTCTCTTTTTATTTTTCTCTTATTTATTTTAATTATATTATTTGTTCTATTTTAATTCTTTAAATTAATATTTTCATAACATAAAAATAATAAAAAAAATCAGAAAGACAAAATAAAATAAATTTTATTTAAATGTTATTTTTGTAAATAAATGGTATCAATTAATTAGTCTTAATTCTAGATTAAATTTTAATATTTTTTTAATAAACTTAAAAATTGTAGAATTAGGGTTTTAAACACTTTTATCCTTTTTTTTCCTTTTTCCACCACATTAATTATTAATTATTAATTATTAATTACTATTTTTGTAAATAAAATTGTATTAATTAATTAGGTTAATTTTAGATTCAATTTTAACATATTTTCTTAATAATAAAAAAAAAAAGTTAGAAATAGGTTTTAATTCCATAATCTTCTCATTAAAATCCATAAATACAAAAAACTCAAAAAAATAATTTCTTTTATTTAAATTTAATTAATTTGTTAATCGTAATTTAATTTCCTAAAAAGGGTCCAACGCCCTCGCATTCCCGATTTTAATTCTCTTCGCATTTTTATTTCTTTTTGTGAATATAAATGTAATTGCCCAAAAGCCATGTAATAGCTTAATTAGATATTTATCTTCCGCACTTTATTTTGTTTCAAATCGGGTCCTGGATTTAATTTGGCGATATGGACCCGCGCCCTTGTAATAGCATAGGACTTTTATATTCCCGCAACTTTTAACTGTTAACTATTGCATGAAAGAATGAATGTTAAAATAAAAGCAACGCGTAGATCACCAATACATGACCAGACAAAATATCTGAAAACGACACACGAATCACACACCACCCTTAGGGTACGCCTCACTGTTGCCTTGCCCCTCGAAAGGTGATCGTCGAGTAGAGGATGTTTTAGTAAGTCCTCATGATCCAGGAACCTGGCATGAGGGTAGCTTCTAAGGTGTCTTCCTATTGCTCCGGTGATCACCATGTCCCGAACCTTCGAATTGACCCGAACACCTCCAACGGTGGTGCTACCTACCTCTCAATGGTGGGATGGCACTACTTTAAGGACATCTACACAGACGAATTCCTTAGGGTAGGTAGACGACTCTAGATACTTGCTCTAATTTCAAAAACAAATCAAAAATACTTTTCACACCGACACCTTTTCAAAAAGCTTTCGAAAGCAACTTTTCAAACACTCTTGAGGACCGATACAAGAGTCGAACCGAAATTTTCAAAGAAACCTTTTTTTAAAACCCACAATTGAAAAGCAAACAAACCATTTTGAAAACACAAGTGAGCAAGTATCTAAGAGCCCATGGATAACCATGGATAGAAAGGGTGCTAACACCTTCCCTTTCTATAACCTACCTCCCGAACCGAGAGCAATCTCTATAAGGAATTTTTCTGTGCTTTTGTCCTTTCCCTTTGGAGAAAATAAAAGACGGTGGCGACTCTTGCTTCCGTGACATTTCGCGAACCAGCGTTAAACAGTCAGTTCCAGATCCACCGATCACACCCCCCGTACTCAGAATATCTCGAAAAAGGATTTTTTTCTGTACTTTTTTCCTTTCCGATTAGATAAAATAAAAGTCGGTGGCGACTCTAGCTTACCGCGACATTTTGCAAACAAAAAAAAAAGCAAAATGCAAACTAGTATAACAATCTGTTCTGCCACCGTATCACAATAGTCAACGTCATATTAATTCGGGTGGACTGCCTTTGTGGTCTTTCTACCCTTTGTTAATTGTTTCGTTGTTGAGTAGCCGTAAGCCTATGTATCATCATAGCCCCTACCTTGGATGATGCTCGGTTCTGCTCTGACCTCTCGGATTATAAGCTCGGTGAGTAGCCGCAGGCTTAGGTATCATTACAGCCCCCTCATAACTTCTACCCTTTCTCCAGTCAATATCAGCTCGGTGAAACCAGCTGAGGAGCTACCAATCAAGTGATTGAAGAACGAACCAGACAGAACACCGAGAAACATGTCTACCAACTCCCTATCAGACAAAGGGGGTTAGACTCTCCCTGCCAGATCTCTCCACTTCTGCGCATAGTCCTTAAAAACTTCGCTTGCACCCATGGACATACTCTAGAGTTGAGTACAGGTGGGAGAAAGGTCAATTATATATATACTCCTTATAAAAAGCAGCAGCCAGATCTTCCTAGTTGTGGACATTGGTTCCCTCTAGTTGATAGAACCACTCGAGATGAGTCCCGGACAGATTGTCCTGAAAGAAATGAACCCACAAGTTCCTATCAGCAGTGTGAGGTTGAATCTTCCTCACACAGGAACGGAGATGAAGCTTGGGATAAGAAACCCCATCATACTTTGCAAATACCGGAGCCTTGAACTTATATGGGATGACTACCCCAGATGCCAAACCCAGCTCTTCAAAATCTAACCCTGGTATTCTTTGGATCTCCATTGCGCTCAGACGATCCTCTAACTGTTTGTATATATCCTCAGCGGGAGGATACTGTTTATCATTGTAGTCAGTGTCATTATTAGAAACCTCTGAGCTAGGGTCCTCCTCCCTTGTCTCTCCCTCTTGATTCTCCCCTTCTTTAGATGAAGAGGTCAGATCAACCGGTTGCTTCAACGGTCCCTTGAATCTTCTGCCCAGATTCAGGACACCAACAGTCTTTTTTGTCTTCTTCTTTTTCTGTTTCAGGATAAGGGCCTTCAGATCTTCCTTCCCTTTAGCCAAAGCTACGAACATTTGCTGAAATTAGGCATTTTGTGCCTAGAGATCCTTGATACTTTGTTCAGAAGTCATTATTGCTGAAATAAACAGCGAAGACGATGAGAAACCTGTTATGAAACTTGTTTATACAATGTCATGGATGATATGCGTATGCAATGATTTCAAGGACTTTGGGAAATTTAAATTTGCGAACCCAAAATGAAATAAAGATTTTATTAGTAGAATTCAAAATACAATTGCGTTTTATGCGTTACAATTAAAAATTCTAAACACTAAAAAATATTTAGTTTCCCATGGGTGCTTCCTCTTCTTGCCGAGATAGACATTAAGGTTTCTTTCCTCATGAAGCTGCTTTGTGAGCTCTAAGACTTTCTTCTCCTGGGCATATAACTGGTCCCTATAAGTATCCCGCTCCTTCTTCAACTGAATCCAGGACCTCTGTAATTATTCAATATTAGTGGGAATATCAGGATGAAGAACTGTGTAGGGAATATCCCCTTCATTAATGGGTTCCACAATCACTGGTAAGACAACTATGTATGGCATCATCATTTTCTAAGCACGAGCTCGTACCCATTAGAGATAAGGTTCCATAGGAATAGAAGACTTCGGCCCCAAAGTCTTGATGTCAGATCTGTTTACCATGCCCCAAGCTCGTATGAACCTCTGGCGATACTGTGATCGGTGGAAATATAACTGACTGTTTTGAATGTTGGTTCGCGTTTGCGTTTCGCAAAATGTCGCGGTAAGCAAGAGTCGCCACTGTCTTTTATTTTCTCCAACAAGGAAAGGACAAAAGCACAACAAAATTCCTTTTCGAGATGTTTCTCGGGTTCAGGAGGTAGATTATAGAAAGGGAAGGTGTTAGCACCCTTTCTATCAGTGGTTATCCACGGGCTCTTAGGTACTTGCTCACTATGTTTTCAAAAATGTTTTGCTTTTCTTGTGTTTGTGGGTTTGAAAAAGTTTTGTTTTGAAAACTTCGATTTAACTCTTGTGTCTGTCCTCAAGAGTGTATGAAGTGTTGTTTGAAAACTTTTGTCAGAAAGGTGTTGGTGCGAAAAGTATTTTTGTTTTGAAAGAGCAAGTATCTAAGAACCTCTACCTACTCAAGAGAAATTAAGCTGTGTAAATGTCCTTTAGACAGCACTATCCCACTATTGAGAAGTAGGTAGCATCGTCGTTGGAGTTTTAGGGTCAATTCGATTATAGAGACATGTGGTCACCAAAGCAATAGTAGGACGCCTTAGCGGTAACCCTAATGTCTTAGATCACTTTTTATCGAGGCAACCGTTTCGAGGCAACTTTGATCTTTAGACAGGAGGGCGACCTCTAAAACACCCTATACTTAATGACCACGTCGAGGCAACCAAGTGAGGCGTACCCTAAGAGTGGCATGTGCAAGTGTGTCAGGTTTCAGTTATGTTATCTTTGTACATGTTATGGTGAGCTACGATTGATTTTAATTTTAAGAGAAGTCTTGTCATGCATAGCCTAGTTAACATACATCTAACATTTAATAGTTGCGGAAAGTAAACTAAACTATTACAACGTGTCGGGTATTTACATCGCCAAAAACAAACCCTTGAAAAGTAAATTGCGGGAAATTAAATGAACGATAAAAAGGTCCTAATTAAAGCTATTACATCCTTGGAGCAAATACAATTATATGATAAAAAATAATCATGAATGAAAAATAATCACATGCGCGAGGAAAATTGGATCGGAGAGTTTCTAGGGTTTTGACCCTTTTTCGAGAAAGAAATAGATTTTATTATTATTTTGCATTTAATTAAATTAAACCTAGACTAATTAATTAATTAAATAAAAGAAAGATATTTTTTGAGTTTTTTATGTTTCAAGGAAATAAAAATAAAAGGATCAAAATTGTCAAGAACCCTAATTTTACGTTGATTTTAAATTATTGCAAAAAAAAGTTAGAATTATCCTAATTAAAACTAAATTAGTTAATTGTATTTATTTACAAAAATAATAAAAGGGTGAAATTAATTTTAATAAATAATAATAAAAAAATATTATATTTTAGTTTTCTGATTTTATTATGAAAAAATTAATTTGGTTAATTAAGTAATAATAATAATAATTAATAATAAAAACAATTAAATGAAAAAATATAAAAGAAGAAAAAAAGGAATAAACCCAGGGGGTGATGGGCCCAAGAGGAGGTGTCTTTGAGAATCTGAAGCCCAATTGCTGCAAGCCTTTTTGACTTTTCTGGATCGTCCACACGCGTGCTGACTAAGGACCATGATAATCCTTCCATCTAGACCCTTGGATCAGGTCTGAGGCCACTTGGCGTGCTGAGATCTGAAGCATATGGTGGACATCCCTTTGCAAGCTTGCACAAGAACGCCTGAAGAAAAAGAACAAATAAACGTTTGGGGGGACCTGGGATTCGAACCCAGGTCCCAAGGGATAATGCTTCAATGCCTTTGCCAACTGAACTGGAACGCGCTTTTGCTAAATGGATAGATAATGAATATTATATACAAAAACAACTATTATGTTGTAAAACAGAAAATAACGCGCGCCTTTTTAAATTAACCAACCAGGTATCAACACCTCATCATCTTCTTCGTTTGTCCTATATAATTAACATTAGATAGCGGGGGTTTTTAACCTCCACTAACACCTGCAAGGAAAAATAGCGATTAGCACCACAGTACATATAAATATTTTGCGAAGTGTGGGTCTTGTTCGTCTTGGTCTCACGATTTCAGTCATATATCTCACTAGTCCCAATTTTTCCTGGTTCAGAAAGCCCTAATTTAAAGCTCAAGAACCCTAGAAATTTGATCTTGGCATTCTTCGATTCAGGGTGCTATGGTTCAATTAAACCATTCCATTAGCTTTGTTCAGTCTCTAGCAATGCAAATCCATAAAAAAAAACATGTTAAATATGCATGAATTAAGAAATACGATTTTGAATAAAAAAGGCAAACCGTGAAACTGTGTTCAGTGATTCCTTAAGCTTTGATGCTTGAATTTGATTTCAAAACGTTCCTGGGACCTCCTGCAATGTATTTGAATGAATAGAATGCCTTGAATTGGCCTAGGTTGCAAGAATAGGTTTTCACTTTTCTTGAAATTTCTTCAATTGGACAGGGTCTTTTCTGCAGCTTTTTAATCGTCCTTTAGGTCAGGGTTTGCTTGCTTGCATATAAGGGAAACAAATTAGGTCAAAAAGCTGGGCCAATATCCATTGCATTGATGTTTAAATCTTTGATTGGAAATCAAATATTTTTGATTCTTCATGATTGAACAAAGTTGCCAAAATTGGATGTTTTTGTATCTTTGACTTGTGCACGAATTTGCCAGCATGTTTTGATCAGATTTGCTTCACAAGTTGATCAAATCTTCTATTTTCCTATAATTTAAATTAATTAAATGAATTAATATTAATTAAAAATCCAATTAATCAATAAAAATAAGAAAATAAATCCCATTAAGCTTGGTGGGTCGTGCATAGGTCATGGGTGAAGTTTCAAGAAGAGATTTGAGGCCCGTTAGCAAAAAGAAGGTGTTTTGAGCAAAGTTGACTTTTGCAAATTCATGAAAATTTACCAACTTCTCCAATGCACAACTTGCTCAATTTTGATCATATGACCATGTTCTTGGACATTTTGGAAAGCTCTTGAAGTCCTATAACCCATTACTTTGGTCCCATGTCATTTGGATTTACCAATCTCAAGTTATGGCCTTTGACTCAAAGTGTACTTTTGTTGACTTTTGAAATTGACCTATAATGTAAAAATTGGTAACTTCTTGTGAGAGCATTTCTTGAACTTGTAGTGTGAAGATGGATTGTAGGAAATTGCATCCCCTTAAAAATGAGCATTGGATGGAATTTTTCTGACAAACCATGAAAAAGTTATGCCCTGGTCAAGATACAGTTGACTTTTCTACTGTCCAAAAATAGTAACTTTTTGCACCTTGATGATTTTTGAGCTATTCTTGTGGAATCATGATCAAGACATGATCAAATTATGATTGTGAACTCAAAATAAGATGTTGACCAAAAATTCTGACTTTTGACTGCAAAATGACCATTTTGCCCTTGTAGTTGACTGTAGATCAAATGGAGCTTTTGACTGTGCCAATTGGCACTGTGAGTCTTGAAACTTGGCATGTAGATGCTTGAGAATGTATATAGGCCTATGAGACTTGATTGAACCATTGAAAACCCCAACTTCCTTGAAAGAACCAAAACCCTAATTTTGAACTGGCTTAGGAGGTGATTTGACTGTACAACCCTTGAGTAATCTTGAGCAATTTGAGGATCATTCTTGACAAATCTTGAGGAATATGGGAGGGAAAATTTTGGGGTACAACAGTTGCCCCTGTTCAATCTTCTTAAACCTCTGTCTTGCGTGCCTTTCGTGATCCGAAGGTGGAAGATGATTGAACACTGAAGTGCCCAGAAATTTGCACTCGCATGGTGTAGTATCAGCAATGTGATATCGGGAATGGGCTTACAGATGCCATTTGGAGAGATGATGGATATGAGGATGGACTTATAGATGCCACCTGGAGATTGTTGGTAGGTAGTTTTGTCTTCGTTGACAGGTTGTCTTCATTGACGGGTTGTCTTCATTGACGGGTTGTCTTCATTGACGAGTTGTCTTCATTGACGGGTTGTCTTCATTGACGGGTTGTCTTCATTGACAGGTTATCATCAGAAAAATCTTTAGGAATCAATTTAACTGGATTTGTCTTCTTTGACTGGATTAGCGTCAGAAAAATCTTTGGGAATTGATTTAACTGGTTTTGTCTCCATTGACTGGCTTTGCCTCAGAAAAATCTTTAGGAATCGATTTAACTGATTTTGTCTCCATTGACTGGCTCTACCTCAGAAAAATATTTAGGAATCGATTTAACTAGTTTTGTCTCCATTGACTGCCTTCGCCTTAGAAAAAATCTTTGGGAATCGATTTAACTGGTTTTGTCTCCATTGACTGGCTTTGCCTCAGAAAAATCTTTAGGAATCGATTTAACTGATTTTGTCTCCATTGACTGGCTCTGCCTCAGAAAAATCTTTAGGAATCAATTTAACTGGTTTTGTCTCCATTGACTGGATTTGTCTCTTTTGACTGGATTTGTCTCCTTTGACTGTATTTGTCTCCTTTGACTGTATTAGCATCAGAAAAATCTTTAGGAATCAATTTATCTGGTTTTGTCTCCTTTGACATAGCTGAGAATTTAACTGCATATTTCCTGAAAAGTAAAGGTCAGTCATATGCAATGCATGATATGGATCAAGCAATGATGTTCTCAACATAAATAAGATTTGTGTGATATGATGCGTATATGCATGTATCATGATGTATAAAAATGTGATGTTTTAGTTGGGGAAAATAAATCCCGGAGCTGCTGGAGAATGAGTTGAATTCTTCGTTTCCGCTGGGGATGATGAACGAAGATGATTGTGTGAATAAACCTGTAGGAGAAGATGACTCTGTTGGGGAATAAACTTGATGAAGAGATTACTCTGCGGGGAATTACTCTGGGGAAGAGATGTTCTGCTGAGATTTTAACGATAACTCCGCTGGGGATTCCATTGGTAAGCTCTATTGGGGATTTTGATGATGAACTCCGCTGGGGATAGAAAGAACTTCACTGGGGATGATCTTTCCGTTGCAACTTGCTGAGGATAACCCAGTTAGACTCTTGTGGGGATAACCTTCTGAATATGGCTGGGGAGAGATATTTGTACCCTGCAAGGGGGCAAGCTTCCAGAATCTACTAGGGAGATGATTCAACTCTGGCGGGGACGCTTTTTAGACTGCACTGGGAAATGGCTCCACTGGGGGTACCTTGTATTCTACCGGGGAACATTCTTATATTCTGTCGAGGAATATTAAGACTGTCAGGGATGCTTGCTGAGGAATATCTGTATACTCCGCTGGGGAATATTAAGACTTACTGGGGATACCCAACCTTTTTAGGGCTGATGGTAGACTAACTCTGCTTGGGGGAGAGTATTGCTAATTCATCCATGGTTGCAAGTCTCAGCAGGGAGAGCTACCATTACTGTCTTACTCTTGGGGAGTGAAGGTATCTTGGTCATATTCTTCAGCCGAACTTACCTTGGTACCTCAGTGGGCAGAGCAACTAGATCGCTTAGACAATTCTTATTGTCCCTACTTCCGGTGTCACCCGTAATTAGTCCTTTGTTTCGCATGCAAATATTTATGAACAACAATTAATGTCAAATGCATATATCAAAAATGAACATTGGACGTTCTTTGCAAAACAAAACAGATAAAGGAAAAAACCAATTTGCAATTTGTCTGAAAAAGTAGCTTGTATTGATTTTGAAGTTTGCCTGTAAATAGGCGTTTTTGTACAAGAGGCTGGCGTCCTAGTAAGAGAACGCCGCCGAACAAAATAGAGTTTATACAATTTGTGAAAAGGAAACAAAACAGCTATGTGAAAAACCCCACTGGGTTCCCACTCTGCTATCGCCTTTATATCTTCAAGCATCTCGTCACTTTGCTGCTTAGTTGAGGATGAAGCTGATTGATTGGTGCCGTATGAGCCTGATAGTCGATACTGAAGTCTGGATGCGAGGTGATCCAATGAGACATAGTATTACGCTTATCCCTAACTTTTGCCTGGACCGCCCTTTCGGGTTTTCAGTCCACCGGGATACCCATTTTTGCCCAAGCCGCCTTTTCAGGTTTTCGACTTGCCGGGTGTACAGATTTTTTTTATTTTTTATTTTATTTTTATTTTCATCCCTTATTTTTGCCCGAACCCTTTTGGTTCGCCGGGAAGCCCTTATTTTTGCCTAGGCCAGTCGACCTAGCGGGTCTTTAATCATGCGTAATATCTTTTTACTATGTCTGCATTGGCGGGGTGAGGAAGGTCGTCACCATCCATGGTGGTTAGAATCATCGCTCCTCCTGAGAAGATGTTCTTAACCGCAAATGGCCCTTCGTACGTAGGGGTCCATTTTCCCCTGGGATCACCTTGAGGTAGGATGATGCGCTTGATTACCAGGTTCCCGACTTGATACTCTTGTCTTCTAACTTTCTTGTTAAATGCCTTGATCATCCGTTTTTGGTACTTCTGACCATGACAAATAGCATTGAGTCTCTTTTTGTCGATTAGGTTTAGTTGATCAAGCCGGGTTTGGATCCAGTCGTCTTCACTCAAACCCGCATCCTTCATGATCCGGAGAGAGGGTATCTGAACTTCAATGGGCAGGATTGCCTCCATGTCGTATACCAAGGAGTAGGGTGTTGCCCCTGTTGACGTCCGTGCTGAGGTATGGTACCCATGAAGAGCAAACGGTAACATCTCGTGCCAATCTTTGTAGGTCACTGTCATCTTTTGCATAATCTTCTTAATGTTCTTATTAGCTGCTTCTACAACCTCATTCATCTTCGGCCGGTAAGGAGAAGAGTTGTGGTGCTGTATCTTGAATTGCTCGCAGAGCTCAGTGATCATCTTGTTGTTAAGATTGGTACCATTGTCCGTAATGATCCTCTCTGGTACACCGTATCGACAGATCAGGTTGTGCCGAATGAACTGTGCCACGACGTTCTTGGTTATGGTGGCAAAGGAAGCTGCTTCAACCCACTTCGTAAAATAATCAATCGCTACCAGGATGAAACGATGCCCGTTGGATGCCGTAGGTCTGATCTCGCCGATCATATCAATGCCCCACATTGCAAAAGGCCAAGGTGCTGTCAAGACGTTCAAAGGAACTGGAGGAATGTGCACCTTATCAGCATAGACCTGGCATTTGTGACATGTCCGAGAATGCTGATAACAGTCGGCTTCCATTGTTGACCAGTAATATCCGCCCGAAGGATTTTCTTTGCCATGGTATGTCCACTGGAATGAGTTCCGAAGGTACCCTCATGCAGCTTTGCCATGATCCTTTCTGCTTCAATCTTATCCACACAACGCAGTAAGGTTGAATCATGGTTTCGTTTGTACAAAATGTCATTGCTGAGGAAGAACTTTGCCGCGAACCTTCTCAGAAACTTCTTGTCATTAACAGACGCACCCTCGGGGTATTCTTGAGCTTCAAGGTACCTCTTTACTTCATGATACCAAGGCTTTTCTGTTACCTCTTCAGTCTCAAGATCACAACAATATGCAGGTTCATCCAATTTCCAAATAATGATCCGGGGAGCCTCGTTGTCCCATTTGACTTTGAACATAGAAGACATCGTAGCTAACGCGTCCGCCAACTGATTCTCCTCTCTTGGGAAATGTTCAAAGGTTATCTCCTCGAAATGGGGAAGCAACGTCAATACATACTCCTTGTAAGGAATAAGATTTGGGTGTTTTGTATCCCACTCACCTTTGATCTGACTGATCACGAGAGCGGAATCTCCGAAGACACTCAGAAACTTGATCCTCAGGTCAATTGCAGCTCGAAGACCCATGATGCAAGCTTCATACTCCGCCATGTTGTTGGTGCAGTTGAAACATAGCCGGGCGGTAAGTGGAGTATGTGAGCCTTTAGGAGATATGATCACAGCGCCAATGCCATTACCAAAAGCGTTTGAGGCTCCGTCAAAGTGCATAGACCATTGGGATCCTTCCTCAGGTCCTTCATCTGGTCCAGGTATTTCACAATCCGTCACTACCATGATATTCTCGTCTGGAAATTCAAAGTTCATAGACTGGTAGTCATCTACTTCCTGGTGTGCCAAATGGTCTGCCAATACGCTTCCCTTGATCGCTTTTTGAGTCGTGTACTGGATGTCATACTCAGTCAAGATCATCTGCCATCTTGCTATTCTTCCGGACAAAGCAGGCTTTTCAAAGATATACTTGATTGGATCCATCTTTGAAATCAACAAAGTTGTGTGAGTCAACATATATTGTCTCAGCTGGCGAGCAGCCCATACCAAAGCGCAACAAGTTTTCTCGAGCAGTGAGTATCGGGTCTCACAGTCGGTAAACTTTTTGCTAAGGTAATAAATAGCGTGCTCTTTTCGGCCAGACTCGTCATGCTGACCAAACACACACCCCATTGAATTATCAAGTACTGTCAAGTATAAGATTAGAGGTCTCCCTTCAACTGGTGGCATAAGAATAGGTGGCTCTTGGAGATACTCTTTGATTCTTTCGAAAGCGGCCTGACATTCATCGTTCCAACGTACCACTTGATCTTTCTTCAGTAGCTTGAAGATTGGTTCACAAGTAGCAGTCAGGTGCGAGATGAATCGGGCAATGTAGTTCAACCGTCCTAGAAAGCCTCTGACTTCTTTCTCTGTCTTGGGAACTGGCATCTCTTGTATGGCTTTCACTTTGGCAGGGTCCACTTGAATACCTTTGTCGCTTACGATGAAACCTAGTAGTTTTCCAGATCTCACCCCGAAGGTGCACTTGTTCGGGTTTAATCTCAGCTTGTACAACTTCAAACGGTCAAACAGCTTTTGTAGATGGTCAAGGTGTTCCTCCTCAGTTTGAGACCTTGCAATCATATCGTCGACATATACTTCAATCTCATGGTGGATCATATCATGAAACAGAGCAACCATGGCACGCTGATACGTTGCCCCAGCATTTTTCAACCCAAAAGGCATGACCTTGTAGCAAAAGGTGCCCCACTGAGTAACGAAAGTGGTCTTCTCCATGTCTTCGGGAGCCATCTTTATCTGATTATAACCGGAGAAACCGTCCATGAAGGAGAATACCTTATGCTGAGCAGTGTTGTCGACTAGAACGTCGATGTGAGGCAGAGGGAAGTCATCCTTAGGGCTCGCCCTGTTCAAATCCCTGTAGTCAACACACATTATGACCTTACCATCTTTCTTTGGAACTGGAACCACATTGGCAACCCACTGAGGGTAAGAAGTTACTGCTAGAAAACCGGCGTCAAATTGTTTCATAACCTCAGCTTTGGTTTTCTCAGACATCTCTGGACGCATACGGGGGACCTTATGTTTTACCGGAGGGCATTCTTCCTTGGTAGGCAGGTGATGAACCACAATGTCGGTATCCAACCCAGGCATATCTTCGTAAGACCAGGCAAAGATTTCCACGTAGTCATGCAGCATCTGAATCAACCGTTGTTTCACACTAAGCTCCATATTTGCACCGATCTTGACTTCCTTTTTGTCTGTCTCAGTACCCAGATTCACTGTTTCCACTAGCTCTTCATGTGGCTGAATGGCCCTCTCTTCCTGGAGTAACAGTCTTGCAAGCTCACCAGGCACTTCGCAATCATCTTCACCTTCGTCTTCGACTAAGTTGATCGGATTTTCGAAGTCATAACTGGCAGTAGCAGAGTCGTTACCAGTGAGATCCAGAGTGGATTGGGACATGTATATGTGAGTGTGTGTAAAATAGCTGTTTTGTAATATATAATAAAGAAAGACAAGGAGCGCAAGATTTGAAATGCAAAAAACGTCCAATGCTTTTATTAATGATATATGAAAATGACACACAAAAGCCCTCACAAATGAAGCCACGGTGCCCCGGGTAAGACACTGGGCCATAAAGTTCCACAATATTGTCTGTTACAAATTCAAAACAAAGAGTTCATTACTGGGTGATAACTGAAACGGGCATAGAATCCTTCGCTGTCCAGTTGCTTGGTCCACCGTTGGTCGTGGGGTAGATCAAGCTGTCGATATCAAACTCCTCCTCATCATCATCCCTAATAGTATTTACTCCATGCTTGGGCATGGGGGCTGTTACAACATTAGGCCTCTCGGGCGCCTCGAACTCAACCTCCTTTGCATCGATCAAGTCTTGGACCTTATTCTTCAAAGTCCAGCAATCATCCGTATTATGCCCCGGGCTGTCAGAGTGATAAGCGCAGCGGGCATTAGGATTGTACTTCGGTGATGTAGTATTCGGATTCTTTGGGGCTTCCCTTAGAGTTACCAAATTGGTTGTCAATAACTGTGGCAATATCTGGGACAAGGTCATACTGAGACGAGTGAATTTCCTTCTAGGTCTCTCACTCCTTTGCTGGTTGTGATGCTGAGGAGCACCAGCAGGTTTTGAAATAACCACCGCGTTGACAGCTTGATGGTGTTCAGATCTATTCGGTCTCCTTGAACCATAGACAACGCTGGATTCTTTCTTGAACGGCTTCTTTTCAGTGCACGAGGAGGCACCTTTCTGTATCTTCCCAGATTTGATACCAGCTTCAATTCTCTCACCAGTCAAGATAAGGTCTGTAAACCCGGCTGAAGAATTTCCAATCAAATGGTTGAAGAACGGACCAGACAGGGTCCCCAGAAACATATCAACCAGCTCACGATCAGTTAAAGGTGGCTGCACCCTTCCAGCCAGGTCTCTCCACTTTTGAGCATACTCTTTAAATCCTTCACCCGTCCCTATTGACATACCCTGGAGTTGGGTACGCGTAGGAGCGAGGTCGGAATTATACTGATACTGCTTATAGAACGCAGTAGCCAAATCCTCCCAGTTACGGATATTGGCCCCATCCAGCTGATAAAACCATTCGAGTTGAGTCCCTGAAAGACTGTCCTGGAAGAAATGGATCCACAAATTCTTGTCAGCGATGTAAGGCTGGATCTTCCTTACATATGACCGGAGGTGCAGCTTTGGGCAGAAGGCTCCGTCATATTTGGCAAAGGCAGGTGCCTTGAATTTATGGGGAATCACCACCCCAGAGGATAAGCCTAGGTCTCCAAAGTCCAACCCGGGCACATTCTGTATCTCCATGGCGCTCAAGCGGTCCTCCAACTGTTTGTACCTATCCTCAGCAGGAGGGTACTGTTCTTCATCATAATCCGTCTCGTTGTCGGAGACCACGGGACTAGGAACCCTTCTCTCTTGTGGGCTGTCTTTCCCTACAGAGGAGGTAGTCAGCTCAACCTCATTCTGCAGTCCATTCCCAAATCTGCGTCCAGTGTTGAACAAGACGGTCCTCTTCTTCTTCTTCTTTTTCAGAATCAGTGTCTTCAACTCATGTTGACCCTGGGCTAGGCTCATAACCAACTCTTGGAACTTGGCATTCTGGGCCTGGAGGGCCTTGATAGCTTGTTCAGTGGAAGGTTCAATAGACATGATGATTGCTGAAATAAACAGCGAAGAAGATAAGTGACCTGTAAAAGGGGTACCTGTTATGCATATGATGAATGATATATGCATGCAATGTTTTCAAGGATCTCGTGGGGTAAACAAAGAAACTTGTTAGAATTTGAATTTTGCGGCTTGATTGAAGGAACTTCATGTTGCTGAGAGTCCTTCTTCAAGAGTCAGGCTCACCATATCGAGTGGGTCATAGCCCCTGACTCAAGTTATCGTGTTTTGATCTCCAAACAACCTTGGCTAGAGGAAAATAAATCCCCTTTTCCCCTTGCTAGACATTTGGTTCATCATGACCTGCATCACAAACCCTTGAGATCCTTGAAATGGGTTAGTCCTTATACAGGATGTATGCAATGTTATGATGTTATGATGTTATGATAAAGGCACACCACAAGTATTCACAAAAGGCAAACATGGTAAAGGCACACAAGTCACACAACATAGCCCTTAGATTTCAGGCCGGTATGAAGTTTAGGTACTACCCTCTTTCAGTTTCAGTTGGTTAAGACCTGTCCTAAAAATAGTAACCGGGTTCTAGAGGATCTCAATATCACTGACTACCCTCAATCGGTCATAATTCCAGTTTGGAAACCTTTTCTTGCAGCCGGAACCATCGTGAGAGTTTAGTCTCAATGAGTGTAGCATACTGCTACTGTTCTATGGCCAAGTTGGTCAATTTAAGGTTCTAAGGTCAGTTGGTGCTTAATGACTCCTCAGAAGACCCATATTCTCCTCGTTCCAACACAAGGGATATCGGTACAGACCAAGGTGTCACACCAACGTAGCTACTGCTTCATCCGTGTCGGTCTACGCCGGACAGATCCCTCACAGTTTATTGCCACTTACCTAAAAAAGGGTACCCCCAGATCCGGGTTAGGATCTATAAAACTCCGATACAAGCCCAAAAAATAAAGCATACAAAGCATACAATTGAAAACATAGTGATCTAATCCTAAGGTACACCTCACTTATAAGTATCCCCAGCAGAGTCGCCAGTTCTGTGATCGGTGGAAATAGAACTGACTGTTTTGAATGCTGGTTCGCGTTTGCGTTTCGCAAAATGTCGCGGTAAGCAAGAGTCGCCACCGTATTTTATTTTCTCCAACAAGGAAAGGACAAAAGCACAACAAAATTCCTTTTCGAGATGTTTCTCGGGTTCGGGAGGTAGATTATAGAAAGGGAAGGTGTTAGCACCCTTTCTATCCGTGGTTATCCACGGGCTCTTAGGTACTTGCTCACTATGTTTTCAAAAATGTTTTGCTTTTCTTGTGTTTGTGGGTTTGAAAAAGTTTTGTTTTGAAAACTTCGATTTAACTCTTGTGTCTGTCCTCAAGAGTGTATGAAGTGTTGTTTGAAAACTTTTGTCAGAAAGATGTAGGTGCGAAAAGTATTTTTGTTTTGAAAGAGCAAGTATCTAAGAACCTCTACCTACTCAAGAGAAATTAAGCTGTGTAAATGTCCTTTAGACAGTACTATCCCACTATTGAGAAGTAGGTAGCACCGTCATTGGAGTTTTAGGGTCAATTCGATTATAGGGACATGTGGTCACCAAAGCAATAGTAGGACGCCTTAGCGGTAACCCTAATGTCTTAGATCACTTTTTATCGAGGCAACCGTTTCGAGGCAACTTTGATCTTTAGACAGGAGGGCGACCTCTAAAACACCCTATACTCAATGACCACGTCGAGACAACCAAGTGAGGCTTACCCTAAGAGTGGCATGTGCAAGTGTGTCAGGTTTCAGTTATGTTATCTTTGTACATGTTATGGTGAGCTACGATTGATTTTAATTTTAAGAGAAGTCTTGTCATGCATAGCCTAGTTAACATACATCTAACAGTTAATAGTTGCGGAAAGTAAACTAAACTATTACAAGGCGTCGGGTATTTACATCGCCAAAAACAAACCCTTGAAAAGTAAATTGCGGGAAATTAAATGAAAGCGATAAAAAGGTCCTAATTAAAGCTATTACATCCTCAGAGCAAATACAATTATATGATAAAAAATAATCATGAATGAAAAATAATCACATGCGCGAGGAAAATTGGATCGGAGAGTTTCTAGGGTTTTAACCCTTTTTCGAGAAAGAAAGAGATTTTATTATTATTTTGCATTAATTAAATTAAACCTAGACTAATTAATTAATTAAATAAAAGAAAGATATTTTTTGAGTTTTTTATGTTTCAAGGAAATAAAAATAAAAGGATCAAAATTGTCAAGAACCCTAATTCTACATTGATTTTAAATTATTGCAAAAAAAAGTTAGAATTATCCTAATTAAAACTAAATTAGTTAATTGTATTTATTTACAAAAATAATAAAAGGGTGAAATTAATTTTAATAAATAATAATAAAAAAATATTATATTTTAGTTTTCTGATTTTATTATGAAAAAATTAATTTGGTTAATTAAGTAATAATAATAATAATTAATAATAAAAATAATTAAATGAAAAAATATAAAAGAAGAAAAAAAGGAATAAACCCAGGGGGTGATGGGCCCAAGAGGAGGTGTCTTTGGAAATCTGAAGCCCAATTGCTGCAAGCCTTTTTGCTTTTCTGGATCGTCCACACGCGTGCTGACTAAGGACCATGATAATCCTTCCATCTAGACCCTTGGATCAGGTCTGAGGCCACTTGGCGTGCTGAGATCTGAAGCATATGGTGGACATCCCTTTGCAAGCTTCCACAAGAACGCCTGAAGAAAAAGAACAAATAAACGTTTGGGGGGACCTGGGATTCGAACCCAGGTCCCAAGGGATAATGCTTCAATGCCTTTGCCAACTGAACTGGAACGCGCTTTTGCTAAATGGATAGATAATGAATATTATATACAAAAACAACTATTATGCTGTAAAACAGAAAATAACACGCGCCTTTTTAAATTAACCAACCAGGTATCAACACCTCATCATCTTCTTCGTTTGTCCTGTATAATTAACATTAGATAGCGGGGGTTTTTAACCTCCACTAACACCTGCAAGGAAAAATAGCGATTAGCACCACAGTACATATAAATATATCGCGAGGTGTGGGTCTTGTTCGTCTTGGTCTCATGATTTCAGTCATATATCTCACTAGTCCCAATTTTTCCTGGTTCAGAAAGCCCTAATTTAAAGCTTAAGAACCCTAGAAATTTGATCATGGAATTCTTCGATTCAGGGTGCTATGGTTCAATTAAACCATTCCATTAGCTTTGTTCAGTCTCTAGCAATGCAAATCCATAAAAAAAAACATGTTAAATATGCATGAATTAAGAAATACGATTTTGAATAAAAAAGGAAAACCGTGAAACTGTGTTCAGTGATTCCTTAAGCTTTGATGCTTGAATTTGATTTTAAAACGTTCCTGGGACCTCCTGCAATGTATTTGAATGAATAGAATGCCTTGAATTGGCCTAGGTTGCAAGAATAGGTTTTCACTTTTCTTGAAATTTCTTCAATTGGACAGGGTCTTTTCTGCAGCTTTTTAATCGTCCTTTAGGTCAGGGTTTGCTTGCTTGCATATAAGGGAAACAAATTAGGTCAAAAAGTTGGGCCAATATCCATTGCATTGATGTTTAAATCTTTGATTGGAAATCAAATATTTTTGATTCTTCATGATTGAACAAAGTTGCCAAAATTGGATGTTTTTGTATCTTTGACTTGTGCACGAATTTGCCAGCATGTTTTGATCAGATTTGCTTCACAAGTTGATCAAATCTTCTATTTTCCTATAATTTAAATTAATTAAATGAATTAATATTAATTAAAAATCCAATTAATCAATAAAAATAAGAAAATAAATCCCATTAAGCTTGGTGGGTCGTGCATAGGTCATGGGTGAAGTTTCAAGAAGAGATTTGAGGCCCATTAGCAAAAAGAAGGTGTTTTGAGCAAAGTTGACTTTTGCAAATTCATTAAAATTTCCCAACTTATCCAATGCACAACTTGCTCAATTTTGATAATATGACCATGTTCTTGGACATTTTGGAAAGATCTTGAAGTCCTCTAACCAATGCCTTTGGTCCCATGTCATTTGGATTTACCAATCTCAAGTTATGGCCTTTGACTCAAAGTGTACTTTTGTTGACTTTTGAAATTGACCTATAATGTAAAAATTGGTAACTTCTTGTGAGAGCATTTCTTGAACTTGGAGTTTGAATATGGATTGTAGGAAATTGCATCCCCTTCAAAATGAGCATTGGATGGAATTTTTCTGACAAACCATGAAAAAGTTATGCCCTGGTCAAGATACAGTTGACTTTTTTGCTGTCCAAAAATAGTAACTTTTTGCACCTTGATGATTTTTGAGCTATTCTTGTGGAATCATGATCAAGACTTGATCAAATGATGATTGTGAACTCAAAATAAGATGTTGACCAAAAATTCTGACTTTTGACTGCAAAATAACCATTTTGCCCTTGCAGTTGACTATAGATCAAATGGAGCTTTTGACTGTGCCAATTGACACTATGAGTCTTGAAACTTGGCATGTAGATGCTTGAGAATGTATATAGGCCTATGAGACTTGATTGAACCATTGAAAACCCCAACTTCCTTGAAAGAACCAAAACCCTAATTTTGAACTGGCTTAAGAGGTGATTTGACTGTACAACCCTTGAGTAATCTTGAGCAATTTGAGGATCATTCTTGACAAATCTTGAGGAATATGGGAGGGAAAAATTTGGGGTACAACAGATACCCTTGAACATCATCCTCATAGTTAAACACAATGCCCTGGATAAGCATCTCATGAGGACCGTCCCTTCGAGCGTAACCAAATTGTCGCAGAGCCAAAGAAGGATTATAATTTATGCCACCCCTAATGCCAAGTAGTGGGACATTAAGGAACTCCCCGCAGAGATCAATAATAGAAATATCTCCCATAGATCGGGAATACCAGAGAATATCCGCGTGAGAAAGTGACATTATCCTTTGCGACCAACCCAGACCTTCTTCATTCTTCAACATTGATTGAGGGAGGTGAGAAATAAACAACCTCGACAGTAATGGCATGCAGCACCTAAGAACCCCTCTTCTCTTCATAGTACGAGTGTGAAGAGCATGCAAGATATCTCCAAGAAAAGTAGGCACTGGGTTGCGAGAGAGGAAGATCTTGATAGCATTCACATCTATGAGTAAGTCTGAATTAGGGAACAATACCAACCCATAAATTAGAAGAGCCAAAACCTCCTCAAAAGCCTGAAAGTCCAAATCATTCTAAAACAGTTGGGCCTTCTCTATTAGGAACTTGGCTAGAAAACCCTTGACTCCGCTTCTTGTTTCCCAATTGGATACCACGTCGGCCCGTTTCAGATGCAAAGCTGAGGAAATGATCTCTGGCTTGGGAATTTCTTCTAAACCTGTGAAAGGCATCTGGTCAAGAATAGGTAGATCCAATAACTGAGAGAACTCTTCCATGGTAGGCACCAACTGATAGTCTGGAAAGGTGAAGTAGTGGTGCTTGGGATCAAAGAACTGAAAGAGTACACCCATCATCTTTTCATCAAAGCTCGAAGTAACCAGGTTGAGAAGTCGACCATGTCTCTTAGTGAACAAAGAAATTTCAGGAACCCTTGATACTAGCTCCTTGAGTTGGAGAGGTATTCTCACAAAGCTGATTCATATAGTGTTTCTATGAGCGGAAGCCATGATCTGTAAAATAGAACAAAGATAAATTCCCTTGGTCCTTGAAGTGGTTAGTGTAATAAGAATGGATGCTATGTTATGATGCATGATGTTATGTTCAAATAGAGTAAATCACACACAAGCAAAGCACACAATAAACCTTAGGTTTAAAGGCTTGCATGAGGTCAAAGTTACGTACCCTCTTGAAGTTTAGTTGGTTTCAAACCTGTCTTATAAAAGTAACCGGGTTCTAAGGATTCTCAATATCACTGATCATTCTTTATCGGGCATTATTTCAGCTCAGGAAATCTTTTCTTACGGCCGAAATATCTCGAAAGTCTGATCTCAATGAGTGTAGCATCTATTATCAACCAATCCTCAGCTTTATACCGAGGCCGGCTATCTCACTACTTTATAATGGCCAAGTTTGTTCAACTAAGGTTCTAAAGTTCGTTAGTGTTTTACGACACCATGCGGCAGCCCCGTATTCTCCTCGTTTCCACACGAAGGATACCGGTACCAACCAAAGTGTCACACCAACACACCCATCACTTAAACTATATCAGTCTATACTGTACAGTCTCCACGATCTATTGCTATTTACCTAAAAAGTGCCCCCCAGATCCGGGTGTAGGATCTTCAATAATACCCAAACAAGACCCTTAAGGAAAAGCAGATGAAGCAAACAAGAAAGCAATTTTAAAAATGACATAGATCCTAAGGTATACCTCCACTTTTAAGAAATCCCCAACAGAGTCGCCAGTTCTCTGATACGGTGGCAGAACTGACTGTTTTTGTTACTGGTTTGCGTTTTTTGTTCGCAAATGTCACGGTAAGCAAGAGTCTCCACCAACTTTCATTTCATCCCACAAAGGAAAAGGAAAAAGAACAGAAAAAACCTTTTTCGAGATGTTTCTGAGTACGAGGGGTAGATTATAGAAAGGGAAGGTGTTAGCACCCTTTCTATCCGTAGTTTTCCACGGGCTCTTAGGTACTTGCTCATTCTTAAATTGATTTTGTGTGTTTGTGTGTTATAAAAGTTTTGAAAATGCCTTAGTGAAGCATTTCACTTTATGTTAACCCTTGTATCAGTCCTCAAGGGTGTGATAAAGTGTTTTTGAAAACTTTAGTTTGAAAAGTTTGTTTGAAAGTGTAAGTGTAAAAAATGTTGTTTTGAGCAAGTACCTAAAAGTTTCTACCTAAAACTCCCTATACTTCATGACCGTTTACCGAAGGCAACCGAAGTGGGGCAAACCCTAGGAGTGAGCATGTGCAAGTGTTTATTTTTTTAGTTAATTATCTATGCATAATTAGGGGTTTCTACTGTTTTAAATTATGGATTTATCTTTCGCATACAATCCTATTATCAATCATCTAACAGTTTATAATGACGGAAAATAGAATGCGAGAAATTTAAACCTAGCTATTACAAGGCTTTGGGGAGGGGGATTACATAATCACAAACCGGGGGAAAACAGTAAATGAAAACAAATATAAACCTAATTAACTATTACAAACTCGGAGCAATTACCTTAATCGGAAAATAAATAAATGCACGATGAAATTAAATACGAGGAATCAAAATTAAATTCAAGGACATTTAATTTAGTAAATAAAGAAAAATACTTTTTGGATTTTTTTGAGAAAAGTAATTAACTTTGCAAATTAACCTAATTTCTAATAAATTTTAATTATGGAAAAAAGAATTTAAATTATTCTAATTAACCTAATTAATTAATAGAGTTAATTATTTTACAAAAAAACTAATTCTAATATTTTTGTGTTTTTTTATGATTTTTGATTTAATTAAAAAAACAATAATTTTTTTTGTGAAAAAAACAATTAAAACAAATAATTAAAATACAAAATTAAAAATGAAAAAGAATGGGCCTGGTAATAAAAAATAATTCTATGGGTGTATGCTGAATTTGTCTAGGCCCAATCCTGCTGGTGGCCCAAGGCTGCGCCTGATTCAGTGGAATTAGCCTTTGGAGGGTTTACCATGCTCCTTGTCTGCTGCATGTTGGATCTGATGATGGATCTAATGGTTGAGATGTTGAGGTGCATGGTGAGCAATGGGTTGTGTGACGCATTGGATCTGCAAGGAAGTACCAAGAAAAACACAAAAGCACACGCTTGGGATCGAACCCAGGACGTTTGCTTTACACTTCCCTTCCTTGACTATCTGCGTTGGAGGACTCATTCGTTAACATAACTAAACAAATAAAATATAAGTGAAACAAAGTATTATGCCCAGTAAAAACGCGCGAATTTTAAACAAGCTAATGTTATGCTACCACACCCTAATCTTCTTCCCTAGAGACCGTTGTTTTAGAAAGAGCTTTTACCTATGAACGAACTCGTCACTATAGGCTATAGTGACGGTTTTTGTGCGTGGCTACAAACCTGTAAACATAAAAAACGCAACACAAGCAACATAAATTCTATCCAAAGCCATAAATCAATGGGAAATAACCCCCTGAGTGATATGATACTCATAATCTGGGCCAATTTTCCCTAGAGGAGGAAACCCTAAATTCGAGCTTAAGAACCCTAGCCATGGCAAGAAGCTATTCCCGCGCTTAAACTTCAATTAAACCAATCAAAAACATTGTAAATATGATAGCAAGCATGGATATATGATCAAAATAAATTTATGATGCAAGAATCATTGTAACCCAGTTTTGAAAAAAGGAAAACCGTGAAGGTGCTAGCGCGCGATTCTTGATGCTTCAGACCGTATGTGTGATATGGTGGGAAAGAACTGATTGTTTTTTAGAATGCTGGTTTGCGTTTTGCGTTTGTATTCGCAAAATGTCGCGGTAAGCAAGAGTCGCCACCTACTTTTATTTTATCCAACAAGGAAAGGAAAAAAGCACAGAAAAGTTCCTTTTTCGAGATATTCCTCGGGTTCGGGGGGTAGATTATAGAAAGGGAAGGTATTAGCACCCTTTCTATCCGTGGTTATCCACGGGCTCTTAGGTACTTGCTCAATTATTTTCAAAATTGTTTTCTTTGTGCTTGTGGGTTTGAAAAAGTTTTTGTTTTGAAACTTCAATTTAACTCTTGCTTCTATCCTCAAGAGCGTATGAAGTGTTTTTGAAAACTTTATTCGAAAAGTGTAAGTGTGAAGAGTTTTTGTTTTTTGAAGGAGCAAGTATCTAAGAACCATCTGCCTACTCGAAAAAGGAATTGTTCTATGCTATCTTCCTTTAGATAATGCTATCCTACTATTGATGAGTAGGTAGCACCGTCGTTGGAGTTTAAGGGTCAATTCGAATGCGGGACTTACGGTCACCAAAGCAATGTTAGGACGCCTTAGCGGTAACCCTAATGTCTTAGATCATTTGTTTTGAGGCAACAATATCTGAGGCAACCATTTCGAGGCGACTAGGATCTTTTAGACAAGAAGACGACCTCTAAAATGACCTATACTCAATGACCGTGTACGAAGGCAACCAAGTGGGGTGTACCCTAAGAGTGCACATGTGCGAGTGTGTCGTTTTCAGTTATTTTTATCTTTGTAAATGTTAATGGTGATCTATGTTGATTTTAGGTTAAAACATTCAGTCTTGTCATGCCATCCTATTATCAGACATCTAACAGTTATATTTTACGGAAAATAAATTGCGGAATTTAAATTACAAGGCGTCGGTCGGGTATTTACATCGCCAAAGACAAACCCTTTTAAAAATAAATAAAGCGATAAATAAATAAAAATCCTATTTAAGCTATTACAAACCGGAGGCAAGTACAATATTGGATAAAAAGATAAATCGCATGCGGGAAATTAAATCGAGCGCAAAGTTCTAGGGTTTTGACCATTTTTGTTAAAGAAAAGATTTTTTTTTGTTATTTTTGAATTAAGAAAGAAATTAACTTAAATTAATTACTAAATTAATAAATTAATTAATTAAATGAAAAAAGTTATTTTTGGGTTTTTTGGTATTTTAAGAAAGAATAAAAATTAATTAAGGTTAGTAAAAACCTAATTAAATATAGTTTAATTTTAATTATTTACAAAAATGTTAAAGTTATTCTAATTAAGAACCTAAATTAATTTAATAGTATTTTTTAATAAAAATTAAAATTTGATTTTATGAAGAAAATATTTTTGTGATTTTAATTTTATAAAGAAAAAGAAATTTGATTGGTTAGTAATTAAATAAAATATAATAAAACAATTAAATAAAACAAAAAATTAATAGGAGACAGTAAAGGGGTTTGGGCCTGTTTTAGTGGTGTGATTAGTAATCCTGAGGCCCATTTGGATTTGGCCTCGTTTGACTTTTTTGATTCCATATGCATGTGTTGACTGGGCTCCACGTAAACCTTCAGCGCTTGGCCATCAGATTTGGCCTTCAGGCCATCTGGCTGTTGGATAGACGAGGGCGCATGGTATGCCATATGCTTGGATGTGCACTTGATTACCTGAAGAACAAAATTAACAAAGAAAGTGGGGGACCTGGGATTCGAACCCAGGTTCTGATGGTGATTTCCAGCTTGCATTGCCACTACGCCGTTTTGCTTCAATTGTTAATAATATACAAATAAATAATAATATAAAAAAATAATTCAATATGCCAGCAAACAAAAAAAATGCGCGAATTATTTGAACCGGCCAATCAGAGGAGGACACGATCTCGTCCCTGTCCTCAAATCTGTAACAATGTTACCTGCGGATTTGAATCCGCCGCTAAAAGCATAGGCCACTCCTAAAATCCATCTCAGGCTACATAAATTCATTCCAAGGCCATGGTTGCATTCGTCTTCCTCTTTCGGTCACACCTATAGCCATCACTTAGGCTAATTTTACCTGAAACGAAAAAACCTAAAACCAAGATGCAAAACCCTAACAATGGTGCTTTACGTTAAAGGTTAGATAAACAAAATTGAATAATGCAAAAAGCTTAGAAACATTGTGAGGATTACAAATATGCAAGCAATTTGTTCAAATGATGCAAGAATAATGATTTACGAATTCAAGAAAGAAATGGATTATCGTGGTACTTACAGCCCGTTGTGGTGTTTGAGAATGATTGCTTTTGATCCAGGAAGGTTGTGTGATCACCCAGGAATCGATTGGGACCGGTCCCTGCTTCAGAAAACGCCTCTAAGTATGATTTTGATTTCACACTTTTTAGTGAATTTTGCAACTTTTGTATTGCTTATTTCTGCAGCCTCCAACCTCTATTTTCGTGCCTTTGCCTTCCTTATGTAATGTATATTGCATTAGGGTAAGAAACTTGGTACACATCTCTCCATATTAATGCTCATGAATTGGATTTGATTCCACCATTGCAACCTTCCAAATTTGGCCTAAATCATATCTTCTTGTAACCAATGCACTTGATGAGAATTTGATTCACATAATAGCTGTATTCAAAGCCTAAAGCAACCAAAAAATCATGAGTTATAAATACTTTTGATTTTATATGATTTTATTTGATTTAAAGTGAATAAATTCAATTAAAAATCAAATTAAATAATAAAAATAAGATATGGGCTCATGGCTGAATCTAGGACACGTGGGCAACTATGCAAGCTCAAATCAAGTGGAAAAGAATGGGCCCATTTGACAAAATTTGAAGTTTTGTGGATAGTTGACTTTTGGCAATTTTGCAAAAATGTCCAAATTCAACAATGCATAACTTCTTCAATTTTGAACTTTTGGAAGTTTTCTTGGACTTTTTAGAAAGCTTCATATGTAATCTAACCAACCCTTTTGGTCTCATATCATTTTTATATTCCATGCTCAAGTTATAAGCTTTGGAAAAAAGGTGTTTTTGTTGACTTTCAAAAATGACCTATAATGTCCAAATTTATAACTTCTTGTGAGTGAATTTTTTTATCTTGGGTTATGAAGATGGATTGTAGGAAATTTCATCCTATTCAAAATGAGCTTTGGATGGGTCATTTCTTATAAAGTATGAGAAAGTTATGCTTGGTCAAAGTTGAGTTGACTTTTCCTACAAAACCCTAATTTAGCAACTTTTGAGTCTTGATGAATCTTGAGCAACCCTTGATGAATCATGATCAACCCTTAATAAAATGATGAAATATCCTTCAAAATGAGAATGTTGGCAAAAATTATTGAAGTTTGACTATTTGTAGGTCACAGTTGATTTTTGTCCTAGCATAGTCGATTTTTGGACCCTTGAGCGATTGACTGGGCAAACTTCCTCTGCAAGGCTTGAAATTTGACATGGATGACCTTGAGAACATATTAGGAAATTGGGGAGAACTTGAGGTCATTTGGACTCAAGGATCTTGATGCAACACAAAACCCTAATTTGGGGTTGACTGCCTTAGGAGATGACTTGTCTGACCCACTTTGAGCAACCTTGAGCCACTTGGAGATTTTTCTTGAAATGTTTTGAGGAATATGAGAGGGAAAATTTTGGGGTACAACAACTGCCCCTGTTCAATCTTCTTAAACCTGAGGATGTAGATTGGCTTTTGCGCCTTTCGTGATCCGAAGGTGGAAGATGATTGAACACTAGAGTGCCCAGAAATTTGCACTCGCATGAAGTGGTATCAGCCTGGTGATGTCGGGAATGGGCTTACAGATGCCATTTGGAGATTGTTAGTAGGAGGATGGGATTACAGATTCCATCCGTAGGAGCGTCAATTGCATAAGAGATTCCTTAGCGAGAACTTGCATACCTGTTGTTGTAGAAGATTCCGCTAGGGAAGTCTAACTTTTGTTGAGATTTAGGAACTTGCCTGTACCTCAGCTGGGAGAACATCTTTACTGAGTTTTAAGGACTTATCCCTAATTCAACTGGGGGAAACATCTTCATCAAGATCTAGGAACTGTCTGGTCTTCAACGGAGTATACCATTGAGATTGTAGAACTCGTCCACACTATTATGGAGGAAAATTGTCGAGATTGAGAACCTTATATGAAATTCAACCGAGGATAATTCAGTTGTGATTTAAGAACCGGTCAGGTCTTCGATTAAGAGAAACATCTTCCTCAAGATCTAGGAGCTGTCCGGTCTTCAACGGAGTATATTGTTGAGATTGTAGAACTCGTCAACACTATGACGGAGGAAAATTGTCGAGATTGAGAACCTTATCTGAAATTCAACCGAGGATCATTCAGTTGAGATTTAAGAACTGGTCAGGTCTTCGAATTAGGGAAACATCTTCATCAAGATCTAGGAACTGTCTGGTCTTCAACAGAGTATACTGTTAAGATTATAGAACTCGTCTGCACTATGACGGAGGAAAATTGTCGAGATTGAGAATCTTATCTGAAATTCAACCGAGGATAATTCAGTTTAGATTTAAGAACCGGTCAGGTCTTCGACTGAGGGAAACATCTTCATCAAGATCTAGGAATTGTCTGGTCTTCAACAGAGTATACTGTTGAGATTGTAGAACTCGTCCATACTATAACGGAGGAAAATTGTCGAGATTGAGAACCTTATCTGAAATTCAACCGAGGATAATTCAGTTGAGATTTAAGAACTGGTTAGGTCTTCGATTGAGGGAAACATCTTCATCAAGATCTAGGAACTGTCTGGTCTTCAACAGAGTATACTGTTGAGATTGTAGAACTCGTCCACACTATGACGGAGGAAAATTGTCGAGATTGAGAATCTTATCTGAAATTCAACCGAGGATAATTCAGTTGAGATTTAATAATCGGTCAGGTCTTCGACTGAAGGAAACATCTTCATCAAGATCTAGGAATTGACTGGTCTTCAACGGAGTATACTGTTGAGATTGTAGAACTCGTCCACACTATGACGGAGGAAAATTGTCGAGATTGAGAACCTTATCTGAAATTCAACCGAGGATAATTCAGTTGAGATTTAAGAACCTGTCAGGTCTTCGACTGAGGGAAACATCTTCATCAAGATCTAGGAACTGTCTGGTCTTCAACATAGTATACTGTTGAGATTGTAGAACTCGTCCACACTATGACGGAGGAAAATTGTCGAGATTGAGAACCTTATCTGAAATTTAACTGAGGATAATTCAGTTGAGATTTAAGAACCGGTCAGGTCTTCGACTGAGGGAAACATCTTCATTAAGATCTAGGAACTGTCTGGTCTTCAACAGAGTATACTGTTAAGATTGTAGAACTCGTCCACACTATGACGGAGGAAAATTGTCGAGATTGAGAACCTTATCTGAAATTCAACCGAGGATAATTCAGTTGAGATTTAAGAACTGGACAGGTCTTCGACATAGCTGAGAACTTAACTGCATCTTTCCTGAAAGGTAAAGGTCAGTCGTATGCAATGCATGATGTGATCGGTGGAAATAGAACTGACTGTTTTGAAATGTTGGTTCGCGAAATGTCGCGGTAAGCAAGAGTCGCCACCATCTTTTATGTTCTCCAACAAGGAAAGGACAAAAGCACAACAAAATTCCTTTTCAAGATATTTCTCGGTTCGGGAGGTAGATTTATAGAAAGGGAAGGTGTTAGCACCCTTTCTATCCGTGGTTATCCACGGGCTCTTAGGTACTTGCTCACTATGTTTTCAAAAATTGTTTGCTTTTCTTGTGTTTGTGGGTTTTGAAAAAGTTTCGTTTTGAAAACTTCTAGGTAACTCTTGTATCAGTCCTCAAGAGTGTATGAAGTGTTTGTTTGAAAACTTTTTGAAAGTGTGAGTGCGAAAAGTTGTTTTGTTTTTGAAAGAGCAAGTACCCAGGAGAAATCTACCTACTCTAAGGAATTAAGCTGTGTAAATATCCTTTAGACAGTACTATCCCACTATTGAGAAGTCGGTAGTACCGTCGTTGGAGTTATTCGGGTCAATTCGATTATAGGGACATGTGTGGTCACCAAAGCAATAGTAGGACGCCTTAGCGGTAACCCTAATGTCTTAGATCTTTTTATCCGAGGCAACCGTTTCGAGGCAACTGGATCTTTTAGACAGGAGGGCGACCTCTAAGACACCCTATACTTGATGACCACGTCGAGGCAACCAAGTGAGGCGTACCCTAGGAGTGGCATGTGCATGCGTGTCAGGATTCAGTTCATATTATCTTTGCACATGTATTTGTGAGCTACAGGTTGATTTTATTTGTCAGGCAAATCTTGTCATGCATATTTAACAGTTAATAAGTGTGCGGAAAATAAATTGCGGAAAATGAATCTACGCTATTACAAGGCGTCGGGTATTTACATCGCCAAAAACATAACCCTTGAAAATAAATTCGAGAAAAATAAAGAAAGCGATAAAAGTCCTAATTAACTATTACATTCTCGGAGCAGATACATAAATATGATCAAAATAGGAATCAAGAATAAACATGCGCGAGAAAAATTGAATCGGGGACGTCCTTAGGGGTTTGACCCTTTTTGAGAAAAGAAAGAAATTTGGTCCTTTTTGCAATTAAATTAAATATTAACCCTAAAACTAATTAATCAATTAATTAAAAGAAAAAGTATTTTTTTAGTTTTTATGTTTTAATGAAAATAAAAATAGAATAAAGTCAAAAGTTAGTAAAACCTAATTCTAATTTATTTTATTTATTATGAAAAAGATTAAAGTTAACCTAATTTAAAACAACTAAATTAATTAATTATATTTATTTACAAAATAATAATTAATAGTAAAAATAATAAATAATAAAATAAATAATATTTACATTTTTAATTGTCTGAATTTATTATGAAAATAAAAGTTTGTTAATTAAATACTAATAATTATAATTATTAAAAAAGATAATAAAAAGGAAAAGAAAATAAAAAGAATAGTAAACCAGGGGGGGTGATGGCCCATTAAGGAGGTGAATCCTGGAATTTCTGGCCCATCAAGTTGCAAGCCACGTTTGACTTTCTGGAAATTGTCTACGCATGCTTTGACTGGGAAACATGGTGTTCATCATCTTTTGGCCTTTGGATCTGCCTTGCCAGCCAACTGGCGCTTGGATGAGTGGGATGCATGGTGGGACGCTTTGGATAGCCTGCATAGGATCTTGTTAAGAAAAATAAGAAACAATTATTTGGGTGGACCTGGGAATCGAACCCAGGTCCCAATGATACACAGCCAGCACACCATCCACTGAGCCAACCTGCACGCTTTGATATTATGATAATCAATAAAAATAATATATCAAAACTAATCCCTATGCTGTAAACATAAAAACAAGCGCGCATTTTTTGAATTGTCCAATGGTGTACCAACGCGTCATCATATTCCTCAATTGTTCCTGCAAAATACAAACAAATAGCGGGGGTTTTTAACCCCCACAACATGCATCCACGAATAATAGCGATTAGGCCTATGCTAAATATAAATATGGCGCGATGGTTGGGTTCAATTCGTCTTGTCTTCACGAATTCAACCATGGGTCTCTCAAGGTCTGATTTTTCCTGTACAGCAAAGCCCTAATTCAAGAACTCAAGAACCCTAAAATCCTTCAATGGCAACTTGCGATTTTGTACACTATAATGCAATTAACCAATGCCATTAGCTTTGTAAAGGTTCAAGCAATGCAAAACGATGATTAGAACATGTTAATTATGCATGAATAATGAATTACGATTATGAAAGAAATATGCAAACCGTGGTTCTAAAACTAACGATTCTTGGGGCTATGAAGCTGGAAACTGATTGCAAATCGTCCTGGGAACCTCCAGCAATGTATTGAAATCAACAAAGGTCCTTAATTCGCCCTAGAACACAGAAAACAGTTTTGAGTTTTCTTTGATTTTTTCAATATTGGCTATGGCTTTCTGCAGCAATTCTCACGTCCAATGCATTAGGGTTAGCTTGTGCATATATAGTTGAATGGAATTAGGTTAAATCTTGGCCAAGAAATCCATTGCATTGATGGTTTCAATATTTGATTTTCAATCATATCTTTTTCATCTTTTTGATTGAGAAAACTTGCCAAACATGGAGATTCTTGTCTCCTTGATGTGCACACGAATTTGACAGCATATATTGAGCTTGTTTGCTTCACAAAAGATTGGAAAAACCATATCTTTGAATTTCCTACAATTTAAATTAATTAAATGAATTAAAAATAAATTAAAAATCCAATTAATTAATAAAAATAAGAAAATAAATTCAAATAATCTCAATGGGTCGTGCATAAGCTTTGGATAAAGTTTCAAGAAGAAATTTGAGGCCCATTAGCAAAAACAAAGTGTTTTGAGCAAAGTTGACTTTTGCAAATTCACAAAAATTTCCCAACTTCTCCAATGCATATCTTGCTCAATTTTGATCCTATGAACATGTTCTTGGACATTTTGGAAAGGTCTTGAAGTCCTCTAACCAATGACTTTGGTCCCATGTCATTTGGATTTACCAATCTCAAGTTATGGTCTTTGACTTAAAGTGCCTTTTTGTTGACTTTTGAAATTGACCTATAATGTAGAAATTGATAACTTTTTGTGGGAGCATTTCCTGGACTTGGAATGTGAATATGAGTTGTAGGAAATGTCATCCCCTTCAAAATGAGCATTGTATGGGATTTTTCTGATAAACCATGAAAAAGTTATGCCTTGGTCAAGATACAATTGACTTTTCTACTGTCCAAAAATAGTAACTTTTGCATCCTTGATGATTTTTGAGCCATGCTTGAGGAATCATGATCAAGGCTTGATCAAATGATGATTGTGTGCTCAAAATAAGATGTTAACCAAAAATTTTGACTTTTGACTGTAAAATGACCATTTTACCCCTGCAGTTGACTGTAGAGCAAATAGGGCTTTTGACTGTGCAAATTGCCACTGTGAGTATTGAAACTTGACATGTAGATGCTTGACAATGTATATCGGCCTATATGACTTGATTGAGCCCTTGAAAACCTCAAATTCTTTGAAGGAATCAAAACCCTAATTTTGACTGGCTTATGAGGCATTTGGACTGTGCAATCCTTGAGCAATTTTGAACCATTTGAAGATGATTCTTGCCAAACCTTAAAGAAATATGGGAGGGAAAATTTTGGGGTACAACAGTTGCCCCTGTTCAATCTTCTTAAACCTGAGGATGTAGATTGGCTTGCGTGCCTTTCGTGATCCGAAGGTGGAAGATGATTGAACACTAAAGTGCCCAGAAATTTGCACTCGCATAGTGGAGTATCAGCAATGTGATGTCGGGAATGGGCTTATAGATGCCATTTGGAGAGATGATGGATAGGAGGATGGGCTTATAGATGCCATCTGGAGATGTGACAGAATCTTATCGGGAATGGGCTTATAGATGCCATTTGGAAATGTAATGGATAGTTGTGGAGATGGGCTTAAAGATGCCATCCAGGGGTGTCGATCGCGTAAGAGATTCCTTAGCGAGAACTTGCGTACCTGAGAAAGAAAGATAATTTCCTGGCCTGTTACAGGGGTTGATCTTCAAACTCTTCATGCAGATACCTTTCCTGTCTGGTTTCAGGTATAGGTCTACAATCAGTCGCTTACAGATATGCCCTGGCTAGATACAGGTATCGAATCTGGAACTTCAAAAGGTTGGTAGAGATAGCTTTCCTGGCTGGATACAGGTATAGACCTATGACCTGAGAATGAAAGATAATTCCCTGGCCTGTTACAGGTGTTGATCTTCAAACTCTTCATGCAGATATGCCCTGGCTAGATATAGGTATCGAATCTACAATCAATCGCTCACAGATATGCCCGGGCTAGATACATGTATTGAATCTGGAATTAGTCATCTACAGATATGCCCTGGCTAGATACAGGTATCGAATCTGGAATTAGTCGTCCACAGATATGCCCTGGCTAGATACAGGTATCGAATCTGGAACTTCAAAAGGTTGATCGAGATAGCTTTCCTGGCTGGATACAGGTGTAGACCTCTGACCTGAGAATGAAAGATAATTTCCTGGCCTGTTACAGGGGTTGATCTTCAAACTCTTCATGCAGATATTCCCTGGCTAGATACAGGTATCGAATCTACAATCACTCGCTCACATATATTCCCTGGCTAGATACAGGTATCGAATCTGGAACTTCAAAAGGTTGGTCGAGATAGCTTTCCTGGCTGGATACAGGTGTAGACCTCTGACCTGAGAATGAAAGATAATTTCTTGGCCTGTTACAGGGTTTGATCTTCAAACTCTTCATGCAGATATGCCCTGGCTAGATACAGGTATCGAATCTACAACTTCAAAAGGTTGGTCGAGATAGCTTTCCTGGCTGGATACAGGTGTAGACCTCTTGACCTGAGAATGAAAGATAATTTCCTGGCCTGTTACAGGGGTTGATCTTCAAACTCTTCATGCAGATATGCCCTGGCTAGATACATGTATCAAATCTACAATCAATCGCTCACAGATATGCCCTGGCTAGATACAGGTATCGAATCCGGAACAAAAGGTTGATGGTAATCATCTTTGGATTGACCTTTTCCTGAAAAGGCAAAACATTAGTTGTATGCAATGTCATGATGTATGAAATGCATGATGTCATGAGATCGTGTCGTATGCACTTTATCATGTATGTAAATAGGAGGTATGAGATGTGATATGTTCATGAATGTATTTTTGTCTGGGAAAATAAATCCTTGATGAATGCTGGGGAGTTAAATCCTGGGCTGATGTTGAAGAGTAGAGCTCTTCATTCCCGCTGGGGATGATGATTGCAAGAATAAACCGGTAGGAGAAGATGACTCCGTTGGGGAATAAACTTGTTGGAGAGATTACTCTATGGAGAATTAATCTGTGGGAAGAGATACTTCGCTGAGATTTTAATGATAACTCCACTGGGGATTCCGTTGATAAGCTTTGTTGGGGAATTTGATGAACTCCGCTGGGGATAGGACGAACTTCGTCGAGGACGATCTTTCCGTTGTAATTATCTAAGGATAACCCAGTTATAGACTCTGGTGGGGAATAACCTTTGACTATGGTCGGGGAGAGATGCATGTACTCTGCAGGTGATAAGCTTCCAGAATCTACTGGGGATAAGCTTCCAGAATCTACTGGGGATAAGCTTCCAGAATCTACTGGGGAGGATGATCAACTCTCCTGGGGAAACTTTTGGACTGTACTGGGGAGATTGATTCCACCGGGGTGTCTGGTATTCCACCGGGGAACAATCTTATATTTCTGTCGAGGAACATTAAGACTGCCGGGGATTGCTTGCTTAGGAACATCTGTATACTCCGCTGGGGAATATTGAGATCTTCTGGGGATACCCAACTTCCTTAAGGCTGACAGTAGACTAACTCTGCTGGGGGAGAGTATCGCTGACTTGCTGGGGATACTGTGCCCTTTCGGGGATGATGGGAGACCAACTCTGCTTGGGGAGAGTATTGCTGATTCTGGTCTTGCTCTGTGGGGAGTGGAGGTATCTTGGTTACATTCTTCATCCGAACCTACCTTGGTACCTTGGTGGATAGAGCAACTAGATCGCTTAGACAATTCATTAGTGCCCCTGTTTCTGATGTCACCTGTAATTAGTCCTTTGTTTCGTATGCAATTATTTATGATTAGCAATTAATGTCAAATGCATATATCAAAAATGAACATTGGACGTTCTTTGCAAAACAAAACAGATAAAGGAAAAACAATTGGCAATTTGTCTGAAAAGTGAGCTTGTATTGATTTTGGAATTTGCCTGTAAATAGGCGTTTTTGTACAAGAGGCTGACGTCCTAGTAAGAGAACTCCGCCGAACAACATGGAGTTTATACAATTTTGTGAAAAGGAAACAAAACAGCTATGTGAAAAATCCCATTGGGTTCCAACTCTGCTATCGCCTTTATATCTTCAAGCGTCTCATCACTTGGCTGCTTAGTTGGAGATGAAGCTGATTGATCGATGCCGTCTGGACCTGATAGTTGATACCAAAAGTCTGGATGCAGGGTGATCTAATAAGACATAGTATTACGCTTATCCCTAACTTTTGCCTGGACCACCTTTTCGGGTTTTCAGTCCACCAGGATACCCATTTTTGCCCAAGCCGCCTTTTCAGGTTTTCGACTTGCCGGGTGTACAAATTTTTTTTATATTTTTATTTCATCCCTTATTTTTGCCCGAACCCTTTTGGTTCGCCGGGAAGCCCTTATTTTTGCCTAGGTGTGTCAACCTAGCGGGTCTTTAATCATGCGTAGTATTTTTTTCTATGTCTGCATTGGCGGGGTGAGGAAGGTCGTCACCATCCATGGTGGTTAGTATCATGGCTCCTCCTGAGAAGATATTCTTAACCACAAATGGCCCTTCGTACGTAGGGGTCCATTTGCCCCTGAGATCACCTTGAGGTAGAATGATGCGCTTGATTACCAGGTCCCCAACTTGATACTCTTGTCGTCTGACTTTCTTGTTAAATGCCTTGATCATCCGTTTTTGGTACGTCTGACCATGATAAATAGCCGTGAGCCTCTTTTCGTTGATTAGGTTTAATTGATCAAGCCGAGTCTGGATCCAGTCGTCTTCGCTCAAACCTGCATCCTTCATTATCCGGAGAGAGGGTATCTGGACTTCAATTGGCAAGACTTCCTCCATGCCATAGACCAAGGAAAAGGGTGTTGCCCCTGTTGTCGTCCGTGCTGAGGTACGGTACCCATGAAGAGCAAACGATAACATCTCGTGCCAATCTTTGCAGGTCACTGTCATCTTCTGCACAATCTTTTTAATATTCTTATTTGCCGCTTCTACAGCCCCATTCATCTTCGACCGATAAGGAGAAGAGTTGTGGTGCTGTATCTTGAATTACTCGCAGAGCTCAGTGATCATCTTGTTGTTAAGATTGGTACCATTGTCCGTAATGATCCTTTCTGGTACACCGTATCGACAGATCAGGTTATGCCAAATGAACCGTGCCACGACGTTCTTGGTTACGGTGGCAAAGGAAGCTGCTTCAACCCATTTCGTGAAGTAATCAATCGCTACCAGGATGAAGCGATGCCCGTTGGATGCCGTAGGTTTGATCTCGCTGATCATATAAATGCCCCACATTGCAAAAGTCCAAGGTGCTGTCAAGACGTTCAGAGGAACTGGAGGAACATTCACCTTATCAGCATAGATCTGGCACTTATGACATGTCCGAGAATGTTGATAATAGTCGGCTTCCATTGTGGACCAATAATATCCTGCTCGAAGGATTTTCTTTGCCATGGTATGTCCACTGGAATGCGTTCCGAAGGTACCTTCATGCAGTTCTGTCATGATTCTTTCTGCTTCAGTCTTATCCACACAACGCAGTAAGGTTGAATCATGGTTTCGTTTGTAGAGAATGCCATTACTGAGGAAGAACTTTGCTGCGAACCTTCTCAGAAACTTCTTGTCATTAACAGATGCACCCTCGGGGTATTCTTGCGCTTCAAGGTACCTCTTCACTTCATGATACCAAGGTTTTTCAGTTACCTCTTCAGCCTCAAGATCACAATAATGTGCAGGTTCGTCCAGTTTCCAGATAATGATCCGGGGAGCCTCGTTGTCCCATTTGACTTTGAACATAGAAGACATTGTAGCTAACGCATCCGCCAACTGATTCTCCTCTCTTGGGAAGTGTTCAAAGGTTATCTCTTCAAAATGGGGGATCAATGTCAATACATACTCGTTGTAGGGAATAAGATTTGGGTGTTTTGTATCCCATTCGCCTTTGATCTGACTGATCACGAGAGCGGAATCTCCGAAGACACTCAGAAACTTGATCCTTAAGTCAATTGCAGCTCGAAGACCCATGATGCATGCTTCATACTCCGCCATGTTGTTGGTGCAGTTGAAACATAGTCGGGCGGTCAGTGGAGTATGAGTGCCTTTAGGGGATATGATCACAGCTCCGATACCATTACCCAAAGCGTTTGAGGCCCCGTCAAAGTGCATAGACCATCGGGATCCTTCCTCAGGTCCTTCATCCGGTCCAGGTACTTCACAATCAGTCACTACCATGATATTCTCGTCTGGAAATTCAAAGTTCAAAGATTGGTAGTCATCCATTGCCTGATGTGCCAAATGGTCTGCCAATACACTTCCCTTGATCGCTTTCTGAGTCGTGTACTGGATGTCATATTCAGTCAAGATCATCTGCCATCTTGCTATTCTTCCGGACAAGGCAGGCTTTTCGAATATGTACTTGATTGGATCCATTTTTGAAATCAAGAGAGTAGTGTGAGTCAACATATACTGTCTCAGCCGGCGAGCAGCCCATACCAAAGCGCAACAAGTTTTCTCGAGCAGTGAGTATCGGGTCTCACAGTCGGTAAACTTTTTGCTAAGGTAATAAATAGCGTGCTCTTTTCGGCCAGACTCGTCATGCTGCCCCAGCACACACCCCATTGAGCTGTCCAGTACTGTCAAGTATAAGATTAGAGGTCTCCCTTCAACCGGTGGCATAAGAATGGGTGGCTCTTGGAGATACTCTTTGATTCTTTCGAAAGCGGCCTGGCATTCATCGTTCCAACGTACTACTTAATCTTTCTTTAGCAACTTGAAGATTGGCTCACAAGTAGCAGTTAGGTGTGAGATGAATCAGGCAATATAGTTCAGCCGTCCTAGAAAGCCTCTGACTTCTTTCTTTGTCTTGGGAACTGGCATCTCTTGTATGGCTCTCACTTTGGCAGGGTCCACTTGAATACCTTTGTCGCTAACGACGAAACCTAGTAATTTTCCAGATCTCACCCTGAAGGTGCACTTGTTTGGGTTCAACCTCAGCTTGTACAACTTCAAACGGTCAAACAGCTTCTGTAGATGGTCAAGGTTTTCCTCCTCAGTTTGGAACCTTGCAATCATATCGTCGATATATACTTCAATCTCATGATGGATCATGTCATGAAATAAAGCAACCATGGCACGTTGGTAGGTTGCCCCAACATTTTTCAACCCAAAAGGCATGACCTTGTAGCAAAAGGTACCCCACTGAGTAACAAAAGTGGTCTTCTCCATGTCTTCAGGAGCCATCTTGATTTGATTATAACCGGAGAACCCATCCATGAAGGAGAATACCTTATGCTGAGCAGTGTTGTCAACCAGAACATCGATGTGAGGCAGAGGGAAGTCATCCTTGGGGCTCGCCCTGTTCAAATCCCTGTAATCAACACACATTCTGACCTTACCATCTTTCTTCGGCACTGGAACCACGTTGGCAACCCACTGAGGGTAAGAAGTCACTGCTAGAAACCCGACATCAAATTGTTTCATAACCTCAGCTTTGATTTTCTTGGACATCTCTGGACGCATACGGTGGACCTTCTGTTTTACCGGAGGTCATTATTCCTTGGTAGGCAAATGATAAACCACAATGTCGGTATCCAACCCAGGCATATCTTCGTAAGACCAGGCAAAGATTTCCACATAGTCGTGCAGCATCTGAATCAACCGTTGTTTCACACTAGCCTCTAGATTGGCACCAATCTTGACTTCCCTTATGTCTGTCTCAGTACCCAGATTTACCGTTTCCACCGGCTCTTCATGTGGTTGAATGGCCCTCTCTTCCTGGAGTAACAGTCTTGCAAGCTCACCAGGCACTTCACAATCATCTTCACCTTCGTCTTCGGCTAAATTGATCAGATTTTCGAAGTCATAACTGGCAGTAGCAGAGTCGTTACCAGTGAGATCCAGAGTGGATTGGAACCTGTATAGGTGAGTGTGTAAATATAGCTGTTTTTCAATATATATAATGAAGAAAGAAAAGGAGCACAAGATTTGAAATGCAAAAAACGTCCAATGCTTTTATTAATGATATATGCAAATGACACACAAAAGCCCTCACAAATGAAGCCACGGTGCCCCGGGTAAGATACCGGGCCATAAAGTTTCAGATTATTGTTTGTTACAAATTCAAAACAAAGGAGTTCATTACTGAGTGACAAAAGTAATAGGTGTGAAATCTTTCGCAGTCCAGTTGCTTGGTCCACCGTTGGTCGTTGGATAGATCCAGCTGTCGAATTCAGATTCCTCCACGTCGTCGTCATCCCTAATAGCATTTACTCCATGGTTGGGCATGGGAGCTGTCACCACATTAGGCCTCTCGGGCGCCTCGAACTCAACCTCTTTAGCATCAATAAGGTCTTGAACCTTATTCCTCAGAGCCCAACAATCATCCGTAGCGTGCCCCGGGCTGTCAGAGTGATAAGCACAGCGAGCGTTGGGGTTATACTTTGGAGATGTGGTGTTCACTACCTTTAGAGCTTCTTTGACAATTACCAGATTGGTTGACAGTAGTTGCGGCAATATCTGAGACAAGGTCATACTGAGCCGAGTGAACTCCCTTCTGGGTCTCTCACCCCTTGGTTGGTTATATTGCCGAGGAGCAGCAGCAGGCTTTGAAATTACCACCGCGTTGACAGCTTGGCGGCGTTCCGGTTTATTTTGTCTCCTTGAACCATACACAACACTAGATTCTTTATTGAAGGGTTTCTTTTCAGAGCTTGAGGAGGCACCCTTTTGTATCTTTCCAGACTTGATACCAGCTTCTATCCTCTCACCAGTCAAGATCAGATCCGTAAACCCAGCGGAAGAATTCCCAATCAGATGGTTAAAGAACGGACCAGACAGGGTCCCCAAGAACATGTCAACAAGCTCACGGTCAGTCAAAGGTGGCTGCACCCTTCCAGCCAGGTCTCTCCACTTCTGAGCATACTCCTTGAATCCTTCACCCGTCCCTAGTGACATACCCTGGAGTTGGGTACGCGTTGGAGCGAGGTCGGAATTGTACTGATAATGCTTGTAGAACGCAGTAGCCATGTCCTCCCAGTTACGAATACTGACTCCATCCAGCTGATAGAACCATTCGAGTTGAGTCCCTGAAAGACTATCCTGGAAGAAATGGATCCATAGATTCTTGTCAGCAGTGTACGGTTGGATCTTCCTTACATATGATCTGAGATGCAGCTTAGGACAGGAAGCTCCGTCGTACTTCGCAAAAGCAGGTGCCTTGAACTTGTGTGGGATCACTACCCCAGAGGATAAGCCTAGGTCTCCAAAGTCCAGCCCGGGCACATGTTGAATTTCCATAGCACTTAGACGGTCCTCCAACTGTTTGTACCTGTCCTCAGCAGGAGGGTACTGTTCATCATTGAAATCCGTCTCGTTGTCGGAGACCACGGGACTAGGAACCCTTCTCTCCTGGGGACTGTCTTTCCCTACAGAGGAAGTAGCCAGATCAACCTCATTTTGTAGTGCATTCTCATATCTGCGTCCGGTATTGAACAACACAGTCCTCTTCTTCTTCTTCTTCTTCAGGATCAGAGTCTTCAACTCCTGTTGACCCTGGGCTAAGCTCATGACTAGATCTTGAAAATGGGCGTTCTGGGCCTGGAGGGCCTTGATGGCTTGTTCAGTAGTAGGTTCAGAAGTCATGATGATTGCTGAAATAAACAGCGAAGAAGATGAGTGACCTGTAAAAAAAGAGTACCTGTTATGCACATGATGCATGATATGCTATTTATGCAATGCATTCAAGGGTTCGAAAGTTCAAATTTGTTGTAGACAAAAAAGGAACACACGTTATATTAATAATCTGTTCAGTACATCAATGCCTCATGGGTGAAATATTACAAAATACTTAATCCCAAAAGATACTGCGCATCCTCTTTGGAGCGATGTAAGTGTTGAGGGTCTTTTCCTCGTGAAGTAGGCGGGTGAGCTCCAAGACCTTCTTCTCACTGGCATGTAGATTGGCTTCAAGAGAATTCCGCTCTTCCTTTAGTTGGATCCAGCTCTTTTGCATTTCTTCCCAAGATGTTGGCATGTCAGGATGTTGAATGGTGTAGGGCACCTCTCCTTCCAAAACAGTCTCTTTGATCACGGGGAGAATGTGAGGATATGGCATCACAAGCTTCTGGGAGCGGGCTCGTACCCACTTGAGATAAGGCTCAAGGGGGATGGAGTTCTTGTGCACCAGTGTCTTACTATCCACCTTGTTAGGCATCCTCCAAGCTCTGATGAATCTCTACCGAAGTCCTTGCGTATCGTTGTCGAAGTCAAAAACTATGTTAGGAATCAACATGTCATGAGGGCCATCCCTCCGAGCATATCCAAACTGTCTCAAAGCCAGACATGGGTTGTAAGTAATGCCCCCTCTAATTCCAAGTAAAGGAACATTAGGAAACTCTCCGCAACGATCAATGATAGTGACATTTTCTCTGGACCGAGAACACCAATGTATATCAGCATGTGTAAGAGTCATTAATTGTTGTGACCATCTCAAACCCCGCTCGTTCTTCAAAACTGATTGTGGAAGGTGCGAAATAAACCACCTTGCCAGGAGAGGAGTGCAGCACATGAGAACACCTCTTTTTCTCATGGTTCGAGTGTAACATGAGTGGAGGATGTCCCCAAGCAACGTAGGTATGGGATTCCTGGACATGAAAATCTTGACAGCATTGATATCTATAAGCTGATCCAGATTCGGGAACAATACCAACCCATAGACAAGGAGTGCCACAACTTCTTCAAAGGCTTGTAGGTCAAGGGAAATCCAACATTCTTGTGCTTTCTCAAACAGGAACTTTGCCAAGAATCCTTTGATACCACTTCTGATTTCCCAATGCCCCTTGATATTAGATGGTTGCAGACGTAATGCTTTAGTAACCTCTTCAAGTTTTGGTTCCTTTTCCATACCGTTGTAGGGTAGTTGACTAAGGATAGGAATCTTCAGAAGTTGAGAAAACTCTTCCAAAGTAGGCACCAATTGATAATCCGGGAAAGTAAAACAGCGGTGGAAGGGGTCAAAGAACTGGAACAACACTTTCACCATATCCTCTTCAATGTTGGTATTGACCAAGCTGATGAGTCTACCATGTCTCTCACTGAAAGAAGAGTTCTCGGGAATCCTGGATGTAAGCTCCTTAAGCTGAGGAGGGATCCTTACAAGGTTGACCTGAATTGTTTTCCTGTGGATAGTCTCCGTGTCCTACAAAACAAGAACAAAGATGAAGATTTGAACCCTTGAAGTGGTTAGTAAATGCATATGATGCTTTATGATGTTATGATGTTATGATAAAAACACACCACAAGTATCCACAAAAAGCAAACATGATAAGGCACACAAGTCACACCAGACATCCCTTAGAGTTTAGGCCAGCATGAAGTTCAGGTACTACCCTCTTGAAGTTGGTGGGCTCAAAACCTGTCCTATCAAAAGTAACCGGGTTCTAAGGAGCTCAATATCATTGGGTTGTTTTCTATGTTCATTGTTTTGATTTAGCCACTGAACTGACGATCAAAATATTCCAAGAAAACAACCCTCAATGAGTGTAGTATCGAGTATCTACCAACTTCAGACTGCACCAAAGTCGGTCATGTCACTACCCCTAAAGAGGCCAGGATGGTCAAGTAAGGTTCCTAAGGTCAGTTGATGCTTCACTACACCACGCGGCAGCCCCGTACTCTCCTTGACTTGACTCAAGGGTTACCGGTACTTACCAAAGTGCCACATCAACGTAGCAGCTGCTTCAACCGTGTCGGTATACCCCGCACAGTTCCCTCACAGTTTGTTGCTACTTCTAAAAGGTATCCCCCAGATCCGGGTTAGGATCTATGAAACTCCAAGACAAGCCCATAATATTAAAGCAAACAAAGCAAGCAATTGAAAACAAGAGTGGTCTAATCCTAAGGTACACCTCACTTATTAAGTCTCCCCAGCAGAGTCGCCAGTTCTGTGATCGGTGGAAATAGAACTGACTGTTTTGAAATGCTGGTTCGCGAAATGTCGCGGTAAGCAAGAGTCGCCACCGTCTTTTATGTTCTCCAACAAGGAAAGGACAAAAGCACAACAAAATTCCTTTTCGAGATATTTCTCGGTTCGGGAGGTAGATTTATAGAAAGGGAAGGTGTTAGCACCCTTTCTATCCGTGGTTATCCATAGGCTCTTAGGTACTTGCTCACTATGTTTTCAAAAATTGTTTGCTTTTCTTGTGTTTGTGGGTTTTGAAAAAGTTTCGTTTTGAAAACTTCTAGGTAACTCTTGTATCAGTCCTCAAGAGTGTATGAAGTGTTTGTTTGAAAACTTTTTGAAAGTGTGAGTGCGAAAAGTTGTTTTGTTTTTGAAAGAGCAAGTACCCAGGAGAAATCTACCTACTCTAAGGAATTAAGCTGTGTAAATGTCCTTTAGACAGTACTATCCCACTATTGAGAAGTAGGTAGCACCGTCGTTGGAGTTATTCAGGTCAATTCGATTATAGGGACTTGTGTGGTCACCAAAGCAATAGTAGGACGCCTTAGCGGTAACCCTAATGTCTTAGATCTTTTTATCCGAGGCAACCGTTTCGAGGCAACTGGATCTTTTAGACAGGAGGGCGACCTCTAAGACACCCTATACTTGATGACCACGTCGAGGCAACCAAGTGAGGCGTACCCTAGGAGTGGCATGTGCATGTGTGTCAGGATTCAGTTCATATTATCTTTGCACATGTATTTGTGAGCTACGGGTTGATTTTATTTGTCAGGCAAATCTTGTCATGCATATTTAACAGTTAATAAGTGTGCGGAAAATAAATTGCGGAAAATGAATCTACGCTATTACAATGTGTCGAGTATTTACATCGCCAAAAACATAACCCTTGAAAATAAATTCGAGAAAAATAAAGAAAGCGATAAAAGTCCTAATTAACTATTACATTCTCGGAGCAGATACATAAATATGATCAAAATAGGAATCAAGAATAAACATGCGCGAGAAAAATTGAATCAGGGACGTCCTTAGGGTTTTGACCCTTTTTGAGAAAAGAAAGAAATTTGGTCCTTTTTGCAATTAAATTAAATATTAACCCTAAAACTAATTAATCAATTAATTAAAAGAAAAAGTATTTTTTTAGTTTTTATGTTTTAATGAAAATAAAAATAGAATAAAGTCAAAAGTTAGTAAAACCTAATTCTAATTTATTTTATTTATTATGAAAAAGATTAAAGTTAACCTAATTTAAAACAACTAAATTAATTAATTATATTTATTTACAAAATAATAATTAATAGTAAAAATAATAAATAATAAAATAAATAATATTTACATTTTTAATTGTCTGAATTTATTATGAAAATAAAAGTTTGTTAATTAAATACTAATAATTATAATTATTAAAAAAAGATAATAAAAAGGAAAAGAAAATAAAAAGAATAATAAACCAGGGGGGTGATGGCCCATTAAGGAGGTGAATCCTGGAATTTCTGGCCCATCAAGTTGCAAGCCACGTTTGACTTTCTGGAAATTGTCTACGCATGCTTTGACTGGGAAACATGGTGTTCATCATCTTTTGGCCTTTGGATCTGCCTTGCCAGCCAACTGGCGCTTGGATGAGTGGGATGCATGGTGGGACGCTTTGGATAGCCTGCATAGGATCTTGTTAAGAAAAATAAGAAACAATTATTTGGGTGGACCTGGGAATCGAACCCAGGTCCCAATGATACACAGCCAGCACACCATCCACTGAGCCAACCTGCACGCTTTGATATTATGATAATCAATAAAAATAATATATCAAAACTAATCCCTATGCTGTAAACATAAAAACAAGCGCGCATTTTTTGAATTGTCTAATGGTGTACCAACGCGTCATCATCTTCCTCAATTGTTCCTGCAAAATACAAACAAATAGCGGGGGTTTTTAACCCCCACAACATGCATCCACGAATAATAGCGATTAGGCCTATGCTAAATATAAATATGGCGCGATGGTTGGGTTCAATTCGTCTTGTCTTCACGAATTCAACCATGGGTCTCTCAAGGTCTGATTTTTCCTGTACAGCAAAGCCCTAATTCAAGAACTCAAGAACCCTAAAATCCTTCAATGGCAACTTGCGATTTTGTACACTATAATGCAATTAACCAATGCCATTAGCTTTGTAAAGGTTCAAGCAATGCAAAACGATGATTAGAACATGTTAATTATGCATGAATAATGAATTACGATTATGAAAGAAATATGCAAACCGTGGTTCTGAAACTAACGATTCTTGGGGCTATGAAGCTGGAAACTGATTGCAAATCGTCCTGGGAACCTCCAGCAATGTATTGAAATCAACAAAGGTCCTTAATTCGCCCTAGAACACAGAAAACAGTTTTGAGTTTTCTTTGATTTTTTTCAATATTGGCTATGGCTTTCTACAGCAATTCTCACGTCCAATGCATTAGGGTTAGCTTGTGCATATATAGTTGAATGGAATTAGGTTAAATCTTGGCCAAGAAATCCATTGCATTGATGGTTTCAATATTTGATTTTCAATCATATCTTTTTGCATCTTTTTGATTGAGAAAACTTACCAAACATGGAGATTCTTGTCTCCTTGATGTGCACACGAATTTGACAGCATATATTGAGCTTGTTTGCTTCACAAAAGATTGGAAAAACCATATCTTTGAATTTCCTACAATTTAAATTAATTAAATGAATTAAAAATCAATTAAAAATCCAATTAATTAATAAAAATAAGAAAATAAATTCAAATAATCTCAATGGGTCGTGCATAAGCTTTGGATAAAGTTTCAAGAAGAAATTTGAGGCCCATTAGCAAAAACAAAGTGTTTTGAGCAAAGTTGACTTTTGCAAATTCACAAAAATTTCCCAACTTCTCCAATGCATATCTTGCTCAATTTTGATCCTATGAACATGTTCTTGGACATTTTGGAAAGGTCTTGAAGTCCTCTAACCAATGACTTTGGTCCCATGTCATTTGGATTTACCAATCTCAATTTATGGTCTTTGACTTAAAGTGCCTTTTTGTTGACTTTTGAAATTGACCTATAATGTAGAAATTGATAACTTTTTGTGGGAGAATTTCTTGGACTTGGAATGTGAAGATGAGTTGTAGGAAATGTCATCCCCTTCAAAATGAGCATTGGATGGGATTTTTCTGATAAACCATGAAAAAGTTATGCCTTGGTCAAGATACAATTGACTTTTCTGCTGTCCAAAAATAGTAACTTTTGCATCCTTGATGATTTTTGAGCCATGCTTGAGGAATCATGATCAAGGCTTGATCAAATGATGATTATGTGCTCAAAATAAGATGTTAACCAAATTTTTTGACTTTTGACTGTAAAATGACCATTTTACCCCTGCAGTTGACTGTAGAGCATATAGGGCTTTTGACAGTGCAAATTGCCACTGTGAGTCTTGAAACTTGACATGTAGATGCTTGACAATGTATATAGGCCTATATGACTTGATTGAGCCCTTGAAAACCTCAAATTCTTTGAAGGAATCAAAACCCTAATTTTGACTGGCTTATGAGGCATTTGGACTGTGCAATCCTTGAGCAATTTTGAACCATTTGAAGATGATTCTTGCCAAACCTTGAAGAAATATGGGAGGGAAAATTTTGGGGTACAACACATGATATATATCAAGCAATGATGTTATCAAAATAAATGAGATTGCGTTGTATGATGCGTATATGCATGTATCATGATGTATGGAAATGTAATGTTTTTAGCTGGGGAAAATAAATCCCGGATAGCTGTTGGAGAAAAGAGTTGGATTCTTCGTTTCCGCTGGAGACAGGGAATGAAGATGATTGCGAGAATAAACCTGCAGGAGAGAATAACTCCATTGGGGAATAAACTGATGAGGAGATTACTCTGCGGGGAAGAGATATTCTGCTGAGGATTCCACTGATAAATTCCGTTGGGATGAATTATCGTTGCTGGTGATACTGAATCCTGTTGGGGATTGAATTCCTGTTTGTGAAAGGAAAGAACTCCGCTGGGGATGATCTTTCAGTTGCGGCTTCACTGGGGATAACCTGTTAGACTCTTGCGGGGATAATCCTTTGAGCTTTGTTGGGGACAATCTTCCCTTGAACTCGGCTGGGGATATTTATTTTTATACTCTTCCGGGAATGAACTTCCAGAGTCTACTGGGGATGATTCTTCAACTCCATTGGGGAAGCTTTTTCAGACTGCGCTGGGAAAATTTTAACTCCACTGGGGATATCTTGTATTCTGCCGAGGAATATTCTTATACTCTGCTGGGGAATATTAAGACTGCCAGGGATATTAAGCTTTTTCAGCACTGATGGTAGATAAACTCTGCTTGGGGGAGGATATTACCGATTCATTCACAGTTGCAATTCTCAGCTGGGGAGAGCTACTATTGCTGTCTTTTCTTACTCTGCGGGGAGTGAAAGTACCTTGGCCATATTCTTCAACTAAATCTACCTTTGTACCTGGTGGATAAAGCATCCGTACAGCTTGGACAATTTTATTTCCCCTGTTTATGATATTATCAGTAATCGTCTTTTGTTTCGCGTGTAAATATTTATGAGCAACAATTAATGTCAAGTGCATATATCAAAAATGAACATTGGACGTTCTTTGCAAAGCAAAACAGATGAAGGAAAAATAGCTTGAAATTTCTTTGAAAATGAATTGTATTGATTTTGAAGTTTGGTCTGTAAACATGCGTTTTTGTACATGAGGCTGACGTCCTAGTAAGAGAACGCCGCCGAACAAATAGAATTTATACAATTTGTGCAAAACTAAACAAAACAGCTATGTGAATAATCCCACTGGGTTCCAACTCTACTATTGCCTTTATGTTCTCGAGAATCTCATCATTTTTCCACTTGGTTGAAGATGAATCAGATTGATTAGTGTCGTCTGATCTTGATGGTTGATACTGAAGTCTAGATGCAAGGTGATCCACTGAGACATAGTGTTACGCTTTTAATCCCTAATTTTTGCCTGGACCGCCCTTTCGGGTTTTCAGTCCACCGGGACACCCATTTTTTCCCAAGTTTCCCTTTCGGGTTTTCAACTTGCCGGGTGTACAAACTTTTATATTTTCATCCCTTATTTTTGCCTAGGCCAGTCAACCTAGTGGGTCTTTGATCATGCATAGTATTTTTTTCACTATGTCTGTGTTGATAGGGTGAGGGAGGTCGTCACCATCCATGGTGGTTAGAATCATAGCTCCTCCTGAGAAAATGTTCTTAACCACAAATGGCCCTTCGTAGGTAGGGGTCCATTTGCCCCTGGGATCACCTTGAGGTAGGATAATGCGCTTGATCACCAGATCCCCAACTTGATACTCTTGTCGTCTAAATTTCTTGTTAAATGCCTTGATCATCAGTTTTTGATACATCTGACCATGACAAATAGCAGTAAGTCTCTTTTTGTCTATTAAGTTCAGCTGATCAAGTCGGGTCTGAATCCAGTCATCTTCGCTCAAACCTGCATCCTTCATAATCGGAAGAGAGGGTATCTGAACTTCAATGGGCAAGACTACCTCCATGCCATATACCAAGGAATATGGTGTTGCCCCTGTTGACGTCTGTGCTGAGGTACGGTACCCATGAAGAGTAAATGGTAACATCTCGTGCCAATCTTTGTATGTCACCGTCATCTTCTGCACAATCTTCTTAATATTCTTATTAGCTGCTTCAACAGCCCCATTCATCTTCGGCCGGTAGGGAGAAGAGTTGTGATGTTGTATCTTGAACTGCTTGCAGAGCTCAGTGATCATCTTATTGTTGAGATTTGTACCATTGTCCGTAATGATCCTCTCTGGTACACCATATCGACAAATCAGATTGTGCCGAATAAACCATGCCACGACGTTCTTGGTCACTGTAGCAAAGGAAGCTGCTTCAACCCACTTCGTAAAGTAATCGATAGCTACCAGGATGAAACGATGCCCGTTGGACGCTATAGGTCTGATCTTGCCGATCATATCGATGCCCCACATTGCAAAAGGCCAAGGAGCCGTTAAGATGTTCAGAGGTACTGGAGGTATGTGCACCTTATCAGCATAGACTTGGGACTTGTGACATATCCGAGAATATTGATAACAGTAGGCTTCCATTATGGACCAAAAGTATCCTGCCCGAAGGATTTTCTTTGCCATGGTGTGCCCACTAGAATGAGTTCCGAAAGTACCTTCATGTAACTCTGCCATGATCCTTTCTGCTTCATTCTTATCCACACATCGCAGTAAGGTTGAATCATGGTTACGTTTGTAAAGAATGCCATTGCTGATGAAGAACTTTGCCGCGAACCTCCTCAGAAACTTCTTGTCGTTAACAGATGCACCCTCGGGTTACTCTTGAGCTTCAAGGTATCTTTTCACCTCATGAAACCAGGGTTTATCCGCTACCTCTTAAGTCTCAATATCACAGCAATGTGCAGGTTCGTCCAACTTTTCAATGATAATCCGGGGAGCCTCATTGTTCCAATTAACTTTGAACATAGAATACATCGTAGCCAGCGCGTCCTCCAATTGATTCTCCTCTCGTGGGAAGTGTTCAAAGGTTATCTCCTCGAAATGTGGAAGCAACGTCAACACATACTCCTTGTAAGGAATAAAATTTGGGTGTTTCGTATCCCACTCGCCTTTGATCTGACTGATCACGAGAGCGAAATCTCCGAAGACACTTAGAAACTTAATCCTTAGGTCAATTGCTGCTCGAAGACCCATGCTGCACGCTTCATACTCCGCCATATTGTTGGTGCAGTTTAAACATAGTCGGGCGATAAACGGAGTATGAGAGCCTTTAGGAGATATGATCACGGCACCAATGCCATTGGCCAAAGCATTTGAAGCTCCATCAAAGTACATAGACCATCAGGATCCCTCCTCAGGTCCTTCATCCAGTCCAGGTGTCTCACATTCGGTTACTATAATGATACTCTCATCTGGAAATTCAAAGTTCATAGACTGGTAATCATCCACTGCCTGATGTGCCAAATGGTCTGCCAACACACTTCCCTTGATTGCCTTTTGGGTCGTGTATTGGATGTCATACTCAGTCAAGATCATCTGCCATCTTGCTATTCTTCCGGACAAGGCAGGCTTCTCGAAGATATACTTAATTGGATCCATCTTTGATATCAATAGAGTAGTGTGAGTCAGCATATACTGTCTCAGCCGGCGAGCAGCCCATGCCAAAATGCACCAAGTTTTCTCGAGCAGTGAGTATTGGGTCTCACAGTCGGTAAACTTTTTGCTAAGGTAATAAATAGCATGCTCTTTTCGGCCAGACTCGTCATGCTGCCCCAGCACACACCCCATTGAGTTGTCGAGTACTGTTAAGTATAAGATCAAAGGTCTCCCTTCAACTGGTGGCATCAGAATAGGTGGCTCTTGGAGATACTCCTTGATCCTTTCGAAAGTGGCCTGACATTCACCGTTCCATCTTACCACTTGATCTTTCTTCAGTAACTTGAAGATTGGTTCACAAGTAGCAGTTAGGTGCAAGATGAATCAGGCAATGTAGTTCAGACGTCCCAGAAAACCTCTGACTTCTTTCTCTATTCGAGGAGCTGGCATTTCTTGTATAGCCTTCACCTTTGCAGGATCCACTTGAATACCTTTATCGCTTACGACGTAACCTAGCAGCTTACCAGATCTCACCCCGAATGTGCACTTGTTCGGGTTTAACCTCAGCTTGTACAACTTCAACCTGCCAAATAACTTCTGAAGATGGTCGAGATGCTCCTCCTCAGTCTGAGATCTTGCAATCATGCCATCGACGTATACCTCGATCTCATGATGGATCATATCATGGAACAAAGCAACCATGGTGCGCTGATATGTTGCCCCAACATTCTTCAATCCGAAGGGCATGGCCTTGTAGAAAAAGGTACCCCACTGAGTGACAAAAGTTGTCTTCTCCATGTCTTCGGGAGACATTTTAATCTGATTATAACCGGAGAAACCATCCATAAAGGAGAAGACCTTATGCTATGCAGTGTTGTCAACCAGAACGTCGATATGAGGTAGAGGGAAATCATCCTTGGGACTCGCCCTATTCAGATCCCTGTAATCAACACACATTCGAACTTTACCATCCTTCTTCGGCACAAGAACCACATTGGCCACCCACTGTGGGTAAGAAGTAACTGCTAGAAAACCGGCGTCAAACTGTTTCATAACTTCAACCTTGATTTTCTCAGACATATCTGGACACATTCGGCGGACCTTATGTTTTACTGGAGGACAATCTTCCTTGGTAGGTAGGCGGTGAACCACAATATCGGTATCCAACCCAGGCATATCTTCATAAGACTAGGCAAAGATCTCAACATAGTCACGCAGCATCTGAATCAACCGTTGCTTCACACTAAGCTCCAGTTTTTCCCCGATCTTGACCTCTTTCTTGTCTATCTCTGTACCCAGATTTATTGATTCCACCGGCTCTTCATGCGGCTGTATAGCCCTCTCTTCCTGTAGTAGCAGTCTAGCAAGTTCACCAGGCACTTCGCAATCATCTTCACCTCCGTCTTCGGCTAAGTTGACCGGACATTCGAAGTCATAACTGGCAGTAGCAGAGTCGTTGCCAGTGAGATCCAGAGTGGATGTAAACCTGTATATGTGAGTGTGTGTAAAATAGTTGTTTTGCAATATGTAATAAAAGAAAAATAAGGAGCGCAAAATTTGAAATGCAAGAAAACGTCCAATGCTTTTATTAATGATATATGAAAATGACACACATAAAGCCTTCACAAATGAAGCCACAATGCGTCGGGTAAGACACCGGGCCATAGAGTTTAAAACATTGCATGTTACAAATTCAAAACAAAAAGTCTCATTACTGGGTAACAAAAGAAATTGGAATGAAGTCCTTTGTTGTCCAGTTGCTTAGTCCACTGTCGGTTGTTGGGTAGATCCAACTGTTAAACTCAGACTCTTCAACATCGTCTTCGATGGAATTCACTCCTGAATTGCTAATGAACAAGGGAGGTCTTCCGATCCGTGCATTCCGAGCAGCCTTTTGAGCTTCTGCATTGAAACCCAAACCAAACTTGTTAGTCTTCTGTGCAAAATTAGGGAGTTGGCCCTAATTGGCACACCCATCTTTCTCAACAACAGCCCGGGCATCCTTGAAGGAAGCCATCTTCATATGAGGATCTTCAACAATAGTCTCAGTTGACGCCAGTGTCTGGGGAACCTCTTCAAAATGTTGAAACGGGGTCTCAATGAACTCCCCATCCATCTCTACATAACGGAAAGAGATGAGATGGATCACCATGTACTTCTCTTCTCCTTGCACTGTCACAATTTTCCCTTTCACTGGGTACTTTAGCTTCTGGTGGAGCGTAGACGTCACTGCCCCAGCTTTGTGGATCCACGGACGACCCAGCAAACATGAATAAGATGGCCGAATGTCCATCACATAGAATGTAGAGGTGAAAACCTGAGAACCAACCTTAATTGGAATATCCACTTCTCCATGCACCATCCTCTTAGACCCATCAAAGGCCCTGACGACAATGTTGCTTGGTTTCAGCTCCAACCCTTCGCAGTCCAACCGGTCTAGAGATTTCTTAGGCAAAATGTTCAATGAGGAACCAGTATCCACCAATACATGAGCAAGAGTAGTACCCCTGCATTCAATGGAGACATGTAGGGCATCGTTATGATTCTTCCCTTTAGCAGTCAAGTCGGCATCAGAGAAACCCAACCCATTATCAACAGTCAGACTAGCCACGCAATCTTTAAACTGGTCATCTGATGTTTCTTGAGGTACGTGTGCAGTCTTCAGGAATGCAATCAGAGCCTTGGCATGGGCCTATGAGCATAGCAACAGTGATAACATGGATATTTTGGATGGGGTTTGCCCCAGCTGCTCGACTACATTGTAGTCGCTCTTTTTGATAATCTTCAAAATCTCCTCCATCTCTTGTCTAGAGGCTTCAACAGTAATTTTCTTTGGTGCCTCCATCTGGGCAGGCTCATCAGTGGTCCCTTTGCCCCGAGTGTCGGATGATTCGGCAACAGGGGTAAAAATGGGAACTTGAACAGGAATAGTAGCAGGTACATTGGCAGGTGTGATAACAACAGGTTTCCGGGCAGTTGGTGGAGAGATATCAAGGGAGAAAAGTCTTCCACTGCGGGTGACTTTGGCAGGTCCAACAATATTGCTGACGTCAGTATCAACATTCAAATCTTGTTTAACTCCGTGATAATAAACATCAGCCCCGTAGTGCCAAGGGACAACTTTATCAGATGTATATGGGATAGGCTCTGGAACAGTGATGATCAATGGCGCGATTTTTGAAACAAATGTAATTCTAACAGGCTTTCTTGAGGAAGCCTTGGAAGAATTGTCGAAAATGGTGATTATAGCAACTTCTTCAGTAGGAACCAAAGGAACAAAAATCTTCTCAAACAAAATTTCTTTGTTATCCATCAGGCGTTGGACACCTGACTTCAAAAGATGGCAACCGATAGGTAGGATATAACACATACGGCAACCTTCGTCACAACCTGGAAATAAACCAGCTAGCAAAAGGTTCTTCTTCACAGTCATCAATGGAGTAGCAATATCCTTCACAGAAACCACAAACGAGTCTTCATTTATAGCATTCACTCCATGTTTGGGCATAAGAGCAGTCACAACATTAGGTCTTTCAGGCGCCTCGAACTCAATCTCCTTAGCATCAATCAAGTCCTATATTTTGTTCTTCAAAACCCAACAATCATTTGTATCATGCCCTGGGCTATCAGTGTGAAAAGCACAGCGGGCATTAGGGTTGTACTTTGGTGATGTAGTGTTGGGATTCTGCGGGGCCTCCCTTGGAATCACTATATTGGTTTTCAATAACTGTGGCAGAATCTGAGATAAAGTCATGTTGAGCTGAGTGAATTGTCTTCGAGGTTTCTCGGCCCTTGGATGATTGTTGCACTGAGGAGCACCAACAGGTCTTGAAATAACAACCGCATTAACAGCTTGGCAGCGTTCAGGTCTATTCTGGCTTTTCAAACTGTAAAAAGCACTGGACTCTTTCTTAAAAGGCTTCTTCTCGGTGCCTGATGAAGCAACCTTCTGTATCTTATCGGATTTGATACCAGCCTCAATCCTTTCCCCGGTCATAATCAGCTCCGTAAACCCGGATGATGAACTTCCAATCAGATGGTTGAAATACGGACCAGACAAGGTCCCCAGAAACATGTCCACTAGCTCCCTATCAGCCAAGGGTGGTTGTACTCTTCCAGTGAGGTCCCTCCACTTCTGGGCATAATCTTTGAAACCTTCACCCGTACCCATAGACATACCCTGGAGTTGGGTACACGTGGGAGCAAGGTCGGCATTGTATTGGTACTGCTTGTAGAAAGCAGCGGCCAAATCTTCCCAATTACAGATGCTAGTTCCTTCCAACTGGTAAAACCATTCAAGCTGAGTCCCTGAGAGACTGTCTTGAAAGAAGTGGATCCAGAGATTCTTGTCAGCGGTGTATGGCTGAATCTTCCTAACATACGACCGGAGGTGCAGTTTCGGGCAAGAAACTCCATCGTATTTAGCAAAGGCTGGTGCTTTGAACTTGTGGAGAATAACCACCCCAAATGACAGACCTAAATCACCAAAGTCCAGACCAGGCACTTTCTGTACTTCCATGGCACTCAATCGGTCTTCTAGTTGCTTGTATCTATCCTTAGCCGGAGGATACGGGTCTTCGTCGAAGTCCATCTCGTTATCTGAAACCACAAGGCTAGAAGCCCTCCTTTCTTCCTGACTATCTTTCCCTCCATACGAGGTGGTCAAATCAACTTCATCTCGTAGCCTGTTTCCAAACCTGTGGCCCATGTTAAACAGGACCGTCTTCTTCTTCTTCTTCTCTTTCAAGATAAGGGCCTTCAGATCTTGCTGACCCTTAGCTAGATTCATGAACAATTCTTGGAACTGGGCGTTTTGAGCCTGTAGAGCCTTGATTGCTTGTTTAGTTGATGGTTCAGAAGACATGATGCTGAAAGAAACAGCGAAGAAGATAAGAGACCTATAAGGGTACCTGTTATGAGGTGCATGGAATGAAATGCGTATGGTATGATTTCAAAGACATCGAGAGATTCAAATTCGTAAACCAAACATGAAACACACTTTTATTAGATAAACTTGAAATTCAATTGTTCCACAAATTGCCCTTAAGGCGTTACAAGAAAGGAAATACTGAAAAGTAAATAAAAACTGGAAGTAATCAATGGACATCAGCGCTCCCGTGGTCGTTTTCCTTTAGTGCTGACATAGTCGTTGATGATCTGCTCATTCTCCAACTGCCTTGTCAACTTCTAGATCTTTTGTTCTTGCTTGTGATACTTTTCTCTATAAGTATCTCGCTCTTCTCTCAGCTGCATCCATGATCTTTTCAATGCCCCAATGTCAGTAGGCATGTAAGGGTAGAGAATGGTAGGAGGAACCCCTTCCTCATCAGCAACTTCAACAATGATAGGTAAGACGACTTCGTAGGGCATTCCAAGCTTTTGAGCACGAATACAAACCCATCGGAGATATGGATCCATTGGTAGAGAAGTCTTCGCACCCAGCTCGTGTGGTTCAGACCTGTGAACTCTATCCCAAGCTCTTATGAATCTGCGGCATTGCTCGTCACTATCTCCTTAGAAATCAAAGACAATACTAGGCATCAGTAACTCATGAGGTCCTTCCCTCCTAGCTCGCCCAAACTGACGCAAGGCCAAGCATGAATTATAAGTGATTCCTCCATTGGTTCCTATCAGTGGAACATTGGGGTATACCCCACAACGATCAATAATGGCCACCTCGTCCATACCCTTAGTAGTCCAAATGATGTCATTGTGAGAGAGAGACATAACCCTATAAGCCCAGCCCATGCCTTCTTTGTTCTTCAGAATAGATTTTGGGAAGTGAGAAATAAACCACCTCGCCAACAATGGAGCACAACACATCAAGGTTCCCCGTTTCCGAGCTGTACGGGCATAAAGTTGATGAAGAATGTCACCTAAGAGAGTGGGTACATGATTACCAGAGATGAAGATTTTTACCGCATTCACGTCAATAAAGGAGTGGAGTTAGGAAACAATACCAAACCATATATGAGAAGAGCCATAATATCTTCAAATGCTTGGAAGTCTAGGTTGTCCCAGAAATGATTAGCTTTACCAACCAAGAACTTAGTCAAAAAGCCCTTTGTCCACTTCTAGTCTCCCAATTAGACATCACTTCAGCCTTTGTCAGATAGAGGGCTGAAGCAATCTCTTATGACCTAAGGATCTTCTCCCAACCTGTAAACGGGGTCTGCTCTAGAATAGAGATACCAAGCAGATCAAAGAACTCTTCCAAGGTGGGGACCAACTGGTAGTCCTGAAAAGTAAAGCAATGGTATAGTGGATCAAAGAACTGGACTAGGACACTCATCATCTGCTCGTCCAATTTGGAGGTGACCAAACTAAGAAGATGCCCATGTCTTCTGATAAAGGAAGTAGTATCTGACATCTTTGCAACCAATTCTTTAAGCATAGTGGGAACCTGGACAAAGTTGATCTGAATGGTGTTCCTACGCATAGGTTTCATGACCTACAAAACAGAACAAAGATGAATTCCTCCTGTCTTTGAAATAGGTTAGTCCAATGCAAGATGTATGCAATGTTATGATGTCATGATGTCATGATAGAAAGCACACCACAGGTATCTACAAATAGTAAACATGGTAAAGGCACACAAGTCACACAGAGAGCCCTTAGATTTCAGGCTGGCAAGGAGTCTAGGTACTACCCTCTTTCAGTTCAGTTGGTTCAAACCTGTCCTAAAAATAGTAACCGGGTTCTAGAGGATCTCAATATCACTGACTACCCTCAATCGGTCATAATTCCAGTTTAGCAACCTTTTCTTACGGCCAGAATCATCGCGAGAGTTTAGTCTCAATGAGTGTAGCATACTGCTACTGTTCTATGGCCAAGTTGGTCAATTTAAAGGTTCTAAGGTCAGTTGGTGCTCAATGACCCCTTAGCAGACCCATATTCTCCTCGTTGCGCCACAAGGGATATCGCTACATACTAAAGTGCCACACCAACGTAGCTACTGCTTCAACCGTATCGGTCTACGTTGTACAGTTCCCTCACAGTTTATTGCTACTTATCTAAAGGGTGTCCCCCAGATCCGGGTTAGGATCTATAGTAACTCTGATTCAACCCACAAAGATAAAGCATATAAGTCAAGCAATTGAAAACATTATGAACTATTCATAAGGTACACCCCACTTATAATATTCCCTAGCAGAGTTTCCAGTTCTGTGATACAGTGGGAAATAACTGACTGTTTTTTGGAATACTGGTTTGCATTTTGCGTTTGTATTTGCAAAATGTCGCGGTAAACAAGAGTCGCCACCGACTTTTATTTTATCCAACAAGGAAAGGAAAAAAGCACTGAAAAAAATCCTTTTTCGAGATATTTCTCGGGTTCGGGGGGTAGATTATAGAAAGGGAAGGTATTAGCACCCTTTCTATCCGTGGTTATCCATGGGCTCTTAGGTCCTTGCTCAATTGTTTTCAAAATGGTTTTCTTTGTGCTTGTGGGTTTGAAAAAGTTTTTGTTTTGAAACTTCGATTTAACTCTTGCTTCTGTCCTCAAGAGCGTATGAAGTGTTTTTGAAAACTTTATTCGAAAAGTGTAAGTGTGAAGAGTTTTTGTTTTTTGAAGGAGCAAGTATCTAAGAACCATCTACCTACTCGAAAAAGGAATCGTTCTATGCTATCTTCCTTTAGATAATGCTATTATACTATTGATGAGTAGGTAGCACCGTCGTTGGAGTTTAAGGGTCAATTCGAATGCGGGACTTACAGTCACCAAAGCAATGTTAGGACGCCTTAGCGGTAACCCTAATATCTTAGATAATTTGTTTTGAGGCAACAATATCCGAGGCAACCGTTTCGAGGCGACTATGATCTTTTAGACAAGAGGGTGACCTCTAAAACGACCTATACTCAATGACCGTGTACGAAGGCAACCAAGTGGGGTGTACCCTAAGAGTGCGCATGTGCGAGTGTGTCGTTTTCCGTTACTTTTATCTTTGTACATGTTAATGGTGATCTATGTTGATTTTAGGTTAAAACATTCAGTCTTGTCATGCCATCCTATTATCAAACATCTAACAGTTATATTTTGCGGAAAATAAATTGCAGAATTTAAATTAGAAGGCGTCAGTCGGGTATTTACATCGCCAAAGACAAACCCTTTTAAAAATAAATAAAGCGATAAATAAATAAAAATCCTATTTAAGCTATTACAAAGCGGAGGCAAGTACAATATTGGATAAAAAGATAAATCGCGTGCGGGAAATTAAATCGAGCGCAAAGTTCTAGGGTTTTGACCCTTTTTGTTGAAGAAAAGATTTTTTTTTGTTATTTTTGAATTAAGAAAGAAATTAACTTAAATTAATTACTAAATTAATAAATAAATAAATTAATTAAATGAAAAAAAGTTATTTTTGGGTTTTTTGGTATTTTAAGAAAGAAATAAAAATTAATTAAGGTTAGTAAAAACCTAATTAAATATAGTTTAATTTTAATTATTTACAAAAATGTTAAAGTTATTCTAATTAAGAACCTAAATTAATTTAATAGTATTTTTTAATAAAAATTAAAATTTGATTTTATGAAGAAAATATTTTTGTGGTTTTAATTTTATAAAGAAAAAGAAATTTGATTGGTTAGTAATTAAATAAAATATAATAAAACAATTAAATAAAACAAAAAATAAATAGGAGAGAGTAAGGGGGTTTGGGCTTATTTTAGTGGTGTGATTAGTAATCCTGAGGCCCATTTGGATTTGGCCTCGTTTGACTTTTTTGATTCCATATGCATGTGTTGAATGGGCTCCACGTAAACCTTCAGCGCTTGGCCATCAGATTTGGCCTTCGAGCCATCTGGCTGTTGGATAGATGAGGGCGCATGGTATGTCATATGCTTGGATGTGCACTTGATTACCTGAAGAACAAAATTAACAGAGAAAGTGGGGGACCTGGGATTCGAACCCAGGTCCTGATGGTGATTTCCAGCTTGCACTTCCACTACGCCGTTTTGCTTCAATTGTTAATAATATACAAATAAATAATAATATAAAAATAATTCAATATGTCAGCAAACAAAAAAAATGCGCGAATTATTTGAACCGGCCAATCAGAGGAGGACACGATCTCGTCCCTGTCCTCAAATCTGTAACAATGTTACCTGCGGATTTGAATCCGCAACTAAAAGCATAGGCCACTCCTAAAATCCATCTCAGGCTACATAAATTCATTCCAAGGCCATGGTTGCATTCGTCTTCCTCTTTCGGTCACGCCTATAGCCATCACTAAGGCTAATTTTACCTGAAACTAAAAAACCTAAAACCAAGATGCAAAACCCTAACAATGGTGCTTTACGTTAAAGGTTAGATAAACAAAATTGAATAATGCAAAAAGCTTAGAAACATTGTGAGGATTACAAATATGCAAGCAATTTGTTCAAATGATGCAAGAATAATGATTTACGAATTCAAGAAAGAAACGGATTATCGTGGTACTTACAGCCTGTTGTGGTGTTTGAGAATGATTGCTTTTGATCCAGTAAGGTTATATGATCACCCAGGAATCGATTGGGACCGGTCTATGCTTCTGAAAACGCCTCTAAGTGTGATTTTGATTTCACACTTTTTAGTGAATTTTGCAACTTTTGTATTGCTTATTTCTGCAGCCTCCAACCTCTATTTTCGTGCCTTTGCCTTCCTTATGTAATGTATATTGCATTAGGGTAAGAAACTTGGTACAAATCTCTCCATATCAATGCTCATGAATTGGATTTGATTCCACCATTACAACCTTCCAAATTTGGCCTAAATCATATCTTCTTGTAACCAATGCACTTGATGCGAATTTGATTCACATAATAGCTGTATTCAAAGCCTAAAGCAACAAAAAAATCATGATTTATAAATACTTTTGATTTTATATGATTTTATTTGATTTAAAGTGAATAAGTTCAATTAAAAATCAAATTAAATAATAAAAATAAGATATGGGCTCATGGATGAATCTAGGACACGTGGGAAACTATGAAAGCTCAAATCAAGTGGAAAAGAATGGGCCCATTTGACAAAATTTGAAGTTTTGGGGATAGTTGACTTTTGACAATTTTGCAAAAATGTCCAACTTCAACAATGCATAACTTCTTCAATTTTGAACTTTTGGAAGTGTTCTTGGACTTTTTAGAAATCTTGAGATGTCCTCTAACCAACCCATTTGGTCTCATATCATTTTTACATTCCATGATCAAGTTATAAGCTTTGGAAAAAAGGTGTTTTTGTTGACTTTCAAAAATGACCTATAATGTCCAAATTTATAACTTCTTGTGAGTGCATTTTGTGATCTTGGGGTATGAAGATGGATTGTAGGAAATTGCATACTCTTCAATATGAGCTTTGGATGAGTCATTTCTCATAAAGTATGAGAAAGTTATGCTTGGTCAAAGTTGAGTTGACTTTTCCTACAAAACCCTAATTTAGCAACTTTTGAGTCTTGATGAATCTTGAGCAACCCTTGATGAATCATGATCAACCCTTGATCAAATGATGAAATATCCTTCAAAATGAGAATTTTGGCAAGAAATCTTGAAGTTTGACTATTTGTAGGTCACAGTTGACTTTTGCCCTAACATAGTCGATTTTTGGGCCCTTGAGCAATTGACTGAGCAAACTTCCTCTGCAAGGCTTGAAATTTGACATTTATGACCTTGAGAACATATTAGGACATTGGGGAGAACTTGAGGTCATTTGGAATCAAGGATCTTGATGCAACACAAAACCCTAATTTGGGGTTGACTGCCTTAGGAGATGACTTGTCTGACCCACTCTTAAGCAACCTTGAGCCACTTGGAGATTTTTCTTGAAATGTTTTGAGGAATATGAGAGGGAAAATTTTGGGGTACAACAGTATGAATGCTTGCAACAACTTCAGTGAGTGTCCAGGAATATGGTTTGATCCTTAGAATGCTCTGAACTGGCATATAAAGAAAGATCTGGTCTGCACTTTTTTCATAAAAATTGAACTTTGTTCTTACTCTAGGGAGGCAGGTTGCACGTGAATTCTTGTTCTTTAGGGTTCACAAAGATTTTGTATAAGTAGTGAATCCAATTAGGTGAATAAAATTGGAAAGAATCAAAAGATTGACGGTCTTGAAGTTTTAATTCAAATCTTTCCAAAATTGGAGATTTCCTCTTGTTTTTGGCTTGGCACGATTTGTTTGATCATTGACAGCATATGAGATCTATAATTCAATGCAAAACAAATCTCATTCCACAAATTTGATTTAATTTGATTTTATTTGAATTTATTTGATTTTAAAATGAATAAAAATCAAAATAAATTAAATAAATGAGTGAATAATGCATGGGGGGTCCCATAGGTCGTGGACCATGCTAGGATTGAGATTCAATCTTGAAAAGATGGGCCCATGTGGGGAAAAATGCAATTTTGAGCATTGTTGACTTTGGGCAAACTTCTAAAAATGGTCAACTTTGACAATGCATATCTCTCTCAATTTTGACCCTAAGAGGGTGGACTTGGACTTTTTAGAAAGCTTAGTATGTCCTCTAGACAACTATTTTGGTTTCATCTCAATTGTATCTTCCATGTTCATGTAAGAAGCTTTGACTCAAAAGGTGTTTTTGTTAACTTTTTGAAATGACATATAATGTCTGAATTTATATCTTTTCATGAGTGCATTATTTGAACTTGAGGGATGAAGATGAGTTGTAGGGAATTGAATTATCTTAAAAATGAGCCTTGGATGAGAAATTTCTGATAAAGTATGAGAAAGTTATGTCTGGTCAAAGTTTGGTTGACTTTTCCTATAGAAACCCTAATTTAGCAACTTTTGAGTTTTGATGAATTAGGAGCATTCCTTGAGGAATCATGATCAACCCTTGATGAAATGATGTATATCACCTCAAAATATTGATTTTGACCAAAAATATTGAAGTTTGACTGCACTTGGGCCACATTTGACTTTTGACCCAACACAGTTGATTTTCAGGCCTCTGAGCAGGTGACTAAGCAAACTTCTTGTGCAAGGCATGAAACTTGACATGGATGATATTAAAGATATATTAGGGCAATGTAAATCATTTATGACCCTTGGAACTCAAACATCTTGATGAGGAGTGAAAACCCTAGTTTGAGGCTCATTGTCTTAGGAGGAGGATTTGTCTGGTCAGTCCTTAGTCAACTTGAGCAGTTGAGGACCTCTAGGAATATGTTTTGAGTGAAAATGGGAGGGAAAATTTTGGGGTACAACACCAATGTCTTGAGGTAAACCTCAAGAACTCCATACAAAATATCAATTAAGGTCACAAGGTCTCCAACATAGGCCAAGGTTTCTAATCCTAAGTCCAAGAAGTCCAATACTCCATAATGCTAAGGATAGTAACCAAATAGTCCAAGTATCATTAAAGTTTTTTATGGTTTATGTTGATTATTAAGTATCTTCAAAAAGAAAAGCTCAAGTGAACAAAATAAAAATTACATAAAAGTAAATGCTCAAGTGAGCAAAGATGAAAATAGCATGAAAATAAATGCTAAAGTAAATACTACATAAAGTAAAAGCATAAAAACAAAAGCCTAAAGTAAAGTCAATTGTTAAGAATTAGTGGTTAGTTGGATGACCATCTTGAAACTTGAATTTATAACTCATTAGAGGATTGGTAGAACCAAATCCTCTCAACAACAAGTTGCATTTGCTTTTTGTCAAGTATATCATCTATTTAAGAATTCTCAAGGCAACATTTAATGATCAACGATGTTTAAGTGATTCGCGTTGACCAAAATTTATGAAGATCCATTAGAGGATTGGTAGAACCAAAGCCTCCACACAATGAATCTCAAGGTTATTGGATCAAAGGGATCAAATTAACATACCCGGACTTGCAAACATATGTTTGGGCCACAAATGATCATTTATTCGAGTCGGGACAAAATTTAGCGCTATGTTAAGCAATCGTAAGTGGACTTATGTAGAAGTCACACCTATTTTGAGGTTGGTCAATAGCAATCTATGTATTTCATTTTTGGATAAATGATATAGAGATCATTATCCCATAACATGTAATACAATAAGAAAGGGGAATAAGATGAAGAGGGAAGGGATTAGAGTTTCAAATATCATCAACATCATTCGTCCATTTTAATGGATTTGGTTTATCAACCTATCAACACCCAAGAACCAATGATGTTGAAGAATTTGCCTCATGATATGCTCCAAGTCATTACCACATGCTATTTCAAGAATCATGTACAAAAGTTTTCAATTACAAGCATTAATCAAAGGTAAAACCCAAAATGCAATCTTAAGTCAAAAATAGTTTTAAAATATGAAAATGACTTTAAAAAATATGAAATTAAAACCCCAACTTCCTAAAGTCCTACAAAATTCATAAATAAAATTTGGAGTCCCTGGATTGAGGTGGAAATTTTCTTTATAAATGCAAACTTGGAAACTAGCAAGTTTAAGCCTTAAATTAGATGGTTTTGGAAAATAATTTTTGAAAAATATGAAATCACATTGTAAAATTCCAGAAAAATGATTTTTATGGCCTCAACATGTCCAAGCAACCCAAACAACTTCATCTCTGATTTTATAGGCATGGGAAGTTAGAACTTTAAATCAATTAATGTGCATGATCAAGCAAAAACCCTAAAAGAGGAAATTAAGTTCACAAATTAATCAATTAGATTCAAAGGTCAAATAAATTTGATGCAAAATAACCTAAATGTCAATAAAACCCTAAGGGTCAAAAATCATATTTTTCTTGAATTTTATCTCAAAAGGAAAAATGAAATAGAAATTATTTAAACAATTCATTAAAAAAACAAGAAAAAGATGAATATGTTCAATTAAATAATTTAATTTGTAATCCAAAGATTTTATAAAATAGGACAAATTTTTTTTCATGTAATAAAATCAGAGTGGAGTCCAAAAATATTTTTTATGGATTTTTTTTACTTAATAGAAATAGGAAAGTAAAATTCAAAATTTAAAAGAAATATTAAAACCCTAATTATTTACATGATTTTTTTTAATCAAGAAAAAGATAAAAAAAATGAAATAAAAATCAAAATATGAAAATATATGAAAAAGAAGTCTAAAATAATTTTTTCATAATTTTTGAAGTGAAGAAAATATCAAAATAAAATTTGAGAAAACAAAAGAAAAATTAATATATAAAGCCTTTTACACCCTTTTTTTTGCCAAAATGCATTGTAAAAGATAAATGTATCCATCTTCAATCAGGCAGGGACACATCATCGTCCCTACCAACATGCCAAACCCCTAAAACGCGTGGAAATACAATTTTCAGCAAGGCAACTTCCAGCTTCAATTTCTCTCTTATTACTCAACCATTTGAGATGATTCAAAAAGCAAACATGATCACCAAACTTCTAATAACATCACACATCTTTTAGATTTTAAAAACAAGGAAGGATCAAAGAGAAATTGGAGCTCAAAGTCACTGAAAACGAATTTGAGCATGATTTGCAGAAAATTTTAAAACATCAATGGAGCTCGAATCAAACCAATTAAATACATCAGACCTATTGTCTGGCCAGCTAATAACATGTATACAATATTTCAAGCATTGATTTAAGCTATCAAACAAGGTATTAGGAACTAAATTTTACCTCTTCAAGTGAAAAATAAATTCACTATTGTCTGGATCTAATGATGAGAAACCTAGAGATACTTGCTTCTTTTGCTCCAATTATGAGGAAATGAAAGAGATATGAGAGCTGGAACAAGAATGGAGGCAGCTTCGAAGAGAAGAAAATTTCAATAATGGAGGTTAAGCTTATTTTGAGAGAGAGAGAAAAAGAAAAGTGTGTTGTTGACTTTGTGAGGAAGAGAGAAAGAGAGAGAGAGCTTGCTACTGACTTCTATATATCTTTTTGAATGTTGAATGCCTTGCTTTTTATAGAGTGTGGGAAGAGAATAAGATGAAAAGTGAGAAATGGGAAGTGAGAGGCATGCTGCGTTTTGTGTTGTTTTTGGGATGAGAAGCACGTGTTTTGAATAACAAATGAAGAGTGGGAATTGAGTAAGAAAAGCGTGAGTGATGATCTGAAAGGCTGGAACTTGGTTGGCATGAAATTTTCATGCATTGCCATGTAATTTTTGCTATTCCATGAGAACATCTTTATCTCCTTATATCTCCTTCCATAGTGCATGAATCGTGACAAGGTTTGAATCAAAAATGGAGAGGACACTTCATACTCCAACTTTCATGTTCAAATTTTTTCAAAATGAAGCTTGAATTAATGAGATAATTGGCTATGAACATATGCTCACAAACTTCTTGATGAAATGCTAGGCCTGTTTAGGCATCCTGCGCGCGTGTGAGGCCTTGTGCTAGGAAAAAATTCAGCATGCATGATGCCTTCTTCTTTCAATTATATCTCAAAATTTAGGGAGAATTTGGAGAAACTTTCAGAAGAAAAATTATTCCTCACATTTAGGGCTTGAACTTTGATGTTGGACATTTTTAAAAATAATGAATATTTCACATAGATAAGTGATGATGAATGCGCGCCCATAACATGTTTGATGAAATGACTGCCTAGCACGCGTGACTTGCCTTGTGTTGGGCAAAAATTCAGTTTTCAACTCAAAATCCTAATCATCATATCTTTCTCCACACTTAACAATTTGAGATAATTCTTGAATGAAAAATGAAGAGAAAACTTCAATCTATAACTTTCATGTTTCCAACTTTTTGATTTGAGTCCAAATGGTCATTAAAAAATGGACATGAAGAAGTCAAATTTTTGCATTTTTAACCAAAATTTCACTAAGTGTCAAAATCTTCCAAGCTTCATAACTTTTTCCCTTTAATTTTTTGTACTTGTGGCCACTCCTATAAAGTTGGAGAATTTTTCATCCTCTTTCTTGGCATATAAAGTTTGCACATTTTCAATAAAAATTGAGAAAGTTGTAGCCAGTGAAAATTCAGCTCTATGGATACTTAGAAAAATTTCAAAACTTCAAATAACTTCCTTGACAAGTTATCTCCAATTCACACTTCCTCTTGATATTTTTTCACTATTGACCATGAAATATGAGAATAGGGATATTGAATTGATGGTTGAACAAAAGTCTACTTGGTCAACAACTGATTTTGACAGTCTTATGACAAAATGACCATTTTACCCCTTTTCATCAATTGAACCCCTTCAAGCTAAAGTTGATGATCAAACTTCCAATGATAGATGCTCATGACTATGTAGATAAGTATGGGATCAAGAATTGCAAAAAAATCCAGAGATCTCCTGATTAAACTCCAAACCCTAGTTTTGATCATTTGTGCTAGGAGATGGTGAGATGACTGCAATTGTGCCATGACCTACAAGATGATATTCTAAGAGACAAAATATACACATTTTTAGGTTACTTAGAAGCATACAAGTACAATATATACAAATAAAAGTGATTCAAGGTGCTTGGTGATTCCATAGGCAAACCCTAAGACAGGATGCAGTAGAAGATAAACCCCAAACCCTAATTTGTGATCTGATTGCATTATGATGGTATGAGATGATAGAGGAATCTTAGGGGAAAAAATTGGGGTACAACAACTGCCCTTATTTAAGTTTCTTCTATATGGAGATACGAAGGTTAAAAATCTTTGTGTCAACGTGATCAAAGATACTTAAATATAAAACAAACCCTATTTTTGGCCCTAAGATGCCATGAAATGCTTATGAGTATAAATTCATATGAACAACTTCAAAGGGATACAAAACACCACTAGGGATGTAGCAAAGGAAATAAGGATTAAAAGAGAAATCCGACCAGGAAAATAAATCACTGGTGAATAAAAAAGAACCAACTCTATTGGTGTAACACCCAAAGAAGAGATATCAACTCAGCTAAAGAGGAAATAGTATATGATAAAAGTGATTTGACAACTAACTGTGAACTACCAACTCAATAGTAGAAGGTAGAAGATTGAAAAAATAACACCAACATTCATTGAAGGTGAAACTACCAACGTTCACTAAAGGTAGAAGAAAGAATAACATCTACGTTAACTGACGATGAACTACTAACTTTCTTTGAAGGTAGAGAGAATAGAATACAACACCGATGTTCACTAACGGTGAAATACCAACGTTCACTGAAGGTAGCAAAAAGATAACACCTGTTGTACCCCAAAATTTTCCCTCCCATATTCCTCAAGATTTGCCAAGATTGATCTTCAAATTGCTCAAGATGGCTCAAGGGTTGGACAGTCAAATCACCTCCTAAGGCAGTCAAGTCAAAATTAGGGTTTTGTGTTGCACTAAGGTCCTCATATCCAAATGGCCCCAAGTGCTTCCCAATGTATTAATATGTTCTTAAGTTCATCCATGTAAAATTTCAAGCCTTGCAGATGAAGTTTGGTCAGTCAATTGCTCAAGAGGCCCAAAAATCGACTGTGCTAGGGCAAAAGTCAACTGTGTCCCAAATACAGTCAAACCTCAAGATTTTTTGTCAACATTCTCATTTTGAAGGTTAATTCATCATTTGATCAAGGGTTGATCATGATTCATCAAGGATTGCTCAGGATTCCTCAAGATTCAAAAGTTGCTAAATTTGGGTTTTGTAGGAAAAGTCAACCTAACTTTGACCAAGCATAACTTTCTCATACTTTATGAGAAATGAACCATCCAAAGCTAATTTTTAAGATTATGAAATTTCCTACAATCCATCTTCACACCCCAAGATCAAAAAATGCTCTCACAAAAAGTTACAAATTTGGACATTATAGGTCATTTTGGAAAGTCAACAAAAACACCTGTTTTTCCAAAGCTTATAACTTGAGCATGGAACATCAAAATGATATGAGACCAAAAGGGTTGATTATATGACATCTCAAGGTTTCTAAAAAGTCCAAGAACATATCCAAAAGATCAAAATTGAAGAAGTTATGCATTGTTGAAGTTGGGAATTTTTCCAAAATTGCCAAAAGTCAATTATCCTCAAAACTCCAATTTTTGACAAAAGGGCCCACTTTGTTTCACTTGATTTGGTCTTGTCATGCCACACACGTGTCCCATCTTTAATTTCATGACCATTCATTTATTTTTCTATTTTATTTTATTTTTATTGATTTAATTCATTTTAAATCAATATTAAATCAAATAAAATCTAAAAATTGATGTAAAGGGATCTTTGTGATTTGTACAACTTGCAATTATCATTATTTACTCAATCAAATCGCATCATGGCTCATTCAAGCATAAAAAATTAGATCTTGCCTATATTTGGAAATATGGTTATGGTGATCAAAATCAAATCCTAATTCTTCAATGCACATGGATATTGACCCATATTTTGACCTAGAATCATTCTATTATATGCAAGCAAGCCTCACAAACCTAGAACACGCATAGAAGACTGCAGAAACGTCCAGAAGAATTGGAGAAAATAGCTTGAAAACCTTGGATCTGAAATTGCACTCATAGACCTTTTCAGGATCAAACAAAGGTTCCAATTGCTTCCTTGGACCTCACTGAAGCAGTACCAATCATTATCGTGTGCTCTCTGGCTCCAAAAATTCCTGTAAGTATCGCTCTGAACCGCCATACTCATGGAATCGTAAAGCTTGAATCTTGCATCCTTTCATATAAATAATTGCATATTCATACTCTGTGCTGTATTCTGAAACTTTTGGCATCATTGAATTTTATTTTCATAGCCTGTAACGCCATGCCCAGTTCTAGGGTTCGTGTATCTCGTTTTTGGGGTTTTTAATTGCAGGCAAAATCAATGCACATGGTGGTTACAGGGATAACCAGGAGGAAGAGACGAGTACATTGGTACTCTTGGATTTCATTTACATGGCCTAGGGAGGATTTTTGAGTCGTCGTACGAAACTTCCTGCGGATGAAAATCCACAGGTAAACAAACCAGGTTTTGTGAGGAAGATGATGGCGTGTCCTAATGCCATTGGCCTATTCAAATCAGTGGCACGTTTTTTTTTTGTTTTTTGCAGGCTTAGTGTTTTGTTTCTTTATATAATATTATTTTCTTATTACAATAACAAAGAGATACAGTTGGTTGAGTGGTAAGCGCGTTGGCATATGAGTATTGGGACCTGGGTTCGAATCCCAGGTCCCCCAAAACCTTGTTATATTTTTTCTCCATATATTCAGGTGTATCATTCCAAACATGGACCATCAAACGCCTCTAGATCTCCATACGCCAAATGGCCCCCCAGGCAGATCCAATGAACCAGATTGAAGGACTACCATAGTCTCCGGTCAACAAGCACACATGGGAATCCAAAAGGTCAAACAAAGGCTTGGACGTAATGGGCCTCAGAATGGTTCTTTTCACCACCAAATTGGGCCCATACCCCCCCCCCCCCATGAGTTTGTTTATTTTATTTTTCTTTTCATTATTTTCTATTTCTATTTTATTATTATTAGTATTTTAATTAACCAATTAACTAATCAACTTTTTCATAAAAAAATCAGAAAACAAAAAATATTTTTATTTAAATTCCATTAATGTTATTATTTATTTTTGTAAATAAAATTAACCAATTAATTTAGTTTTAATTAGGTTCAATTTCAATATATTTTGCATTAAATTAAAATCAATATAGAATTAGGGTTTTTAATATTTTTTTAACCATTTTTTTATTTCCTTAATTAAAATAAAAACTCAAAAATATTTTTCATTTAATTTAATTATTAACTTAGACTATTTTTTTTAATTCAAAAAATAACAAAAATATGCTTTATTGAATAAAAAGAGTCAAAACCCTAAAGGACATCCCGATTCAATTTTTCTCGCGCGAATTATCTTTGATCCATATAATTGTAATTGCTCCGAGGATGTAATAGTTTTAATTTAGGATTTTATTTAACGCTTTTATTTACATTTCGCAATTTAGTTTTCAAGGGTTTGTTTTTGGCGATGTAAATACCCGACGCCTTGTAATAGCTTAGATTTATTTTTTCGCAATTTAATTTCTGCAACTATTAACTGTTAGATGTTTGAATAATAGGATATGCATGACAAGATCTATCTTAACTTAAAATCAACAATAGCTCACCATGACATGCAAAGATAATATAACTGAAAAACAATACACTCGCACATGCCACTCTTAGGGTACGCCTCACTTGGTTGCCTCGAACGCGGTCATTGAGTATAAGAAGTTTTAGAGGTCGCTCTCTTGTCCAAAGATCATAAGTTGCCTCGAAACGGTTGCCTCGGATAAAATGATCTAAGATATTAGGGTTACCGCTAAGGCGTCCTGATATTGCTTTAGTGACCACCCGTCTCTTAATCGAATTGACCCGAAAACTCCAACGACGATGCTACCTACTCCTCAATAGTGGGATGGCATTGTCTAAAGGACACTTGCGCAGTTTAATTCCTTTTTGAGTAGGTAGATGTTCTTAAGTACTTGCTCCTTTTAAAAACAAAACAAACTTTTCGCACTTACACCCCTTTCAAAACAAAAACTCTTTTCAAACCCACAAACACAAAGAAAAGCAAATTTTTGAAAACATAGCGAGCAAGTACCTAAGAGCCCGTGGATAACCACAGATAGAAAGGGTGCTAACACCTTCCCTTTCTATAATCTACCTCCCGAACCCGAGAAACGTCTCGAAAAGGAATTTTTTTGTGCTTTTGTCCTCTCCTTGTTGGATAAAATAAAAGACGGTGGTGACTCTTGCTTACCGCGACATTTTGCAAAAACAAACGCAAAACACGAACTAGCATTCCAAAAAACAGTCAGTTCTATTCCCACCGATCACAGAACTGGCGACTCTGCTGGGTACTTAATAAGTGAGGTATACCTTAGGATTAGATCATTGTGTTTTCAATTGTATGCTTTGTATGATTTATATTTGTGGGATTGTATCAGAATGTTATAGATCCTAACCCGGATCTGGGGATACCCTTTAGGTAAGTAGCAATAAACTGTGAGGGATCTGTCCGGCGTAGACCGACACAGATGAAGCAGTAGCTACGTTGGTGTGGCACCTTGGTCTGTACCGATATCCCTTGTGTTGGAACGAGGAGAATATGAGTCTTCTAAGGGGTCATTAAGCACCAACTGACCTTAGAACCTTAAATTGACCAACTTGGCCATAAAACAGTAGCAGTATGCTACACTCATTGAGACTAAACTCTCGCGATGATTCCGGCCGCAAGAAAAGGTTGCTAAACTGGAATTATGACCGATTGAGGGTAGTCAGTGATATTGATATCCTCTAGAACCCGATTACTATTTTTAGGACAAGTCTTAACCAACTGAACTTAAAGAGGGTAGTACCTAAGCTCCATGCCATCCTGAAATCTAAGGGCTCTCAGTGTGACTTGTGTGCCTTTACCATGTTTGCCTTTTGTGGATACTTGTGGTGTGCCTTTACCATAACATCATGACATCATAACATTGCATACATATTGCATAAGGACTAACCTATTTCAAAGACAAGAGGGTTTCATCTTTGCTCTGTTTCGTAGGTCATCATGATGCCCATGCGTAAGAATACTATCCGGATCAACTTTGTCCAAGTACCTACCCTGCTTAAAGAGTTGGTTGTCAGGATTCCAGACACTACTTCCTTCATCAGAAGGCATGGATCTCTGCTCAGCTTGGTCACCTCAAAATTGGACGAACAAATGATGAGTGTTCTGGTCCAATTCTATGATCCGCTGTACCATTGTTTTACTTTCCAAGACTTCCAGCTGGTTCCTACCCTGGAAGAGTTCTCTGAGCTGCTTGGTATCTCCGTCCTGGAACAAACTCCGTTTACTGGTTGGGAAAAGACACCTAAGCCCGAAGAAATTGCTGCAGCCCTTCACTTGACCAAGGAGGAGGTAATGGCCAACTGGGAGACTAGAAGTGGAGCTAAGGGTTTTCTGACTAAGTTTTTCGTTAACAAAGCTAATTACTTCTGGGACAGCTTAGACTTCAAGGCGTACGAGGATATTCTGGCCCTCTTGATTTATGGTCTGGTATTGTTTCCGAATCCTGACACTTTTGTTGGTATTAATGCCATAAAGATCTTCATCTCTCAGAATTCGGTACCCACTCTCTTGGGTGATATGCTTCATCAACTCTATGCCCGTACTGCCCGAAAGCGGGGAACTTTGATGTGTTGTGTTCCTTTATTGTCGAGGTGGTTTATTTCGTACCTCCCTAAGTCCGTGTTGAAAAACAAAGAAGGAATGGGCTGGGCTTATAGGGTGATGTCTCTTTCTAGTGATGACATTATCTGGATTCTCAAAGGTATGGATGAGGTGACTGTCATTGATCGCTGCGGAGAGTATCCTAATGTTCCATTGATCGGGCTCCATGGAGGGATTTCTTACAAACCATGCTTAGCTCTCCGTCAGTTTGGAAGAGCCAGAAGAGAGGGGCCTCATGAGATGTTGATGCCTCATATCATTTTTTATTTTCAGGGAGATAGCGACGAGCTGCGTCGTAAATTCATAAGGGCTTGGGACAGAGTTCACCGATCTGACCCACATGAGTTGGGACCAAAGACTTCTCTGCCAATGGAGCCATATCTCAGATGGGTCTGCATCCGTGCCCAGAAGCTAGGTATGCCATATGAAGCTGTCAGGCCTGTTACTCTTGAAGTTGCTAATGAGGAGGGGGGTCCTCCAACTATCCTCCAACCTTATATGCCCACTGATATTGGGACACTGAAGAGGTCTTGGATGCAGTTGAGGGATGAACGGGATTCTTACAGAGAGAGGTTCAATGAGCAGGAGCAAAAGATCCAGAAGCTGACTAGGTAACTGGAGAACGAGCGGATCCTGAATGATTATGTCTGCACTGAGAAGAAGAGACCATGGGAGCATGATGGACCTTTGATGATTTCTTTTACAGTTTTTATTTACTTCTTAGTATTTCCATTCTTGTAACGCCTAAGGGCAATTTGTTGAACAATTTAAATTTTGAAGTTAAAATCTAATAAAGTGTGTTTCCTTTCTTGTTTACAAATTTGAATCCCGATTTTCTTTGAAATCATAAATCATACGCATTTTATCCCATGCATCTCATAAACAGGTACCCCATTACAGGTCTCTTATCTTCTTCACTGTTTATTTCAGCGCTCAATCATCATGTCTGCTGAACCTTCAATTGAGCAAGCTATCAAGGCCCTCCAGGCCCAGAATGCCCAGTTTCAAGAGCTGTTTATGAATTTAGCTAAAGGTCAGCAGGACCTGAAGACCTTGATTCTAAAAGAGAAGAAAAAGAAGAAGAAGAAGAAGAGGACCATCCTGTTCAATACAGGACGCAGGTTTGGAAACGGGCTGCAGAATGAAGTTGATCTAACCACCTCATCTGGAGAGAAAGATAGTCCATAAGAAAGGAGGGCTCCTAGCCCTATGGTCTCCGACAACGAGACGGACTATGATGAAGAACAGTATCCTCCTGCTGAGGATAAGTACAAATAGCTAGAAGACCGTTTAAGCGCTATGGAAATACAGAAGGTGCCCGGTCTGGACTTCGGAGATCTAGGTCTATCCTCTGGGGTGGTGATTCCCCATAAATTCAAGGCACCTGCCTTTGCCAAGTATGACGGAACTTCCTGTCCAAAGCTACACCTCCGGTCATATGTGAGGAAGATCCATCCTTACACTGCTGATAAGAACTTGTGGATCCATTTCTTTCAAGACAGTCTCTCAGGGACTCAGCTTGAATGGTTCTATCAATTGGACGGAGCCAGTATCCGTAGCTGGGAAGATTTGGCTACTGCATTCTATAGGCAGTATCAATACAACTTCGACCTCGCTCTTACGCGTACCCAACTCCAGGGTATGTCAATAGGAACGGGTGAAGGATTTAAAGAATATGCTCAGAAATGGAGAGACCTTGCTGGAAGGGTGCAACCACCTTTGGTTGATCGTGAACTTGTTGATATGTTTTTGGGGACCCTGTCTGGTCCATTCTTTAATCATCTGATTGGAAACTCTTCAGCTGGGTTTACAGATCTTATTTTGACTGGTGTGAGGATTGAAGCTGGTATTAAGGCTGGGAAGATACAGAAGGGTGCCTCATCGAGCACGGAGAAGAAACTGTTTAAGAAAGAGTCCAGTGTTATCTACAGTTCGAGAAGACAGAATATACCTGAACACCGCCAAGCTGTCAATGCGGTTGTTATTTCAAAACCTGCTAGTGCTCCTCAGCATCACAATCAACAAAAGGACGAAAGACCTCGAAGGCAATTCACTCGTCTCAGCATGACTTTGTCTCAGATTCTGCCACAGTTGCTGAAGACCAATTTAGTGACTCTAAAAGAAGCTCCAAAGAATTCAAATACAACGTCACCAAAGTATAACCCTAACGCCCGCTACGCTTATCACTCTGAGAGCCCGGGGCATAATATGGATGATTGTTGGGCTTTGAAGAACAAGGTCCAAGACTTGATTGATGCAAAGGAGATTGAGTTTGAGGCGCCCGAGAGGCCTAATGTTGTGACTTCTCCCATGCCCAAGCATGGAGTAAATGCTGTAGAGGAAGATTTGTTTGTAGTTTCCGTGGATGATATTGTTACCCCTCTGATGACTGTCAAGAAGAACCTATTGCTAGCCAGTTTATTTCCGGGTTGTGGTGAAGGTTGCCATATGTGTTCTGTTTTACCTACTGGTTGCCCATTATTGAAGTCAGGTATCCAAAACCTGATGGTTAGCAAGGAGATCCTGTTTGAGAAGACTGTTGTTCCCTCCACTCCTATTGAAGAAGTTGCCATCATTACCATTTTCAACAATTCTTCCAAGGCTCCCTCGAGGAAGCCTGTTAGAATTACATCTACTCCGAAGATCGCACCTGTAATCATCACTGTTCCGGGGCCCATCCCCTACACCTCTAATAAAGTTGTCCCTTGGCACTACGAGGCAGATGTTTATGTTCTAGGAGTTAAGCAAGAGTTGGATGCTGATACCGGCGTCAGCAACATTACTGGACCTGCTAAAGTCACCCGCAACGGTAGACTTTTCTCATCTGATATTGCTCCACCAATTATCCGAAGACCTGTTGTCATTACACCTGCAAGTGTACCTATCACTATTCCTGATCAAGTTCTTAGTCCTACCCCTGTCGCCGAGTCATCTAACGCTCGGGGCAAAGGGATCACCATTGATGTGTCTGCCCAGACAGAGGCACCAAAGGCCATTACTGTTGAAGCTTCCAAACAGGAGATGGAAGAGATTCTAAAGATTATTAAGAAGAGTGATTATAATGTAGTTGAGCAGCTGGGGCAAACCCCATCCAAGATTTCTATGTTATCACTGTTATTGTGTTCAGAGGCCCATGCCAAGGCTTTGATTACCTTCTTGAAGACGACCCACGTGTCACAAGAGACATCATCTGATCAGTTTACCGATTGTGTGGCCAATTTAACTGCGGATAATGGTTTGGGTTTCTCCGACGCTGATCTGACTGCCAAGGGGAAAAATCACAATGATGCCCTACATGTCTCCATTGAATGTAGGGGAACTACTCTTGCACATGTATTGGTTGACACTGGTTCCTCATTGAACGTCTTGCCCAAGAAAGCTCTAGACCGGTTGGATTGCGAAGGGTTGGAGCTAAAGCCCAGTAACATCATTGTCAGGGCCTTTGACGGGTCTAAAAGGATGGTGCATGGTGAAGTTGATTTTCCAATTAAAGTTGGTTCTCAGGTCTTCAATTCTACATTCTACGTGATGGACATTCGGCCATCCTATTCTTGTTTGCTGGGTCGTCCATGGATCCACAAAGCTGGAGCCGTAACCTCAACGCTCCATTAGAAGCTGAAGTACCCGGTCAGAGGGAAGATTGTGACAGTACAAGGGGAGGAAGAGTATATGGTCAGCCACCTCAACTCGTTCAGATACGTAGAGATGGATGGGGAGTTCATTGAGACCCCATTTCAGCACTTTGAAGAGGTTCCTCAGACACTAGCATCAGCGGAGACTGTGGTTGAAGATTCTCCTATGAAGATGGCTTCCTTAAAGGATGCCCGGGTTGTTATTGAGAAGGGTGAGTATGCAAACTGGGACCGACTTCCCGATTTCACTCAGAAGACTAACAAGTTTGGTTTGGGTTTCACTGCAGAAGCTCAAAGGGCTATTCGTAGTGCAAGGATTGGAAGACCTCCTGTGTTCATCAGCAACTCGGGAGTAAATGCCATAGAAGATGATGTGGAGGAGTCTGAATTTGACAACTAGATCTATCCTATGACCAACGATGGACCAAGAAACTGGACAGCAAAGGACTTCATCCCCATTACTTTTGTTAACCAGTAATGAACTCTTTGTTTTGAATTTGTAACAGACAATGTTGTGAAACTTCATGGCCCGGTGGCTTACCCGGGGCACCGTGGCTTCATTTGTGAGGGCTTTTGTGTTTCATTTTCATATATCATTAATAAAAGCATTGGACGTTTCTTGCATTTCAAATTTTGCGCTCTTTGTTTTTCTTTATTATATATTGCAAAACAGCTATTTTACACACACTCACATATACAGGTCTCAATCCACTCTGGATCTCACTGGTAACGACTCTGCTACTGCCAGTTATGACTTCGAAAATCCGATCAACTTAGCCGAAGACGAAGGTGAAGATGATTGTGAAGTGCCAGGTGAACTTGCAAGACTGCTACTCCAGGAAGAGAGGGCCATTCAGCCACACGAAGAGCCACTGGAAAAGGTGAATTTGGGTACTGAAACAGACAAGAAGGAAGTCAAGATCGGTGCAACCTTGGAGCTTAGTGTGAAACAGCGGTTGATTCAGATGCTGCGTGACTATGTTGAGATCTTTTCCTGGTCTTATGAAGATATGCCTGGGTTAGATACTGACATTGTGGTTCATCGCCTGCCTACCAAGGAAGACTGCCCTCCCGTAAAACAGAAGGTTCGCCGTATGCGCCCAGAGATGTTCGAGAAAATCAAAGCCGAAGTTATGAAACAATTTGACGCCGGTTTTCTAGCAGTGACTTCTTACCCTCAGTGGGTTGCCAATGTGGTTCCAGTGCCGAAGAAGGATGGTAAGGTCAGAATATGTGTTGGTTACATGGATTTGAACAGGGCGATCCCTAAGGATGACTTCCCTCTACCTCACATCGACATTCTGGTTGACAATACTGCTCAGCACAAGGTATTCTCCTTCATGGACGGTTTCTACGGTTATAATCAAATTAAGATGGCTCCCGAAGACATGGAAAAGACCACCTTTGTTACTCAGTGGGGTACCTTTTGCTACAAGGTCATGCCTTTTGGACTGAAAAATGTTGGGGCAACATATCAGCGTGCCATGGTTGCTTTGTTTCATGATATGATCCATCATGAGATTGAAGTATACGTTGACGATATGATTATGAGGTCCCAGACTGAGGAGGAACACCTGGACCATCTACAGAAGCTGTTTGATCGGTTGAAGTTGTACAAGCTGAGGTTGAACCCGAACAAGTGCACCTTCGGGGTGAGGTCTGGAAAACTACTAGGTTTCATCGTGAGCGACAAAGGTATTCAAGTGGACCCTGCCAAAGTGAAAGCTATACAAGAGATGCCAGCTCCCAAGACAGAGAAAGAGGTCAGAGGTTTTCTGGGACGATTGAACTACATTTCCCGATTCATCTTGCACCTAACTGCTACTTGTGAGCCAATCTTTAAGCTGCTGAAGAAAGATCAAGTGGTATGTTGGAACGATGAATGCCAGGCCACTTTTGAAAGGATCAAAGAGTATCTCCAGGAGCCACCTATTTTGATGCCACCAGTTGAAGGGAGACCTCTGATCTTATACTTGACAATACTTGACAACTCAATGGGGTGTGTGCTGGGGCAGCATGACGAGTCTGGCCGAAAAGAGCATGCTATTTATTACCTTAGCAAAAAGTTTATCGACTATGAGACCCGATACTCACAGCTTGAGAAAACTTGTTGCGCTTTGGCATGGGCTGCTCGCCGGTTGAGACAGTATATGCTGACTCATACTACTCTGTTGATTTCAAAGATGGATCCAATCAAGTATATCGTCGAAAAGCCCGCCTCGTCCGAAAGAATAGCAAGATGGAAGATGATCTTGACTGAGTATGACATCTAGTACACAACTCAAAAAGCAATCAAGGGAAGTGTATTGGCAGACCATTTGGAACATCAGGCAGTGGATGATTACCAGTCTATGAACTTCGAATTCCCGGACGAGAATATCATGTTGATAACTGATTGTGAGACACCTGGACCGGATGAAGGACCTGAGGAAGGATCCCGATGGTCTATGTATTTTGATAGAGCTTCGAACGCTTTGGGTAATGGCATTGGCGCTGTAATCATATCTCCTAAAGGCTCTCATACTCCGTTTACCGCCCGATTATGTTTCAACTGCACCAACAACATGGCGGAGTATGAAGCGTGCATCATGGGTCTTCGAGCAGCAATTGACCTAAGGATTAAGTTTCTGAGTGTCTTCGGAGATTCCACTCTCATGATCAGTCAGATCAAAGGCGAGTGGGATACGAAACACCCTAATCTTATTCCTTACAAGGAGTATGTGTTGACGTTGCTTCCCCACTTTGAGGAGATAACCTTTGAACATTTCCCTAGAGAAGAGAATCAGTTGGCGGACGCGTTAGCTACGATGTCTTCTATGTTCAAGGTCAAATGGGACAACGAGGCCCCCCGGATCATTATTTGGAAATTGGATGAACCTGCACATTGTTGTGATCTTGAGACTGAAGAGGTAATAGAAAAGCCCTGGTATCATGAGGTGAAGAAATACCTTGAAGCTCAGGAGTACCTTGAGGGTGCATCTGTTAATGACAAGAAGTTTCTGATGAGGTTCGCGGCAAAGTTCTTCATCAGCAATGGCATTCTTTATAAGCGTAACCATGATTCAACCTTACTATGCTGTGTGGATAAGAATGAAGCAGAAGGGATCATGGTAGATCTACATGAAGGTACTTTCGGAACTCATTCCAGTGGACATACCATGGCAAAGAAAATCCTTCGGGCAGGATATTACTGGTCCACAATGGAAGCCGACTGTTATCAGCATTCTCGGACATGTCACAAGTGCCAGATCTATGCTGATAAGATGCACATACCTCCAGTTCCTTTGAACGTCTTGACAGCACCTTGGCCTTTTGCAATGTGGGGCATTGATATGATCAGCGAGATCAGACCTACGGCATCCAATGGGTATCGTTTCATCCTGGTAGTGATTGATTACTTTACAAAGTGGGTTGAAGCAGCTTCCTTTGCTACGGTAACCAAGAACGTCGTGGCTCGGTTCATTCGGCACAACCTAATCTGTCGATACGGTGTACTAGAGAGGATCATTACGGACAATGGTACCAATCTCAACAATAAGATGATCACTAAGCTCTGCGAGAAATTCAAGATACAACATCATAACTCTTATCCCTACCGGATGAAGATGAATGGAGATGTCGAAGCAGCAAATAAGAACATTAAGAAGATTGTGCAGAAGATGACAGTGACCTACAAAGACTGGCATGAGATGTTACCATTCGCTCTTCAAGGGTACCGTACCTCAGCACGAACGTCAACATGGGCAACACCCTATTCCTTGGTTTATGGCATGGAGGCAGTCTTGCCGATTAAAGTTCAGATACCCTCTCTTCGAATCATGAAGGATGCAGGTTTGAGTGAAGATGACTGGATTCAGACCCGACTTGATCAACTGAATCTAATCGACGAAAAAAGACTTACTGCTATTTGTCATGGTCAGACGTACCAAAAACGGATGATCAAAGCATTTAACAAGAAAGTCAGATGACAAGGGTATCAAGTTGGGGATCTGGTAATCAAGCGCATTATTCTACCTCAAGGTGATCCCAGGGGAAAATGGACCCCTACTTATGAAGGGTCATTTGTGGTTAAGAACATCTTCTCAGGAGGAGCTATGATTCTAACCACCATGGATGGTGACGACCTTCCCCACCCCGTCAATGCAGACATAGTAAAAAGATACTACGCATAATCAAAGACCCGCTAGGTTGACTGACCTAGGCAAAATAAGGGCTTCCCGGCGAACCAAAAGGATTCGGGCAAAAATAAGGGATAAAATGAAAAAAATATATACACCCGGCAAGTCGAAAACCTGAAAAGGCGGCTTGGGCAAAAATGGGTATCCCGGTGGACTGAAAACCCGAAAGGGCGGTCCAGGAAAAAGTTTGGGATTAAAGCGTAATACTATGTCTCATTGGATCACCTCGCATCCAGACTTCGGTATCAACTATCAGACTCAGACAACACTAATCAATCAGATTCATCTTCAACTAAGCAGCAAAGTGATGAGATGCTTGAAGATATAAAGGCAATAGCAGAGTTGGAACCCAGTGGGATTATTCACATAGCTGTTTTGTTTTTCTTTTCACAAACTGTATAAATTCTATTTGTTCGGCGGCGTTCTCTTACTAGGACGTCAGCCTCTTGTACAAAAGCGCCTATTTACAGGCAAACATCAAAATCAATACAAATTCATTTTTAGACAAATTTCAAATTGCTTTTCCTTTATCTGTTTTGTTTTGCAAAGAACGTCCAAAGTTCATTTTTGATATATGCATTTGACATTAATTGTTGCTCATAAATATTTACATGCGAAACAAAGGACAAATTACAGGTGATATCAGAAGTAGGGGCAATAAGAATTGTCCGAACTGTGTAGTTGCTTTATCCACCAAGGTACCAAGAGAGGTTCAGCTGAAGGATATGACCCAGTAACCTTCACTCCCCGCAGAGTAAAACAGTAATGGTAGCTCTCCCCACTGAGACTTGCAGCCACGAACGAATCAACAATGCTCTCCCCAAGCAGAGGTAATCTACCATCAGCCCTAAAAAGGTTGAGTATCCCCAGAAGGTCTTAATATTCCCCAACGGAGTATAAAGACATTCCCCAGCAGGTTTAAGAGCATCCCCGACAGTCTTAATATTCCTCAACAAAATATAAGAATGTTCCCCGGCGGAATACAAGATACCCCAGTGGAGTCATTTCCCCAGCGCAGTCTAAAAAAGGCTTCCCCGCCAGAGTTGAATCATTTTCCCCAGTAGATTCTGGAAGCTTATCCCCTACAGAGCGCAAATAAATCTCCCAAGACAAATTCATAAGGTTATCCTCACAAGAGTCTAACTGGGTTATCCTCAGCAAGTTGCAACTTAAGGATCATCCCCAGCAAAGTTCTTTCTATCCCCAGCAGAGTTCATCATTAAAATCCCCAACAGAGCTTATTAACAGAATCCCCAGCAGAGTTATCGGTAAAATCTTCAGTAGAACATCTCTCCGCCACAGAGTAGTCCCCTAGGAGTAATCTCTTTATCAGTTTATTCCCCCAACGAAGTTCTTCTCTCCTGCAGGCTTCTTCTCACAATTATCTTCGTTCATCATCCCCAGCAGAAACGAAGAACTCTACTCTATTCTCCAGCAGCTCCGGGATTTATTTTCCCCAGCTAAAACATCACATTTCCATACATCATGATACATGCATATACGCATCATACCATACAATCTCATTTATATTGAGAACATCATTGCTTGACCCATATCATGCATTGCATATGACTGACCTTTACCTTTCAGGAAAGATGCAGTTAAGTTCTCAGCTTAGTCGAAAATCCGACCAGTTCTTAAATCTCAATTGAATTATCCTCAGTTGAATTTCAGATAAGGTTCTCAATCTCGATAGTTTCTCTATAGCATAGTATGGACGAGTACTATAACCTCAACGGTATACTCCCGGTGAGCACGAGTCAGTTCCTAGATCTTGATGTTTTCCTCCGTCATAGTATGGACAAGTTCTATAACCTCAACGGTATACTCCCGGTGAGCAAGAGACAGTTCCTAGATCTTGATGAAGATGCTTCCCTACGTCATAGTGTGGACGAGTACTATAACCTCAACGGTATACTCCCAGTGAGAACGAGTCAGTTCCTAGATCTTGATGTTTTCCTCCGTCATAGTGTGGACAAGTTCTATAACCTCAACGGTATACTCCCGGTGAGCACGAGACAGTTCCTAGATCTTGATGAAGATGCTTCCCTATGTCATAGTGTGGACGAGTACTATAACCTCAACGATATACTCCCGGTGAGCACGAGTCAGTTCCTAGATCTTGATGTTTTCCTCCGTCATAGTGTGGACAAGTTCTATAACCTCAACAGTATACTCCCGGTGAGCACGAGACAGTTCCTAGATCTTGATGAAGATGCTTCCCTACATCATAGTGTGGACGAGTACTATAACCTCAACGGTATACTCCCGGTGAGCACGAGTCAGTTCCTAGATCTTGATGTTTTCCTCCGTCATAGTGTGGACCAGTTCTATAACCTCAACGGTATACTCCCGGTGAGCACGAGACAATTCCTAGATCTTGATGAAGATGCTTCCCTACGTCATAGTGTGGACGAGTACTATAACCTCAACGGTATACTCCCGGTGAGCACGAGTCAATTCCTAGATCTTGATGTTTTCCTCCGTCATAGTGTGGACAAGTTCTATAACCTCAACGGTATACTCCCGGTGAGCACGAGACAGTTCCTAGATCTTGATGAAGATGCTTCCCTATGTCATAGTGTGGACGAGTACTATAACCTCAACGGTATACTCCCGGTGAGCACGAGTCAGTTCCTAGATCTTGATGTTTTCCTCCGTCATAGTGTGGACGAGTTCTATAACCTCAACGGTATACTCCCGGTGAGCACGAGACAGTTCCTAGATCTTGATGAAGATTACCCCCCAGTTGAATTATGGACAGGTTCTTAATACTCAACCGAGGCATTCTCTCAGTTGAAGTACATGCAAGTTCCTAAATCTCAACAAAAGTTAGACTTCCCCAGCGGAATCTTCTACAACAACAAGTATGCAAATTCTCGCTAAGGAATCTCTTATGCGATCGACACTCATGCAGATGGCATCTATAAGCCCATCCTCCTACCAACAATCTCCAAATGGCATCTGTAAGCCCATTCCCGACATCACAATGCTGATACTACACCATGCGAGTGCAAATTTCTGGGCACTCTAGTGTTCAATTATCTTCCACCTTCGGATCACGAAAGGCTCGAAAGCCAATATATATCCTCAAGTTTAAGAAAATTGAACAGGGGCAACTGTTGTACCCCAAAATTTTCCCTCCCATATTCCTCAAGATTTGCCAAGATTGATCTTCAAATTGCTCAAGATGGCTCAAGGGTTGGACAGTCAAATCACCTCCTAAGGCAGTCAAGTCAAAATTAGGGTTTTGTGTTGCACTAAGGTCCTCATATCCAAATGGCCCCAAGTGCTTCCCAATGTCTTAATGTGTTCTTAAGTTCATCCATGTCAAATTTCAAGCCTTGCAGAGGAAGTTTGGTCAGTCAATTGCTCAAGAGGCCCAAAAATCGACTGTGCTAGGGCAAAAGTCAACTGTGTCCCAAATACAGTCAAACCTCAAGATTTTTTGTCAACATTCTCATTTTGAAGGTTAATTCATCATTTGATCAAGGGTTGATCATGATTCATCAAGGATTGCTCAGGATTCCTCAAGATTCAAAAGTTGCTAAATTAGGGTTTTGTAGGAAAAGTCAACCCAACTTTGACCAAGCATAACATTCTCATACTTTATGAGAAATGACCCATCCAAAGCTCATTTTGAAGATGATGCAATTCCTACAATCCATCTTCACACCCCAAGATCAAGAAATGCTCTCACAAAAAGTTACAAATTTGGACATTATAGGTCATTTTGGAAAGTCAACAAAAACACCTTTTTTGCCAAAGCTTATAACTTGAGCATGGAACATCAAAATGAGATTAGACTAAAAGGGTTGATTATAGGACATCTCAAGGTTTCTAAAAAGTCCAAGAACACATCCAAAAGTTCAAAATTAAAGAAGTTATGCATTGTTGAAGTTGGGCATTTTTCCAAAATTGCCAAAAGTCAACTATCCTCAAAACTCCAATTTTTGACAAAAGGGCCCACTGTTTTCCACTTGATTTGGTCTTGTCATGCCACACACGTGTCCCATCTTTAATTTCATGACCATTCATTTATTTTTCTATTTTATTTTATTTTTATTGATTTAATTCATTTTAAATCAATATTAAATCAAATAAAATCTAAAAATTGATGTAAAGGGATCTTTGTGATTTTTACAACTTGCAATTATCATTATTCACTCAATCAAATCGCATCATGGCTCATTCAAGCATAAAAAATCAGATCTTGCCTATATTTGGAAATATGGTTATGGTGATCAAAATCAAATCCTAATTCTTCAATGCACATGGATATTGACCCATATTTTGACCTAGAATCATTCTATTATATGCAAGCAAGCCTCACAAACCTAGAACACGCATAGAAGACTGCAGAAACGGCCAGAAGAATCGGAGAAAAAAGCTTGAAAACCTTGGATCTGAAATTGCACTTAGAGACCTTTTCAGGATCAAACAAAGGTTCCAATCACTTCCTTGGACCTCACTGAAGCAGTACCAATCATTATCGTGTGCTCTCCGGCCCCAAAAAGCCCTGTAAGTATCACTCTGAACCGCCATACTCATGGAATTGTAAAGCTTCAATCTTGCATCCTTTCATTGAAATAATTGCATATTCATACTCTGTGCTGTATTCTGAAACTTTTGGCATCATTGAATTTTATTTTCATAGCCTGTGACGCCATGCCCAGTTCTAGGGTTCGTGTATCTCGTTTTTGGGGTTTTTAATTGCAGGAAAAATCAATGCACATGGTGGTTACAGGGATGACCAGGAGGAAGAGACGAGTACATTGGTACTCTTGGATTTTATTTACATGGCCTAGGGAGGATTTTTGAGTCGTCCTACGAAACTTCCTACGGATGAAAATCCGCAGGTAAACGAACCAGGTTTTGTGAGGAAGATGATGGCGTGTTCTAATGCCATTGGCCTATTCAAATCAGTGGCGCGTTTTTTTGTTTTTTGCAGGCTTAGTGTTTTGTTTCTTTATATAATATTATTTTCTTATTACAATAACAAAGAGATGCAGTTGGTTGAGTGGTAAGCGCGTTGGCATATGAGTATTGGGACCTGGGTTCGAATCCCAGGTCCCCCAAAACCTTGTTATATTTTTTCTCCATATATTCAGGTGTATCATTCCAAACATGGACCATCAAACGCCTCCAGATCTCCATACGCCAAATGGCCCCCCAGGCAGATCCAATGAACCAGATTGAAGGACTACCATAGTCTCCGGTCAACAAGCACACATAGGAATCCAAAAGGTCAAACAAAGGCTTGGACGTAATGGGCCTCAGAATGGCTCTTTTCACCACCAAATTGGGCCCATACCCCCCCCCCCCCCTGAGTTTGTTTATTTTATTTTTCTTTTCATTATTTTCTATTTCTATTTTATTATTATTAGTATTTTAATTAACCAATTAACTAATCAACTTTTTCATAAAAAAATCAGAAAACAAAAAATATTTTTATTTAAATTCCATTAATGTTATTATTTATTTTTGTAAATAAAATTAACCAATTAATTAGGTTCAATTTCAATATATTTTGCATTAAATTAAAATCAATATAGAATTAGGGTTTTTAATATTTTTTAACCATTTTTTTATTTCCTTAATTAAAATAAAAACTCAAAAATATTTTTCATTTAATTTAATTATTAACTTAGACTATTTTTTTTTTAATTCAAAAAATAACAAAAATATGCTTTATTGAATAAAAAGAGTCAAAACCCTAAAGGACATTCCGATTCAATTTTTCTCGCGCGAATTATCTTTGATCCATATAATTGTAATTGCTCCGAGGATGTAATAGTTTTAATTTAGGATTTTATTTACCGCTTTTATTTACATTTCGCAATTTAATTTTCAAGGGTTTGTTTTTGGCGATGTAAATACCCGACGCCTTGTAATAGCTTAGATTTATTTTTTCGCAATTTAATTTCCACAACTATTAACTGTTAGATGTTTGAATAATAGGCTATGCATGACAAGATCTATCTTAACTTAAAATCAACAATAGCTCACCATGACATGCAAAGATAATATAACTGAAAAACAACACACTCGCACATGCCACTCTTAGGGTACGCCTCACTTGGTTGCCTCGAACGTGGTCATTGAGTATAGGAAGTTTTAGAGGTTGCTCTCTTGTCCAAAGATCATAAGTTGCCTCGAAACGGTTGCCTCGGATAAAATGATCTAAGACATTAGGGTTACCGCTAAGGCGTCCTAATATTGCTTTAGTGACCACCCGTCCCTTAATCGAATTGACCCGAAAACTCCAACGACGATGCTACCTACTCCTCAATAGTGGGATGGCATTGTCTAAAGGACACTTGCGCAGTTTAATTCCTTTTTGAGTAGGTAGATGTTCTTAAGTACTTGCTCCTTTTAAAAACAAAACAAACTTTTCGCACTTACACCCCTTTCAAAACAAAAACTCTTTTCAAACCCACAAACACAAAGAAAAGCAAATTTTTGAAAACATAGCGAGCAAGTACCTAAGAGCCAGTGGATAACCACGGATAGAAAGGGTGCTAACACCTTCCCTTTCTATAATCTACCTCCCGAACCCGAGAAACGTCTCGAAAAGGAATTTTTCTGTGCTTTTGTCCTTTCCTTGTTGGATAAAATAAAACACGGTGGCGACTCTTGCTTACCGCGACATTTTGCGAAAACAAACGCAAAACGCGAACCAGCATTCCAAAAAACAGTCAGTTCTATTCCCACCGATCACAACACCCATGTTCACTAAAGGTGAACTACCAACGTTCACTGAAGGTAATAAGGGAATAACATCGACATTCACTAACGATGAACTACCAACTTTCACTGAAGGTGGAGAGAAAAGAAATATAGCACCGAAGTTCATTGACGGTGAACTACCAACGTTCACTGAAGGTAGCAAAAAGATAACACCCATGTTCACTGAAGGTGAACTACCAATGATCACTGAAGGTAGTAAGAGAATAACATCGACATTCACTAACGATGAACTACCAACTTTCACTAAAGGTAGAGAGAAAAGAAATAGAGCACGGATGTTCACCGACGGTGAACTACCAATGTTCACTGAAGGTAGCAAAAAGATAACACCCATGTTCACTAAAGGTGAACTACCAACATTCACTGAAGGTAGTAAGAGAATAGCATCGACGTTCACTAATGATGAACTACCAACTTTCACTGAAGGTAGAGAGAAAATAATATAGCACCGACGTTCACTGACGGTGAACTACCAATGTTCACTGAAGGTAGCAAAAAGATAACAAGTTTCCCTAAAATTTTGGCATTTCACCTAGAATGAGCCTTAACTTCTTCTTTAACCAAGGCATTCCTCCTGGAAAGGGTAGTATATAAGCTGTCTCAAATAAAGAGACTACCACTTACAAAGATTTCTTAATGAATTGTCTTTGTCATATTAAAAAGACTTGCCATCCACTGGAGTAATTTGACAAGGAACTGCAAACTATCTATTCATAAAGAAGATAGCAAAAAAGTAACGCCAACTTTTACATGGAAGTATAAGTTGCTCAAATAAAGAGACCTGATGCTTGCTGTTATGGGAAGGATTGTAAAAATGACTTCCTGGGGAAAGCAATATGGCTTCCTGGGGAATGAATTATGGCTTCCTGGGGAAATGCCAATATATTCCTGTTGAGGAGATAAAGTCTTCTTGTGCAAAATAAATGCACATTCTCAAACCAAGGCTCAAAGCTTACAGAGATCATAAGTAATAATATTGTTGGGATCCAAAGATTCAAACCAGAAATAAACTGGAGTAAAACAGTCAATCAAAATACATCCTTTGAGAAATAAACTCAAGAGGGAGACCCAATCTATCCAGACAAAGAGTTGTGCAGGAAGGCTAAAGCAAAAATCTTCCACGAGGGATAACTCAGTGGAGAAATTGAAAGAATATACACTTTCTGCTTAAGGATGACACTCTATTGGAGAGAGGACAACACAACTCTGTAAAATAGGGTAATATGTCAATAAAATATTAACGAATGTGAATAAGCAATGATTTGCTAAATTTAACTATGCATGATGTATGTATGAATGTATGAGTGTTATCATGTATATGCTAACAAAACAAACATATAACACTGGAAATAACCAGAATAAACCAACTCGGGCACAATCAATACTCGGCTAAATCACATCCAAGACGAAGATTCCATAAGAAAATAAGCACCAACTGAGAAAACAAAATCCCTTTTCGCGGCTTAACTTCACTGGGAAGGAACATAATCCAAAAATAATCACATCATATCAATACATCACTACAGGTACATGGATATAACATCCTTCTCCAGGCTACACCGGGGAATAACACACAAACTTCAATAGGGAAAACAAATGTTCTACGGTCCATACTCCTACCAGGGATTGCAATACTGATTTCAATAAGGCAGATGAAAACCATATCGTCAAAACATCAACTGAGGATTTCGTGCTGACTTCATTGGGGAAATATCATACAAACTTCACTAGGGGAGATAGTGCCTCATCATCGAGATATCAACTGGATACCCCGTGTTGATTTTATTGGGGAGGACAACACCACATCGTCGAGATATCAACTGGATACCCCGTGCTGATTTCATTGGGGAGGACAACACCATATCATCGAGATATCAACTGGATACCCCGTGCTGACTTCATTGGGGAGGACAACACCACATCGTCAAGGGGAAACCAAGATACATTCTTCAATGTTGAGCATGAGTTTTGCACCAACTTCTCTAGGGAGAAAGTATGAAACCTCATAGGGATAACAACTTGGAGAGTTAAGAAGTCAAACATAACAACAAGAAATCAAAATTATGGGGATTTTAAATCAAACCCAACACCTGGTAGGTGAAAACCCAAAAAGTTGACAATTGTCTCAACACTTCTTAAATAAAACATTTCCCTTGCCTGATTATCAGGCAATAAAACAAAATGCAAGTACTACCGAAAGGGAGATACTTTGCAAATGAGTCCAACTCAGCATGCACGGGGAGAAAAGACTTCTATCAAATAAGTGAAGCCTTCACTGGGGAATCTTGGATTGAGTCTTCATATCATGCAAGCCTATTTCAACATAAGATGCCCTGGGACAGCCTTCTTGGGGAATCAAGAAGTCAACATTATAGAAAGAGGTCGAACTCATGGGGATTTTAAATCAAACTCAGCACTTGGCGGGTGAAAAGCCAAAGGGTTGACAACTGTCTCAACACTTCTTAGAAAATATACTGCCCCAGTCTAGTTGCATGGGAAATAAATACCAACAATAATGCCAATACTGCAGAAAGAGCGACATTTTGCAAATAGTTACATCTCAGTACACCAAGGAAACAAGACCTTTCATCATATGAGGGAAGACTTCCTGGGGAATCTGGGATAGAGACTTCAGACCATGCCAACCCAAAATCAAAAATGAACCAAGACTTGACTGGGGACAATTGGATCACAAACCCGATACCGCACCTTACATCAATTGGTATCATCTCTAACTATTTGAGAAACACAAGAAGATCATACATATACAAGCAAAAGTAACCTGGGAGAGCCTTCCCGGGGGAAACAGAACTTCCCAAAATTACTGGAGTTCGTCCATTCCTGGGATCACCACTTTTGTTTTCCTCTTGAATCACAAAATCTAAAGTAAAAGTGATTTGTAAATTCTTTTCGAAAATTAATTTTGTTATTTAATCTTTTTGCTTTGAAAATTATTATCAATAATAAATGGAGTCTTTTTAAGCTGAATAAAATAAGAATTACAAAGAATTGGGTAAAAGCTCAAATTTTATTGATAGAATGGTAGTCTGCGAATGGAGAGACTCCACAAATGATTACAAAGTTAGGAAAATGGTAATATATAATGGAAAAGATACATTGAGATACAATGACCACTATTCCCTCTAACAACTTTGAAATTCTGAGCAGCAGCTTCCGTTGAAGTATGGTGAGGACCCAAGAAGATTGTTGCTTCAATGATCAAGTCTTGTCTGATGTAGTTACTTGCCAAGAAAGTCCCTAAAATTTACCTAAGCTGCCCTTGCGGGTTTTTAACTTAGCGAGAAATTTTATTCTGTATATGTCTCTAATTTTTGCCTAGACCACCCTTTCGGGTTTTTGGCCTACCGAGACGCTCCTTTTTGCCTAAGCCGCCCTTTTGGGTTTTCAACTTAGCGAGCTGTTCTTTTATTTCTTTAGGAGAAGTATTTCTTGACTGCATCAACATTCATGGGACGTGGGAACTCCTCACCATCCATAGTTTCAAGAATTAATGCACCGCCAAATAAGGCTTTCTTGACAACATATGGGCCTTCAAAATTAGGAGTCCACTTGCCCCTAGAATCAGTGTTAAAAGATATGATCTTCCTGAGCACGAGGTTGCTTTCTCTGAATTCACGAGGTTTGACCTTCTTATCAAAAGCTTTCATCATTCTCTTATGATATAACTGCCCATGACAGAAATCCGTCATTCTCTTCTCTTCGATCAAATTCAATTGGTCAAACCTGTTCTGGACCCATTCAGCCTCTGACAACTTGGTTTCCATTATCACACACAAAGAGGGAATCTAACCTCGATTGGGAGCACCACTTCCATTCCATACACAAGGGAGAATGAGGTTACTCCTGTTGAAGTGCGGACAGATGTCTGATATCCATGTAAAGCAAAAGGGAGCATTTCATGCCAATCATTATAAGTAACAACCATCTTCTAGATGATCTTCTTGATGTTCTTATTAGAAGCTTCAACATCCCCATTCATCTTTGGCCTGTACGGAGATGAACTGTGATGGACAATCTTGAATTCTTCACAAAGTTTTGTCATCATCTTGTTGTTCGGATTCAAGCCATTATCGGTGATAATTCTACTTGACACACCATACCGACATATGAGATTATTCTTAATGAAGTGCACTACCACCTGCTTAGTAACATTAGCATATGAAGAAGCTTCCACCCATTTGGTGAAGTAATCAATTGCTACCAAGATAAAATGGTGTCCATTTGAAGCTTTGGGTTCTATCATTCCAATCATGTCAATACCCCACATAGAGAAAGGCCACGGGGAAGAAATAACATTTAGAAGTGTCAGAGGCACATGAATCTTGTCGCATAAATCTGGCATTTATGACACTTCTTTGCAAATCTGTAACAGTCAAATTCCATTGTCAGCCAATAGTAACCTGCCCTTAGTATCTTTTTAGCCATTGATTGTCCATTGGCATGAGTTTCAAATGAACCTTCATGAATCTCATGCATCAACATGTCTGCTTCGTGTTTATCCATGCATCTGAGCAAGACCATGTCATAATTTCTCTTGTACAACACATTTTCACTGAGGAAGAAGCTGCCAGCCAATTTTCTCAATGTCTTTCTATCTTTATTCGATGCACCAATCGGGTATTCTCGAGTCTGGAGAAAATGCTTGATATCATAATACCAAGGTTTCTCATTTGCTACCTCTTCTGTTGTAAACACATGAGCGGGCCTATCCAGTCGCCGAACTATAATTCGAGGTATATCATTCCAAGTATTCACTTGATACATAGAAGCCAGAGTTGCCAGAGCATCCACCATTTAATTTTCGTCTCTGGGGATGTGATGGAATTCAACTTTATTAAAGAAGGGTAACAATCTTCTAGCATAATATTTGTAAGGGATCAAGCTAGGGTGACGAATATCCCACTCTCATTTAATCTGATTTATTACCAAAGCTGAATCGCCATACACATCTAGAATTTTAATTCTGAGATCAATAGCTTCCTCGAGACCCATGATGCAAGCCTCATATTCTGCAATATTATTAGTACAATCAAATTTTAACCTTGCAGTAAAAGGAATGTGTGATCCATGTGGAGTGACAATCACAACACCAATTCCTTTACCATAAGCATTCACAACTCTATCAAATATCACGCTCTAGCGAGATTCAGGATCAGGTCCTTCCTTAGGAAATGGTTCATCACAATCTTTCACTTTCAGAAACATCACATCCTCATTGGGGAAATCATACATCACAGACTGATAATCATCAACTTGTTGGTGAGCAAGATAATCTGCCAACACACTGCTTTTAATAGCTTTTTGAGTGCGGTATTAGATGTCATATCAGATAACAACATCTGCCAGTGGGAAATTCTCCTAGTAAGAGCAGGCTTTTCAAAAATGTACTTGATTGGATCCATTTTGGAGATCAACCAAGTAGTGTGATTCAACATATACTACCGCAAACGTTTTGCCGCCCAGGCCAGAGCACAACATGTCTTTTCCAGCATGGAATACCGTGACTTACAATCAGTAAACTTTTTACTGAGATAATAAATGGCATACTATTTCTTCCATGTTTCATCTTGTTGTCCATGAATACAACCCATGGAATTATCTAACACTGTCATATACATAATCAATGGTCTTCCTTCAATAGGAGAGAGCAAGATAGGAGGTTCAAGCAGATATTCTTTAATACTTTCAAATGCCCTTTGGTAGTCATCTGTCCACACACAACCTTGATTTTTTTTAACAACTTAAAGATCGGTTCACACGTCGCAGTCATGTGGGAAATAAATCTGGAAATATAATTCAAACGCCCGAGGAACCCTCTGACTTGCTTTTCAGTTCTCGATGCTGGAATTGCTTTTACTTTATGAAGGTCAACTTCAATCCCTCTATGGCTAACAATGAAACCCAACAATTTCCCTGATCGAACACCGAAGGTACATTTATTTAGATTCAAGCGGAGACGATACTTCCTCAAACGCTGAAACAACTTCAACAAATCTTATACATGCCCTTCTTCAGTATGGGATTTAGCAATCATATCTTCAACATGTACATTAATTTCCTTGTGCATCAGATCACGGAATAGGGTTTTCATAGCCCTCTGGTACGTTGCACCAGTGTTCTTCAACCCGAAGGGCATCACTCTGTAACAGAATATTCTCTAGGGTGTGATAAACGTTGTTTTTTCCATGTCATCCAGAGCCATCCTTATTTGATTATACCCAAAAAATTCGTCCATGAACGAGAAAACTTTGAATTTTGTTGTGCTATCCACTAACATATCAATGTGTGGCAATGTAAAATCATCTTTTGGACTAGCTTTATTTAGATCTCTATAATCTACGCACATGTGAACTTTTCCGTCTTTCTTCGGTACTGGGACAATATTGGCAATCCACTGAGGGTACACTGATGTCACAAGAAAACCAGCATTAATCTGCTTTAGAACTTCTTCTTTGATCTTCACTGCCATATCTGGGTGAGTTCTTTGCAACTTCTGTTTGATTGGCGGGCACTCTGGCTTCAGCAGCAAATGGTGCTCTACAATATCTGTATCTAGACCAGACATATCTTGGTAAGACCAAGCAAAAATATCCACATACTCTTTCAACATCTCAATCAACCTGCTCTTCACATCAGTATGCAGTAATGTTCCAATCTTGACTTCCTTCGGACTTTCTTCTGAATCTAAATTGATTACTTCCAATGGCTCTTTATATGGCTGAATGGCATTCTCCTCGCGCTCAAGCAACCGTGAGACCTCTTCCGGAATCTGATCATAGTCTTCTTCTTCAGCCCCATACGCAGGACATTCAAAGTTGGGAGAGGGTGCAGGGTCATTGTATTCAACGAGTTTTTTAATTAATCTGCACATATGATTTATGATTGCTTTCAGAAAATGACACATATAACAAGTGATCATGCAGATTGAATTTCAGTTATTATTTATGTTGATTTTTTTTTATGATTACCATTATCCAAGAAAAAAGAAAAAAAGAAAAACACAATTTGGGAAACAAAGACAACTTTTATTATTAATTTTAACAATCAAAGCAAATAGATAAGCCCATACAATATCAATACTTTCACCTTGGGCAGAGTGAAAGTTTTTTTCAAAAGGATGATCAAAAAACAAATTACTTTGAAACATGTATGCAAGAGGGAACATCAATGGTGATCCAGTTCTGAACCCTAACTCCGTGCGTCACATAATTTGACATTTCTGGCTCTGCTTCGTCTTCCATAATGGCATTAATCCCAGAAACAGTTGGATGAAGATAACCCTCGCTATGAAAGATGTCTTGATACTCGCCTGCAGAAAACTTCGGCTTCATGCTCTTACATTTATCATTCTTCAGAGAACCCCAAGCCAGCTCTATTCTTGTTTATAGGTTGATCAACAATCTGTCCCCGTACTTTACTATGGCCATTACACACAACCTACTGAGCATCCTTAAACAAAGCCATAGAACTCTCATTTCCTCTTATATTGTCAATGGATAAAGCTTGGAACTGGGTTCCAACAGCAGCTTCATCCGCCTCCACAATGCTGAAAGAGGACAAATGAGATATCAATAATGCATGTTCTCCATTTATAATTACCACTTTTCCTTCACTCACAAACTTCAAATTCTAGTGTAAAGTCGAAGTGACAACCCCTGCCTCTTGTATCCACGGCCGTCCCAACAAACAGCTGTAAGCGGGTATAATATCCATGACCTGGAAAGTAATCTGAAACAAATGTGGGCCTATATGAATAGGTAAGTCCACTTCGCCAATAACAGATTTCCTTGACCCATCAAACGCTTTCACAATAATGCCACTTGGGCGCATGGGCATTCCTTGATATTTCAACTTAATAAGTGTGCTTCTTGGTATAACGTTCAATGCGGATCCATTATCAATCAGCACATTGAATAATGAATCATTCTTGTAGTTCATAGAGATATGAAGGGCCAGGTTGTGATTCCTTCCTTCATCGGGAAATTCATCATCGCAGAAACTCAGGTTATTACATGATGTAATGTTCCCTACCACACTGTTAAATTGGTCTACTGGCATAACACATTCCACGAAAGCTTGGTCCAATACCCTCATCAAAGATTCTCCATGAGCAGCAGAGTTCATCAATAAAGCCAAGATAAATATTTTAGAAGGAGTCTACAGTAGCTAATTTACAATTCTATAGTCGCTAATCTTGATTATCTTTAAAATATCATCCACCTCTTTCTCCAAAGTAGCACCACTGGATTCACCCGTAGCCTTCTTCTCCTCAACACTTTCCACAACTTTCATTCCAGTACTAACATCCTGATAACACTTACTTTACACTTGTTTTTGACTCTGATTTCACATGTTATTTAGTTTTTTATTATTGTTTTCTCGTATTATGCCTATCTTTTGTTTCCTTTTCAAGTATTTCAATTATCCAGAGCTCCCCTGAAGAAATGAAGGAAAACAGGCTGAAAAACGGGAGTTTAGGTCAAATTTGCACTCATGGCGTCCACCATGGCATCAGCCATAGGGTAGGCCATGATGTGGACCACCTCCTGCTGACCTCAACTGCCACGTTCCCCACTTCCCTTTCATCTACACACATGGAGGGCGCCATGTCCCCCATGGCAGGCGCCACCTTTGGACGATACTTTCCCCCCCAAAAGGAGTTGGGGGACATTCCTGTGATTTCCTGCATTCTCCATCCTCTATAAATAGAAGTTCCTGATTTCATTTCAAATTATCCAAGCTTAGTTGCAAACTTGATCCAACCATAATTGTGAACTTAAGCCATATAATTTCACCATTGTAAAGCGATAATTCTTCATATCGGGGAATTATTGCACTGTTGATTGAGTCTGTGATTGAGTTCATAGATTGAGTCTGTAATCGAGTTTGGAACACTTCGGCAGAAGTTTATCCTGCCACATTTATTTTCAACTGCTGTTTATTTCCAGTCGCATTTTACTTCCAGTTTGTACCAAATTTAAAACCTCCCTATTTGGAGTAGGTTTCTATTTATATTTCTCGCACCTGCTTTTACTTTGTTTATTTCCCGCACCTGCTTTTACTTTGTTTATTTCCCACACATGCTTTTACTTTGTTTATTTTCTGCACTGATTTTACTTTGTTTATTTCCCGCACCTGCTTTTACTTTGTTTATTTTCTGCACCTTCTTTTACTTTGTTTATTTTCCGCACCGCACTTTAAATTATTTACTTTCTTGCATGATTTATTTTAACATGTCAGTTTATATTCCCATGTCAGGATAAACCTCACTGGGCTAGAATGTAAGGAATCTAGTTAGATCAATATTCCAAATAATGTGTCAATAAAAATGCTTATGGGCTATTTTGGTTTTTAATACGAGTTTTCTGTACTTTATTGTTGTTGGGCAATATCGAAAACCGTCCAACCTTTTGTTAAACTCGGTTAGTTCTAACTGGTCAAAGGAAGCGAAAGCTCTTTGTCCAGTTAGTTAGGGATTTTTATTATCAAAGAAATCAATTTTGAAACTATTTTCGGACGCGTTTATAGAGTTAAAGTTAGGTTCCCTTTTTATTAGAAATTCCAGATCAAAATACTTTTCAACTTGGTCAAGTACTTTATTTCTTAAAAATAGGTTTATTACTTTAACGCAATACGCGCCTTTTTATAAGTGAAGATAAGAAGGTATGATTAGAGAGTAAACTTGGTTCTGATTACGCGAAAGCGACATTGATGTCTATCGATGCTGCTGTTGGTGGCGCATTAATGAATAAACCTTACCTATAAGCCTGCACTCTCATTGAGGATATGGCCCAAAACCATTACCAATGGGGAACAAAATGAGCTATGGTAGAGAAAAAGGAGACCCAAGGAGGAAAACATGAGATAATTTCTCTAGACATGATGCAAGTTAAAATGGATGCTCTTGCCTTAAAAGTTCAAAACATGTCTCAAAACCCTAATACTGTAGCCGCAGTAGCTTCAGAATGCGAACTCTGTGGGACCCAAGGACATCAACCTGCGAAATGTAACTTGTTGAATGAGCCTTTCTTAGACCAAGTAAACTACACCCAAGGAAACCCATTTTCAAACACTTACAACCCCATATGGAGGAATCACCCAAACTTTTCTTATAAAAACAATAGCCCAATACAAAACTCTGCACCTCCGAGACCTACAGGTTTCCAAACCCAACGACCAAATCAACCTATGCAAGTTGTGGCACCCAAACCAAACCTTGAGAAAATCATGGAAAATTTGATTTCAGCTCAAACCCAGCAAAACAAAGAGTTCCTAAATCAGAATGTTCACGTAAACGAACTAGTCACGCAATTGCGAACTAAGGTTGATCAGATGATTACGCATAACAAGATGCTTGAAACCCAGATATCGCAGATAGCCCAAACACAAGCCCCACAAACTACACCTGGAGGACAATTCCCTGGACAACCTCAACCAAATCCTAAAGGGCAAGCTAATGCCATTTCCTTACGAAGTGGAATTACTTACGATGGACCCAAGGATCCAGCCATGAGTACACCCTCACAACCTAAGACAAATGTTTTGCCTACAGACCAAGTGGAGGAACCAGAGGAACCCGAAAAGCAAAAAGAACCAGAATTAAAAGATAAAACTAATAAATCACCACCCCCATACAAACCCCCAATCCCATTTCCATAAAGACTTAAACAAACCAAACTTGATAATCAATACCAGAGATTCGTTAAAGTTATAGAAAAACTCCATGTAGAGATTCCTTTCACCGAAGCCATCACTCAGATACCATCTTATGCTAAATTCCTAAAATTCAATATGGAGAGGTTGTTTTCTTGACTGAGTTCATGCATGAATATCATTGATTCGGTTAAATGTCATGTCATATCTTGAGTTCAGGACTGGTTCATTAAATCTGCAAGTCGGTTGGAATTCGTTCACCGAGTCATGAAGTGAAGTGCTTAGAGGATAATCAAATGGTATTAAAGAAATCTAAGCGTTGGTTTTTGTTTCAAGCGAGTTTGGAGACCTTAGTCATAAGGGTTTCTTGGAATGCAAAATATAATATACAAATGGCAATACATAGTCGTTCATTCTAATTCCATTCGAGTGATTATTTTTGGTTCAAGTTGTCACTTTCAGTATCATTCAAATACCGTTAGAAATCAATCCAAATGCACTCCAAACCTTCATTGACGTCATTCAAGTTCAACATCAACAGTCATCATTCAATGTTCACTCAAAGGTTCATGACCATTCAGCCATAATTTTTCTAAACACCATGCAAAGATTTTCAAACATTACATTATAAAATACCTCAAAGACATTTACATCAGGAAAGTCATCAGGATCTATTCTAACCCCTAAACTAATTCCAACTCCATGTCCAAGTATGCAAGCCTTCTCAACCATGACTCATTTCCAAATTCAAACCATTACACCAGTAATCCATATTTCAAGTGTTCATTTGCAAGCCATTTCATTACATTCTAAAGGAACTACAAAAAAATGTAAGTTACACAAATCCACACTAAACCTAGTTTCCTAAACTCCTAGTTTTCAATTCCATGTCCAGGTTTCAAGTTGCAGCTTTGCTTTATGCCTTATCCAAAGTTAAATCAACAAATAGCCTGTTGCTTCCAAGCCCAAGTCATGCCAAAGCGGTTTCAGGCCTGCACCGAACTTCAATCCAAATACGGCAGTCGTGCTATGTTCACAAACACAATAAACAACTGAGTTCCACAATCCATAATTTTGAAACTATAAAACTGTAAATCAACCCTGCATTTTGTTTATACCAGAAATCAGAAAACAATAAATAGCAGAAAGTTAAGAATTAATGGCTAACTGCACTCACTAACGGAAAATCAGGAAAGAGAGAGAGACCAACTTTCTATTTTGACTCATCTGATTGCTACTTTTAGAAAACATTTGATTGTTTGTAGCACCACTGGTTCTGATATTGCTTCTTCAATGGAAATTGGGCGGCCTTCTAATGTTAGACATATTGATCATGTTGCAGAATGTGCTCAGGCTTCTGCCCGCAACCAAATCCCATCCCTGCATTAAAAATCAGAAACCAAATTCAGGAAACCGCGAAAACAGAATGAAGTCAGGAAATAATGAAAATATCAGTAAGTCAGAACTAAAAAGCTAACTGCCATAACAGAATTCCGTAAACTAGCTAACTCAATAACAAAAATAAATGGCCATCTCATGTCATAGCCGATAAGGTAATATCTAACAAATTGCTAACTGAATAAGAAAAAACCTGTGTAACCGACTCTCATCTCACCATTTATTCACTAACTGAACCTTTCAAAACCAAGGGTTGAGATCAATTCAATCATAACTAACTTTTGCAATACTAACAAACTATAAAAAGATAACTTACCTCTTCCAGGGGTCCTTATTCAAAAATCGCAGAAAAAAATCACAGAAAATGCATCTCTTGAAGCTATCTCACAGCTCTAGAATCATCCTCAACATTCTTCACTTCATCCTCCAAATTCTGCGGAAAAAAACAGAAAAAAATATCTCTCTCTCCATCACCACCAAAAGTATCTGAGAATTTTCTCACTTCTCTCTTTTCAATCTTCATTTGCATCCTTCATCATCTTCATATTTATATTCTGTTCTTCAATCATAACTCTTCACCAACAACCGCAGCCACTTCACATCCTCAGTCACCTTCAACAAATCATTATCACCTTCAAGCACGAATGGCTACAACCATCTTTAAACCCTTCACCACTGTGTAACCTATATCATAAATTTGCAAGCCACGCATTCATGACCACAACACATAGTTTCTGCATTTTACACCACAGAATCTTCGTCGACGTCAGCATTCTTCATAGGTGAATCGCATCCTCCAGCCTCACTGTAATTTTATTCAACAACGTGCAACTTCTGTATAACAAAGACAATGTTCAATACATTCTCCTCCTCGTAATTAGGACAAGGACGAAGGCGCCTAAAACAGAAATAGAATTGTAAGAGAGAGAAGAAGAAAGGAACTGAACCAAAGAAGCAAAGTTCAAGAAGATACCTGGAGGCAAATATTCGTGGCTTTACGCTTCTAATCACCATCTTCGAAGACCCGTCGGACGAACTCTGACCGGTGAGTTTCAATTCCTATTTCCCGCATCGTTTCAAATCACATCTTGTTTGAATATGTGCATTATGTGACCGGATTTGGAAGCTTCAAAGCTTCGTGTTTTTGCATGGTTCTGAGGAAGGCTGAGACGGTAACAAAATGGGGGTTGATGGAGACGGAGAGAAGAGAGCCGAATGAGATTGTTGTTAATGATGAAAGGTGGTGAACGAGGTTCGTGAATCAGAGAAGATGTTGTTTCAGGGTACCTGCGCCATTCGAGAGAAAGAGGGAGGGATTCCATCTATTTCACGTAGAAGACCAATAATCACAACAATTTTAATCCCTGGGCCGAAATGATGTACCTCTTTACTAGTCCCGCTAGCTGGATTTTTTTTGGACAATTTCCTTTCAAACAAAGTAGCAATGTGGACTCAAGGTGAATTGGGCCTAGCGCCCTGACTTGTGTACCCCTTGATTTACTGCTTACACTCTCCCTCGGTCCAATGTTTATGTTTTTTTTTATAATACAAAAAGAGCTCTTCTTGGATCTTAACGCTTGGGCCTGGAATTCTTAGTGGTTTACTTCAGTACCCATGATCTTTTCTTGCACCCCCTGAGTTTATTCTTTTAAATAATTTTGTGAATTGTTTAGATTTGCTTGAATTTTTTCTTTTTACATGATAAAGATAATAAAGTCAAATATAAAAACTTGTTAGTTTTTTTTGGTGATTTTTAGGAATTAAATCCCGATTATCCAATTATATTTGAGATTGGTAATTCACCTTTTCTTGTTGAGATTTGAGTCTTACGCAGATTTATTGTGTGGTGTATGGACGCGCTTGAGATTTCAATTGTGATTTATTTTCATATCGATGATGTTTTGACGCTTATTCCGGGAATTTGATTGCTGAGTCTTCTCTTTGCTTGGTGAAGCTTACTCGAAGTTTTCCGGATTTCTATGTTTTTGCTCGCTTTGCTACAGGTTGATTTCTGTTTGGTATTTTCTCTTATTTACCTCATTTCTCACTTTACTACTTTCTAGATATCATGATAAGTAGGAAATAAAGAGCATGCGCTCGAAGTCGCTGTTTAAAGACCTGTAGCAGGCATTCCGCACTTCATTTGCTATATGTGTTGTGCTTGTGTTTGTTTCCTTGGTTGTTGATCGATGAGTCACTCAAGGAATTGAGATCACGCCTTCTCTCTCAGTGCATGCTCCCTATAGGATTTTATCGCTTTCCTTTATTTCTTATTGATCGATGAGTCGCTCAATTTAGAAATTGAGATCACGACTTCACTCTCATTGCATGTTCCTCGTAGGATAGTTTTTGTTAGACTTTCTTAGGTAATGATAGCCTAGATAGGATCTCTCTAGATGTGCTCCCTTGGGCTAGATCTCTTGAGCTTATTGGCTTGTTTGTTTGATTTCATCTTTGTGTGCATGTTTTGAGATGACATACCCTCGGCATGTTCCCTTAGGAGCTCTTGATTCATCTATAGATGATGATTTGAGATAGACATTAGGATTGTTATCCAAGCATGTCAATCTTAGGGTAGAGATTTCCCTTCAAAGCTCAAACCTTAGGGTTAATCATTGTATGATAACATTAGGGATTAGATCTAGGTTAGTCTCCCTTAGATGTTTTCTTTTCTTTTGCATCCTTGCATTAAGACTAAAACTCTTTTTCTTGAAAAAGCATAAAACATCTAACAACTTTCAAATCCTTCTTTAAGGTAAAAAATACCAATCAATATAAACCTTTTTGCGCCTTCGAGATTTTCTTTCAAACTTTTTTAGAAAGAACATGTTAATTCACTTTTGTGCTGATGCGTAAGTCTCCAAAGGTCGAGCTGCGGCAGAAGGAGAAATTAATGTTGTTCATTAAAAAAACAAAAACCAACAAAAACATGTAAGCCGAACTACAACTGCTCTGATTACTTAAAAGGGATACGTAGGCATTGGGGTAGGGCTCAAACGAGCACAACTTTTATTTTCCCTACATTCTTTTCTCATTTCTTTTGCATGCATTTCTTGTACAACTTAGATATAGATTAAACACACCCATAAGATAGACAACAAGAGTGGATACCGTAGAGTACTACGGGCGCGTGGGGTGCTAATACCTTCCCCTCGCGTAACAGACTCCCTTACCTGATCTCTTGATCACAAGACTGTAACTTCTCCCTTCTCAGGTTTTCTCGATGTTTACCTTTCCCTTCATGTGGGATAAAAGACGTTCGATGGCGACTTCATTGTTTGATGATTCTCAGCCGGTTGTTTCAGCTGGCAACTTCACTGGGGAGACAAGGTCGACCAAATGATGGTCCATCCCGGAGTCGCTCCTAGCTCTTGTTTTCTTTTCCTTTGGTGTTTATTTTTATGCTTTATAGACTTTTCATTTTGTACATGTTTATTTGTGAATATGTTTGCATTGCATTTTATTGTTTTCTATATTGGTGATACTGCTATGCTGGCTTTGTTTTCATGATTGGGTGGATGTTACTATGAGGTAAAAGGCCCAATACCTAGGCCAGAGTGAACTAGGATACTAGGAATATAGTGGAACATGAACGGCTAGTTGACCTAGGTTTCACTATTGACGTCATGTCGTCCATGCTCAGATGAGGTACAAATGAGGGGCTATCATTTTCACGTAGGTGATACGGCGATAGTTTTCTTAGGAGTACCCTTGATTCTGGGTTACCCGACCTTACCCTGACCTAGTTTTCACCCGTGAGAGGGGAGGGACTTGATTATTACAGGTATAGATGGTGACTATGTTCTGATGGTGACCGTTGTTCTGTTGGCGACTATGTGGGTCTCAGATTTATTTTGAGTTTCTAGATTCGGTATTCAGGATATGTTCTGGACCTTTGATCCTGATATATTCCACTTGGCCAGAGATTATAAAACGGTTATTCATGGTACTTGGTTCTATTGTATGCTGAAATTGGTGCCGAACCTTTGACCCCGTGATATTCGGATTATTCAGCAGATTTATACATCAGTTGTCCAGAGGATTTTACAGTTGTTGTGCTAAACTTTTGAACCTATGTCATTGTACATTGCATCATAGCATGTTTATTTTACATAAAAAAAGGGAAATGTGAAAGATTGTATGCAAAAAAAAAAAGTTTTAACATGGAATTGCATCCGCTCATTCACCTCATGCATCTTCATGCATCCATAGCAGGTACTCCGAAGGCAGTCGGAATGGGGAATCCTTATTTAGACCCGATATTTTCTTTTCAGAGCTGCAAATCTTGACTTCTCGCCGCTTCGTGATCAGATTTAAGATATGGAACAACTTCGTGGGGAATTGGAAGAGATGAAAGAATAGATGGGATTCTTGATGCAAGACATACAGGATTTGGTCCGTGTACAAGAACTCTTGAAAGAAGAAAACACTCAGTTGAAGACTCAACTGAATTTGGTTATGGAAATTTTTGGGACAATGTTGAAGAAAGAAGATGTTTCTATGTCTACTATAATAAGAGCTACCACTCCTCCCCATAATATGAGGACTCTTTTAGGTCAAGGAGTATCTCCTCCACTGCCTTGTGTTCCAGGATCTTCCCATCCGCAACCCGTTGTCATCTCCCAAGAGGACCCAAAGAGTAAAGTCCATCAGCAGAGGCCAAAACAGCCTGAACGACAGTTTGATCCTATTCCAATGTTGTATGCACAATTGCTTCCTCCTCTGCTAGAATTTCATTTGGTCAAACTCTTAATCTTCACTACACGTGAAAGGCTCCCTCGTGGCTTTGACGATAACGCTAGGTGTGAATTTCATTCTGGGAACCCGGTCATGATACTGAAGATTGCATAGCTTTTAAGCACCAAGTTCAAGATTTGCTTGATGCAGGGAGAATTCTCTTCACTCCCGAAGGCCTGAGTGTGCAAGTCAAACTTATGCCAACTGCTACAAAGAATATGGTTACGCCTTCTCCTATTCAAAGTTCTATCTCACGACCAAAGTCACATCTTCCACAACCTATACTCTCAGATAGTTCTCACCAAAAGCTGTTTACAAGATATGCAAATAAGATGGTTAATCAAAATCAGAATGTTCCTCGTGTTCGTCTAGTTCAATGTTCTACTCAGCAACAAACCTATCAACAGGCACATATGCAACAAGGTAAGCAAAGGGATAGGAAGCCAAAGAGGGTGTTCGACATTGTTCCCATGACTTATGGCTAGTTGTTCTCTCAGTTGCTCAAGCTTTCCTTGGTGGAACCCAAGCCACTGAAGCCCGTCATTCCTCCTTATCCTATGGATTTCGATCCAAATGTGCAATGTGATTACCATGCCGGGGCACTAGGCCATTCCATTGAAGATTGCAAGGCTTTCAAAGAAAATGTGCAAGACCTGCTTGATGCAAAGGCTATCAATTTCGGGCCAACCAGTTAAATTTGAGGTCTCCTTTGACTCAGTAAATGTCAATAATGTCAAATCATCGTCTGAAGCAACAAGTCCATACAGAGACTAGTCTCCTAAACATGGAAATTTCTAGTTTCATTTGAAATTCTCATTTGTAATCTTTCTTGCTTTGGTTCAGTACTTTCTTGTATGCAAAACTTGCTTATTGTTGAATATTAATCACAATGCATTAAATTTGTTTGTCTAGAATTAATCTATTTGTATTCAATCATTGATGTTTCTCTTTGACTCTTTGATACTTAACTCTTGTTAAATAAAGCAAAATACCTCTGGAGGGAGGATGATGAGTAATATGCCAGAAATTTCAAACAGTGTGCTTTTGAATAAAAACTCTGCTAACGATGTACAAGTGTTGTACCCTAAAACTTTCCCTCAAATATTTCTTAATACATGTCAAGTGAGGTCCTCAAATTGTTCAAGGAAGTCCAAGAGTTGACCAGACAAACTCTCTCCTAAGGCAGTCTACCTCAAATTAGGGTTTCATTTTTCATCAAGATGCTTGAATCCAAAGGATCCAAAATTCTCACCATTGTTCTAATATATTCTCAAGATCATCCATGTCAAGTTTCAAGCCTTGTAGAGGAAGTTTGCTCAGTCAATTGCTGAAAGACCTGAAAATCGACTATGCTAGGTCAAAAGTCAACTGTGGCCCACATACAGTAAAACTTAAAGTTTTTTGGTCAACATCCTCATTTTGAAGTACATTCATCATTTGATCAAGGGTTGATCATTTTTCATCAAGGATTGCTCACAATTCATCAAAACCCAAAAGTTGCTAAGTTAGGGTTTTGCAGGAAAAGTCAACTCAACTTTGACCATGCATTACTTCCTCATAATTTATCAGAAATGACCCATCCAAATCTAATTTTGAAAAGGATGCAATTCCCTACAATTCATCTTCAGATCCCAAGTTCAAAATATGCACTCACAAAAAGATATGAATTTTGACATTATAGGTTATTTTGAAAAGTCAACAAAAACACCTTTTGGGTCAAAGCTTCATACATGAACATGGAAGACTAAATTGAGATGAGACCAAAAGGGTTGTTTATAAGACATCCTAAGATTTCTAAAAAGTCCAAAAACATCTCTCTAGGGTCAAAATTGAGAGAGTTATACATTGGCCAAGTTGACCTTTTTTGCAAAATTGCCAAAAGTCAAATATGCTCAAATTTGCATTTTTTGCTAAATGGGCCAAACTTTTTACGCTTGCACTTCAATGATAACATAGTCCACGACCTATGGGACCCTCCATGCTTTATTTATTCATTTATTTTGATTTTTATTCATTTAAAATTCAAATAAAATCAAATAAATCCTAATAAATCATATATTGTGTTTTAGGGATGATTTTTGCATTGAAAGAAGATCCTATATGCTGTCAATTGAGAATCAATTCATGCAAGGCTGATTTGGTTGAAAAAAGATTGAATTTGAGAAAAATTGGAAAGAAATCATATGCCATGAAAGACCAAATCAAATCTTCATGATGAGCAAGATTGAGGTCGTTTTTGTTGACCTAACATATTGTATTACATATACAGAAGCAAGGCAAGGCAAAAAAAGAGGTTGGAGCAGTCGTGAAAGAGGCACACAAAACTGAAAAATCTCAAGAAAAAATGGTGATATAATTCCAAGTTACAGGCTGTCCCAAGCCATCATTCCCTTGCCAATCAATTGTTGGACATCTCAGGATCATATTCCAATCGTTAGCAAGCCTCTCCAGGTCCTGAAACGCGTTGTAGCAGTCACACGGTTAGCCAAAATTTTCATTTTCATTTTCATCAATTTATACACCATTTGCACGTTTTGATTGCATATTCTTATTCCTTAACATGTTTGCAAGCTAATCATTATATTCAATTGCGTTTTTGGTGATTGTATGACAAACTGCCATGGCTAGGGTTTCTTGTTTAGTTTTAGGGCTTTGCAATACATGTAAAATTGGACATTGATTCTGGTACCATGAGACTCGTGAGGATGAGACGAGTTGATTGGTACCAGCCATGGTCATTTATATTGCCCGTGGAGAGTTTTTGAAATATGCAGGTTTGTAGCTACAACAAGACAACCGTAGGTAAAAGTGTTGTTATCTAAAACGACAGTTGGGAGGAAGAAGATGGAGGCGTGGCACCCCCTGGTTGGGTGATTTGAATTTCGCGCATTTTGGGTTTCAGCGTTTTGTTTTCATTATATTATAATTGATTTTTATTATATAAAAATAAGCATCATAGCTCAGTTGGCAAGCGTGCAGGGGAAAAGTGCAGAGGACCTGGGTTCGATCCCTAGGTCCCAACCTTTATTTCATGTTTTTCTTCAATAGGTAATCCAGCACATAACAAATCAAGAAGTTCACCATATACCATCAGGATCTGGCCATCCAACTCATCAGCGCTCCAGATCAACATACCACCATTGGAGGACCACCATACGCCTCAAGTCAACAGCCACAATGAATCAGGCAAAGTCAAACAGGCCTGGATCTTTTGAGCTCAGAATCACAAACAACACCCCCCATAATTGCTAATACAGGCCCATTTACTAACTTTTCTTTATTTTATTTCTTTTTCTTTATTTTTTATTCTTGGAATTGTATTTATGTATTTTAATTCACAAATTAATTATTTTTTCACAAAAAACCATAAAATCAATAATTCATCAAAAATTAGGATTAGTTTTTATTTTATTTTATCAAAATTAATTTAATTTAGTTTAAATTATGGAAATTGTAATTTGCTTTCAAAAATAAAATCAAATATAAATTAGGTTAAACTTTTGATTTAGTCTAATTTTTTCTCTTTTTTCTCAAAATAAATAAATATACAAAAAATAGGTTTTAGGAAAAATTAATTTATTTTTCTTAATTTAAAATTAATTAGAATTTGGCTTGTCCCTTTTTAATGTAATGATTTATTTATTTTCTTAAAACATAACAAAAAACGTTTTTTTTTCAACTAATTGCAATTAGGTTTAGGCAAGGGTCAAAACCCTAGTTGTCTCGTATACGATTCATCGCGCGCGTACTATTATTTCTATGATATTGTTGTAACTATTCATGGTGTGTAATAGTTTAATCTAGAGTTTTTATTTACCGCTTTTTCCCGGGTTTTTGGCTATGTAATTAATCTCCCTCCCCGAATAGTTTAATCTAGAGTTTTTATTTACCGCTTTTTCCCGGGTTTTTGGCCTTGTAATAGCGTAGATTTACTTTCTCGCATTTTAGTTCTTGCAAATATTTGACTGTTTAGATGTATGCCAGTAGGATTGTATGACAAGAATGTATGACAATTTAATCCAGTTAGAAAATCCTAATGTGAAAAGATAAATAATTGAAACCAATCACTCGCACATATCACTCTTAGGGTATACTCACACTTCGGTTGCCTTCGGTAAACAATCATTAAGTATAGGGTGTCTTAGTGGTTTCCCTCCTGTCTAACAAAGATCAAATGTCCCATTCGAATGTCGCCTCGGAAATGTTGCCTCGGAAATGTTTCCTCGAATATGATCTTAAGACTTTAGGGCTATTACTAATGCGTCCTAACATTGCTTTAGTGATTGTACGCCCCTTTCGATTTGACCCTTACAACTCCAACGACGGTGCTGCCTATTTCTAAATAGTAGGACAACACTGTCTAAAGGAAACAAGAATATAAACGATCTTTTTTCGAGTAGGTAGATGCTAGTAGGTACTTGCTCAAAACAAAACTCTTCACACTTACACTTTTCAAACAAACTTTCAAAAACGAACTTCGTCACACCTTTGAGGATTAATACAAGGGTTATCACGAAGTCAAACTTTTCAAAACAAAGCACATACACAAGAAATTTTAAAAGATGAGCAAGTACCTAAGAGCCCATGGAAAACCATGGATAGAAAGGGTTCTAACACCTTCCCTTTCTATAATTTGCCCCCGTACTCAGAATATCTCGAAAAAGGATTTTTTTTGTACTTTTTTCCTTTCCGGTTGGATGAAATAAAAGTCAGTAGCGAATCTTGCTTACCGCGACATTTTGCAAACACAAAGCGTAAAACGCAAACCAGCATTTCAAATAGTCGGTTTTGCCACCGTATCACAGAACTGGCGACTCTGTTGGGGACTATTTGAAGTGGGGTATACCTTAGGATCTAGTTCATCATAATTGCTTCTCTTGTTTTCTTTGTTTGCTATACTTTTAAGGGTTTTGTTTGGGGTTACTATAGATCCTAACCCGTATCTGGGGATACCTTTTAGGTAAGTAGCAATAGATTGTGAGGGAACTGTACGACGTAGATCGATATGGTTGAAGCAGTAGCTACGTTGATGTGGCACATTGGTTAGTACCGGTATCCCTTGTGGAGAAACGGGGAGAATACAGGGCCGCTGCGCGGTGTCGTTAAGCATCAACTGACCTTAGAATCTTTAATCGCCCAACTTGGCTATTAGAAAGTAGTGAGATAGCCGGCCTCGGTGTAAAGCTGAGAACTGGTTGATACTCGATGCTACACTCATTGAGACCATACTCTCGAGATAGTTCCGGCCGCAAGAAAAGATTACGTGAGCTGAAACCATGACCGATGGAGGATGGCCAGTGATATTGAGATCCTCTAGAACCCGGTTACTTTTTCTAGGACAGGTTGAAACCAACTTAACTTCAAGAGGGTACTATATTTGACCTCATGCAAGCCTTAAACCTAAGGGCTTTGCGTGATTTGACTGTGTTTGCAATATCTGTGTTTGCTATACATGTGGTTTACCATGACATCATGCATCATAACATGACATGCATGCTTTATTATACTAACCATTTTAAAGACCAAGGGAATTTATCTTTGTTCTGTTTTACAGATCATGGCTTCCGTGCACAGAACTACCATCTGAGTCAACTTTGTGCAAATACCTGCCCAACTTAAAGAGCGAGCCTCAATAGTTTCTGAGACTTCTATGTTCATTAAGAGACACAACCAACTTCTCAGTCTGGTTACTTCAAATCTTGATGAGCAGATGATGAGTTTACTATTTTAGTTCTTTGATCCCGTGCATCATTGCTTCACCTTTCCAGATTACCAGCTGGTACCCACCTTGGAAGAGTTCTCTCATCTATTGGGCATATCCATTCTTGAACAGGTACCCTTCACAGGTATGGAAGAAGTTCCTAGACCATAAGACATTGCCTCAGCTCTGCATTTGAAACGGGCTGATGTAGTGTCCAATTGGGAAACACAAAGCGGGGTCGAAGGTTTTCTAGCCAAATTTCTGATAGACCAGGCTCAGCTATTCTGGGATGATTTAGATTTTCAAGCTTTTGAAGATGTCTTGGCTCTCCTTATCTATGGTTTGGTTCTCTTCCCGAATTCAGATTCCTTTGTAGATGTGAATGCTGTCAAGATTTTCCTTTCCCGCAACCCTGTGCTAACCTTGTTGGGAGATATCGTACATGCTCTCTATACTCATACTATGAGGAGAAGAGGGAATCTTATGTGCTGCATGTCGTTGCTGTCGAGGTGGTTTATTTCTCACCTCCCTAAGTTTGTGCTGAAGAACGAAGGTTTAGGTTGGTCCTACAGAATAATGTCACTTGTTCATACCGATATTCTTTGGTGTTCCCGGGCTATGGAAGACACTGCTGTTATTGACTGTTGTGGGGGATACCCTAATGTCCCATTGCTTGGAATCAGAGGGGGTATAACTTACAATCCTTGTCTATCCTTGCGACAATTTGGTCGTGCTCGAAGAGATGGTCCCCATGAGTTACTTCTTGAGGACATTGTATTTGACTATAAGGAGGATGTTAAGGAGCATCGCCAGAGGTTTATACGAGCTTGGGGCATGGTGAACATATATGACCCCCAAGAGTTGGGACCAAAGACTTCCCTTCCTATGCAGCCTTACCTCCAATGGGTCCGAGCTCGTGCCCAGAAGCTTGGGATGCCCCATGAGTCCGTATTACCAGTGATTGTGGAGCCCACTAATGAAGAGGGCATTCCTTACACGGTTCTCTATCCTTACATGCCCACTGATCCTGGGGAGTTGCAGAGGTCTTGGATTCAGCTAAAGAATGATCGGGATACTTACCGGGAACAGTACCATGAGCAAGAAAGGAAGATTTTGAAGCTCACTAGGCTGCTCAAGGAAGAAAGAGTGATCAATGACTACATCAACACAAAGAGGAAGCGACCATGGAACTTTTGATTTTGCTCTTTCTAGTTTTAGGTTTTGTTTCATTTATTTCTTTGTAACACCTTAAAGGCATTATTGAACCTTTCAAAGTTAAGCTAATAAAGTTTTGTTTATTTTTGGTTTACAAATTTAAATCTCCCAAAGTCTTTGAAATCATTACATGTGCATCCCATTATCATGCACATCATTACAAGTACCCTTACAGGTTTCTCATCTTCTTCGCTGTTTATTTCAGCAGAAATGTCTTCCGATCAAGCCATCAAAGATCTTCAGGCACAGAACACCCAATTCCAACAGATATTGATAAGTCTGGCTAAGGGACAGAAGGATCTGAAGACCCTTATTCTGAAGGAGAAGAATAAGAAGAAGAAGGTCGGTATTATGAACATGGGTAGAAGATTCGGAGAAAGGTTGAGGCAACCAGCTGATCTGACTTCCTCATCCAAGGAAGGGTAGAACCAAGAAAGGGTAAAGGACCCTAGTCATGCAGTTTCTGATAACGATACGGATTACGATGATGAGCAATATCCTCCTGCCGAGGATAGGTATAAGCAGCTAGAATACCGTCTGAGCGCTATGGAGATTCATAAAATCCCTGGTTTGGATTTCAGAGAATTGGGACTGGTATCAGGAGTGGTCATTCCTCATAAGTTCAAAACTCCATCTTTGCTCGTATGTCAGGAAAATCCAACCCCACACTGCTGGTAGAAATTTGTGGGTGCACTTCTTTCAAGGTAGTCTGTCAGGGACTCAACTTGAATGGTTTTATCAGTTGGAAGGAGCCAGTGTCCAAAACTGGGAAGACCTTGCTGCTTCTTTTTACAAGCAGTATCGGTATAACGCCGACCTTGCTCCCACTCGTACTCAGCTCTAGGGTATGTCCATAGGTGCAGGTGAAGGTTTTAAAGACTATGCTCAGAAGTGGAGAGACTTGGCTGGAAGAGTCCAACCCCCTTTGTCTGATAGGGAGTTGGTTGACATATTCCTAGGGATGCTATCTGGTCCATTTTCAATCACTTGATCGACAACTCGTCATCAGGTTTTACTGAGTTGATTTTGACTGGGGAAAGAGTAGAAGCTGGCATTCGAAGTGGAAAATACAAAAGGATGCCTCTTCGAGTTCGGCAAAGAAGCCTTTTACTGGTAAGAAGGAAGCCAATGTAGTCTATAGCCCGAGGGGCCAAAACAAATCTGAATAACGTCAAACGGTAAATGTTGTAGTGATACCAAGACCCGCAGTTGATCCACAATGCAACAATCAACAAAGGGTGGAAAGACCGTAACGACAGTTTACCCGCATCAATATGACTTTGGCTGAAGTTCTACCTCATATGCTGAAATCCAACTTGGCAACCTTGAGAGAGGCTCCCAAGAATCCAAACACTGCTTCTCCCAAATACAATCCCAACGCACGGTCTGCCTACCATTCTGAGAGTCCAGGCCACGATACAAACGATTGCTGGGCTCTGAGGAATAAAGTACAAGATTTGCTGGAAGCTAAGGAGATGGAGTTTGATGCTCCGGAAAAGCCAAATGTTATAACTGCTCCCATGCCCAAACATGGTCGTGGAGTTAATGTTGTGGACACCAATTCGTTTGTGACCTCTATGGAAGAAATCTCTACTCCTCTGATGACGGTTAAGAGGAATATGCTGTTAGCCGGTTTATTTTCGGGCTGTGGTGAAGGTTGCCACATATGTTCAATTCTGCCTTCCGGTTGCTGTTTGTTGAAGTCAGGTGTTCAGCGCCTGATGGATAATAAAGAAATTTTGTTTGAGAAGACTATATTCCGTTTGTTCCAAATGAAGATGTTGCCATCATAACCATTTCCGCCAATCCTTCCAAGGTTTCCTCGAGAAAACCTGTTAGGGTTACACCTGTTCCAAGAATTGCTCCGTTAATAATCATCGCTCTGGGTCCCATCCCATATACCTCAGATAAGGCTATCCATGGCATTACAGTGCTGATGTATATTACCATGGTGTTAAGCAAGATCTGAGGACTGAAGAAGCTGATACTAATATCATTAATATTGTCGGGACCAGTAAGGTTACCCGAAGTGGAAGACTCTTTTCTCCCGAGATTTCCCCTCTGACTGTCCATAAACCCATTGTCATACCATCTGCTAGTACATCAACTAATGTTCCAGTTCTCAATCCAGTTATCACCCCTGTCGCTGAGCCATCTGGGACTCGGGGAAAAGAAATCATAGGTGAGCCTGCCCGGACGGAGGCACCTAGGAAAATCATTGTAGAAACCTCTAAACAAGAGATAGAGGAAATACCGAAGATTATCAAGAAGAGCGACTACAATGTGGTCGAGCAGCTGGGGCAAACCCCGTCAAAGATCTCCATGTTGTCCCTATTGTTGTGTTCTTAAGCCCATGAAAAGGCTTTGATTGCATTTCTCAAGACTGCGCATGTGCGGCAGGAAACTTCAGCCGACCAATTCAAAGATTGCATGGCCAGCCTGACTGCTGACAATGGGCTAGGTTTTTCAGATGCAGACCTGACCCCTAAAGGGAGAAATCATAATGATGCTCTGCACGTCTCGATCGAGTGCAGGTGTTTACCGTGGGAATTGGTAAACAACCGCTGATCTTCCAAAAGGTTACTTATTTGGTGACTCGCAGGATCGATCAGATTGATCCTAAGACATGGTTGATTTTGGGGTTTTGACTAAGTTTGATAATGGTTAAATGACAAGAAAATAAAGAAGCTTTAAGTAAATTGCGTGAAGAATAAAAGGAAGGCTTAAAATGAAGGCTTCGACAGGAAAAGTAAAGGAGAAAGCAAGTAAAGTTTTTGGAAAATAAATGACTTTGATTAATAAAGTGGTGTTTCACACATACATTCTCAACAATTCTTTCTCTCACGCTGGGTACTCGAATCTATATGAGTGACTTGTATATAATTGTGAACACACGCGAAAAACTACGTGAACTACTAATATTTATACTAAACACATCCCAAGTAACCGTCAGGCAGTTACGCTGTTTCGAGATGACTCCACTTGGCACGTTCACAGCGTTCGACGCTCCAGATCTTGGCACGTTGCACTTGGTAACCGCTAGGAACCGTTTTCCCTCCAAACGTTTGAATCTCAAACCATTCCACTCTGAACAATTGAACACCTTCTTCGAGAAGCACCTTCGACGAGAAACACCTTCGACGTCGAAGGCAACCAAATTCTCCCTTGGAAGAAATTCTCTAAGTACATTGCCATTTTCTGACGAGCACTTCGACAGAACCAGCTGGTCGAAACCATCCTTCAGCTTTTAATGGCTTATATTAATAAAAACGAGGGTGTCCAATTTAGGAGCCAACAAATTGCCCCCCAAGAATGCCTTATTTCGACTTCTGAAAAGAAAAAGGCATTCTTTGAAATTCCATTCGACACATGTCTTTTCATTCTTAGCCACAAATTAAACTGTGCACTTTTTGTCTTCTACCAACCACTGACAATCCCAAGAAAAAGCCATCATTTCATCTTATGGCCTACTTGGTGAGCCCCACATGCTCCAGCGTGCGTAGTCGAAAGGGCTATGTATGCTTCAGTTTCACTTAAGCACTTTAGCAATACCCCTTCAGGCGTCTTTTTAAATAACTCATTACCCATGAGTACGTAACTCAACGCCCTATATTTTGTTTTTCGTTCTGTCGAAGCTACTGGATTTTGGAGATAATCCGCAATGGGTTTCCTCCAATCTTGCTCTGACAAATTGTCTATGAACGAAATTTCGAAGTTACTTTGATCAGCATACCCTAGTCTTGTCGATTCCAAATCTGTTGGTGACAGACAAGTTGCCTTTATCTTTTCTCGAACTTTGATTGCTCTTTGTAATCTTTTTTTTGAAATTTTGTACCCAGATGCAATTTGTGCCAAATCGTTGGCTATTTGATTTTCCAATCTGGGTATGTGTCGAATGTTGACCATTTCAAATTTTTTCAACAAACGATTTGCTATCACAAAGTACATAATGAGATTTTCTCTTATGAATTTATATTCTTTTGTGACTTGCTTAATGACCAACTTTGAGTCTCCCATTATTTCGACTCGAGTTGCCCCCAATTCCAACAATATCTCAAGGCCAGTAATTAGAGCTTCATACTCAGCCTCATTGTTCGAACAAGAACCTGATATCTTGTACTTGAATGTTGTTGGAATTATTTCTGGAGAAATAATCAAGACTCCTACTCCTGTTCCATCTTTATGGCTGGAACCATCGAAGTAGAATTTCCAAGGTTCTATCTCCACATAATTAATACTCTCAACTTGAATTGAGTGGTCGACTATAAAGTCTGCAACCACTTGTCCTTTTACTGCCTTAAGAGGCATAAAGGTCAAGGAGTATTCAGTTAACGCTAGTGCCCACTTGCCAATTCGACTGTGCAAGATGGGTTTCAACAACATGTACTTGAAAACATCAAAATGAGACGAAACATACACATCAATTGGTTTTATATATTGTTTGAGCTTTGTACAAGAGAAATACAGACATAGACACAATTTTTCAACTTCGCTATATCTAGTTTCTGCACCGTTCAAAACTCTACTAAGATAGTAAATGGGTCTTTCGACTCCATTTTCATCTTCTTGGGCTAACATGCTTCCCAAAGTTTTGTCGGATGCATCTATGTACAATCTCATACTCCTGTTGCTACAAGGAGGCACCAAAATAGGTGGCTTTGTGAGGTACCCTTTGATTTTGTCGAAGGCTTCTTGTTGCTCCTGCCCCCATTCGAATCCCTCTTTGTTCAATCGAAGTAAGGGTGAAAAGGCTTGAGATTTCCCACTTAGGTTAGATATGAATCTCCTTAAGAAATTTATCTTACCTAACAGAGATTGTAGTTCCTTTTTGTTTGCTGGTGCTTTCGCTTCCAGAATTGCCTTCGTCTTGTTCTGGTTGATTTCGATTCCTTTCTTGTGGACAACGAAGCCCAAGAAATCTCCAGCTTTCACACAGAATGCACACTTCAAAGGGTTTATCTTCAGACCATGTTCTCTCATTCTTTCGAATGATTGTCGAAGGTGGTCTATATGGTTCTTCCTGGAAATAGATTTTATAACAATGTCATCAATATATACTTGCATAAAGGTGTTAATAAAATCATGGAAGATAGAATTCATTGCCCGCTGATATGTTGCCCCAACGTTCTTTAGACCAAAAGGCATCACTACCCATTCGTAAGTGCCTAAAGCCCCAGGGCATCGAAAAGCTTTTTTCGACACATCCTCTTCAGCAATGAATATTTGATTATATCCTGAATAACCATCGAGCATACTCAAGTACTCGTAGCCAGCGGCATAATCGACTAGCATTTCCGCCACAGGCATAGGATATTCATCTTTGGGTGTAGCAGCATTCAAATCTCTGAAATCTATGCACACCCTCAATGTACCATTTTTCTTAATCACTGGCACAATGTTTGCAATCCATTCGACATACCTCGTAACGCGTATGAATTTGCACTTCAGCAGTCCTTCGTCTTCCGTTTTGATCTTCGACAGTATTTCTGGAGCGAAGTGTCTTGGACTTTGCTTGATTGGCTTCTTCCCAGGTTTGATTGGCAACTGAAGTTCCACCAATCCTCTGTCGAGACCAGGCATCTCGTCGTAATCCCATGCAAAACAGTCCTTGAACTCTTTCAACAACTGGATTACTTCCAACCTGAGTTCTGGGTCAATTTTTGCGCTAATGTAAGTTGGCTTTTTCTCTAACCCTTCGCCCAAGTTGATTTCTTCTAAAGGATCCTGCGCTAGCATCTTGATGTTATTCGCTAAGGGGTCCTTTTCGAATCCCAAAGGCTCATCGTCATAGATGGCGTCGAGCCTTTGTTCCTGCATCCCTTCTGGCATGATATCAGGAGGTTCTGGATCGAAGTCCTTTCCAGGACCTGTAGAAGATAACTGTTGATCATTGGCCTGTGTGGCCATATATTTTACTTCAGCTTCGAGAGCCGTTATCATCTTTGTTTCAGCTATGTAAGCCGAAATTCGTTGCAATGATTGTGACTCAGTCATTGTCACTGAATTCACTTCCCCAACCAGTTGGTTGGATATCAGTTAACCCACTAAAGTCAATGTGGGACAAGTCTTCTCTGTCCCATTGAAAACCATGCTCAGGGTGCAGGTATAGGGAACAAAAAGTATTTGGCACTGGCGCCAAGTCGAAGTCAGGTGTTGGGCATGGCCCAATGTGAGCCAAGTTCTTGTCGAAGTCTGCCAGCCCTAGGTGATTTACTTCGCCCAGGTAATAGCTTTGGTCCGCTTCTATGTTTTCGACCATTCCATCAGGACGCCATAGTAGTAACCTCTGGTGCATTGATGATGGTACAGCTCCAACACCATGAATCCATTCACGGCCCAACAAAAGATTATAGTTAGGTTTGGCCGATATGACCATAAACATAGTTGGTCGAAGGATAGATCCCACCTTGATGTCCAGTTGGATCACACCCATAGTGGTCCCTATGCCGCCTTCATAATTCGACAGGACCATGTTGTGAGGCTTGATGTTCTCATCACTTTTGCCTATTTTTCTTAGCATAAAGTAAGGGATGATGTTGATGGTTGCCCCACAATCTACCAAGATTTTATTTACTGTGGTTTCTTCGAGTTTAGCCCTTATAAATAAAGGCTTGAGGTGATTTTTCATCGCCTCTGTAGGTGGTTCGAAGAACCCATTCTGCTCTTCAGTAGCGCCATTATCCATGACGAAATAGCACACTGGCCTATGCTTGGCCATTTCTTGCTCCACTTCCCAATCGCTTGTTTTGACCTCCACCTGGCGGTTGAACTCTCTGGGCAGAACTGAGACTATGTTCACCATGATATCTAAGGTGTCATCCGACTCAGAGCCATCTTCGTTGTCGACTTCACCCTGGTTAGGCCAAACTAGCCTATTGGTTACTGGTTGTCTTTCCAGAGGTTTCCTTTGCTTTCTCTGAGGAACATTTGAACTGGATTCTGCCTTTGGTTCATTAGCAGCTTCCCTCTCAGCTTTTCGTCGCCTCTGGTATCTCCTCCATTGAGATCGAGACATGGGATTTTTCCCTTTGTAGTTGCTTGACACCTGGGTCACTTTAGGGGTAGCAACCTGAGGCTCTTTCTTATGTGTTAAAGATGAACCTCTTGGAACATCGAAGGAGTGCCATCTTTCCTCGCTTGGCCTCTTTCGACCAGATGTTTTGTACCATGTATCTACTGGCACATTAGTCGGAGGCCTGAAAGTCAGTGGCCTCTTTTCTTGATTTGAACTCCTTTGGGGGGTTCTTCTGGGGTCATGTCGAGTATCAACACTCTCCCTTTTTCTATTTGCTGCTCTTACACTTTGAATATGTTCAGCAGCTTTTTTGTCAAAGATCGAACTGCATCTGGGACACAGCATCACTTCTGACTTCTTTTTCTGGCATCTTTGCAGGAAATCTGCCAGATTTTCATTTTCCCGAGGGAAAGCAGTTTTGTTGCCTTGTTCTTGCCTCATGGCCTCCTCTGATGCTTTTGGTTCAGAGACTTCGACCATGTTGACATTCATGGTATCTTTGGTGGCAAGAGTCAACTGCTTCATCTGAATCTCCAAGTCCTCTGTCTGGCCTTGAACTGCAGCCAAGTGAGAACTGGGTTTTGTTCCAGATTTTTGGGCTCCAACTGTCTCCAGCTTTGGGCTTTCGACTGCCTTTTGGACCGCTTCGATTGTCTTTCTGGATAGATTCCCAGAAAAACTGCCAAAGATTGGCATGTTGACATGGTCCTTTGAGACTTCGACCATTGTGATTCCTGGCCTCTTCGACTGTCTTCTGGATGCCTCGATCACGTTCACCTCTGAAGGTTCAGCATAATGGGCTTCAGCCTGCAACGGGTTAGAGTCCACAGTCATGGGGGTCTTGTCAGCAAACTTCAACCTCCCTTCTTCGATAGCGTCTTGCACAAGATTCCTGAAAAGAAAACATTGAGACATTTTATGGCCCAGAAAATTATGATATTTACAAAAGCCTCTCTTCTTTCTTTGATCAAGAGGAGGCACTTATACCCCTGGGGGTACTATCATTTGGCCATCTTTTACAAGTAAGTCAAAGATTTCATCACATTTTGTAATATCAAAACTATAAGTCTTTTTGGGGAACCTATCGTTGGTCCTTTCTGGACCAGTGGGATTTTTCCCACTTGAGGGGACTAACAGTTTGCAAGAGTATGGTGGCCCTTGTTTTAGTTCCGCTAAATCGACCTCGCCTTCTTCGACGGTTATAGTTTCGTCGAAGATTTCTGGATCTTCGTCATCCATCTCGACATACGCTATCCTCTCTCTTTTATGAGTTTTCGTTGCCTTGGCTTTCTCAGCCTTGAGGCGTTCTACCTGTCGAACTCTATCGGCCAATTGGGCCATGTCTCTCAGGTATTGAGTGTCTAACTTCTTCCTAATGGAATAATCTAAGCCACCTGCGGCTATTTCGACTAACTCATGTTCCGGAACTTGTGTAAAGCATCTTGCTTTGAGCAACCTAAACCTATTTAGATATTCGTCTATAGGTTCAGTGAAACGTCTCTTTACACTGGCCAATTCTTTCAGGCTTATCTTGGTTTGTCCCATGTAGAATTGCTCATGGAACAATCTCTCCAACTGGGTCCAATGATGGATCGAATTGGGGGGGAGAGTTGTAAACCAAGTAAATGCGTTCTTTGTTAAAGAACTTGGGAAGTACTTAATCCTCAGGTTTTCGTTGTTTGAAATATCTCCTGCTTCGATCAAGTATCTCGCCACATGTTCGACAGTAGATTCTGTCGTGTCCCCAGAGAATTTAGTGAACTTAGGGACTTTACATCTAGGAGGTAAGTCTGTTTGTAACACATATTCTGACAGTGGGGATGTGAAATTGGGCCTACGAAAGCCCATGTTCATCCCATTCTGCGTCATGATTCTTTCGATCATGGCTGCCAGATTATTTTCCAAACCCATATTCTGGTATTGGATATGCTGGACTACTTCGTCAGCATTTTGGTTTCTGTTAACTAACCTTACCTCTGGGGTTATGACCCTAGGTTCTTCGACAAGCTGCTCCAATCGTGCCCTAAGGTTTTCTTCGACAGGCTGCTGGACTTGGTTGATAGTGGTTTCTTCCTCTAAGAGTATACCTTGGTTTCCCCTTATTTGTGCCCTTTGGGGCTGTCGAATAGGTTGGGGTACTCCAAAGAAATCAGCCAAACGCGTCATTTGCATTGTCATCTGCTGATTCGATTGGGTGGTGTTTTGTATTAGAGGATTCAGCACTGTACTTAAAGTTTGTGCCAACATTTGAACCATATCATGGTTGCTTTCGTCCATTTGTTGCCTCAAGACTGCTGTCGAGGCATTTGTAAGGCCATGTGCTACTTGGGACGTTCCTCCTAAGAGTTGGGTCCTATTTCTGTTCACCATACCTACTCCAGAGCCTTGGAGTGGCGAAGAGGCACTCACTAAAGGGTCTGAAAAAGTGGACGCATCGTTCGTCAGGCTAGCCAAGTCAGAAGTTGGCATGCCATAGAGTGGTTCTCGATTTTGACCGCCTGTCATAAATCCTGGGGGAACATAAGGCCTTGTTCCTGGATTTCCCCTTGGTGGGGGAGTTCCTAAAGGCACTCTGGGGCCAATGAACGGAGGTAATGGCCCCGTTGTTGTGACCGTTACTGCTGGTGTTGAACCAGCGGTAATCGCTTCACTTACGGTTGGGATAACCGTTGTTCCCACATTCGTTTGTGGGATTTCGTTATTGTTTGGCGGATTCGCCATCGCTTCTCTTCTTCTGGCAGTATTGGTATTGTTAGTGTATATTCTACCACTTCTCAATAACATGCAATACTTCTCGAAAAAGATGATATTCTGTGTAAAAAGGTTAAACTTCAAAATCAACACACTGTCCCATCAGGTGTGCCAATTTGTTTACCGTGGGAATTGGTAAACAACCGCTGATCTTCCAAAAGGTTACTTATTTGGTGACTCGCAGGATCGATCAGATTGATCCTAAGACATGGTTGATTTTGGGGTTTTGACTAAGTTTGATAATGGTTAAATGACAAGAAAATAAAGAAGCTTTAAGTAAATTGCGTGAAGAATAAAAGGAAGGCTTAAAATGAAGGCTTCGACAGGAAAAGTAAAGGAGAAAGCAAGTAAAGTTTCTGGAAAATAAATGACTTTGATTAATAAAGTGGTGTTTCACACATACATTCTCAACAATTCTTTCTCTCACGCTGGGTACTCGAATCTATATGAGTGACTTGTATATAATTGTGAACACACGCGAAAAACTGCGTGAACTACTAATATTTATACTAAACACATCCCAAGTAACCGTCGGGCAGTTACGCTGTTTCGAGATGACTCCACTTGGCACGTTCACAGCGTTCGACGCTCCAGATCTTGGCATGTTGCACTTGGTAACCGCTGGGAACCGTTTTCCCTCCAAACGTTTGAATCTCAAACCGTTCCACTCTGAACAATCGAACACCTTCATCGAGAAGCACCTTCGACGAGAAACACCTTCGACATCGAAGGCAACCAAATTCTCCCTTGGAAGAAATTCTCTAAGTACATTGCCATTTTCTGACGAGCACTTCGACAGAACCAGCTGGTCGAAACCATCCTTCAACTTTTAATGGCTTATATTAATAAAAACGAGGGTGTCGAATTTAGGAGCCAACAGCAGGGGCACCACTATGGACCATGTGCTGGTAGATACCAGATCCTCGTTGAATGTTCTGTCAAAGAAAGCGTTAGACCGTTTCGATTGTGAAGGTTTGATTCTAAAGCCGAGTAACATTGTGGTAAGGGCTTTTGATGGATCAAAAAGAATGGTGCACGGGGAGGTGGATATCCCTGTCAAAGTGGGTTCTCAGACCTTTGGGTCCACCTTCTATGTAATGGATATCAAGCCATCATATTCTTGCTTGCTGGGTCGTCCTTGGATTCATAAGGCCGGGGCGGTGACTTCTACACTCCATCAAATGCTGAAATATCCGGTGAATGGGAAGATTGTCATGGTGTGAGGTGAAGAAGAGTATATGGTGAGTCATCTCAATTCCTTTCGTTACATAGAGATGGACGGGGAATTCATAGAAACACCTTGTTAGAATTTTGAAGAGGTCCCTCAAATCTTGGCATCAACTGAAGTTGCTACCAACAAACCTCCGCTGAAGATGGCTTCTCTCAAGGACGCCAGGGATGTAGTTGAAGAAGGTGGGTGTACCAATTGGGGTCAGCTCCCTGATTTCACTCACAAAACTGACATATTTGGTTTGGGCTTTACTACAGGGGCTCAAAGGGTTGTTAGACACGCACGAATTGGAAGACCTCCTCTCCACATCAGCAATCGGGGAGTTAATGCAATTGAGGATAGTGAAGAAGATTCAGACATCGAAAACTGGATCTACCCAACAACCAATGGTAGACTGAATAACTGGACGGCGAAGGACTTCATACCTGTTTCTTTTATTCCGTAGTAATTGACTTTTGTTTTAAGATTTGTAATAAACAGTTCGAAACTTTATGGCCCGGTGCCTTGCCCGAGGCACCTTGGCTTTTGCTTGTGAGGGCTTACTATTTGTCATTTCATATATCATTAATAAAGTATTGGACGTTTCTTGCATTACGAATTTTGCGCTCCTTGTTTTTCTTTTCTGTTTCCCACTTTATCAAAACAACTATTCTCTTACACACACTCATGTATCATAATGCAGATCCATATCCGCTCTGGATGCCATTGATAACAACTCTGCTACTGCCAGTTATGACTTCGAAAGTCCGATCAACCAAGCCGAGGATGAAGGTGAGGATGATTGTGAGGTGCCTATAGAACTTGCTAGACTGATACTGCAGGAAGAAAGGGCCATACAGCCTCATGAAGAGCCAGTTGAATCAGTAAATTTGGGTACAGAGGAAGACATGAAAGAGGTTAAGATAGGTGCGAATCTGGAGCCTAGTGTCAAACAACGGTTAATACAAATGCTACGCGACTATGTTGAGATCTTCGCTTGGTCCTATGAAGACATGCCTGGTTTGGACACTGATATTATGGTACATCGCCTGCCGACTAAAGAAGACTTCCCTCTGGTAAAGTAGAAGGTCCGCCGTATGCGCCCTGAGATGTCAGAGAAAATCAAGGCAGAGGTCATGAAACAGTTTGACACAAGGTTCTTAGTTGTCACTTCTTATCCGCAGTGGGTGGCCAACGTAGTTCCGGTACCTAAGAAAGACGGTAAGGTACAGATGTGTGTGGTCTATAGAGATCTGAACAGGGCAAGCCCCAAGGATGACGTCCCATTACCTCACATTGATGTTCTAGTCGACAACACTGTGCAACAGAAGATCTTCTCCTTCATGGATGGTTTTTCTGGCTACAACCAGATCAAGATGGCTCCTGAGGACATGGAGAAGACAACTTTCGTTACATAGTGGGGCACCTTCTGTTACAAGGTAATGCCTTTTGGGTTGAAGAATGTTGGGGAAACTTATCAGCGTACCATGGTCGCTTTGTTCCACGATATGATTCACCACGAGATCAAGGTTTATGTTGATGACATGATAGCTAGGTCCCAGACTGAGGAAGATCACCTATATCATCTTCAGAAACTGTTTGACAGGTTGAAGATGTACAAGCTGAGGTTGAATCCGAACAAGTGCACCTTCGGGGTAAGATCTGGTAAACTTTTGGGTTTCATCATCAGTGATAAGGGTATTCAGGTGGACCCTGAAAAGGTAAAAGCCATACAAGAGATGCCGGTACCCCACACAGAGAAGGAAGTTAGAGGTTTCTTGGGACGTCTGAATTACATCGCAAGGTTCATTTCACATCTGATTGCTACTTGTGATCCAATCTTCAAGCTGCTGAAGAAAGATCAAGTGGTAAAGTGGAATAATGAATGCCAGACCGCTTTCGGAAAAATCAAGGAATACCTTCAAGAACCACCAATTTTAATGCCTCCAGTTGAAGGAAGACCTTTGATATTATACTTGACAGTACTGGACAATTCAATGGGGTGTCGCCTCGAAAATGTTGCCTCCTATCTAACAAAGATCAAATGTCCCATTCGAATGTCGCCTCGAAAATTTTGCCTCGAAAATGTTGCCTCGAATATGATCTTAAGACTTTAGGGCTATTACTAATGCGTCCTAACATTGCTTTAGTGATCGTACTTCCCTTTCAAATTGACCCTTACAACTCCAACGATATAAGGGAGATAGACCCTCGTCAACCCCTTTTGAGCCTTGAAGTGGGAGTTTCTTTTATGTTTAGAAAAAAACATTAATTTGTTTAACCTGGGGCAGGGTAGATTTCAGTTAATCCGATCGAGCGTTCAAAACTCATTAGGAGTGCGTATCAAAGGATACAACAATGGTTATCCATTAAAAGGCTAAGGAAAGTAAAAACCACAATGGTTAACTCTCAGATATCAACATCGTGCATCAAGGAGATGATATCCTAATGGATATCTCTCGCACGTCAAGAGGTTAAAAGACGACTGTGATCGCTGGATTTAGAACTGACTGTTTAACGCTGGTTCGCGAAATATCGCGGAAGCAAGAGTCGCCACCGTCTTTTATTTTCTCCAACATGGACAGGACAAAAGCACAGCAAAATTCCTTATGAGATAGTTTCTCGGTTCGGGAGGTAGATTTATAGAAAGGGAAGGTATTAGCACCCTTTCTATCCATGGTTATCCATGGGCTCTTAGATACTTGCTCATTGTGTTTTCAAAAGTGTTTGCTTTTCAATTGTGAGTGTGTTTGAAAAAGTTTCGTTTAAAGATTTCAGATCGACTCTTGTATCAGTCCTCAAGAGCGTTTGAAAAATTGTTTTGAAAGCTTTTTGAAAGTGTCAGTGTGAAAAGGTTTTTGATTTGTTTTTGAATAGAGCAAGTATCTATGAGTCATCTACCTACCCTAAGGAATTAGGCTGTGTAAATGTCCTTAAGATAGTGCCATCCCACCATTGAGAGGTAGGTAGCACCACCGTTGGAGGTGTTCGGGTCAATTCGAGTTTAGGGACAGTGTGATCACCAGAGCAACAGTAGGACACCTTAGAAGCTACCCTTATGCCATTGATCCTTTTTTAATTCGAGGCAACTTTTCCGAGGCAACTTATTTTGAGGCATATGGATCAACGGACATAAGGACTTACTAAGACGTCCTATACTCGACGACCACGTTTCGAAGGTAAGGCAACAGTGAGGCGTACCCTAAGAGTGGTGTGTGAATTTGTGTGTTATTTTCATGTTATGTTTTATCTTGTACATGTATCATGGTGATCTACGCTTGTTTTTAATTTAGGCCATACATTCTTTCATGCAAAGTTTAGAATTAAAAGTGCGGAAATTTAAATGCGGAAATTAAAATCCTACGCTATTACAAGGCGCGGGTCTATACATCACCAAATTAACAAAGACCCGTTTGGAATAAAAAATGCGGAAAGTAAATAAATTCCTAATTACTATTACATGGCTTGAGCAGATACATAATATTCACAAAAGAAAATAAGAATAAATGCGCGAAAGAATTAAAGTTGAACGTTCGAGGGAGTTGGACCCTTTTGAAATTAAATTGAAATTAAAAACTAATTATTATTTAATTAAGAAAAGAAATGTTTTTTTAGGTTTTTTGTATTTATGAAAATAAAGAAAAGAATTTAAAATTAGAAGGAAACCCTAGTTCTAAATATTTTTAATTATTAAAGAAAAGGTTAAAGTTTAAAACCTAATTTACTAAATTATTAATGTACATGTTTATTTACAAAAAATATTTAATAATTAATAATAATATTAATAAAAAATTATTTATTAAAAAGGATGAAAAAGTTAAAAAACCCTAATTTCTACATATTTTAATTTATTAAGAAAAATATTAAAGTTTTGAAACCTAAATTAATCTAATTAATTGTTTAAAGTTTATTTACAAAAATAATAATGGTGAAATTAATATTAATAACAATAAACATTTTTTTGATTTTTCTGTATTTTATTTTTATTATGAAAATTATTTGATGGAATTAAAAGAAATAATTAAAACATTAAAAGAATTAAAAGAAAATCAAATAGAAATCAAAAACAATGCAAACCATGGGGGGTATTCAGACCCAAATGGAGGTTTTTTGGAAGCAATTTGGCCCATTAGACAAAAAGCCTTGTTTGACTTTCTGGCATCACGTGCGTGTTCATTAACTCCTGAGTACCGTGGTCTGCATTCTTTGGCCATTGGATTGGGTTTCATGGCCATTTGTGTTCTGGCCGTTGGCCATTTGTGTTCTGGCCTCAACGTTCCTTAATCTTCTCAGGATGTCTGTCTCGCCATGTATTGGTGTCATGCATAAGTTGTTCTTTTTGGCCATTTGGCTTTTGGCTTTTGGCCATTTGTGTTTTGGCCTCAACGTTCCTTAATGAACCTGCATGGGATCCTGTCTAAATCTGCAGTGTTGAATCTCATGAACACATTAAATAAAATCATAAAATGCAAATAAAGCCAATATATGAAGAAATTTAATGTTTAGGCATAATATGGCATGTATGAATGATTATACCCTTTTGATCATGGAGATCAAACCAGCCTTACCCTTACTGAAGAAGTAGTGAGGTGTTGGTTTGTAACTGTGATGACTTGTTTGTAGTGAGAGAGGGATTTGTAATAAGGATTTCAAGGTTTTAGGGTTCTTGAAAGAATTTGATATTCTAACAGTGTTGTGGCAAGGTTTTTTCTCTCTTTTTTTTCCTCTCTGGTTTGTGTGAAAAGAAGGTGATTATATAATGGAAATTAGGGTAAAGAAAATGGGCTTTGAATGTGCAATTGGGCCTCCAATGTTCACTTGAGTTCGTCACTTTCCAGGCTAAATCGCAGGGACTTAAGTGCAATTTTTGAAGTTGAAATGTGAAATCAAAATGTAGCCGACATCGAGAACTAACTCATGTCCGAAAATCGGCTCAATCGGATGAACGGTAAATTAGTTATGAATTTTTGAAGTTTCAGCTCAGACAAACTTATTTTGGGCTCCAGTGTCGACTCTGACACGTTCTTCAATAAAAAACTGGTATTGATCGGAGCATAATTCGGTCTCGACTTTTGAAGCAAATTTGTAGATCTATGAGTCAGGGACCTTGTGTAAAAATATGAGCCCAATCCGATAAAAATTGACCGAGTTATGAATTTTCGAAGTTTCGGCCCAGATGAAATAATATTCAGCATTCAGGATTTTCAGCGTGTTACGCACTCTGAGCAAAAAACGAAGGCCTTTTGAATACCGTTTGAACTCAATACCTTCTGTGAAAATATAGCCAACTCAATTTGTGAAATTTTGGCGCCGGAACCAGCTCGATACGATGAAAATCGACCAAGTTATGATTTTCTGAACATGACTCAAATAAACTTCTGTCACAAATTTTCTGTATGAAAATACTTGATAAATCCACATTTTTGAAGACCTTCTGATCGAAATTGGCTTCCAGCCGTGAGACATGAAAACGTAGATAATGTCAAGACGGAAGTTTGACCACCGGAACGGGTTCAAAATGAGTCACGATCTTCAAGTTATGAATTTTTTAGCGCGTAAAAACTGCACTTTCAGCACACTTTTTCACCATATTTTTTCGAGAAAACTCACACAGTCGGATACCTTCTTTAAAGAATTGACTCTTGAGCCGAACCTGAATTTGAGAATATGTTATCAGAGATATCTTGGCGAAAGAATACCTGAATATGACGCGCCGGGTTGGACTTGTGAATTTTTCTTGAAATATTTTGAGAAATATGGGAGGGCAAATTTTGGGGTACAACAGTTGCCCCTGTTCAATCTTCTTAAACCTGAGGATGTAGATTGGCTTGCGTGTCTTTCGTGATCCGAAGGTGGAAGATGATTGAACACTAGAGTGCCCAGAAATTTGCACTCGCATAGTAGAGTATCAGCAACGTGATGGCGGGAATGGGCTTACAGATGCCATTTGGAGAGATGGCGGATATGAGGATGGGCTTATAGATGCCATTTAGAGTTGTGACAGAGCCTTGTCGGGAATGGGCTTATACATGCCATTTGGAGACTGTTGGTATGTGGATGGGCATATAGATGCCATCTAGGTGTCGATCGCGTAAGAGATTCCTTAGCGAGAACTTGCGTACCTGAGAAAAGAAAATAATTACCTGGCCTGTTACAGGAGTTGATCTTCAAACTCTTTGTGTAGATGTGCCCTGGCTGGATACAGGAATCGAATCTTTAAACTCTTCAGACGTGCCCTGGAAAGATACAGGAATCGAGTCCAGAGAATATAGTCGTCAACAGATACACCCTGGCAAGATACAGGAATCGGATCTTCGAACTCTTCAGACGTGCCCTGGCAAGATACAGGAATCGAGTCTGCAATATAGTCGTCAACAGATACACCCTGGCAAGATACAGGAATCGGATCTTCAAACTCTTCAGACGTGCCCTGGCAGGATACAGGAATCGAGTCTGGAATATAGTCGTCAACAGATACACCCTGGCAAGATATAAGAATCGGATCTTCAAACTCTTCAGACGTGCCCTGGAAGGATACAGGAATCGAGTCTGGAATATAGTAAGGTTGGTGAGTTCTCTCTACTGACAGGTTATCCTCATGGACGAGTGGTCTTTAACGACGAGTGTCTATAACGACGAGTGTCTATAACGACGAGTGTCTATAACGACGAGTGTCTATAACGACGAGTGTCTATAACGACGAGTGTCTATAACGACGAGTGTCTATAACGACGAGTGTCTATAACGACAAGTGTCTATAACAACGAGTGTCTATAACGACGAGTGTCTATGACGACGAGTGTCTATGACGACGAGTGTCTATGACGACGGGTGTCTATAACGACGGGTGTCTATGACGACAAGTGTCTATAACGACGAGTGTCTATAACGACGAGTGTCTATAACGACGAGTGTCTATAACGACGAGTGTCTATAACGACGAGTGTCTATAACGACGAGTGTCTATAACGACGAGTGTCTATGACGACGAGTGTCTATGACAACGAGTGTCTATGACGACGAGTGTCTATAACGACGAGTGTCTATAACGACGAGTGTCTATAACGACGAGTGTCTATGACGACGAGTGTCTATAACGACGAGTGTCTATAACGACGAGTGTCTATAACGACGAGTGTCTATGACGACGAGTGTCTATAACGACGAGTGTCTATGACGACGAGTGTCTATAACGACGAGTGTCTATGACGACGAGTGTCTATAACGACGAGTGTCTATGACGACGAGTGTCTATAACGACGAGTGTCTATAACGACGAGTTGTATCAGAGAAATCTTTAGGCATTGATTTAACTGGATTTGTATTCTTTGACTGGGTTGGTCTCTTTTGACTGTATTCGTCTACATAGCTTGATCATTTAACTGTATCCTTCCTGAAAGGTAAAGGTCAGTCATATGCAATGCATGATATGAATCAAGCAATGATGTTCTCAACACATGAGATTGTGTGATATGATGCGTATATGCATGTATCATGATGAATGTATCTTCGTCTGAGAAAATAGATCCTTGACGGATGCCGGGAAGTCAAATCCTGGGCTGATGTTTGAAGAGTGAGATTCTTCGTTTCCATTGGGGATGATGATTGCAAGAATACCGGTAGGAGAAGATGACTCCGTTGGGGAATAAACTTGGCGAATAGATTACTCTGCGGGGAGGTAACTCTGTGAGGAAAGAGAGGTACTTTGCTGAGGTTGATGATAACTCCGCTGGGGATATCGTTGTTGAGTTATGTTGAAGGTTTTGATGAACTCTGCTGGGGAATAAGAAGAACTTTGCCGAGGACGATCTTTCCATGGCTTTTAGCTGAGGATAACCCAGTTATAAGCTCTGGTGGAGAAATAACCTTTGAATAAAACCGGGGATACGCGTTCGCTCTGCAGGGAGTGAAGGTATCTTGGTCGCATTCTTCAGCTGAACTTACCTTGGCACTTCGGTGGACAGGGCAACCGGATCCTTTAGACAACTCATTATTGCCTCAGTTTCTGTTGGAGAAGAAGGTACCTGTGAAGGTGTTTGATGACTTCCGTTTGACAAATCTTCTTCTGGTAGGCAAGTGGCGAGATACCGGGACGTAGTCGTACGCTTTGATCCCTAATTTTTGCCTGGACCGCCCTTTCGGGTTTTCAGTCCACCGGGATACCCATTTTTGCCCAAGCCGCCTTTTCAGGTTTTCGACTTGCCGAGTATACAAATTTTTTCATTTCATCCCTCATTTTTGCCCGAACCCTTTTGGTTCGCCGGGAAGCCCTTATTTTTTCCTAGGTGTGTCAACCTAGCGGGTCTTTGATTACGCGTAGTATTTTTTCCGACTATGTCCATGCTCTCAGGATGTAGGGAGGTGCCCCTGTTATTGTGTTGCCACGCTACCAGAAGATGTTTGGTCATGCAAGATTTGTTGCTGGGAATTCATGTCCAATGCCCCAAGTGGCTCAGGCGGAGGTTTGCCCCAGGCTGGTTGGCCTTTTGAGAGATTCTCCGAATCTTGACTTAACTGCTCCAGATGATGGACAATGATCATGTCTGCCCTTTGATTGGAGGTGCTTTTGTTCATTAGACATTCTTCGTGCGAACTTCTATGTTGTTCAAACAAAAAGTCATATGCAAACAAAGTTATGTCAAAAATGCAAAGCTTACGTCTGTTTCGGAGATTTTGAAAATGTATCTTTTAGTAAAACAAGCAAATTTTGTAAAATGTGATGTCAACTCGTTATTTTACCGCAAGCCTTGAGGAGTCAGGATACCTTTCGTAACATTATGCTTTCGAACTAACCCATGCTTCAGCTAGGACTTTTTAGGGTTGTAACGTGGCCTGGTTCACGGTTTAAGAAACAAAGGATAAAGGCTCAAACTTTATTTGTGCCCACCCGTTCTTCGTGATGTTCTTCAATCCTAAACTCAGCTAATCGTGCGTTAGACCTTGTTGAGTCTTTGCTTTTATATTCCAGTGATGGTTCGGATGTTGACAATTTATTTTGAATAGGCAGTCATTTTTGTCGAAGGTTTGTAGGACCTCTTTCTTTTGATTTTTATTATCCCTATTTTTTTTTGCCTGAACTGTTCTTTTGTGATTACAGTCAGCGGGATGCCCCAGTTTTGTAAGTCTCCTTCATAGGTTTTGACTTACTGAGTTTTTATTTTTGAGATATAACGACTGCCTATCTTTATGATTATTCGGAACCATCACTGTCTTTTGTTTTGGAAGGACTCCTTTGATGCCATTCATTGTGCACCTGGATCAGCTGAGAAAACTACCCTGCCCCAGGTTATGATTAAGGGTTTTAATTTTCGAAAAGAAAAAATCCTACTTCTTTGGCTCAAAGGGGTTGACGAGGGATTATCTTCCTTATAACTCCAGTGTTTAGGAATTAAAACAATGCCTGTACCTCATCAGCGGGGTCTGTTCAAAAGCATACTGTAAAGATAGCGGTATCGTTTTCGTCATCCTCCCTCAAGAGGCTTAGAATTATTAATCGAGAGTTGACATCAAAAAAATGAAAGCAGTTTGCATATAGTGAATACGAAATAATTGCTTCAAAACAGACATGTGTAATGCATTAATGAAATAACAACGTTTAGCATGAATAAATGTTTGAACAGTCAAAAGAAAATTACAAATTGAACATTCGAATGAACAAAAATTTCCAATCCTAGCCATATTTTGGCAGGGGAGCAGTGATCACATTCGGAGTCTCTGGAGAGTCGAATTGGACTTCCCTCGCGTCGATCAGATCCTGAACCTTGTTTCTCAAAGTCCAACAGTCATCTGTAGCATGCCCCAGGCTGTCAGAATGATAGGCGCAGCGAACATTGGGGTTGTACCTTGAAGGTGTCCTGTTAGGATTCTTTGGAGGGTCCATGAGAGTTACCAACTTAGTTTCCAGCAGCTGTGGCAATATCTGTGACAAGGTCATGCCGAGGGGAGTGAATTGCCTTTTAGGTCTTTCTTCCCTTTGTTGATTGTGACGTTGAGGAGCACTGGCTGGCTTTGCAATAGCTACCGCGTTGACAGCACTAGACTCTCTCTTGGATGGTTTCTTCTCAATGTTTGAGGAATCACCATTATGTATTTTCCCCGACTTGATGCCAACTTCTATTCTTTCCCCGGTTAAGATCAGATCTGTAAACCCAGCGGCAGAATTCCCAATCAGGTGGTTGAAGAATGGACCAGACAGGATCCCCAAGAACATGTCGACGAGCTCGCGGTCAGTCAGAGGTGGTTGTACCCTTCCAGCAAGGTCCCTCCATCTTTGAGCATATTCTTTGAAGCCTTCTCCTGTACCCATAGACATTCCCTGAAGCTGAGTGCGCGTGGGAGCAAGGTCGGTGTTGTACTGGTATTGCTTGTAGAATGCAGTGGCCAAGTCTTCCCAGCTGCGGATGTTGGCTCCATTCAATTGATAGAACCAGTCGAGTTAGGTTCCAGACAGACTATCCTGAAAGAAGTGAATCCATAAATTCTTGTCAGCCGTGTAGGGCTGGATCCTCCTTGTGTAAGACCTGAGATGCAGCTTAGGACAGGATGCCCCGTCGTACTTGGCAAAGGCAGGTGCCTTGAATTTGTGTGGGATTATTATCCCAGAAGACAGACCTAGATCTTCGAAGTCCAGGCCGGGCACTTTTTGTATCTCCATGGCACTTAGACGGTCCTCTAACTGCTTGTATCTGTCTTCAGCTGGAGGATACTGTTCCTCATTAAAATCAGTCTCGTTGTCAGAGACCACCGGACTTGGAGCCCTTCCCCCTTGGGGACTGCCTTTTCCTACAGAAGAACCAGCTTGATCAACCTCATTCTGCAGTGTGTTGCCAAACCTCCGGCCAGTGTTAAATAGTACAGTTCTCTTCTTCTTCTTCTTCTTAACCAGCAGAGACTTCAACTCCTCTTGACCTTAGGCCAGACTCATAATCAGCTCTTGGAATTGGGCGTTCTGAGCCTGAAGGGCCTTGACGGACTGCTCGGTAGATGATTCAGGATTCATGACGATCGGCTGAAATAAACAGTGAAGAAGGTAAGCAACCTGTAAAAGGGATACCTGTAATGCAATGATATGTATGTATGCATGCAATGTTTTCAAGGATCTCGCGGGGTAAACAAAGAAACTTGTTAGAATTGGAGTCCGATAGCTTGATTAAATGAACTGCATGTTGTTGAGAGTCCTTCTTCAAGGGTCAAGGCTCACCATATCGAGTGGGTCATAGCCCCTGACAACCTCGGCTAGAGGAAAATAAATCCCCTTTGCCCCTTGCTGGACAGTTGGTTCATCATGACCTGCATCAAAAACCTTTGAGATCCTTGAAATGGGTTAGTCCTTATGCAGGATGTATGCAATGGTATGATGTTATGCTATGCATGGGGTAAAGTAGGTAAACCCTGTTATGAGTCCCAATTAAGGACTGTAAACAAAACCTGCAAGAAACTCAAGTGTCAGATAACAAGCATGCAAATAGTCAAGTTGGAAGGCACACAAGTCACACAAGAGAGCCCTTAGAGTTAAGGCCAGCATGGGGTCTAGGTATTACCCTCTTGAAGTTGGTGGGCTCGAAACCTGTCCTATCAGAAGTAACCGGGTTCTAAGGGTCCCAATATCACTGGACTGTTTTCATTGTTCATCGTTTCGATTTAGCCACTGAACTGGCGACCGAAATATTCCAAGAAAACAACCCTCAATTGAGTGTAGTATCGAGTATCAACCAACCTCGGACTGCACCAAAGTCAGTTATCTCATTACCCTAAAGATGCCAAGATGGTTCAATTAAGGTTCCTAAGGTCAGTTGATGCTTCATGACACCACGCGGAGGCCCCGTACTCTCCTTGACTGGACTTAAGGGTTACCGGTACACACCAAAGTGCCACATCAACGTAGCAGACTACTTCAACCATGTCGGTATACCCCGCACAGTTCCCTCACAGCCTTGTTGCTACTTTCTAAGAAGGTATCCCCAGATCCGAGTTTAGGATCTATAGAACTCCCAAGACAGTACCCACAATAATAACGCAAACAATTCAGACAATTGAAAACACAAGTGATCTTAGTCCTAAGGTACACCTCACTTTAAAGTAGTCCCCAGCAGAGTCGCCAGTTCTGTGATCGGTGGATTTAGAACTGACTGTTTAACGCTGGTTCGCGAAATGTCGCGGAAGCAAGAGTCGTCACCGTCTTTTATTTTCTCCAACATGGACAGGACAAAAGCACAACAAAATTCCTTATGAGATAGTTTCTCGGTTCGGGAGGTAGATTTATAGAAAGGGAAGGTATTAGCACCCTTTCTATCCATGGTTATCCATGGGCTCTTAGATACTTGCTCATTGTGTTTTCAAAAGTGTTTGCTTTTCAATTGTGAGTGAGTTTGAAAAAGTTTCGTTTAAAGATTTCAGATCGACTCTTGTATCAGTCCTCAAGAGCGTTTGAAAAATTGTTTTGAAAGCTTTTTGAAAGTGTCAGTGTGAAAAGGTTTTTGATTTGTTTTTGAATAGAGCAAGTATCTATGAGTCATCTACCTACCCTAAGGAATTAGGCTGTGTAAATGTCCTTAAGATAGTGCCATCCCACCATTGAGAGGTAGGTAGCACCACCGTTGGAGGTGTTCGGGTCAATTCGAGTTTAGGGACAGTGTGATCACCAGAGCAACAGTAGGACACCTTAGAAGCTACCCTTATGCCATTGATCCTTTTTTAATTCGATGCAACTTTTCCGAGGCAACTTGTTTTGAGGCATATGGATCAACGAACATAAGGACTTACTAAGACGTCCTATACTCGACGACCACGTTTCGAAGGTAAGGCAACAGTGAGGCGTACCCTAAGAGTGGTGTATGAATTTGTGTGTTATTTTCATGTTATGTTTTATCTTGTACATGTATCATGGTGATCTACGCTTGTTTTTAATTTAGGCCATACATTCTTTCATGCAAAGTTTAGAATTAAAAGTGCGGAAATTTAAATGCGGAAATTAAAATCCTACGCTATTACAAGGCACGGGTCTTTACATCACCAAATTAACAAAGACCCGTTTGGAATAAAAAATGCGGAAAGTAAATAAATTCCTAATTACTATTACATGGCTTGAGTAGTTACATAATATTCACAAAAGAAAATAAGAATAAATGCGCGAAAGAATTAAAGTTGAACGTTCGAGGGAGTTGGACCCTTTTGAAATTAAATTGAAATTAAAAACTAATTATTATTTAATTAAGAAAAGAAATGTTTTTTTAGGTTTTTTGTATTTATGAAAATAAAGAAAAGAATTTAAAATTAGAAGGAAACCCTAGTTCTAAATATTTTTAATTATTAAAGAAAAGGTTAAAGTTTAAAACCTAATTTACTAAATTATTAATGTACATGTTTATTTACAAAAAATATTTAATAATTAATAATAATAATAAAAAAAATTATTTATTAAAAAGGATGAAAAAGTTAAAAAACCCTAATTTCTACATATTTTAATTTATTAAGAAAAATATTAAAGTTTTGAAACCTAAATTAATCTAATTAATTGTTTAAAGTTTATTTACAAAAATAATAATGGTGAAATTAATATTAATAACAATAAACATTTTTTTGATTTTTCTGTATTTTATTTTTATTATGAAAATTATTTGATGGAATTAAAAGAAATAATTAAAATATTAAAAGAATTAAAAGAAAATCAAATAGAAATAAAAAACAATGCAAACCATGGGGGTATTCAGACCCAAAGGGAGGTTTTTTGGAAGCAATTTGGCCCATTAGACAAAAAACCTTGTTTGACTTTCTGGCATCACGTGCGTGTTCATTGACTCTTGAGTACCGTGGTCTGCATTCTTTGGGCATTGGATTGGGTTTCATGGCCATTTGTGTTCTGGCCGTTGGCCATTTGTGTTCTGGCCTCAACGTTCCTTAATCTTCCCAGGATGTCTGTCTCGCCATGTATTGGTGTCATGCATAAGTTGTTCTTTTTGGCCTTTTGGCTTTTGGCTTTTGGCCATTTGTGTTTTGGCCTCAACGTTCCTTAATGAACCTGCATGGGATCCTGTCTAAATCTGCAGTGTTGAATCTCATGAACACATTAAATAAAATCATAAAATGCAAATAAAGCCAATATATATGAAGAAATTTAATGTTTAGGCACAATATGGTATGTATGAATGATTATACCCTTTTGATCATGGAGATCAAACCAGCCTTACCCTTACTGAAGAAGTAGTGAGGTGTTGGTTTGTAACTGTGATGACTTGTTTGTAGTGAGAGAGAGATTTGTAATAAGGATTTCAAGGTTTTAGGGTTCTTGAAAGAATTTGATATTCTAACAGTGTTGTGGCAAGATTTTTTCTCTCTTTTTTTTCCTCTCTGGTTTGTGTGAAAAGAAGGTGATTATATAATGGAAATTAGGGTAAAGAAAATGGGCTTTGAATGTGCAATTGGGCCTCCAATGTTCACTTGAGTTCGTCACTTTCCAGGCTAAATCGCAGGGACTTAAGTGCAATTTTTGAAGTTGAAATGTGAAAACAAAATGTATCCGACATCGAGAACTAACTCCTGTCTGAAAATCGGCTCAATCGGATAAACGGTAAATTAGTTATGAATTTTTGAAGTTTCAGCTCAGACAAACTTATTTTGGGCTCCAATATCGACTCTGACACGTTCTTCAATAAAAAACTGGTATTGATTGGAGCATAATCCGGTCTCGACTTTTGAAGCAAAGTTGTAGATCTATGAGTCAGGGACCTTGTGTAAAAATATGATCCCAATCCGATAAAAATTGACCGAGTTATGAATTTTCGAAGTTTCGGCCCAGATGAAATAATATTCAGCATTCAGGATTTTCAGCGTGTCACGCACTCTGAGCAAAAAACGAAGGCCTTTTGAATACCGTTTGAACTCAATACCTTCTGTGAAAATGTAGCCAACTCAATTTGTAAAATTTTGGCGCCGGAACCAGCTCGATACGATGAAAATCGACCAAGTTATGATTTTCTGAACATGACTAAAATAAACTTTTGTCACAAATTTTCTGTATGAAAATACTTGATAAATCCACATTTTTGAAGACCTTCTGATCGAAATTGGCTTCCAGCCGTGAGACATGAAAACATAGATAATGTCAAGACGGAATTTTGGCCACCGGAACGGGTTCAAAATGAGTCACGATCTTCAAGTTATGAATTTTTTAGCGCGTAAAAACTGCACTTTCAGCACACTTTTTCACCATATTTTTTCGAGAAAACTCACACAGTCGGATACCTTCTTTAAAGAATTGACTCTTGAGCCGAACCTGAATTTGAGAATACGTTATCAGAGATATCTTGGCGAAAGAATACCTGAATATGACGCACCGGGTTGGACTTGTGAATTTTTCTTGAAATATTTTGAGAAATATGGGAGGGCAAATTTTGGGGTACAACAACGACGATACCATAACGGTTATTCCTCATCAACCAAACAGCAAGGCAATTACACCTTTTCTGCAAGTCAAGGAACGACTCGTACTCACATGACTGGTTCAAACAAAAAGGAAGGATGAAAGAAAGAGACAAAAAGCCTTGCTAAGTCGAAACTTAGAAAACAAGTCGCTTAGGCAAAAGTCAGGACTTCCCGCTGGACTTCAAAATCAAAATCCAAAAGGATTTGTCCAGGAAAAATTTAGGGAAAGCAAAAAAGCGCGAAAAGTGAAAAGGGATTACCGAATAAAAATTCCCAGTAAGGAGCTAAGTCGTGTGATAAAACACCAAAAAAGAAAGAGGTGACTGACTGTCGTGTCCAGAAAAACCTTGTTTGACTCCCCATCATTGTAACCTCCTTTTGAGAGATGAGTGCTCGTATTAAGTTAACTGAATGTAGGAGTGGAGAACGTCACGAAGAATGGGTGGGCACCAAATATTTTGAGCCTTAAATCCTTTTTTTTTCTAAAACCATGAACCAGGCCACGTTACAACCCTTAAAAGTCCTAACTGAAGTATGGGTTAATTCGAAATAAATACTGTAATGAGAGTACGGTAATATGACTCCTAGGAGGCTTGCTAAAACTTTTGAGTTGGTATCACACCACCTTTCTAATTTCTTTCGTACAAATTTTTTGATGTTTAATCTTTTCGATAATTTTTTTTGACTTCAAGACAAACATGAGCTTTGCATTACAATTACCATTCTTAGAATAAACGTTCTTTGCATATGAACAAGTGCTTAAACATCAAGTAAGCTCGCATAATGAGCATCAGATGATGATTTGATTACCTCAAGGAACAAATGGCTTTAGGATACCGTTGAAAGGTAAATCATTTGTGAGAATGATCTTAATCTAGGGCAAAGCTTCTATTGGTTCCGTTGAATGAAAGAATACCATCTTGAGAAATGGTCCGAAGATGGAAAATTTTGATTGTCCAGAGTCTCTGTCAAGCAATGGTGTATTACTTTCAGTTGATCTTGAGGGGTCAATTTCTTCAAGTATCTGATTAGACATTGAAGCAGTTCAAGTTGAAAAGTATGGTTGTGAAGTAGCCTACTTTCAAGACGTAAGTCAGCTACCCAAAGGTTGTGTTGTCTTCAAAACTCTGCGAGCTTCTCCTTTCTCCTTAAGCATGAGATGAAGGAAAAGGTTTGTCAAGACTCTGTTGAGCGGGGACAAGCATGTTAAATACTCTGTTGAGTAAGTGATCAGTTGATCTGGGGGCACTTAAGTCGAGATTTGATCCCTCAAAGTACATTCAATCTGGGGAAATTACACCAAGATTCAAAGAATTTATCAAAGTGCTGAGTAATCAGGGGCACTTTCCCAAGCATGGTTGAAACCATCCCCAACTTTATTTAGCCAGGAGCCGTATTCCAAAGTTCATAATCCTAGGGTTGATTATCTTATTGGTACAAATATCAGAAAGTCCTCTCGAGATAATTTTCTTCCAGACCCTACAAACTGGGGCAAGGAATTATGTAGGAGAATTTTCTCCTCTTCAAGGGTTAATCAGATTAAGTCCAGTCGCATGCTAAATGACTTGTGAATTTGAAAATCATGTCGGGAAGTCAAGATCGTTATCCTCGGCTCATCAGAGACTTAAGTTCATTTATTGATGTTCCTTCATCAGAAGTCAGGATTATTATCTCCAGTTGAAGTCCATATCATTATCCTCAGTAGGATACGAGTAGTAACACAAAGATCATTTGAGGTTGTTTACCCGTACGAGACGTGATGGAAATGTCATTCCCTATGAGGACTCTTTTCCCTAGTAAAATATCCCCTGCTATTTGACTAAAGTTTGTCTGATAAGGGGTATCTGTTGTACCCCAAAATTTGCCCTCCCGTTTTCACAAGAAATCACAACTTCAGGGTTTTCCCTGATTTTTCAAGATTGGTCCAAGAATCGGTCAAATAGACTTTTCTTTGACAGTTAATCCAGAATTAGGGTTTGCGCTCGCATTTCTCAAAAGAGATTGAATCCACAGTATTTCAATTGAATGATTACATTATTTTACGCTTGTTCAAGATTACTGGTTGTTTCTCAAAACCTAAATATTTGGGATAGGAGCTGAGACTTTTGTTTGGAGCTTTGAGGCATTGGTTTGATCAGTGGAGTGAAAAGTGTATGAAATGCTTGTTTGTTTAACTGTACAAAGCATATGTTATTTGGAATGCCAGGCGTATTGTGATTAATGCAAGATTGCGAGATGGCAAAGTTTGTTGATTATTTATTTCATCTGGATTAAAGTTATTGGGATGCATTTCCAGTTGTTTTAATTTAAGAGACTTAAATAATTAAATAGACAGTACAAGGAAAGATTGGAATATTTGACAGTAGAAAATTCTTATTTGATAAAGACTTTTTATTTATTTATTTCAAATATTGTTACAAATTTTATTCGAATATTGTAAATTTATAATTTAGTGTTTACAATAATATTTATTACAATAAATGAAAAGAAAATAAATCTAAAGCCTAAATCTCTTGAAATCTTTGATCTTTACTGCGTCCTCCATTATTCAGCTGATACTTACCTGCAAAGGACAGAAGAAAAAGGAAATCAGTGCAATTAACTGAAGAACATTTTCAAGCAGATAAATAAAAAAAGTCATCATTAAAGCTTGTTGGCCGGAATCAGATTGATATTGGGTTCATCATGTTTTACTTGTTCTCTTTGCAAATCACAAGAAGATTTCTCTTCTTGGTTCACAAAGAGGAAAGTAAAAATAATTTGCAAGCATACAATTAATTCTAAATGCAAAGATATAAGGCAGCAAGACAAAGCAAACTGAATTCCCAAACTGCATTAGTCAACTAAGTCAGCATGAGCAAGCATGGCAAGCTAACTACAAATGCAAACTAATGTCAAACTAAGTTACCAAGCTGTCAAAGCAGAAAAGCTGTCCAAGAAAGTACACAAGCTGTCAAAGAAAGAATAATGCAGAAAATATGGAAAGAAAGTACAACAATGCAGGAGAAGAACCAAGTTACAAGCAAGCAGGCTTGTCAAATTCATCATCATATTCTGGCCAACAAGCTTTTCAGAAAAGATATAACAAGCAATTTAAAATGCTTTTATGGAGAGAGAAAGAGAGAACCAGAAAAAGGTTTGCAGTTTTGGCAGACTGTAAAAGGCAGTGAGAAAGCAAATAAATAGAACAAGTCTAACAGTGCAAGAGGAGGGGATATAGAGCAAAAACTGCAAACTTAAGAAACTTACAACCTGCCTTACCAAACACAAAGAAAATCTGCATAAGCAAGCAAACCTGCTTAAGCAGCAAGCCTGCCTTCTCCATACAACCTGCCTGCATAACCTGAAGCCTGCTTAAAACTTACCACAAACCTGTTTCCAAATCAGAAAAACACAAACAAATTGCAAACCTACAAAACTACCTCCAACTTAACCTGCAAAACTGCTTCTCAAGCAAAACTAAGCTAAAACTTTGAAACCAACAGCAAGCCCGCCTAAAGCTTACCAAAAAATCCAAGGCCTGCCTAAAAACTCATCAACTTGCTTCCAAATCAGAAAAACACAAACAAATTGCATGACCTTCAAAAACTCACAAGCCTTCAAGCCTGCTTTCAAAACCTCCAAACTCAGAGGCCTGTCAAGCAAGCTTAAGAAACATACAGCCAGCTTCCAACTAAACCTGCATTACAGGTTTACAAAACTGCAAGCCTAAAAACTCATCATCCTGCTTACCAAAAGCCAAAAACACAATAACAAGAAAACCTATTAAACTGCATAGCTTGCTTTCAAAAACACAACAGTAAGCCTGCCTAAAACTTACCAAAACTTGCAAGCTTACTCAAACACTAAAACTTGTTAAACTGCATCAAGCAAAGCTCAACAAACATCCAGGCCTGCCTCACAAATCACACAAACCTCTCCAACTACACAAAAAACATGTGAGTCCAAAACAAACCTACTATCATGACCAAAAACTGCCTAAACTTCAAACATAGTCTAGCTTCATCAACCATCAAGGAAACAGTTCAAACATGAGTTAGTTTCAGCAGCACCCTCATCATTAACATAGCAAAGAAAAGGAAGAAGCAAAAATCTCAGAACATACATTCATCATCAACAGAAATCAAGCTCAGTTCACAACAAATAAGTTTCAGAATATAAGCTTCATCATCAACAAGCACCAGCCAACAAAGACAAACAAAGAACAAAGAAGTTCATCATTGTCAAGCATTCAGAAGCAAGGGTTTTCAGAAACAAAGTCATCATCAAACAACGTAAAGAAACGAAATACCAGGAAAACTAAAGCAATCGTCATGCTCCTCCCTCCGCTCTGACCACCAAGGAGGTGCCACCAAGCCCTTTCCCTCTCTCCTTCAGTTTACAGAAGCAAAACGCCAAAGGTATAGTCTTTTCCCCTCAAACTTTCGCTGTAGCTCACACCAAAACATCAAAGATTAAATATTGCAAACGATAAACATGCAAGAATCAAGCGTTGAAGCTATAAAAAACCTAACAAGATAAAATTCGTACCGTTCAAGCACAATCAACATGGACCACTGTGAAGACGAGAGAGAGAGAGCGGGGGCGACACACCGGAAGCTGGGCGTGAGAGAGGAATCAGTTGTCCATGGTTGAGAACGAGGAAGAGAGAACGAAGAAGACGAGAGGAGTGACGCCGCTGTACCAAAACCAAACCCTAGATTCTGAATGCACAAAACATGAACCCTAAAAGAAATTGTTGCCAATGTTTCAATTGGGCCTTCACCCCAACAACAAAACATTTGAGCCCAGCGTTTCTGAAGCACCCCACCCCCTTTTTTTCTTTTCCCCCCTTTTTGATTTGTTTGTTTTTCTTTTCATGGGAAATCCAAAAATCTTCCCAAAGCCCATTTATCTTTTTTCTTTTAATGTTTTAAAACCAATACCTTTTTTTTATCACTTTATTTTCATTTTCTATAATCTAATTCCTTTTTTTTTTCTCTTTTGTTAAATAAGAAGAATATATTAAATTTTTGTATAAATTTTCTTAATAATTTTTTTCTTAATAATTATTACATTTAATAAACATACATAAATAATAGAATTTTAACTTAAATAATTTTTCTTTTCTTTAAAACTCTTTGTTTATATAATTAACAAATACAAAAAAAATAATAATTATACTTAATCTTTCTTAGGTTAAAATATTTTATTTGGTCATTTGTAAATAAATATACGCATCTCATATTTCTTTGATTTTCGTTATCTTATACTTAGTTATAATTTTACATTGAAAATGCGACAGTTCAATTTGGTTGTAATATATACTTGGACATTATTATTCTGATAAGACTCATCCCCATTTGTAAACATTTGTACCCCCATCCCCAGATACTTATTTGTAATAATTTAGACTTTAAATTCCCGCAATTTATCGCTTTCAATATACTGTATAGTAATTAGGGTTTGTATGCAAAGATTCAAAATCAATCGCTAGATAACCTAATACAAGATAAATGCATGAAAATCAATACACAATTCACACTTGCACCTCTAGGGTAACCTCGCTTATTGCCTCGGAAAATTCAATCATGTCCCTCGAGTATGAGACACTCTAGAAAATGCCCCTTTGATAAACAAAGATCGTAGTCCCTCGATGACCCTCGATGTTGCCTTCGATAAAACAATCTCGTCCCTTACAAAATTGCTAGAGCGTCTCACAAGTTGCTTTCAATGATTGTATACGATGACCCACGCCTATCCCGTTTAAACATCCTAACACAAGGTTGTTCACCAAATATAATGGTGAAACAACACTGTTAAAAGGGTTAAAAACATAAGAAAGATCTTTGAGTAAAATAGGGTAGACAACTCTTAGTTACTTGGTAAAAAATCTTGCAAAACATCCTTGCCATTTTCAAACACACTTCACAACACAACTTCAAAACAACTTTCAAAACATTGAAATATATTTTCAAAAAGACACACACCTTTGTATATATTCAAACAAGAATCATTACAAAGGTTGCCTAAACAAGGCATCTTTTTCAAAACATTTTCAAAACCACACACACAAAGCACCATTTCAAACAATTGAAAAGTAGAGGCAAGTGATCTAAAACAAGTAACTAAGAGCCCATGGATAACCATGGATGAAAAGGGTGCTAGAACCTTCCCTTTTCATAATCTACCCCCCGAACCCAAGAAAACATCTCAAAGGTATTTCCTGTGCTTTTTGACCTTTCCTTAGGATAAAATAAAAAGTCGGTGGCGACTCTTGCTAAACCGAACAAGTGCAAAAACAAACGCAAAACCTCAAGTCAATTCTTCCACCGTATCACAGTATCTCTTCAGATATTTTTATTCCCCAACGAAGCATTCCTCATTTCTCTAAAGAAGGAGAGTTGCTCTTCTCTCTGAAAATTTAGAAGTTGTTTAAAGTCAAGATGATTTATGTTCAGTGGACTGCAATTTATTTTTGCAGCATCTTCTCTAAAGTCCATTTTTTAGTGGCATTCCTCTTCTGATCAATTCAATCATCTTCGGACGAGGCAACAAATAGACAAGATGCTCAGAGATATGAAGGCTATAGCAGAATTGGAACCCCATGGGATTATTACACATAGCTATCTTTTCTTTGTATTAAAATTTTCATTTTTCTTACAACAGCGTTCTACTACTAGAATGTTTGTCTCACTGTACAAAAATACTTACTCAAAGTCAATACAAAGATGTCTCCTTGAAAGTGCAAAAACTATCTGTTTTTCGTTACGCTTGTGTTTTGTTTACAAAAACGTCCAATGATTCATTGTTGAACATATGCATTTGAACATAATTACTGTTTACAAATAAAAAAAATAAAAGACAAATTACTAATGGCTTTAAGAGGTATGAAAATCTCTCTAAGCTATTTCCATAAATCCCCCATAATTTGCAGTTTAATTCCCAGCGAAACAAGCTTCCAATTATCAATCCCCAGTAGAAGTCGTTCAATTTCTCTGGATTTCACAACAAGGTTTTACAAGCAGTACACGACATTTCCCTTACAACAGAGTTTGTTTCTCTAAGGCGAAATTCATCAACACTTCAACTTCACAACATGAAGACTTACACTCCATATCCTCAGCAGCAGTCAGGGATTTATTTTCCCTAATCCAACAGTAGTGCAGCAAATTAGCTCACATACGCATACATTACATCCATATATCATAAACATTGATAACGCAAATGCATTTTACTGTGCATTTCATACAACATAACATTGCATATCAACTAACATTTTATCTTTTTCAGGATAAGATTAATCAAACAACTACCATTAACAATGTTCAAAGTCTTTAGATACAATTCAGATATGCTCCAGACATGGATGCCATTTTGATACTCATTCAGATCCAACTTTCAGATACAATTCTGATACGCTCTAGACATGGATGCCATTCTGATACTCATTCAGATTCAACCTTTCAGATACAGTTCAGATACGCTCCAGACATGGATGCCATCCTGATACTCATTCAGATTCAACCTTTTGATACAGTTCAGATACGCTCCAGACACGGATTCCATTCAGATACTCACTCAAATTCAACTCTCAGATACAGTTCAGATACGCTCCAGACACGGATGCCATTCTGACACTCATGCAAAACTAGCTTTCAAATACAGTTCAAATACGCTCCAGACACGGATGCCATTCTGATAATCATTCAAATTCAACTCTCAGATACAGTTCAGATACGCTCCAGACACGGATTCCATTCTGATAATCATTCAAATTCAACTCTCAGATACAATTCAGATATGCTCCAGACACGGATGCCATTCTGACACTCATTCAAACCTAGCTTTCAGATACAGTTCAGATACGCTCCATACACGGACTCCATTATGATACTTATTCATATTCATCTCTCAGATATAGTTCAGATATGCTCCAGACACGGATTCCATTCTGACACTCGTCCAGATTCAACTCTCAGATGCAGTTCAGATACACTCCAGACACGGATGCCATTCTGATACTCATTCTTTCAGTTTACAAATTACAATTCAACAATCACTTTTGGATGGCATCTCTAAGCCCATCTCCTACAGCTTTCTATCACCTCTCCAAATGGCATCTTTAAGCCCATTCCCTCAACCATCACATCACCAAGTGCAAATTTCTGGGCACTCTAGTGTCCAATCATCTTCCACCTTCGGGTCACGAATGGAAAAAATTACCAATCTAACTCCTCAGGCTTAAGAAGATTGAACAGGGGCAGCTGTTGTACCCTAAAATTTTCCCTCTCACTTATCAAGAATCTTCTAACAAGATCTCCTTTGGATCAAGACTGCATTAGGGTTGATCAGCTCAAGACACCTCCTCAAGCACTGATGATCAAAATTAGGGTTTGCGTTTGCACAAGGATTTTTGAACTTCCAATGCCCCATATGACTTTCATGGATCATTATGGACCCCAAAGACTACTCATGCCAAGTTTCAAGCTTTGAATCACATTTTTTATCAGTCAATTAAGCAGTTGACCTAAAAATCAATTGTATTGGGGAAAAGTCAATTATGGCTAATTTACAGTCTAACTTCATAATTTTTGATCCACGTCAACATTTTAGACTCATATGTATCATTTGATCAATTTTGGACCACAATTCTTAAAGAAATTTGATCAAATCTCTAAAAGGGCAAAATGGTCAAAATTAGGGTTTTGTTTGAGAAAGGGCAATTTCTGATTTTTTACCTAACAAATGGTCAATTGGTTTAAGGCATGATCTCAAGAGTCCAATCGCATCATTTTGACTTAATGACATGGTTCAAAACATTGCTACAGATAAATTGATTGACAAATGAATTTTCAGTCAACTGGTCAAAAGTCAACTATACACTAAAAAGTCAAACTTTGACTTTTTGGTCAAAATCAAGTATCAAAGATTACAATTCATCAAAATATGAAACTTATTCATCAAGAAATCAAGATTTCATTTTGAAAAGTCAAAATTTCTAAACTTAGAAATTTTTCTAAGTGTCAAAATTTTCTTATTTTTTCATAACTTTGAGCAATTTTTTCATTATGCTGCAAGATGATTCAAAGGAAACTTCCAACATAAAAGTTGTATATCTCCATGAAATATACAACTTTTCTTCACACAACTTCTTCCAAAAGTTCTTGGATCTCAAGTTATAATTTTATAAATACATGCTCATGAACTAAAAAAGACAGTGAAATTTTGTCCTAGTTAGGCAGATTTTTTGACCTAACTTCATGGAAAATTTTCACATAGTTCCAAGGGGAATATTCAAAAGCAATTCAAATATGGGTTGTATATCACATTTTAAGATTTCCAAAATGTCCAATAACTCCTTGAGATCATTCTTGAGTAGGGAGAATCGAAGAGATGAAGTTGGTGTTTTGTCACTTGAATTATAGGTCATTTTCATGATGAACACAAATGCAATTTCAATGTTAGGTTGCATAATCTTTGCTTTGCAGGACTTAAACTTGTTTGTAACTCCATAATTAATGGATTACACAAACTTTTGAGCTATAATCCAAGTGATTTAAGCTTTATCCAATTCACATTGCCATTTTGGGAAGAAAGTTAACAATACCATTCTTGTAAAGCAAGCTTTTTGCATAAAGTTCACATTGAGCCTCTAACTTGTTACCTCTGATCACACTCCATCCACAAAGTCAGAAGCAAGCTTGTTTAAAGCATAACCACTCTATCTTAGCAAGTACACAAGACTTTAAAACTTGGTTTGTTAAAACATCACATGTTTAGCTTAAGGATGCAAATTTGAATTCTGATCAACTAGAGCATCCCAAACTTGTTACTTATAAAGAGAGTCATTATTTGTGAGCTAGAACACGAGTTTGAACACCCTGAAATACACCAAAACTCTCTCAAATCATAAATTTCCCAAAAACTCCATTGTTGCACAGCTTCTGACCTTGAACTTCAAACTCACATTTCCCTCGTGCGTTTCTTGGTCTTTTAGTTTCTAAAGCTTCCTTGCATCAAGAGTAACTCATCCCTGTACCTGTTTCACTTCTGTAACATCATTTTCCCTATCTTCCATAACCAAAAACTCAACATTATATTTGGGATTCTCCAGACCATTCCAGCCATCTTCAGCTCAAGCCAACCATTGCATTAGCTTCCTAGAGGTCTAAGGAAGCTAACCTGATCATCAGCACTTCCTGAAACAAGCTCAAATCCATTTCACGATTTCCAGTTTTGAGGTATTTTTCTTGAACTTCTATCTCATTACTTAGGCATTGTTAGGATTGCATTTGTGAAGATAAAATGTAGACATCATTTCCCTGAAGTTGTACATATCCATAGATTTCATTTATTTTGATTGAGCTAGGAGAATTTTGAGTTTGAACTTTCTGAAATATTTAGGTCAGAATTTGGTACTGTTAAAAATTCTCATTCATCTTTGATTTATAGTTTATGATATTTATATGTTTGGATTCGTGTGACAAAATGGAGCAATTTTCGTGCTTACATTTTTGCAAATGGTTGAGAAATGAACAAGTTACAAATCCTTTGGCTGGAGGTTGAAGATGAAGTACAGTCAGGGCGCGTTTTGTGTTATGTATTTATTGTTTCATACAAGTTAACGAATGTATAGCCACCCCAGTGGTAAAGCGCGTGTCTGTTAACCTATGGGACCTGGGTTCGAGCCCCAGTGGTACCCTTTTGCCCATTTTTCATATTTTTTTTTACTTTCTAACATTTTTTTGCAGGCGCTGGGCCCTTTGGGCCTGGAATTGTTTTTATTTTTGCTAGTTGACCTCCCTGCCTTCTTAAGCACCCCTGGCCCAATTTATTTTATTTTCTTATTTTCATTTTATTTGTTTTTCTTAATTATTTTTCAGTAATATTAAAAATAAAAAAAAATATAAAAAAAATTTATCTTCATTTTAATTTAGTTTATTTTATTTTTTCTCACCAAAAAAAATATTTTTATTAACTATACTTTATTTATTTTTTACAAATCACCTTGTAAATTTAATTAAAACTAGGTTAATATTTATTTTTCTTTTACACCTATTAAATATATTATTTTTGATATAAAAAAGACAAAATATTTCACGATGCCATAAAAACTTTCAAGACAAAAATACAAAAAAAAAAAAAATTCTAAACTTATTTTCTTTTAATCAACTAAATAGAATTAGGGTTTTATTCAAAATCTTTTCTTAAATAAATTCAAGTTTAATTAATTATTTTCTTTAATTAATTAGGTCAAAATGATTTCCCTTTTTCTCATAAAAATCCAAAATACCCATTTTCTTAACAATTACATTTCTTGTATATTTATTTCATCTTGTACATTTAAATATTTGCACATCAATACATATTCAATATGGTTGTAATAAACTAACTAGGTTTATTTTTTGCAATCCCTATTTCAATTTGTACACTGCCTCCCCACAAATGTTGTAATAGCGTAGTAACTTTAAAGTTCCGCAATTTATCGCTTTATATACAAATGCTAGTAATTAGGGTTTGTATGGAAAGAATAAAATAAATCAAATAGAAAACCCTAATTAAAAGATAAATCAATGCATGTAAATCAACATATTTGCACACAAGCACCCCTAGTGTTATCCCACTTGGTTGCCTTACAAAAATGGCCATATTACGCATGTAAGGCATCTTAGAAAAAACAAGCAAATACAAGATCATAGTCCCTCGATGAAGCTATCTAAGTTGCCTTACAAATGATCTTAGTCCCTAAAAAAATGCTAAGATACCTTGCAACATTGCTAATCATGGCTATACGATGACCCACGCCCGTCCCGTTTACATCCAAAGATAGGGTTGCTTACCAAATCAGTGGTAAGACAACAATGTCAAAGAAAAAGAAAATGAACGAGAAAGACATTTGAGTAGGTAGATTACTACTAATTACTTGCTCCATTTTAAAACAAACATCCTTGCTATTTTCAAAAACAAACACATACACTTTCAAACATCTTACAAAATTGAAAACATTTTCAAAAGATCAAACATCTTTGTATACATTCTTACAAACGAGAATCATTACAAAGGTTACTTAAACAATGGCCTCTTTACAAAATACATTCAAAAACCACATAAAGCACAATTTTAAACAAAAGCAAGTGATCTAGAAAGTAACTAACAGCCCATGGAAAACCATGGATGAAAGGGATGCTAATACCTTCCCTTTTCATAATCTACCCCCCGAACTCAAGAAACAATCTCAAAGGTCTTTCCTGTGCTTTTTCACATTTCCTTTTGGATAAAAGAAAAGTCCGTGGATGTAAGTACGAAGTGCGCCTAAAGGGGGGGGGGGGGTGAATTAGGTACTTTAAAAAATTCTGGTTTTAGTGATGATGGATATTATTTTTCTGGTTAATGGTGAGTTTAGGAAAGAGTAAAGTGCAGAAAAATAAAGAGACACAGGCGATATATCCTGGTTCCCCTCACAGTCCGAGAGTACTCCAGTCCCCTTTCAACATGAAAGAGATTTCCTTATTGTGGCAAACTTAAACAAGAACTACCAAAACACCAAGAACAATCCTCTTGGACCAAGAACAAATCTCTTGGATTTTCACTATGTCAACAATGAGAACAGTCCTCTCAAAGTGACTACACTTGTATCCAACAATCCTGGAAATACAAGATTTTAAAAACACTTAAACTTATTTCCAACAATCCTGGAAATATAAGTAAGTAACTATCAATATTTGATTTTGAGTGAGTTAAGTAGTATTGATCACTTAGAGTGATTTAACAATGAATGACCTTCTCTTCCAATAATATTATTGTACAATGACTCAAGATATAATTGCTCAAAGTTTTATATTTAACAATGTATGAAAGTGTGCAGAAAACTTATGTATGAAAGTGAAGAAATGCTTGAGTTTGTATTTTGAGAAATTCAGAAAGTATATTTGGAAGAGGTGTTGAAAGTGATTTTGAAAATGAATATTTATATGTTCATAACACCCTTTTGAAACATCATAAAGTTCTGAAAATGAATCATGAACAAGTGCCAAGACTGAGTGAAAGGTTTCAATGAAAAGGTATTATGAACAGGCATGTGAAAAGCTGCTGTTTTTCAAAATCGTGCAGCATGCAATCGATTGCACCCTTTGCATAAATCGATTGCACGGGGTTTCAATAGCTATATTTTCAAAAGATTTAAGTGTGCAATCGATTGCACCAGTAATGTAAATCGATTGCATGTGAAGTCAGTAGAAAAAAAATAAGTGAGTGAAATCGATTGCACAAGAAATGTAAATTGATTGCACTGAGAAACAGAAGAAAACGTTTTGAAAATTTTAAGTATGCAATCGATTGCACTAGCAATGTAAATCAGTTGCACTAAGAAACAGAATCAAAAGATCTAAGAAATTGAAGCATGCAATCGATTGCACTAATATGCAAATCGATTACACTCAAGTAAAAAATGAATTTTAACTTTGAAAAACTTGAGTAATGATTTATAAAAAATTTCTTATTCATCATTGAGCATCTATATCTTAAGATCAAAGTAAGTAATATCATTATACCTTGAAAGTTGTTAAGAGCTTTGAACTGAAGATTTTGTCCATAGATGCTTTGAGCTTGATCATAAATCTTTGCCTTCTTTGTTAATCATGGTTTGTCTTCATCAAAACAAAAGTTCATTTGAGAATATTTATTTTACATTCTCCCCCTTTTTGATGATGACAAACAGTCTTGCTTTATATGTTGTACTTTTCGGAAAGAGCTTCTCCCCCTAAGATGCAAAACTCCCTCTATGTATGAGAAGGTTGGAATCCTTTCTATTCGATCATCTTGGTTGGAGAGTACCATTTAAAAAATTAAGACAAGGAAAAATACAAGCATAAAGTACCACATCTTTCTCCCCCATTTGACATTATCAAAAAGAAGGGAAAGATGCAAAAAACAAACAGTAATAAAGCAATATATCAAGAAAAATTTATTTAAAATCATAAGAAGGATATAAGGCACCTTATATGTCATGTTTGTCAAGTATGCCAAGCTCTCGTCGAATCTTGTAGAACGGTTCTCTTGCCAAAGGTTTAGTGAAGATATCGGCAAGCTGATTATGAGTATCTACAAAGGTTACCTCGACATCTCCTTGAAGTACATGATCACTGAGGAAATGATGTCGTATGTCTATGTGTTTAGTTCTTAAATGCATGATGGGATTCTTTGTAATATTTATTGCACTTGTATTGTCGCACCGTAGAGGAATGCATCCTAGATCGAGTTCGTAGTCACGAAGTTGTTGTTTGAGCCACAAAATTTGAGCGTAACTACTACCCGTTGCAATATATTCTGCTTCCGTCATGCTAAGAGCAACACATGCTTGTTTCTTGCAGGCCCATGATACTAATTCATTTCCAAGGATGTGACAAGTACCACTTGTGCTTTTTCTATCAGTTTTACAACCTACATAATCCGCGTCAGAATAACCAACTAAGTTGCAAACACTGCCTTTAGGATACCATAATCCGACATTTGTTGTTCCTTTGAGATACTTCATGATCCTCTTTACCACCGTGAGATGAGATTCCTTTAGATTTTCTTGAAAGAGAGAACAAAGAAAAACACTAAACATTATGTCAGGTCGACTTGTCGTCAAATACAATAAGGAGCCAATCATACCTCGATACTTTGTAATGTCGATGGAAACACCTAATTCATCTTGATCAACATATGAACCGGAACCCATTGGTGTAGACATTGCTGTTGTACCCCAAAATTTTCCCTCTCATTTTATCAAAATTTCTCATCACAAGGCTCTTTGAACTCAAGATCAAGCTAGGGTTTGCTCTGCTCAAGACATCTCCTTGCACTATTGACCTAAATTAGGGTTTGAGTTTGCACAGGGATTTTTGGACTTATAATGCTCAAAGTGACTTTCATACTTCATGTTGGACTCATAAGATTGTCCATACCAAGTTTCAAGCCTTGAATCAAATTTTTGCCCAGTCAATTGGACAGTTGACCTAGAAATCAGCTGTATTGGGGAAAAAGTCAATTGTGGCCAATTTACAGTCAAATCTCATAAATTTTGACCCAGATCAACATTATAAGCTCATATGAACCATTTGATCAAGTTTGGACCACAACTCCACAAGAAATTTGATCAGATCACCAAAAGGGCAAAATGGTCATTTTTAGGGTTTTGACTGCACAAGGATAATTTTTGATTTTTGACCTAGCCAATGGCAAATTGAGTTCAAGCATGGATTCAAGGACTCAATGGAATCATCTTGACCTATTCACAAGGTTCAAAAGATCTCAATTGCATTGGATTGACATATGAATTTTTCAGTCAACTGATCAAATTTTGACTGCACACTAAAAAGTCAAACTTTGACTTTTTGGTCAAAATCAAGTGCCAAGGGTCATTTTTAATCAAGATGTGTAAAAAAATGAAATTTGTTCATCAAGAAACCCAATTTTGCAAATTAGGGTTTAAGATTGAAAAATTTCATAACTTAGATTTTTTCTAAGTTATGAAATTTTCTTATTTTTTCCCAACTTTGCCCAACATTTTCACCATGATGCAATTAGATTCAAACAAAACTTCCAACATGAAAGTTTCAGTCCTCCAAAAACTCTACAACTTTAATTCACAAAGTTTTCCCAAAAGAAGCTTGGATCTCAAGTTATGAGTTTTGGAACAAGGGTCCATGAAACTTGTAACTTAGTGAAATTTTGCCCTAGTTTAGGCAGGATTTTGACCTATCTTCTTGGCAATTTTTCACCTATTTCCACTTGTATTCTAAAATTGAATTTCAAAGATGCATTGTAGATAATGTTTCAAGCTTTCCAAAAAGTCCAAGAACTTTCCAAAATCATTTGTGGTTAGGGAGAATCAAAAGCTTGAATTTGGCAAAAACTCACTTTTGATCCATGGCATTTTCTTAGTGATACAAGTTGCAAACTCTAATCAGCTTGCTTTGCACTAGATTACAAGCCTTAAAACCATTCCATACTCAATAATTAAATGCAAATCCATTGGTCTAAGGCTTTGTTTTGGTCATTAGAGCATTGCACACAAGATTAATCCTTAAATAGAAAAAGCAACATTACCATTTTTGCTTAAATTTTGCTTTATGTCAAAACTGAATCCTTGAGCATTGATCCATATATTATGCAGCAAATCAAATCCGCAAATTAGAGGGGCAAATAGCATAGTGTGCAAGCTGATAGATAGCCTGTACAGGCTTGTCTTCCATCACTTCTCATGTTTTGCTTCATAACCAAGAAACTTGTCCAATATCACAAAACTTGAACATCTGAAAGAACCAACTTGTGCAAGCTTTTGAGACAAGTTTCTCATATCCCCTTGAGCCTAAAACACGAGCCTTTGAGTCCTGAAACCTCATATAGCACAAAATCACCTTCCATTGGCAAAACAGGGCACTCCCTGCAGTTTGATTTCTATAGCATAAATCCCTCGTGCGTTTTGCCTCAAATTGGTTCAAACACCTTCCATACAACCTATCCAAGCTATCCCAACCCTTAAACACTAACTGTAACTCCCTTTACAAGGTTTGCCATTTTTGATTTCAGCGTGTGCAGGTTGAGTTCTGTAGGCTTGTTCAAGCACATTCAAGGCAAGCTAGGCGTTGGGGAAGGTCAGAGGAAGTTCAAGCAAGCTCCCAAAAATCTCAGGCCTCATTGAAAAGCTCCACATTGCCATACACGAAGTCAACTGAAATAGGTTTTTGTCAACTTCCTATCTCTCTATTTAGGAACAATTAGGTTTAAGTTTATGAATGAAAAATGTAGTATTCATAGCCATGAAGCTATACATAAGCTCAGTTTTCATTTAAGTTACGCGTGCAAAGATAATTTGATCCATGAACTTTCTGAAAAAGTTAGGTTAGAAATTAGGGCTAGAGAAATTCTCTCTGGTCTTTGAGAGTTAGTTTAAGTTTCTTATATGGTTGAATTAGTCTTGAAAAATGCTACAACTTTGATGTTATGTGTTTTTGCATTAGAGCACGTATGTAGGATCTGGCATTTGTGTACAGGGCGCCCGTGTTTGTGAACAAAGGTTGAAGATGAAGTCTGGCTTTGGGCTGGGCTTTGGCTTTTTGTTTTTGACACCCCCTCTTTTGCTGAATGCACCCCCCTGGCCCAATTTCTTTACACTTTTATATTTTTGTATTTATTTTCATTTTCTGATTTTTATTTTATATTTTCTAAACATAAAAAATACCCAAAAATATTTTCATAAATTTTCACATTTATTTTTATTTTTTTTATTTATTATTTTTTTTAGACATGAAAATAATTATTAAGTAGAATACACTTTTATTTTATTTAATCAAAACTTTTAAACATTATAGAAGTATTATATATTTTTATTTTTTATCATTTATACCTATAAAATAATTTTTTTGTCATATACTATTATTTATCTAAATATTTGTGTATATTTATATTTTATTTTTGTGTATAAAATAATTAATATAATATATATTATCTTAAAACAAAAAAACTAGGGTTCCCACCCTTATTAAAAAATAATACTTTTTTTTTAATATATTTTTTTACACTTGAATATATTTTTATTTTTATTGTACATAAATAATATAGTTAAACATATTTACTTTCTTAAAAGGAAAATTAGGGTTTTACCCTTAATAAAAATATAATCTTTTATTTCTTTGTATATACACTAAACATTTTTTACATACATAAAAAATAAACATAAACATTTTTGCATATTCATAATATTGTGTATATTTATTTAATTTGTTTATTTAAATATCATTCATTTATTATTTATGCCTTTAATTCAATTTGGATGTAATAGTAAGATTAGGGTTTTAATTTCTTGCCAAATAACCCCCATTCAAAAGTTGTATCCCCCTCCCTATAATCATGTTGTAATAGTGGTAGATTTATTTTACGCATTTACGCTTTCAATTATGCCATGATTAGAGATTAGGGTTTGTATGCCAACAATCCAAAAATCAAACAAATAGTTTGACTAATACAAAGACAAAATGCATGAAAATGATAACACAATGCACATTTGCATCCCTAGGGTTTCATCCACTTGTTGCCTTTAAATGGGCCATGTTATGCATGTTGAGTATCTTGGCAAAACAAAAACAAAACAAAAGATCATAGTCCCTCGATGACGCTATCTTGGTTTCCTATACAAAATGATCTAGTCCCTCTGAAAATTTGCTAAAGATACTTGGCAATATTGCTATCGTGGTCTATATGATGACCCGCACCTGTCCCGTTTAACATCCAAATACAAGGTTGTTTACCAAATGCAATGGTAAAACAACATTGTCAAAAGGGTTAAAAACGTATAGGAAAGATCTTTGAGTAAAATAGGGTAGATAACTCTTAGTTACTTGATCAAAACTTGCAAAACATCCTTGCTATTTTCAAACACACTTCACAACACAATTTCAAAACATTTCCCAAAACAAAACATTGAAATATCTTTTCAAAAGACAATACACCTTTGTATATATTCAAACAAGAATCATTATAAAGGTTGCCACAACGATGGCCTCTTTTTCAAAAGCATTTTAAAAAAAAACAACACACAAATCACCATTTCAAACAATTGAAAAGCAAAAGCAAGTGATCTAAACAAGTAACTAAGAGCCCATGGAAAACCATGGATGAAAAGGGTGCTCGTACCTTCCCTTTTCATAATCTACTCCCAGAACCCAAGAAAACATCTCAAAGGTCTTTCCTGTGCTTTTTGACCTTTCCTTTGGATAAAATAAAAAGTCGGTGGCGACTCTTGCTAAACTGAAACATTTGCAAACACAAACGTAAAACCTCAAGTCAGTTCTCCCATCGTATCACAGAACTGGCGACTCTGCTGGGGAATTATCTTAAAAGTGGAGTAACCTTAGGGTTTAGATCACCTTTACATGATTATCTTGTTTGCTTTGATTGCTTTACATTTTGGTTCTATTGTTTGGGCTTGAAATCCTCCACCCGGATTTGGGAAACATTCATAGGTAAATAGCAATATGTTGTGGAAATTGTGTGGGGTATACCGACATGGTTGAAGCAATAGCTATATTAGTGCGACATATTTGTGGGTACCGGTAGCCTTTGAGTCAATCAAACAGAATACGGGGCCACTGAGTGATGTCATGAAGCACTAATGAACTCTTAGAACCTTACTTGACCAACTTGGCCTTTTTAGGATGTAGTGAGATGACCGGCTTTGGTGCAGTCCGAAGTTGGTAGATACTCGATACTACACTCATTGAGGGTTGTTTTCTTGGAATATTTTGGTCACCAGTAAAGTGGATAAACTGAAACAATGAACACAAAAAATAATCCAGTGATATTGAGCTCCTTAGAACCCGATTACTATTTATAGGACAGGTTGAGCCAACTAACTTCAAGAGGGTACTCACCTATGAAACCCCATGCAAGCCTGAAACTAGGATCTTGTGTGACTTGCTTGTACATATACTTATGCATACATCATGAACATCATAAAGCATCATATGCATCCACTAACCATTTCAAGGGTTTGGATCTTCATCTTTGTTCTTGTTTTGTAGGTAATGGAATCTCTTCGCAGGAAAACAATCCAAGTCAACCTTGTGAGAATCCCTCCTCTACTCAAGGAGCTTACTTCAAAGATTCCAGAGAATTATCCCTTCAGTGAAAGACATGGTAGACTTCTCAACTTGGTCAACTCCAACATTGAAGAAGACATGGTGAAAGTCCTCTTCCAGTTCTTTGACCCCCTACACCATTACTTTACATTTCCTGATTACCAACTAGTACGTACTTTTGAGGAATTTTATCAACTCCTGAGGATTCCTATTCGCCATCAACTAACCTACAACGGTACGGAAAGAGAACCAAAGCCTGAAGATGTTGCTCAAGCCTCACACTTGCAACCATCTGATATCAAAGGTCATTGGGAAACCAGAAGTGGTGTCAAGGGTTTCTTGGCAAAGTTTCTGTTTGAGAAGGCACAAGACTACTGGAATTCTCTAGATCTGTAAGCTTTTGAGGAGATTGTAGCACTTCTCATCTATGGGTTGGTCTTGTTCCCAAACCCTGATCAACTTATAGATGTGAATGCTGTCAAGATTTTCATATCTCGGAATCCTGTGTCTACATTGCTTGGGGACATCCTACACTCATTTCACACACGAACAATGAGGAAAAGAGGTGTTCTCATGTGATGTACTCCTCTTCTAGAAAGGTGGTTTATTTCTCACCTTCCCCAATCAGTTTTGAAGAATGAGAAGGGTTTAAGGTGGTCACAACGGTTGATGACCCTCACACATTCTGATGTTCATTGGTGTTCTCGGTCCAGAGAAAATATCATCATCATTGATCGTTATGGAGAATTCCATAATGTCCCACTACTTGGCATTAGGGGAGGCATTACCTACAACCCCTGTTTAGCTCTGAGACAATTTGGGTATGCCCGAAGGGATGGCCCTCATGACATGCTGATTCCTGACTTGGTTTTTGACTTCGACAACGACGCTCAAGGACTTCGACAAAGGTTTATCCGAGCTTGGAGGATGCCCAACAAAGTGGATAGTAAGACACTGGGACACAAGAATTCCATCCCCCTTGAGCCTTACCTCAAGTGGGTACGAACTCGCGCCCAGAGTTTTATGATGCCTTACCCCTACATTCTCCCCGTGATCAAAGAGCCTGTTATAGAAGGAGAGGTTCCATACACCCTCCTACATCCTGACATGCCAACATCATTGGAAGAATTGCAAAAGAGTTGGATACAGCTCAAGGAAGAACATAACACTTTTGAAGCCAACTTCTATGCCAGTGAGAAGAAGGTTTTGGAACTTACCCGTCGACTTCATGAAGAGGAGACTCTCAATACCTACATCGCACCAAAGAGGATGCACAACGTCTTTTTACATTAAGATTTTTGTAGTATTTGGCCCATGGGGCATTTATGTACTAACAAATTTCTTCTTATTTAATATGACGTGTGTTCTTTTTGTTTGCAACGACTTTGAATTTCTGAATCCTTGAATGCATTACATGAATACATATCATTCATCATATGTATAAACAGGTCTTCACACCAGGTTTCCTTATCTTTTTGTTGTTTATTTCAGCAAGATGGATATAGAGCAGACAGTCAAAGATCTGCAAGCACAAAATTCTCAGTTCCAACAACTCCTCATGACCTTGGAAAAGGGTCAAGAGGACCTTAAAGCACTGTTAGAGAAAGAGAAGGAAAAAGAAAAAGAGAAAAAGAAGAAAAGGGCTGGTGTGGCCACTTTGGGGAGAAGGTTTGAGAACCAGGCTAGAAGGGTCCTCGAGTTCCCCCCGACGTCTGACAAAGGGGTTGGTAAAGGTAAGGGAGTTGCAATGCCCTCCGAGTCTGAAGCTGAAGAGGAAGAAGAAGAAGAGGAGGAAGATTACTCTGAACATTAATACCCTCCTACAGACGACAAGTATAAGAATCTGGAAGAGCGGTTGGCAGCTATAGAGGTACAAAGAGTTTCTGGGTTAGATTTCGAAGAACTGGGGTTGGTTGCTGGGATTGTCATTCCCCCTAAGTTCAAGGTGCCTACATTTGCTAAATATGATGGTTTGTCTTGCCCGAAGATGCATCTGCGGTCCTACGTTAGAAAGATCCAACCTCACTCTTCTGATAAGGATCTGTGGGTCCACTTTTTTCAAGATAGACTTTCGGATACGTAATTAGACTGGTTCTACCAGCTTGAGAGGGATGACGTACATAATTGGGAGGATCTGGCTGCTGCCTTCTACCGACAATATCAATATAACACAGACTTAGCCCCTACTCGTACTCAACTATAAAGTATGGGTATGGTTGCTAACGAGGGCTTTAAGGAGTATGCCCAGAAGTGGAGGGACCTGGCTAGAAGGGTGCAGACACCATTGTCTGATAGAGAGTTGGTTGATATGTTTTTGGGGACGCTGTCTGGTCAATTCTTTAATCACCTGATAGGGAGTTCATCGGCAGGGTTCACTGAATTAATTTTGACTGGTGAACGAGTTGAAGCTGGCATCAAGAGTGGTAAGATTCAAAAATATACATCTGCTTTTGCCGCTGTCAAGAAACCTTTTCCAGCCAAGAAAGAGGTGTCAACTGTTTACACTAAAAAAGGTCGAGGAAGAGAAGAGCGCCGGTCAACAGCGGGGGCTGTAATGATCCAAAAGACTGCAGCTGATTAGCCTAAGAATGACCAAGCAAGAACCAACCAACAGAAAGGGGGAAGGCCTGCTAGGCAGTTCACCAAAATAAACATGACACCTGCCCAGGTTCTCCCCCATCTATTGAAGCTGAACCTTACAACCTTGAGAGATCCGCCACAAAATCCGAATACAACTTCTCCTTTTTATCATGCCAATGCTAAATGTGCTTACTATTCCGACGACATAGGGCACGACACCAACAACTGTTGGGCCCTCAAAAACAAGATCCAAGATTTAATAGATGCCAAGGAGGTAGAATTCGATGCGCCCGAAAAGCTGAACGTGATTTCTGCCTCAATGCCCAAGCATGGTCATAATGTCCATGCTATTGAAGAGGATTTGTATGTTGCTGCTGTTGATGACTTAATGACCCCTTTGCCGATGATCAAGATAAATCTGTTGAAAGTCGGAATCTTCCCAGGCTGTGAAAAAGATTGTTACTTTTGTTCGTCTCTACAATCCGACTCTCCGCTATTAAAGTCAGGTATCCAACGCCTTATGGATAATCAAGAGATCCTCTTTCAAAAAACTTCTGTTGCTACTATTACTCCTATTACTCTAATCAATGATGTTGCTATAATCACCATTTCCGACAATCTTTCCAAGGTCTGCAAAAGGCCTGTTAAGATTACACCTGATCCAAAGTTTGTACAGCTGAAGATTACGATGCCGGGGCCTATCTCATATAAGTCCAACAAGACGATACCGTGGAATTATGGAGGAGAGATCTTCTACCACAATGTTAAGCAGATCGAATCAGTCGAAGAGAATTCCGATGAAGAAACTCCTGACATAGGAAATATTGCAGGGACAAGTAAGATAACTCGTAGCGGAAGAATCTTCTCTCCAGAGATTTCTCCTCCAAGGTCAGTCTTCGGACCCTCAAGTGCTCCTGTTCCAGTCGAGATATCTGTGCGAAGTCCAGTAATTAAAGAAATTGTTACTCCCGAAGTTGTACCCACTGCTGTTACTGCTGATAAAGGTAAGGGGATCCAAGAAGCGCCCGTTAGGACGAGGGCTCATACTTTGGTTATCCCCGATACCACCAAAAAGGAGATGGAGGAGATTTTAAAGATAATTAAGAAGAGCGACTATGATGTCGTAGAGCAGCTGGGGCAAACCCCTTCAAAAATCTCCATGATGGCCCTATTACTCTGTTCTGAGGCTCATGCCAAAGCCTTAATCAAATTTCTGAAGACGACACACGTGCCTCAAGAAACCTCTGCGGATCAGTTTCAAGAGTTTGTAGCCAGCCTTACAGCCGACAATGGTCTTGGCTTCTCTAACGCCGATCTAACATCCAAGGGAAGAAAGCATAATGATGTGCTGCATGTCTCAGTGGAGTGCAGAGGAACCACACTTGCTCACGTTCTGGTTGATACCAGGTCGTCTTTAAATGTCCTACCAAAGAAAGCATTGGACAAATTGGACTGTGAGGGTTTGACCCTAAAGCCCAGTAATATCATTGTTAGAGCCTTCGACGGTTCTAAGCGGATGGTTCACGGAGAGGTGGACATCCCAATTAAGGTGGGAACGGAAATTTTCAACTCTACTTTTTATGTGATGGACATCCGTCCTTCATATTCATGCTTGTTGGGAAGGCCATGGATCCACAATGTTGGGGCAGTCACTTCCTCTCTACACCAAATGCTCAAATATCCAGTCCAGGGTAAAATCATAACAGTTCATGGTGAGGAGGAGTATATGATAAACCACCTTAACTCTTTCCGCTACATGGAGTTAGATGGTGAATTCATAGAAACACCTTTCCAACACTTTGAAGAGGTTTCTCCTGAAATTGCAATGACTAAGACAATGACCGATGTGCCCATCATTACCAAGCCTGCATCCCGGATGTCATCCCTTAAAGATGCGAAAGCGGTGATCAAGGAAGGAGGAAGTACAGTATGGGGTCAGCTACCAGATTTTCCTTTCAAGGCAGATAAGTTCAGTTTGGGTTTTACCGCTGCTAGTCAGAAGGTTGTGCGTCGCTCCCGGGATGGAGGACCACCATTAAAGATCACTCATCACGGAGTTCATGCTTTGGAAGATGTGGAAGATGAGAGCAATTTTGAAGATTGGATCTTTCCAACCATTGAAGGAGGGCTGAACAATTGGGAGGCGAAAGACTTCATTCCCATTACTTTCATCAATCAGTAATTTATCTTTTGAACATTTTCCGTTGGTCTGTAATAATTTTTAAACAATTCGTACACTCTTTTGCCTTGTGCCTTACCCGGGGCACATAGGTCCATTTGTAAGGGTTTTGATTCTTCATTTTCATATGCCATTTTTAATGAATCATGGATGTTGTCATCTATAAACTTTTGTGTTCATTTTCTTTCCTTTTACATTTTATTTTGTTTAAGGATGGCTATCCCTTACACACACCCACACTCACAAAATGCAGGTACCCATCCACTTCGGATTCCATGGGTAACCATTATGCTATGGCCTTTAGTGACTCTGAAGATCTGGTCAATCACGCCGAATACGAAGGTGATGAAGACTGTGAAGTGCCTGGAGAGTTGGCTAGACTTCTACAACAGGAAGAAAGGGCTATTATGTCCCATGAAGAGCTGTTAGAGACTATCAACTTGGGTACTGCCGAAGACAGAAGAGAAGTTAAAGTGGGTTCCAACTTGAAGCCAAAGGTCAAAGAGCGTCTAGTTCAATTATTGAATGAATATGTTGAAATCTTTGCCTGGTCCTATGAAGACATGCTGGGAATCGACACAGATATTGTGGTTCACCGTCTCCCTACAAGAGAAGACTGTCCACCAATTAAACAGAAAGTCCGCCGAATGAGGCCCGACATGTCCGAAAAGATTAAGGCCGAAGTGATGAAGCAGTTCAATGTTGGGTTCCTCGCTATTACTTCCTATCCATAATGGGTTTCTAAAATTGTGCTTGTGCCTAAGAAGGACGGGAAAGTCAGAATGTGTGTGAACTATAGAGATTTAAACAGGGCTACCCTAAAGATGACTTTCCACTACCACACATTGACATCTTGGTTGACAATACAGCTCAACATAAGGTGTTTTCTTTCATGGGTGGATTTTCAGGATACAACCAGATCAAAATGGCCCCCGAAGACATGGAGAAGACTACCTTTGTTACGCAGTGGGGTACCTTCTGCGATAAAGTGATGCCATTCAGACTGAAGAATGCCGGGGAAACCTATCAGCGAGCCATGTAGCTTTGTTTCATGACATGATACATCATGAGATTGAAGTCTACGTAGACGACATGATAGCCCGTTCACAAACAAAAGAAGAACACCTCAACCATCTGCAAAAGTTATTTGTCAGGTTGAAGGAGTATAAGCTCAGACTGAACCCTAGCAAGTGCACTTTCGGAGTTAGGTCCGGTAAACTCTTGGGATTCATCGTCAGCAACAAAGGCATTGAGGTTGATCCTGCTAAAGTCAAATCTATACGAGAAATGCCTGCCCCTCGCACTGAAAAAGAGGTCAGAGGTTTCTTGGGACGCCTAAACTACATTGCAAGGTTCATTTCTCATCTAACTTCTACCTGTGAACCAATCTTCAAGCTGTCGAAGAAAGATCAGGTGGTTGAATGGAATTATGACTGTCAAGTTGCTTTTGATAAAATCAAGGAGTATCTGCTAGAACCTCCTATCTTGATGCCGCCCGTCGAAGGAAGGCCGTTAATCATGTATCTGACTATTTTGGATAACTCAATGGGGTGCGTACTGGGCCAACATGACGAGTCTGGTCGAAAAGAGCATGCCATTTATTACCTTAGCAAAAAGTTTACCAACTGTGAGACGCGCTACTCACTGCTCGAGAAAACTTGCTGCGCTTTGCTATGGGCTGCTCGCCGGCTAAGACAGTATATGTTGACACATACCACTTTGCTGATTTCTAAAATGGATCCGATCAAGTACATCTTCGAAAAGCCTGCTTTATCTGGAAGAATTTCTAGATGGCAAATGATCCTGACTGAGTATGATATCCAGTACACCACCCAAAAAGCTATAAAGGGGAGTGTACTAGCTGACCATCTAGCTCATCAAGCTGTCGAAGATTACCAATCCATGAAGTTCGACTTCCTCGACGAAGACATTATGACATTGGACAACATTGAAGGTAACAGACCGTATGACGGACCTAAACAAGGATCCCAATGGACCCTGTACTTTGATGGTACTTCAAATGCACTTGGCAATGGTATCGGAGCGGTACTTATCTCTCCAGAAGGTTGCCATACACCTTTCACTGCTAGACTCTGCTTCAGCTGCACCAACAATATGGCTGAGTATGAAGCTTGTATCTTTGGTCTCAAGGCTGCGATTGACTTAGGAATCAAATCTTTGGTTGTGTTTGGGGACTCAGCTTTGGTTATCAGTCAAATAAAAGGAGAGTGGGACACTAAACATCCTAATCTCATCCCATACAAAGAACATGTCCTGACATTGTTGCCTCATTTAGAGCAGATTACCTTCGATAAATTCCCGCGAGAAGAAAATCAGCTAGTGGATGCTCTAGCTACAATGTCTTCCATGTTTAAACTTAACTGGGATAATGAGGCTCCCTAAATCATCGTCGAGCGAATGGACGAACCTGTGCACTGTCATGAGATTAATACCGAAGAAGCAGTGGAACAACCTTGGTTTCACGAAATCAAAAGGTATCTCAAGACTCAAGAATACCCTGAAGGAGCTTCAGTCAACGACAAAAATTTCTTAAGGAGATTTACTGCCAAGTTCTTCCTGAGCAATGGTATCCTATACAAGCGCAACCATGATTGTGTTCTGTTTCGTTGTGTGGACAAGGTTGAAGCTGAGCAGATCATGACTAAATTGCATAGTGGCACATTTGGCACCCATCTGAGCGGACATACAATGACTAAGAAGATTCTAAGGGCAGGATACTACTGGTCTACCATGGAAGCTGATTGTCATCAATACGCCCGTACTTGTCACAAATGCCAAGTCTATGCTGACAAGGTACATATTCCCCCAATCCCTCTCAATGTTCTAACAGCTCCTTGGCCATTTGCAATGTGGGGAATCAGCATAATTGGAGAGATCAAGCCTACGACATCCAATGGACATCGCTTCATCCTGGTGGCTATCGATTATTTTACCAAATGGGTCGAAGCAGCTTCCTTCGCCTCCGTTACAAAGAATGTGGTTTCCCGCTTCATCAAGCAGAACCTCATATGCCGGTATGGTATCCCCGACAGGATCATCACAGACAACGGTACAAACCTGAATAACACTATGATCACCGCTCTGTGCGAGCAGTTCAAGATTTAACATCACAATTCATCTCCCTATCGGCCAAAGATGAACGGTGCTGTTGAAGCTGCGAACAAAAATATCAAGAAGATCATTCAAAAGATGACGGTCACCTACAAGGACTGGCATGAGATGTTATCGTTTGCTCTGCATGGATATCGTACCACGGCGCGTACTTCAACCTGGGCAACTCCCTTCTCTTTGGTATATGGCATGGAAGTTGTTCTACCTATGGAGGTTCAGATTCCTTCCTTGATAATTATGAAGGATGTTGGTTTAAGTGAAGACAATTGGATTCAGACCCGACTTGATCAACTTAATTTGATCGATGAGAAGTGACTTACTGCTGTTTGTCATGGTCAGACGTATCAAAAACGGATGATCAAAGCTTTCAACAAGAAAGTCAGACGTCAAGTGTATCAAGTCGAAGATCTTATAATCAAGCGGATCATCTTACCGCAAAGTGAACCCAGGGGAAAATGGACTCCTACTTACGAAGGACCATTTGTGATCAAAAACATCTTTTCCGGTGGGGATATGATTCTAACCACCATGGACGGTGATGACCTACCGCACCCTGCGAATGCAGACATAGTCAAAAGATACTACGCATAAATGACCCGACAAGTTGAAAACCCGAAAGGGCAACTTGGGCAAAAATGGGCATCCCGGTGAATCGAAAACCCGAAAGGGCGGTTTAGGAAAAAATTAGGGATAAACAAAAAATCTGTACACCCGGCAAGTTGAAAACCCGAAAGGGTGGCTTGGGCAAAAAAGGGTTTCCCGGTGGATCGAAAACCCGAAAGGGCGGTCCAGGCAAAAATTAGGGAATTAAAGCGTATGACTATGTCTCGTCAGATCATTTTAAGGAAAATCTCTTCACGAACAAGCTCCAAGCTTCTGATCAATCCAATCATCAGCGGACGAAGCGACGAATGGACAAGATACTCAGAGTTGTGAAGGCTATAGCAGAATGGGAACCCCGTGGAATTGTTACACATAGCCATCTTTCTTTGTATAAATTTTTATCAATTTTATGACAACATTCTCTTACTAGGATGTCTGTTTCCTTTTTACAAAATACTTATACAAAGTTAATACAAAGATACTTCAAAGTGCAAAAAATTGTTTGCCTTTTCTTTCTCTTTACACTTATGTTTTATTTGAAAACGTCCAATGATTTATTAAAATGAGCATATGCATTTGAATATAATCACTGCTTACAAATAAAACGAAATAAGAAAGGATAATTACTGATAGGATGAAGGTATAGGAAGATGTCTTTAGGCTATTCTAGGAGAAATCCCCTGCAATACATCATCCAGGTCCTCAACGGAGTTAAAGCTTTGAAATGCATATCCCCAGCGGAGTTAAATTTCAGGAACCCCCATCAGAGTTGAGTTTTCAAACTCCCGATCCCCAGCGGAGCAAAACTTTGAACTGCAAACCCTCAATAAGGATAAAACTTTCTTCCTTGAGCAGAGCCAAAACTTCAGCCTTTGGACACCAGTGAAGACCATCCAGTTTCGTCCATTGTCCCTAAAGAGTCACTTTAAAACCAGATAATTCATCAGAGAATTATTCTTCCCCAGTGAAGTCGCCACGATTAAATCAGCACGTCATGAAGATCCCCATCGGAGATGAAACTTTGATCTACTGATCCCCAGCGGAAACCATTCAGTTTTCCCCTGATATCCCCAACAGAACGGAGATCCTCACTCTTGAAGTCCCCATTATATTGGCACACAACCCAAACTCCTAATCTCCCCAGCGGTATAGCTTCTCCCCACAGAGTTTAAAGATCATTGAATCTCCAACAGCGGTCTTGGATTTATTTTCCCCGACAGCAGTCAAAGATTTTATTATCTCCAGCTATCCAGGATTTATTTTCCTCAGCAAGACAGCTAGTCAGCTTACATACGCATACATTGCATTCATAAATCATGAACATTGATAAAACACATGTATTGCATCATACATTTCATGCAACATGACTTTGTGTTTCAGCTAACATTCTACCCTTTTCAGGATGAAATTAATAGCTACCTAAAACAGATATTCAAAGCTCGGAAAACAGCTTAGAGATGCTCCATACACAGACGCTTCTCTATTTGTTTATTCAAATCAAGGGGCAGATTCCTGCTCTAGTTATGAAGCCTGAACTCGACCAGATAATATCTTGATTATACTGAAACCCGAAGATCGACCAGAAAATAGTTGAATCCCCTGCAAATACTGTGAAACTTGGACGTTGACCAAATAACAGTTTACTTAGCCGATTACCTTGAAGCCTGGATTCAACCGGATATTGGTAGGCCCCGAAATCAAAAGGAAACCCAGATGTTGACCGTATAACCAGTTGATATTCTTATGAAGACTGGACGTTGACCAGATAGGAAGAAAAGTATTATGAAGCCTGGACGTTGACCAGATAGCAATACGAGATTGTGAAGCCTGGACGTTGACCAGATAACAGTAAGGCATACTGTGAAACTTGGACATTGACCAAATAACAATTTACTTAGCCGATTACCTTGAAGCCTGGATTTAACCGGATATTGGTAGGCCCCGAAGTCAAAGGGAAACCCGGAGTTGACCGGATAACCATTTTATTTCCTTCTGAAGACTGGACGTTGACCAGATAGGAAGTAAAGTATCGTGAAGCCTGGATGTTGACCAGATAGCAATACAAGACTGTGAAGCCTAGATGTTGACCAGACAATAGTAAGGTACACTGTGAAGCTTGGATGTTGACCAAATAACAGTTTACTCAGCCAATTACTTTGAAGCCCGGATTCAACCGGATATTAGTAGGCCCCAAAATCAAAAGGGAAAACCGGATGCGACCGAATAACCATTTGATTTCCTTCTGAAGCCTGGATGTTGACCAGATAGGAAGTACAAGACTGTAAAGCCTGGATGTTGACCAGATAATAGTTCACTGTCACCTCTCCAATCGAAAGATGACTCCCCAGTAGAATAACAGACGACTGAAGTTCTATTTCTACCACAACAGAGACCATCATTCTCCGGCATAGTACTCCTCAACAACAGGTGTATGTGCCCTCACAAAGGAAACTCTTATACGATCATTTTTTCTTGGATGGCATCTTTAAGCCAATCTCCTACAAGATTCTATCACATCTCCAAATGGCATCTTTAAGCCCATTCCCTCAGCTATACTCTGACGAGCGCAAATTTACGGGCACTCTAGTTTCCAATCCTCTTTTACCTTCGAGTCACGAAAGGCAAACTCGCCAATCTAACTCTTCAAGTTCAAGAAGATTGAACAGGGGCAGATGTTGTACCCCAAAATTTTCCCTCTCATTTTATCAAAATTTCTCATCACAAGGCTCTTTGAACTCAAGATCAAGCTAGGGTTTGCTCTGCTCAAGACATCTCCTTGCACTGTTGACCTAAATTAGGGTTTGAGTTTGCACATGGATTTTTGGACTTCTAATGCTCAAAGTGACTTTCATACTTCATGTTGGACTCATAAGATTGTCCATACCAAGTTTCAAGCCTTGAATCAAAATTTTGCCCAGTCAATTGGACAGTTGACCTAGAAATCAGTTGTATTGGGGAAAAAGTCAACTGTGGCCAATTTACAGTCAAATCTCATAAATTTTGATCCACATCAACATTATAAGCTCATATGAACCATTTGATCAAGTTTGGACCACAACTCCACAAGAAATTTGATCAGATCACCAAAAGGGCAAAATGGTCATTTTTAGGGTTTTGACTACACAACGGTAATTTCTGATTTTTGACCTAACCAATGGAAAATTGAGTTCAAGCATGGATTCAAGGGCTCAATGGTATCATCTTGACCTATTCACAAGGTTCAAAAGATCTCAATTGCATTGGATTGACAGATGAATTTTTCAGTCAACTGATCAAATTTTGATTACACACTGAAAAGTCAAACTTTGACTTTTTGGTCAAATTCAAGTGCCAAGAATCATTTTTCATCAAGATGTGTCAAAACATGAAACTTGTTCATCAAGAAACCCAATTTTGCAAATTAGGGTTTAAGATTGAAAATTTTCATAACTTATAATTTTTCTAAGTTATGAAATTTCTTATTTTTTTCCAACTTTGCCCAACATTTTCACCATGATGCAATTGGATTCAAACAAAACTTCCAACATGAACGTTGTATTCCTCCACAAAGTATACAACTTTGATTCACAAAGTTTTCCCAAAAGAAGCTTGGATCTCAAGTTATGATTTTTGGAACAAGGGTCCATGAAACTTGTGACTTAGTGAAATTTTGCCCTAGTTTAGGTAGGATTTTGACCTATCTTCTTAGAAATTTTTCACCTAGTTCCACTTGGATTCTCAAATTTCATTTCAAAGATGGATTGTAGAGAATGTTGCAAGCTTTTCAAAAAGTCAAAGAACTCTCCAAAATCATTTGTGGTTAGGGAGAAACGAAAGCTTGAAGTTGGCAAAAACTCACTTTTAATCCATGACATTTTCTTAGTGATACAAGTTGCAAACTCTAATCAGCTTGATTTGCACTAGATTACATGCCTCAAAACCATTCCATACTCAATAATTAAATGCAAATTCATTGGTATAAGGCTTTGTTTTGGTCATTAGAGCATTGCACACAAGATTAATCCTTAAATAGAAAAAGCAACATTACCATTTTTGCTTAAATTTTGCTTTATGTCAAAACTGAATCCTTGAGCATTGAGCCATATCTTATGCAGAAAATCAAACCCACAAATTAGAGGGGCCAAGAGCATAGTGTGCAAGCTGATAGATAGCCTATACAGGCTTGTCTTCCATCACTTCTCATGTTTTGCTTCATAACCAAGAAACTTGTCCAATATCACAAAACTTGAACATCTGAAAGAACCAACTTGTGCAAGATTTTGAGACAAGTTTCTCACATCCCCTTAATCCTAAAACACGAGCCTTTGAGTCCTGAAACCTCATATAGCCTAAAATCATCTTCCATTGGCAAAACAGGGCACTCCCTGCAGTTTGATTTCCATAGCACAAATCCCTCGTGCATTTTGCCTCAAACTGGTTCAAACACCTTCCATACAACCTATCCAAGCTATCCCAACCCTTACAAGGTTTTCCATTTTTTATTTCAGCTTGTGCAGGTTGAGTTCTGTAGGCTTGTTCAAGCACATTCAAGGCAAGCTAGGCGTTGGGGAAGGTCAGAGGAAGTTCAAGCAAGCTCCCAAACACCTCAAGCCTCATTGAAAAGCTCCACATTCCCATACACGAAGTCAACTCAAATAGGTTTTTGTCAACTTCCTATCTCTCTATTTAGGAACAATTAGGTTTAAGTTTGTGAATGAGAAATGTAGTATTCATAGCCATGAAGCTGTACACAAGCTCAATTTTCATTTAAGTTAAGCGTGCAAAGAGAATTTGATCCATGAACTTTCTGAAAAAGTTAGGTTAGAAATTAGGGCCAGAGAAATTCTCTCTGGTCTTTGAGAGTTAGTTTAAGTTTCTTATATGGTTGAATTCGTCTTGAAAAATGCTACAACTTTGATGTTATGTGTTTTTGCATTAGAGCACGTATGCAGGATCTGGCATTTGTGTACAGGGCGCGCGCGTTTGTGAACAAAGGTTGAAGATGAAGTCTGGCTTTGGGCTGGGCTTTGGCTTTTTGTTTTTGACACCCCCTTTTTGCTGAATGCACCCCCTGGCCCAATTTCTTTACACTTTTATATTTTTGTATTTATTTTCATTTTCTGATTTTTATTTTATATTTTCTAAACATAAAAAATACCCAAAAATATTTTCATAAATTTTCACATTTATTTTTATTTTTATTTTTATTTTTTTTTAGACATGAAAATAATTATTAAGTAGAATACACTTTTATTTTATTTAATCAAAACTTTTAAACATTATAGAAATATTATATATTTTTATTTTTTTATCATTTATACCTATAAAATAATATTTTTCTCATATACTATTATTTATCTAAATATTTGTGTATATTTATATTTCATTTTTGTGTATAAAATAATTAATATAATATATATTATCTTAAAACAAAAAAACTAGGGTTCCCACCCTTATTAAAAAATTACTTTTTTTAATATATTTTTTTACACTTTAATATATTTTTATTTTTATTGTACATAAATAATATAGTTAAACATATTTACTTTCTTAAAAGGAAAATTAGGGTTTTACCCTTAATAAAAATATAATCTTTTATTTCTTTGTATATACACTAAACATTTTTTACATACATAAAAAATAAACATAAACATTTTTGCATATTCATAATATTGTGTATATTTATTTAATTTGTTTATTTAAATATCATTTATTTAATATTTATGCCTTTAATTCAATTTGGATGTAATAGTAAGATTGGGGTTTTAATTTCTTGCCAAATAATCCCCATTCAAAAGTTGTATCCCCCTCCCTATAATCATGTTGTAATAGTGGTAGATTTATTTTACGCATTTACGCTTTCAATTATGCCATGATTAGAGATTAGGGTTTGTATGCCAACAATCCAAAAATCAAACAAATAGTTTGACTAATACAAAGACAAAATGCATGAAAATGATAACACAATGCACATTTTCACCCCTAGGGTTTCATCCACTTGTTGCCTTTAAATGGGCCATGTTATGCATGTTGAGTATCTTGGCAAAACAAAAACAAAACAAAAGATCATAGTCCCTCGATGACGCTATATTGGTTGCCTATACAAAATGATCTAGTCCCTCGGAAAATTTGCTAAAGATACTTGGCAATATTGCTATCGTGGTCTATACGATAACCCGCGCCTGTCCCATTTAACATCCAAATACAAGGTTATTTACCAAATGCAATGGTAAAACAACACTGTCAAAAGGGTTAAAAACGTATAGGAAAGATCTTTGAGTAAAATAGGGTAGACAACTCTTAGTTGCTTGATCAAAACTTGCAAAACATCCCTGCTATTTTCAAACACACTTCACAACACAATTTCAAAACATTTCCCAAAACAAAACATTGAAATATCTTTTCAAAAGACAATACACCTTTGTATATATTCAAACAAGAATCATTACAAAGGTTGCCACAATGATGGCCTCTTTTTCAAAATCATTTTCAAAAAAAACAACAACACATAAAGCACCATTTCAAACAATTGAAAAGCAAAAGCAAGTGATATAAACAAGTAATTAAGAGCCCATGGAAAACCATGGATGAAAAGGGTGCTTGTACCTTCCCTTTTCATAATCTACTCCCCGAACCCAAGAAAACACCTCAAAGGTCTTTCCTGTGCTTTTTGACCTTTCCTTTGGATAAAATAAAAAGTCGGTGGCGACTCTTGCTAAACTGAAACATTTGCGAACACAAACACAAAACCTCAAGTCAGTTCTCCCATCGTATCACAATTGCCTTACAATTATCCATGTCAAATCTTTTCAAGAGTTCCTTGCAATATTTGGATTGGTTGATGAAGATGCCATCTTTTAATTGTTTGATTTGAAGTCTAAGAAAATAGTTCATTTTACCCATCATGGACATTTCAAATTCTCCTTGCATCATTGCTGAAAATTATTCACACATTTCTTGATTTGAAGATACGAAAATGATATCGTCAACATAGACTTGTGCTAGGAAAATGTCATCTTTGATTTTCTTGATAAACAGAGTCTTGTCAACTTTTCCCTTTTCAAAGCCTTTTTCGCATAAGAAGTTGCTTAAACGATCATACCATGCCCTTGGTGTTTGCTTCAATCCATAGAGAGATTTTCTCAATTTAAATACATGAGATGGATTCTTGAAATCTTCCAACCCTGGGGGTTGCTTAACATAGACTTCTTCATTGATATATCCATTCAAGAATGCGCTTTTGACATCCATTTGAAAAAGCTGAAAATTTAATGAACAAGCATAGGCAAGTAAGAGACGAATAGCTTCTAACCTTGCAACCGGAGCGAAAGTTTCTTCAAAATCAATTCCTTCTTCTTGATTGTAGCCTTGTACTACCAACCTTGTTTTCTTATGAACAATTATTCCATTCTCGTCAAGTTTATTTTTAAACACTCATCTTGTTCCAATAATGTGTTTGTTGCTTGGCCTAGGGACAAGTTCCCAAACTTGATTCCTTTCAAATTGATTTAATTCTTCTTGCATCGCGATAATCCATTGGTCATCGCCTAAGGCTTCATCAACTTTGGAAAGTTCAATTTGAGAGACAAACGCCATGTTTAGGCAAGCATCTTTGAGATTTAATCTTGTTGTCACACCTTGACTTAGATCACCAATTACTTTATCGATAGAATGATCTCTATGAGTTCTCCGTTCTTTTGGTAGATCATTGAGATTTGATTCTTGTTAGGGTGATTCTCTGTGTTGAATTGGTTGATCTTTGGAAGAATTTTCTTGAGGACCTTCTAGTATTTCATCATCATCATTATCACAAACAATATTATCCTCCTTGGAGGGGTTAGATTCATCAAAAGATACATGCATTGATTCTTCAATTGTTAAAGTTCTTTTGTTGTAGATTCTATATGCCTTACTAGAAAGAGAGTAGCCAAGAAAAATACTTTCATCGAATTTTTCATCAAACTTACCAAGGTTATCTTTGTCGTTTTTTAAGACAAAGCATTTGCATCCGAAGATGTGAAAGAAAGCAATGTTTGGTTTCCTCCCTTTGAAGAGTTCATATGGAGTTTTCTTCAAGATCGGTCTTATGTTAACTCTATTGCTAACAAAACATGTCGTGCTCACCGCATCTGCCCAAAAGTATTTTGGAAGCTTTGAATCGCTAAGTATTGTTCTAGCAAGTTCCACAAGAGACCTATTATTTCTTTCCACCACTCCATTTTGTTGAGGAGTCCTTGGTGCCGAGAAGTTGTGAGATATTCCATGTTCTCCACAAAATTCTTCAAATAGAGCATTTTGAAATTCTCCGCCATGATCACTTCTTATGGAGACAATTGTTAGAGACTTCTCATTCTGAATTTGTTTAGCATACTTCTTGAACGCCTTGAATGCATTGCTTTTATATACTAAAAATAATGTCCAAGTATATCTAGAGAAATCATCAACAATAACCAAAGCATATACATTACCTTCGAAACTCCTTTTATTGATGGACCAAATAAGTCCATATGTAACAATTGTAGTGGCCTTGTAGTGGACACCACATTCTTAGATTTGAAAGTTGATTTTGTTTGTTTCCCTTTTTGAAAAGCATCGCAGAGTCTATCTTTGACGAAATTTCTCTTAGGCAATCCAATGACAAGATCATGCTTGATTAATTTATTCAAGTGTTCCATGTGAATATGAGCAATTCTTTTATGCCACAGCCATGAATCATCGTTGTTCGCCATGAGACATTTAACCTTAAAAGATGGATCATCAAGGGAAATCATGAATATATTATTGATTCTTTTACCTTTAAGTATAACCTCATGATTGACTTCGTCTTCTATCAAGCATTCGTCCTTGGTGAACTTGATCTTGAAGCCTTTGTCACAAAGTTGGCTAATACTAAGAAGATTCTGCTTTAGTCCTTCAACATAAAGAACATCTTAAATGGATGTGAAAGGTGGAGCACCAACTTTGCCTTTGCCAAGGATTCTTCCCTTATTATTGTCTCCATAAGTGACAAAGCCCTTGGCCTTTAGCACTAGATTTGAAAATTGGTTTATGTCTCCTGTCATATGCTTTGAACAACCACTATCAAGATACCAAAGATTGCATGTGGTCTTCACGCATACCTGCAAAATAAATTAGGCTTTGTTAGGTACCCAAGTTGCTTTGGGTCCTTCATAATTAGTGCCTTTCTTTACCCACACATAATGCCCACTTGCCACACTAAAGTTTCTAACATAGCAAGCATTAGGTGTATGGCCTTTAATGCCACAATAAAAACAAGTAGGTTAAAAGTTACTTCTATATCTAGAAGGATAAGATTTCTTCTTAGGAAATGTTTTATTTTTAGGATAGTGATGAACTATTTTAGGTTTGCTCACTTTCTCTTTGGATGATTGATCACTAGCCTTAACAAAGATAGTTTTGTTAGAACTTGGTTTTGAAAACTTTGAATATCCAAGTCCACTTTTATCATTGGAGTATCTTTGTTGGCTAAGAACACCTTCCAATCCAATTTGGCCTTTTTCATATCTTTTAATGACTCTTTTTAATTGGACAATTTGGAAAGAGAGTGATTCACAATTTTTGCATACAAAATTATGTTTTTCTTCATCACTTGATTTTTGTTTTTCTTCTTTGAAATCTTTTTCCATAGATTCACATTTTTCTTCTAAGGATAAAATTTGTTTCTTTTAAGATGAAATAGTTTTATACATAATTTTGCATTCATTCAATAGTTCATCTATAGCACCTTGTGCATCACTATCAAAAAGAGAAAATTCATTACTAACTTCATTGTCTTCATCATCGGAATGGTTGAGGCCATCAATGCTAGATTTTCACTTTCATCACTATCAGAATCGGATGAGGAACTTATTTCATTATCCTCCCATGCAACATAAGCCTTTTTGTTCTTGAATCCTTTTTTTCTTTTGAAGCCACCTTTCTTGGAGTTTAGGAAAATCCGGCTTGATATGACCTTGCTTACCACATTCATAACATGTGATTTCTTGTGTTGATGTGGAAGATTCCTTTTTCTTAAATTGTTTCTTTCCTTTTGAATGAGAAAAGGGTTTGTCATTTCTACCAAAGAACTTACCAAGCCTTTTAACAAGAAGCGTGAAATTTTCATCTTCTTCCGGATTGTCTTCCTTTTTAACTTCCTTGGAATTTATCTTCAAAGCAATATTCTTGGATTTCTTCTCTTGATTTTCATGCTTTTCAAGTCTTTCGAGTTCCGTTTCATATTCTTGAAGTTTTCCAAAAAATGTTGCGAACGTCATGGAGGAGAGAATTTTATTTTCTGAAATTGCCGTTACCTTTGGTTTCCATTCCCTAGTTAAGGACATAAGTACTTTCAGATTTAGTTCATCATTTGTCAAAGTTTTACCAAGAGCACTTAGATGATTTTTCAAGTGCACAAATCTCTTTTGTAGGTCAAGAATGGTTTCTCCGGGCTGCATTCGAAATAATTCGTATTCTTGACTCAGGGTATTTAGTCTTTATCTTTTTACTTCAATCGTTCCTTCATAAGTTTGTACCAAGGTATCCCATATTTCTTTTGTTGTCTTGCATGCCGAGACACGGAAGAATTCATCCATGCTAAGTGCACCTTGAAGAAGGTTTATTTCCTTTTTATCATAGAGAAATTTCTTTTTATCATCATCGTCCTGTGATACGATGTGAAGAGAACTGACTGTTTTTTGGAATGCTGGTTCGCGTTTTGCGTTTGTTTTTGCAAAATGTCGCGGTGAGAAAGAGTCGCCACCGACTTTTATTTTATCCAACAAGGAAAGGAAAAAAGCAGAGAAAAATTCCTTTTTCGAGATGTTTCTCGGGTCCGGGGGGTAGATTATAGAAAGGGAAGGTGTTAGCACCCTCTCTATCAGTGGTTATCCACGGGCTCTTAGGTACTTGCTCAAAGTGTTTTCAAAATTTGCTTTTCTTTGTGTTTGTGGGTTTGAAAAGAAGTTTTTGTTTGAAAGGTGTAAGTGTGAAAAGTTTTATTTTGTTTTGAGTGAGCAAGTACTTAAGAACCATCTACCTACTCAAAAAAGGAATCAATCTGTGCTAATTTCCTTTAGACAATGCTATCCCACTATTGATGAGTAGGTAGCATCGTCGTTGGAGTTTAAGGGTCAATTCGATTAAGGGATGTGTGGTCACTAAAGCAATGTTAGGATGCCTTAGCGGTAACCCTAATGTCTTAGATCATTTTTCCGAGGCAACCGTTTCGAGGCAACTATGATCTTTGGACAAGAGGGCAACCTCTAAAACTTCCTATACCTAATGACCACTTTCGAAGGCAACCAAGTGAGGTGTACCCTAAGAGTGTGCATGTGCGAGTGTGTTGTTTCGGTTAATTTTATCTTTGTACATGTCATGGGTGAGCTATGTTGATTTTAAGTTCATACATTCGATCTTGTCATGCATTCCCTATTACCAAACATCTAACAGTTTATAGATTGTGGAAATTAAATTGCTGAAATTAAATCTAACTATTACAAGGCGTCGGGTATTTACATCGCCAAAAACAAACCCTTGAATTTAAAATGCGGAAAATAAATAAAGAGATAAATAAATTAAAGTCCTATTAAAACTATTACATTCCGGGAAACAATTACATCAATATCATAAATGGATCGCATGCGGGAAAATTAAATCGGGCGCAATTTTTAGGTTTTGACCCTTTTTGAAAGAAAAGATTTTTTTGTTATTTTTGAATTAAAAGAAATTAAATTAGGTTAATTATTAAATAAAATAAGCTAATTAATTATAAAAAGATATTTTTTGGATTTTTGGATATTTAAAGAAAATAAAATAAATTTGATATAATGTTAATAAAACCTAATTATCTATATTGATTTTAAATATTGCAAAAAATATTAAAAGTTATTCTCTAATTAAACTAAATTAATTGAGTTAGTATTTATTTACAAAAATAAAATGATGAATTTAATTTTAATAAATAAAATATATTTTTTTATTTTTTTTATTTTATGAAGAAAAGTTTTAATTGGTTAATGGAATTAATAAAAATAATAATTAAACAAAGTAAATAAATAAATAAAAAGAAGAAAGAAATAACCAAAGGGGGTTCTGGGCCTGATTTGGGGGTGAAATAGCAAGTTTGAGGCCCAAACGTGCAAGCCTGTATTGACTTTCCCAGATTCTCTATGGCACGTTGACTTGGGAGTATGATGCACCTCTTATCTGGACCACCAGATCTGGCCTAGGGCCATCTGGCGCTTGGAGATCTGAGGGAGTATGTGCATTGCAAGGCATGAGGTATGCTGGAATACCTGAAAGAAAATGATAACAAATATGTGGGGGACCTGGGATTCGAACCCAGGTCCTGTGTGTCACTGGCCAACACGTCTACCACTGCGCCACTGCTTTTCATTTATTATTATAATTAAACAACAATTAATATATGGAGAAAACAACTAATATGCCAGAAATTATAAAAACGCGCGTCAGATGTTTGAATGGGCCAATTGGACATGGACACGTCTTCGTCTTCTCCACTGAACTCTGGTTATTTTTACCTGCGGATTTACATCCACAACTAAATCCCTAGGTTGATCCTAAAAACCGTTCTAGGCCATGAAAACTCAAGCCACGACCACAGTCATGCTCGTCTCTTCCTCCTGAACACATTTATGTCCATTAATAGTCTTGATTTTACCTGTAGAGAAAACGCCCAAAAACGAATACCAAGAATCCTAGAATCGGCTAGGGGGTTACAGGCTATGAAAACATAATCAAATAATGCCAAAAGTTTCTAAATGGAACGATAAACCTGAACATGTAAAGATTTTACCAAGAAAGTGCAAGAATATGAGTATGCGACTTCAAATGCAGAGCGGTTTTCAAGGAGACTTACAGCGCGATTGAGAATGTGAATGGCCTTGCTTTTGATTTCTATAGACTCAGTGGATGTCCAGTAAGAGAGTGGTGTTGAGATTTTGCTTTGAATCGGCCTTTAAAACAGATTTCAGTTTCAAGCTTTTTCAAGTTTTTCTCAAGTTTGGTTTTGGTGATTATGCAGCCTCTAGGTCCTGAAACTCGTGCCTCTCACTTGTATATCTATCAAGCAATGCATTAGGTCAAGTTTTGGGCTTTGAATCTTTGTGCATTGATGCTTGAAGATGTGATTTGATTCACCATTAAAAAGCTTCCAAATTTGTCCAAAAACCAATATTTTGTGCTTGATATGAGTTTGACCATGTCCATAATGATAATTAAGACCTGTATCAATAAAAAAGATTCCAAGTGATCAAGATTTGGATTTTTATTTGGATTTAAATTGATTAAAAATGAATTAATTCAATAAAAATCAAATAAAAAAATTAATAATTGGACACAAGAATGAATATAGGATACGTGTGTAGTGTGACAAGATCAAATCAAGTGGAAAAAAGTGGGCCCATTTGACAAAATTTGAAGTTTTAGGGATAGTTGACTTTTGGCAATTTTGGAAAAATGCCCAACTTCAACAACGCATAACTTCTTCAATTTTGAACTTTTGGAGGTGTACTTGGACTTTTTAGAAACCTTGACATGTCCTATAACCAACCCTTTTGGTCTCATATCCTTTTGATATTCCATGCTCAAGTTATAAGCTTTGGAAAAAAAGGTGTTTTTGTTGACTTTCAAAAATGACCTATAATGTCCAAATTTGTAACTTTTTGTTAGTGCATTTCTTGATCTTGGTGTGTGAAGATGGATTGTAGGAAATTGAATCCTCTTCAAAATTAGCTTTGGTTGGTTCATTTCTCATAAATTATTAGAAAGTTATGCTTGGTCAAAGTTGAGTTGACTTTTCCTACAAAACCCTAATTTAGCAACTTTTGAGTCTTGATGAATTTTGAGCAATCCTTGATGAATCATGATAAACCCTTGATCAAATGATGAATTATCCTTAAAAATGAGAATGTTGACAAAAAATCTTGAAGTTTGACTATTTGTAGGTCACAATTGACTTTTGCCCTAGCACAATCAATTTTTGGACCTCTTGAGCAATTGACTGACCAAACTTCCTCTGCAAGGCTTGAAATTTGACATGGATGACCTTGTGAACATATTAGGACATTAGGGAGCACTTGAAGTCATTTGGATGCAAGTACCTTGATGCAACACAAAACCCTAATTTGAGATTGACTGCCTTAGGAGATGATTTGACTGTCCAACTCTTAGCAATCTTGAGCCACTTGGGGATTCTTCTTGACATGTCTTGAGAAATATGGGATGGAAAATTTTGGGGTACAACAGTTTCCCCTGTTCAATTTTCTTAAACCTGAGGATATAGATTGGCTTTCGGGCCTTTCGTGATCTGAATGTGGAAGATGATTGAACACTAGAGTGCCCAGAAATTTGCACTCGTATGAAGTGGTGTCAGCCTTGTGATGTCGGGAATGGGTTTACAGATTTCATTTGGAGACTGTTGGTAGGTGGTCTGAACTTCAACTGGAATACGAATCAGGGAGATCTTATCAGCGATCTGACTGAACCAGAGGAGGTCTTGGATTGACTTTGACTGGATCGGCATCAGAAAAATCTTTAGGAATCGATTTAACTGGACCAGACAAGGTCTTGGAGTAACTCTGACTGGATCAGGAAAATCTTTAGGAATCGATTTAACTGGACCAGAGGAGGTCTTATCTTCTTTGACTGGATTGGTATCAGAAAAATCTTTAGGAATCAATTTAATTGGACCAGAGGAGGTCTTGTCTTCTTTGACTGGATTGGCATCAGAAAAATCTTTAGGAATTGATTTAACTGGACCAGAGGAGGTCTTGTCTTCTTTGACTGGATTGGCATCAGAAAAATCTTTAGGAATCGATTTAACTGGACCAGAGGAGGTCTTGTCTTCTTTGACTGGATTGGCATCAGAAAAATCTTTAGGAATCGATTTAACTGGACAAGAGGGGGCCTTTGACTGGATTGGCATCAGAAAAATCTTTAGGAATCGATTTGACTGGACCAAACAAGGTCTTGGGATAACTTAAACTGGATCGGCATCAGAAAAATCTTTAGGAATCGATTTAATTGGACCAGAGGAGGTCTTGTCTTCTTTGACTGGATTGGCATCAGAAAATTCTTTAGGAATCGATTTAACTAGACCAGAGGGGGCCTTTGACTGGATCGGCATCAGAAAAATCTTTAGGAATCGATTTGACTGGACCAGACAAGGTCTTGGGATAACTTCAACTGGATCGGCATCAGAAAAATCTTTAGGAATCGATTTAACTGGACCAGAGGAGGTCTTGTCTTCTTTGACTGGATTGGCATCAGAAAAATCTTTAGGAATCGATTTAACTAGACCAGAGGAGGTCTTGTCTTCCTTGACTGGATTGACATCAGAAAAATCTTTAGGAATCGATTTAACTGGACCAGAGGAGGTCTTGTCTTCTTTGACTGGATTGGCATCAGAAAAATATTTAGGAATCGATTTAACTGGACCAGAGAAGGCCTTTGGCTGGATCGGCATCAGAAAAATCTTTAGGAATCGATTTAACTGGACCAGGCAAGGTCTTCCATATAGTTGAGAATTTAACTGCATCCTTCCTGAAAGGCAAAGGTCAGTCATATGCAATGCATGATATGGATCAGGCAATGATGTTCTCAACATAAATGAGATTGTATTATATGATGCATATATGTATGTATCATGATGTATGGAAATGTAATGTTTTAGCTGGGGAAAATAAATCTCGGATAGTTGCTGGAGAGTAGAATTGAATTCTTCGTTTCCGCGGGGGATGATGAACGAAGGTGATTGCAAGAATAAACCTGCAGGAGAAGATAACTCCGTTGGGGAATAAACTGATGAGGAGATTACTCTGAGGGGAAGAGATGCTCTGCTGAAGATTCCACTGATAAACTCCACTGGGGATGGATTACCGTTGCTGGTGATACTGAATCTATTGAGGATTGAATTCCTGTTTGTGAAAGGAAAGAACTTCGCTGAGGATGATCTTTCAGTTGTGACTTGCTAGGGATAACCCTGTTAGGTTCTTGTGGGGATAAATCTCTGAGTTCTGTTGGGAATGATCCTTTGAACTTGGCTGGGGAGATTTATTTTTGTACTCCGCTAGGGGTAAACTTCCAGAGTCTACTGGGGATGATGATTCAACTCCATTGGGGAAACTTTTTCAGACCGTACTGGGGAAATATTGACTCCACTGGGGGTATCTCGTATTCTGCCGGGGAACATTCTTATACTTTGCTGAGGAATATCCTTATACTCCATTGGGGAATATTAAGACTGCCGGGGATATTAAGCTTTTTCAGTGCTGATGGTAGATCAACTCTTCTTGGGGAGAGTATTGCTGATTCGTTCACAGTTGCAAGTCTCAGCTGGGAGAGTTACCATTACTGCCCTATTCTGCGAGGAGTGAAGGTATCTTAGCCATATTCTTCAGTTGAATTTACCTTGGTACCTGGTGGACATAACAACTTATACGGCTTGGACAATTCTTATTGCCCCTGTTTCTGATATTACCAGTAATTCATCTTTCGTTTCGCATGTAACATTCATGAGCAGCAATTAATGTCAAATGCATATATCAAAAATGAACATTGGGTGTTCTTAGCAAAACAAAACAGATAAAGGAAAAACAATTTGAAATTTATCTGAAAATGAATTTGTATTGATTTTGAAGTTTGGCCTGTAAATAGGCGTTTTTGTACAAGAGGCTGACGTCCTAGTAAGAGAACGCCGCCGAACAAATGGAATTTATACAATGTGTGAAAAACAAACAAAACAGCTATGTGAATAATCCCACTGGGTTCCAACTCTGTTATTGCCTTTATATCTCTAAGCATCTCATCACTTTGCTGCTTGGTTGAAGATGAATCAGATTGATTAGTGTTGTCTGAGCTTGATAGCCGATACCGAAGTATGGATGCAAGGTGATCCAATGAGACATAGTGTTACGCTTTGATCCCTAATTTTTGCCTGGACCGCCCTTTCGGGTTTTCAGTCCACCGGGATACCCTTTTTTGCCCAAGCCGCCTTTTCAGGTTTTCGACTTGCCGGGTGTACAGATTTTTTTATTTTCATCCCTTATTTTTGCCCGAACCCTTTTGGTTCGCCGGGAAGCCCTTATTTTTGCCTAGGCCAGTCAACCTAGCGGGTCTTTGATTATGCGTAGTATCTTTTCACTATGTCTGCATTGACGGGGTGAGGAAGGTCGTCACCATCCATGGTGGTTAGAATCATAGCTCCTCATGAGAAAATGTTCTTAACCACAAATGGCCCTTCGTAAGTAGGGGTCCATTTGCCCCTAGGATCACCTTGAGGCAGAATAATGTGCTTGATTACCAGATCCCCAACTTGATACTCTTGTCGTCTGACTTTCTTATTAAATGCCTTGATCATCCGCTTTTGATACGTCTGACCATGACAAATAGCAGTAAGTCTCTTTTTGTCGATTAGGTTTACCTAATCAAGCCGGGTCTGAATCCAGTCATCTTCACTCAAACCTGCATCCTTCATGATTCGAAGAGAGAGTATCTGAACTTCAATGGGCAAGACTGCCTCCATACCATATACCAAGGAATATGGTGTTGCCCCTATTGACGTCTGCGCTGAGGTACGGTACCCATGAAGAGCAAATGGTAACATCTCGTGCCAGTCTTTGTAGGTCACTGTCATCTTCTTCACAATCTTCTTAATGTTCTTATTAGCCGCTTCGACAGACCCATTCATCTTCGTCCAGTAGGGAGAAGAGTTGTGGTGCTGTATCTTGAATTGCTCGCAGAGCTTAGTGATCATCTTGTTGTTGAGATTGGTACCATTGTCCGTAATGATCCTCTCTGGTACACCGTATCGACAGATCAGATTGTGCCGAATGAACCGTGCCACGACGTTCTTGGTTACGGTAGTAAAGGAAGTTGCTTCAACCCACTTCGTAAAGTAATCAATCGCTACCAGGATGAAATGATGCCCGTTAGATGTCGTAGGTCTGATCTCGCCGATCATATCAATGCCCCACATTACAAAAGGCCAAGGTGCCATCGAGACGTTCAGAGGAACTGGAGGTATGTGCACCTTATCAGCATAGACTTGGCACTTGTGACATGTCCGAGAATGCTGATAACAATTAGCTTCCATTATGGACTAATAATATCCTGTCCGAAGGATTTTCTTTGCCATGGTATGTCCACTGGAATGAGTTCCGAAAGTACCTTCATGTAAATCGGCCATGATCCTTTCTGCTTCGTTCTTATCCACACAACGTAGTAAGGTTGAATCATAGTTACGCTTGTAAAGAATGCCATTGCTGATGAAGAACTTTGCTGCGAACCTCCTCAGAAACTTCTTATCATTAACAGATGCGCCCTCGGGGTACTCCTGAGCCTCAAGATACCTTTTCACCTCGTGAAACCAGGGCTTTTCTGTTACCTCTTCAGTCTCGATATCACAGCAATGTGCTGGTTCGTCCAATTTTTCAATGATGATCCGGGGAGCCTCGTTGTCCCAATTGACATTGAACATAGAAGACATCGTAGCCAGCGCGTCCGCCAACTGATTCTCCTCTCTAGGGAAGTGTTCAAAGGTTATCTCCTCGAAATGGGGAAGCAACGTCAATACATACTCCTTGTAAGGAATAAGATTTGGGTGTTTCGTATCCCACTCGCCTTTGATCTGACTAATCACGAGAGCAGAATCTCCGAAGACACTCAGAAACTTAATCCTTAGGTCAATTGCTTCTCAAAGACCCATGATGCATGATTCATACTCCGCCATGTTGTTGGTGCAGTTAAAACATAGTCGGACGGTAAACAGAGTATGAGAGCCTTTAGGAGATATGATCACGGCACCAATACTATTACCTAAAGCGTTTGAGGCTCCATCAAAGTACATAGACCATTGCGATCCTTCCTCAGGTCCTTCATCCGGTCCAGGTGTCTCACAATCAATTACCAACATGATATTCTCTTATGGGAATTCAAAGTTCATAGACTGGTAATCATCTACTGCCTGATGTGCCAAATGGTCTTCCAACACACTTCCCTTAATTGCCTTTTGGGTTGTATATTAGATGTCATACTCAGTCAATATCATCTGCCATCTTGCTATTCTTCCGGACAAGGCAGGCTTCTCGAAGATATACTTGATTGGATCCATCTTTGATATCAGCAGAGTAGTGTGAGTCAACATATACTATCTCAGCCGGCGAGCAGCCCATACCAAAGTGCAACAAGTTTTCTCAAGCAGTGAGTATCGGGTCTCACAGTTGGTAAACTTTTTGCTAAGGTAATAAATAGCATGATCTTTTCGGCCAGACTCGTCATGCTGCCCCAGCACACACCCCATTGAGTTGTCGAGTACTGTCAAGTATAAGATCAAAGGTCTCCCTTCAATTGGAGGCATCCGAATGGGTGGCTCTTGGAGATTCTCTTTGATCCTTTCGAAAGCGGCCTGGCATTCATCGTTCCAACGTACCACTTGATCTTTCTTCAACAGCTTGAAGATTGGCTCACAAGTAGCAGTCAGGTGCGAGATGAATCGGGCAATGTAATTCAGACGTCCCAGGAAGCCTCTGACTTTGTTCTCTGTCTTGGGAGCTGGCATCTCCTATATAGCTTTAACTTTTACAGGATCCACTTGAATACCTTTGTCGCTTATGATGAAACCCAACAGTTTACCAGATCTCACCGCGAAGGGGCACTTGTTCGGGTTTAATCTCAACTTGTACAACTTCAACCTGTCAAACAACTTTTGTAGATGGTCAAGGTGTTCCTCCTCAGTCTGGGACCTTGCAATCATATCGTCGACGTATACTTCAATCTCATGATGGATCAGGTCATGAAACAAAGCGAACATAGCACGCTGATACGTTGCCCCAGCGTTCTTCAGTCCAAAAGGCATGACCTTGTAGCAAAAGGTACCCCACTTAGTAACAAAAGTGGTCTTCTCCATGTCTTCGAGAGCCATTTTTATCTGATTATAACCGGAGAAACCATCCATAAAGGAGAAGACCTTATGTTGAGCGGTGTTGTCAACTAGAACGTCGATATGAGGTAGAGGAAAATCATCCTTGGGACTTGCCCTGTTCAGATCCCTATAGTCAACACACATGCGGACCTTACCATCCTTCTTCGGCACAGGAACCACATTGGCCACCCACTGAGGGTAAGAAGTAACTGCTAGAAAACCGGCGTCAAACTGTTTCATAACCTCAGCCTTGATTTTCTCAGACATCTCTGGACGCATTCGACAGACCTTCTGTTTCACTGGAGGACAGTCTTCCTTGGTGGGCAGGCGATGAACCACAATATCGGTATCCAACCCAGGCATATTGTTGTACCCCAAAATTTGCCCTCGCATTTTTCCACAAGAAATTACAGCTTCAGACATTTCCTGATTTTCTTAAACTGGCTCAAGAATCGGACAAACGGACTTTTTTTTCGTCAGCCAAGCAAAATTAGGGTTTTATTGATTTTTCAGGGCTCTGGATTGTTTCACACAGTTGGCTTAGGGTTTTGGTTGATTTTGGCTCAACTTTGATCAGGCGAACGCTCTTTGGAATTTAATCAGGAATTAGGGTTTTTGGGCACGTTCTCAGAAGGATTTAAATTCTACAGCACTTTGCGAGTTATTCCGATATTTGGTTTGAATTCGTATTGTTTGATTTAATCAGTAAAAGAAGGCAGTTGGTTCTAACTCACGTTTGTTTGATTGAACCAGTCAAAAGATATATGCAGTTTGGATTTACAGTGTTTGGTAAAAATCAGTGAAAAGAGGGAATGCGCCTGATCAGTTGTTTTGGTTGACTTTTGCTTTACTTTGGATATTGGAAGGATCAAGTTTAACTGAGTAAATCGCTAAAGCATTGTTTAAATTATTTATTATTCTGAGGTTAAGTGATTGGAATTTATTTTTCAATTACTTTAATTCAAAGAATTTTAAATAATAAATGAACAATAAAGGAGGAAATATAATTAATTGGATAATAAAGACTTTTATTTATTCTTAAATTATTTGTACAATTATTGTTTATAATTTAATTACAAGCAATGATTTTTACATTAATTTAAATTTAAATAAAAAGAAAACTATCCTATTTTTTCTAATTCTTCATTCTTCATTTAGTACCCCTCTCCATTCAAATATTCATCTGCAAAAGAAAGGAAGAAAAGTCAAAAAAGCAGATAAAAAAAAAATAATGATAAATAAAAGACGGTTCATCATTAAGGGCCACTGATTGGGATCAGTTAACCCTCTCTGCAAATCACGGGATTTCTCCCGGTTCACAAAGAGGGACGAGTTTATTTGCTAAAATTGAATGATGCACAATTCAAAAATTGTCAAAATTGCATAAGTTCAAATCTCAAACAGCATGTTACAAAGCAAACAGCAAGTCCAAACCAAAGGTCCAAACTCAACTTTCTGCCAAAAATATAAAGCAACTGTCACAAAGGTACCCAAGCTGTCAAAAGAAGATTTTGGAAAGATATCAAGCTGTCAAAGAGAAGAGATAAAATATGCAGAGAAAAAGTGATATGCAAGCAAGCTTCTGCATCATTTCCCAACAAATGGCCCTTTTAGAAAAAGTACAGCACAAGCATATTTTAATATTCTTTGAAGTGTACTGGAGAGAGAAGAGGAGAGAAAAGAAAGCAGGTTTTTAGGCTTTAGGCAGGAAGGCATGATAAAATATACAAAACTGCCAACAACACAGTGGACAAAAGAAAACAAAGAAAGTTTTGATCAATAAAAAACAGTAGGATAAAAATAGAAGAAAGATATAAAAGAGAGAGAGAGAGAGAGAGAGAGAAAACCACTAAAGGGCTGAACCTGCTGTCCAGAACACAAAAAAATACAAAAAAGTCTTACCATTTTCAGAACCAGAAAGCATGAAACCTGCCTAAACAAAACTGCTAAGCCATTAAACCTGTTAAGGCCTAAACCAGCATAACCTGCAAGCATATCAGTTTCAAACCAAAAGCCTAAATCCTGCATATGCCATAAATCCAAAAACCTGCTTGAAGCTTTAAAACAAAGCTCAGGCCTCACAAACCGGTCCAACTTCAAGTCTAAACCATAAACTATCCAAACAGTTAGCAATAAACCAGTTCAGAACACCCCTCTAGTTTCAAACCTGTACCTATACCATTCAGCTCAAACCAAGTCCAAGCCTAGCAATAAACCATCAAAACCAGTCCAACAAGCTAAGCCTCACAACCTGTGAAATCTCCAAAGCCATAGCCATTTTCAAAGCCTAAGCTCTAGTAACATAACCTTGGCCAAACTAAAAACCAGAGCATACTAACCAAATTTCCCAACACACAAAAGACCCTCAGTAAACACATCATTGGGCAAAAACATTCTAAGCTAACAACAAGGCAGGCAACTCAAAGAAGCATCAAGGCCACTTAGATAAACACAAGGGCAACACAGGAGCCTCAGAAAAGGCTTCTTCATTGGCAAATCAGAAGAAGCAACATTCAGAAGCATGTATCATTCAAAGGCAACAAATGTTCAGAAACATTCCAAAGGCAACCAACATTCAGAAGCACATTCAAGGCCCTCAGAATCCTAGGTTCATCATAGGGCAGAAAAAGCAAGCAACATAAGCATACAAGCAAAATAGGCAACATAAGCAAGCATACGACAAATACGTTCAAGGCAACAAGCATTAAAGGCAAAGAAGAAGAAGAAAGAGGTGAATTCAAAAGGGGTTTTCAGTCCATATCATCATAAAACCCTAAATTAGCAAAAAAAAGGTAAAGATACCAGTTAAAGCTCTCATCGCGCCATCTTCCTACACCGCCCTTGGCCTTCGTAGCAACCACAACCTCCTCCTCCATCTCCAGGTAACGGTCGTCCTTCTTTCCCTTCAATACCTCAATAATCATTGCAATATGAACAAGAATCAGAAATGAACAAATCAACGCGTGCAAATCGTAACAAACCTAAGCGAATGAGAAAATGAACTCACCGAATCCGTCGCCCCCTAATGCCTTCGTTGGAGGGAAGAGGAGAGTGGAGAGTGCTGGTGGCCATTGAGGAACTCAGAAACGAATGAAGAATCACGCGAAGAAGGAAAAACCATGAAGAACGCCACCGCTGCTCTCACAAAACCTAAAGCTTTTCCTCTTTCTGAAACAATTCTCACAAACCCTAAGAAACCCTTGTCTCAATAACTGGGCCTAACCCATCCAAATGCCAAGCCCAAACGCGTTTCCCTGATCACACCCCCTCTTTCTAGCGCCACATGGACATTCTGCTTGGGCCATAATCCTCCAAGCCCATTTCTTTTATACATAAACTCAACCATTTCTTTTTTAATTAAAATAATTTAAACATTAATACTAAAATACTTAAAAATACTTTTTTTTATATACATAATTTAATTAATTTAAAACATTTAATTTAAATGTTCTTTGAATATATTAAACACAAAAAAATACAATTAAAACATCTTTTATACACAATACAATTAAAATTGAAAACATTTTCCTTCTTTTAAATAAAATACCTTTTTTTGTACATAATCAATAAAAATACATTTTTTTATTACACCATAATTAAAATTGAAAACACCTTTTTTCTTTTAATTCTAATATTCTTATTAACAATATAAAGATACTTTTATATCAAAAAATGTAAAGTGACAATTTTCTAACTTAGAAATACTTTCTTTTCTTAAATTTCCTTTTTGTATATATTAAAGAAAATACAAGATCACAAATCAAAGATTAATAAACATTTAATTTTTCTTTAGGTCAAAACAATACTTAATACACATTTAATTTCACATCTCTAACCTGTAAATAATTACACTTACAATACATTTCACATTATACACTTGACACATATACAATTGCTATTTCCATACATTGATATACATTATTTACATTTGATCGCAAATTCGATTTGGTTGTAACTTATTGGATACTATAAGTCTCATCCCCATTTGTGAATATTGTACCCCCACTCCCGGATACTATTTGTAATAGCGTAGATTTTACATTTTTGCAATTTACCGCTTTCGAGTTATACCATGGTTAGACCTAGGGTTTGCATGTACATAAAATCAAACGCTAGATAACCTAATACAAGACAAATACATGAAATCAATACACAATCACACTTGCACCCTCTAGGGTAATCCCACATGTTGCCTTCCAAAATGGGCCATGCTTGCACGTCGAGTATCTTTGGCAAAACAAATTCAAATGATCATAAGTCCCTCGATGACGCTTTCGAATGTTGCCTAAAACGGAATGATCATAGTCCCTTCAAAGCAAATTTCCAAAGACACTTGGCACCATTGCATTCATGGTCCATACGATGACCCGTGCCCGTCCCGAACAAACCTCCTAAACGCAAGATTGTCCACCAAATTCAATGGTGGAACAAAATTGTTCAAAAGGGTTGAAAACATAGAGAAAACCTTTGAGTACAATAGGGTAGACAAAACTCTTAGTTACTTGAGATCAACTTGCAAAAACACTTGCCTTCTTTTCAAAAACCACAAGCACTTTCAAAACAAACTCTCAAAACATTTTGAAACATCTTTTCGAAAAGATACACACCTTTGTAAAATATTCGAGTAAAGAATTGTTACAAGGTTAGCCTAAGACAAGGCATCTTCTTCCAAAACATTTTCAAAAACACACACACACACACACACACACCATTTTCAAGCAATCGAAAATCAAGGCAAGTGATCTAAAAAACCAAGTAACTAAGAGCCCATGGATAACCATGGATGAAAAGGGTACTAATACCTTCCCTTTTCATAATCTACCCCCCGGACCCACGAAATATCTCAAAAGGTTTTTGCTGTGCTTTTTCAACCTTTCCTTTAGGATAAAATAAAAAGTTGGTGGCGACTCTTGCTCAACCGAACAAGTGCGAATACAAACGCAAAACCATAGTCAGTTCTCCCACCGTATCACAGAACTAGCGACTCTGCTGGGGAGAATCTTAAAAGTGGGGTTACCTTAGGGTTTAGATCACCTTTACTTTCTTCGATTGACTTGATTGCTTTATCTTTTGGGTTCTTGTTTGGGTTTATTGTAAATCCTACACCCGGATTTGGGGCACCTTCTTAGGTAAATAGCAAGAAAACTGTGAGGGAACTGTGCGAGGTATACCGACACGGTTGAAGCAGTAAGCTATGTTAGTGTGACATATTTGTGAGTACCGGTAACCCTTGAGTAGTCAAGGAGAGTACGGGGCCGCTGAGTGATGTCGTGAAGCACTAACGAACTCTTAGAACCTTAATTGACCATCTTAGCCTTTTTAGGGGTAGTGAGATGACCGACTTTGGTGCAGTCCGAAGTTGGTAGATATTCGATACTACACTCATTTGAGGTTTGTTTTCTTGGAATATTTTGGTCGCCAGTAAGTGGCTAAACCGAAACAATGAACACAGAAAATAATCCAATGATATTGAGCTCCTTAGAACCCGGTTTCTATTTTAGGACAGGATGAGCCAACTAACTTCAAGAGGGTACTTACCTAAACCTCATGCAAGCCTAAACCTCAGGACTTGTTTGCTTTGTGTGAATATGTTTGCCTGTATATACACTTACCTGCTTTTTGCATACATGTACATAACATCATAACATCATACCATAGCATTTTCAATAACCATTTCAAGGATCTCGAGGGTTCTTTTGATGCAGGGTTACGTTGAACCAGACGTCTACCAAAGGGGCAAGGGGTTTCTCCTCTAACCAATGCAATCAAAGATCAAGTGCAACAACTTGAATCAGTGGCTATGACCCACTCGACATGGTGAGCTTGATTCTCGTGGAAAGACATCCACCGATACAAAGTTCTCCAATCAAAGATCAAGTGCAACAACTTGAATCAGTGGCTATGACCCACTCGACATGGTGAGCTTGATTCTCGTGGAAAGACATCCACCGATACAAAGTTATCCAGTCAAAGATCAAGTGCAACAACTTGAATCAGTGGCTATGACCCGCTTGACATGGTGAGCTTGATTCTAGTGGAAAGACGTCCACCGATGCAAAGTTCTCCAATCCAAGAGCAGAGTTCAACCTCTAAGATTTTCTTGTGTTTACCCCAAGAGATCCTTGAAAGCATGCATCCACATATCATGCATTGCATTTTGACAGTCTTTCCTTTTTCAGGTTTCCTTACTCTCCTGCTGTTTATTTCAGTAAGAGATGGCTCTAGAAAGGTCTGTCAAAGACATCCAAGACCAGACTGCTCAGCTGCAGGAGATGTTCCTGAACTTGTCTCTGGGGCAAGAAGAGATGAAAGCTCTCCTCACAAAGGGCTTGGAGAATTCCAACAATGCCAGGAGTGACCAGCTTGCGGAGCTACAGTTCGACCTGACAACATTGAGGACCCAAATGATGGGACAGTTGGTGGGCCAGATGGCTCTCATCCAAGACCTATCTCAAAGACAAGAGGAACTCATAGTTCTTGTCCGCCAACTGCTTCCAAATAACCAACTGGGGCAAACATCTGAGGTTGAAGAGCAAGTCACCGCTCAACCTCCATCCACTCAAGAAGACAAGGGGAAAGCTCCTTTGCTTGCTTCAGGGTCACAAGCCCATCAACAACCTCGCCAGCGTCAACGGGGTAATCGGCGTAAGCAAGAAACGTCGGGAAGATAGTTTACAGAGACTGAAATACCATCATTTTTCATACTAAAGCGTCTGTTGGAGGTCAACCTGCTTACCCCAAAGGACCCTCCTCAGAAGCCCAATACCTCCTCTCCTCACTATCATCCCGACGCATTTTGTGTTTACCACTCCTACAGCCCGGGACACGACACCAACGACTGTTGGGCCTTGAAGAACAAGATTCAAGATCTGATCGACATTGGGGTGCTGGAATTCATGCCAGACGGCGAGATGAAAATCTTCCGTTAAAGGGTTCTCCACCTGAAGTGACGAAGCTCAAGCTGAAAGACTTTTCCTTCATTTTGAATTTTCAAAGTTGTAATTTCTTTTGCTGTCAAACAATTATTTGTTGATGTTAAACTCTGTTTTCATTAATGCATTGCATATGTTTGTCTTGAATTCATCCATTCGTTTCACTACTCTTATGCTTTTCTTTATGATATTTGACTCTTGATAAAAAGCTGCAAGCCTTTAGAGGGAGGATGACGAAACAATACCATGATCTTATACAGTATGCTTTTGAACAGACCTTGCTGATGATGTACAGGCATTTCTTTCAATCCCCAAACACTGGAGTTATAAGGAAGTTAATCCCTAGTCAACCCCTTCGAGCCAAAGAAGTAGGAGTTTTCTGTTCTAAAACAATCAAAACCTTTGATATAAACCTGGGGCAGGATAGTATCTCAGTTAATTCAAAGAAAATGCGCATTGAAGTCGCAAACTCTCAGTTCGTAATGCAACGAACGATGTCAAAAAAGAAAGCATTCCTTTGGAATCAAAAGACAAGGGTGGTTCCCTATCACATAGACAGTCAATCTCTCAAAAGAGAAAAGCCCACCAAGCTAAAACCTATAAAGGAGGCTTAAGAAAGCTGGGGCATCCCGCTGACGGTAATCCCGGAAAACGGTAACAGTCAGGCAAAAGTTAGGGATAACAAATCAAAATCAAAATAGTGAGGTCATTACAAAATCCTCAACAACATGAAAAAATGTTGAAAAAGAAAAAGGAGATGATGACTGTCTCCCCAAATTCAAACTGGTGAACCATCGCCCAAAAGTCGTTCCAAACTCAAAACAGAGTATGACGCAATTAACTGAGCTTAGGTATGAAGAACATCACGAAGAGCGGGTGGGTACAAATATACTTTGAGCCTTTATCCTTTGTTTCTTAAACCGTGAACCAGGCCACGTTACAACCCTTCAAAAGTCCTAATTGAAGCATGGGTTAGTTCGAAAGCATACTGTTACAAAAGGTATCCTGACTCCTGTAGGGCTTTACTCTAAATCTTGTGTTGACTTGTCTTGTGAAAAGTTTTCTACTAAAAACGCATTTTTCAAAACTTCGAGACAAACATAAACTTTGCATTGCTTGAATACCACTGTCTGCATTTGGCTTTTTGTTTGACAGCGAAGAAATTCATACAGCGAATGTTCAGAGGAACGAAAACTCTCTCAGTAAGTGAAAATCACTTCAAAAGGATAACACTTCCATTGCAAATCTCCTATCAACAAGGGGAATGACATGTCACCATCCAATTAACCTGGGGCAGTCCAGTCAAGGTCCAACAGATCTTTCAAAATCCAGTTAACCTAGGGGCAGTCCAGTCAAGATTTCAAGAAATCTCTCAATATGCAGAGTAATCTGATTCAAGATTCCTTCATCACCACTTGGGGCATTCGAATGTCAAAAGTGTTCAAAAACCCGATGCAGCTTTACACGAGCTCATCATCAGGAAACCCTACACCGGTTCCTCTTCAAGACTTCTGAAAATAGTTTATGGATTCTTCCCAACAACGGATGTTAATCTATCAGCTTGTTCAGATGCAACCATTGAAAACAGTTTACGGACGCTTCCCAACAACGGACGTTGCTCTATTGCTTATTCAATCTCAAGATTTCTGAAAATAGTTCACGGGTTCTCCAAGTAACGAATGTTAACCTATCACTTGTTTAGATTCTTCTCAAGACTTCTGAAAACAGTTTATGGATTCTTCCCAACAACGGATGTTAATCTATCAGCTTGTTCAGATGCAACCATTGAAAACAGTTTACGGACGCTTCCCAACAACGGACGCTGCTCTATTGCTTATTCAATCTCAAGATTTCTGAAAATAGTTCACGGGTTCTCCAAGTAACGGATGTTAACCTATCACTTGTTCAGATTCTTCTCAAGACTTCTGAAAACAGTTTATGGATTCTTCCCAACAACGGATGTTAATCTATCAGCTTGTTCAGATGCAACCATTGAAAACAGTTTACGGACGCTTCCCAATAACGGACGCTGCTCTATTGCTTATTCAATCTCAAGATTTCTGAAAACAGTTCACGGGTTCTCCAAGTAACGGGTGTTAACCTATCACTTGTTCATATTCTTCTCAAGACTTCTGAAAACAGTTTATGGATTCTTCCCAACAACGGATGTTAATCTATCAGCTTGTTCAGATGCAACCATTGAAAACAGTTTACGGACGCTTCCCAACAACAGACGCTGCTCTATTGCTTATTCAATCTCAAGATTTCTGAAAACAGTTCACGGGTTCTCCAAGTAACGGATGTTAACCTATCACTTGTTCAGATTCTTCTCAAGACTTCTGAAAACAGTTTATGGATTCTTCCCAACAACGGATGTCAATCTATCAGCTTGTTCAGATGCAACCATTGAAAACAGTTTACGGACGCTTCCCAACAACGGATGCTGCTCTATTGCTTATTCAATCTCAGGATTTCTGAAAACAGTTCACGGGTTCTCCAAGTAACGGATGTTAACCTATCACTTGTTCAGACACTTCTCAACGTTCTGAAAACAGTTTACGGATTCTCCAGTAACGGATGTCAATCTATCGCTTGTTCAGATTCTAAGCCTTCACCCGCAGCAATCAGAGGACTCTCGCAATCCCCAGCCAGAGAACCTTCCAGAAGCTAACTCCACTCAGAGTCAAGTTTCATTATCCCCAGTGAAGTCGCCAGAGTTACTTCCCACCGAGCTGAAGATTCTCAATCTTACCTCCCCAGCATGAGTCTACTAGTTTGGAACTCCCCAGTAAAGGTCATCAGGAATTCTCTTCCCCAGCAACAACCAAGGAATTATTTTCCCGGCAGCGGTCAAGATTCTTTTATCTTCAGCCGTCCAAGATTCATTTATCCTCAGCAAGATAGCTAATCAGCTTACATGCGCGTTCATCACATTCATGTCATAAACATTGATGTCACATACATTGCATCATGCATCATGACATTGCATACGACTAACCCTTTACTTTTTTAGGTAAGATCAGTCGACAGACAAAGATCACCTCCCGAGATTCATCCAGAAATAGTTCAGATGTGACCCGGACACGGCGACATTCTGATAATTATCCCGGATCCATTCAGACGCATCATCAGGAAACCCTACACTGGTTCCTCTTCAACTTCAAGACTTCTGAAAACAGTCCACGGGTTCTCCAGTAACGGAGGCTAACCTATCACTTGTTCAGATTCTTCTCAAGTCTTCTGAAAACAGTTTATGGATTCTTCCCAACAACGGATGTTAATCTATCATCTTGTTCAGATGCAATTTTTGAAAACAGTTTACGGACGCTTCCCAACAACAGATGTGGCTCTATTGATTATTCAAATCTCAACTCCTAAAAATAGTTTACGGATTCTCCAAACATGGATGTCAATCTATTGCTTGCTCGGACCCCCACTTCAGAGATGTTCCAAAACAGGGAGGCCTTTCTGATACTCGTCCACTCACCAATGACATACAGTTCAACATTTCCAGATGGCATCTCTAAGCCCATCCCCCGACAAGATTCTACCGCATCAGATGGCATCTTTAAGCCCATCACCAAATGGCATTTGTAAGCCCATTCACCTCTACCATCACATCGCCGAGTGCAAATTTTCTGGGCACTTTAGTGTCCAATCTTCTTTTACCTTCAAGTCGCGAAAGGCAAACTTGCCAATCTAACTCTTCAGGTTCAAGAAGATTGAACAGGGGCAACTGTTGTACCCCAAAATTTGCCCTCGCATTTTTCCACAAGAAATTACAGCTTCAGGCGTTTCCTGATTTTCTTAAACTGGCTCAAGAATCGGACAAACGGACTTTTTTTTCGTCAGCCAAGAAAAATTAGGGTTTTATTGATTTTTCAGGGCTCTGGATTGTTTCACACAGTTGGCTTAGGGTTTTGGTTGATTTTGGCTCAACTTTGATCAGGCGAACGCTCTTTGGAATTTAATCAGGAATTAGGGTTTTTGGGCACATTCTCAGAAGGATTTAAATTCTACAGCACTTTGCGAGTTATTCCGAGATTTGGTTTGAATTCGCATTGTTTGATTTAATCAGTAAAAGAAGGCATTTGGTTTGAACTCACGTTTGTTTGATTGAACCAGTCAAAAGATATATGCAGTTTGGATTTACAGTGTTTGGTAAAAATCAGTGAAAAGAGGGAATGCGCCTGATCAGTTGTTTTGGTTGACTTTTGCTTTACTTTGGATATTGGAAGGGTCAGGTTTAACTGAGTAAATCGCTAAAGCATTGTTTAAATTATTTATTATTCTGAGGTTAAGTGATTGGAATTTATTTTTCAATTACTTTAATTCAAAGAATTTTAAATAATAAATGAACAATAAAGGAGGAAATATAATTAATTGGATAATAAAGACTTTTATTTATTCTTAAATTATTTGTACAATTATTGTTTATAATTTAATTACAAGCAATGATTTTTACATTAATTTAAATTTAAATAAAAAGAAAACTATCCTATTTTTTCTAATTCTTTATTCTTCATTTAGTACCCCTCTCCATTCAAATATTCATCTGCAAAAGAAAGGAAGAAAAGTCAAAAAAGCAGATAAAAAAAATAATGATAAATAAAAGACGGTTCATCATTAAGGGCCACTGATTGGGATCAGTTAACCCTCTCTGCAAATCACGGGATTTCTCCCGGTTCACAAAGAGGGACGAGTTTATTTGCTAAAATTGAATGATGCACAATTCAAAAATTGTCAAAATTGCATAAGTTCAAATCTCAAACAGCATGTTACAAAGCAAACAGCAAGTCCAAACCAAAGGTCCAAACTCAACTTTCTGCCAAAAATATAAAGCAACTGTCACAAAGGTACCCAAGCTGTCAAAAGAAGATTTTGGAAAGATATCAAGCTGTCAAAGAGAAGAGATAAAATATGCAGAGAAAAAGTGATATGCAAGCAAGCTTCTGCATCATTTCCCAACAAATGGCCCTTTCAGAAAAAGTACAGCACAAGCATATTTTAATATTCTTTGAAGTGTACTGGAGAGAGAAGAGGAGAGAAAAGAAATCAGGTTTTTAGGCTTTAGGCAGGAAGGCATGATAAAATATACAAAACTGCCAACAACACAGTGGACAAAAGAAAACAAAGAAAGTTTTGATCAATAAAAAACAGTAGGATAAAAACAGAAGAAAGATATAAAAGAGAGAGAGAGAAAACCACTAAAGGGCTGAACCTGCTGTCCAGAACACAAAAAAATACAAAAAAGTCTTACCATTTTCAGAACCAGAAAGCATGAAACCTGCCTAAACAAAACTGCTAAGCCATTAAACCTGTTAAGGCCTAAACCAGCATAACCTGCAAGCATATCAGTTTCAAACCAAAAGCCTAAATCCTGCATATGCCATAAATCCAAAAACCTGCTTGAAGCTTTAAAACAAAGCTCAGGCCTCACAAACCGGTCCAGCTTCAAGTCTAAACTATAAACTATCCAAACAGTTAGCAATAAACCAGTTCAGAACACCCCTCTAGTTTCAAACCTGTACCTATACCATTCAGCTCAAACCAAGTCCAAGCCTAGCAATAAACCATCAAAACCAGTCCAACAAGCTAAGCCTCACAACCTGTGAAATCTCCAAAGCCATAGCCATTTTCAAAGCCTAAGCTCTAGTAACATAACCTTGGCCAAACTAAAAACCAGAGCATACTAACCAAATTTCCCAACACACAAAAGACCCTCAGTAAACACATCATTGGGCAAAAACATTCTAAGCTAACAACAAGGCAGGCAACTCAAAGAAGCATCAAGGCCACTTAGATAAACACAAGGGCAACACAGGAGCCTCAGAAAAGGCTTCTTCATTGGCAAATCAGAAGAAGCAACATTTAGAAGCATGTATCATTCAAAGGCAACAAATGTTCAGAAACATTCCAAAGGCAACCAACATTCAGAAGCACATTCAAGGCCCTCAGAACCCTAGGTTCATCATAGGGCAGAAAAAGCAAGCAACATAAGCATACGAGCAAAATAGGAAACATAAGCAAGCATACGACAAATACGTTCAAGGCAACAAGCATTAAAGGCAAAGAAGAAGAAGAAAGAGGTGAATTCAAAAGGGGTTTTCAGTCCATATCATCATAAAACCCTAAATTAGCAAAAAAAAGGTAAAGATACCAGTTAAAGCTCTCATCGCCCCATCTTCCTTCACCGCCCTTGGCCTCCGTAGCAACCACAACCTCCTCCTCCATCTCCAGGTAACGGTCGTCCTTCTTTCCCTTCAATACCTCAATAATCATTGCAATATGAACAAGAATCAGAAATGAACAAATCAACGCATGCAAATCGTAACAAACCTAAGCGAATGAGAAAATGAACTCACCGAATCTGTCGCCCCCTAATGCCTTCGTTGGAGGGAAGAGGAGAGTGGAGAGTGCTGGTGGCCATTGAGGAACTCAAACGAATGAAGAATCACGCGAAGAAGGAAAAACCATGAAGAACGCCGCCGCTGCTCTCACAAAACCTAAAGCTTTTCCTCTTTCTGAAACAATTCTCACAAACCCTAAGAAACCCTTGTCTCAATAACTGGGCCTAACCCATCCAAATGCCAAGCCCAAACGCGTTTCCCTGATCACACCCCCTCTTTCTAGCGCCACATGGACATTCTGCTTGGGCCATAATCCTCCAAGCCCATTTCTTTTATACATAAACTCAACCATTTCTTTTTTAATTAAAATAATTTAAACATTAATACTAAAATACTTAAAAATACTTTTTTTTTATATACATAATTTAATTAATTTAAAACATTTAATTTAAATGTTCTTTGAATATATTAAACACAAAAAAATACAATTAAAACATCTTTTATACACAATACAATTAAAATTGAAAACATTTTCCTTCTTTTAAATAAAATACCTTTTTTTGTACATAATCAATAAAAATACATTTTTTTATTACACCATAATTAAAATTGAAAACACCTTTTTTCTTTTAATTCTAATATTCTTATTAACAATATAAAGATACTTTTATATCAAAAAATGTAAAGTGACAATTTTCTAACTTAGAAATACTTTCTTTTCTTAAATTTCCTTTTTGTATATATTAAAGAAAATACAAGATCACAAATCAAAGATTAATAAACATTTAATTTTTCTTTAGGTCAAAACAATACTTAATACACATTTAATTTCACATCTCTAACCTGTAAATAATTACACTTACAATACATTTCACATTATACACTTGACACATATACAATTGCTATTTCCATACATTGATATACATTATTTACATTTGATCGCAAATTCGATTTGGTTGTAACTTATTGGATACTATAAGTCTCATCCCCATTTGTGAATATTGTACCCCCACTCCCGGATACTATTTGTAATAGCGTAGATTTTACATTTTTACAATTTACCGCTTTCGAATTATACCATGGTTAGACCTAGGGTTTGCATGTACATAAAATCAAACGCTAGATAACCTAATACAAGACAAATACATGAAATCAATACACAATCACACTTGCACCCTCTAGGGTAATCCCACATGTTGCCTTCCAAAATGGGCCATGCTTGCACGTCGAGTATCTTTGGCAAAACAAATTCAAATGATCATAAGTCCCTCGATGACGCTTTCGAATGTTGCCTAAAACGGAATGATCATAGTCCCTTCAAAGCAAATTGCCAAAGACACTTGGCACCATTGCATTCATGGTCCATACGATGACCCGCGCTCGTCCCGAACAAACCTCATAAATGCAAGATTGTCCACCAAATTCAATGGTGGAACAAAATTGTTCAAAAGGGTTGAAAACATAGAGAAAACCTTTGAGTACAATAGGGTAGACAAAACTCTTAGTTACTTGAGATCAACTTGCAAAAACACTTGCCTTCTTTTCAAAAACCACAAGCACTTTCAAAACAAACTCTCAAAACATTTTGAAACATCTTTTCGAAAAGATACACACCTTTGTAAAATATTCGAGTAAAGAATTGTTACAAGGTTAGCCTAAGACAAGGCATCTTCTTCCAAAACATTTTCAAAAACACACACACACACACCATTTTCAAGCAATCGAAAATCAAGGCAAGTGATCTAAAAAACCAAGTAACTAAGAGCCCATGGATAACCATGGATGAAAAGGGTGCTAATACCTTCCCTTTTCATAATCTACCCCCCGGACCCACAAAATATCTCAAAAGGTTTTTGCTGTGCTTTTTCAACCTTTCCTTTAGGATAAAATAAAAAGTCGGTGGCGACTCTTGCTCAACCGAACAAGTGTGAATACAAACGCAAAACCATAGTCAGTTCTCCCACCGTATCACACATATCTTCGTAAGACTAGGAAAATATCTCAACATAGTCACGCAGCATCTGAATCAACCGTTGCTTCACACTAAGCTCCAGATTTGCATCGATCTTAACCTCCTTCTTGTCTGTCTCAGTACCCAGATTCACTGATTCCACCAGCTCTTCGTGCGGCTGAATAGCCCTTTCTTCCTGAAGTAACAGTCTTTCAAGTTCACCAGGCACTTCGCAATCATCTTCACCTTCGTCTTCGGCTAAGTTGATCGGATTTTCAAAGTCGTAACTGGCAGTAGCAGAGTCATTACCAGTGAGATCCAGAGTGGATGTGGACCTGTATATGTGAGTGTGTGTAAAATAGCTGTTTTGCAATATATAATAAAGAAAAACAAGGAGCGCAAAATTTGAAATGCAAGAACGTCCAATGCTTTTATTAATGATATATGAAAATGACACACATAAAGCCCTCACAAATGAAGCCACGGTGCCTCGGGTAAGACACCGGGCCATAAAGTTTAAAACATTGTCTGTTACAAATTCAAAACAAAAGTTTCATTACTGGGTAACAAAAGTAATAGGGATTAAGTCCTTTGCTGTCCAGTTGCTTGGTCCATCGTCGGTCGTAGGATAGATCCAGCTGTCGAACTCAGACTCTTCAACATCGTCTTCAATGGCATTCACTCTCGAGTTGCTGATGAACACGGGAGGTCTTCCAATCCGTGCATTCCGAACAGCCCTTTGAGCTTCTTTCTCGACAACAGCCTGGGCATCCTTGAGGGAAGCCATCTTCATAGGAGAATCTTCAATAATAGTCTCAGTTGACGCTAGTGTCTGGGGAACCTCTTCAAAATGCTGAAATGGGGTCTCAATGAACTCCCCATCCATCTCTACATATCGGAAAGAGTTGAGGTGGCTCACCATGTACTCTTCCTCTCCTTGTACGGTCACAATCTTCCCTTTGACCGGGTACTTCAGCTTCTGGTGGAGCGTTGAGGTTACGGCCCCAACTTTATGGATCCATAGGCGACCTAGCAAACAAGAATAAGATGGCCGAATGTCCATCACATAGAATGTAGAATTGAAAACCTGAGAACCAACCTTAATCGGGATATCAACTTCTCCATGCACCATTCTCTTAGACCTATCAAAGGCCCTAACAACAATGTTACTTGGTTTCAGCTCTAACCCTTCACAGTCCAACCGGTCTAGAGCTTTCTTCGGTAAAATGTTCAATGAGGAACCAGTATCCACCAACACATGAGCAAGAGTAGTTCCCATGCATTCAATGGAGACATGCAGGGCATCATTGTGGCTCTTCCCCTTAGCAGTCAAATCAGCGTCCGAGAAACCCAACCCATTATCAGCAGTCAAATTGGCCATGCAATCTGTAAACTGATCAGCTGATGTCTCTTGAGGTACGTGGGCAGTCTTCAAGAATGTAATCAGATCCTTGGCATGGGCCTCTGAGCATAGCAATAGTGACAACATAGAAATCTTGGACGGGGTTTGCCCCAGCTGTTCGACTACATTGTAGTCACTCTTTTTGATGATTTTCAGAATCTCTTCCATCTCTTGTTTAGAAGCTTCAACAGTAATCGTCTTTGGTGCCTCCGTCTGGGCAGGCACATCAGTGGTGATCCCTTTGCCCCGAGTGTCAGATGACTCAGCGACAGGGGTAAGAATAGGAACTTGAACAGGAATAGTGATAGGTACACTGGCAGGTGTAATAACAACCGGTCTTCGGGCAGTTGGTGGAAAGATGTCAGGTGAGAAAAGTCTTCCGTTGCAGGTGACTTTAGCAGGTCCAACAATATTGTTAACGTCAGTATCAGCATCCAACTCTTGCTTAACTCCATAAAAATAAACATTAGCCCTGTAGTGCCAAGGGACAACTTTATTAGAGGTATAGGGGATGGGCCCCAGAACAGTGATGATCACAGGTGCGATTCTCGGAACAGATGTAATTCTAACAGGCTTCCTCGAGGGAGCCTTGGAAGAATTGTCGAAAATGGTAATGATGGCAACTTCTTCAGAAGGAACTAAGGGAACAATAGTCTTCTCAAACAGAATCTCTTTACTATCCATCAGGCGTTGGACACCTGACTTCAAAAGATGGCAACCAGTAGGCAGAACAGAACACATACAGCAATCTTTGTCACATCCCGGAAATAAACCGGCTAGCAAAAGGTTCTTCTTCACAGTCATCAAAGGGGTAACAATGTCATTAACAGAAACCATAAACGAGTCTTCATCTATAGAATTAACTCCATGCTTGGGCATAGGAGCAGTCACAACATTAGGCCTTTCGGGTGCCTCGAACTCAATCTCCTTTGCATCAATTAAGTCCTGTATCTTATTCTTCAAAGTCCAATAATCATCTGTATTATGCCCCAGGCTATCAGAGTGTTAAGCACAGTGGGCATTAGGGTTATACTTCGGTGATGTTGTATTTGGATTCTTCGGGGCTTCCTTTGGAATCACTAGATTGGTCTTCAGCAACTGTGGCAGAATCTGAGATAAGGTCATGTTGAGACGGGTGAATTGCCTTCGAGGTCTCTCGTCCTTTTGTTGATTGTTGTACTGAGGAGTACCAACATGTTTTGAAATTACAACCGTATTAACAGCTTGGCGGCGTTCAGGTCTACTCTGGCTTCTTGAACTGTAGACGACACTGGACTCTTTCTTAAAGGGTGTTGTACCCCAAAATTTGCCCTCTCATGTTTTCAAAGGTCTTCCCTTACATGGTTGGTCACAAACATTTGCCTAACGAAAATAAAGTTTTTTGAAGATGAACAAAGTATCTTTCGATTGGCATCTGGGAAAAGTCTTTCATTGGGTATCCAAAATACTTCGATACAGGCTTGACTCACCATCTTAGATTGGGCATTTGGCACTCTTCGATCAGGCTTTGATTAGTAAGCTTCGATTAGGTGTTTGGAACCCTTCGATCAAGCTTTGGTGTGCAAGTCTTCGATTGAGCACTGGACCCCTTCGATCAAGTCAATTTCACAATGCTTCGACTAGTACTTCAGAGGGTCCTTCGACTGGAACTTCATACTTTACCTCAATCAGAACATCAGAACGAAATGACCTTCGAATGGCATTTCAGTGCAGAGTTTCTCTTAATCTAAGATGCTCTGATGAAGGAAGTTCTGGACACTTCGAATCAGAACTTAGACTCATCACAAGGCCAAGGGCTGGTCGAAGTTGTCTAATAGGGAATGTTCTAAATAGATTCGAATTGGACTTTGAAGCTGGAAAAGAAGGCAGATTCGAAGGAATGAAGTAGGCTGGCATGACTAAGCAAAAAACACATATCCTAACCTGTCCAGGTTCACCCAAAGTTCACAATGGCATGTGTCCCTTGCAAATATAAAAATAATTAAATGCTAATTGTGGACTCAATTATTTGAATTAAAGGCCAGATTCTTGCCTTGTTTGATCCCAACCCTACAAGAGCTAATTCGACCAGGGTGATCCTTTTCGAATCAAGCAATCAAAGCAGAGGGAGGCTCAATTGAAGGGGCTATGCAATTGAAGCTGGAGTAATTCGATTTGGGACTTTGAAGCTATCAAAGAGAAGCATTCAAAGGTCATTCGAAGAACATTCAAAAGGTCCATTTGAAGAAGCATTCAGAAGGCCCATTCGAAAGGCACATAAGAAGTCCATTCGAAGGAGGCAACTCAAGACCAATCGAAGAGCATGGCCTGGAGGCATTCGAAAATCAAAGGTGTCCAGGTTCATTCAATATTCCAAAGAGACATGAATATTTCAAAAAAGGAAATCTTTTAATATGTCTGATTCTTGTCTCATGGCTTTAAAGGCCTGTTTAATTGGTTGTCTCTTGCCGTTACTAGACCATCATACTCCTATAAATACAAGGGCAAGCATACATAACACAAGACGGGGGGGGGGGGGGGGGGGGGGAAAGACACACAAAACTCTGCAGAAATGGAAAAACCCACGAAGACGGCCACACATACCTTGCCTCGCAAAAGCACCAGCCTGCCCCACGAAAGTCTAGACTCTATTGCAGGCACCTTTCGTCCAAATCCAGGCGCCTCCAGTGGTATAATGTTCAATCTCACTTAATCTTAAAATTACTCATAATTGCATATTCATAGTTTTTTTTTGTTACTACTTGTGAGCAATTTAACAAAGCGTGTATAAGCTGCAGTGTTCATACGTTTGAACTCCCCATGGATAAAGTTTCTTTCAAAGCAGGTTACATTTGGAATCCATGATCTTGGCTGTGACAAATCGAAACCAACCCAGATCTGGGTTCAGGAATTGATTTCGAATGAGACGTTTCTCTATGTTGTTTAGTCCCGAATTGACTAATTTGCAGGGCCAAAAGCAGGAGTCATGCCTTTTGAATGAGCAAGCAGCTCAGGGGTGAAAGGGAATTCGCTCAATCGAAGGGACTAGGATCCAATATCACAGGCCTTGTATTTTAAATTTATAACAAACTTCCTTGCAGGTCCAACCTCCCAGGTCCCCCAAAACTTTATGCAATTTTATTTCAGGTACTCAGGTGCAGCGCTCTAAAGTGTGGATCATCATACTTCTCATCTCATCAAATGCCAGGTGGTCCACTAGGCAGATTCAAGGATCCAGATTGCACGCCTATCATACACTCTGGTCAATAAGCGCATAGGCAATCTGAAAGGTCAAACAAGGCTGAAACGTTGATGGGCCTCAAAATTGCTGATCTTACCACCAAATCAGGCCCACACCCCCCTTTGGTTTATTCTTTTTTTCCATGTTTCTTTTATTTAATTTGTTTTATTATTTTTTGTTAATTAACCAACCAATAATTGTTCTCATAAACTCAGAAAACACAAAAAATAATATTTATTAATTTCACTATTTTATTTTTGTAAATAAACCATTAATTAATTTATTTAGCTTAAATTAGGTTTAATGATAATATATTTTGCAATAAATTAAAATTGATTTAGAATAGGTTTTAATATTTTTACCTTTATAATTTTATTTCCTTAATTAAAATAAAACTCAAAAAATATTTTCTTTTAATTAGTTGATTAATTATTAGTTAGACTTAATTCTTAAATCAAAAATAACAAAAATATGCTTTATTCCATAAAAGGGTCAAAACCCTAAAGGACATTCCGATTCAATTCTCTCGCGCGTATTGTTTTGATCCATATATTGTAATTGCTCTGAGGATGTAATAGTTTTAACTTAGGACTTTTTATTTATCGCTTTTATTTACTTTTCGCAATTTTAATTTTAAGGGTTTGTCTTTGGCGATGTGAATACCCGACGCCTTGTAATAGCTTAGATTTAAAATTCCCGCAATTTAATTTCCGCAACCATTAAATGTTAGATGTATGAATAATAGGCTATGCATGACAAGATCTATCTTAACTTAAAATCAACAGTAGCTCACCATGACATGTAAAGATAATGTAAACTGAAAATTGACACACTTGCACATGCCACTCCTAGGGTATGCCTCACTTGGTTGCCTCGAACGTGGTCATTGAGTATATGAAGTTTTAGAGGTCGTCCTCTTGTCCAAAGATCATAAGTTGCCTCGAAACGGTTGCCTCGGATAAAATGATCTAAGACATTAGGGTTACCACTAAGGCGTCCTAGAATTGCTTTAGTGGCCACACGTCCCTTAAATCGACTTGATCCAAAAACTCCAACGACGGTGCTGCCTACTCCTCAATAGTGGGATAGCATTGTCTAAAGGACATTAGCACAGTTTAATTCCTTTTTGAGTAGGTAGATGTTCTTAAGTACTTGCTCTTTTGAAAACAAAAACAAAACTTTTCACACTTACACTCTCTTTCAAACAAAAAACTATTTTCAAACCCACAAACACAAAGAAAAGCAAACTTTTGAAAACATAGTGAGCAAGTACCTAAGAGCCCGTGGATAACCACGGATAGAAAGGGTGCTAACACCTTCCCTTTCTATAATCTACCTCCCGAAACCGAGAAACATCTCGAAAAGGAATTTTTCTGTGCTTTTGTCCTTTCCTTGTTGGATAAAATAAAAGACAGTGGCGACTCTTGCTTACCGCGACATTTTGCGAAAACAAACGCAAACGCGAACCAGCATTCCAAAACAGTCAGTTCTCATTCCCACCGATCACAGAACTGGCGACTCTGCTGGGGAATATTAATAAGTGAGGTGTACCTTAGGATTAGATCACTTGTGTTTTCAATTGTATGCTTTGTATGCTTTAATTTTGTGGGCTTGTATCAGAGTTCTATAGTTCCTAACCCGGATCCGGGGTATCCTTTTTAGGTAAGTAGCAATAAACTGTGAGGGATCTGTCCGGCATAGACCGACACAGATGAAGCAGTAGCTACGTTGGTGTGGCACCTTAGTCTGTACCGATATCCCTTGTGTTGAAACGAGGAGAATATGGGTCTTCTAAGGAGTCATTAAGCACCAACTGACCTTAGAACCTTAAATTGACCAACTTGGCCATAGAACAGTAGCAGTATGCTACACTCATTGAGACTAAACTCTCGCGATGATTCCGGCCGCAAGAAAAGGTTGCTAAACTGGAATTATGACCGATTGAGGGTAGTCAGTGATATTGAGATCCTCTAGAACCCGATTACTATTTTTAGGACAGGTTTAAACCAACTAAACTGAAAGAGGGTAATGCCTAAACTCCATGCCAGCCTAAACTTAAGGCTGTATGTGTGACTTGTGTGCCTTCAAACTTGAACTACTTGCACATTCTTGTTATCTGACAACATGATTTCCTTGCAGGTTTTGTTTACAGTCCTTATCGAATAATTTGGATTTATCGCAGGGTTTACTTACAACATCTCACACTTTTGCTTAAACGCATAGCATACACATCATAACATCATGCCTTAACATTTCTTTAACCATTTCAAGGATCTCAAGGGTCTGTGATGCAGGTTATGGTGAATCAAAAGTCTAGCAAGGGGCAAAGGGGATTTATTTTCCTCTAACCAATGTCATCTAGAGATCAAAACATGATAACTTGAGTCAGGGGCTATGACCCACTCGATATGGTGAGCTTGACTCTTGAAGAAGGACTCTCAGCAACATGAAGTTCCTTCAATCAAGCTACCAGATTCAAATTCTAACCGTTTCTTGTTTACCCCGCGAGATCCTTGAAAACATTGCATACATATATCATACATATCATTGCATAACAGGTCATCCAGTACAGGTCTCTCATGTTCTCGCTGTTTATTTCAGCAATGGCTTTCCAACCAGACAATCAAGATCTTCAAACTCGAGAGACTCATTTCAGGGAAATCTTCCTAAACCTATCCAAGGGGCAGGAAGAGTTGAAAACACTCCTCGTTGGGGACTTGGTCAAGAAAAGTCCTGAAGACAATAAGGACGAACGGTTGGAACAACTGCAAGCTGAGTTCAGTACCATGAAAACCCAGATGCTGGGGCAGATGGCTCTTATCCAAGGCTTAGCTCGGGAACAAGAAGAATTGAGAACCATGATCAACCAGCTTCATCAAGACAGATATAACAACATGAAGCAAACAGTCAAGGCTGGGGACCAAGTCATTAATCAACTTCCGAGAAGTCAAAGGTTTGGTTTGACGAAGAATAGACCTCTCCAAGTTGTTACTACCTCACAGGCCCAACAAAGACCTTGCCAAGAACAATGGTTTGATCAAAGTAAGCCAAACACGCCCAGGAGGCAATTTACTAAGATCAACATGTCACTGACTCAAGCGCTACAACACATGTTGAAGGCAGAGCTGATTATATTAAAGGCTCCTCTCTGGAACCCAAATACTTCCGCTCCTACCTATCATCCCAATGAAAGGTGTGCATACCACTCTGACAGTCCAGGACATGACACAAACAACTGTCGGGCTCTGAAGAACAAGGTCCAAGACATGATTGATGCTAAGGAGATCAAGTTTGACCCTTCGGAGACTCCAAACATAATCACTGCTCCTATGACGAATCATTGAAAGCTTTTGTTCATTTGAATTTTCAAGTTGTAATCTCTTTTTTATTCAAACAATTATCTATTAATGCCAAACTTTGTTTCATTAATGCATTGCATATGTTTGTCTTGATTTGATCCAATCATTTTAATTACATTTAAACTATGCTTTTTACTCACTTTATGACATTCAACTCTTGCTAAAAGTTACAAGCCTTTAGAGGGAGGATAACGAAAATGATACCAAAATCTCTACATTATGCTTTTGAATAGACCCCGCTGATGAGGTACAGGCATTGTTTCAAATCCTAAATAGTGGAGTTATAAGGAAGATAATCCCTAGTTAACCCCTTTGAGCCAAAGAAGTTGGAGTTTTTCTTTTCATGAATTAAAACCCTTAATTATAACCTGGGGCAGGGTAGTTCTCTCAGTTGATCCAGGTGCACAATGAATGGCATCAAAGAAGTCCTTCCGAAACAAAAGACGGTGATGGTTCCGTATAATCGTAAGGACAGACAGTCATTACCTTTCGAAATAAAATCCCACTAAGTCAAAACCTATGAAGGAGACTTACAAAACCGGGGCATCCCGCTGACTGTAATCATAAAAGAAACAGTTCAGGCAAAAAGACAAGGATAACGCAATCAAAAATAAAGAGGTCCTACAAACTCTCAACAAAATGACTGCTTGTTCAAAATAAATTGTCAGTATCCGAACCATCACTGGTATATCAGAGCAAAGACTCAAACAAGATCTAATGCACGATTAGTTGAGTTTAGGATCGAAGAACATCACGAAGAACGGGTGGGTACAAATAAAATTTGAGCCTTTATACTTTGTTTCTTAAACCGTGAACCAGGCCACGTTATAACCCTTAAAAAGTCCTAGCTGAAGCATGGGTTAGTCCGAAAGCATACTGTTACAAAAGGTATCCTGACTCCTGTAGGGCTTGCTGTAAATCCTGAGTTGACGTCACATTTTACAAAATTTTCCTATCTTACTGAAAAAATGCATTTCTAAAAAAAAAAGACATAAGCTTTGCATTCTTAAAATAACATTGTTTGCATATGACTATTTGTTCAAATAGCAGAGAAATTCGCACGACGAATATCTAGTGAACAAAAACCTTCTCAATAAAAAGGATCACCTCAAGTGGAAAAACACTTCCAATCAAGGGGCACGGCATGATCATTGTCCATCATCTGGGGCAGTCAAGTCAAGATTCAAGGAATCTCTCAAAATGCCAAATAGCCAGGGGCAGATCTCCATCTGAATCAATTGGGGCATTGGACATGAATTCCAGCAACGAATCTTGCATGATCAAACAAAGATCTTCTGGTAGTATGGCAACACAATGCTACCGACAGTGGCACCTCCCAACATCCTGAGAGCGTGGACATAGTCAAAAAGTACTACGCATAATCAAAGACCCGCTAGGTTGATTGGCCTAGGCAAAAATAAGGGCTTCCCGGCGAACCAAAAGGGTTCGGGCAAAAATAAGGGATGAAAATGAAAAAATCTGTACACCCGGCAAGTTGAAAACCTGAAAAGGCGGCTTGGGAAAAAAAGGGTATCCCGGTGAACTGAAAACCCAAAAGGGCGGTCCAGGCAAAAAATTAGGGATCAAAGCGTACGACTATGTCTCGTCATCTCGTCACTGGCCTACCAGAAGAAGACTTATCATTTTGACCGAAAGATACCAAGCACCTTATAGGTGGGGATAATACTCGATCCACAGGGCCTCCGCATGCACCTTCTCCCGCAGAAACAGGGGCAATAAAAATTGTCCAAACTGTACAGCTGCTCTGCTCACCAGGTACAAAGGTAGATTCAGCTGAGGAATATGACCAAGATACTGTCACTCCCCGTAGAGTAAAAGGGATAGATTTCTCAGCCGAGGCTTGCAGCTATGTACAAATCAGCAATACTCTCCCCAAGCAGAGTTAGTCTACCATCAGCCCTAAAAAAGCTTGGTATCCCCAGAAGGTCTTAATATTCCCCAACGGAGTATAAAGATATTCCCCAGCAAGCATAAGAGCATCCCCGACAGTCTCAATATTCCCCAACAGAATATAAGAATGTTCCCCGGAGGAATACAAGATACCCTAATGGAGCCATTCCCCCAGCGCAGTCTAAAAAAAGGCTTTCCTAAACAGAGTTGAATCGTCTTCCCCAACAGATTCTGGAAGCTTATCCCCTACAGAGCGCAAATAAATCTCCCCAGCCAAATTCAGAAGGTTATCCTCACAAGAACCTAACTGGGTTATCCTCAGCAAGTTACAACGAAAAGATTATCCCCAGCAAAGTTCTTTCTTTCCCCCCAGCAGGACTTCTATCCTCAACAGGTTCAATATCACCAGCAACCGTAATCTATCCCCAGCGGAGTTTATCATCAAAATCCCCAACAAAGCTTATCAATGGAATCCCCAGCGGAGTTTATCATTAAAGTCCTCAGTAGAACATCTCTTCCCCACAGAGTAATTCCCCTCAGAGTAATCTCTTCATCAAGTTTATTCCCCAACGAAGTTCTATTCTCCTGCAGGTTTATTCTCACAATCATCTTCGTTCATCATCCCCAACAGAAACGAAGAACTCAACTATATTCTCCAGTAGCTCCGGGATTTATTTTCCCAGCTAAAACATCACATTCCTATACATCATGATACATGCATATACGCATCATACGAATACAATCTCATTTATTTTGAGAACATCATTGCCTGATCCATATCATGCATTGCATATGACTGACCTTTACCTTTCAGGAAAGATACAGTTAAAGTTCTCAATTAGGTCGAAGACCCAACCGGTTCTTAAATCTCAATTGAATTATCATCGGTTAAATTTCATATAAGGTTCTCAATCTCGACAATTTCCTCCGTCATAGTGTGGACGAGTTCTATAACCTCAACGGTATACTCCCGGTGAGCACGAGACAGTTCCTAGATCTTGATGAAGATGTTTCCCTATGTCATAGTATGGACGAGTACTATAACCTCAACGGTATACTCCATTGAGCACGAGTTAGTTCCTAGATCTTGATGTTCTCCTCCGTCATAGTGTGGACAAGTTCTATAACCTCAGCGGTATACTCCCTGTGGGCACGAGACAGTTCCTAGATCTTGATGAAGATGTTTCCCTACGTCATAGTATGGACGAGTACTATAAACTCAACGGTATACTCCATTGAGCACAAGTCAGTTCCTAGATCTTGATGTTCTCCTCCGTCATAGTGTGGACAAGTTCTATAACCTCAGCGGTATACTCCCGGTGGGCACGAGACAGTTCCTAGATCTTGATGAAGATGTTTCCCTATGTCATAGTATGGACAAGTACTATAACCTCAACGGTATACTCCATTGAGAACGAGTCAGTTCCTAGATCTTGATGTTTTCCTCCGTCATAGTATGGACGAGTTCTATAACCTCAGCGGTATACTCCCGGTGGGCACGAGACAGTTCCTAGATCTTGATGAAGATGTTTCCCTACGTCATAGTGTGGACGAGTACTATAACCTCAACGGTATACTCCATTGAGCACGAGTCAGTTCCTAGATCTTGATGTTCTCCTCCGTCATAGTGTGGACAAGTTCTGTAACCTCAGCGGTATACTCCATTGAGCACGAGACAGTTCCTAGATCTTGATGAAGATGTTTCCCTACGTCATAGTGTGGATGAGTACTATAATCTCAACAGTATACTCCATTGAGCACGAGTCAGTTCCTAGATCTTGATGTTCTCCTCCGTCATAGTATGAACAAGTTCTATAACCTCAGCGGTATACTCCATTGAGCACGAGACAATTCCTAGATCTTGATGAAGATGTTTCCCTACATCATAGTGTGGAAGAGTACTATAACCTCAATGGTATACTCCATTGAGCACGAGTCAGTTCCTAGATCTTGTTGTTCTCCTCCGTCATAGTGTGGACAAGTTCAATAACCACAGCGGTATACTCCCGGTGGGCACGAGACAGTTCCTAGATCTTGATGAAGATTTTCACTACGTCATAGTGCGGACGAGTACTATAACCTCAACGGTATACTCCATTGAGCACGAGTCAGTTCCTAGATCTTGATGTTCTCCTCCGTCATAGTGTGGACAAGTTCTATAACCTCAGCGGTATACTCTCGGTGGGCACGAGACAGTTCCTAGATCTTGATGAAGATGTTTCCCTACGTCATAGTGTGGACGAGTACTATAACCTTAATGGTGTACTCCATTGAGCACGAGTCAGTTCCTAGATCTTCATGTTTTCCTCCGTCATAGTGTGGACGAGTTCTATAACCTCAGCGGTATACTCCCGGTGGGCCCGAGACAATTCCTAGATCTTGATGAAGATGTTTCCCTACGTCATAGTGTGGACGAGTACTATAACCTCAACGGTATACTCCATTGAGCACGAGTCAGTTCCTAGATCTTGATGTTCTCCTCCGTCATAGTGTGGACAAGTTCTATAACCTCAGCGGTATACTCCATTGAGCACGAGACAGTTCCTAGATCTTGATGAAAATGTTTCCCAATGTCATAATATGGACGAGTACTATAACCTCAACGGTATACTTCATTGAGCACGGGTCAATTCCTAGATCTTGATGTTCTCCTCCGTCATAGTGTGGAGAAGTTCTATAACCTCAGCGGTATACTCCATTGAGCATGAGACAATTCCTAGATCTTGATGAAGATATTTCCCTACGTCATAGTATGGACGAGTACTATAACCCCAACGGTATAATCCATTGAGCATGAATTAGTTCCTAGATCTTGATGTTCTCCTCCGTCATAGTGTGGACAAGTTCTATAACCTCAGCGGTATACTCCATTGAGCACGAGACAGTTCCTAAATCTTGATGAAGATGTTTCCCTATGTCATAGTGTGGATGAGTACTATAACCTCAATGGTATACTCCATTGAGCACGAGTCAGTTCCTAGATCTTGATGTTCTCCTCCATCATAGTGTGGACAAGTTCTATAACCTCAGCGGTATACTCCCGGTGGGCACGAGACAGTTCCTAGATCTTGATGAAGATGTTTCCCTACGTCATAGTGTGGACGAGTACTATAACCTTAACGGTATACTCCATTGAGCACTAGTCAGTTCCTAGATCTTGATGTTCTCCTCCGTCATAGTGTGGACAAGTTCTATAACCTCAGCGGTATACTCCCGGTGGGCACGAGACAGTTCCTAGATCTTGATGAAGATGTTTCCCTACGTCATAGTATGGATGAGTACTATAACCTCAACGGTATACTCCATTGAGCATGATTCAGTTCCTAGATCTTAATGTTTTCCTCCGTCATAGTGTGGACGAGTTCTATAACCTCAGCGGTATACTCCCGGTGGGCACGAGACAGTTCCTAGATCTTGATGAATATGTTTCCCTACGTCATAGTGTGGACGAGTACTATAACCTCAACGGTATACTCCATTGAGCACGAGTCTGTTCCTAGATCTTGATGTTCTCCTCCGTCATAGTGTGGACAAGTTCTATAACCTCAGCGGTATACTCCATTGAGCACGAGACAGTTCCTAGATCTTGATGAAGATGTTTCCCTACGTCATAGTATGGACGAGTACTATAACCTCAACGGTATACTCCATTGAGCACGAGTCAGTTCCTAGATCTTGATGTTTTCCTCCGTCATAGTGTGGGCAAGTTCTATAACCTCAGCGGTATACTCCCGTTGGGCACGAGACAGTTCCTAGATCTTGATGAAGATGTTTCCCCCCAATTGAATTATGATCATGTTCTTAAAACTCAGCTGAAGCATTCTCTCAGTTGAAGTACAGGAAGGTTCCTAAATCTCAACAAAGTTAAACTTCCCTAGTGGAATCTTCTACAACAACAGGTATGCAAGTTCTCGCTAAGGAATCTCTTATGCGATCGACACTCCTGCAGCTGGCAACTATAAGCCCATCCTCCTACCAACAATCTCCAAATGGTATCTGTAAGCCCATTCCCGACGTCACAATGTTGATACTACACCATGCGAGTGCAAATTTCTGGGCACTCTAGTGTTCAATTATCTTCCAACTTCGGATCACGAAAGGCTCGAAAGCCAATCTATATCCTCAGGTTTAAGAAAATTGAACAGGGGCAACTGTTGTACCCCAAAATTTGCCCTCTCATGTTTTCAAAGGTCTTCCCTTACATGGTTGGTCACAAACATTTGCCTAACGAAAATATAGTTTTTTGAAGATGAACAAAGTGTATTTCGATTGGCATCTGGGAAAAGTCTTCTATTGGGTATCCAAAATACTTCGATACAGGCTTGACTCACCAGTCTTCGATTGGGCATTTGGAACTCTTCGATCAGGCATTGATTAGTAAGCTTCGATTAGGTGTTTGGAACCCTTCGATCAAACTTTAGTGTGCAAGTCTTCGATTGAGCGTTGGACCCCTTCGATCAAGTCAATTTCACAATGCTTCGACTAGTACTTCAGAGGGTCCTTCAACTGGAACTTCATACTTTACCTCAATCAGAACATCAGAACGAAATGACCTTCAAATGGAATTTCAGTGCAGAGTTTCTCTTAATCTAAGATGCTCTGATGAAGGAAGTTCTGGACACTTCGAATCAGAACTTAGACTCATCACAAGGCCAAGGGCTGGTCGAAGTTGTCTAATAGGGAATGTTCTAAATAGATTCGAATTGGACTTTGAAACTGGCAAAGAAGGCAGATTCGAAGGAATGAAGTAGGCTGGCATGACTAAGCAAAAAACACATATCCTAACCTGTCCAGGTTCACCCAAAGTTCATAATGGCATGTGTCCCTTGCAAATATAGAAATAATTAAATGCTGATTGTGGACTCAATTATTTGAATTAAAGGCCAGATTCTTGCCTTGTTTGCTCCCAACCCTACAAGAGCTGATTCGACCAGGGTGATCCTTTTCGAATCAAGCAATCGAAGCATAGGGAGGCTCAATCTAAGGGGCTATGCAATTGAAGCTGGAGTAATTCGATTTGGGACTTTGAAGCTATCAAAGAGAAGCATTTAAAGGGTCATTCGAAGAACATTCAAAAGGTCCATTTGAAGAAGCATTCAGAAGGCCCATTCGAAGGGCACATAAGAAGTCCATTCGAAGGAGGCAACTCAAGACCAATCGAAGAGCATGGCCTGGAGGCATTCAAAAATCAAAGGTGTCCAGGTTCATTCAAGATTCCAAAGAGACATGAATATTTCAAAAAAGGAAATCTTTTAATATGTCTGATTCTTGTCTCATGGCTTTAAAGGCCTGTTTAATTGGTTGTATCTTGCCCTTACTAGACCATCATACTCCTATAAATACAAGGGCAAGCATACAGAACATAGGACGGGGGGGAAAGACACACAAAACTCTGCAGAAACGGAAAAACCCACTAAGACGGCCACACATACCTTACCTCGCAAAAGCACCAGCCTGCCCCACGAAAGTCTAGACTCCATTGCAGGCACCTTCCGTCCAAATCCAGGCGCCTCCAGTGGTATAATGTTCAATCTCACTTAATCTTAAAATTACTCATAATTGCATATTCATAGTTTTTTTTGTTACTACTTGTGAGCGATTTAACAAAGCGTGTATAAGTTGCAGTGTTCATACGTTTGAACCCCCCATGGATAAAGTTTCTTTCAAAGCAGGTTACATTTGGAATCCATGATCTTGGCTGTGACAAATCAAAACCAACCCAGATCTGGGTTCAGGAATTGATTTCGAATGAGACGTTTCTCTATGTTGTTTAGTCCCGAATTGACTAATTTGCAGGGCCAAAAGCAGGAGTCATGCCTTTTGAATGAGCAAGCAGCTCAGGGGTGAAAGGGAATTCGCTCAATCGAAGGGACTAGGATCCAATATCACAGGCCTTGTATTTTCAATTTCTAACAAACTTCCTTTCAGGTCCAACCTCCCAGGTCCCCCAAAACTTTATGCAATTTTATTTCAGGTACTCAGGTGCAGGGCCCCAAAGTGTGGATCATCATACTTCCCATCTCATCAAATGCCAGGTGGCCCACTAGGCAGATTCAAGGATCCAGATTGCACGCCTACCATACACTCTGGTCAACAAGCGCATAGGCAATCTGAAAGGTCAAACAAGGCTGAAACGTTGATGGGCCTCAAAATTGCTGATCTTACCACCAAATCAGGCCCACACCCCCCTTTGGTTTATTCTTTTTTTCCATGTTTCTTTTATTTAATTTGTTTTATTATTTTTTGTTAATTAACCAACCAATAATTGTTCTCATAAAATCAGAAAACACAAAAAATAATATTTATTAATTTCACTATTTTATTTTTGTAAATAAACCATTAATTAATTTATTTAGCTTAAATTAGGTTTAATGATAATATATTTTGCAATAAATTAAAATTGATTTAGAATTAGGTTTTAATATTTTTACCTTTCTAATTTTATTTCCTTAATTAAAATAAAACTCAAAAAATATTTTCTTTTAATTAGTTGAATAATTATTAGTTAGACTTAATTCTTAAATCAAAAATAACAAAAATATGCTTTATTCCATAAAAGGGTCAAAACCCTAAAGGACATTCCGATTCAATTTTCTCGCGCGTATTGTTTTAATCCATATATTGTAATTGCTCTGAGGATGTAATAGTTTTAACTTAGGACTTTTTATTTATCGCTTTTATTTACTTTTCGCAATTTTAATTTTAAGGGTTTGTCTTTGGCGATGTAAATACCCGACGCCTTGTAATAGCTTAGATTTAAAATTCCCGCAATTTAATTTCCGCAACCATTAACTGTTAGATGTATGAATAATAAGCTATGCATGACAAGATCTATCTTAACTTAAAATCAACAGTAGCTCACCATGACATGTAAAGATAATGTAAACTGAAAATTGACACACTTGCACATGCCACTCCTAGGGTACGCCTCACTTGGTTGCCTCGAACGTGGTCATTGAGTATAGGAAGTTTTAGAGGTCGTCCTCTTGTCCAAAAATCATAAGTTGCCTCGAAACGGTTGCCTCAGATAAAATGATCTAAGACATCAAGGTTACCACTAAGGCGTCCTAACATTGCTTTAGTGGCCACACGTCCCTTAAATCGAATTGATCCGAAAACTCCAACGACGGTGCTACCTACTCCTCAATAGTGGGATAGCATTGTCTAAAGGACATTAGCACAGTTTAATTCCTTTTTGAGTAGGTAGATGTTCTTAAGTACTTGCTCTTTTGAAAACAAAAACAAAACTTTTCGCACTTACACTCTCTTTCAAACAAAAAACTCTTTTCAAACCCACAAACACAAAGAAAAGAAAACTTTTGAAAACATAGTGAGCAAGTACCTAAGAGCCCGTGGATAACCACGGATAGAAAGGGTGCTAACACCTTCCCTTTCTATAATCTACCTCCCGAACCCGAGAAACATCTCGAAAAGGAATTTTTCTGTGCTTTTGTCCTTTCCTTGTTGGATAAAATAAAAGACGGTGGCGACTCTTGCTTACCGCGACATTTTGCAAAAACAAACGCAAACGCAAACCAGCATTCCAAAATAGTCAGTTCTCATTCCCACCGATCACAAAGGGCTTCTTATCGGTGCTCGATGAAGCACCCTTTTGTATCTTACCAGCCTTAATACCAGCCTCAATCCTCTCACCAGTCAAAATAAGCTTTGTAAACCCAGATGAAGAGCTTCCAATCAGATGGTTAAAAAATGGACCAGACAGGGTCCCCAGAAACATGTCCACAAGCTCCCGATCAGCCAAGGGTGGTTGCACTCTTCCGGCGAGGTCCCTCCATTTCTGAGCATAATCTTTGAATCCTTCACCCGTTCCCATTGACATACCCTGGAGTTGGGTACGCGTGGGAGCAAGGTCGGAGTTGTACTGATACTACCTGTAGAAAGCAGTAGCCAAATCTTCCCAACTGTGGATGCTGGCTCCGTCTAACTGGTAGAACCACTCAAGCTGAGTCCCTGAGAGACTGTCTTGAAAGAAATGGATCCATAGGTTCTTATCAGCGGTGTACGGCTGAATCTTCCTCACATATGACCGGAGGTGCAACTTCGGACAAGAAACTCCGTCATACTTAGCAAAGGCTGGTGCCTTGAATTTGTGGGGAATCACCACCCCAGATGATAGACCCAGATCACCAAAGTCCAGACCAGGTACCTTCTGAACTTCCATAGCACTCAACCGGTCTTCCAATTGTTTGTATTTGTCCTCAACAGGAGGATATTGTTCTTCTTTGAAGTCTGTCTCGTTGTCGGAGACCACAGGGCTAGGAGCCCTCTTTTCTTCCTGACTATCTTTCCCTCCAGATGAGGTGGTCAAATCAACTTCATTCTGAAGCATGTTTCCAAACCTAGGACCAGTGTTGAACAGGATGGTCCTCTTCTTCTTCTTCTTCTTCTTCTTCTTCTTCTTCTCTTTCAGAATCAGGGTCTTCAGATCTTGCTGACCCTTAGCTAGATTCATGAATAGCTCTTGGAATTGGGCATTCTGGGCCTGGATGGCCTTGATGGCTTTCTCAGTTGAAGGTTCAGCAGACATGGTGAGTGCTGAAATAAACAGTGAAGAAGATAAGAGACCTGTAATGGGTACCTGCTTATGAAGTGCATGGGATGAAATGCGTATGACATGATTTCAAAGACAGTCAAGAGATTCAAATTTGTAAACAAGAAATGAAACACACTTTATTCAAATTGTTTAACTGATGCCCTTAGGGCGTTACAAGAAAGGAAATACTGAAAAGTAAATAAAAACTGGAAAAGAAATCATCAAAGGTCAATCAATGCTCCCATGGTCTCTTCTTGTAGGTGCAGACATAGTCATTAAGGATCCGCTCGTTCTCCAGCTGCCTAGTCAACTTCTGGATCTTCTACTCTTGCTCGTTGAACTTCTCTCGGTAGGAATCCCGTTCTTCCCTCAGCTGCATCCAAGACCTTTTCAGTGCTCCAATGTCAGTGGGCATATAAGGATGGAGGATGGTTGGAAGAACCCCTTCTTCATTAGCAACTTCAACAATGATAGGTCAGACGGCTTCATATGGCATACCCAGCTTTTGGGGACGGATACAGACCCATCTGAGATATGGCTCCATCGGAAGTGAAGTCTTTGGGCCTAACTCATGTGGATCAGATTGGTGAACTCTATCCCAAGCCCTTATGAATCTGCGGCGTTGCTCGTCGCTATCCCCTTGAAAATCAAAGATGATACTAGGCATTAACAGCTCATGAGGTCCTTCTCTTCTGGCACGCCCAAACTGACGTAGAGTTAAGCATGGGTTGTAAGAAATTCCTCCACAGGTTCCTATTAGGGGAACATTGGGGTACTCCCCACATCGATCAATAATAGTCACCTCGTCCATACCCTTAAGAGTCCAGATGATATCATTATGCGAGAGAGACATAACCCTATAGGCCCAGCCCATGCCTTCTTTGTTCTTCAGCACTGACTTGGGAAGGTGCGAAATAAACCACCTTGCCAATAATGGAGCACAGCACATCAAGGTTCCCCGCTTTTGGGCAGTACGAGCATAGAGCTGATGAAGAATGTCACCCAAGAGAGTGGGTACCGGATTCCGAGAGATGAAGATCTTTATCGCATTCACATCAACAAAGGAGTCAGAGTTCGGAAACAATACCAAACCGTATATCAAAAGAGCCAGAATATCCTCGAATGCCTTGAAATCCAGACTATCCCAAAAATAGTTAGCCTTACCCACCAAGAACTTGGTCAGAAATCCCTTTGCTCCACTCCTAGTTTCCCAATTAGCCATTACCTCTTCTTTGGTCAAATGAAGGGTTGCAGCAATCTCTTCGGGCCTAAGAATCTTCTCCCAACCAGTAAACGGGGTCTGCTCCAAAACAGAGATACCGAGAAGCTCAGAGAACTCTTCTAAGGTGGGAACCAGCTGGTAGTCCTGGAAAGTAAAACAATGGTACAGTGGATCATAGAATTGGACCAAAACACTCATCATTTACTCGTCCAATTTGGAGGTGACCAAACTGAGAAGATAACCATGTCTCCTGAGGAAAGAAGTAGTATCAGGCATCTTTGCAACCAAATATTTAAGCAAGGTGGGAACTTGGACAAAGTTGATCCGGATGGTATTCCTACGCATGGGCATCATGATGACCTACAAAACAGAACAAAGATGAATCCCTCCTGTCTTTGAAATAGGTTAGTCCAATGCAAGATGTATGCAATGTTATGATGTCATGATGTCATGATAGAAAGCACACCACAAGTATCCACAAATGGCAAACATGGTAAAGGCACACAAGTCACACAGAGAGCCCTTAGATTTCAGGCTGGCAAGGAGCTTAGGTACTACCCTCTTTCAGTTCAGTTGGTTTAAACCTATCCTAAAAATAGTAATCGGGTTCTAGAGGATCTCAATATCACTGACTACCCTCAATCGGTCATAATTCCAGTTTAGCAACCTTTTCTTGCGGCTGGAATCATCGCGAGATTTAGTCTCAATGAGTGTAGCATACTGCTACTGTTCTATGGCCAAGTTGGTCAATTTAAAGGTTCTAAGGTCAGTTGGTGCTTAATGACCCCTTAGAAGACCCATATTCTCCTTGTTCCAACACAAGGGATATCAGTACAGACTAAAGTGCCACATCAACGTAGCTACTGCTTCAACCGTATCGGTCTACGCCGTGCAGTTCCCTCACAGTTTATTGCTACTTACCTAAAGGGTACCCCCATATCCGAGTTAGGATCTGTAGTAACTCTGATACAAGCCCACAAAGATAAATCATGCAAAGCAAACAATTAAAAACACAGTGATCTAATCCTAAGGTACACCCCACTTATTAATTCCCTAGCAGAGTCGCCAGTTCTGTGATACAGTGGGAAGAGAAATGATTGTTTTTTGGAATGCTGGTTTTGCGTTTGTTTTCACAAAATATCGCAGTGAGCAAGAGTTGCCACCGACTTTTATTTTATCCAACAAGGAAAGGAAAAAAGCATTGAAGAATTCCTTTTTCGAGATGTTTCTCGGGTCCGGGGGGTAGATTATAGAAAGGGAAGGTGTTAGCACCCTTTCTATCTGTGGTTATCCACGGGCTCTTAGGTACTTGCTCAAAGTGTTTTCAAAATTTGCTTTTCTTTGTGTTTGTGGGTTTGAAAAGAAGTTTTTGTTTGAAAGGTGTAAGTGAGAAAAGTTTTATTTTGTTTTGAGTGAGCAAGTACTTAAGAACCATCTACCTACTCAAAAAAGGAATCAATCTGTGCTAATGTCCTTTAGACAATGCTATCCCACTATTGATGAGTAGGTAGCACCGTCGTTGGAGTTTAAGGGTCAATTCGATTAAGGGACGTGTGGTCACTAAAGCAATGTTAGGACGCCTTAGCGGTAACCCTAATGTCTTAGATCATTTTTCCGAGGCAACCGTTTTGAGGCAACTATGATCTTTGGACAAGAGGGAAACCTCTAAAACTTCCTATACCTAATGACCACTTTCGAAGGCAACCAAGTGAGGTGTACCCTAAGAGTGCGCATGTGCGAGTGTGTTGTTTCGGTTAATTTTATCTTTGTACATGTCATGGGTGAGCTATGTTGATTTTAAGTTCATACATTCGATCTTGTCATGCATTCCCTATTACCAAACATCTAACAGTTTATAGATTGCGGAAATTAAATTGCGGAAATTAAATCTAACTATTACAAGGCGTCGGGTATTTACATCGCCAAAAACAAACCCTTGAATTTAAAATGAGGAAAATAAATAAAGCGATAAATAAATTAAAGTCCTATTAAAACTATTACATTCCGGGAAACAATTACATCAATATCATAAATGGATCGCATGCGGGAAAGTTAAACCGGGCGCATTTTTTAGGGTTTTGACCCTTTTTGAAAAAAAAGTTTTTTTTTGTTATTTTTGAATTAAAAGAAATTAAATTAGGTTAATTATTAAATAAAATAAGCTAATTAATTAAAAGAAGATATTTTTTGGATTTTTGGATATTTAAAGAAAATAAAATAAATTTGATTTAATGTTAATAAAACCTAATTATCTATATTGATTTTAAATATTGCAAAAAATATTAAAAGTTATTCTCTAATTAAACTAAATTAATTGAGTTAGTATTTATTTACAAAAATAAAATGATGAATTTAATTTTAATAAATAAAATATATTTTTTTTGTTTTATTTTTATTTTATGAAGAAAAGTTTTAATTGGTTAATGGAATTAATAAAAATAATAATTAAACAAAGTAAATACATAAATAAAAAGAAGAAAGAAATAACCAAAGGGGGTTCTGGGCCTGATTTGGGGGTGAAATAGCAAGTTTGAGGCCCAAACGTGCAAGCCTGTATTGACTTTCCCAAATTCTCTATGGCACGTTGACTTGGGAGTATGATGCACCTCTCATCTGGACCACCAGATCTGGCCTGGGGCCATCTGGCGCTTGGAGATCTGAGGGAGTATGGTGCAATGCAAGACATGAGGTACGCTAGAATACTTGAAAGAAAATGATAACAAATATGTGGGGGGGGACCTGGGATTCGAACCCAGGTCATGTGTGTCACTGGCCAACACGTCTACCACTGCGCCACTACTTTTCATTTCTTATTATAATAAACAACAATTAATATATGGAGAAAACAACTAATATGCCAGAAATTATAAAAATGCGCGCCAGATGTTTGAATGGGCCAATTGGACATGGACACGTCTTCGTCTTCTCCACTGAACTCTGGTTATTTTTACCTGCGGATTTACATCCGCGGCTAAATCCCTAGGTTGATCCTAAAAACCGTTCTAGGCCATGAAAACTCAAGCCACGACCACAGTCATGCTCGTCTCTTCCTCTTGAACACATATATGTCCATTAATAGTCTTGATTTTACCTGTAGAGAAAACGCCCAAAAACGAATACCAAGAACCCTAGAATCGGCTAGGGGGTTACAGGCTATGAAAACATAATCAAATAATGCCAAAAGTTTCTAAATGGAACGATAAACCTGAACATGTAAAGATTTTACCAAGAAAGTGCAAGAATATGAGTATGCGATTTCAAATGCAGAGCGGTTTTCAAGGAGACTTACAGCGCGATTGAGAATGTGAATGGCCTTGCTTTTGATTGCTATAGACTCAGTGGATGTCCAGCAAGAGAGTGGTGTTGAGATTTTGCTTTGAATCGGCCTCTAAAACAGATTTTAGTTTCAAGCTTTTTCAAGTTTTTCTCAAGTTTTGGTGATTATGCAGCCTCTAGGTCCTGAAACTCGTGCCGCTCACTTGCATATCTATCAAGCAATGCATTAGGTCAAGTTTTGGGCTTTGAATCTTTGTGCATTGATGCTTGAAGATGTGATTTGATTCACCATTAAAAAGCTTCCAAATTTGTCCAAAAACCAATATTTTGTGCATGATATGGCTTGATACAAGTTTGACCATGTCCATAATGATAATTAAGACCTGTATCAATCAAAAATATTCCAAGTGATCAAGATTTGGATTTTATTTGGATTTAAATTGATTAAAAATGAATTAATTCAATAAAAATCAAATAAAAATAGAAAAATTAATAATTGGACACAAGACTTAAGATAGGACACGTGTGTAGTGTGACAAGATTAAATCAAGTGGAAAAAAGTGGGCCCATTTGACAAAATTTGAAGTTTTGGGGATAGTTGACTTTTGGCAATTTTGAAAAAATGCCCAACTTCAACAATGCATAACTTCTTAAATTTTGAACTTTTGGATGTGTTCTTGGACTTTTTAGAAACCTTGAGATGTCCTCTAACCAACCCTTTTGGTATCATCTCATTTTGATATTCCATGCTCAAGTTATAAGCTTTGGCAAAAAAAGGTGTTTTTGTTTACTTTCAAAAATGACCTATAATGTCCAAATTTGTAACTTTTTGTGAGTGCATTTCTTGATCTTGGGGAGTGAAGATGGATTGTAGGAAATTGCATCCTCTTCAAAATTAGCTTTGGATGGGTCATTTCTCATAAAGTATGAGAAATTTATGCTTGGTCAAAGTTGAGTTGACTTTTCCTGCAAAACCTTAATTTAGCAACTTTTGAGTCTTGATGAATTTTGATCAATCCTTGATGAATCATGATCAACCCTTGATAAAATGATGAATTATCCTTAAAAATGAGAATGTTGACAAAAAATCTTGAAGTTTGACTATTTGTAGGTCATAGTTGACTTTTGCCCTAACACAATCGATTTTTGGACCTCTTGAGCAATTGACTGACCAAACTTCCTCTGCAAGGCTTGAAATTTGACATGGATGAACTTGTGAACATATTAGGACATTAGGGAGCACTTGAAGTCATTTAGATGCAAGAACCTTGATGCAACACAAAACCCTAATTTGAGATTGACTGCCTTAGGAGATGATTTGACTGTCCAACTCTTGAGCAATCTTGAGCCACTTAGGGATTCTTCTTGACATGTCTTAAGAAATATGGGAGAAAAAATTTTGGGGTACAACACGTCCCATGCAGTTTTAGGCTTTGATAATCCAGTACCATTGATTACCGTTATAGAGATAAATGGACCATTCTCGACGGATGACATTCTGTTACTCATGCAGCATGGATATACCCCAGACACGGCGGTCATTCTACCATTTATTCAGACGTCAGCAATCAGACACAGACTAGATATGCTCCAGACACGGAAGCTATTCTATTTCTTATTCAGATTCACCTATCGACCATCTTTCCAAATGGCATCTATAAGCCCATTCCCGACAAGGTTCTGTCACACTTCCAGATGGCATCTTTAAGCCCATCCTCCTATCCACCATCTCTCCAAATGGCATCTGTAAGCCCATTCTCGCTATCACACTGCTGATACTCTACTATGTGAGTGCAAATTTCTGGGCACTCTAGTGTTCAATCATCTTCCACCCTCGGATCACGAAAGGCACACAAGCCAATCTACATCCTCAGGTCTAAGAAGATTGAACAAGGGCAACTATTGTACCCCATAATTTTCCCTCCCACATTCTTCAAAGTTTTGCCAAGCATCACCTCAAATGGTTCAAAGTCTACTCAAGGGCTACTCAGTCAACCACTCTCCTAAGGCCAGTCAAATTAGGGTTTTGGTTCTTGCAAGGAAGTTGAGGTTTCCAAGGGCTCAATCAAGTCCCATATGCTCATACACATTGTCAAGCACCTACATGTCAAGTTTCAAGGCTCACAAGGTCAAGTTGCACAGTCAAAAACCCTAATTGCTTCACAGTCAACTGTAGGGGCAAAATGGTCATTTGGTAGTCAAAAGTCAAATTTTTGGTCAACATCTTATTTTGAAGCCACAATCATCATTTGGTCAAGTCTTGACCATGATTTCACAAGAATGGCTCAAAAATCATCAAGGTGTCAAAAGTTTCTATTTTTGGACAGTTGAAAAGTCAACTGTAACTTGACCAAGGCATAACTTTTTCATGGTTCATCAGAAAAATCCCATCCAATGCTCATCTTGAAGGGGAAGACATTTCCTACAACTCATATTCACATTCCAAGTCCAAGAAATACTCTCACAAAAAGTTATCAATTTTAACATTATAGGTCATTTTCAAAAGTCAACAAAAAGGCACTTTAAGTCAAAGACCATAGCTTGATATTGGTAAATCAAAATGACATGGGACCAAAGACATTGGTTAGAGGAATTCAAGACATTTCCAAAATGTCCAAGAACATGTTCATAACTTCAAAATTGAGCAAGATATGCATTGGAGAAGTTGGGAAATTTTTGTGAAATGGCCAAAATCATTTATCCTTGAAATTTCATTTTTGACAAAAGGGGCCCACTTTTTCCATTTGAATCAGCTTGACCATGCTTCCCATGTGTCCCACATTTTATTTCAAATTTTAAAATTAATTTTTTCATTTTTATTTGATTTTATTGGATTTAATTCATTTTAAATCCTTTAAAATCAAATAAAAATCAAGAAGGTTAATTAAGGGGGATATTTGGTCTTGATTAGCTTTGAATCATCATTATACAACATCCCAAATTCGTTTCAAGGCCTAATCAAGCAAGAATTCAAAATTGGTACAAAGATGGAAAGTTTGTTAATAGAGGTTTATGGCAAAATCCTAAGTATGAATGCAAGGCTTCAAGGCCCTTAATTCCAATTGAAATACATTACATAATGCATATGCAAGTGATCAAAAAAAAAAAAGAGAACACAACCTAGAGAACTCTCTAAAACGAAAAAACGAAAAATTCCACAAAAAAAAACCTCATATTCTCTTATACAAAATCCTGTACGGAGGCCACTCGATGGAAACCCCCACTTTTCTTCTTGTTGCACTGTAAATTCACTTTTCACGTGCAATTTCCCATGAACCAACTTTAACAAAAATCTCATCAACCAAAACAGAAACCTTACACAAGCTCATGTTCATACCGTTGACACAAGCTCAAAATTGATGCAACCATAAATCATCATCCTCTTGACAGCACCACAACAACATCATTGAGTCATGATAAAGCAACACAAAATTCTAACATTTTCAATTTCATTTATTCTATTTAATTTTCTTTTTGATTGTTTGAACTTTATCCATAAAATTCTTTGTGAAGATCAGGACTGGAATTTGGCTCTCTGAATCAGAAACAGAAGAACGAGAAGCGTCTAAATCGCAGTTCCGCCGCGCAACCGCAGACTCAACCGCCGCTTCCAGATCCGCTTCTGCCGCGACTTCGTGCTCCCTTCTAAATTGGGTCAACACCCCTATGGTTTGCATCACCTTTCATTTTTCCATTTTTCTTTTCTTCTTTTTATTTTAATTGTTTTTCTTTTGTTTTATTTAATTCACCAAAATTAATCTTAATAATAACACAAAACCAAAAAATCAGAAATCATTAAAAAATAAAAATATGTTTTATTTAATTTTTTTAATTCTTTAAATAGTTTTTTGTAAATAAATTCCAATAAAACAATTAGTTTAAATTTAGGTTTTTAACTTTAATGTCTTTTTCTAAAATAATTATAAAAAAACATAAAAATTAGGTTATTAGTATCTTTATTCTTTTCTCAATAAATAACTTTTTCTCCTTATTATTATTATTAATTAATTTTGTAAATAAATATGGCATGTAATTAAACAATTAGTAAATTAGGTTCAAACTTAAATATTTTCTTTAATAATTAAAAACAATTTAGAACTAGGTTTTTATTTAATTTATAATTTCAATTAATTTTCTTTATTTCCCTTAAATACAAAAACATCAAAAAATAAGTTCTTTTCTTTAATTAATTTGTAATTTCATATTTAATTTCTTTAAAGGGTCCAACGCCCTCGCACCTTCGATTATAATTTCTTTTCGCACGTTTGCTTCTATTTTTTTCATTTTAAATTTATGTAATTTCCCCAAAGCTTTGTAATAGTAATTAGGACATTTACTTTCCGCACTCTTTATTCAAAATCGGGTCTTTGTTAATTTGGCGATGTAGACCCGCGCCTTGTAATAGCGTAGGACCTTTTATTTTTCCGCATTTTGATTTCCGCACCCCTTAACTGCTAATAATCACATGAAATAATGAATGCCCAAATAAAATCAAAGCGTAGAACACCCAATGCATGACAAGACAAATAATATCTGAAAATGACACACAATTCACACACCACTCCTAGGGTACGCCTCATTGTTGCCTTGCCCCTCGAAACGTGGTCGTCGAGTACAGGACTTCTTAGTAAGTCCTTATGTCCATGAACATGGCATAAGGGTAGCTTCTAAGGTGTCCTACTGTTGCTCTGGTGATCACACTGTTGCCTTGCCCCTCGAAACGTGGTCGTCGAGTATAGGACGTCTTAGTGAGTCCTTATGTTCCATTGATCTAGTTGCCTCGAAACGGTTGCCTCGAAACAAGTTGCCTCAAAACGGTTGCCTCGGAATAAAAAGATCAATGGCATAAGGGTAGCTTCTAAGGTATCTTACTATTGCTCGGTGACCACACTGTCCCTAACCCTCGAATTGACCCGAACACCTCCAACGGTGGTGCTACCTACCTCTCAATGGTGGGATGGCACTACCTTAAGGACATTTACATAGACTAATTCCTTAGGGTAGGTAGATGACTCGTAGATACTTGCTCTAATTCAAAACAAATCAAAAACTTCTTTTCACACCGACACTTTGCAAAAAGCTTTCAAAAACAATTTTTCAAACACTCTTGAGGACTGATACAAGAGTCGATCTGAAACTTTCAAAGAAACTTTTTCAAACCCACTCACCTTGAAAAGCAAACAAACATTTTGAAAACACAATGAGCAAGTATCTAAGAGCCCATGGATAACCATGGATAGAAAGGGTGCTAACACCTTCCCTTTCTATAAATCTACCTCCCGAACCGAGAACTAATGTCAATAAGGAATTTTTCTGTGCTTTTGTCCTTTCCATGTTGGAGAAAAATAAAAGACGGTGGCGACTCTTGCTTCCGCGACATTTCGCGAAACCAGCGTTAAACAGTCAGTTCCAGATCCACCGATCACAGAACTGGCGACTCTGCTGGGGAATCTTATAAAGTGAGGTGTACCTTAGGACTAAGATCACTTGTGTTTTCAATTGTCTGAATTGTTTGCTCTATTATTGTGGGTACTGTCTTGGGAGTTCTATAGATCCTAACCCAGATCTGGGGATACCTTCTTAGAAAGTAGCAACAAGGCTGTGAGGGAACTGTGCGGGGTATACCGACATGGTTGAAACAGTCTGCTACGTTGATGTGGCACTTTGGTGTGTACCGGTAACCCTTGAGTTCAGTCAAGGAGAGTACGGGGCCGCCGCGTGGTGTCGCGAAGCATCAACTGACCTTAGGAACCTTAATTGAACCATCTTGGCCTCTTTAGGGTAGTGAGATAACTGACTTTGGTGTAGTCCGAGGTTGGTTGATACTCGATACTACACTCAATTGAGGGTTGCTTTCCTGGAATATTTCGGTCGCCAGTTCAGTGGCTAAATCGAAACGATGAACAATGAAAGCAATCCAGTGATATTGGGACCCTTAGAACCCGGTTACTTCTGATAGGACAGGTTTCGAGCCCACCAACTTCAAGAGGGTAATACCTAGACCCCATGCTGGCCTTAACTCTAAGGGCTCTCTTGTGTGACTTGTGTGCCTTCCAACTTGACTATTTGCATGCTTGTTATCTGACACTTAAGTTCCTTGCAGGTTTTGTTTATAGTCCTTAATTGGGACTCATAACAGGATTTACTGAGTTTCTTGCAGGTTTTGTTTATAGTCCTTAATTGGGACTCATAACAGGGTTTACTGAGTTTCTTGCAGGTTTTGTTTATAGTCCTTAATTGGGACTCATAACAGGGTTTACTGAGTTTCTTGCAGGTCTTGCTTACAGTCCTTAATTGGGACTCATAACAGGGTTTACCTACGTTACCCCATGCATAGCATAACATCATACCATTGCATACATCCCGCATAAGGACTAATCCGTTTCAAGGATCTCAAGGGCTTGTGATGCAGGTCATGATGAATCAACTATCCCAACAAGGGGCAAAGAGGATTTATTTTCCTCTGGACAAGGTTGTCAGGGGCTATGACCCACTGGATATGGTGAGCCTTTGACCCTTGAAGAAGGACTCTCAACAACATGAAGCTCCTTCAATCAAGCTACAAAATGCAAACTCTAACATTTTTCTTGTTTACCCCGCGAGATCCTTGAAAACATTGCATATATATACATACATATCATTGCATAACAGGTACCCTTTTGACAGGTCACTCACCATCTCCGCTGTTTATTTCACCAATGGCTTTCCATCAAGATAACCAGGATCTTCAGGTTCAAGAGATTCAGTTCAGAGAGATCTTCCTAAACCTATCCAAGGGGCAGGAAGAGTTGAGGACACTCCTTATGGGGAATTTGGCCAAGCAAAGTCCCGAAGATGACAAGGACGAGCAGCTGAAACGTCTGCAAGCTGAGGTAGATACGATGAAAACCCAGATGCTGGGACAAAGGGCTCTCATCCAAGGTTTAGCTCGGGAGCAAGGAGAGCTGAGGGCCATGATCAGTCAGCTTCATCACGACATGAAGCAACCAGCCCAAGTCAGGGACCAGGTCATTGAACAGCTTCCAAGAGGACAAAGGTCTGGTCCAATGAATAGACCTCTCCAAGCTGATGTCACTTCACAGGTCCAACCACGACCTCGCCAAGAACAACGGGCTGATCAGAGCAAGCCAGACAAGCCTAAAAGGCAGTTCACCAAACTCAACGTGTCACCGTCTCAAGCTTTACAACAATTGTTGAGGTTGAATCTGGTGACGTTAAGGGACCCTCCTAAGCATCTCAACACAACCTCCCTAAAGTACAATCCTGAGGAAAGATGTGCATACCACTCTGACAGTCCAGGACATGACACCGACGACTGCTGGGCTTTGAAGAATAAGATTCAAGATCCGATTAATGAAAGAGCTGTGAATTTCACCCAGATAGGCCAAGCTGAATGCTCCTGCCATCCCTACAAGATGCACCAGTCAAAGTAACAAGCCCTGAGACTAGAAGACTTGTGTTTATTAGAATTTTCAAGTTGTAACTTTCTTTTGACTGTTCAAACATTTATTCATGATTAAGCGTTGTTAGTTCATTAACGCATCGCATATGTCTGTTTTGAATCAATATATTCGCATTCGCTATACTCAAACTGCTTTCATTTTTTTTTTGATGTCAACTCTTAATTAATAATGCTAAGCCTCTTGAGGGAGGATGACGAAAATGATACCACAATCTACAGTATGCTTTTGAACAGACCCCGCTGATGAGGTACAGGCATTGTTTCAATTCCTAAACACTGGAGTTATAAGGAAGATAATCCCTCGTCAACCCCTTTGAGCCAAAGAAGTAGGAGTTTTTCTTTTCGAAAATTAAAACCCTTAATCATAACCTGGGGCAGGGTAGTTCTCTCAGTTGATCCAAGTGCATAACGAATGGCACCAAAGAGGTCCTTACAAAACAAAAGACAATGATGGTTCCGAATAATCATAAAGACAGGCAGTCATTATATCTCAAAAATAAAAACCCAATAAGTCAAAACCTATGAAGGAGACTTACAAAACGGGGGCATCCCGCTGACTGTAATCACAAAAGAAACAGTTCAGGCAAAAAAAAACAGGGATAACGAAATCAAAAAAAAAGAAGAGAAAGAGGCCCTACAAACCCTCGACAAAAGGAAATGATTGCCTATTCAAAATAAACTGTCAACATCCGAACCATCACCGGAATATCAAGGCGAAGATTCAAACAAAGTCTAACGCATGATCAGCTGAGTTTAGGTTTGAAGAACATCACGAAGAACGGGTGGGTACAAATAAATTTGAGCCTTTATCCTTTGTTTCTTAAACCGTGAACCAGGCCACGTTATAACCCTCAAAAGTCCTAGCTGAAGCATGGGTTAGTTCGAAAGCATACTGTTACGAAAGGTATCCTGACTCCTTAAGGCTTGCGGTAAAATGACGAGTTGACATCACAGTTTACAAAATTCACTTGTTTTTTATGAAAAAATGCATTTTTCAAAATCTTCAAGACAGACATAATCTTTGCATTTTTGAAATAACATTGCTTGCACATATGACTATTTGTTTGAACAGCAAAGAAATTCGCACGAAGAATATCTTATGGGCAAAAGCACTCCCAACCAAGGGGCAGGCATGATCATTGTCCATTATCTGGGGCAGTTAAATCAAGATTCGGAAAATCTCTCAAAAGGCCAACCAGCTTGGGGCAAATCTCCATCTGGATCACCTGGGGCATTCCGACAACGAATCTTGCCTGATCAGACATCTTCTAGTGGTACGGCAACGCAATGTCAATAACAGGGGCATCTCCCTACATCCTGAGAGCATGGACATAGTCGAAAAAATACTGCGCATAATCAAAGACCCGCTAGGTTGACATACCTAGGCAAAAATAAGGGCTTCCCGACGAACCAAAAGGGTTCGGGCAAAAATAAGGGATGAAATGAAAAAAAATCTGTACACCCGGCAAGTCGAAAACCTGAAAAGGCGGCTTGGGCAAAAATGGGTATCCCGGTGGACTGAAAACCCGAAAGGGCGGTCCAGGCAAAAATTAGGGATCAAAGCATACGACTATGTCCTGGAATCTCGTCACCTGTCTACCAGAAGATTTGTCAATTACCCCCACAGGTGCCTTCTCCCACTGAAATTGGGGCAATAATGAGTCGTCTAAGCGATCTAATTGCTCTGTCCACCAAGGTACCAAGGTAAGTTTGGCTGAAGAACAACCAAGATGCCTTAATTCCCCAGAGAGCGAGCCAAGATTCAACAATTCTCCCCAAGCAGAGTTGGATTCCCATAAGCCCTACAAGGCACAATATCTCCAGCAGGTCAGCGATACTCTCCCCGAGCAGAGTTATACTCCGTCAGCCTTAAGGAAGTTGGATTACCCCCAGAAGATCTCAACATTCCTCAGCGGAGTCTACAAACATCCTCAACAAGCATCCCCGGCAGTCTTGATCTAAGATTGTTCTCCGGCGGAATCTAGACATCCAGCGGAGCCCCTCCACAGTACAGTCAAAAGTCTCCCCAGGAGAGTTGAATCAATCTCCCCAGTAGGAAGCTTATCCCCAGTAGATTCTGGAAGCTTATCCTTTGCAGAGCATATCTCTCCCCGTCTTTATTCAGAAGGTTATTCTTCGCCAGAGCTTATAACTGGGTTATCCTCAGCTAATTGCCACGGAAAGGTCATCCTCGGCGAAGTCTTCCAATCCCCAGCGGAGTTCCTCAAATCGCCAAAGCGTAACATAACAATGGTATCCCCAGCGAAGTTATCATCAACATCTCAACAGAGTACCTCTCTTCCCACAGAGTACTGTTCCCCAGCAAGATCGCTAGAATAATTATCCCCGCAGAGTAATCTATTCGCCAAGTTTATTCCCCAACGGAGTTATCTTCTCCTACCGGTATTCTTGCAACATCAGCCCAGGATAAGCTCCTGGCATTCGTCAAGGATTTATTTTCCTAGACAAAAATACATTCGCAAACATCACATTTTCATACATGATATAAACATCACATTCTACAATCCCATTGGTTATAAACGTCATGACACCGCGCATTCCATGCACCATGACATTGCATACAACTAATGTTTTGCCTTTTTTCAGGAAAGGTCAATACAAAGATGATTACTATCAACTATCGCAATCCCAGATTCGATTCCTGTATCTAGCCAGGGCATGTCTGTGAGCGATTGATTGTGGATTCGATACCAGCATCCGGCCAAGGCATGTCTATGTTAAAAAGATTAAAGAGATAGCTTGGAAATGCTCCAGATATGGATGTTGTTCTTTTACTTATTCAAAATTGCTTTCTAGATATGGTTCAGATGTGACCCAGGCATGGCGACGTTCTGATACTTATTCCAGATTTCTTCTCAGATATAACTTAGAGATGCTTCGGGCACGGAGGCTATTCTGTTGTTTATTCAGAGATCACCTTTCTAGATATGGTTCAGATGTGACCCAGGCATGGCGACGTTCTGATACTTATTCCAGATTTCTTCTCAGATATAACTTAGAGATGCTCCGGGCACGGAGGCTGTTCTGTTGTTTATTCAGAGATCACCTTTCTAGATATGGTTAAGATGTGACCCAGGCATGGCGATGTTCTGATACTTATTCCAGATTTCTTCTCAGATATAACTTAGAGATGCTCCGGGCACGGAGGTTGTTTTGTTGTTTATTCAGAGATCACCTTTCTAGATATGGTTCAGATGTGACCCAGGCATGGCGATGTTCTGATACTTATTCCAGATTTCTTCTCAGATATAACTTAGAGATGCTCCGGGCACGGAGGTTGTTCTGTTGTTTATTCAGAGATCACCTTTCTAGATATGGTTCAGATGTGACCCAGGCATGGCGATATTCTGATACTTATTCCATATTTCTTCTCAGATATAACTTGGAGATGCTCTGGGCACGGAGGCTGTTCTGTTGTTTATTCAGAGATCACCTTTCTAGATATGGTTCAGATGTGACCCAGGCATGGAGATGTTCTGATACTTATTCCAGATTTCTTCTCAGATATAACTTAGAGATGCTCCGGGCACGGAGGCTGTTCTGTTGTTTATTCAGAGATCACCTTTCTAGATATGGTTCAGATGTGACCCAGGCATGGCGACGTTCTGATACTTATTCCAGATTTCTTCTCAGATATAACTTAGAGATGCTCCGGGCACGGAGGCTGTTCTGTTGTTTATTCAGAGATCACCTTTCTAGATATGGTTCAGATGTGACCCAGGCATGGCGACGTTCTGATACTTACTCCAGATTTCTTCTCAGATATAACTTAGAGATGCTCCGGGCACGGAGGCTGTTCTGTTGTTTATTCAGAGATCACCTTTCTAGATATGGTTCAGATGTGACCCAGGCATGGCGACGTTCTGATACTTATTCCAGATTTCTTCTCAGATATAACTTAGAGATGCTCCGAGCACGGAGGCTATTCTGTTGTTTATTCAGAGATCACCTTTCTAGATATGGTTCAGATGTGACCCAGGCATGACGACGTTCTGATACTTATTCCAGATTTCTTCTCAGATATAACTTAGAGATGCTCCGGGCACGGAGGCTGTTCTGTTGTTTATTCAGAGATCACCTTTCTAGATATGGTTCAGATGTGACCCAGGCATGGCGACGTTATGATACTTATTCCAGATTTCTTCTCAGATATAACTTAGAGATGCTCCGGGCACGGAGGCTGTTCTGTTGTTTATTCAGAGATCACCTTTCTAGATATGGTTCAGATGTGACCCAGGCATGGCGACGTTCTGATACTTATTCCAGATTTCTTCTCAGATATAACTTAGAGATGCTCCGGGCACGGAGGCTGTTCTGTTGTTTATTCAGAGATCACCTTTCTAGATATGGTTCAGATGTGACCCAGGCATGGCGACGTTCTGATACTTATTCCAGATTTCTTCTCAGATATAACTTAGAGATGCTCCGGGCACGGAGGCTGTTCTGTTGTTTATTCAGAGATCACCTTTCTAGATATGGTTTAGATGTGACCCAGGCATGGCGATGTTCTGATACTTATTCCAGATTTCTTCTCAGATATAACTTAGAGATGCTCCGGGCATGGAGGCTATTCTGTTGTTTATTCAGAGATCACCTTTCTAGATATGGTTCAGATGTGACCCAGGCATGGCGACGTTCTGATACTTATTCCAGATTTCCTCTCAGAGATAGCTGGGAAATGCTCCAGATATGGATGTTGTTCTTTTACTTATTCAAGACTCCTTCTAGAGATAGTTCAGATGTGACCCAGGCATGGCGACGTTCTGATACTCATTCCGGATTTCCTTTCAGAGATAGCTTGGAAGTGCTCCAGATATGGATGCTGTTCTTTTGCTTATTCAAGACTCCTTCTAGAGATAGTTCAGATGTGACCCAGGCATGGCAACGTTCTGATACTCATTCCAGATTTCCTTTCAGAGATAGCTTGGAAATGCTCCAGATATGGATGTTGTTCTTTTGCTTATTCAAGACTCCTTCTAGATATAGTTCAGATGTGACCCAGGCATGGCGACGTTCTGATACTCATTCCAGATTTCCTTTCAGAAATAGCTTGGAAATGCTCCAGATATGGATGCTGTTCTTTTGCTTATTCAAGACTCCTTCTAGAGATAGTTCAGATGTGACCCAGGCATGGCGACGTTCTGATACTCATTCCGGATTTCCTTTCAGAGATAGCTTGGAAGTGCTCTAGATATGGATATTGTTCTTTTGCTTATTCAAGACCCCTTCTAGAGATAATTCAGATGTGACCCAGGCATGGCGACGTTCTGATACTTATTCAGATTTCCTTTCAGATATAGCCTAGAGATGCTCCAGATCCGGACACTATTCTATTGCTTATTCAGATTCAAACTTCTAAAGACAACTTAGAGATGCTCCATCCCGAATGTTATTCTATTGTTCAGTCCAGATACGATCCAGATTCGGATGACATTCTATTACTAATGCAGCATGGATATACCCCAGACACGGCGGTCATTCTACCATTTGTTCAGACGTCAGCAATCAGACACATACTAGATATGCTCCAGACACGGAAGCTATTCTATTTCTTATTCAGATTCACCTATCGACCATCTTTCCAAATGGCATCTATAAGCCCATTCCCGACAAGGTTCTGTCACACTTCCAGATGGCATCTTTAAGCCCATCCTCCTATCCACCATCTCTCCAAATAGCATCTGTAAGCTCATTCTCGCTATCACACTGCTGATACTCTACTATGTGAGTGCAAATTTCTGGGCACTCTAGTGTTCAATCATCTTCCACCCTCGGATCACGAAAGGCACACAAGCCAATCTACATCCTCAGGTCTAAGAAGATTGAACAGGGGCAACTGTTGTACCCCATAATTTGCCCTCCCACATTCTTCAAAGTTTTTCCAAGCATCACCTCAAATGGTTCAAAGTCTACTCAAGGGCTACTCAGCCAACCACTCTCCTAAGGCCAGTCAAATTAGGGTTTTGGTTCTTGCAAGGAAGTTGAGGTTTCCAAGGGCTCAATCAAGTCCCATATGCTCATACACATTGTCAAGCACCTACATGTCAAGTTTCAAGGCTCACAAGGTCAAGTTGCACAGTCAAAAACCCTAATTGCTTCACAGTCAACTGTAGGGGCAAAATGGTCATTTGGTAGTCAAAAGTCAAATTTTTGGTCAACATCTTATTTTGAAGCCACAATCATAATTTGGTCAAGTCTTGACCATGATTTCACAAGAATGGTTCAAAAATCATCAAGGTGTCAAAAGTTTCTATTTTTGGACAGCTGAAAAGTCAACTGTAACTTGACCAAGGCATAACTTTTTCATGGTTCATCAGAAAAATCCCATCCAATGCTCATCTTGAAGGGGAAGACATTTCCTACAACTCATCTTCACATTCCAAGTCCAAGAAATGCTCTCACAAAAAGTTATCAATTTCAACATTATAGGTCATTTTCAAAAGTCAACAAAAAGGCACTTTAAGTCAAAGACCATAACTTGATATTGGTAAATCAAAATGACATGGGACCAAAGACATTGGTTAGAGGACTTCAAGACCTTTCCAAAATGTCCAAGAACATGTTCATAACTTTAAAATTGAGCAAGATATGCATTGGAGAAGTTGGGAAATTTTTGTGAAATGGCCAAAATCATTTATCCTTGAAATTTCATTTTTGACAAAAGGGGCCCACTTTTTCCATTTGAATCAGCTTGACCATGCTACCCACGTGTCCCACATTTTATTTCAAATTTTAAAATTAATTTTTTCATTTTTATTTGATTTTATTGGATTTAATTCATTTTAAATCCTTTAAAATCAAATAAAAATCAAGAAGGTTAATTAAGGGGGATATTTGGTCTTGATTAGCTTTGAATCATCATTATACAACATCCCAAATCCGTTTCAAGGCCTAATCAAGCAAGAATTCAAAATTGGTACAAAGATGGAAAGTTTGTTAATAGAGGTTTATGGCAAAATCCTAAGTATGAATGCAAGGCTTCAAGGCCCTTAATTCCAATTGAAATACATTACATAATGCATATGCAAGTGATCAAAAAAAAAAAGAGAACACAACCTAGAGAACTCTCTAAAACGAAAAAACAAAAAATTCCACAAAAAAAAACCTCATATTCTCTTATACAAAATCCTGTACGGAGGCCACTCGATGGAAACCTCCACTTTTCTTCTTGTTGCACTGTAAATTCACTTTTCACGTGCAATTTCCCATGAACCAACTTTAACAAAAATCTCATCAACCAAAACAGAAACCTTACACAAGCTCATGTTCATACCATTGACACAAGCTCAAAATTGATGCAACCACAAATCATCATCCTCTTGACAGCACCACAACAACATCATTGAGTCATGATAAAGCAACACAAAATTCTAACATTTTCAATTTCATTTATTCTATTTAATTTTCTTTTTGATTGTTTGAACTTTATCCATAAAATTCTTTGTGAAGATCAGGACTGGAATTTGGCTCTCTGAATCAGAAACAGAAGAACGAGAAGCGTCCAAATCGCAGTTCCGCCGCGCAACCGCGGACTCAACCGCCGCTTCCAGATCCGCTTCTGCCGCGACTTCGTGCTCCCTTCTAAATTGGGTCAACACCCCTATGGTTTGCATCACCTTTCATTTTTCCATTTTTCTTTTCTTCTTTTTATTTTAATTGTTTTTCTTTTGTTTTATTTAATTCACCAAAATTAATCTTAATAATAACACAAAACCAAAAAATCAGAAATCATTAAAAAATAAAAATATGTTTTATTTAATTTTTTTAATTCTTTAAATAGTTTTTTGTAAATAAATTCCAATAAAACAATTAGTTTAAATTTAGGTTTTTAACTTTAATGTCTTTTTCTAAAATAATTATAAAAAAACATAAAAATTAGGTTATTAGTATCTTTATTCTTTTCTCAATAAATAACTTTTTCTCCTTATTATTATTATTAATTAATTTTGTAAATAAATATGGCATGTAATTAAACAATTAGTAAATTAGGTTCAAACTTAAATATTTTCTTTAATAATTAAAAACAATTTAGAACTAGGTTTTTATTTAATTTATAATTTCAATTAATTTTCTTTATTTCCCTTAAATACAAAAACATCAAAAAATAAGTTCTTTTCTTTAATTAATTTGTAATTTCATATTTAATTTCTTTAAAGGGTCCAACGCCCTCGCACCTTCGATTATAATTTCTTTTCGCACGTTTGCTTCTATTTTTTTCATTTTAAATTTATGTAATTGCCCCAAAGCTTTGTAATAGTAATTAGGACATTTACTTTCCGCACTCTTTATTCAAAATCGGGTCTTTGTTAATTAGGACATTTAGCGTAGGACCTTTTATTTTTCCGCATTTTGATTTCCGCACCCCTTAACTGCTAATAATCACATGAAAGAATGAATGCCCAAATAAAATCAAAGCGTAGAACACCCAATGCATGACAAGACAAATAATATCTGAAAATGACACACAATTCACACACCACTCCTAGGGTACGCCTCACTGTTGCCTTGCCCCTCGAAACATGGTCGTCGAGTACAGGACTTCTTAGTAAGTCCTTATGTCCATGAACATGGCATAAGGGTAGCTTCTAAGGTGTCCTACTGTTGCTCTGGTGATCACACTGTTGCCTTGCCCCTCGAAACGTGGTCGTCGAGTATAGGACGTCTTAGTGAGTCCTTATGTTCCATTGATCTAGTTGCCTCGAAACGGTTGCCTCGGAATAAAAAGATCAATGGCATAAGGGTAGCTTCTAAGGTATCTTACTATTGCTCGGTGACCACACTGTCCCTAACCCTCGAATTGACCCGAACACCTCCAACGGTGGTGCTACCTACCTCTCAATGGTGGGATGGCACTACCTTAAGGACATTTACACAGACTAATTCCTTAGGGTAGGTAGATGACTCGTAGATACTTGCTCTAATTCAAAACAAATCAAAAACTTCTTTTCACACCGACACTTTGCAAAAAGCTTTCAAAAACAATTTTTCAAACACTCTTGAGGACTGATACAAGAGTCGATCTGAAACTTTCAAAGAAACTTTTTCAAACCCACTCACCTTGAAAAGCAAACAAACATTTTGAAAACACAATGAGCAAGTATCTAAGAGCCCATGGATAACCATGGATAGAAAGGGTGCTAACACCTTCCCTTTCTATAAATCTACCTCCCGAACCGAGAACTAATCTCAATAAGGAATTTTTCTGTGCTTTTGTCCTTTCCATGTTGGAGAAAAATAAAAGACGGTGGCGACTCTTGCTTCCGCGACATTTCGCGAAACCAGCGTTAAACAATCAGTTCCAGATCCACCGATCACACGCGACATTTTCGATCAAACGCAAAACCCTCAAGTCAGTTCTCTCACCGTATCACACAAAGCAACCTTGCCATGCAAATCCTTCCAAAACCAATCCAATGGTGAGGTTTGAACTTCTCAAGCTATATTGACTAGGCCATGGAAATAAACTCATGAACCTATGGAGTAACTTGTTAAATCTCACTGCCCTTACCTACATGGATAACAAGCAAGACAAGCCAACATTGCATTTTATTAGTTAAATGAAGAAATCAAAACAATATTCATGATCACAAAAGGAACATAAGTCAAGGTACTTGGTAACCCCTCAAAAGGAGAAAAACTCAAAGTAGGGAGGGGAACCAAGAATCCTAGTGTAATCTTGTTGTAAATAAACCAACATGGTATGATGAAGGGATCTTAGGGGCAAAAATTGGGCTACAACAGCTGCCCTTATTTAAGTTTCTTCTATCCGGAGATATGAAGGTTAAAAATCTTCATGTCGACGCGATCGAAGATACTTAAATATAAAACAAACTCTATTTTTGTCCCTAAGATGCCATGCAAATGCTTATGCATATGAATGTATATGAACATGACCAAAGAGTTGCAAAGTATCACTGAGGATGCAACAATAATAAAGATACAAAGGAGCAACCCCACCAGGAAAATAAATCACTGGTAGACCAAAAGACCTGAATCAAAGAGGATGGTAAAATGGTCAAAGGATACACCAACTTCTACCGAAGGCGAAACTACCAAGGTTTACTGAAGGCAGAGAGAAAGATAACAAACATAGACATTCACTGCCGATGGTCTACCAACTTTCATTGAAGGTAGAAAGAGAAAATATCATAGCATCTCCGTTCGCTGATGATGAACTACCAACGTTCACCAAGGGTAGCAAAAAGATAACAAACACTAACGTTCACTACCGATGTTCTACCAACTTTTAATGAAGGTAGAAAGAGAATTATATCATATCACCGCCATTCACTGACGATGAACTACCAACGTTCACTGAGGGTAGCAAAAAGATAACAAACACCGACGTTCACTGCCGATGGTCTACCAACTTTCACTGAAGGTAGAAAGAGAATATCATATCACCGCCGGTCACTGACGGTGAACTACCAACGTTCACTGAGGGTAGGAAAAATATAACAAACATCGATGTTCACTGTCGATGGTCTACCAACTTTCACTGAAGGTAGAAAGAGAATATGATATCACTGTCATTCGCTGACGATGAACTACCAACGTTCACTGAGGGTAGCAAAAAGATAACAAACACCGACGTTCACTATCGATGGTCTACCAACTTTCACTGAAGGTAGAAAGAGAATATATCATATCACCTCCATTCACTGATGATGAACTACCAATGTTCACTGAGGGTAGCAAAAAGATAACAAACACCAACGTTCACTGCCGATGGTCTACCAACTTTCACTGAAGGTAGAAAGAGAATTTATCATATCACCGCCGTTCACTGACGATGAACTACCAACGTTCACTGAGGGTAGCAAAAAGATAACAAACTTCCCCAAGATTCTGGTGTTTCACCTAGAACGGGTCTCAACTTCTTCTTTAACCAAGGCGCTTTGCCTGGAAAGGATAACATATGAGCCGTCTCAAATAAAGAGATTTGCTACTTGTTATCACGGAAGATTGTAAAAAGAAATGGCTTTTTGGGAAGGAGGTATTACTTCCTGGGGAGATGCCATGATATTCTTGATGAGGGGATAAAGTCTTCTCGTGCAAAAAAAATGCACCAACCAAAATCTGGAGTTTTCAGAAATCCAAAGTAAATAACATTGTCGTGGAACCACCGATTCAAACCAGAAATAAACTGGAATGAAACAGTCAACCATAATACATCCTTTTAGAAATAAACTCAAGAGGGAAAACCAAATCCAACCAAACAAGGAGCTGTACTGGAAGGCTAAAGAAAAAATCTTCCATGAGGGAGAACTCAGTGGGGACATTGAAAGAATATACGCTTTCTGCTTAGGACCAACACTTTGTTGAAGAGAGGACAATGTAAATCTGCAAAACAGGGTAATATGTTAACAAAAATATTAAAAAATGTTAATGAACAATGACTTTCCAATTTTATCTATGCATGATGTATGCATGAATGTATGAGCGTTATCGTGCGTATGTTGACACAACAAATATACAACACTGGGAACAACCAGGTAAAACTGCCTCGGGCACTAACAACACTCGGCTAAACTTCATCCAGGATGATCATTCCAAGAAAGGTAAAGGCCAGTTGAGGAAACAAAACCTACTGTCTGCTTTAACTTTACTGAGGAGAAACATGATCCGGAGGTAGATAAATCAAAGTGATGAAATAGTACGGATACAGGGATAGAACATCCTTCTTCAGGCTTCACCGAGGAAACAAGTGTTTTCGAAAGTAACATTCCTACTGGAGATTACAAAACCAGTATGAAACAAAGCAGACTGACACCAAAACATCTGAACATTTATTGGGGAAATCAGACTCACTTCATTGGCGAGGTTAACATCATATTCACAATATGTCCTTCATTTTGAGAAACCAGGGGCCTACGTTCTTCAAGAGCGGGTATGGTACTAATCTTTTTGGAAAAAAGAACTTCTATTGGGCCAAACGAAAACTTCACTGGAGAAAATGCAGATTGAAACGTCACATCATGAAAACTCAGAAAAGAGGAGAAATGAATCCAAACTTGACCGAGGATACCTGAACCATAAACCCAATATGGAGAAAACAACCCGAGTAGAACTTCCCGAGGGGAACAAAAACTTCTCAAAGAAACTGGAGTTTGTCCATTCTTGGGATCACCATTTTTGTTGTCATTGTTTCATCACAAATCTCAAAGTAAGAACAGATTGTAAAATCTCTTTTTTTTAAAGTCAATTTTGTTATTTAATCTTATTTTTTTGCTTTGAAAGTTATTATCAATAATAAACAGAGTCTTTGCAAACTAAATAAAATAAGAAATACAAAGAATTGGGTAAAAGCTCAAATTTCATTAATAGAATGGTAGTCTGTGAATGGCGAGACTCCATAGATGATTACAAAGTTCGGAAAATGGTAATTGTTGTACCCCAAAATTTTCCCTCCCATATTTCTCAATACATGTCAAGTAAGGTCCTCAAATTTCTCAAGGAAGTCCAAGAATTGACCACACAAACTCTCTCCTAAGGCAGTCTACCTCAAATTAGGGCTTCATTTTGCATCAAGATGCTTGAGTCCAAAGGATCCCAAATGCTCACAATTGTCCTAATATGTTATCAAGATCATCCATGTCAAGTTTCAAGCCTTGCAGAGGAAGTTTGCTCAGTCAATTGCTCAAAGGCCTAAAAATCGACTGTGCTAGGTCAAAAGTCAATTGTGGCCCACATACAGTTAAACTTCAAGATTTTCGGTCAAACATCCTTATTTTGAAGTATCCTTCATCATTTGATCAAGGTTTGATCATTATTCATCAAGGATTGCTCACAATTCATCAAAACCTAAAAGTTGCTAAATTAGGGTTTTGTAGGAAAAGTCAACTCAACTTTGACCAAGCATAACTTTCTCATACTTTATCAGAAATGACCCATCCAAAGTTCATTTTTAAGAGGATGCAATTCCCTACTATTCATCTTCATCTCCCAAGTTCAAAATATGCACTCACAAAAAGATATGAATTTTGACATTATAGGTCCTTCTGAAAAGTCAACAAAAACACATTTTGGGTCAAAGTTTCATACATGAACATGGAAGACCCAATTGAGATGAGACCAAAAGAGTTGCTTAGAGGACACCCTAAGATTTCTAAAAAGTCCAAGGACACCTCTCTAGGGTCAAAATTGAGATAGTTATGCATTGGCCAAGTTGACCCTTTTTGCAAAATTGCCAAAAGTCAAATATGCTCAAATTTGCATTTTTTGCTAAATGGGCCCAATTTTTTATGCTTGCACCTCACTTATAACATGGTCCACGACCCAAATGCTCACTCACATGTTATTTGCTTCATTATTTATTTTATTTTGATTTTTTATTTATTAAAAATTGAATTAAATCAAATAATTGGTAAATAATAGCAAAGATTTGCTTTGATTGGATTTTTTTGACAGAATCACAAGCTCATAATGCTAGCATATCAGAATCAAATCACATCAATTGAAATTGGTACAAGAAAGGCACGATTGGCATGAAAATAGAAGGATATCCTATGCATTGAAAATCAAATCAAATCTTGGATAAATGCAAAGATTTAATCCAAGTTTGTTAACCTAGTTCATTCTAAGTTATATAAGAAGGGTTTGCAGATCAAAAGAAGAGGCTAGAGACGTGAAACTGCCAGAAAAGAAACTCATAATTTTTGATAAAAGGTGAGATCCAAATTCTAGAATAGAAGGCTAATCAAGGAGTTTCAAAGCCAGAAATCAATTCCAGGACATCTCAGGAATCATTCCCAATCGATCGCAGGCATCAGAACACTTGGATTATTGTAATTCTTGCATATTCAACATGTTTAAATTACATATTTGTGTTCATCAGCATATTTGCAATGTTTCTGGATAGTTTAATTTGAGTTACAGTGCAGGGATAAGCTTTTGCCATTGTTAGGGTTTTATGCTCCAATTTGGGGGTTTTGGTTTTCAAGCGAAATTAGACATAATAATGGGTACCATGATGATCAGAGTTTCAAATCCAGCTGATCCATGGTCCCCAATTGAATTCATATTGCATATACTTGATTTTTGAATGACACTGGTTTCAGCAACAGGCCTGCATCGTAGGTAAAAGAATCAGAACTTAAAACGACAGTTCCAGGGAAGAAGACAACAGCGTGCCACAACCTGATTGGCTGATTCAAATTCTGGCGCGTTATTCTGGCCAGAAACCTGTTGTTATGATATATTGTTTGTTTTTATTGTATTAACAAATTAACATCCAGCGCAGTTGGTCAGAAAAAGGAAGTCAGAAGCTCATTGTTCTGGGTTCGATCCCAGGCGTGAGATTTTGGTATTTTCTCCTTTATTTTTACCAGATCCATCACGTGCACCTTCTGGAGACTATCACTTTCTGGATCCACTAGCCAGAACCAGATCCAGCGCATCATCCTTCTGGATCCATCAGCCAGAATCAGATCCAGCACGTGCACCTTCTGAGGACTATCACTTTCTGGATCCACTAGCCAGCACCAGATCCAGCGCATCATCCTTCTGGATCCATCAACCAGAATCAGATCCAGCACGTGCACCTTCTGAGGACTATCACTTTCTGGATCCACTAGCCAGGACCAGATCCAGCGCACCTCATCCTCTGGACCCTCATCTTCTGGATCCATCTCCAATCAGATCCGCTGACAGCAGACCCTTGGGTTATTTCTATTATTTTTCTTTAATTTCTTTTCTTTAATTATTCTGTTTTTTTATCAACACCAAAATTATTTTCTAAATTAACCAATCAAAAATCACAAAAAAAGAAGATTTATCTTCTTAATAAATGTTTTTTTAGTTAATTAGTTTATTTGATTTAGGGAAATTTTAATTTCTTTCACAATTAAAATTTAATTAGAAAATTAGGTTAACTCTTGATTTAATTCTTTTATTTTCCGCAAATAAATAAAATACAAAAATAGGTTTTACGGTGAATTAATTTGTTTGTTAATTTAAAATTAATTAGAACTTAGGATTTTCTTTTTAATTCAGTCATTTCATCACTTTCTTAAAAAAAACAAAAATGACAAAAACATGTATTTTTAGTCAATTACAGTTAGGTTAAATCAAGGGTCAAAACCCTAATAGTCTCGCATTTAATTCGTCGTGTGCATATTGTTTATTTTTGCCAATATTGTTGTAACTGCTTACTGGTTTGTAATAGTTTAATTTAGGGCTTTTACTTATCATTTTTCCGGTTTTTTTGGCTATGTAATCCCCCTCCCGAAGCCTTGTAATAGCGTAGATTTACTTTCTCGCATTTTAATTCCCGCAAATATTTGACTGTTTAGATGTATACTAATAGGACTGTATGGTAAGAATGCATGACAAAATTAACATGGTTAGAAAACCCTAATGTGCAAAGATAAATAACTAAAACCAATCACTCGCACATATCACTCTTAGGGTATACTAACACTTCGGTTTCCTTCGGTAAAGGGTCATTAAGCATAGGGTGTCTTAGTGGTTTCCCTCCAGTCTAACAAAGATCAAATGTCCCATTCAAATGTTGCCTCAGAATGTTGCCTCGGAAATGTTGTCTCGAATATGATCTTAAGACTCTAGGGTTATTACTAATGTGTCCTAACATTGCTTTAGTGATCGTATGTCCCTTTCAAATTGACCCTCAAACTCTAACGACGGTACTATCTACTTCTCAATTGTAGGATAGTGTTGTCTAAAGGAAACAAGAATATAAACGATCTTTTTTTTGAGTAGGTAGATACTAGTAGGTACTTGCTCAAATCAAAACTTTTCACACTTACACTTTTCAAACAAATTTTCAAAAAAACAACTTCGTCACACCTTTGAGGACTAATACAAAGGTTATCACGAAGTCAAACTTTTTAAAAAGCAAAGCACATATACAAGCAATTTTAAAAAGATGAGCAAGTACCTAAGAGCCCATGGAAAACCATGGATAGAAAGGGTGCTAATACCTTCCCTTTCTATAATCTACCCCCCCGTACTCAAAATATTGAAAAAGGATTTTTTCTGTACTTTTTTCCTTTCCGGTTGGATGAAATAAAAGGCAGTGGCGACTCTTGCTTACCGCGACATTTTGCAAATAAAAAACGCAAAATGCAAACCAGTATTTCAAAACAAGTCGTTTCTGCCTCCGTATCACAGTAATATATACTGTAAAAGATACATTGAGATACAATGACCACTATCCCCTCTAACAAATTTTGAAATCCTGAGAATCGGCTTCTGCTGAAGTATGCTGAGGATTCGAGAAGAGTGTTGCTTCAATGATCAAATCTTGTCTGACGTAGTTATTTTCCCAGAAAGTCCCTAACTTTTTCCTAAGCTTCCCTTGCGGGTTTTCAATTTAGCGGGAATTTTATTCTGTTTATGTCTCTAATTTTTGCCTAGACCGCCCTTGCGGGTTTTTGGCCTACCGAGACACTCCTTTTTTCCTAAGCCGCCCTTTCAGGTTTTCAACTTAGCGAGTTGTTCTTTTATTTCTTTAGGCAAAGTATTTCTTGACTGCATCAGCATTCATGGGACGTGGAAACTCCTCGCCATCCATAGTTTCAAGAATTAATGCACTTCCAGAGAAGGCTTTCTTGACAACGTATGGGCCTTCAAAATTAGGAGTCCACTTTCCCCTAGAATTAGTGTTGAAAGACATGATCTTCCTAAGCACGAGGTCGCCTTCTCTAAACTCACGAGGTTTGACATTTTTATCAAAAGCTTTCTTCATTCTTCTCTGATATAACTGGCCATGACACAAAGCTGTCATTCTCTTCTTCTCAATCAAATTCAATTTGTCAAACCTGTTCTGGACTCATTCAGCATCTGTCAACTTGGTTTCCATTATCACACACAGCGAGGGAATCTCTACCTCAACAAGGAGTACAACTTCCATTCCATACACCAGGGAGAACGGGGTTTCTCCTGTTGAAGTGCGGAAAGATGTTCGATATCCATGTAGAGCAAAAGGAAGCATTTCATGCCAATCTTTATAAGTAACAACCATTTTCTGGATAATTCTCTTGATATTCTTATTAGCAGCTTCAATAACCCCATTCATCTTAGGCCTGTATGGAAATGAATTATGATGGACAATCTTGAATTCTTTGCACAGTTCTGTCATCATCTTGTTGTTCAAATTCGAGCCATTGTCAGTGATAATCCTGCTTGGCACACCATACTAACATATAAGGTTATTCTTAATGAAGCGCACAACCACCTGCTTAGTAACATTGGCATATGAAGCATCCTCCACCCACTTGGTGAAGTAATCAATTTCTACTAAGATAAAATGGTGTCCATTCGAAGCTTTGGGTTCTATCATCCCAATCATGTCAATACCCCACATAGAGAAAGGCCACGGGGAGGAAATCACATTGAGAAGTGTCAGAGGCACATGGACCTTGTCTGCATATATCTGGCATTTATGACACTTCTTTGCAAACTTATAACAATCAGATTCCATTGTCAACTAATAGTAACCTGCCCTTAGCATCTTTTTTGCCATTGAATGTCCATTGGCATGAGTGCCAAATGAACCTTCATGAATCTCATGCATCAACATGTCTGTTTCGTGTCTATCCATGCATCTGAGCAAGACCATGTCATAATTTCTCTTGTATAACACCTTTTCATTGAGGAAGAAACTGCCAGCCAATCTTCTCAATGTCTTTATATCTTTCTTTGATGCACCGATCGGGTATTCTTGAGTCTGAAGAAAATGCTTGATATCATGATACCAAGGTTTTTCATCTGCTACCTCCTCTGTTGTAAACACATGAGCGGGCTTATCCAGTCGTCGAACCGCAACTCAGGGTATATCATTCCAAGTATTCACTTGGTACATAGAAGCCAGGGTTTCCAGAGTATCTGCCATTTGATTTTCGTCTCTAGGGATGTGATGGAATTCAACTTTATTGAATAATGGTAATAATATTCTAGCATAATCTTTGTAAGGGATCAAGTCGGAGTGACGAGTATCCCATTCTCCTTTAATCTGATTTATTACCAAAGTTGAATCACCATACACATAGAGAATTTTAATTATGAGATCAATAGCTTCTTTGATACCCATGATGCAAGCCTCATATTCTGCCATATTATTAGTACAATCGAATGTTAACCTTGCAGTAAAAGGAATGTGCGATCCATGAGGAGTGACAATCACAACACCAATTCCTTTACCATAAGCATTCACAACTCCATCAAATATCATACTCCAATGAGATTCAGGGTCAGGGCCTTCCTCAGGAAACGGTTCATCACAATCCTTCACTTTCAGGAACATCACATCCTCATCGGGGAATTCATATTCTATAGACTGGTGATCCTCCACTGGTTAGTGAGCAACATAATCTGCCAACACACTACTTTTAATAGCCTTTTGAGTACGGTATTTGATATCGTATTCAGATAACAACATCTGCCAGCGGGAAATTCTTCCAGTAAGAGCAGGTTTTTCAAAAATGTACTTGATTGGGTCCATTTTGGAGATCAACCAAGTGGTGTGGTTCAACATATACTGCCACAAACGCTTTGCCTCCCAGGCCAAAGCACAATATGTTATTTCCAACATAGAATACCGTGCATGACTCACAATCAGTAAATTTTTTATTAAGATAATAGATGGCGAACTCCTTCTTCCCTATTTCATCATGTTGTCCCAGAATACAACCTATGGATTCATCTAACACTGTCATATACATAACCAACGGTCTTCCTTATACAGGAGGGAGCAATATAGGAGGTTCAAGCATATATTCTTTAATCCTTTCAAATTCCCTTTGGCAGTCATCTGTCCACACACAACCTTGATATTTCTTTAACAACTTAAAGATCGGTTCACATGTTGCAGTCATGTGGGAAATGAATCTGGAAATATAATTCAAACGCCCGAGGAAGCCTCTAACTTGCTTTTCAGTTCTCGGTGTTGGAATTTCTTGAATTGCCTTGACTTTATCAGGGTCAACTTCAATTACTTTCTAGATAACAATGAAACCCAACAATTTCCCTGATCGAACACCGAAGGTGCATTTATTTGGATTCAAGCGGAGACGATACTTCCTCAAATGCTGAAACAGCTTCAGCAAATCTTATAGATGCCATTCTTCAGTCTGGGATTTGGAAATCATATCATCAACATATACTTTAATTTCCTTGTGCATCAGATCATGGAATAGGGTTGTCACAGCCCTCTGGTATGTTGCACCAGCGTTCTTCAACCCGAAAGGCATCACTCTGTAACAGAATGTTCCCCAGGGTGTGATAAACGTTGTTTTTTCCATGTCCTCTGGATCCATTCTTATTTGATTATACCCGGAAAATCCTTCCATGAACGAGAATACTTTGAATTTTTTTGTCCTATCCACTAGCATAACAATGTGTGGCAATGGAAAATCATCTTTTGGACTAGATTTATTTAGATCTCTGTAATCTACGCACATGCGGACTTTTCCGTCTTTTTTTGGTACTGGGACAATATTGGCAATCCATTGAGGATACACTGACGTCATAAGAAAACCAGCATTAATCTACTTTAGAACCTCCTCTTTGATCTTTACTGCCATATCTGGGTGAGTTCTTCTCAACTTTTGTTTAATTGGCGGACACTCTAGCTTCAACGGCAAATGGTGCTCGACAATAACGGTATTTAGACCGGGCATATCATGGTAAGACCAAGAAAAAATATCCACATACTCTTTCAACTTCTCAATCAACCTTCTCTTCACATCAGGATGCAGTGATGCTCCAATCTTGACTTCCTTTGGATCTTCTTTTGAACCCAAATTGATTACTTCTAAAGGCTCTTTATATGGCTGAATGGTATTTTCCTCGTGCTCAAGCAACCGTGAGACCTCTTCTGGAATCTCATCATAATCTTCTTCTTCAACCCCATACACAAGACATCCAAAGTTGGGAGAGGGTGCAGGTTCATTGTATTCAACGGGTTTTTTAATTAATCTGCACATATGATTTGTGATTGCATTTAGAAACTGACACATATAACAAGTGATCATGCAGATTAAATTTCAGTTATTATTTATTTTGAAAGGTTTTTTTTTATTACCATTTTCTGAGAAAAAGCAGAAAAATAAAGACATAATTTGGGAAACAAAGACAATTTTTATTATTGATCTTAACAGTCACAGCAAACAGATAAGTCCTACAACATTAATACTTCCACCTTGGGAAGAGTGAAAGCTTTTCAAAAGAAAGATTAACAAATCAAATTACTTTGAAACATGTATGAAAGAGGGAACATCAATGGTGATCTAGTTCTGAACCCTGACTCTGTGCGTCACATAATTCGGCATTTCCTGCTCTGCTTCATCCTCCACAATGGCGTTAATCCTGGAAACAATTGGATGAAGATAGCCTCCACTGTGGAAAATGTCTTGATACCTGCATGCAGCAGACTTCGACTTCATGCCCTTACCTTTGTCATTCTTCAAAGAGAACCCTAAGCCAGTTTTGTTCTTGTTCACAAGTGGATCCACAATTCATCCCCAAAATTCACTATGACCATTACGCACAACCTGTTGCGCGTCCTTAAGCAAAATTGTGGAGTTCTCATTTCCTCTTATGTTGTCAATGGATAAGGCTTGAAACTGAGTTCCAACAACAGCTTCATCTGCCTCTACAATGCTGAATGTCAAAGTGACAGCCCCTGCCTCATGTATCCACGGCCGTCCCAGCAAGCAGCTATAAGTGGGTACAATATCCATGACCTGGAATGTAATCTGAAACAAATGTGGGCCTATATGAATAGGCAAGTCCACTTCACCAATAACAGATTTCCTTGATCTATTAAACGCTTTTACAATAATACCACTTGGGCGCATGGGTGTTCCTCGATATTTCAACTTCATAAGGATACTTCTTGGTATAACATTCAAAGCAGATCCATTATCAATTAGCACATTGGATAACGAATCATTCTTGCAGTTCATAGAGATGTGGAGGGCCAAGTTGTGATTCCTCCCTTCATCTAGTAATTCATCATCGCAGAAACTCAAGTTATTACACGACGTAATATTTCCTATTACGCTGTTGAATTGATCTATTGGCATATCACTCTCCACAAAAGCTTGGTCTAGTACCCTCATCAAGGATTCTCTATGAGCAGAGGAGTTCATCAATAAAGCCAAGATGGATATTTTTGAAGGAGTCTGCAGTAGCTGATCTACAATTCTATAGTCGCTCATCTTAATTATCTTCAAAATATCTTCTACTTCTTTCTCTAACGTAGCTCCGCTAGTCTCTCCCATAGCCTTCTTAGGTTCATCATTCTCAACAACTTTCTTTCCAGCATCAACATCTCTCCGAACAACCGGTGCAAACACACGACCGCTACGAGTCACCCCTGCTATTTTCAGCTATATTTCCAACATCAAACATTGGTTGGATGGGAACCTCCACACCATTCTCCAAGATTGTAGTGTTGTATTTGTAAGGCACAACCTTATCTGATTTGTAGGGGATAGGACCTGGCAAACTAATTACCAATGGGGTAACAACTGGCTTGCTATGATACTCTACTTCAAAATGGGCGGGTGCACCAAAATAAGGCACAATGACGTTTACCCCTTCTTCAACGCAATCGGTCATTAATGAGTCATTTCCGGAAAACAAATCTTCGTCTGAAGAGAAATACTCATCTACGGAGGCATACTCCTCCTCTGACTCTTCTTCCGTTAAACAAACCTTAATCATATCAAATTCATGGTAATCATCCCTCTGACTTGTGATCTTGACAGTTCCATTATCTAGCAACAACTGAACACCCTTCTTCACGATTGAACATCCTCGGGGGTCTCGACAACAAACTATGTAAGATCCATATTGGTTTTCCACCTGACCATCCGTATGGCAGAAGGTAGCATGCAACCGCACGAGGTCCTCATTCATATACTCCACATCAAAAATTATGAACTTACCAGGACATCCAGAAACCATGTCACTTCCTCTTCATACTCTTCCCTAGGCCTGATTATGTGGATGAGACCCTCATCTATCATCTCCTGTAAATCGGCCTTTATCTTCTTGCAACCCTGTATGTTTGTACTGCAAATAGCACAACCGGCATGGTCATGCGTGTAGTAGCTAAATTCACAGAGGTATGCATGCATTTTCACCAAATCTCTTCTAACTAGATTAATATCAAATATTCGGAAGTCGCCTGGACACCCGGCTACCATATTCACAGCATTTACTCCCCCATGCTTGGGTAGAGGATTATCTTTCACATTAGGTCCTACGTCTTTGAAAGATAGAACACCAGACTTCACCAATTTCTGTACCTCAGTTTTCAAAGGATAACAATTCTCGACATTATGCCCTGGTGCTCCTTGAGAAAAGCACATGTATGGTCTGCCTTGTAATACCAAGGCAATGGTGACGGTATGGCGGGAGGTGGTCGTGTCTGGACCAACTTTTTATGAATCAATGCCGGTAGTAACTCTGTATAGCTCATGGGAATAAGGTCATAACTCTCCCTTCTCTGATTATACCCTTGATTCCCCTGCTGGGACGGTCTCTGATAAGCAACGATAGTCGGAGCGGCATTCATAATAGGAGTAACTGAGGCGACTTACTGATGACGCTGATAATTCCTTCTAGGAGTGTTTACCCTCCTCTCTTGTATAACAACATTTGCATCCCCTTCTTTCTTCTTGGTAAACCCATAAGATGGCTTCTTCGCACCTCTAGATCCTTCACTCTTTGTCAAATGGCCTTCTCTTACAGCCTCTTCTAAGCGGATACCCATTCCTACCATCTCAGTAAAGTCACTTGGTGCGCTTGTTATCATCCTTTCATAGTAGAAAGCACCCAGTGTATTTAAGAAAATCTTAGTCATCTCCTTCTCTTCCATGGGAGGAATGACTTGGGCGGCTACCTCATGCCATCTCTGCGCATACTCTTTGAATGATTCCCTGTCTTTCTAAACCATGGCCCTAAGTTGATCACGGTCAGGTACCATGTCCACGTTGTACTTGTATTTTTTGATGAATGCTTCTCCAAAATCATTAAAAGTTTGGATATTGGTGCTATCCAAACTCATATACCACTTCAACGTAGCACCAGTCAAACTATCCTGAAAAAAGTGAATCAGCAGACGCTGATCATCAGTATAGGTAGACATTCTCCTCACGTACATCACTAGATGAGCACGAGGGCAAGTGTTGCCCTTATACTTCTCAAACTCCGGGACCTTAAACTTAGCAGGTATCTTAACATTTGGGACCAAGCATAGCTTATTCACATTCTACCCAAATAGCTCTTTCCCCCTGAGGGCCTTCATCTCTCTCTGCATCTTGTCAAACTGCTCTTGAAAATCATACATTCTGTCATAAAGACCCAAGTCTTCACTTGGTGGAGGGAAAGGACGACACACATCATCATTAACAAACGGAACCATATTCACCGAAGGAGGCGCAACAGGAACAACATGCACCACAGGAGGTGCCGGAGTAACAATAGTCTGAACCACTGGAGTATCTTGAGGCCCAAGATTGAAACCTTCAGGTGAAAAATTCTCTGGCATTCCCCATGGATAACCTTGAGGCATACAGTTTTGAACAACAGCTGGAGTAGCAGATACGAGAACAGTCGGAGCTTCAGTATTTTCCCTTGTTGGTTGGGGTTGAACACTCGGTGGCTGATTCTAAGCATCCACTAGAGCTTCCATCAGAGTAGTCAGATTAGCCATGCCGGCCTTCAAAGTAGAAACTTCTTTGCGCAGCTCGCGATTCTCTTGTTCTAAGTTGTCCATCTTCTTTTTGAAATTAGCATGAGTGTTGTAGTGATGAGTCAACTTGCTGAATGAAGTAAAGAAGCTTGGTAAGACACCTGGATATACATAACAAATGCAAGAAATATGTGCAATATGATGCATGATTTGCAATGCATATGATTATTTTTACTTTGTTATTTAATATTTCAAGGGATTTAAAGTTTATAGACATATTGCAATCATCAAAGTAATAGCGCTTTTGAAATATTGAAAAAAAAATTATAATAACTCTAAAATTGATTACAAGTTTCAATGATCCCAAGTACAAGATGAAAGTAAAATCTAAAATCTTGAGAAAAAGAATTGATGGAGATCAATCTGTACGCTGGCGCTTCCCCGTGAGCATGGCAATCTGAGCCTTCAACCTCTGGTTTTCTTCCGTATATCTGATGGCAATCTCCTTCCAATCATCTGAATCAGGAAGTGAGTGATCAGCACCTAATTGAGGCCCAGGAGAAAATAAATCCCCTTGCCTCTCCATAGACTCTACCGCTCGACTCTCAAGGATCTCAATCAAGTCGTCTTTCTCCTTCAAGTCTGCTCTATAGGAAATCTCTAAAGTTTGGCACTTGTTCTTCCAATTATCCTTTTCCTGTTGCATCCTAACCAAAGCAAGCTGCAGCTCTTCTAGATCATCTAATAGGGGAGGAGTGGTCTTCACAAACAGATCGGGCATAGGTGTTTCCCGGGAATATGACATCTTCAACTAAATAGCTCTCGATCGGATCCATTGAAGATATGGCTCCAAAGAAACAACACCCCTAGGTCCCAAATCCTTCCTACTTTTCTTATGAATGTGACGTCAGGCCTTCGCAATCTGCTCCCTAGCTTCCCTATGGTCTTCTCCTTCCTTCAGAAATAAACTACTCAAATGAATACTATTTGGTTTATCCCTCATCGGATAACCAAGCTGTCGCTGTGCAAGAAAAGGGTTATAGTTAATTCCTCCCTTTGTACCAAGAAGAGGTACATTGGGGAAACTACCACAATAATATCTATATCCTAGTAAACTCGATGATACCAATCAATATCCGAATGAGTAAGTGCCATGATCTTAGGAGCCCAACGGGGTTCCTTCTTGACATCCCAAAAAGCATCAGACTGAGGCATATGAGAGATAAACCACAGGTATAACAGAGGCGTGCAACAGATAATCATCCCCCCATGATAAGAATTCTGAAGATGGATAGAGTAATAAGTATCACCCAACAATGTAGGAACTGGGTTTCCAATCATGAAGATCCTGATAGCGTTAATGTCAACAAACCTGTTGTTGTACCCCAAAATTTGCCCTCTCTTTTCCACAAGAAATCACAACTTCGGACCTTTCCTGATTTTTCAGATTGGCTTAAGAATCGGTCAAACAGACTTTTCTTATCAGTCACACAGAATTAGGGTTTCCATTGATTTTGAATCAATTCAAGAAGATTGTTAGGGTTTGTTTGAGTTTGGCTCAGAGTTTGATCAGACGGGCGTTTCTTTGGCATTAAATCAAGAATCAGGGTTTTGTGCGCGCATTTTCAGAAAGAATTAATTCTACAGTTCTTTTCAGTTTACTCTGAGATTTGGATTGAGGCATTTGGATTGAGAACTTGCAGTGTTTGGTATAATCAGTAAAAGAAAGGACATATGGGCATTTGTTGTGATTGACTGTGCATTGCTATGGTTAATTGGAACGCCGGGTTTATTATTGATTGCAAGACCAGTGTTTATTGATTATTTATTTATTCTAAGTTAGAATAGTTGGGATTTACTTCCAGTTATTTTAATTTCAGAAACTTAAATAATTAAATGGACAGTGAATTGAAAAAAAGAATTAACCAACAAAAAAGGACTTTTATTCATCTTTAATTGTTTGTTACAAATTATTATTTGAACAACTGTAAATTTATTTACATTTTGTTTAGAATAATAATATTACAAATGGTTAAAGTAAAATAAAATTGCATCCTATTTTTTCTAAATCTTCATCTTCTACTGACGCTCCCCATTGCTCGATTAATTTTTACCTGCAAAAAGAAAAAAAGAAGAGAAGTCAATACAGATGAAAAATAAAAAAAGCAGACAGTTAATTTGAAGTTCATCATTAAAAGTAACTGGCCAAAATCAGTTTGTTTGCCCTCTCTGCAAATCACAAGATTACTCTTGGTTCACAAAGAGGGATAGAAATATGCTTGAAAAAACATGAAATGCACAAAGCTACAATATTGCACATATTCAAAATATCAAACAGGCTGCATAATTCCAAAAATCCAAACCCAAGTCCAAAAGGCAAACTGAATTGAACAACCAAGTGAATAAACAAAACAAGTTGCCCAAGCCACACTGTCAAAGACTGGAAAAGAAGATAAGAGATATGCAGGGCAAAACCACAATGCAAGCAACATTCAAAAAAGTCATCATTTTCAGCCAGTTACTTTTTCATAAGCATAGTACAGTTTTAAGCAATAAACAAATGCTTTTTAATCTGTAGAGAGAGAGAAAAAGAGAGAGAGAAGAGGCTTACAGGCTTTAGGCATAGGAAGAGATATAAACAAGTTATCAGAACAAGAAAAGGAAGGGGGCAGAAAATACCAAGAAGCAACACAAACTGTGTCAAACATTCAAACACCTCAGAACTGCCTTCAACAAAAAACAATACCAAACCTGTTTTCAACTCAAAAACTGAAGCCTTAGCCTGTAACAAACAAAAACTGAAGCCCTGCAGCCTGTAATCTCAAACAAAGCCTGCATAAACCTTAAGCTTGCATAGATCTCAAACACAAGCCTAAAGCTTCAAACCTGTTCAACCCTGTCAAAGACAAACCACACGAAGCTTTGCAGCCTGTCAAGCCAAAACCTGCTACAGCCTATACCAGAAACAAACTGAATATCAAAAACCTTTCAAGCCCTGTAAAACCAGAAAAAAGCTTCCAAGCTTGTAACACAAGCCTTCACCTCTTGCCTAAAACTTCAAGCCTGAAGCTTGTTTCAAACTCAGCATTCAAAAACTACCAATCCAAATAACAAAATATTCAAGCCCAACACTCTCAGAGCAACCTCATCATAGGGTCATAAACATCATCAAGACAATACTCAGAATCCACCTCAACATATCATCAATTTATCTCAGAGGCAAACAGAAGAGAGGAAAAGAAGTGAAACAATAAGCCAATAATCCAGATATCAGAATCAAATATATCCAACAACAAGACTCAGAATCAGATCATCATAGCATAGGATCAAACAAATCAAAGCCAGAAAGTATCTCAGATATCATAATCAAAGGCAACTGAGGCAAGCAGTCAGAAGAGGGAAAGAAGTGATTAAACTAAGGTTTTCAGAGCATTCATCACAAAACCCCATGCAAGCCTGAAGCTAAGTACTTGTTTGCTTTGTGTGAATATGATTACCTGTATATACACTTACTTGCTTTTGCATACATGTACATAACATCATGACATCATACCATAGCATTTTCAATAACCATTTCAAGGATCTCGAGGGTCTTTTGATGCAGGGTCACGTTGAACCAGACATCTACCAAAGTGCAAGAGGTTTCTCCTCTAACAAACGCCATCAAAGATCAAGTGCAACAACTTGAATCAGGGGCTATGACCCACTTGACATGGTGAGCTTGATTCTCGTGGAAAGACATCCACCGGTGCAAAGTTCTCCAATCAAATATAGAAGTTCAACCTCTAACATTATCTTGTGTTTACCCCAAGAGATCCTTGAAAACATGCATCTACATATTCATGCATCGCATCATGACAGTTTTTCATTTTTCAGGCTTCCTTACTCTCCTACTGTTTATTTCAGTAAGAGATGGCTCTAGAGAGGACTGTCAAGGATATCCAAGACCAAAATGCTCAGCTTCAAGAAATGTTCTTGAACCTGTCCCTGGGGCAAGAAGAAATGAAAGCTCTTCTCACAAAGGGCTTGGTCCAGGAGAATTCAAACAATGTCAGGAGTGATCAGTTGGGGGAACTGCAGTTTGATTTGGCAACATTGAGGATCCAGGTGATGGGACAACTGGTGGGCCAGATGGCTCTTATCCAGGACTTGTCTCAAAGATAAGAGGAGCTCAGAGTTCTCGTCAACCAACTGCTTCGAGACAACCAAGTGGGGCAAACATCTGAGGTTGAAGAGCAAGTCACCACTCAACCCCCCTCCAAACAAGAAGACAAAGGGAAGGCTCCCCTACTTACTTCAGGGTCACAAGCCCATCAACAACCTCATCAGCGTCAACGGGGTAATCAGCGTAAGCAAAATACGTCAGGAAGACAGTTCACTGAGACTGACATACCGTCATCTCTAATACTAGAGCGCTTGTTGGAGGTAAATCTGACTTCTTTGATGGATCCTATTCGGAAGCCCAATACCTCCGCTCCTAACTATCATCCCGACGCATTTTGTGTATACCACTCCTATAGCCCGAGACATGACACCGACGACTGTTGGGCCTTGAAGAACAAGATTCAAGATCTGATTGACATTAGGGTGCTGAGGTTCATGCCAGACGGCGAGATGAAAATCTTCCGTTAAGAGTTTCTCCACCTGAAGTGACAAAGCTCGAACTGAGAGACCTTTGTTCCATTTGAATTTTCAAAGTTGTAATCTTCTGTTATTCAAACAATTATCTATTAATGTCAAATTTTGTTTCATTAATGCATTGCATATGTTTGTCTTGAATTCATCCATTCGTTTTCACTACTCTTATGCTTTCTTTATGATATTTAACTCTTGATAAAAAGCTGCAAGCCTTTAGAGGGAGGATGACGAAACAATACCATATTCTCATACAGTATGGTTTTGAATAGACCTTGCTAATGATGTACAAGCATTTCTTTCAATCCCCAAACACTGGAGTTATAAGGAAGATAATCCCTAGTCAACCCCTTCGAGCCAAAGAAGTAGGAGTTTTCTGTTCTAAACAAATTGAAACCTTTGATTTAAACCTGGGGCAGGGTAGTCTCTCAGTTAATTCAAAAAGGTGCGCATTAAAGTCGCAAACTCTCAGTTCGTAGTACAACGAATGACATCAAGAAAGAAAAATATTCCTTTGGAATCGAAAGACAGTGATGGTTCCCTATCACATAGGCAGTCAATCTCTCAAAAAAAAGCCCACTAAGCTAAAACCTATAAAGGAGGCTTAAGAAAGCTGGGGCATCCCGCTGACTGTAATCTCGAAAACAGGAACAGTCAGGCAAAAGTTAGGGATAACAAATCAAAAGAACAAGGTCATTACAAATCCTCAACAACATGAAAAATGTTGCAAAATAAAAAGGAGGATGACTGCCTTCCAAATTCAATTGGTGAACCATCACCCAAAAGTCGTTCCAAACTCGAACAGAGTTCGACGCACAATTAACTGAGCTTAGGATTGAAGAACATCACGAAGAAAGGGTGGGTACAAATATACTTTGAGCCTTTATCCTTTGTTTCTTAAACCGTGAACCAAGCCACGTTACAACCCTTCAAAAGTCCTAATTGAAGCATGGGGTAGTTCGAAAGCATACTGTTACAAAAGGTATCCTGACTCCCGTAAGACTTTGCTCTAAATCTTGTGTTGAATTTGTCTTATAAAAAAGTTTTCTGCTAAAAACGCATTTTTCAAAACTTCGAGACAGACATAAACTTTGCATTATTTGAATATCGTTGTTTGCACATGGTTATTTGTTTGACAGCGAAGAAATTCCTACAGCAAATGTTCGGAGGAATGAAAACTCTCTCAGTGAGCAAAGTCACTTCAAGAAGGATGACACTTCCATTGACAAATCTCCTATCAACAAAGGGGCATGACATGTCACTATCCAGCACACCTGGGGCAGTCCAGTCAAGGTTTCAACAGATCTTTCAAAGTTCAGTTAACCTGGGGCAGTCCGGTCAAGATTTCAACAAATCTCTCAAAAGTTCAGTGAACTTGGGGAAAGTCTCCTTCATCATCACTTGGGGCATTCGAATGACAAAAGTGTTCAACAATTCCTTCATCACCTGTTGGAAGATACAGTTTCAGATACGCTCCAGACATGGTAGCCATTCTGTCACTCATTCAGATCCAGTTACAGTTTCAGATACACTCCAAACAAGGAAGTCATTCTGCTACTCATACAGATCTCAACTCCCAGATATAGTTTCAGATACGCTCCAGACACGGTAGCCATTCTGTCACTCATTCAGATCCTAGTTACAGTTTCAGATACACTCCAGACACGAAAGTCATTCTGCTACTCATACAGATCTCACCTCCAAGATACAGTTTCAGATACGCTCCAAACACGGTAGCCATTCTGTCACTCATTCAGATCCTAGTTACAGTTTCAGATACACTCCAGACACGGAAGTCATTCTGCTACTCATACAGATCTCAACTCCAAGATACAGTTTCAGATACGCTCCAAACACGGTAGCCATTCTGTCACTCATTCAGATCCTAGTTACAGTTTCAGATACACTCCAGACACGGAAGTCATTCTGCTACTCATACAGATCTCAACTCCAAGATACAGTTTCAGATACGCTCCAAACACGGTAGCCATTCTGTCACTCATTCAGATCCTAGTTACAGTTTCAGATACACTCCAGACACGGAAGTCATTCTGCTACTCATACAGATCTCACCTCCAAGATACAGTTTCAGATACGCTCCAAACACGGTAGCCATTCTGTCACTCATTCAGATCCTAGTTACAGTTTCAGATACACTCCAGACACGGAAGTCATTCTGCTACTCATACAGATCTCAACTCCAAGATACAGTTTCAGATACGCTCCAAACACGGTAGCCATTCTGTCACTCATTCAGATCCTAGTTACAGTTTCAGATACACTCTAGACACGAAAGTCATTCTGCTACTCATACAAATCTCAACTCCAAGATACAGTTTCAGATACGCTCCAAACACGGTAGCCATTCTGTCACTCATTCAGATCCTAGTTACAGTTTCAGATACACTCCAGACACGGAAGTCATTCTGCTACTCATACAGATATCAACTCCAAGATACAGTTTCAGATACGCTCCAAACACGGTAGCCATTCTGTCACTCATTCAGATCCTAGTTACAGTTTCAAATACACTCCAGACACGAAAGTCATTCTGCTACTCATACAAATCTCAACTCCAAGATACAGTTTCAGATACGCTCCAAACACGGTAGCCATTTTGTCACTCATTCAGATCCTAGTTACAGTTTCAGATACACTCCAGACACGGAAGTCATTCTGCTACTCATACAGATCTCACCTCCAAGATACAGTTTCAGATACGCTCCAAACACGGTAGCCATTCTGTCACTCATTCAGATCCTAGTTACAGTTTCAGATACACTCCAAGATACGGAAGTCATTCTGCTACTCATACAGATCTCAAATCCAAGATGTAGTTTTACACGGACTCATCATCAGGAAACCCTACACCGGTTCCTTCTCACCTCAGATGCAGTTTTACACAGACTCATCATCAAAAAACCTTACACAGGATCCCAGATCAATGCCTTCAGCAATCAAAAGATTCTTGCAATCCCCAGCGAAGCTAAAACTTCCAACTATCAATCCCCAAGCAGAATGGAGACTCTCATTCTCAATTCTTCACAGAATATTCGAATATTCTCCAGTGAAGATCCCCTCAAGACAGGAATCCCCAGAAGATTGGCATACAACCCAAGCTCCTGATTCCCCGGCAGCGGTCCCAGGACTTCTCATTTTCAACGATCAAAGGATTCTCAATCCCCTACAGCAGTCAAGGAATTACTTTCCCCGACAGCAGTCAAGATTCTTTTATCTCCTGCCATCCAGGATTCATCTATCCTCAGCAAGACAGCTCATCAGCTTACATGTGCATTCATCACATCCATATCATAAACATTGATATAACATACATTGCATCATGCATCATGACATTGCATACAACTAACTCTTTACCTTTTCAGGAAAGATCAGTCAACAGACAAAGATCTTCATCTTCCGAGATTCTTTCTAGAAATAGTTCAGATGTGACCCAGACATGGCGACATTCTGATACTTATTCCAGATTCATTCAGATGTAGTTTTACACTGACTCATCATTAGGAAACCCTACACCGGTTCCTTCTCAGATTCTTCAACCTCTGAAAACAGTTTACAGATTACTCCCAACAACGGATGTTAATCTATCGCTTGTTCAGACTCAACTTTTGAAAACAGTTTACGGACGCTTCCCAACAACGGATGCTGCTCTATTGCTTATTCAACTTCAACTCCTGAAAACAGTTTACAGATTCTCCAAACATGGATGTCAATCTATCGCTTGTTCAGACCCCCAGTTCAGAGATGTTCCAAAACATGGATACCTTTCTGATACTCGTCCACTCACCAACGACATACAGTTCAAAAATCACCTTCAAATGGCATCTATAAGCCCATCCTCCTCCAAACATTCCCAGATGGCATCTCTAAGCCCATCCTCCTACCAGCAATTTCCAGATGGCATCTCTAAGCCCATCCCCCTGTCACATCTCCAGATGGCATCTTTAAGCCCATCACCAAATGGCATCTTTAAGCCCATTCCCTCTACCATCACATCACCGAGTGCAAATTTTTCGGGCACTCTAGTGTCCAATCTCCTTTTACCCTCGAGTCGCGAAAGGCAAACGTGCCAATCTAACTCTTCAGGTTCAAGAAGATTGAACAGGGGCAACTGTTGTACCCCAAAATTTGCCCTCTCTTTTCCACAAGAAATCACAACTTCGAACCTTTCCTGATTTTTCAGATTGGCTTAAGAATCGGTGAAACAGATTTTTCTTATCAGTCACACAGAATTAGGGTTTCCATTGATTTTGAATCAATTCAAGAAGATTGTTAGGGTTTGTTTGAGTTTGGCTCAGAGTTTGATCAGACAGGTGTTTCTTTGGCATTAAATCAAGAATCAGGGTTTTGTGCGCGCATTCTCAGAAAGAATTAATTCTACAGTTCTTTTCAGTTTACTCTGAGATTTGGATTGAGGCATTTGGATTGAGAACTTGCAGTGTTTGGTATAATCAGTAAAAGAAAGGACATATGGGCATTTGTTGTGATTGACTGTGCATTGCTATGGTTAATTGGAATGCCGGGTTTATTATTGATTGCAAGACCAGTGTTTATTGATTATTTATTTATTCTAAGTTAGAATAGTTGGGATTTACTTCCAGTTATTTTAATTTCAGAAACTTAAATAATTAAATGGACAGTGAATTGAAAAAAAGAATTAACCAACAAAAAAGGACTTTTATTCATCTTTAATTGTTTGTTACAAATTATTATTTGAACAACTGTAAATTTATTTACATTTTGTTTAGAATAATAATATTACAAATGGTTAAAGTAAAATAAAATTGCATCCTATTTTTTCTAAATCTTCATCTTCTACTGACGCTCCCCATTGCTCGATTAATTTTTACCTGCAAAAAGAAAAAAAGAAGAGAAGTCAATACAGATGAAAAATAAAAAAAGCGGACAGTTAATTTGAAGTTCATCATTAAAAGTAACTGGCCGGAATCAGTTTGTTTGCCCTCTCTGCAAATCACAAGATTACTCTTGGTTCACAAAGAGGGATAGAAATATGCTTGCAAAAACATGAAATGCACAAAGCTAAACCACATTGCACAAATTCAAAATATCAAACAGGCTGCATAATTCCAAAAATCCAAACCCAAGTCCAAAAGGCAAACTGAATTGAACAACCAAGTGAATAAACAAAACAAGTTGCCCAAGTCACACTGTCAAAGAAACTAAGCCAAAGTTACAGTTTCAAACTAACCAAACTGTCAAAGATATGAAGATATCAAAAAGTACACAAATGCTGAAAATCTGGAAAAGAAGATAAGAGATATGCAGGGCAAAACCACAATGCAAGCAACATTCAAAAAAGTCATCATTTTCATCCAGTTACTTTTTCAGAAGCATAGTACAGTTTTAAGCAATAAACAAATGCTTTTTAATCTGTAGAGAGAGAGAAAAAGAGAGAGAGAAGAGGCTTACATGCTTTAGGCTTAGGAAGAGATATAAACAAGTTATCAGAACAAGAAAAGGAAGGGGGCAGAAAATACCAAGAAGCAACACAAACTGTGTCAAACATTCAAACACCTCAGAACTGCCTTCAACAAAAAACAATACCAAACCTGTTTTCAACTCAAAAACTGAAGCCTTAGCCTGTAACAAACAAAAACTGAATCCCTGCAGCCTGTAATCTCAAACAAATCCTGCATAAACCTTAAGCTTGCATAGATCTCAAACACAAGCCTAAAGCTTCAAACCTGTTCAACCCTGTCAAAGACAAACCACACGAAGCTTTGCAGCCTGTCAAGCCAAAACCTGCTACAGCCTATACCAGAAACAAACTGAATATCAAAAACCTTTCAAGCCCTGTAAAACCAGAAAAAAGCTTCCAAGCCTGTAACACAAGCCTTCACCTCTTGCCTAAAACTTTAAGCCTGAAGCTTGTTTCAAACTCAACATTCAAAAACTACCAATCCAAATAACAAAATATTCAAGCCCAACACCCTCAGAGAAACCTCATCATAGGGTCATAAACATCATCAAGACAATACTCAGAATCCACCTCAACATATCATCAATTTATCTCATAGGCAAACAGAAGAGAGGAAAAGAAGTGAAACAATAAGCCAATAATCCAGATATCATAATCAAATATATCCAACAACAAGACTCAGAATCAGATCATCATAGCACAGGATCAAACAAATCAAAGCCAGAAAGTATCTCAGATATCATAATCAAAGGCAACTGAGGCAAGCAGTCAGAAGAGGAAAAGAAGTGATTAAACTAAGGTTTTCAGAGCATTCATCACAAAACCTAATAAAAAGCAAATACGAGTACCAGTTTTCCACAGAGCAAGCATATCATCACGTATTCCTCCGCCCTTTGCCGCCTGAGACGCCACCCTATCCATTTCTCCTCCTCCATTTCCAAAGGCCAACAAAGGTTGATTTCTTCTTCCCTTTTTTTTCCTTTTTAAACACCTCACAGGAAATAACAATAATCAAAGATCAGAATACATAGAACTAATAATATATAAAACTTGAAACCCTAAAATTACAAGAGCAGAAATTGCTACCTTTGTGCCATCAATGCTTGAGTAACCTTGGAGAGAGGGAGATGGAGGCAGCGCCTAGCAGCTTGAGGCGAGGAGGCGAGTGTTCAATGGCTTCATTTTGAGAAAGTGAAGAGGATAAAGAGGGAAGGTGGAAACGGCGCCGCTCTGTAACTCAACAAACCCTAAATGAAACAAAACGTTGAAAACCCTTGCAAAATTTGTGAAACCCGTCTGGGCCGGTTCGCCCCATCCACGCTTAAGCCCAACAAATCTGGCCTACACCCCCTCTGACTCTTTCTTTTCAAGTTTTGTGTTGGGCCAAGAATAGATTCTAAAGCCCATTCCTTTTTTTGTTTTGTACATAAACTAACATCATTTTTTTTACTTATCATTTTATTTTTCCTTTTATAATTTAAACTAATATATTTCATTTTTGTTTGTAAATAAATAATACGTTAAACTCTTTTTATATAAATTTTTCTTAAATTACTATTTTATTAGTATAATTAAAAATACATAATAATATTTTATTTTGAGTTAAATAAAATCCTTGTACATAAAAATACTAACTAGAATACATTAACATTAATACAAATAATAACTTTCTTTAACTTAAAACATTTTTCTCTAAAAACATTTGTTTGTACATAATTAACAAAAACATAAAAATAATATTTATACTTAATTTTGCATTAAGTTAATATCTTGCATCACTTGTGAATATTCACATACACTTTCACCAATACATTTGCTTGTCTTTTATTCTTGTACATTGATACATTTTACATTGCGATTGCGATTCAATTTGGTTGTAAATTTATTTGGACACTACTCTCCTAATAAGTCTCATCCCCATTTGTAAATATTTGTACCCCCATTCCCGAATACTTATTTGTAATAGCTTAGACTTTAAATTCCCGCAATTTATCGCTTTCTATATACTGTATAGTAATTAGGGTTTGTATGCGAAGATTTAAAATCAACCACTAGATAACCTAATACAAGACAAATGCATGACAATCAATACACAATTCACACTTGCACCCCTAGGGTAATCCTACTCGTTGCCTTCCAAAATGGGCCATGCTTACACGTTGAGTTTCTTTGGCAAAACAAAACAAATCAAAATGATCATAGTCCCTCGATGACGCTTTCTCAAGTTGCCTAAAAAATGATCAAGTCCCTTGAAGGAAAAATTGCCAAAGACACTTGGCACTATTGCATTCATGGTCTAAACGATGACCTGCACCCGTCCCGTTAACATCCTAACACAAGATTGTCCACCAAATACAATGGTGGAACAATATTGTTAAAAGGGTTGAAACATAGGAAAGATCTTTGAGAAATTTAGGGTAGATAGCTCTTGGTTACTTGACCAATCTTGCAAAACAATCCTTGCCATTTTTCAAAACACACATCACAACACAACTTCAAAACAAACTTTCAAAAACATTGAAAACTTTTCAAAAGACAAATACACCTTTGTATACATTCAAACATGGATCATTACAAAGGTTGCCACAACAAATGGCCTCTTTTCAAAACCATTTTTCAAACTCACACACAAAGCACCATTTCAAAAAATTGAAAGCACCATTTCAAACAATTGAAAATGCAAGGCAAGTGATCTAAGCAAGTAACTAAGAGCCCATGGATAACCATGGATAGAAAGGGTGCTAATACCTTCCCTTTCTATAATCTACTCCCCGAACCCAAGAAAACATCTCAAAGGTTTTTGCTGTGCTTTTTAACCTTTCCTTAGGATAAAATAAAAAGTCGATGGCGACTCTTGCTAAACCGAAACATTTGCAAAAACAAACGCAAAACCCAAGTCAGTTCTCCCACCGTATCACACCTGTCCATATTAGGAAATAAGAACAAACCATAAGCAAGTAGAGCAAAAATGGCCTCAAAAGCAACTGTACTCTTCATCCTGGCAAAATAACGAGCTTTCTCCAATAAGAACTGAGCTGGTAATCCTCTAATCCCCCCTTTAGTAGTCATATGGGCTTCTAGCTCATACTTCCCCAGGTGAATCAACGCAACAATCTCATGTGGTTTTGGCTCACCCTCCAAACCAGTAAAAGAAACATGATCAGTAACAGGTAAATCCAACAGATAAGAATACTCCTCCAGTGTAGGCATCAACTAATAGTCGGGAAAAGTAAAGAAATGATACATCAGATCATAGAACTGGACCACGGTCGAGAGAATACCCTCCTTCATCTTCAGCTTCATGAGAGGAATAATGGACCCATACTTCTTCCGAAAGTCTGCAGAACACTCGATCTCGGGGATTAGACTGGTCTACTCATCTATCTTGGGATCCTTGAAATTGTATTTCTCGGTCTTTCTCTTTACAGAATCCATGGTTAAAAGTACCTGAGATATTCATAAATAGTCAACCTTTAAAATCCCTTGAAATAAGATTTCTCCAAAAGATGCTTATGAGTGCATCGATGCATGATGCAGCAATCACACACAATATCACACATATAGGGTTCATAGGTTCAACGTCACGAGCATGAGGTCGAAGGTACTACCCATAAGGTATTGTTCTAAAAGTTATCACTTGCCAAACAAGGTTCTAGAGGTTCCCAGATTCTACATCCTTCCTTCGAATATTACCAACTTCCCGATTAACTCGGTAATTAGTAATATTCTCAAGAAAGACTCATCCGAGCATAGTATCGCGTGACAACCATTTCCAGATTACTCTATCATAGCTTCTGCACTACACCTAAAAGGCCAAGTTGGGTTTGGTATTCTACGGTCCTCAGTTTCAGCAGGCTCCCAGGTCGAAAGCAGTATGTCTTCCCGATTACTCAGTAAACGACACTACAGTCAAAGGGGCCTCCACTGAGTGGGGGATCTCATATCTCATTTTTTGGGATTACTCCCTCAAAGTTAACATGACTATATCGCCCGTCCTATCTTAAAGTTTGCCCAAGTCCGGGTATAGGACTTTTGAGTAATCACCAAGCACCCTGAAAACAAGGAAAATCCAGACAAAACATATATACAACATATAACACAAAAACAGTAATAACACATATACAGATATAAACAAAGATAGGCTTAACCCACTTAGGGATGGACCAGCAAGAGGTCAATCTTTCCCCAGTGAAGTCGCCATTTTTCTGTAGCGGTAGAAATGTTTAAGACTAAGCCATTGAATTGACTAGACTTTATACAAATCAAAATAACAATCGCCACCGCGCTTTATTGTTTCCAAAGGAATGGGAAAAGAGCGAATAATCCAAAAAGAGGGGGAAAGATTCAAGGTAAGGGGGTTGGTTATGTAAAGGGAAGGTATTAGCACCCTAAACATCTACGGTACTCCGCAAGAGCCTCTTTGTAAAATATGTATATTTTGGCTATAAAAATTGTTGTATATAAAAAATGGATGGTGGAGGTGAGGAAAGAAGCGCATTTTTTTTTATTTTTTTGCACCCGCCGCAGTTGCGAACCTTTAGTGCCTATGTACCACCTTTCTTGCAATAGGGGATCAGGGTACACGTAGTTCCTCTTTAAAAATTTGAAACACAAATGTGTTGGTTAATTTTATGAGATAAAACATCATCGTCATTGTCTGTGTGGAAAACATACCTACTACTCACAACCATGAGAAAGGAGAATTTGCATCATCTCAAAGTGGAGTATATGGCTTGGATTTTAAAATCAACAATGCCTCACTAAACACCCAAGTGGAAAATATCTCTCTTCACTACATATTGTAGAAGTATAGTTGTTTGCATCACTACAAGGATTGGCAAGAGTCTAATATTTTGAGAAAATTTTAAAGATAAAAAGCCAAAATGGCAAGATGGTTTGAAATGAGATTGATTGACTTTTAGTCTTCTCACAAAAATGTTAAGGTATCATTAAGTTGATTAGGGTTTATTTATGAAAATGTTTTGAAAATACATGGACATAAGTCCAAGTTTATTATAAAAGTGGTTCAAGTTCAAAAACAAGAAGAGTTTTTTTTCAAAAAAAAAAAGGGAGGAAGAAGATTTTTGAAATTGAAGAAGATGGGAGGAGAAGAAAGGACTATCCTAAAGCATAAAATAAAAGCTAGGGATAAGAACCATCTAACTAAGAAGAAGCCAATACTTGACATTATGAGCCAAGATAGAATTCTCATTCCTTGGATTGAAACCAAGCAAGCAAAAATACTAGACCTCTTGAGAGAACCAAACTTCAAGTGTATTAAGTCTTCACAAAAATTGGGCAGAGTAATGGTTTTATACGGGTGAATTCCATATTACAAACAGAGGGTGTAATCACAAAAAACTCCACACAAAAACAAACAAGCAACCCAATGTCTTGAGGTGAACCTCAAGAACTCCAGACAAAATAATCATATAAGGTCACAAAGTCTCCAAGATAGGCCAAGGTTTCTAATTCCAAGTCCAAGAAAAGTCACATGCTCCATAATGCCAAGGATAGTAACCAAATAGTCCAAGTACCATTAAATATTTTTTAGGGTTTATGTTGATTATTAAGTATCTTAAGAAAGGAAAATAAAAGCTCAAGTGAGCAAAGTAAAAATGGCAAGAAATTAAATGCTCAAATGAGCAAAGATGAAAATGACATGAAATGTAAATGCTAAAAGTAAATGGTACATAAAGCATAAAAAAGAATGAAAGCATAAGGTAAAACAAGTCAATAATTAGTTGTTAGTTGGATGACCATCTTGAAGCTTACGTTTGGAACTCATTAGAGGATTGGTAGAACCAAAGCCTCCACACAACAAGTTGCATTTGCTTTTTGTCAAGTATATCATCCATTTGGAATTCTCATAAGAACCATTTAATGATCAACGATGTTTAAGTGATATGCGTTGACCAAATGTGTTGTAGATCCATTAGAGGATTGGTAAAACCAAAGCCTCCACACAATGAATCTCAAGGTTATTGGATCAAAGAGATCAAATTAACATACTTGGGCTTGCAATCATAAGTTTGGGCCACGAATGATCATTTATTCGAATCGAGACAAAATTTAGCGCTATGTTAAGCAATCGTAAGTGGACTTATATAGAAGTCGCACCTATTTTGAGGCCGGTCAATAACAATCTATGCACCATTTATTTTGAGACATGATATAGAGATCATGCTCCAACAACATCTAGTGTAATAAGAAGGGGATGAGATGAAGAGGGATGGGGAAAGAATATACAAACCACATTTGAATTAAATTTTAATCAAACTATTATTAAAATCACTCATCCATTTTTGTGGAGTTAAACTCAACACCATGGATCCAATGATGTTAATAAAGTTCATAATCCAAAATCTAACCCAAGATCAGCCAGAAAATAGTCACAAAATAATATCACATTTTAATATACATAAATGGGTTTAAAAATAATGTTTAAAAATAGAAAATAAAGAGAAAAATATCAACTATGATCAAATTAATCAAGAAATAAAAAGTAAGACCATAGAAAAATCAGAAAAACGCTCAAATAATTTTACAAATTTTTTGGTAATTTTATAAAGTCAGAAACTATTTTTAAAATTAAAATAAATGGATAAAATAAACAAAAAAATGGTAAAAAATAGTAAAGTCAGAAACAAAAATAAAATAAGGTCACCAATATTTGTCACAATATCATTAGATCATTCCATAATTTTTTCAGAATTTTAAAATGTATAAAAGTATTTTTAAACATTTAAAACAAATCAAATAAGTGTTAAATTTATAAAAAATACCAAAACACAAAATTAAATTGTGAAAATTTAAAAATCAGAAAGAGAATAATCAAAAATATTTTTCATAATTTTTTCAGATTTTTTGGACTAAAAATGAATTCTCTATGATTTTTTAAAATTTAAAACAATTATAATATAAAAATCAGAAAAAGAAAATAAAAGTAAAATATGTGGACCATTGGATGAGAGTTAAAACGCGTTAGTAATCAAATCCAAGGGATCTGGCGCGCTGTGTATATCATGGTCATTAGTGAATATTGTACAAAATCATTAATTAAATCAGGATTTGAAAAATACAGATGGCGCGCCTTCATTGGTTGGAAGATGACACGTTGGTCATCTTCAACCTCCAGCCATCACGAAATGCATGTCTCTCAAACTGTAAAATCAGAAGCTCAGACCTATGTCATTCGCTTCGTCTCTTCAAGACGAAGACAACCACACCTTCGCGCCAAATTTATATAAATTGTAGCTCAAACAATTTGGAAGGAAAGTTTTGAAAAGGGATTTGAAATTTCACGGTCAAAATGTGTTTCTAGTAAAAGGTAAGTGTTGCGGCTAGAACCAAGGCAGTGAGAGCAACACAATGATATCAGAGTTTTGAAGAATTGATGAAGGAATCTACCTATTGAAGTTGAGTTGTAGAGCTCTGAAACTGGACTTCTATGGAGCAGTATAGGGCACGATTCTTGAATGTAATTATGTGGTTAGCTTCAGGGAAGATCAAAGAAGGTGAATTGATGGAAAAATTGGATTAAAAAAGGCTCGAGAATGGATTTTGAAGTTACAGAAAATTGAGTTATGGAGAAAGTTTGGCAGGGTGATTCTGGCTATCCAAGCTTGGGAAAATGAATGGGATAGTTCATGTATTTATAGGAGAAACGAATGGGATCAAAAGGAAGAGTGAATGATGCGTTTTGGAGGGAATTCGTGCAAACCTGATGCACGAGTGAAGTGTGATCCAAACTTCACCAAAACTCGTCCAATTCTTGCGTTTTGGTGCACTAATCCACTTGGGAAAGTTGGTTAATCATGTTTAGACCCAAAACGCATGTTAGTTTGAGGTTTAGAGGTTATAACATGAAATTCAAATTCTAACTTGCAAGGAAACTTCAATTCCAAGTTACCATTTTTGAAACTATGGCATTCTCAGCTCAAGGGGTCTTAAGGCATGATTCTTGATGCTTTAGAAAGATGAGGTTACGAGCTTTGCAATGGAAAAAGAATGGAGTTAAATGGATGCTTGAGCTGACAGTTATATTGAGTCAAAGTTGAAGAAAAAGGGTTGACTTTCCATACTTAGAAATATTTCAAATTCTTCATCAAAAATGTCATATAATGTCTTGCATCCAAACATGGCCTTCCACTTGGAATTTTCTCTTGATCAAAAAAGATGGCATGAAGTAGATCTCTTGAATGACATTTTTAAACTTGAATCATTCAAAATCTCCAAAATTTGAGCAAGTTATAACTTGTTGAAGTTGGCAAAATTTCATGAAATGACCTATAATCTTTTGCATCTTTAAGGCAACTTCCATTCATTTTCCCACTTTGCACATAAAAAAAGGCATAAAGTTCACATCCTCAATATCATTTTGGAGAAATAATGGGATCAAGGTGATAAACATTGACCAAGTTATGATCATTTGAAGTCACACATGGAAAATTGGGGATTCATCTAGAGGACTTGTAATCTTTCTTCTTCACCAAGTTTCTTCCACATGAAAAATCTTTGGAACTTTTGAAGTGATTTGTTGATAATCCTTTGAATAGAAGGATTTCTTTGGAATAATTCAAAAATACCAAAAGGTGAGCAAGATATGCTCCTTTGAAGTTCAAAACCCTAACTCTTAGATCAAGAAAATGCTTTGAAGAACTTTGACAAGCTTGAACAAACTTCTTGTACCATTATTCTTGCTTTGTGAATAGAAGTTGTTGAGGATGATAATGAGGATTAATAGCTACCAAAACCACTTCCATATCTTGAAATTTGAGAGAAATATGCTCTTGTGACCAATGGGAACAAAACCTTGTCCAAACATGACAACTTCTCCAATCAACCCCTTGTACTTTTGAGTCAAATCTAATAACCTTGAAATGTGATGAACCAAAGAAACCTTGCCATGCCAATCCTTCAAAAAACCAATCCAATGGTGAGGTTTGAACTTCTCAAGCTATATTGACTAGGGCATGGAAATAAACTCATGAACCCATGGAGTAACTTGTTAAATCTCATTGCCCTTACCTACATGGATAACAAGCAAGAAAAGCCAACATTGCATTTTATTAGTTAAATGAAGAAATCAAAACAATATTCATGATCACAAAAGGAACATAAGTCAAGGTGCTTGGTAACCCATCAAAAGGAGAAAAACTCAAAGTAGGGAGGGGAACCAAGAATCCTAGTGTAATCTTGTTGTGAATAAACCAACATGGTGTGATGAAGGGATCTTAGGGGCAAAAATTGGGGTACAACAGTTCCAACTTGATTAACAAACAAAGTCTTTAATCCATGTCACCTTCGGATTCAGGAAATAACAAAACTTCAACAATACTTGCATTGTCGCCATACTGAACCAACATCTTACAACCGAAACATATCCGAGAATAGAAGCTTTTCCCCCAGTTATATTCAAACCAACTCCTGCATACAAGCGATTAGAAAAGCAAGAAAACACCAACAGTGTTACACACACTTGTTGCGTACTAAGGAACAAACAACATTAGACAACTTGGCCAGACGGACCGACCTGCTCTGATACCACTAATGTAACATCCCATTTCTACCCGGCGGATAATAATAAAATCAGAGTTCAACATAAATAGGATGCTACATTTATAACTTAAAATCAAACTTCATTTAATCGCATACAAACAGACACGTAACACTTAACTTGGACGAACTAGTTACAACCTGATTTATTTTTCAAAATCAAACAACTTTTTATTGATAAGTAGCGGAATCTACATACTCAACTTCAATTCACTTAACATATTTTATTCAACTAAAACAACCTCAAGACAACAATTATTTCATGTAATCAACTTAAAAATTCAGCAATTGAAATAATAATCAACAACTAAACATCAAGCGTTCACCCCCCCCCCCCCCCCCCCCCCGAGTGCTACGTATCAGAGCGACAACACCGACTCGAACTAACGAGGTAACAACTATCCTTCTTGATTACTTGTATGTTACCAACAGAAAGCAACAATCAAACAGAAGGGGTGAGATATCTGACAATATAATAAGTCATATGATAAATAATATATTAAATCAGATCATATAAAATCACCACTTTACAACTTACAAACAACTTTAATCACAACAAAACATCAACACGACATAACTACTAATTCACAGCTTTTAGATAATACTTGTCACAGCAAGTCAACAACATAAAGCAACAAAAAATATATCATCACCACAACTCAAGATGCAACATCAACCGTGACTCAATTACAATACACATGCTTGTGGTACCATTAGAGCAGAACTCCTATCGTAAAAATCTTCCAATAAATAGAGGCATCAACAAGGCATAAGCCTTCTTCGCAATTTGTCAATCCAGGCCATCACAAAGTATGCAAATGTATGTGACTCAATAAATGCACCATCACATACTCACAACAATCATCATCCATCGCAAGGCATAAGCCCACATCACCATTATTACCAGTAAATAGAGGTAATTCATCATCATTTAAAATTCTCTGCAACTTTGCATTATCAACAAGAACTCACAGAGACAACACAACAACACAACATCTCAACATAAATAAATATTGGCCATAAGCGTAACAACTTAATAATAATTCAACACTGGCCATAAGCCTACAACTTGGTATTTCAGCAACAACAATTAGCGCAACATTGGCGTAAGCCTACAACTTAGTACGTCACAACAATAATAACACAACAACATGTCAACAACCATTCGACATTGGCCATAGGCCTACAACATAATATTGCCCATAATTATTCGGACAATTCTCGACTATATCGGTTAATTACTTATCTAAATGCTTATTTCTAATTACAAAAATTCTACAAATTTTTATACTATAATACTACATCATCATTATCATTGATATTATTATTATGAACCAAACATTATCATAAGATCGTCATGTCATTATCATACTTCATCACCACAAAATATCATGGCGATTCAACGCGGGAAAGTTAAATCTATCCTAACTTGGGTACTAGAATTATCCTTCTTATCCTTCACTTTACTCCATATAAATATAGTTCATCGCATTATCTTCTAAACGCTTTGAACGGTGCATCAAACGAAGTTATGGTTCAAAAGTTATGGAGTTTCAAGTTTTCAAAAATACTGTCAAACAGTGAGCAATCGATTGCACTAACAAAGCAATCGATTACACCCTGTTCCAGAGGCCAAAAATCACGTTTTTAAGCAATGCAATCAATTTCTCTTCTACTGCAATCGATTGCTTACTGAAACAGAAGCAAAAATCTCAGTTTTTAAGCAGTGTAATCGGTTGCTCTTCAGCTGCAATCGATTCCACCCTATGAAAAACAATTTTACGAGTTCTGTAAAGTGCAGTACAAAAACTCATTTGTTTCAATTCCAAAGACACAAAGTTCATGAAGTAATACACAGTTAAACATCCAGTTATCATTGCTATCAACATACATCAATTACCACACAATTAAAAGCATCAATTCATCGATTATAGTCAATTTCAACGGATTAAATCAAACAATCTACACCAAAACCTAACATGCATATCATTACATCCCAACCATTATACCACTTATTAGAGAGTCAGAATCCCATCCTTACCTCGGATTAAAGATTGCTCTATAATTTTCCGATCGAATCCCTCTTTGCCTCTTTTTCTCTTCTCTGTAACTTCTATGTTATTTTCTTTCTTCCAACCCTTATTCCTCTTCTACTTGACAAAACCTCCTTTCCTTACTGTCACTTCTGATTTCTATTATTATAACCAAACTTAATAATAATAGTATTGCTATTGGGCCTAATTCTCACACCTCCTTAATTCTACATACCACCATATAAATAAGCCCGACAACTTAATCTTATACTATTCCATTAATTCCCACATTATTATTATTAATCAACTAATCAATTAATTCATAATATTCTAACAACTTATACCAACAATTCTCAACATCTCACAACTTCAACCAATAACCCAAAAATAATATAATTAGTTAATTAATTAAATTAACGGCTGTTACAACTCTCCTCCACTTAGAATATTTTCGTCCTTGAAAATCTACTCGATACTACCACTCTTAACGCGAATTTTGCATCACACTCTCTAATCCCCAAGTCGCGTCTGGAAACACTTCGACCACTACTTTCTCGACATAACAATAACTCAACACAATTTAAATCAAATTCATACGTGCTAATCATTCAACACTTCATGACATGATCATTACTAGCATCTCAACCATCATCTGACATATCCACAATTAAAGTAGCAACAACTATAACACACTTATACTTGGATGTACATCATCGCAATATCATCCTAACAACATTCCCAACATCAAAACACATATGCAATTTCATTCCCATATATACATATGTATGCCAATTATCAACACAATATCAACAACTCCATTCATATCGTCATATCACCCTTATAGTGACATCAACATATCCAATATAGTCAACTTTGTCATATTATGCAGTATTATCCATCATTTACGGTAACTAACAATAACATCACAACAACGGGAACAAAATTATTATAACATCAACTTAACAATGTAACTCAACAAATATACACACAACTCACCATCAACTAACAACCACAATAATTTCCTTATAGGATCAACAAATATCTCTGAGATATCACAACACCTTGGCACATCATCCCTACATCAAAAATCTACCAAATCAAGCATGTAGAGTCATATACTCATAGCAACTGCGCCACATACGCTTCAGTTGCGCAACTCTGATAATCCATCTTAAGTCACCATCCTCATTAAAGTTTCTACCAACTATATAATTTACAAGTCTCATTCCAGTTTCAGACTTTCCTCAACATCCACCATAAAACCATTGTTCACTTGATATTCTCAATCTTTCACTTTGCGATGTTAGCTCACATATAAACCCGTTACTCCGAATTGTTCAATACGTCACAACTCTTTCCTAGCAATTCCTCTATTACTTCACACAAACTGGTGAGTGACTACCTCATGATATAACATTAACCACTTCACTCACCATTAAGATAGCAAGACAAGTCTATACAATCCAACACGATCTTGTCTATTATCAACAAGAGATTAAGGGTGATCAATTCCTCAATTTGTCAATAGATAGCCGACAATCATAATGGAGTATAAACCGTTGTTACCGAACTATAATATTGTTCCTTTAGAACTTGTACTCAAGTCACCTAACACACCATAATCCAATAATTTCCAATGAGGTTTACAAATATTTCCATAATTTCCCTCTCATTCGATTTTATCGATGAGACACCAACGCTCATCATATTACACTGTCCATATTACACTCACTTAGCCTCACACGAAGGTTAAGTATCCTCCAACTCAAGAATTACTTTCTTCATTTCCGCATCATCAGGAATACAAATTCAATTACAGAATCTCAACACACCCTGCGCATCTAACTCGAAATCATCATTCTCAGACTGATCGAGTCCAACCATCGAATCTACCAATTTCACATCTAGCTTCTGAGCTTCTTTGATACTATCCAGAAAATCATTGTTAATCTTCAATATCCCCAACATAACACTCTTCGGTGTCACTTTGCAAACTAAGCTCTTATCTCTGAACTGTTCAATTAATTCTAATTATCTAACCATTATTCGACATATGTAAAGTCTTTTGACTTGGCGCATTAGCCACCATATTTGCTTTACCTTGGATGATAATTCAAACCAAAATCATAATCTTCCAATAACTCCAACCATCTTCGTTGTCTCCTATTCAATTCCTTCTGATCAAATAAATACTTTAAACTCTTATGGTCTCTAAATACTTCAAATCTAGAACCAAAAAGACAATGTCTCCAAATCTTTAACATAAGCACCACTAAGTCCCATCTTAGACGCATTCATAATACACTACAAATGACTCACTCGGATTAGGCAAAACTAATACCGGAGCAGTCGTCAATCTTTTCTTTAGTTCGACAAAACTTTCTTCACATGCAACATCCCATACTTGAAATGATGAACGACTATCCTTTTTAATGTCGAACATCTCATTTCTCAACTTATTCTCCAACAACATATTATGCTTGACCTTATCTCGAACAACTGCGATAATAATCATTTATGCCCAAAAAGCCTCTAGTTCTGTAAACGACTTCAAAGTTCCTCCAGATAGGAATGCATCAACCATATTTAAAAACACTTTAATATGATAGAATATATTTCTATCTCTTCATAGGTTCAAACGAAACACTAATCCGATACTCGGAACACGAGATATGAATTTCCAAAGTTATCCGAAAATGCAAACATCAACGTCATGCAGCGACATACTATCACACACCTTACGATAACATCAGAACAAAATTTCTTTGTACCAGTACCAACATTTACCATTCTTTAAATCGTACTCATCTCCTCGCATTTCCGAATCTGACTCGTGATTCAAAATATTGCAACAACTTTTACAATCACTCACACGGATCCCACGACAAGGTCTACATAAATTTGTCACTCTATTAACATTCAAACGTCGATATCTTACGCAAGGGATACTCAAATTGATAACTTTACAGTCCACCAGTAGCGCTAAAACATCACAACTTTCTAAATTCCACCTTCTAAAGATTATCCTTGTTACTTAAAAATCACCTTCTAAAACATCATGGATTTACACTCTACTTGTATATCAACAATCGTTACATTGCTCCTCATTCTTCGAGAAGTAAACATCAACAATTTCTGATGATCCTCCCTCAAGATGTTCCAACTTGATTAACAAACAAAGTCTTTAATCCATGTCACCTTCGGATTCAGGAAAAAACAAAACTTCAACAATACTTGCACTGTCACCATACTGAACCAACATCTTACAAGCGAAACATATCCGAGAATCAAAGCTTCTCCCCCACTTACATTCAAACCAACTCCTGCATACAAGCGATTAGAAAAGCAAGAAAACACTGACATTGTTCCACACACTTGTCGCGTACTAAGGAACAAACAACATTAGACAACTTGGTCGGACGTACCGACCTGCTCTGATACCACTAATATAACACCCCATTTCTACCCGACGGATAATAATAAAATCAGATTTCAACATAAATAGGATGCTACATTTACAACTTAAAATCAAACTTCATTTAATCGCATACAAACAGATACATAACACTTAACTTAGACGAACCAGTAACAACCTGATTTATTCTTCAAAATCAAACAACTTTTTATTGATAAGTAGCGGAATCTACATACTCAACATCAATTCACTTAACATCTTTTATTCAACTAAAACAACCTCAAGACAATAATTATTTCATGTAATCAACTTAAAAATTCAGCAACTAAAATAATAATCAACAACTAAACATCAAGCATTCACCCCCCCCCCCCTGAGTGTTACGTATCAGAGCGACAACACCGACTCGAACTAATGAGGTAACAACTATCCTTCTTGATTACCTGCACATTACCAAACGAGGGAAACAATCAAACAGAAGGGGTGAGATATCGGACAATATAATAAGTCGTATGATAAATAATATATTAAATCAGATCATATAAAATCACCACTTCACAACTTACAAACAACTTTAATCACAACAAAACATCAACACGACATAACTACTAATTCACAGATTTTAGATAATACTTGTCATGACAAGTCAACAACATAAAGCAACAACAAAAATATCATCACCACAACTCAAGATGAAACATCAACTGCGACTCAATTACAATACACATGCATGTGGTACCATTGGAGCAGAACTCCCATTGTAAAAATCTGCCAATAAATAGAGGCATCAACAAGGCATAAGCCTTCTTCGCAATTTTCCAATCCAGGCCATTACAGAGTATGCAAATGTATGTGACTCAATGAATGCACCATCACATACTCACAACAATCATCATTCATCGCATGGCATAAGCCCACATCACCATTATTACCAATAAATAGAGGTAATTCATCATCATTTAAAATTCTCTGCAACTTCGCATTATCAACAAGAATTCACAGAGACAATCATAACAACACAACATCTCAACATAAATCAACATTGGTCATAAGCCTAACAACTTAATAATAATTCAACACTGACCATAAGCCTACAACTTGATATTTCAACAACAACAATTAGCGCAACATTGGCGTAAGCCTACAACTTAGTACGTCACAACAACAATAACACAATAACATGTCAACAACCATTCGACATTGGCCATAAGCCTACAACCTAATATTGCCCATAATTATTCGAACAATTCTCGACTATACCGGTTAATTACTTATCTAAATGCTTATTTCTAATTACAAAACTTCTACAAATTTTTATACTATAATACTACATAATCATTATCATTGATATTATTATTATTATGAACCAAGCATTATCATAAGATCATCATGTCATCATCATACTTCATCACCACAAAACATCATGGTGATTCAACGCGGGAAATCTAACTCTATCCTAACTTGTGTACTATAATTATCTTTCTTATCCTTCATTTTACTCCTTATAAATATAGTTCATTTCATTAGCTTTTCAACGCTTCGAACGGCACATCAAACGGAGTTACAGTTCAAAAGTTATGGAGTTTTCAAGTTTTAAAAAATACTATCAAACAGTGAGAAATCGATTGCACTAACAGAGCAATCGATTGCACTTTGTTCCAGAGGCCAAAAATCACGTTTTTAAGTAGTGTAATTGATAGCTCTTCTGCTGCAATCGATTGCTTACTGAAACAGAAGCAAAAATCTCAATTTTTAAGCAGTGCAATCGATTGCTCTTCTGCTGCAATCGATTCTACCCTGTGAAAAACAATTTTACGAGTTCTGTAAAGTGCAGTACGAAAACCCATTTGTTTCAATTCCAAAGACACAAACTTCATGAAGTAATACACAATCAAATATCCAGTTATCATTTCTATCAACATACATCAATTACCACACAATTCAAAGCATCAATTCATCGATTATAGTCAATTTCAACGGATTAAATCAAATAATCTACACCAAAATCTAACATGCATATCATTACATCTCTACCATTATACCACTTATTAGAGAGTCAGAATCCCATCCTTACCTCGGATTAAAGATTTCTCTATAATTTTCTGATCGAATCCCGCTTTGCCTCTTTTCCTCTTCTCTGTAACTTCTACGTTCTTTTCTTTCTTCCAACCCTTATTCCTCTTCTACTTGACAAAACCTCTTTTCCTCACTATCACTTCTAATTTCTATTATTATAACCAAACTTAATAATAATAGTATTGCTATTGAGCCTAATTCCCACACCTCCTTAATGCTACATACCACGATATAAATAAGCCTGACAACTTAATCTTATATTATTCCATTAATTCCAACATTATTATTATTATTATTATTATTATTATTATTAATCAACTAATCAATTAATTAATAGTAATCTAACAACTTATACCAACAATTCTCAATATCTCACAACTTCAACCAATAATCCAAAAATAATTTAATTAAATAATTAATTAAATTAATGGGTGTTACATCCAACATTGGAAGATGTGTTCATGGCATGATGTACAATTGATGCAGCTTAGTTTTTGGAGTGTATCCATGAAATTTGTAACATACTTTTGTTGTTGTCTAGGTTTATAACAGTATTGACACATGACTCTATTATCTGGGCCAAGAGATGTTGACCTTCGATTAGATGCATAATTGTTGTTTGTGTGGATCTATGTGGTTTCAGGTATAGTCTAGAAGTGATCCAAGATGGTGAAGCTTAATTTTGATGATGACAAGTAACCTAGTAGCTGCTTAATTTTGATGATGACATTACTTGTAGTCAAGTAATTGCTGAAGTTAGCTCAAGCGGTCATAAATGCACAAGATAGTTGATCAAGCTATCCTCTTGAACTAAGCTAGAAATCTATTTTACTCCAACACTTTAGTCCAACGAGTCTCAAGTGAAAACTTAGGATTCAATGATCACAAGTGGTTTATCCTTTCAAACTCTTAGATGATGGTAATCAATATGGAGATATAGCAAGCTTCATTTGTGAGTGCAACTTGCCTTTAGATGTTTTGTATGATGTCAAAACTAGGAGAAATTAGCATTTATGTATATTGGACGATATCTCTGAATCATTTTGGTGCACCCTTGCATTAGAGGTCTTAGGAAACATCTAGAAAAAGTTTGGAATTGGTATCAAACATGAAAAATCAGTTTCTGCATAAAAATCAATTGCATGTGCCGACACATACGATTTCAGGCTAACACATGTACCTCTATATTAAAGTCTATAGTGTCATTGTTGCATGTGTCGCCACATAACTCATTTTAGGCTGACACATTCTGAAGTTTTAACTTTATGTGTAGGCACATACGATTTCCAGGCTGACACATATGCTGCATTATTAAAGCCTATAGTTTTTGTTTCTCATGTGTCAGCACAAGACTCATTTTAGGTCGGCACATGTGTCAATATTTGATATCATGTGTCGGCACGTAACTCATATATGCCGGTACATCCTGTTAGTTGAGTCAATTTTTTAACTGTTTTTTTTTAATTATGAAGTTTCCCTCTTTGCCACCATATTTCATCAACTATAAATATATCATACATTATCATTTCAACTTGATGAAAACTATAAACACTTACCACCATTTCTCTTCATCTTCAACCTCCAACCTATGCATACACACTAACAAACTACACATAATGATTTTTTGTTAGGGTGCCATCTAAACGAGGTTTGATAATGTCAAATTAGGTTTGTGTAACCGAGATTATTGGGTTAATAATTGTGGAGGGTTTCATCCGAAAAAACCTAGGGTTTATCCTCCAAGATCTTTGATAGATTTTGTGGTTTTGTTCAAGACTTTGCAATAGTGGACTCGACCGAGTGAAAGCTTTGAAGATTGCAGATCTTGCAAAGGAGTAGCGTGAGATGGTGAATCATATTGGAAGTTCTTGTGGTCAATAGTTTACAATTGGATTTTATGGAGTGAAATATTTAGAGACTATGGATCTCGCAAAGGAGTAGAGTGGGATGGTGAATTAATTGGATCTATTGTGTCATGGTCTTGCTCAAGATCAAAATAAGAAAAAGGGTTGAGTCAACATCAAACGATTAGGTTTTGTAGGGTTGGTCTTGGAACACTTATCTTGTAATCAACTTTTTGTAAAGTAAGAAATTTATCTCAATTCTAAAACGGAATTGGGGGGAGACATAGCCATAGCGAGGGCGATTGGTGAACTTCTTAAACAAATCCTTGTGTCGTTCTCTCTCTCTCTCTCTCGTTTACTTTCTATATGTAATTTCTTGAACTTGGTGTTTGATTGATCGATTCATATAGAATTTTTCTTTGATTGTTAAAGTTTAAATTCTTTGTTGATATTCTTATAATCACTTTGATTTTAAGATTTATTCTCAAATCAACAAAGCTCAAAAGAAATTCTTTAAAAAATTGATCGCGCGCCAAGTCGAGTATTATTTTTAACACAATTTCATCGGAAATAGGTGGATGTAGCGATTTGTCATAAACGATTAATCGTTGTGTTGATTATTTTTATCATTGTTAATTCCATAAGACTCTCGCATATACGAGTTTCCAATAACTAGGTTCGTTTAAACAACTTTTCGATCTAGGCTAAAAATCTTCCGCGTAATATTGTCTTTCAAAATAAATTTTTAATTACCTATTTTTGAAAGGTAACTTTACTTGGGGATCTATTCACCATCCTCTAGATAAGTTGTCATCATCCAACATCATTAAGAAGACTTAAGGTTCTCGTGTGATGTTAAAGTCAAAGATAATGATATCAAGACTTGAAGCTTCAGAGTCTAAAAGAGAGGAAGTGTAAAAACTTGTTTGATCATGTTTTGCTGAGTGATTAATATCTTGTAAAGATATAAAGACATATTTGAAAATACTATGGATAAATCACAAACACACTAAAAACATTGAGAAGCTTCTCACTTTCTAAATTAAATAACTAAAAATTAATTTTAAGGCCTAGCCAGTTGATTATATGAGTGTTTAATTGATTAGGAGAATATTTTATAATTGTCTAATCGATTAGATGATGCTTAACCAAGTCTATAATCAATTGTGACACTATTTTAATGATTGGTAATTGATTTATACCAAACCTACCATTTTGGGCCTTAACAATCAATAATTTGAGGTGCCTAATCAATTCGTTGAGTTAATAGGTTCATTGGTTGTTTTCAAATTTACACCACACCTTGGCCTATAAATAGAGAGCTTCCATATCACTTTTTCACATACATAAAACATGAAAACCTCACTTTTAATTTATTTTATCACCTATCTAAATATCTCATATTTTCTCACATATTTTAGCCATAGTGCTTCAAGAGTGTCATTGAGTCTAGTGAGGAATATTATTTTGAGTAATAACATAACTATAAATTTAACAAGAGTGAATTTTCTCTTTACTAAATAATTTTTCCATAGGATGTTATTATTTTTTTTTGCGAGGTAAACCAGTTAAAAGCTCTTGCTTGTATTGGGCGATTATCTTAGGAAACCCTTGTGCGGTTTGAGAGTTTCTCCATTGAAGAAAAAAAACTCTCTTTTGATTCCCTAATATCATCCACTAAAAATTTCCACAATAGTTCTTGACCTCAGCCCGGTTAAAAGCTCCATTGATTCGAGATCAACCCGACTAAAATCTCTCTTGATTTTTGAGTTTAGTCTGGTGTAAAAATTCACTAGGTTCAAGATCAGTCTGGTTAAAATTCCTATTGTTTTCTAAGTTCATCATGGTGTAAAAACTCAGTAGGTTTGAGATCAACCCGATAAAAATCTAGGATCTATCAGTGGTTAGCCTGTGTAAAACATCAGTTCGGTTCAGAGGATAGTCAACACAAAACTACGTCTTGGCTCGAGATCAGCCTTTGCAAAACATGTATTTGGTTTGGAGACTAACCGATCTAAATTATCTCTTCAATAGAATTAGTACAAAGTCTCTTATATGAACAACCTCATATTCAATGCCCTTTTTTAATTCTACTGCTAGTGTCTTTCTATTTAGGACTCCCCCTAAATATGAGAACCCCTCTCATTTTATCTCAATCACCAACCCTAGTGATCAACATTAATAAACAAAATGATGAATGTTGAATTACAACTCAATTAAACAAACTCACAACTATGCCTTATAATCCGAATGTAAGCGCTAACGTGGTGTACAAGTAACAACACAAACAAAGGACTCAAACAAAAATGTAGCACAAAGATATTTAATTAAGCTCGTGGTCTTCAAAGTTAGAATAAGTCTATTTAAATAGCAATTCAAAGTCGAACTTTTCTCCAATGGACATTTGAATTGCAATCACCAGATATGGTGGATTTTTTGGTTAAGATTTATTTTTCCAAAACAACTCCACTAAAAGATTTGATTTGATTTGAACTCAAATTTAAATCTCCATAATTTAAATTTGATCTTATTAAATTATCAAACAAATTTAACTAATCATATTGCTAAAAGATAGCAACAAATCTGATTTAAATACAATCAAAAACTTCGCTCGAAACAACAACATTGACCTGCTGACAAGGGCTAGATGTTACACACATGCTGGAGCATTGTGTCCCACATGTGTCCTTTCTTCACCAAAATATCTTTTACACTTCATGTTGTTTTGCATATTGCAGTCAACCTAAAATGAATAATAATAAATATCTATAAGATCTCAAGTCTAGTTGATACTCTCAAGAATAATTCTTGAGGACATAATTAGATATTTTTGATCGAGTTTGTATGATTCTCCAGTTTTATTTCTCTTCTTTGATCTCTTTTATGTTTTGGTTATTTTTCTTTCCTTTGAATTTTTTGCTGCATATTTTCAACTTTTTTATAAAATGGTTTTAAATTCAGATTTCTAAAATGATTTTGTTTTAAATCATTGTTTTTAAACCTCCACAGTTCACACTCTTCTTATGTATGAATTCATATGTCCAATAGTTTTAACATGAGTACTGGCCTTTTTTTTTATAGCCCACTTTTGTTCTTTGAGCAACATTTGTAGCAATGATGGGTGTTGCATTCTGATTTTCTTCCCTTTGAAGATAACTTTCACAATTAGTTAGAAGATCATGTAATTCTTCAAAATAAATTGATTTTTCCCTGGTATGAATTGACGCTGCAATTTTTTTATGTTCAAATTGTTGGAATAATATAGCAAGTGTGAGTAAGTGGAGAAATAGCCTCACATTGGATAGGAATGTAGATACTTAAGCATATATAAGTGGGAGAATCCACTCATCTATCACATTAAGATTTTAGGTGGATAAGTGGCGTGTGTCTCACAAAGGTGCTCCTAGTAACTCCCCCTAACATAGATCCTAATCCATTCATTTTGTGAATGACAAGATCATTATCATCAAGCGGAGAATTGATGATAGCAAGTTCATCGGCCCCTACCTTGATACCGTGAATATACTTAGTGACATATTGTGATCCTTTTTTAAATCTTGATAACTTCTCTTCATGTGAACAATTCTAGATCTTGTCTTACTTGCAAAGGTTTTCTTCAAAATTTCCAAGCTTGCTTGGAATTTTTTACATTTCCAAGTAATGTGCCCACACTTTGATCAACAGAGAAAAATATATCATGAATAATGAATGGATCCTAACGTCTCCAGTGTAAAAGATCTTTGTGACCTGCTGTTGGATAGGGTTTGAACCATCAACTTAACCAATAAGGTCATATCCTACAAGAAATGCATTCATCAATACCTGTCAAACAAGATAGTTGTTGGTTGTCAATTTGATAAAGTGCTAAGTGTTTAGAGGGACAACTGTTTGATTGCTGTCAGCAACACTGTGATTGTTTGTTTTAGTGGTTGAGGAATGTTAGGAAGTTTATTATTATTATTATTATTATTAAACTATTTGCTGTACTTTTGTTTGTTTAGCAATTCCTAGTTTTTAGGAAAGACCTATTCTTTAGGAAGAATAGAGTTTGTTTATGTTTGGTTATTACCACGTTTCAAATTTGTTAGCAGTAGATTTTATTCTGCCTGTAAGGCTATTTATAAGCCCTATTTTGTGAATGAATGATTATCCCTTCCAGCTAAATGTTATTCTAAAACTAACATTTGGTATCAGAGCTGTGCAAGGGGCCAAATTAAAAGTGTGTGAGCAGAATGATAACTTCAAAAAAGTTTGTGCAGCCGTCCAATCCCAAGTTCGATGGCCATTATGATTATTGGTCATTGATGATGGAGAACTTTCTAAGGAGTAAGGAAATGTGGAATCTGGTTGATGAAGGAATTCCTGCAGCAGCAATTGGGACAGCAGCAGCGAGCGAGGCGCAGAGAAAGACGGTGGAAGAAGCCAAACTCAAAGATATGAAGGTCAAGAATTTTTTGTTTCAGACCATTGACAGAGAAGTTCTTGAAACAATTCTTGACAAGGGAACCTCAAAAGCAATTTGGGACTCAATGAAGCGGAAATATCAAGGGTCTACAAAGGTGAAAAGGGCACAACTTCAAGCATTAAGAAGGGAGTTCGAGTTGCTGGCCATGAAAGAAGGAGAGAAAGTAGACACTTTCTTGGGGAGAACCTTGACCTTAGTGAACAAAATGAAGTCAAACGGTGAGACAATGGAGCAGAGTAGGGTGTCAGTAAGATACTTAGATCTTTAACTATCAAATTTAACTATGTTGTGTGTTCAATAGAGGAATCAAATGATCTAAGTACTCTAAGTATTGATGAATTACATGGAAGTTTACTATAGTTCATGAACAAAGAATGCAAGGATACCAAGAGGAGGAACATGTTTTAAAAGTGGCTCATGATGATCGATCAAACAAAGGTAGAGGTTGAGGCATGTTCAGAGGAGGACGTGGAAGAGGTAGAGGGAGACAACCCATGAACAAAGCAGTCATTGAATGTTTCAAATGCCACAAATTAGGACATTTCTAATATGAATGTCCTGACTGGGAAAAGAAAGCTAACTATGCTGAATTAGAAGAAGAAGAACTTTTGTTGATGTCATATGCAGATATTCATCAAGAAAAGAAAGAATAGATATGGTTCCTGGATTCAGGCTGCAGCAACCATATGACGGGAAACAAAGAATGGTTCTTTGAATTGGAAGAAAATTTCAATCGAACAGTGAAGCTTGGAAATGATACGAGAATGGCGGTAGTAGCAAAAGGGAGTATAAAGGTGAAAATAAATGGCATAATCCAGGTAATATCTGATGTCTATTATATTCCTGAGCTTAAAAATAATCTATTAAGTATAGGGCAACTTCAAGATAAAGTATTAACCATTTTAATTAGGGATGGAACTTGTAAAGCGTATCATTCTAAGAGGGGACTCATTATGCAAACCAATATGAGTGGAAACATAATATTTTTTGTGTTAGCTTATATGCCACAGAGAAATTCCATGTGTTTGCAAACTGAAGATGTATCAGAGAAAGAGGCGCGCATGTGGCACAATCGATTTGGGCACCTGAATCACAAGGGATTAAGAACACTAGCCTTCAAAAAGATGGTGATTGGCTTACCTGTTCTCAAATCTCCTAATGAGTTATGTACAACCTGCCTAACTGGAAAACAACACAGAGATACAATGCCAAGGAGGAGTCTGTGGAAGGAATCAAAACAGCTCCAACTAGTACATTCAGATATATGTGGCCCTATCAAGCCAGCATCCCACAGTGGCAAGAGGTACATTCTAAGTTTTATCGATGATTATTCTCGTAAAACTTGGATTTATTTCTTACATGAAAAATCAGAAGCTTTTATTACTTTCAAACATTTTAAAGCTAATGTTGAGAAAGAGATAGGTGCATTCATAACTTGTTTGAGGACTGATAGAGGTGGCGAGTTCACCTCAAATAAGTTTGGAGAATTCTGTAAATCACAGGGTATTAGTAGGCATTTGAGAGCAGCCTATACACCGCAGCAGAACAGAGTTGCCGAGAGAAAAAATCAGACAATTATGAATGTTGTCCGATCCATGCTAAATGAAAGAAAAGTTCCCAAGACTTTCTGGTTCGAGGCTGCAAAATGGTGCGTTCATATTCTGAATCGATGCCCGACAGCAGCGGTTGAAGATAAGACCCCAAAAGAGGCATGGAGCAATGAAAAACCAATGGTAGATTACTTCCGAGTTTTCGTATGTGTGGCACATGTTCATATACCAGATCAAAATAGGAGAAAATTAGATGACAAAAGCAGAAGATATGTTCTTCTAGGAGTGAGCGATGAATCAAAAGCATGGAGGATGTATGATCCAATCTCAAAGAAAATTATTGTCAGCAAGGATGTTGTTTTTGAAGAAGAAAAAGGTTGGGATTGGGGAAGATCTGTTGAAGAAATAAAGCGAGATATACTAGAGTGTGAAGATGAAGGAGATACTGTGGCGGATCAAAATGAAGAACTTAGTAAAACAAGCCCAAATAACTTGAGTGGCAGTCCTGGAAATTTCAGCAGTTCCAGCATCTCTAACAGCAGCTCTAACAAATCAAGTAGTCTGACAATTTCACCCCCAAATGAGCCAAATTCTGATGATAACGATTTAGTTGAAGGGAGGGGCATGCGAGTAAGAAGAGAACCAATATGGATGACAGATTATGAAACAGGGGAAGGTCTTTCTGATGATGAAAATCTGAATGCAATGATGATGGTAACTGACAATGACCCTACAACGTTTGAAGAAGCAGTAAAATGCAAAAACTGGAGGGAAGCAATGTCAACGGAAATTGAATCCATTGAGAGGAACCAAACTTGGGAACTGACAGTGATTCCTAAAGATATCAAACCTATTGGAGTCAAGTGGGTATTTAAAACAAAGTTGAATGAAGATGGTAATGTGGAGAAGTTCAAAGCGAGACTCGTAGCAAAAGGGTATGCACAATGAAGGAAAATCGCGACCAAAAAGCGCAGCGGAATTTAAAATTTTCCTTTAGCGATCCTTACGAATGAGCATGGTCAGTGATAGAAACATTTACCTCTTGTGGCGATTCAGACCTTTGATGTTGTGATCACGAGCGTTGATGAAGAACAACGCCTCTACTCAGTCCACACGAATAGATCGCTTCCGGTCACAGTGCTAGCTGATCACGAACGAAAACTTTGAGTGAGAGAGAGAATCAAAAACGAAAATGCATCAAGTGTAATTGCTTCATCACAAGGGATCTATTTATAGAATCACTCGTGTGGGCTACAAGCTAAAAGCCCAATTAAGGCTATAAGCTAAAAGCCCAATTAAGCTTATGGACATCATACCTTATGATGTACCATATATCACTTATCCACGTGGTACCTTACCACTTTCCGTATTACACTTAAGTGCATCGTATCTTACGGTGTTCCTTATTTATTCTATCTCTCATCAACCTGTCCTTATGTGTGTGACCCTGTAGGTTTTCGCGACGTTGGCAATTATATTAAATCACACATTTAATATAATAAACAGTGAGCGGTATCTAGCAACACATCACTGTTACCCAAGTCACGAAAATTTCATGTGATCTGACCAAACCTTTTCCGTGATAATATTTGTGTTGTACAATTACCCTTTTGCCCTCATGTCTATATTAAACACAAGGCATACACTGTGTCACCCTTGTCCAGTTCAATATTGGGCCCTTAGACATTTATCCTGTTATGCAGGATGAGCAAATTCCATCTAGGTCACTCATGTCCCTTAGCATGCTTTGTGAAGTACCCATCAACCGTCTTTACAGTCATCCAGTTACGGATGACGTTTGATCAACAATAAAGTACTTGACTCTACATCTAGGGTCCATAGTGGTTTCAGGTCGAAGGGTGGTATACACCATTATCATCATGAGAATAACTTATGACACTTTGCATAACATTCTATGTAGTATTCTCATAGCGGGTCAATCCAGTATAAATATTACTCCTAATATTCATACCTATGTCAAGACTTGATAACTCCTTATCTATGATCCATGATATGTGATCATCAATCTATCTTCATAATAATCTTAATGCTTTAATGCTATCCCACTTCACATTAAATCTTGACTACGGATACTTTAAGAATAGTGTCTTATGTTTAATGGGATCTCATGATTAAGTTACACTTAACATTTCATTAAACAAATAAACCATTCTAGGGACTTTATTATTTTGGAAAGCAAACATAATAAAGAAATGCCTTTTATTATTAATAAATAATTTGATACAAGTACCAAAAGTATTGGCCTCTAGGGCTTACACCAACACACAATGCCATGGTATTGATTATACTGAGGTATTTGCTCTGGTGGCAAGACTCAACACTATCCGTGTAATTCTTGCAATAGCTGCACAATTTAGTTGGGAGGTCTTTCAACTTGATGTAAAAAGCGCTTTTCTTCATGGTGAGCTAAAAGAAGAAGTCTATGTTGAGCAACCCGCGGGGTTTGTAAAGAAAGGAGAAGAAGAGAAAGTCTACAAACTAAAAAAGGAATTATATGGGCTTAAGCAAGCACCGCGAGCTTGGTACAACAGAATCGAAGCTTATTTCATACAAGAAGAATTCGAAAGATGTTCTAGCGAGCATACTCTATTTACAAAATCAAAAGAAGGTAAACTCTTAATTGTAAGCCTTTATGTTGATGATTTAATTTTTACCGGGAATGATAGAAGCATGTGTGATGAGTTTAAAAATTCAATGATGTCGGAGTTTGATATGTCTGATTTGGGGAAAATGAAGCATTTTCTTGGAGTAGAAGTGAAGCAATGTGCAGGGGGAATATTCATTTGTCAAAGAAGATATGCAAAGGAGGTTTTAGCTAGATTTGGTATGGAAGACAGTAATGCTGTGAAAAATCCCGTTGTAGCGGGTACAAAATTACGCAAAGACGAGGGAGGTGTCGTCGTTGATGAAACTCTGTATAAGTAAGTAGTTGTAAGCCTTATGTATTTGACTGTAACTAGACCTGACATGATGTTTGGTGTTAGTTTAATAAGCAGGTTCATGGCTAGACCTACTATGGCACATTGAATGGCAACAAAGAGGATTTTAAGGTACCTAAAAGACACAATTAATCTGGGTATCTTTTACAGGAAGCAAGAATACAATCTAAAATTTATGGCCTTTACTGATAGTGATTATGCCGGTGACTTAGATGATCGGAAAAGCACTTATGGATTTGTGTTTAAATTGGGAGCGGGAGCTATTTCTCGGGCCTCAAAGAAACAGCCGGTTGTCGCTCTCTCCACCACGGAGGCGGAATACATAACAGCAGCTTTATGTGCATGTCAATGTGTTTGGCTTAGAAGAGTGTTGGAAAAGATTGAAGTTGAAAATAAAACAACAACTATGATCATGTGCGACAATAGTTCTACTATACAACTATCCAAAAATTCCGTGTTTCACGGAAAAAGTAAACATATTGATGTGAAATTCCACTTTCTTAAGGACTTAGTAAACAATGGAGTTATCAAGCTGAGCTATTGTGCCTTTGAGAATCAAACATCGGACATTATGACGAAGTCATTGAAATTGGAACAATTTGAAAAACTTCGTGAGATGCTTGGAGTTACGGACATCGCTGAAGTAAGCTAAGTTCAGATGAATTAGCTTAAGAGAGAGATTGTTAGGAAGTTTATTATTATTATTATTATTAAACTATTAGTTATACTTTTGTTTGTTTAGCAATTCCTAGTTTTTAGGAAAGACCTATTCTTTAGGAAGAATAGAGTTTGTTTCTGTTTGGTTATTACCACGTTTCAAATTTGTTAGCAGTAGATTTTATTCTACTTGTAAGGCTATTTATAAGCCCTATTTTGTGAATGAATGATTATCCCTTCCAGAATGTTATTCTAAAACTAACAAGGAATGCATGATGCTACAACAAGTGTGTGTATATATAGAATGATTAGTTACAAAAAGGTTCTACAAGTAATGCTACAATTAATACTAGTAATTTGGGCTCCTATACCGATAAAAAATGGAGCAAAATGGAGTTCCATTGAAGATATGACACGGTGACCATCTATGTACAATAACTACTAGTAATATATTGCATGCCCAAAATAGTACAAGTCATTGATCACATAAGAAACAATCATAACAAATAATACTTGCACTGTTATTATGCACATAATCTTCCTTGTGTCTGTTGGTCTCCTACATCATTGTTGGGCTACCATCAAATGAGACATCATTTTCAGGGACACTGGCATCAAACTTTTCTCCCTTATCAGAAATAGTGCCTTGTGATCCTAAGGCCTGCCAAATCATTCCAAGTTGTGTCATTACATCAACTTATTGATGTTAACAAGAGTTTATACGGTTGGAAAGCTATTTTTGTGTAAAAATTAATCAATCAAAGGTCAAATATGTGCCAAGCTACCAACGATAAGCTCACAGATAATGTTAAATGACCTTGCCAACTTAACACACATTATCACAAGAAACTTACAGTTTCATTTGGAACAACTGCATATCTCTCTGATAAGGAAGCAAATGATTTCCCTGTTAAAGAAAAAGCGAAACATCCCGATTCATGGTAAACTCGATTATAAATTAAACTGTCATATAGTATAAATCGGCCATGGCTACAGAAAAGGAACAAAAATCACAAATGAGCTTAATCACAACACCTGATGATGGATACTTTGATGATTCTATGCGCTTTCCACTACATCCATCAGCATGTAAGGCATCAATAATAATCGGAACGTTCCTGTAAATCCAAAAGAGATAACATTCATATTCAAGCCTCGTAATAAATTGTAACAATTATGGTTTCTTGCACATGAAGTTACCGGTCTATGGTGTCACCATGCCCAAGTTGTCCATTTGCACCTCTTCCCCAAGAATATACATTTGCGCGATTAGTGACAGCAACGGTGTGTCTCCATCCACATGAGATCTGAACTACGTTCTATCAAGCCAAACAAAATTTTGCAGAGATAAAAAAGTAGTGGTCATGATAATGCATATTCAGATCTTTTCATAAGAAATAAAAGGGTAGAGGATTCTAGAAGTTTAAAGTACCTGAGCATGAGGAAAATTCACTAGCATGGGAGAACAACAATCAAAATTGTTACCAATTCCAATCTGTCCAAACTAAAATGGAAAAAAGAAACAAGTTTCAAATTCACCAAACACATTGCTAAAATTGTTTCAAGTGCATTATTTAAATATTAAGAGCGTGGAAATAAATGGTGGGTGTCCCACTGGATCTTAAACGAGGCTCTGATACCATATTAAGATGTGGTTGAGCCTAAATCAACCCTACAAAACCGGCTTGTAGGGTGAGGATTGCCCCTACTTATAAACACATGTTCAGGCCATATATTGTCCGATGTGGGACTCTTAACAAAACACATGCAAAAAATATCATAAACTATTAACCTTATTCCAACCCCAGCCGAAAAGTTGTCCGCTAGACGTGAGTGCCATACTATGCCTCCATCCACCTGATACCTGAAAAAATGCACATAAAGTTTGGTTTCCTATGTTTTCACGGTACTGATTCACGTCGAATTTGAAGCTTGGACTGTTAGTTTCTATCTCACCTGAGAAATGAACATATCACTCAATGCTTGAACCTTACGAGGCACAAGATGGTCTTCGAAATCTCCATGTCCAAGCTGGCCGTATTTACTCCATCCGTGCGTATATAATCCACCGGTAGATGAAACCGATATTGTATGCCTCCAGCCACAAGAAACCATGCCTATCTTGTCACCCTGCAAAATCGACATTTATGATATCAGAAGTCCATTATTCTGCCACGCCATCCCACTCCTTCGGGACTACATTAAAAGTCCATGTCCCTTTAGCTCTTCTAAATTATAACAAACAGTATAACTTTGAGGACATACATCAATGTTAACTTTCTCAGGGATCAAGCGATTGTTTGTGTCTCCTAGTCCTAAGTTTCCATATCGTCCCCAGCCCCATCCATACAAATCTCCGTCTTCAGTAATTGCCACACTATGTTCAGCACCAGCAGCAACCATTTTGATTCGTATTCCCTATAACAGACGGAAAAATCATGTGTCCTAGTTAAAATTCACAGAGTAATGATCATAATAGATAACCAAGATTCAGCTCTTAAAAAAGCACCTCAAATGCTAGAATTTTCTGTGGCACAAGAGAGTCCTCTGTAGTACCAAGTCCAAGTTCACCATTTTGATTACGCCCCCAACTTTAACCATCACAGCAGAAAAATACAATGAATGACTAACACGGAAAAAAAGCATTTAAGCAAGCGAATAAAAGACGTTAAAATATGTGCAACAACGAACTACAAACCTCAACACCTTGCTTTCCATAGTAACTGCCAAACAATGACAGTCCCCACAAGCAATTTGCTTTATCTTTAGACCCTCTAATGCTCTAATAGGATGAGGAATGAACAAGTCACTATTATCACCATGACCTAATCTTCCAAGATCACCCCTGCAAAAGCATCATACGGAAACTAAGATATCACTGATAAATGCATAGTAGAACTAGCTATTATGTACTTGTAAGTTGTGGTCAGAGTCGTCTTAAGTTTTCTAGAGACTGTGTAGATTAATCGCAATTTAACTATGACAAAACAAATAGAAATCCCAATCCGTTTTGCACGCCTTCAAAGACAACGCTGACTGTGGTACCATTTTGAAAACAACTTCTAAATGATATTCTAACTATGAAAAAAAAAAATACACTAGCCAAATATAGTTAAGGTGAAGGCCAAACCATCCCCAACTATATACATTCTTGCTGGAATCGGAACGCGCCACTGTATAATCAGCTCCACAAGTAACACATACAATATCTTGAGCATCAAACGCGCTCAGTTTTGTGGGTAAGAGTCGGTCATCAGTATCGCCATGGCCTAACTGTCCGTCCTCTCCTCGCCCCCAAGAGCAAACAACATTTCCAGCTATTAAAGAAATCAAAAATCAAACAAACAAAGGATCAACATTTCATTTAACTGAAAAAAAGAGCTGAAATTAGTGCTTACAGAGAAGTGCCACAGTGTGGCTGGCACCAGCAGAAATGAGAAGAACATGAGAAGGTGAACCATTGACTTCATCCTCCATGATGACAAAATTTCTTTGTAGGAGAACTTGACAGATAAACGTGTTTGTTTTTATAATATAGAATAGAAAAGTGAATCAACAATAATGATACAAGCAGACAAACTTTATTTGTTTTAGTTCACAAAAGTCTAACATGGCATACGAGTAGGTGGAATTCAATTACATCATTCAACAAACGTTATTAAAAACAAAACAAAATCTTGCTTTTCGTACCATACTATCATTAATGTGTGATTTCTATATCAACTTTTTTAAAATAAAAAATACAACAAAATACATTAATTATTAGTTGGTTTAATAGTAATTCACGTTGAATTTGATAAAAAATATTACAGTTTGATCTTTTACAACTCGATTGAAAGGAGTTGAAATTATATCAAAATTAACTTAAAAAAATGCAAGAGTAGGTGCAATGTTAAATGTACGGTGTTATAAATAGTGATTATTGAGTACATGTATACTAAAATGAAATGAATGCTATGTGGACAAAAAAAAGTGATATATTGGAAAATGAAAGATTTGACGAGGATTTATTAGAGATTGTTGCGGGTGGAACTATGATTGCCGGTAGGTGATGTAACTTATTTCATTATTCTGGACAAGGACTATCGTAATATCTTCTATAAACAACTATTGATAATAAGATTAGGAAACTGATGTGTCTTATAATTTGGGATAGTTTGAAAAGAAAGAGGTTGAGTTTGATATAGAGATGAAAATAAGGGTTATACTTTTTTGAGAGTTTGAAAAGGAAGAGGGCGGAATGACTTTTAAAAAAGATTAATAAGAAATTCGTACTATCACACGGATCCCGTCTGATGTTCACATCATATGCTAAACAATTCATTCAATATATTAAAGATAAGACAATATAAATCTACCAATGTTAAATATTGTTTTCTAAATAGTATATTAGACAACAGATTTAACATGACTGTCACTAAGTATATAACGTATTGATAAAACAATTATAACGTAGTATGTAAATATTATTATAATTGTATTTCATGTAAATCATACAACATTGAACTTCATGATTGCAGTAACCAAACAATAACAACAAATGACATCACATAACTGAATGAAGACATATATCAAATTATATATTGATTGTTTGAGATTGTAAAAACACCGAATAAAGTTTAATGCATGTACATGTTGGGGTTGATTGAAAATATACATGTTGAAGAAGTCTCACATTGCTTATTTTTGTAAAGGAAAAGGGAGTCCAAGGCTATATAAAGGATTCAATTTTTTCTTTACAAGATGCACCAGTCAAAAGCATTTTAAGCTTGTATTTGACTTTCTTTGTTCTCTTATGCTCTTGTATTATAGTGTTGTGAGATGTAGTTAAATATTTGTTTTGGAGGGTGTGGATGTATTGGGGGCCTGAGTTAGTTAAGGGTATATTATGTGTTGTAACAATTTTCACATAGTGTTATTCTCTGGTTGTCTATTAACAACGATCATGATTTTTTCTCCGATTTTGGAGTTTTCACGTTATATCCTTGTGTTGTTATTGTTGTTATTTTGTTCCTCTTTTTCTCCATGGTTTATTTTTCTCAACAATTGACATCAGAGCTTTTGATTCGATCCGGGGATAAGTGTTCTTAGTATGCTCTGTGGTTGCAAATTTGTCTGATTTTCCACATCAGAAAAGAATGGTATTGTTGTGAAAGAGTTGTTGAGCTGCAGTCACAGTTTCTGATGTGCAGGTTGGACTAGAGAAAATTGATGGAAGAATTGTTTTTGACTTATGGAAAGTTCGAGTCAAAGATGTGTTAACAAAATTAATATTACATAAGGTGCAAGATTATGTCGGTGGTTGAAGAGCTTCCTATCAACATGAAAGTTTCACCATAAAGTTTCAACCTGATTTTCGGCATGTGAAAATTCTTGAAGTGGTTTAACTTCAAGTGAAGTATACTCTTTTTTAGGTGGAGTATGATAGTTTTTAAAATTATAATTGTCGGTGAAGACAATGTGAAAATTCTTGGAGTGGTGTAGCTTCATGTGACTATACTATTTATGGTGGAGTATGATTGTCAGTGAAGACAATGAAAGCTTATGTATTATTTTCAATGAAGGTGGAGATTGTTGGGGTTGGTTGAAAATATACATGTTCAAGAAGTCCCACGTTGCTTATTTTTGTAAAGGGAAATGAAGTCCAAGGCTATATATAGGATTCAAGTTTTTCTTTACAAGATGCACCCGTCAAAATCACTTTAAGCTTGTATTTGACTTTCTTTGTTCTCTTATGCTCTTGTATTAGAGTGTTGTGAGATGTAGTTAAATATTTGTTTTGGAGAATATGAATGTATTGGGGGTCTGAGTTAGTTGAGGGTATATTATATGTTGTAACAATTTTCACATAGTGTTATTCTCTGATTGTGTATTAATAACGGCCATGATTTTTTCTCTGATTTTGGAGTTTCCACGTCATATCCTTGTGTTGTTATTGTTGTTATTTTGTTTCTCTTTTTATCTATGGTTTATTTTTTCCAACAGTACATATATAAAATAAAAATGAATATATATTTTGGATCATAAAAGATTTTAAAAAATATTACCAACAAACAAAGTGTTTGGTAAAAAATTATGACATTATTTATAAAAATATTTATATAATCATTTAGTTTTATAAATATCAACTAATAACATAGTATATGTAAATATTATATTAATTGTATAAATAAATATTAGTAACATAAGTAAGTATGGGACAATTAAATAAAATCGACAACACCGAATAACTTGTGAATAAATAGAAAATGTAATGTGACGTGCACTTAACATAAAAATGTAACACCTTGTTTAAACAATTAAAGAATAATACTCATGCATCGACAATGTAAAACTATTTTACACATGTATCAAATCAAATCATGAGATATAAACATTTAGGGATATATTTTAGGAACAGATATATAAATGTGACACTATGATGTGATTTCATTTGATGCATGTGTAAAAACCTTTTATATTGTAGGTGTATAAGTATTAATATCTAAATAAAGAACCTCAAATATAAAAAATGTTTAATGTTTGTAGTACAAAAAAGTATTTATAAAATTAAAATATATTGTTAATTAGGAAAATAAATGTTAAACTATATATAAAATGTATGTGACACTGACATACAACAATGCAATTCATATTAATTATTCTTACTCATCAATGCCATGCCAATACAGACCATCATCATCATCATTATCATGAAATACATCATGCAAAACAATCAAATTATTCATACAACATCATCTTACTCAATCACATCAATATGCATCACACTTCATACAACATTAACACACAAGACATAAACCTTCACAAAAATAATCATCATAAGATAGAAAATATCATATCATACCACATCAACACCAAAATCCTCATGATTAATTCCACAACAACAATAATTCATCATTAAAAGTAGTACATTCCCAATTAATCTACTATATGAAGCATTTGCATACATTTCACAAAACGACATAACTCGACAGTACTAAACACTTGTCCATGTATCAAATAGTTATAATTATGGTACCGAAAATATTTCTAAGAGAAAGTACGTTAAACCAGTGTTCAAACGATCCAAACTACGTGTCAATTGGATACCCGAAACTCAAGTTATGAATTTTTGAAGTTTTACTAGATTTACGAACACCAACAACCTACAACAACAGACACTAATACCATAAAATATCTTTACACACCAATTAAATTTAGTTCCAAAACATGAAACCATTTTTACAAGATAAAACATTGTATTAACTTTCCAACTGTTCAGACGACACCCAAAATGGGCTCACGGTTTGAAAGTTATGAACTTTTGAAATTTTCATTTTTTTTCAATTTACTCTTAGGGTAATCGATTATCCAATATGTGGTATCCGGGTACACCCAGTCAAAATGCCCAGAATTACTATTTTTTCATGCGTAACTGGTTACCATATACTGTAACCGATTTCCGTTGTACTAGAGTAAAAAAAACAGATTTTTATGTTACGAAAATCAACCTTTTCCAACCCAAAAGTCCAATTTTTCTACATCAAAATACACAATCTAATTTATCACACTGTCATAATACATCTACTATATTCTAACTCAACTCACATCATCAATTTCATCAATTATGCATAATTTCAATGGATTAAATAAAAAACAATCTACACCCAAAACCTAACATTCAATATCACCATCTACCCATAATTATACCACCTATTAGAGAGTCGACACCCCACCCTTATCTTAGGTTGTAGATTCCTCAAGCTTCAATAATGGTTCCTCTCTTCTTAGCTCTTCCTCTTTCTCGCTTCTGCTTTTCTCTCATTTCTACGGTCGATCAAAATAAGAATGCTCTTCTATTCCTATTTTTTTTACTTATCTAACCTTTGTACCCCTAAATCACAAATCATAACCTTGCCCTCACTTGTTCAACACAACGTTACCATCTTTCCATTCTTGTCTTACACTATTATTCTCCTAATATTATTATAAATAATAATTCTAAATTTTATTATTAAATCCAATTTAACCTCAAATATTTATTTAAGCTCTAAATAATTATAAATTAATTAAATCCTCATATTTCCCTCATTCCCACACTACTCATAACACTGCATTCACCAATGCACCACCATGTATCACATAACTCACCATAATTCATATATTCACCAATAATCACCAATATTCACACTAAATTAATTAAATAATTAATTAAATAATTAATTAAATAATTTATCTATATTTTTGGGGTGTTACAACTCTCCCTCACTTAGAACATTTTTGTCCTCGAAAATTACCCGATGCGAACAACTCCGGATACGAATCTTACATCCTACTTTCCAGCATCCACGGCATGAACATCATCTCTACTAATTTATCACACAATACTTCCATAAGAACGCCAATGTAACCTTTATACTGACATTATTCAACATACAATATTAGTACCACAATGCTACGATTCACTAAACGGGCATGTAAATTAACACATCAATTGACATGAAAATAACACGAATAAGATATAAACCTTTCACCTAACAATTTGATTCTGGAATGTCCAATAGTTTGCATTATCCCTGTAGCTTCAAATGTTTAATCATTGACTCCAATAAGTCATACCCGCATAACAACTTCGACAAATTATGCTTCTGCTATGCCACTCTGATAATCTACTTTAAAGTCACTGTCCTCATTTCGATTTCTATCAATTATCAGATCTACAAGTTTTACATCTATCTCCAGACTCTCTTTAGTATCCACCAAAAAATAATGGTTCACTTTTGACATTCTCAACCTTCCACTCTACGGTGCTATATCGCGTATAACTTAGCGTATCTTAATTGTCTAATAAGTCTCAACTCTTTCATAGCCACTTTTGAATTAGGTTCACACAAAATGGTGAACAACTATCCTCTTGATAAAACGTCAATTCACTTTACTCACTATCAAGCTAGCATGACAGGTCTATCTCATCCAATAAGATCTCGTCTACTATCAACAAGAGATTAAGGGTGATCAGACACTCGATTTATCAATAGGTAGTTGTTGTACCCCAAAATTTTCCCTCTCTTTTCTCAAGATATTTCACAAAGGATCTCCAATGCTCAAGGATTCTCAAGGAATTGATCAAAGAAAATCACCTTCGAAACATTGAGACCACAAATTAGGGTTTTGACTGAGAACGAATGATCACTGACTTTTGACCTAATACGCAATCTATTGGTTTGAAACATGTTCTCAAGGATTCAAATGCATCATTTTGATCTAATTGCATATATCAAAACATTTCTCAAGATCAGTGGATTGATAGATGAAATTTGGTCAACTGATGAAAAAGTCAATTATACATTGAAAAGTCAAACTTTGACTTTTTGGTCAACATTAAGTTTCAAAGATCAAAATTCATCAAGACATTCAAGAATATCAAGTTTGATCATCAAGAAAGTCAAAAGTAAATTTGAAAAGTCAAACTTCTCAAAACTTAGAAATTTTTCTAAGTGTTTTGTACATGATAATTTCACTACTTCATGCCAATTTTTCACTAAGATGCATGATGATTCAAAGGAAACTTTCAAAATGAAAGTTGTAGATCCTGATGAATTCTACAACTTTGTCTTAGAGGTTTTATGTCCAAAAAACGCTTAGATTTGAAGATATAAGTCCATGAAGTCATGACATTTTCATCTAACACTTAGAGAAATTTTCAACGGATTTTGGTCAGGATTTTATCCCAACTTCTTGGCATTTTTTCACATAGTTACAAAATGATTTTGTCAAAATGGAAAATATAGAAGTTGTAGAGGATTCTTTAAGCTTTCCAAAATGTCCAAGAGCATGAACTTATCATACTTGAACTAGGATATTCAAGGGCATGAAGTTGGGCATCCATTCTTAAATTGCAAGACATTTGGTTGAAGAACACATAATCCAATTTGCATGATGTGCTGCATAACCTTACTTGTCAGGCCTTTTGACTTGCAAATCTATCCATAATCATATTTTTACACAATTGATTGAACCTCCATCCAAGTGATTCAAGTATTGTCCAATGCATCACTCCATTTATGGCACAAAGGCACCATTGCCATTCACATAAAGCATGCTTTATGCAGTTGTCAACTTCTTGAGCCTATCAATTGTTTTTCTGCATACACACAATGTCAAAGTAAGAAGCAACATGCCTAAAAGTCTCTAGCAACTTCAGACCATGCTTGTACCATGCATTGGAACACTAATTTTCATAGTAACTTGGTTGTTTCATCTCAACTAAACCAGATTTTTGACAGCTTGTAAAACAAAATATCTCATCCTCTCAAACATTCTCTATAAATAGAGAAGTCATTTGCAAGCTAAGGGCCAGAGTTTCTTTTGTGTAGACAAATTCTCAAAACCCCTCATACTCTCAAAAATCATAACTGTCCACAAAACCTCCACTCTTGAGCTTAGAAACCAAAATCTTCAAATCTCTCAAACCTTGCATTTCTGTCCAAACAAACCATCCACATACTTAATATACATCATATAGAAGTTATTCAAACACAAGAACAACTTTTGTAACATCATTATCATCATCTTCCAAACTCAAAAACATTGTCTTGCAAGTTGACTTGGTTGGAGAGTTTCAAACACTTTCAGCACAAAGTAAAGATTGGAATAACTTCAGGGAGGTCTAAGGAAGCTCAATCAATCATCACATGAGGTTGAAAGTTGTGGAAATTCAAGTTGTACCTGGCTTAGATTTTGGTGATTTGGGCTTAGTACCTGGGGTTGCTATCCCCCACAAATTCAAAATTCCAATCTTTGCTAAGTACGATGGCGTTTCGTGCCCAAAGCTTCACCCGAGGTCCTACATTTGCAAAATACAACCATATACTACTGATAAAAAGCTCTAGGTACACTTCTTTCAAGAGAGCCTGTATAGGACTCAGTTAGAATGGTTTTACCAGTTTGAGGGTTCCAATATTCATACTTGGAAAGACCTGGCCACCGCCTTCTACCATCAATATCAGTACAACACTGATTTGGCACCGACTAGAGTTGAACTTCAAGGAATGACAATGGGTACTAATGAAGGGTTTAAAGAGTACGTGCAAAAATGGAGGTACCTTGATGGTATAGTTCAACCACCACTGACTGATAGGGAGCTGGTGGACATGTTCATGGGAACATTAACTGGCCCATTTTTTAACTTGTTAATTGGGAGTTCATCATCCGATTTCACTGAGTTAATTCTGATTGGTGAAAGGGTCTGGAATGGTATCAAGACTGGAAAAATTCCCATGACATCTGCTTCTACATCTAACACTATAAAGAAGACCTTTACTGGGAAGAAAGAAATCAATGTTGTGTATGGGGCAAGATCCCGTACCAAGAAGGATCACTGACCCTCTTTTAATGCTGTGTTAATCTCCAACCCTCCATCTGCTCAAAGATAATCATCCAACCATAAACGATATGAAATTCCTCGAAGACAGTTCACGAGGATTAGCATGTCACTGTACCAAGCATTACAACATCTGTAGAAGGCCAACTTAGTGACATTGCGTGATCTGCCATCAAATCCAAATATTACATCACCGAAGTACAATCCAAATGCCAAGTGCGTGTATCATTCCAATAGCCCTGGGCACGAAACTGATCAATGCTGGGCTGTGAAGAATAAGATTCAAGATCTTATCGATAACAAAACTATTGAATTCGATCCACCTGCAACTCTAAATGTGATAATTGCACCAATGTCGAACCATGGCAAAGATGTCAATGCAATTGATGACACTACTTTTGTTTCCTCCGTTGAGGATTTGGCTACTCCATTGACTAACGTGAAAGGAAATTTGCTGAGAGCTGAGGTGTTCCCTGGCTGTTTAAAAGACTATGATTTCTATGCTGAACAAATAAACATATGCAAGTGGCTGAAAGAATGTGTTTAACGCTTGATAGATAGTCACGAGATCCTATTTGAAATATTTCCTACCATCAAAAGTTTGACCAATAAAGCTGAAGACCTTTCCATAATAACAATCCCCAACAAGCCTCTTAGGATCTCCTCAAAGGGTCCTATTAGGATTTAAAATGAACCAACAATTTCCCCTTAAATAATCACTACCCCTGGGCCGATTCCTTACTCCTCCGACAAAGCAGTTCCATAGAACTATGGTGCCGAAGTTTACTATCATGGAATAAAGCAAGATTCATGGATAAATCTAGACAAGACCAACAATGTTACAAATATTGTAGGTTCTAGTAAGGTAACAAGAACGAGGAGGATCTTCTCCCCTGATATTTCACCTCTGACTACTACAACAACTCATATTCACATAACCAATAACAAGCCTAATGCCAACACTAGAGGCAAAGAAAAAGTAAGTGAGCCTGCTGGGATAGAGGCACCTGCCAAAGATGTTGATGCTGAAGAGCCCTCCACTCGAGAGATGGAGGAAATCCTGAAATTTTTTAAAGAAGAGTGATTTCAAAATAGTCGAACAACTGGGGTAAACCCCGAAGTAACCCTACTATCCAGGTTCCTTCTCATAAGCCCTACTATACAAGCTTTCATCTTGAGGTAACCCTACTATCCAGGTTCCTTCCCATAAGCCCTACTATCTAGGCTTTCATCTTGAAGTAACCCTACTATCCAGGTTCCTTCTCATAAGCCCTACTATCTAGGTTTTCACCTCGAAGCAACCCTACTATCCAGGTTCCTTCTCATAAGCCCCACTATCAAGGCTTTCATCTTGAAGTAACCCTACTATCCAGGTTCCTTATCATAGCCCTACTATCCAGGCTTTCATCTTGGAGTAACCCTACTATCCAGGTTCCTTCTCATAAGCCATACTATCCAGGCTTTCATCTTGAGGTAACCCTACTATCCAGGTTCCTTCTCATGAGCCCTACTATCCAGGCTTTCATCCTAAAGTAACCCTACTATCCAGGTTCATTCCCATAAGCCCTACTATCCAGGCTTTCATTCCGAAGTAACCCTATTATCCAGTTCCTTCCCATAAGCCCTACTATCCAGGCTTTCATTCCAAAGTAACCCTACTGTTGTACCCCAAAATTTCCCCTCTCACTTATCAAGAATTTCCTCACAAGATCTCTTTGACTCAAGACTGGATTAGGGTTTGAAAAGCTCAGGACACCTCCTCATGCACTGATGACCAAAATTAGGGTTTGAGTTTGCACAAGGATTTTGGAATATCAATGCTTCATATGAATTTCAAGGATCATTATGGACCCCCAATATTACTCATGCCAAGTTTCAAGTTTTGAATCACATTTTGATCAGTCAATTGGACAGTTGACCTAAAAATTAGCTATATTTGGGAAAAAGTCAACCATGGCCAATTTACAGTCAAACTTCATAATTTTTTATCCAAATCAACATCTTAGACTCATATGTATTATTTGATTAAGTTTGGACCATAATTCCTCAAGAAATTTGATCAAATCATCAAAAGGGCAAAATGGTCAAAATTAGGGTTTTGACTGAGAAAGGGCAATTTCTGATTTTTGACATAGAAAATGGTCAATTGGTTTAAAGCATGATATAAAGATTTCAATTGCATAATCTTGTCCTAATGACATGGTTCAAAACATTGCAAATCCATTAGATTGACAGATGAATTTTTCAGTCAACTGATCAAAAGTCAAATGTACACTGAAAAGTCAAACTTTGACTTTTTGATCAAATTCAAGTGCCAAGGATCATAATTCATCAAAACATGTCAAAATTTGAAACTTGTTCATCAAGAAACAAAATATTTAAGATTTGGATTCGAAAAATTGAAAAATTCTAACTTAGAAAATTTTCTAAGTATAGAAAATTTCTTATTTTTTTCTCAACTTTAAGCCAAATTATCACCATGATACAAGATGATTCAAAGGAAGTTCCCAACATGAAAGTTGTAGATCTCCATGAAATATACAACTTTGATTCACATAATTTCTCCTAAAGATGCTTGGATTTCAAGATATAATTTTGTGAATACATACTCATGAACTAAAATAACTTAGTGGAATTTTGCCCTAGTTAGGCAGGTTTTTGACCTAACTTCATGCCAATTTTTCACATAGTTCCAAGGGGAATCTTGGAAAGAAATTCAAAGATGAGTTGTATAGAACATTGAAATATTTCCAAAATGTATAATAAATCCTTGAGATCATTTTTGAGTATGGATAATCAAAGAGATGAAGTTGGCAAATTCTCACTTTGATTTCAAGCCATTTCATGATGAACCAAAATTCAAATTCAAGCCTAGACTGCATAATATTTGCTTTGCAGACCTCAAACTTGTTTCTCACTCCATAATTAAATGTTTACACGTATGATAGAGCTTTATCCAAGCATTAGAGCCTTTGTCCAAGCTACAATTCCATTTATGGCACAAAGTTACCATTTCCATTTTGGTAAAGCACAAATTTTGCAATTGTCAACTCCTTGAGCTTTGCATTTGTTCTTTCTACACACACAAACCCTATAAACCAAAATTAATGTGTCTAGAACCTCTACCAACTCAGATCAGGCTTGTACAAGCACATAGAGACTTGTCTCCTCACTTTTCTTCAAAAGCAAGTAATAGAGCCAAAAGGCTATAACTCAGAAATCTTGAGGAAGCTTGATGTAAAACCTTTTCTATACTTATAAAAAAATACAATACAACCTAGAACACGATGGCTAAGGCTCAGAAACTCTCCCAAACACACTCTCACTGAAAATCTGCCATAACTTGTAGTTTTGCACCTTCCATAGCAATCTCAAAAAACCACTCGTGCGTTTTGAGTTTTAACCACCTAAAAACTTAACATACTTCTTATCTAAGTGTTCCAGACCTTGGTTCCCTCACTATAACTCCTCCTTCTTCATCTTCCATTTTTACATTTCAAGCTTGCAGGTTGACTTGAGTAGGGAGATTCAGGGACTTTCAAGACAACGTAAGGATTGGAATACACTCAAGGAGGTCCAAGCAAGCTAAACAGATCCTTAGGCCTTCTCAAAACTTGTTCAAACTCCATTCACGATCTCAGCTGAAAGAGGTAAAAACTCAAACTTATTTCTCTTCATACAAGCATCCTTTGGTCCTGATTTGTGAAAGAAAAATGTAGATATCCTTGCATTAAAGCTAACCATGTTCATAGATTTCATTTATATTCATTGTGTATAGAGAATTTTGGATTTGAATTTTCTGTAAAAATTAGGCTTTAAATTAGGGAAAGCAAAATTAACTTTGATCTTTGATTGTTAGTTTACATAAGATATATGGTTGAACTCGTGAGAAGAAACACTGCACTTTTCATGTTTGGACTTTCCATTTTCATGGAGAAATGAGAGAGATACAGGTGGTCCGGCCATGGCTCAAGGTTGAAGATGAAGTTGCCTTCAGGGGGCATTTTATAATATATATTTATGCCTTTGCTTATATGAACGGATGTACAGCCACCCCAATGGTAAGGCAGCGCGCAAAAATGCCCTAGGTTACGGGTTCGAGCCTTAGCGCTGCCTTTTGCAATTTTTCTCACATTTTTCCCCTTTTTTTTTTTATTTCTTGCAGCGTGGGCTTTCTGATTGTTGGGCTTTGTGTTTTTTTCTAACCTCTCCCCCCTGTTTTCTTGCAGCACCCCTGACCCATATATTTTTATTATTCATTTTATTTTCATTTCTATTTTATTAAATATATTTTCTTAACATTAAAAATCACAAAAAAATATAAAAATGCTAGATTTATATTTTGGTTCATTTTATTTTATTTTTTCTCATAGAAAATATTTTTATTTAAATTATATACTATCTTTTTTTATAATAAACTTGTAAATTAAATTATAACTATTTTACTATCTATTTTTTCTTCACACCTATTAAACATATTATTTTAATACAAAAGACCAAAATACCTCATTAATACCATATTTTCAAGATAAAAATTTAAAAATACTTACCTTTTCTTAGAGAAATTTATTTCCTTTTGATAAATTAGAATTAGGGTTTATTAAAAATCTTCTCTAAAAGATAACTTCTTTTCCTAATTAATTTGGGTTAACCTTGATGTACTCATTAGGGTTTAGGTTAAAACTTTTTCACATTAAAAAAAAACAAACAAAATCTTCTTTTGCATTTACATATCTTTGCATATTTAAATTATCTTGTACATTATTTATTCCAATATTTGTATAAATTCAATTTGGTTGTAATAGATTAATTAGGTTTATATTTTTGCAAATCCCCACTTGTAAATTGTACACCCCCTCCCACAAGTGTTGTAATAGCGTAGGACATTTAAATTTCGCAGTTTATCGCTTTTATATAATATGCTAGTAATTAGAGTTTGTATGGAAAGCTAAAATCAACCAAATAGAAAATATTAATCCAAGACAAAATCAAGCATGAAAATGACACACTTGCACACAAGTACCCCTAGGGTTATTCCACTTGGTTTCCTTCCAAAAATGGCCATATTACGCATGCGAGGTATCTTAGCAAAAACAAACAAATACAAGACTATAGTCCCTCGATGAAGCTATTCAAAGTTACCTTACAAAATGATCTTAGTCCCTAAAAAATGCTAAGATACTTTGCAACATTGCTAATCATGGCTATACGATGACCCACGTCCGTCCCGTTAAACATCCAAAGATAGGGTTGCTTACCAAATCAATGGTAAGACAACAATATCAAAGGAAAATAAAATGAACAAGAAAGACATTTAAGTAGGTAGATTACTTTTAGTTACTTGCTCCATTTCAAAACTAATATCCTTGCAATTTTCAAAACAAACACACACATTTCCAAACATCTTACAAAATTGAAAACATTTTCAAAAAGATAAACATCTTTGTATACATTCTTACGAATGAGAATCATTACAAAGATTTCCTAAACAATGGCGTCTTTTACAAAATACTTTCAAAAACCACACAAAGCACAATTTCAAACAAAAGCAAGTGATCTAGCAAGTAACTAAGAGCCCATGGAAAACCATGGATGAAAAGGGTGCTAATACCTCCCCTTTTCATAATCTACCCCACGAACTCAAGAAACAATCTCAAAGGTCTTTCTTGTGCTTTTTTACCTTTCCTTTTGGATAAAAGAAAAGTCGGTGGCGACTCTTGCTAACCGCAACATTTGCAATCAAATGCAAAATAATCAAGTCAGTTCTCCCACCGCATCATAGAACTGGCGACTCTGCTGGGGATAATTCTAAAAGTGGGGTTACCTTAGGGTTTAGATCACATTTACTTGCTTACATTGTTTGACTTGTATGCTTTACATTATGGTTCTTTGTTTGGGTTTGAATCCCCTACCCAGATTTGGGATACATTATAGGTAAGTAGCAATACGTTGTGGAAACTGTGCGGAGTATACCGACATGGTTAAGCAATAGTTACATTAGTGCGACATATTTGTAGGTACCGGTAGCCTTTGAGTTAATAAAAGAGAATACGGGGCCACTGAGTGATGTCATAAAGCACTAATGAACTTCTAGAACCTTTACTTGACCAACTTGGCATTTTAGGATGTAGTGAGATGACCGGCTTTGGTGCAGTCCGAAGTTGGTAGATACTCGATACTACACTCATTGAGGTTTGGTTTCTTGGGATATTTCGGTCGCCATTAAAAAGGCTCGAGCTGAAACAATGACCAAGGAAACAATCCATTGATATTGAGCTCCTTAGAACCTGGTTACTATTATTAAGACAGGTTTAAGCCAACTAAACTTCAAGAGGGTACTTACCTATAAAACTCCATGCAAGCTGTTGTACCCCAAAATTTGCCCTCCCGTTTTTCAAGAAATCACAACTTCAGGGTTTTCCCTGACTTTTCAAGATTGGATCAAGAATCAGTCGAACAGACTTTTCTTTATCAAGTAAATCCGTAATTAGGGTTTCCACTGATTTTGTTGAGATTGGCTCAAGAATCGGTCAAACAGACTTTTCTTTATCAGTCAATCCAGAATTAGGGTTTCCATTGATTCTGTTGAGATTGGCTCAGGAATTGATCAAACAGAGTTTTCTTTGACAACAAGTCCAGAATTAGGGTTTCCATTGGTTGGGTTGAGATTGGCTCAGGAATTGATCAAGCATACTTTTCTTTGACAGTAATCCAGGATTAGGGTTTGCACTCGCATCTCTCAGAAGAAATTGAATCCACAGTATTTCAATTGACTATTACATTATTTTTACGCTTATTCGAGATTGCTAGTTGTTTCTCAAAACCTAAATATTTGGGATAGGAGCTGAGGCTTTGTTTGAAACTTTGAGGCATTGGTTTGATCAGTGGAGTGAAAAGTGTATGGAATGCTTGTTTGTTTAACTGTACAAAGCATGGTTAATTGGAATGCCAGGTATATTGTGATTAATGCGAGATTGCGAGACTGCAAAGTTTGTTGATTATTTATTTCATCTGGATTAAAGTCATTGGGATACATTTCCAGTTATTTTAATTTAAGAGTTTTAAATAATTAAATAGGCAATACAAGGAAAGAATGGAATATTTGACAGTAGAAAATTCTTATTTGACAAAGACTTTTTATTTATTTATTTCAAATATTGTTACAAATGTTATTCGAATATTGTAAATTTATAATTTACAGTGTTTACAATAATATTTATTACAATAAATGGAAAGAAAATAAATCTAAAGCCTAAATCTCTTGAAATCTTTGACCTGTACTGCGTCCTCCATTATTCAACTGATACTTACCCGCAAAGGACAAAAGAAAAAGAAATCAGTGCAGTTAACTGAAAAGCATTTTTAAGCAGATAAATAAAAAAGGTCACCATTAAAGCTTGTTGGCCGGAATCAGATTGATATTGGGTTCATCATGTTTTACTTGTTCTCTTTGAAAATCACAAGAAGATTTCTCTTCTTGGTTCACAAAGAGGAAAGTAAAAATAATTTGCAAGCATACAATTAACTCAAAATGCAAAGATATAAGGTAGCAAGGCAAAGCAAACTGGATTCCCAAACTGCATTAGTCAACTAAGCCAGCATGAGCAAGCATTGACAAGCTAACTACAAATGCAAACTAATGTCAAACCAAGTTGCAAAGCTGTCAAAGTACACAAGCTGTCAAAGAAAGAACAATGCAGAAAATATGGAAAGAAAGTACAACAATGCAGCAAGATAAACCAAGTCACAAGCAAGAAGGCTTGTCAATTTTCATCATCATGTTCTGCCCAACAAGCTTTTCAGATTAAAATATATTAAGCAAAAATTTCTTTTAAGGAGAGAGAAAGAGAGAACTAGAAAAAGGTTTGCAGTTTTGGCAGGCTTAAAAGATATAAGAGAACAAGACTGTAAACAGTCAAAGAAAAAAAAACAGAGGGCAAAAACTGCAAGCTAAAAATCATACGGCCTGCTTCCAATAAAAACCTGCATTACAGGTTTACAAAACTGCAAGCTTAACAAATCACACAAGCCTGCATAAAAAGCCTCCAACTGAAGCCTGTTTCCAACAACACAAAACACTAGAAGCAAAACTGCCTCCAAACTCAACCACCTGCAAAAACTGCTATAAAAAATCCAAACAAGTTCAAAGTTTATCCAAAACTAAAACCTACTCAACCTGCAAAACTAAAACCATCAAACAAAAGACAAAGTTACAAGCCTTCAAGCCTGCTTTCAAAACCAAAAAACCTATAAAACTGCATCTCGAACTGGCCTTCAAAACACCAACCTGTAAACAACCAAACTTTCCTGAACATCAAGCAAGCCAAAGCTTGCAGTCCTGCATTACCAGTCTGTAAAACCATTCAAACCTATCCAAACTGCCTAGCCTGTAAGCCTGCAAACTCACAAACTTACAGCCTGCAACTCAAACAAATTGATTCACCAATCAACAAGACTATATTGCAAAACCAAAGAACAACAAGCAATCCTTAGAACAAATTCTTCATCAGAATATCAGGGTCCACAAAGAGAGGAAGAGTTTAGAAGCAAGCAGTTTTCAGAACAGAATTCCTCATCAAACATCAAGAAAAACGTTCAAACATAAGCTAGTTTCAGCAGCACTCTCATCATTAACATAGCAAAGAGGAAGAGAAAATCAGAAACAAATATTCAAGCGTGTTCAGAATAACATCATCATAAGATAATCAGGGAGGAAGGATGTAGAGACAAAAACAAACAGAGGCAAAATCTCAGAAAGTCCTCATCATTGATACGAAATACCCAACACTCAAAGAAGAGGAAGAAGTCTAGAAGTGAACTCAGAAGCATAAGTCTCAGAAAATATTCATCATTAACGAAAGTTCAACTCAGAAGCATAGTTTTCAGAAAACATCATCATCAAAGGATTCAAAAAGAAGTTAAAGGTACAGAAATACCAGAAGCCCATACGTATCATCCTCGTCCTCCTCCTTCGGCCACCCAGAGCGCCGCCGTTCCAATCCACCATCCACTCTCCAGAAACGAAGCACCAAGGTATTTTTTTTTGTCCTTAATTTTCCTACATCTCATGCATGAAATATCAAAGATCAAACATTGCAAAACATAAATGTCCAAGAGAATCAAACATGTAAAACTGTGAAGAAACCATAAAACGCGCTTAGAATAAAACATACCTTTCAAACCACTGCCTCGTACCGTTATGGAGAGGAAATGGACGAAAGCAGCGCTCTGGCAACTTGGAGCTTGGAGGAAGGATCAGAAGCCCCATGGCTGAGAGAGAGAGACTAAGAGAACAAAGATGAGAGGAGCGGCGCCGTTAACAAAAACCAAACCCTAGATTCTGAATGAACAAAACAAAACCGTAAAAATTTGTTACAACATCCCTAATGGGCCTTCGCCCAAACAAAGCATAAAGCCCAGCGTTCTTGCTAACGCCCCACCCCCCATTTTCCCTTCAGCTTCTTTTGTTTTCTTTCTTTTTTGTACCACTTTGGGCCATCCAAAAACACATGCTTAAGCCCATCACCATTCTTTTGATTTTTTTTTAAATAATACTCTTTTCTCTTCTTTACTAATTAATTTACTTTCTTTAGAAAAATTAATACTTTTCTTTTTATTTATTCTAAAAAATTTTGTTTTGTTAATAATAAAGACTAATAATAGATTAAAGTTTTGTTTTGATATAATTTCTTTAAATATTTGTATATTTAATTAAATATAAAAAATACTATGTTTAATTAATCTTTTTATATATGTTTCTAAAAAACATAAAATACAAAAAAAATAAAAATAAATACTTAAGTCTTTAATTAGGTTAATTTTTATTTGAGCATTTGTAAATAAATATACACATCTCATATTTCTTTAATTTTCATTATCTTATACCTTGTTATAATTTTACATTGAGAATGCGACAGTTCGATTTGGTTGTAATATATACTTGGACATTATTATTCTGATAAGACTCATCCCAATTTGTAAACATTTGTACCCTCATCCCCGGATACTTATTTGTAATAACGTAGACTTTAAATTCCCGCAATTTATCGCTTTCAATATACTGTATAGTAATTAGGGTTTGTATGCGAAGATTCAAAATCAATCGCTAGATGACCTAATATAAGATAAATGCATGGAAATCAATACACAATTCACACTTGCACCTCTAGGGTAACCTCGCTTGTTGCCTCGGAAAATACAATCATGTCCCTCGAGTATGAGACACTCTAGCAAATGCCCCTTTTATAAACAAAGATCGTAGTCCCTCGATGACCCTCGACGTTGCCCTCGATAAAATGATCTCGTCCCTTACAAAAATTGCTAGAGCGTCTCACAAGTTGCTTTCAATGATTGTATACGATGACTCGCGCCTGTCCCGTTTCACATCCTAACACAAGGTTGTTCACCAAATACAATGGTGAAATAACACTGTTAAAAGGGTTAAAAAACATAAGAAAGATCTTTGAGTAAAATAGGGTAGACAACTCTTAGTTACTTGATTAAAAATCTTGCAAAACATCCTTGCCATTTTTCAAACACACTTCACAACACAACTTCAAAACAATTTCAAAACAACTTTCAAAACATTGAAATATCTTTTCAAAAAGACACACACCTTTATATATATTCAAACAAGAATCATTACGAAGGTTGCCTAGACAAGGCATCTTTTTCAAAACATTTTCAAAACCACACACACAAAGCACCATTTCAAACAATTGAAAAAGCAAAGGCAAGTGATCTAAAAACAAGTAACTAAGAGCCCATGGATAACCATGGATGAAAAGGGTGCTAGCACCTTCACTTTTCATAATCTACCCCCCGAACCCAAGAAAACATCTCAAAGGTCTTTCCTGTGCTTTTTGACCTTTCCTTTGGATAAAATAAAAAGTCGGTGACGACTCTTGCTAAACTGAACATTTGCGAACACAAACGCAAAATCACAAGTCAGTTCTCCCACCGTATCACATAACTGGCGACTCTGCTGGGGACTCAAGTTTTAAAAGTGGGGTTACCTTAGGGTTTTAGATCACCTTTACACGCTTACCTTAATTGCTTCGATTGCTTTACTTTTTGGGTTCCTTGTTTGGGTTTGTTTTAAATTCTACACCCGGATTTGGGGGCACCTTTTAGGTAAGTAGCAATAAATTGTGAGGGAACTGTGCGGGGTATACCGACATGGTTGAAGCAGTAGCTACGTTAGTGTGACATATTTGGGGGTACCGGTAGCCTTTGAGTGAATCAAAGAGAATACGGGGCCGCTGAGTGATGTCATGAAGCACTAACGAACTCTTAGAACCTTACTTGACCATCTTGGCCTTTTTAGGGGTAGTGAGATGACCGACTTTGGTGTAGTCCGAAGTTGGTAGATACTCGATACTACACTCATTTAGGATTATTTTCTTGGAATATTTTGGTAGCCAGTTAAGTGGCTAAACCAAAATAATGAACACAGAAAATAATCCAGTGATATTGAGCTCCTTAGAACCCGGTTTCTATTTTAGGACATGTTGAGCCATTTAACTTCAAGAGGGTACTTACCTATGAACCCCATGCAAGCCTAAACCTAAGGACTTGTTTGCTCTGGGTGAATATGATTACCTGTATATACACTTGTTTACTTTTGCATACATGTACATAACATCATAACATCATACCATAGCATTTTCAATAACCATTTCGAGGATCTCGAGGGTCTTTGATACAGGGATACGTTGAACCAGACATCTACCAAAAGGCAAGAGGGTTTTCCCTCTAAACAAACGTCGTCAAAGATCAAGTGCAACAACTTGAATCGGGGGCTATGACCCACTCGACATGGTGAGCTTGATTCTCGTGGAAAGACATCCACCAACACAAAGTTCTCCAATCAAAGATGTTGATCAAAGTTTAACCTCTAACATTTTTCTTGTGTTTACCCCGAGAGATTCTTGAAAACATGCATCCACATATCATGCATTGTATCATAACAGGTTTTCCTTTTCAGGTTTCCTTATTCTCCTATTGTTTATTTCAGTAGAGATGGCTCTAGAAAGGACTGTCAAAGATATCCAGGATCAAAATGCTCAGCTTCAGGAAATGTTCTTGAATCTGTCCCAGGGGTAAGAAGAAGTGAAAGCTCTCCTCACAAGGGGCATGGTCTTGGAAAATTTAGGCAGTGTCAGGAATGATCAGTTGGAAGAACTACAGATTGAGCTGGCAACAATGAAGATCCAGATGATGGGACAACTGGTGGGCCAGATGGCTCTCATTCAAGACCTGGCTCAAAGACAAGAAGAGCTCAGGGTTCTCGTTAACAAACTGCTTCGAGATAACCAAGTGAGGCAAACAATTAGGGTTGAAGACCAAGTCATCATTCAACCTCCTTTGAGAGAAGAAGACAAGGTAAAAGCTCCTCAACTTGCTTTAGGGTCACAAGCCCAGCAACAACCTCGCCAACGTCAACGAGGTAATCAGCGTAAGCAAAATACGTCTGGAAGACATTTCTCTGAGACTGACATACCATCATCCCTAATACTGAAACGCCTGTTGGAGGTCAATCTGATTGCTTTAAAGGATCCTATTTGGAAGCCCAATACCTCTACTCCTAGCTATCACCCCGACACATTTTGTGTATACCACTCCCATAGTCTTGGACATGACACCGATGACTGTTGGGCTTTGAAAAACAAGATCCAAGACTTGATTGACGAAGGAGTGCTGGAATTCATGCCGGATGGCGAGATGAAAATCTTCCGCTGAGGGTTCTCCACCTGAAATGACAAAGTTCGAACTAAGAGACTTTTATTTCATTTGAATTTTCAAGTTGTAATTTCTTTTGTTATTCAAACAATTATCTGTTGATGTCAAACTCTATTTCATTAATACATTGCATATATTTGTCTTGAATTCATCCATTCGTTTTCACTATTATGCTTCCTACTTTCTCTATGATGTTTAACTCTTGATAAAAGATACAAGCCTTTAGAGGGAGGATGACAAAAACAATGCCATAATCTCATACAATATGCTTTTGAATAGACCTTGCTGACGATGTACAGGCGTTTCTTTCAAATCCTAAACACTGGAGTTATAAGGAAGATAATCCCTAGTCAACCCCATTCGAGCCAAAGAAGTAAGAGTTTTCTGTTTTAAACACAAATTAAAACCTTTGATTAAACCTGGGGCAGGGTAGTCTCTCAGTTAATTCAAAAGATGCGCATTGAAGTCGCAAACTCTCAGTTCATAATACAACGAATGATATCAAAAACATTCCTTTGGAACCAAAAGACAGTGATGGTTCATTATCTCATAGGCAGTCATTACGTCTCAAAAGAGAAAAGCCCACTAAGCCAAAACCTACAAAGGAGGCTTAAGAAAGTTGGGGCATCCCGCTGACTGTAATCTCGAAAACCGAAACAGTCAGGCAAAAATTAGGGATAACAAATCAAAAGAAAGAGGTCATTATAAATCCTCAACAACATGAAAAATGTTGCAAAAATGATGACTACCTTCCCACAAAATTCAACTGGTGTGAACCATCACCCAAAACGTCATTCCAAACTCGAATAGAGTTCGACGCACAATTAACTGAGTTTAGGATTGAAGAACATCATGAAGAGCGGGTGGGTACAAATATACTTTGAGCCTTTATCCTTTGTTTCCTAAACCGTGAACCAAGCCACGTTACAACTCTTCAAAAGTCCTAATTGAAGCATGGGTTAGTTCAAAATCATACTGTTACAAAAGGTATCCTGACTCCTGTAAGGCTTTGCCCTGAATCTGGTGTTGAATTTGTCTTATAAAAAATTTTCTGCTAAAAAACGCATTTTTTCAAAACTTCGAGACAAGCATAAACTTTGCATTATTTGAATATCGTTGTTTGCACATGTTTATTTGTTTGACAGCAAAGAAATTCACAACAGTGAATGTTCGGAGAAACGAAAGCTCTCTCAAGTGAATGAAATCACTTCAAGTGGGATGACACTCCCATGGCAAAAATCTCCCATCAACAAAAAAAGGACTTGGTATGGTATTGTCCAGTAAACCTGGGGCAGTCCAGTCAAGATTTCAACAAATCTTTCAAAGTTCAGTAAACCTGGGGCAGTCCAGTCAAGATTTCAAGAAATCTCTCAATTGCAGGGTAACCTGGGGCAAGTCTCCCTCACCATCACTTGGGGAATTTAAACATCAAATTTCAACAAGGGGTTACGTACATTCCAAGTTTCCTGGCAATACCACAAACATCTGATACTAGGGGCAGTGATGAACCTCTCCGAAATCTTTCTGAAAAGAAATTCAAGCGTCCTCGAGAAGTTTATCACCTCTCTAGCAGACCAGCAGTCATGGGTTTATTTCCCCAACATTTATCAAGGATTTATTCTCCACAACAAAATTACATTTCAAATTGATCGGTCGTCAAAAATTCCTTCATCACCTGTTGGAATTCACGGTCGTTAAAAATTTCCTTCATCACCTATTGGAATTCACGGTCGTTAAAAATTTCCTTCATCACCTGTTGGAATTCACGGTCGTCAAAAATTCCTTCATCACCTGTTGGAATTCACGGTCGTCAAAAATTCCTTCATCACTTGTTGGAATTCACGGTCGTTAAAAATTTCCTTCATCATCTGTTGGAATTCACGGTCGTCAAAAATTCCTTCATCACCTGTTGGAATTCACGGTCGTTAAAAATTTCCTTCATCACCTGTTGGAAGCTACAGCCACCAACAGAATAATGGACAACTGAAGCTCCTAAAAATATGTTTCTCTCAAGAATGAAGGTTCTCATCCTTAAAACCTCAAGAGATTGGTATACTCCCAACCTCCTGACCCTTAACAAAATGAAGATTCTCATCCTTGAAACCTCAGAAGATTGGTATACTCCCAAGCTCCTGACCCTTAACAGAATGAAGATTCTCATCCTTGAAACCTCAAGAGATTGGTATACTCCTAACCTCCTGACCCTTAACAGAATGAAGATTCTCATCCTTAAAACCTCAGAAGATTGGTATACTCCCAACCTCCTGACCTTTAACAGAATGAAGATTCTCATCCTTAAAACCTAAAGAGATTGGTATACTCCCAACCTCCTGACCCTTAACAGAATGAAGATTCTCATCCTTAAAAACTCAGAAGATTGGTATACTCCCAACCTCCTGACCCTTAACAGAATGAATATTCTCATCCTTAAAACCTCAAGAGATTGGTATACTCCCAAGCTCCTGATACCGTTGACAGAATGAAGATTCTCATTTTGGCTCCCCCAGTAGATTGGTATACAATTCAACTTCCTGATTTTCCCCAACAGAATGAAGATTCTCATTCTCAAAGTGGTATACAATTCAACTTCCTGATATTCCCGACAGAATGAAGATTCTCATTCTCAAAGTGGCATACGACTTGACTTCTGAACTTCCTCCAAACAGGAATAAACCCCTCCAACAGGATAGCTACTTTACAACAGTATGGCTATCCCCCACAGAGTTTCTTATTCCCCAACAAAATCAAGATTCTCATCCTTGATTCTACAAAGTTTTCTTTACTCTCAGTTTGAATTTATCAGAATTTCAAATCCCCTGCAGATCGAAGATTCTCGTTCTTGGCTCCTCAACGCTAATCCCCCAAGCAGAAACAAAGTTTTTCAGATACTCCCGGCGAAGATCTCCTCAAAGCAGGAATCCCCATTAGATTGGCATACAACCCAAACTCCTGATTTCCCCAACAGCGGTCCCAGGACTCCTCATTTTCAATGATCAAAGGATTTTCAATCCCCGACAGCAGTCAGAGAGTTATTTTCCCCGGCAGTAGTCAGAGATTTGTTTTCCCCAACAATGGTCAAAGATTTTATTATCTCCAGCTATCCAAGATTTATCTTCCTCAGCAAGACGCTTAATCAGCTTACATACACATTCATTACATTCATATAACACATACATTGCATCATACATCATAACTTTGTGTTTTAGCTAACGTTTTACCCTTTTCAGGATAAGATTAAAAGGCTATCGTTAACAATTATTCAGATACAGTACAAATATACCCCAGACACAACGGTCATTCTACTACTCATTCAGACTTTAGCAATCCGATACAGACTAGATATGCTCCAGACACGGCGACCATTCTATCTCTCATTCATATTCAACTATCAACTTCAAGTTCAGATATGCTCCAAACACGGATTCCATTCTGGCCTTTGCACCAACAATTTGATTTTCCCCAGTGCATTTCGCCACGGAAGTCATTCTGTCACTTATTCAGATCCCAGTTATAGTCTCAGATATACTCCAGACAGGAAGTCATTCTGCTACTCATACAGATCTCAACTTCAGTTCAAATACAGTTACAACTCAGATACGCGTCAGACACGGACGCCATTCTTTTGCTCATACAAACTCAGTCTCCAGATACAGTTCGATTGCATTCCAGACACGGATACCATTTTGATGCTTATTCTTCTGACCTACAATGTTGCAAATCAACAAACATTCTTGGATGGTATCTTTAAGCCCATCTCCGACAAGATTCTGTCACATCTCCAAATGGCATCTTTAAGCCCATTCCCTCAACTATGCTTTGACGAGTGCAAATTTTTGGGCACTCTAGTGTCCAATCATCTTTTACCTTCGAGTCGCGAACGGAAAAATTGCCAATCTAACTCTTCAGGTTCAAGAAGATTGAACAGGGGCAACTGTTGTACCCCAAAATTTGCCCTCCCATTTTTCAAGAAATCACAACTTCAGGGTTTTCCCTGACTTTTCAAGATTGGCTCAAGAATCGGTCGAACAGACTTTTCTTTATCAAGTAAATCCAGAATTAGGGTTTCCACTGATTTTGTTGAGATTGGCTCAAGAATAGATCAAATAGACTTTTCTTTATCAGTCAATCCAGAATTAGGGTTTCCGTTGATTCTGTTGAGATTGGCTCAGGAATTGATCAAACAGACTTTTCTTTGACAACAAGTCCAAAATTAGGGTTTCCATTGGTTGGGTTGAGATTGGCTCAAGAATTGATCAAGCAGACTTTTCTTTGACAGTAATCCAGGATTAGGGTTTGCACTCGCATCTCTCAGAAGAAATTGAATCCACAGTATTTCAATTGACTATTACACTATTTTTACGCTTATTCAAGATTGCTGGTTGTTTCTCAAAACCTAAATATCTGGGATATGAGCTGAGGCTTTGTTTGAAACTTTGAGGCATTGGTTTGATCAGTGGAGTGAAAAGTGTATGGAATGCTTGTTTGTTTAACTGTACAAAGCATGGTTAATTGGAATGCCGGGTATATTGTGATTAATGCGAGATTGCGAGACTGCAAAGTTTGTTGATTATTTATTTCATCTAGATTAAAGTCATTGTGATACATTTCCAGTTATTTTAATTTAAGAGTTTTAAATAATTAAATAGGAAATACAAGGAAACAATGGGATATTTGACAGTAGAAAATTCTTATTTGACAAAGACTTTTTATTTATTTATTTCAAATATTGTTACAAATGTTATTCAAATATTGTAAATTTATAATTTACAGTGTTTACAATAATATTTATTACAATAAATGAAAAAAAAATAAATCTAAAGCCTAAATCTCTTGAAATCTTTGATCTTTACTGCGTCCTCCATTATTCAACTGATACTTACCTGCAAAGGACAGAAGAAAAAGAAATCAGTGCAGTTAACTGAAAAGCATTTTTAAGCAGATAAATAAAAAAGGTCATCATTAAAGCTTGTTGGCCGAAATCAGATTGATATTGGGTTCATCATGTTTTACTTGTTCTCTTTGCAAATCACAAGAAGATTTCTCTTCTTGGTTCACAAAGAGGAAAGTAAAAACAATTTTCAAGCATACAATTAACTCAAAATGCAAAGATATAAGGCAGCAAGGAAAAGCAAACTGGATTCCCAAACTACATTAGTCAACTAAGCCAGCATGAGGAAGCATTGACAAGCTAACTACAAATGCAAACTAATGTCAAACCAAGTTGCAAAGTTGTCAAAGTACACAAGCTGTCAAAGAAAGAACAATGCAGAAAATATGGAAAGAAAGTACAACAATGCAGCAAGATAAACCAAGTCACAAGCAAGAAGGCTTGTCAATTTTCATCATCATGTTCTGCCCAACAAGCTTTTCAGATTAAAATATATTAAGCAAAAATTGCTTTTAAGGAGAGAGAAAGAGAGAACCAGAAAAAGGTTGGCAGTTTTGGCAGGCTTAAAAGATATAAGAGAACAAGACTGTAAACAGTCAAAGAAAAAAAAACAGAGGGCAAAAACTGCAATCTAAAAAGCATACAGCCTGCTTCCAACAAAAACCTGCATTACAGGTTTACAAAACTGCGAGCTTAACAAATCACACAAGCCTGCATAAAAAGCCTCCAACTGAAGCCTGTTTCCAACAACACAAAACACCAGAAGCAAAACTGCCTCCAAACCCAACCACATGCAAAAACTGCTATCAAAAATCCAAACAAGTTCAAAGTTTATCCAAAACTAAAACCTACTCAACCTGCAAAACTAAAACCATCAAACAAAAGACAAAGTTACAAGCCTTCAAGCCTGCTTTCAAAACCAAAAAACCTGTAAAACTGCATCTCGAACTGGCCTTCAAAACACCAACCTGTAAAAAACCAAACTTGCTTGAACATCAAGCAAGCCAAAGCTTGCAGTCCTGCATTACCAGTCTGCAAAACCATTCAAACCTATCCAAACTGCCTAGCCTGTAAGCCTACAAACTCACAAACTTACAGCCTGCAACTCAAACAAATTGATTCACCAATCAACAAGACTATATTGCAAAACCAAAGAACAACAAGCAATCCTCAGAACAAATTCTTTATCAGAATATCAGGGTCCACAAAGAGAGGAAGAGTTTAGAAGCAAGTACTTTTCAGAACAGAATTCCTCATCAAACATCAAGAAAACAGTTCAAACATGAGCTAGTTTCAGCAGCACTCTCATCATTAACATACAAAAGAGGAAGAGAAAATCAGAAACAAATATTCAAGCGTGTTCAGAACAACATCATCATCAGATAATTAGGGAGGAAGGATGTAGAGACAAAAACAAACAGAGGCAAAATCTCAGAAAGTCCTCATCATTGATACTAAATACCCAACACTCAAAGAAGAGGAAGAAGTCCAGAAGTGAACTCAGAAGCATAAGTCTCAGAAAATATTCTTCATCAACGAAAGTTCAACTCAAAAGCATAGTTTTCAGAAAACATCATCATCAAACGATTCAAAAAGAAGTTAAAGGTACAGAAATACCAAAAGCCCATATGCATCATCCTCGTCCTCCTCCTCCGGCCACCCAGAGCGCCGCCGTTCCAATCCACCATCCACTCTCCAGAAACGAAGCACCAAGGTATTTTTTTTGTCCTCAATTTTCCTACATCTCATGCATGAAATATCAAAGATCAAACATTGCAAAACATAAATGTCCAAGAGAATCAAACATGTAAAACTGTGAAGAAACCCTAAAACGCGCTTAGAACAAAACATACCTTTCAAACCACTGCCTCGTACCGTTGTGGAGAGGAAATGGACGAAAGCAGCGCTCTGGCAACTTGGAGCTTGGAGGAAGGATCAGAAGCCCCATGGCTGAGAGAGAGAGACTAAGAGAACAAAGATGAGAGGAGCGGCGCCGTTAACAAAAACCAAACCCTAGATTTTGAATGAACAAAACAAAACCCTAAAAATTTGTTACAACATCCCTAATGGGCCTTCGCCCAAACAAAGCATAAAGCCCAGTGTTCTTGCTAACGCCCCACCCCCCATTTTCCCTTCAGCTTCTTTTGTTTTCTTTCTTTTTTGTACCACTTTGGGCCATCCAAAAACACATGCTTAAGCCCATCACCATTCTTTTGATTTTTTTTATAAATAATACTCTTTTCTCTTCTTTACTAATTAATTTAATTTCTTTAGAAAAATTAATACTTTTCTTTTTATTTATTCTAAAAAATTTTGTTTTGTTAATAATAAAGACTAATAATAGATTAAAGTTTTGCTTTGATATAATTTCTTTAAATATTTGTATATTTAATTAAATATAAAAAATACTATGTTTAATTAATCTTTTTATATAAGTTCCTAAAAAACATAAAATACAAAAAAAATAATAATAATAAATACTTAAGTCTTTAATTAGGATAATTTTTATTTGAGTATTTGTAAATAAATATACACATCTCATATTTCTTTAATTTTCATTATCTTATACCTTGTTATAATTTTACATTGAGAATGCGACAGTTCGATTTGGTTGTAATATATACTTGGACATTATTATTCTGATAAGACTCATCCCCATTTGTAAACATTTGTACCCCCATCCCCGGATACTTATTTGTAATAACTTAGACTTTAAATTCCCGCAATTTATCGCTTTCAATATACTGTATAATAATTAGGGTTTGTATGCGAAGATTCAAAATCAATCGCTAGATGACCTAATACAAGATAAATGCATGGAAATCAATACACAATTCACACTTGCACCTCTAGGGTAACCTCGCTTGTTGCCTCGGAAAATACAATCATGTCCCTTGAGTATGAGACACTCTAGCAAATGCCCCTTTGATAAACAAATATCGTAGTCCCTCGATGACCCTCGACGTTGCCCTCGATAAAATGATCTCATCCCTTACAAAAATTGCTAGAGCATCTCACAAGTTGCTTTCAATGATTGTATACGATGACCCGCGCCTGTCCCATTTCACATCCTAACACAAGGTTGTTCACCAAATACAATGGTGAAATAACACTGTTAAAAGGGTTAAAAAACATAAGAAAGATCTTTGAGTAAAATAGGGTAGACAACTCTTAGTTACTTGATCAAAAATCTTGCAAAACATCCTTGCCATTTTTCAAACACACTTCACAACACAACTTCAAAATAATTTCAAAACAACTTTCAAAATATTGAAATATCTTTTCAAAAAGACACACACCTTTGTATATATTCAAACAAGAATCATTACGAAGGTTGCCTAGACAAGGCTTCTTTTTCAAAACATTTTCAAAACCACACACACAAAGCACCATTTCAAACAATTGAAAAAGCAAAGGCAAGTGATCTAAAAACAAGTAACTATGAGCCCATGGATAACCATGGATGAAAAGGGTTCTAGCACCTTCCATTTTAATAATCTACCCCCCGAACCCAAGAAAACATCTCAAAGGTATTTCCTGTGCTTTTTGACCTTTCCTTTGGATAAAATAAAAAGTCGGTGGCGACTCTTGCTAAACCGAACATTTGCGAACACAAACGCAAAATCACAAGTCAGTTCTCCCACCGTATCACACAAGCCTAAACCTAGGACTTGTTTGCTTTGCTTGTATATGCATACTTGTACATAACATCATGGACATCATGAACATCATATACATCCACTAACCATTTCAAGGATCTTGGGATTCATCTTTGTTCTTGTTTTATAGGACATGGATTCACTTCACAGGAAAACTATTCAAGTCAACCTTGTGAGAATCCCTCCACAATTAAAGGAGCTATCTTCAAGGATTCCTGAAAACTCTCCATTCACCGAGAGACATGGCCGTCTACTCAACTTGGTCACCTCCAACATAGATGAGGATATGAAGAAGGTGCTCTTTCAGTTCTTTGATCCTTTGCACCATTGCTTTACATTTCCCGACTATCAACTTGTGCCTACTTTGGAAGAATTCTCCCAACTATTGAGGATTCCCATTCTCAATCAACTACCTTTCAATGGTACGGAAAGAGACCCAAAGCTAGAAGAGATTGCTCAAGCTCTACACTTGCACTCATCTGATTTCACAACTCATTGGGAAACAAGGAGTGGTGTCAAAGGCTTCCTAGCAAAGTTTCTGTTTGAGAAAGCCCAAAGCTGCTGGAATTCCTTAGATTTGCAAGCCTTTGAAGAAATTATGGATCTCCTCATCTACGGGATGATTTTGTTTCCAAATCCTGACCAACTCATAGATGTCAACGCCGTCAAAATTTTCATATCACGCAACCCGGTGCCTACATTGCTAGGGGATATCCTACACTCTTTTCACACTCGCACAATGAGGAAAAGAGGTGTCCTCATGTGTTGCACTCCTCTCTTGGAAAGATGATTTATTTCTCATCTTCCCTAATCAGTCTTAAAGAATGAACAAGGTTCAAGGTGGTCACAAAGGTTGATGACGCTCAAACGTTCAGACATTCATTGGTGCTTCCGTTCCAAAGAGAATGTTATCATCGTCGACCGTTGTGGAGAATTTCCTAATGTCCCTTTACTTGGGATTAGGGGAGGTATCACCTACAACCCATGTTTAGCCTTAAGGAAGTTTGGTTATGCCCGAAGAGATGGCCCGCACAAGATTCTGATTCAAGGTTTGGTATTTGACTATGACAACGATAATCAAGGTCTTCGCCAGAGATTTATCCGAGCTTGAAGGATGTTAAACAAGGTGGATAGAAAGACTTTGGGACATAAGAATTCCATCCTTCTTGAGCCTTACCTCAAATGGGTACTAACTCACGCTCATAGTCTTATGATGCCTTACCCCTCCATTCTCCCGGTAATCATTGAGCCTGTCATGGAGGGAGACGTTCCATACACTATCCTACATCCTAACATACCCACATCTCTTGAAGACCTCCAAAGGGATTGGATACAACTCAAAGGAGAGTGAGATACTTTCAAAGCCCAATTCTACGCAAGCGGGAAGAAGGTTTTGGAGCTCACTAGGCTACTTCATGAGGAGAAGAATCTGAATGCCTACATTTCACCAAAAAGGATGCGCACTACTTTTCTATCTTAGAGTTTTTGTATTATTTTGCCCAAGGGGCACTGATGTATTCAAACTTTATCTTATTAATATAACATGTGTTTCTTTTTTGTCTAAAAATAAATTTGAATCTATGAAATCCTTGAAAACATTGCATATGCACATATCATTCATCATAACATAAACAGATCTTTTGCAACAAGTCTCCTCATCTCTCTACTGTTTATTTTAGTAAGATGGATCTCGAGAAAATAGTGAAAGATCTCCAAGCTCAGAATACGCAGTTTCAACAGTTTCTCATGATCCTAGCCAAGGGGCAGGAAGAGTTGAAGACTCTGCTGGCTGAAGAGAGGAAGAAGAAAACAAAGAAGGTAACCAGAGTCTTAAACACGGGAAAAAGATTTCATGGGCAGACAAGAAGGACTTTGGATTTTTCAACAACATCCGAGGAAGGAGAGGGGAAAGGCAAGGAAACGGTTGTCCCGTCAGAATCGGAAGAAGAGGAATAAGAAGAAGACTACTCTGAGGAATAGTACCCTCCAGCTGATGATAAGTATAAATATCTTGAAGAGCGGTTGAGCGCGATGGAAATCCAAAAGGTTCCAGGCTTGGATTTTGAGGAATTGGGGCTAGTGTCGGGGATTATGATTCCTCCGAAATTCAAAGTGCCTATATTTGCCAAATATGATGGAGTGTCATGCCCTAAAATGCATCTCCGATCATATGTGAGGAGAATTCAACCCTATACCACTGATAAAGACTTATTGGTGTACTTTTTCCAAGACAGTCTGTCTGGAACTCAACTTGACTGGTTCTACCAACTAGAAAGGGCTAATGTTCACAATTGGGAAGATCTTGCTGCAACTTTCTACAAGCAATACCAGTATAATGCTGATTTTGCGCCTACCCGTACTCAACTCCAGAGCATGGCAATGGTGTCCAATGAAGGTTTCAAGGACTACGCATAAAAATGGAGAGATTTGGCTGGAAGAGTTCAACCCCCTCTGTCTGAGAGAGAATTGGTAGACATGTGTTTAGGTACCTTATATGGTCCCTTCTTCAATCATTTAATCGAAAGTTCATCCACTGGCTTCACTGAACTAATATTAATCAGAGAGAGGATAGAAGCCGGTATTAAGAATGGAAAAATCCAGAAAGACACATCTTCTTCTACAGTTGTAAGGAAGCCTTTCATCAGGAAGAAAGAGGTAGCTGCTGCATATCCGCAAAGAAACCAAGATAGAGCCGAATGCCGACCAATGGTGGGGTTGTTATGATTTCAAAGCCTGCGTATGATCCGCAAATAAATAATCAACCAAGGGTAGAAAGGCCAGTCAGGAAGTTTACCAGAATCAACATGACTCTGTCTCAAGTATTACCTCATTTTCTAAGATCCAACTTTGTAACTTTGAAAGAAGCTCCAAAAAACCCCAACACAACATCCCCTCATTATCATCCCAATACCCGTTGTGCATATCACTCTGAAAGTCCTGGTCACGATACTGATAACTGTTGGGCCTTGAAGAACAAAATACAAGACCTCATTGAAGCAAAAGAAATTGAGTTTGATACGCCCGAGAAGCCAAATGTCATTTCTGCTCCTATGCCCAGACATGGCCACAATACCAATGCCGTTGAAGAAGATTTGTTTGTTACCACAGTTGATAAACTCATGACTCCACTTCCAACCATTAAGATAAACTTGTTGAAAGCCGGTGTGTTCCCGGGTTGTAATGAAGTTTGCCATCTCTGCTTATCCTCACCAACTGGCTGTCCTTTGTTGAAGACACACATTCAGTGTCTGATAGATAACAAAGAGATTTTGTTTGAAAAGACTACAATTTCACCTATTCCTATTGAAGATGTTTCTATCATTACCATTTCCGCCAATTCTTCCAGGGTCTCCACCAAAAGACCCATTAGAATTACATCAGTTCCGAAAGAAGCTCCTTTAATAATCACAATGCCTAGGCCAGTCCCATATGAATCAGACAAACCCATGCCATGGAATTACGGAGGGGACATTTACTACCATGGAATCAAACAAGACTAGCCGGCCGCCAAAGAGATAAACTCTGAAGAAGAAGATTCCAACATCAGCAATATTGTCGGAACTAGCAAAATTACCCGAAGTGGTAGGATCTTTTCTCCAGAAATTGCTCCACCAAAAGTGGTTTATGGACCCGTGATCATCCCTGTGGCTGTTCCAGAGGTTACTTCCGTACCCATAATCATCTCTACAAGTACTCCCATTGACAAAGTTGTTACAACCACTGATATCATTCCTACCAACACTCCTGTTGTTGAAACTCGAGGAAAAAGTATTTTGGTCGAGCCTGTCCAGACGAAGGCCCAGTCATTAACTATCCCCGAGACTTCTAAGAAAGAAATGGAGGAGATCCTAAAAATTACAAAGAAGAGCGACTACGATGTAGTTGAACAATTGGGGCAAACTCCCTCTAAAATCTCCATGCTGGCATTGCTACTATGTTCCGAGGCATATGCAAAAGCCTTGGTGAAGTTCTTAAAAACTGCCCATGTACCTCAAGAGACGTCTGCTGATCAATTTCAAGAATGCGTGGCCAGTTTGACAGCGGATAACAACCTAGGTTTCTCGGATGCTAATATGACACCAAGGGGAAGAAAGCATAATGAGGCATTGCATGTCTCAGTGGAGTGTAGGGGCACCACTCTGGCACATGTTTTGGTGGATACTGGATCATCTCTGAATGTATTACCCAAAAAAGCTCTTGACAGACTTGACTGTGAGGGGGTTGACTTTAAAGCCAAGAAACCTAGTGGTAAGGGCTTTTGACGGCTCGAAGAGGATGGTACATGGGGAGGTGGACATTCCCATAAAGGTTGGAACCCAAACCTTTAATTCAACTTTTTATGTGATGAATATCCTCCCTTTATACTCCTGCCTATTAGGCCGACCATGGATCCATAATGCTGGCGTTGTTACCTCAACACTGCACCAGATGCTGAAGTACCCGATTCAAGGGAAGATTATCACCGTCCATGGAGAGGAAGAATACATGATCAACCATCTCAATTCCTTCAGATATATGGAGTTGGACGACGAATTCATTGAAACTCCATTTCAACACTTCGAAGAGGTCCTGCAAGAGGTGGCAGTGACCAAGGCTGTTCCCAAGATTACAAGACCTCCACTCCGGATGTCGTCACTGAAAGATACCAAAGCAGTAGTAGAAGAAGGAGGATGCACTATCTGGGGACAACTTCTAGATATCCAGTATAAGTCTGACAATTTTGGCTTAGGTTTCACTTCAAGTGCTCAAAAGGCTGTACGCCGTGCCCGTGCTGGAGGGCCACCCTTGAATATCATCAATTGTGAGGTCAACGTGGTAGAAGATGGTGAAGATGGTTGAAACCTGGAGGAATGGATCTTTCCGACTGTCAATGGAGGGCTCATCAATTGGGAGGCTAGAGACTTCATCCCAATCACTTTCATCCCTCAGTAATTTATCTTTACATTTTGTTGGATCTGTAATATTCAAAACAATTCACACTCTTAAAACCTTGTGTCTTACCCGAGGCACAATGGTCCATTTGTAAGGGTTATTATCTCATTTTTCATATGACATCAATGAATCATGGACGTTTTCGCATTCAAACATTTGTGCTCATTGTTTTTCTTTTACATTTTTACTTTCTTTCAAAGATAGCTATACCCTTACACACACCCGCACTCACAATACAAGTATACATCCATTCTGGATTCCATGGGTAACAATACTGCTATGGCCTTTTGTGACTCTGAGAATCTAATCTACCAAGTCAAAGACGAAAGTGAGGAAGATTGTGAAGTACCAGGGGAACTTGCTAGATTGCTACAACAAGAAGAGAGAACCATTCAGCCTCACGAGGAACCCGTGGATACAATCAACCTAGGTACTGAAGAAGATAAAAAAGAGGTCAAAGTGGGTGCCAATCTGGAACTCAGTATCAAGAAGCATCTGATTCAGCTGTTGCATGATTATTTCGAAGTATTTTCCTGGTCATATGAAGACATGCCAGGACTTGATGAAGATATTGTGGTACATCGCCTACCTACAAGAGAGGATTGTCCGCCCGTAAAGCAAAAGGTTCGCCGCATGAGGCCTAATATGTCAGAAAAGATTAAAGCAGAGGTTATGAAGCAATTCAACGTTGGATTCTTGGCCATCACCTCTTACCCCCAATGGGTTGCCAATGTTGTTCCCGTGCCTAAAAAGGACGGCAAAGTGCGAATGTGTATGGACTACCAAGATTCGAATAGAGCTAGCCCTAAGGATGACTTTCCACTCCCCCACATTGATATCCTAGTTGACAATACGGCACAACACAAAGTGTTTTCCTTCATGGACGGATTCTCAGGTTATAACCAATCAAAATGGCGCCTGAGGACATGGAGAAAACAACATTTGTCACACAGTGGGGCACATTCTGCTACAAGGTGATGCCATTCGGACTAAAGAACGCTGGGGAAACCTATCAGCGTGCCATGGTAGCTTTATTTCATGACATGATACATCATGAAATAGAAGTCTACATGGACGATATGATAGCCAGGTCTCAAACAGAAGAAGAGCACCTTGATCACTTACAAAAACTGTTTGAGAGACTGAAGAAGTACAAGCTGAGGTTGAATCCAAACAAATGCATGTTTGGGGTACGATCTGGTAAACTTTTAGACTTTATCGTTAGCAACAAGGGTATCGAGGTCGATCCTGCCAAATTTAAAGCAATACAAGAAATGCCTGCTCCTCATACTGAGAAGGAAGTCAGAGGATTCTTGGGACGTTTGAACTATATCGCCAGATTCATTTCTCACCTAACGGCTACTTGTGAGCTAATCTTCAAACTATTGAAGAAAGATAAAGTAGTCAAATGGAATGATGAATGCCAAGTTTCTTTTGACAAAATCAAAGAGTACTTGCAAGAGCCTCCTGTATTGATGCCACTAGTCGAGGGAAGACCATTGATTATGTATTTGACTGTTTTAGAAAACTCAATGGGGGTGTGTATTGGGGCAGCATGACGAGTCTGGCCGAAAAGAGCATGCTATTTACTACCTGAGCAAAAAGTTTACCGACTGTGAAACCAGATATTCACTGCTCGAGAAAACTTACTGCACTCTGGCATGGGCTGCTCGCAGGCTAAGATAGTATATGCTGACTCATACTACCTTGTTGATATCTAAGATGGATCCGATAAAATACATCTTCGAGAAGCCTGCTCTTTCTGGGATAATAGCGAAATGGCAGATGATCCTGACAGAATATGACATACAATATACTACCCAGAAAGCAATAAAGGGCAATATACTAACTGATCACCTTGCTCACCAAGCTGTAGAAGACGATCAGTCCATGAAGTTTGAATTCCCGGACGAAGACATCATGACATTAGACAACTGTGAAGAATTCAGGCCATATGACAGACCTGAACAAGGATCCCGATGGACCATGTTCTTTGATGGAGCATCCAATGCGCTTGGCAACAGTATCAGTGTTGTACTCATATCTCCGAAAGGGTGTCATACTCCCTTTACTGCCAGACTTTGCTTCAATTGTACGAACAACATGGCGGAATACGAAGCGTGCATCTTCGATCTCAGAGCTGCCATAGACTTGGGGATCAAATCCTTGGATGTATTTGGAGATTCAGCTTTGGTAATCAGTCATATCAAAGGGGAATGAGACACCAAACACCCAAACCTTATCCCTTACAAAGAACATGTTTTGACATTGCTACCACATTTTGAGAAGATTACCTTCGAGCATTTCCTGCGAGAAGAAAATCAGCTAGCATACGCTCTAGCCACAATGTCATCTATGTTTAAACTTAATTGGGATAACGAGGCTCCCCAGATCACCATTGAGCGAATGGATGAACCATCACACTGTCACGAGATCAATACTGAAGAAGTAGTGGACCAACCTTGGTTTCACGAAGTCAAGAGGTACCTCGAGGCTCAAGAATATCCGGAAGGAGCTTCAATCAATGATAAGAAGTTCTTAAGGAGATTTTCTGCTAAGTTCTTCCTTAGTGATGGCATCCTGTACAAATGCAATCATGACTCTGTGTTACTTCGGTGCATGGATAAGGTTGAAGCTAAAAAGATCATGGCTGAATTGCACGAAGGCACTTTTGGTACCCACTCCAGCGTGCATACGATGGCAAAGAAAATCCTATGGGCATGCTATTATTGGTCTACCATGGAAGCAAATTGCTATCAACACTCTCGAACCTGCCATAAGTGTCAAATTTATGCTGACAAGGTGCATGTACCTCCGGTTCCTCTGAATGTCTTGATGACTCCTTGGCCCTTTGCTATGTGGGGAATAGATATGATTGAGGAAATCAAGCCGACAGCCTTCAATGGACACAGTTTCATCCTAGTGGCCATTGAATATTTTACAAAATGGGTGGAGGCAGCTTCCTTCGCTTTTGTTACCAAGAATGTTGTTGCCCGTTTCTTCAAGCAAAACCTTATTTACCAGTACGGTATCCCAGAAAGGATCATCACTGACAACTGTACAAATCTCAACAACACTATGATCACGGCATTGTGCGGGCAATTTAAGATTCAGCATCACAATTCTTCTCCTTATCGGCCAAAGATGAATGGTGATGTCGAAGCTGCAAATAAAAACATTAAAAAGATCATACAGAAAATGACAGTCACATACAAAGACTGGCATGGGATGCTACCATTCACTCTCCACGGATATCGTACCACGGCTCTCACATCAATAGGGTCAACACCCTACTCTTTGGTTTACGGCATGGAGGTTGTCTTGCCTATCGAGGTCCAGATCCCCTCTCTAAGGATTATGAAGGATGCAGGGTTGAATGAAGACGATTGGATCCAGACTCGACTTGATCAACTGAACTTGATTAATGAGAAGAGACTTACTGCTGTTTGCCATGGTCAAATGTATCAAAAGCGGATGATCAAGGTTTTCAACAAGAAGGTCAGACGCCAAGTGTATCAAGTTGGAGATCTAGTGATCAAACGCATCATCTTGCCACAGGGTGATCCCAGGGGAAAATGGACTCCTACCTATGAAGGACCATTTATAATTAAAAACATCTTCTCTGGTGGGGCAATGATCTTGACCACCATGGATGGCGACGACCTGCCACACCCTATGAACGCAGACATAGTCAAAAGATACTATGCATAAGAGACCCGCTAGGTTGACATACCTAGGAAAAACAAGGGCATCCTGGCGAACCAAAAAGAATTGGGAAAAAAATTAGGGATAAAACAAAAAAAAATCTGTACACCCGACAAGTTGAAAACCCGAAAGGGCGACTTGGGCAAAAAAGGGTTTCCCGGTGGACTGAAAACCTGAAAGGGCGGTCCAGGCAAAAGTTAGGGAATTAAAGGTTTATTCTCTCTTATCTCCAAACAACAGTTTACAACAATGTAAGACTTAGACCCGACTAGATACGATCGATTTCACATTTCGCCAGTAAGTCGCTGTGAAGCCTGGACCCTGACCAAATATGCAGTTTACTTCCATCTCCTCAACCAAGAGATAATTCCCCAGTAGAGTAGCGGACAACCGAAGCTCCTATACTCCATTTCCCAGGATATAAATCAACATTCCCCGGTGAAGTCCTCCCAACGGCAGGTACATGAATCCTCATAAAGGAATCTCTTATGCAACCGATATCTTTGCTGGATGGCATCTTTAAGCCCATCTCCGACGATTCTCTGTCAACTTCAAAATGGCATATGTAATCCCATTCCCAATATCACCAATTAGTATTACTTCCTGCGAGTGCAAATTTATGGGCACTTTATTGTTCAATCATCTTTTACCTTCAGATCGCTAAAGGCAGACCAGCCAATCTACATCCTCAGGTTTAAGAAGATTGAACAGGGGCTGCTGTTGTACCCCAAAACTTGCCCTCCCATTTTACTTAAAACATATGTTCATTGAAATCTTCAACTTGCCCAAGGATGCCCAAGGATTGATCAGGCAAATGCTCTCCTAAGACAATGAACCTCAAACTAGGGTTTCCATTTTCATCAAGATGGGTGAACTCCAAAGGTCTCAAATCTTTTCCATGGTCCTAATATGTTCTCAAGACCTTCCATGTCAAGTTTCATGCCTTGCACAAGAAGTTTGTCCAGTCAACTGCTCAGATGTCTGGAAATCAATTGTATTAGGTCAAAAGTCAACTGTGACCCACATACAGTCAAACTTCAAGATTTTTGGTCAACATCAACATTTTGAAGTAATTTCCATAATTTGATCAAGGGTTGATCATGATTCCTCAAGGAATGCCCCAAATTCATAAAAACACAAAAGTTGTTAAATTAGGGTTTTTATATGAAAAGTCAATCAAACATTGACCAGGCATAACTTTCTAATACTTTATCAGGAATTTTTCATCCAACGCTCATTTTTAAGATAATCCAATTCCCTAAAACTCATCTTCAGCCCTCAAGTTCAAGAAATGCACTCATGAAAAGATATAAATTCAGACATTATAGGTCCTTTTCAAAAGTCAACAAAAACACCTTTTGGGTCAAAGCTCCTTACATGAATATGGAAGATCCAATTGAGATGAGATAAAAGGGTTGTTTAGAGGAAATCCTAAGATTTCTAAAAAGCCTAAGAACACCCTCCTAGGGTCAAAATTAAGGAAGATATGCGTTGTCAAAGTTGACCATTTTTGGAAAATTACATGGAGCCAATATTGACCAAATTTGCATTTTTTCCAAATGGGCCTAACTTTTTATGTTTGAAACTCGTTCCTAACATGGTTCACGACCCATAAAACCCTCCATGCTTTATTTGCTCATTTATTTGATTTATTTTTATTTTAATCATTAAAAAATTAAATTAAATTAAATAAATGATACAAATTTGTTTTGAGATTATTTTTCATTTAATGAATGGCCTTATATGTTGTCACATAGCAAGAAATCGTGCCATGCCATGGAAAAGAAAGTGAATCTTCAAAATAGGAAACATTGGAATTGTTTTAAAACTCATTAAATTCATTTGATCTAGTCCATATATGTTAACCTAATGTTGATTCACTACTTAAGCAAGTCATTCCAACCCTAAGAGAGGATACACACGCGCAGCCTGCCGCTGGAGAGAAAGAAAAGTTCCAAAAAATATTCAAGAGAGGATCAATCTTGTAGCATGCAATACAACCAGTTTCAATCATTGCCAAGCATTGTATCACCCTCCTGGAGATCTCAGCTTCTCATTCCATCCGCTCTTGAAGGCCAAAGCACCCAGGATCACCTTTTCCAATACTCCACGAGTTGGTAAAATTCTTAAGCTTCAAACTTTTGAATCATGCAATATAAATTGATTTTTTGCATTGATATGTGTTCGTAATATTATTCTAAAGCTTTTTGAATCATTAGTTGCAAGCATGCATGCAGAAACAACCATATGCCATTTTTAGGGCACAACCTGAAAACATGCTCGAAGCTCTTGATACAACCATGATCCATCAAAACCAAGCCCAGATTTAAACTCAGGGGTTGATTTTACAAGGAATAGGTCTCTTTGCCGGCTTCAAATCTCATGAAATTGCAGGTTAGCCGTTTTGCTTGGCTGGAGAAGACGACCAGAGTGAAGCTCCGGCGTCGTTGACTCTTCTTTCTCAAGCGAAGACCTGGCGTGGCAGTTTTGTATAACATGACTGGTTCTTAAATTGCTGACGCGTTTATTTTTTGCTGACTGGGATTTAATTGCTTGTTTTATATATAATTTTATTGAGTTATCATATTCATGAATAATTAGTTAGCGCAGATGCCAAGGGAGTGAGCATATGAAAGGGAGGACCTGGGTTCGATCCCAGGTCCAGCCATTTTGTTTTTCTGATGTTCATATTGCAGATCCAATACATTGCCTCCTAGCACGCACCCAAAGCGTCTCCAAATCTCACCCATTAGATTGTCCCTTGATCAGATCTAGCGTCAAGCAAGCACAGAACATGATGGACCCTCAAAAGGAAGCCCCATTGAATCAGGCATTGGACAATTGGGCCACCAGCCAGCTTGGGCCTAACAATTCAGCTTCACACCCCCAGTTTGCTTCATCACTCCAGGCCCAATTTCTTTTTCTTCATTATTTGTTTGTTTTAATTATTTTCTATATTTTTTAATTAATCCTAAAATCAACCAAAATCACAAAAAATAGACTTGGGTTTTTTTAATTAAAATTAATTCTTGTAAATTAATTTAATTTAATTGATTTCAACTTGTTTTCTTTAATTCAAAAATTAAGTAGAAATTAGGTTAAATCTTAAATCTTTTTCATATAAAATACCAAAAAATATTTTTCTTTAATTAATTAGATTTAGGTTAAGATTTCAAATATTTTTCTCAATAATAAAATACAAAAATATTTTCTCTTTAATTGATTATATTTTTTAGGACTTAGACTTTATTCCCGTCTTAATTCTTCGCGCGCATTTATTTATTTATTTATTCCAATTATTGTATCTGCTTCGAGTTTGTAATAGCTTTTAATTAGGGTTTATTTTACTGCCTTTTATTTTCTGTTTACTCCCAAGTTTGGTTATGTAACCCCCTCCCCAAAGCCTTGTAATAGCTAGGTTTTTACTCTCGCACTTTACTTTCCGCTATTATTAACTGCTTAGACTAATAGGCTTGTATGGAAAGAATTACGATTAAAACGGTAGATAACCCTAAATGCGTAAGATCAAATTAACTGAAAAACAAACACTTGCACATGCTCACTCCTAGGGTATATCCCCCACTTCGGTTGCCTTCGGTAAACAGTCATGAAGTATAGGGAGTTTTAGTGGTTGCCCTCTAGTCACAAAAGATAAAAAATGACCCATTCGAATGTTGCCTCAGAAAGATCTTTAAGACTCTAGGGTAACTACTAAGGTTTCCTAACCATTGCTTTTGTGACCATACTTGTCCCTTCGAATGTCCCTTAAAACTCCAACGATAGGGCTACCTACTCCTTAATAGTAGGATATCACTGTCTAAAGGAAACGAGAACGAATAATCTTTTTTGGAGTAGGTAGAATCTCTTAAGTACTTGCTCAAAAGCAACAAAACTTTTTCACAAACACTTTTCAAAACAGTTTTCAAAAACGACTTCGTCACACTCTTGAGGATAGATACAAGGGTTATCACGAAGTTAAACAAAAGCTTTTCAAAACACGCACAATAAATTTTAAAAGTGAGCAAGTACCTAAGAGCCCGTGGAAAACCACTGATAGAAAGGGTGCTAATACCTTCCCTTTCTATAATCTACCCCCCGTACTCAGGAACATCTCGAAAAAGGTTTTTTCTGTCTTTTTCCTTTTCCTTTGTTGGATGAAATAAAAGTCGGTGGCGACTCTTGCTTACCGCGATATTTGCAAACAAAAAACGCAAACTAGTATAACAGTCGATTTTGCCACCGTATAACAGAACTGGCGACTATGCTGGGGAGATAAATACAAATAAGTGGGGTATACCTTAGGATCTATTTCATTTCTAAAAATTGCTTTCTTGTTTTCGCTTTGTTTGCTTTATATTCAAGGGTTTTGTTGGGGTTATGTAGATCCTACACCTAGATCTGGGGAGACCTTTTAGGTAAGTAACAATAAACTGTGACAGAACTGTGCGGGGTATACCGACACGGTTGAAGTAGTAGCTACGTTGATGTGACACTTTGGTTGGTACCAGTAACCCTTGAGTCAATCAAGGAGAGTACGGGGCTGCTGCGTGGTGTCATAAAGCATCAACTGACCTTAGAACCTTTAATTTCACAACTTGGCCAGTAAGACGTAGCGGGATGTCCAACTTTGGTGTATTTCCAAGGTCGGCAGATACTCGATGCTACACTCATTGTGGTTTGACTCTTGATTTTTGTTTGGTTACGAGTCAATCGCCTATTGAATGAAGCTTGGAGGAAAGATCAGTGATATTGAGATACCTTAGAATCCGATTACTTTTCTAAGACAGGTTTGAAACCAACTAAACTTCAAGAGGGTACTTACCTATGGTATCCATGCATGCCTAAACCTAAGACTAATTATGTGACTTGTTTGCTTTATGTTCCTACCAATTTGAACTCATTGCAGGGCTTTGTTTGTATTCCTTGCAGGACCTTGTTTGTATAAATCTAATAAATTGGTTTCTTACCCTGCATTTTTGCTGGATGCATAGCATACACATCATATCATCATACCATAGCATTTCCTTAACCATTTCAAGGATCTCGAGGGCTTGTGATGCAGGTTATGATGAACCAGACGTCTAGCAAGGGGCAAGGGGATTTATTTTCTTCTATCCAATACCGTCAAAAGATCAAAACACGATAACTTGAGTCAGGGGCTATGACCCACTTGATATGGTGAGCTTGACTCTCCTAGAAGGACATTCAACGATACAAAGGTTTTCAATCAAAGCTGCAAATCTCAACTTCTGACATTTTCTTGTTTACCCCGCGAGATCCTTGAAAACATTGCATACATATATCATACATATCATTGCATAAACAGGTTTCAAAGTAGGTCTCTCATGTTCTCGCTGTTTATTTCAGCAATGGCTCTCAAACAAGACAACAGAGATCTCCAAATTTAAGAGGCTCAGTTCATGGAAATGTTCCTAAACCTATACAAGGGACAAGAAGAGTTAAATGCATTCCTCGTTGGGAACCTGGCCAAGAAAAATCCTGAAGACAATAAGGACGAACGGTTGGAACAACTGCAAGCTGAGGTTGAAGCAATGAGAACCCAGATGTTGGGGAAAATGGCTCTTATCCAAGGCCTAGCCCGGGGACAAGAAGAGCTGATAACCATTATCAATAAACTTCATCAAGATGGATACAATCGTATGAAGCAAGCAGCCGAGGCTGGGGACCAAGTCATTGATCAACTTCTGAGAAGACAAGAGGCTGGTTTGGTGAAAAGTGGACTTTTCCAAATTTCTACCACACCACGGGTCCTACAACAACCTTGCCAAAAACAACAAGTTAATCAGAGTAAGCCGGATATACCCAAAATGCAGTTTACCAAACTCAACATGTCGTTATCTCAAGCTTTTCAACACATGTTGAGGATGAATCTGATTACGTTGATAGGACCTCATCCGAATCCCAAGACTTCTTCCCCTAACTACAATCCTGATGCAAGGTGTGCATACCACTCCAACAGCACGTGGCATGATACTAACGACTGTTGGAGGTTGAAATATAAAGTTCAAAACTTGATTGATGAAGGGGCGCTGGAGTTTACACAAGATGGTCAGGCTGAGTTCTTCTGCCATCCCTTAAAGACACACCATCTAAAGTGACAAGTTCAGGAAAAAAGGCTTTTGTTCATTAGAAATTTCAATTTGTAATTTTCTTTTGATTGTTCGAACATCTATTCATGTAAAAATCTGTTACTTTATCAATGCATTGCATATGTCTATTTTGAATCAATTCATTCGTATTCACTATATTTAAACTTCTTTCCCTTTTGTGATATTCAACTCTCGATCAAAAGCTCTGAGCCTTCAGAGGGAGGATGACGAAAATGAAACCATAATCTCTACAGTATGCTTCTGAACAGACCCTGCTGACGATGTACATGCATTGTTTCAAATTCTAAACATTGGAGTTATAAGGAAGATAATCACTAGTCAACCCCTTTGAGCCAAAGAAGTAAGAGTTTTTCTTTTCACACAAATTAAAACCCTTGAATCATAACCTGGGGCAGGGTAGTTTCTCAGTCAATTCAGACGCGCATTCAATCGCAATCTTCCGCTTCGTACATGATGAATGGCATCGAAGACGTCCTTCCAAATCAAAAGACAGTGAGGGTTCCGTATAATCGTTAAGACATGCAATCATTATCTCTTGAAATAAAAGCCCGTTAAGTCAAAACCTATGAAGGAGACTTAAGAAAAACTGGGGCATCGCGCTGACTGTAATCACAAAAGAAACAGTTCAGGAAAAAGACAGGGATAGTAAAATAAAAAATAAAGAGGTTCTATAAATCCGCGACAAAAAAAAAGATTACAAATTGACTTCCTTTTTCAAATAAATTTTCAGTATCCGAACCATCACTGAAACATCAAGGACAATACTCCAAAACTCAACTGGGGTTCTAAACGCGCGATTAACTGAGCATAAGACTGAAGGACATCATGAACAGCGGGTGGGTACAAATAAAATTTGAGCCTTTATCCTTTTTTTCTTAAACCGTGAACCAGACCACGTTATAACCCTTAAAACTCCTAGTTGAAGCATGGGTTAGTTCGAAAGCATATTGTTACAAAAGGTATCCTGACTCCTGTAGGGTTCGCTATAAATCTCGAGTTGATATCACACTTCTACAAAATTTTTTTGTTTTACTAAAAAATGAATTTTCAAACTTTAACACAGACATAAGCTTTGCATTGTCAAAATACCATTGTTTGCATATGACTATTTGCTCAACAACAGAGAAATTCACATGACGAATATCTAGTGAACAAAAACCTTCTCAATAAAAAGGATCACCTCAAGTGATAAAACACTTCCAACCAAGGGGCACAACAGGATCATTGTCCATCATCTGGGGAAGCCAAGTCAAGATTCAAGGAATCTCTCAAAAATTCCAAATAGCAAGGGGCAGATCTCCATCTAAATCACTTGGGACAATGGGCATGAATTCTAGCAATGAATCCTGTACGATCAAACAAACACCTTATGGCAGTGTGACAACACTTACTACTAAGGACAATGACAATTCTTTGCACCCGGTGAACGTGGACATAGTCAGAAAAGACTACGCATGAAAAGACCCGCTAGGTTGACTGGCCTAGAAAAAAATAAGGGCATCCCGACAAACCAAAAGGGTTCGGGCAAAATTAGGGATAAAAAAAAATGTACAACCGACAAGTCAAAAACCTGAAAAGGTAGCTTGAGAAAAAAAGGGTATCCCGGTGGACTGAAAATCTCAAAAGACAATCTAGGCAAAAGTTAGGGATTAAAGAGTACGACCACGTCCCGTCATCTTGTTACTTGTCTAATCAGTAGAAAGTTTATTACCCTGATCTGCATTCACCAAGAACTCCAAGAGTTGGAATAACAGTCAAACCATCTACAAAATCCCCTGTTGATATTTTCTACAACAGGTATCGAGACAGGGGCATTCTACTACAAGGTCACCATCATATTCTCAGCTTACAACCTATTGATGTCAGGTGTTCTCATACCCTCGGCAGAGCAAAATCTCAAAATTACTGCTCCAACAAAAATTCCCCAATGAAGTCGCCAAGCTTCTCGGGATTCCCCAAGCGGATTACAGAGTTTCGCTTCCCCAACAGAAACATTCTGAATAAAGCAGATTCACATCTAGAAACGGTTCAGGTACGATCCAAAGACAGATGTCATCCTGACACTAACTCCAGATTCTCATCTAGAAACAATTCAGGTACGATCCAAAGTCGGATGTCATCCTGATACTTATTTAGACTATCTTCCAAGTACAGTTCAAATACAATCTAGAGACGGATGTCATTCTGACACTCATTCAACACACGTTTCAAATACATTTAGGATATGATCCAGAGACAGATGTCATTCTGACACTTATTTCAACATATAGATCCATCCACAAAGCCTCCGCAGGTACTTTCTCCAACAGGTACAGGGGCAGGGACAACTTTGAAACAAAGTCACCATTACATGTGCCCCTGTGACATCTACACTTCCCACATGGTAGAGGCAACCAAAGCTTTATCATCAGCTTCCCCAAACAGAAGTTACTTTCCCCAACAAAGTTCCTTCAGAGAGCTGACATCTATATTCCCCAGCCGAATTTTATAATCACAAGCGGTTCATAAAGTTGTCTCCCAAGCAGAGTTTATTTCTCTGAATACCGAAGCTCAATCCCCAACAAAGTTTATTCCTCCAGCTACAGAAATTCATCCCCCGGCGGAGTTTATTTCCATGAATCGACAAAATATTCCAGTAAAGCACCTCTTCTCGCAAGCAGAGCTATTTCCCCAGAGTTATTCTCAAACAGAGTCTCTCCCCGGCAGAATATTCGTAAATAAGGAGCAAATCCCCAGCATAGTCATATCCATTCACCATCCCCAACGGAAATAGAATAACCACTTTTTCTACAACGGTCAGGAATTCAATTTCCAGTACTCTCCAGCAGCAGTCAGGGATTTATTTTCCCAGACTCGGATATGCCACAATCGAATTTTATGTCCATACATTATGACGTGCGCATACATATTGCATACATCATAATCTCATTTATTTTGAGAAAATCATCACACAATGCATTTCATGCATCAGATATAATTAATCATGTGCCTTTTCAAGAAAGATGGTTATCATCAACAATTCCAACAGTTCAAGATTAAATCCATGAAGCTATACATGTCATATCTGCAGACAACTAATGGAAAATCAGTTCCCAAAAACAAACGGGTCAACTAATTTACGTTATCAAACGAGATAACCCTACTACCCAGGCTTTATTTCGAAGTAACCCTACTACCCAGGTTCCTTTTCATAGCCCTACTATCCAGGCTTTCATTTCTAAGTAACCCTACTACCCAGGTTCCTTCTTATAGCCCTACTATCCAGGCTTTCATTTCGAAGTAACCCCTATCCAGGTTCCTTCTCATAGCCCTACTATCCAGGCTTTCATTTCGAAGTAACCCTACTATCCAGGTTCCTTCTCATAGCCCTACTATCCAGGCTTTCATTTCGAAGTAACCCTACTATCCAGGTTCCTTCTTATAGCCCTACTATTCAGGCTTTCATTTCGAAGTAACCCTAGTACTCAGGTTCCTTCTCATAGCCCTACTATCCAGGCTTTCATTTGGAAGTAACCCTACTACCCAGGTTCCTTCTCATAGCCCTACCATCCAGGCTTTCATTTCGAAGTAAACCTACTACCCAGGTTCCTTCTCATAGCCCTACCATCCAGGCTTTCATTTTGAAGTAACTCTACTATCCAGGTTCCTTCTCATAGCCTTACTATCCAAGCTTTCATTTCGAAGTAACCCTACTATCCAGGTTCCTTCTCATAGCCCTACTATCCAGGATTTCATTTCAAAGTAACCCTACTATCCAGGTTCCTTCTCAAAGGCCTACTATCGAGGCTTTCATTTCAATGTAACCCTGCTATCCAGATTCCTTCCTATAAGCCTTACTATCCAGGATTTCATTTCGAAGTAACCCTACTATCCAGGTTCCTTCCCATAATCCCTACTATCCAGGATTTCATCCCGAAGTAACCCTACTATCCAGGTTCCTTCCCATAAGCCCTACTATCCAGGCTTTAATTCCCAATTAAACCTACTATCCAAGTTCCTTCCCATAAGCCCTACCATTCATGCTTTCATTTCGAAGTAACCCTACTATCCAGGTTCCTTCTCATAGCCCTACTATCCAGTCTTTCATTTCAAAGTAACCCTACTATCCAGGTTCCTTCTCATAGCCCTACTATCCAGGCTTTCATTTCGAAGTAACCCTACTATCCAGGTTCCTTTCATAGCCCTACTATCCAGGCTTTCATTTCGAAGTAATCCTACCATCCAGGTTCCTTCCCATAAGCCCTACTGTTGTACCCCAAAATTTTCCCTCTCAATTCTCAAGGCATCTCTCACAATGATTCTCAAAATTCAAGCTTGCACAAGTACATTGGGATTTTCTAGCACCAGAATTAAAAAGGAAACTGTCAAAAAGGGAGAAAACAAATAAAAATAACATTTTGACAAATTTCGAGGAAAATAGGTCTCCATCGATTCAGCCCCCTTCGACTGGACTTTGCACCTCCTTCGATTGCTCAAAAGTTGCTGCTAGCGTGCCTCTTTCGTCTGGGCATGTGACTTCATGTTGTAGGCTTCATTTGTGTCTTCCACTGCCTGCATGTTTTCTTTGAGTACCAAATTTTCTGCCACAAGTGCCCCCTAGAAGGCAAGCCTTTAGATTGGACTAGTTTGTTGCCTGCATGCTTGCAATCGAAGGCCATGATCTGGTGGCCAAATGTGCCTCTTGCATACAAGCCTTCATTTGGGCATTCACCTCCTGCATATCTGCGTGTAAGCCTTCATTTGGGCATTCATCTCTGGCCATGCCTGCATGCAAGCTTCATTTGAGCAAGGGCTTCATGCCACTTGGGTTACATCTTTCATTGGGGTATTGAAGCTTCATGCCACTTGGTGAAAACGAATGTTGTGTTGTTCTAGTCTGGTCGAAAGGTGTAGAAAGATGGAGGATTCGACTCAAAAGATCAAGTTGAACATTTAGACCCATAGGCTAGGCTACGTGTTTTCCCTTTTTAGGCCTTTACCCATTTGTTGTCCAAGACCACTTTCACTTTATAGCATAATACTACCTTTTAGAAAAGTTTGTCTTGAGCCTTGCGCCTGTTTTCCTTCAGAAAGAAGCAACCCATCTGAACCATTCATCTTGCTTTTATGGAAAAAGTGGACACTTACTTTCCAGCTGAGCCTTATTTTATTATTTTTTCTCCCCAAGCTTCCCAAAAGCCTCTCTCTATAAATAGAGAGTTCATTTGCACAAAGAAAAAGAGAAAAAAGGAGAGGAGGGGAATGTATCTTCAAAATTCTCACACACCATAAAATTCTCAAACACTTCAACACTTGTTTCTGAAGAACAACACATTCCAGTTTCCTTTGAATCCAGCAAAGAAGGATATTTCACTTGTTTTTCTCTTTCGAATCCAGTGTCGAAGGCCTACCCTGGGTCTTTTCCTTCGAATCCAGAGGAATTCAAAGAAACCGCTTCACAGTCCAGAGCATGCCCCAACCTTCAGCAAGGTAAGTCATTTTTAACCTTTGGCCCTTCGTTTCCAGCATAGCATGTAAATAAGTTTTCTTTTTCATTTAAAGTGTGTACATACTATTTTCTTCTTTTTGTTTTCACTCTCTTAATATGTGTCATGGTTAACAATCTTCTTGGCTTCTGCTCTTGGTACATTTAAATACGCTTTAAAGAACTAATCTAGTCTTAAGGTGATGTTGGCATGGCCTTGAGCCATGTTGCTATTCAAACTCAAACGAAAGAAACAGGAGACAAAAAGTTGGAAACGAAGCTTCTGGCTTCCATACTAATCTTCAGGCCAAATGAAAGAGGCAGTCGAAAGGCACAATATGCTGGCCTTCAGGCCCTAAACGAAAGGTAAGGTCGAAGAGAGCCAAAAATGGCAGAATCGAAGGGTTTGCTTCCCTAAGTCAAAATATCCATTTTTTTCTTGCTTTTACCTTATTTTTGCCTTTATATTTTCATGCAATTCAATATGGTTGTAATAGTGTAGGATTTATTTTTTTCACTCTTTTATTACCTTCATATAAATGTTAAGTAATTAGGTGCGTATGGCAAGATAAAATCAACAAGTAGACAACCCAAAAATCAAAGACAAAATGCATGCAATCAAACACTCTTGCACACATGCACCCTTAGGGAAATTCCACTTGTTGCCTTACAAAAATGGTCATGTTATGCATGTGGGATGGCTTAGCAAAAACAAATCGTAATACAAGATCATAGTCCCTCGATGACGCTATCAAAATTACCTTTCAAAATGATCTTAGTCCCTAAAAGAAAAGTGCTAAGATATCTCACAACATTGCTATCATGACTATATGATGACCCACGTCTTTCCCTTCACATCCAACGATGGGACTTCTTATCAAATCAATGGTAAGGTAGCAACATCTAAAGGAGGAGGAAAAACACATCTAAAACCTTTTGAGTAGGTAGATTACTTTTAGTTACTTGCTCAATTTCAAAACAAACATCCTTGCTATTTTCAAAACAACCACATACACTTTCCAAAACATCTTCAAAACACTTTCCAAACATTGATATTTTTTCTAAAGCTCAACACTTTGCATACATTCTTACAAACGGGAATCATTGCAAAGTTCGCCTAAACGGTGGCACCTTTTCAAAATACTTTCAAAACCACACAAAAGCACAATTTTCAAACAAAAGCAAGTGATCTAACAAGTAACTAAGAGCCCATGGAAAACCATGGATGGAAAGGGTGCTAATACCTTCCCTTTTCATAATCTACCCCCCGAACTCAAGAAAACATCTCGAAAGGTCTTTCCTGTGCTTTTTCACCTTTCTTTATTGGATAAAATAAAAGTCGGTGGCGACTCTTGATAAACCGCAACATTTTGCGAACACAAACGCAAAACCCCAAGTCAGTTCTCCCACCGTATCACAGAACTGGCGACTCTGCTGGGGATCTATTTAAAAGTGGGGTTACCTTAGGGCTAGATCATATTTACTTGCTTACATTGTTTGATTTGTTTGCTTTACATTTTTGGTTCCTTGTTTGGGTTTGTTTTAAAATACTACACCCGGATTTGGGGACACCTTTTAGGTAAGTAGCAATAAACTGTGAGGGAACTGTGCGGGGTATACTGACACGGTTGAAGCAGTAGCTACATTGATGTGGAACTTTGGTTGGTACCGGTAACCCTTGAGTCAGTCAAGGAGAGTACGGGGCCTCCGCGTGGTGTCATAAAGCATCAACTGACCTTAGAACCTTACTTGACCAACTTGGCCATTAGGATGTAGTGAGATGATCGACTTTGGTGCAGTCCGAAGTTGGTTGATACTCGATGCTACGCTCATTGAGGTTTGAATCTTGAGTTTTGTTTATTTGCGAGTCAATCTCTTATTGAACGAAACTTGGGGGAAAGATCAGTGATATTGAGATCCCTTAGAACCCGATTACTTTTAACTAGGACAGGTTGAGCCAACTAAAACTTCAAGAGGGTACTTACCTAAAACCCCATGCAAGCCTAAACTAAGGACTTGTTTGATTTGCTTGTATATGCACACTTGTACATAGCATCATAAACATCATAAACATCATAAACATCATAAGCATCACTAACCATTTCAAGGATTTTTGGATTTATCTTTGTTCTGTATTGTAGGACATGGCCTCTGCTCGTAGGAGCACTATCCAAGTCAGTTTTATGAGGATACCTCCACAACTCAAGGATTTAGTATCAAGGGTCCCTGAAGATTCCCCGTTCACCAAAAGACATGGACGACTCCTTGGTTTGGTTACCTCAAGTATTGAAGAAGATATGGTAAAGGTGCTTGTCCAATTCTTCGACCCTTTGCATCATTGCTTCACTTTTCCTGATTACCAACTTGTGCCCACTTTGGAAGAATTTTCTCAACTCATGGGGATCTCTATTCTTAATCAGTTACCTTTTAACGGTATTGAAAGAGACCCTAAACCTAAGGAAATTGCTCGAGCTCTACATTTATAAACATATGACATAGTAGCAAATTGGGTAACAAGGAGTGGTGTTAAAGGGTTACTAGCAATGTTTTTGTTGGAGAAGGCCCAAGAGTATTGGAATACTTTGGATCTACAAGCCTTCGAGGAAATTCTGTCTCTTCTCATCTATGGATTGGTACTACTTCTAAATCCTGACCAATTTATAGATGTGAATGCAATTAAGGTTTTCATATCTCGTAATCCGATGCCTACATTGCTTGGAGACATATTGCATTCTCTTCACTCTCGCACTTTGAAGAAAAGGGGGACTTTGATGTGTTGCACTCCTCTGTTGGCTAGGTGGTTTATTTCGCACCTACCTCGATCCGTGGTGAAGAATGAACAAGGTATGAGATGGTCTAAAAGATTGATGTCACTTTCACATGCTGATATCCGTTGGTATTATCACTCCTTAGAAGACATTACCATCATTGACCGCTTTGGGGAATTCCCTAATGTCCCTCTACTTGGAATTAGGGGAGGCATTACTTACAACCCTTGTTTAGATTTGCGACAATTTGGATACGCTAGAAGAGATGGCCCTCATGAGGTACTCATCCAAGGAATTGCATTTGACTACGGAAGCGATACCCAAGGTTACCGTCAAATATTTATACGAGCTTGGGGTATGGTTAACAAAGTTGATAGCAAGACATTGGGGCGTAAGAATTCCATTCCTTTGGAACCTTATCTTAAATGGGTAAGGTCTCGCGCTCAAAGTCTCAAGATGCCTTATGAAGCCGTCTTACCTGTTATCATGGAGCCAGTGGTCGAGGGAGACATTCCATATACGACCCTCTATCCTGATATGCCTACTTCTCTTGAAGATTTGCAAAACGCTTGGATTCAGTTAAAAGGAGAGCGAGACACCTACGAAGCTAAGTTCTATGAAAGCGAGAAGAAGATATTGGAGCTTACAAGGGAACTTCATGAAGAAAGGAGCTTAAACACCTACATTGCGCCAAAGAAGATGCGCACAACTTTTCTGTCTTAGGAGTTTACTTTATGCTTATTTCTGTTATTGTAAGCCCAAGAGGCATGTTTATATTCAAATCAAGATTTCTTTAATGCAAGTTAATGTTTGTTCACTCTTTGTCTATACAAATTTAAATTCTTTAAATGCTTGAAATCATTTGCATACTGCATATTCATGCATCATGACATGACAGGCGTCCGCATAACAGGTTTCCTTATCTCTCCGCTGTTTATTTCAGCAAGCAAGATGGATCTAGAGAAAACTGTGACGGAACTCCAGGCTTAGAATTCTCAATTTCAGGGAGCTTTACTCGCCCTGGACAAGGGGCAGCAGGATATGATGGCTTTGTTGGCCGCTAAGAAAAAGCCAAAGAAGAAAGCTCTACTCAACATGGGTAAAAGGTTCAAGGAGACAATCTGTCAAATCCCAATAGAGGAAGATTCATCTGAAGAGGACGAGAACCAAATTGGTGAGGTCAAGAGTACTCAGGCCGACTGTATCAATGACTAAGAATCTGATGATGTTTATTTCAATGAACAATATCCACCCGCAGACATCAAATACAAGCAACTAGAAGACAGATTGAAAGCAGTTGAAATCCAAGCTATTCCCGGTTTGAATTTTGATGTTTTGGGCTTAATCTCTGGGGTAGTCATTCCCCACAAGTTCAAAATACCAACCTTTGAAAAATACGACGGGGTTTCTTTCCCAAAGCTCCATTTGAAGTCCTGTGTGCGCAAGATACAACCGCACACTGCCGATAAAAAACTCTGGATTCACTTTTTCCAAGAGAGTCTGGCTGGAACACAACTTGAATGGTTTTATCAGTTGGATGGATCTCGCATCAATACTTGGGAGGGTCTAGCTACTGCCTTCTACCATCAATTTCAGTACAACACCGACTTGGCGCCGACGAGGGTTCAATTGCAAGGTATGACTATGGGGAAGGATTAGGGATTTAAGGAATATGCGCAGAATTGGAGAGACCTTGCAAGTAGGGTCAAACCTCCCTTGATTGATAGGGAACACATTGACATGTTCATGAGCACATTATTTGGTCCTTTCTTTAATCTGTTGGTTGGCTGCTCTTCTTCTGGTTTCACCGAATTAATCCTAACTGGTGAGAGAGTAGAAAGTGGCATTAAAAGTGGAAAGATCTATGTGGCATCTACTTCTACTCCCAATCCTGTCAAGAAACCTTTTACCATGAAGAAAGAAGTTAATGCTGTGTATAGAGAAAAGGCCCATGCCAAAATGAATAATCATCCGTCTGTCAATGCTGTATGAATCTCCAATCCGACTGCAACTCAAAGACCATCTACCAATCATCAACGGGTTGAAGCTCCAAGAAGACAGTTCACAAGGTTAGGCATGTCATTATCTCAAGCCCTCCAACATCTGCTCAGGGCCAATTTAGTGACATTGCGGGATCCTCCCGCCAACCCTGACACCTCGTCACCGAGATATAATCCAAATGAAAAGTGTGCTTATCATTCAAACAGCCCAGGGCATGAGACTGATCAGTGTTGGGCTCTGAAGAAAAAAATCCAGGATTTAATTGACAACAAGACTATTGAATTTGATCCTCCTCCAACGCCAAATTTAATTACTGCTCCAATGCCGAAGAACGACAAAGGTGTTAATGCCGTCGAAGATACAACTTTCATTACCTCTATCAAATGGTTAACTACTCCATTGAATGTAATCAAGAGCAATCTGTTGAAAGATGGGACTTTCCCCGGCTGTGAAAAAGACTGTGTGGGCTGTATGAGACAATTTGATGGGTGTGAAAAACTGAGGAAAGGTATACAATGCCTAATGGATAGCCGCGAAATTCTATTCGAAAAGAATCCTGCCATCAAAAATTCAGTCGACAAAGCTGAAGACTTGGCCATCATAACAATTTCAAACAAACCTCTTAGGATCTCATCCAAAGGTCCTATTAGGATTTCAAACGAACCAATCATTGCTCTTCTCATAATCAGTGCTTCCGGACCCGTTCCATACACCTCTGATAAAGCGGTACCATGGAATTATGGTGTCGAGGTTTATTACCATGGAGTAAAACAAGATTCTTGGATTGATGATAATGAAGCGGGTGTTACTAATATTACTAGTTATAGTAAAGTCACAAGAACAGGAAGAGTCTTTTCCCCTGATATCTCACCACCAACCACTACCGAAGTTCCAATCCGCATAACCAATGGCAATGCTGGTGCCAGTACTAAAGGGAAAGAGAAAGAAAGTGAGCCTGCCAGGAAAGAGGCACTTGCTAAAAAGACTGTTATGGAGGAACCATCCACTCAAGAGATGGAGGAGATTATGAAAATCATCAAGAAAAGCGACTTCAAAATAGTATAGCAGTTGGGACAAACCCCTTCTAAAATATCAATGTTGTCCCTATTGCTATGTTCCGACGCCCATGCATAAGCTTTGATTAAGTTCTTGAAAAAGGCTCACGTGCCTCAAGAAGCAACAACCGACCAGTTTGAGAACTGCGTAGCAAGTCTGATAGCTGACAATGGTCTGGGGTTCTCCGACGCAGATTTAACTCCCATGGGAAAGAATCACAATAAAGCCTTGCATGTTTCTGTTGAATGTAAGGGGACCACTCTGGCACATGTTTTGGTAGACACAGGCTCATCTTTAAACGTGTTACCTAAAGGCGCTTTAGATCGGCTAGACTGTGAAGGTTTGGTTTTGAAGCCAAGTGATATTGTTGTGAGGGAATTTGATGGGTCGAAAAGGATGGTTCATGGAGAGGTGGATCTCCCAATTAAGGTCGGCTCACAGATTTTCAATTCCACATTCTACATAATGGACATACGGCCTGGGTATTCTTGCTTACTTGGGCGCCCATGGATCCATGGAGCAGGTGCGGTCACTTCTACTCTCCACCAAAAGTTAAAATACCCAGTTCAAGGGAAGGTTGTCACTGTTTGCGATGAAGAAGAATTTATGGCAAGTCACCTCATTTCTTTCAAGTACATAGAAATGGATGGAGAATTCAGAGACTCCTTGTCAGACATTTGAAGTTGTGGCCACCACCAAAATCTCCTCCGACACTCTAAAAGCCGATAAAGTTATTCCCAAGATGGTTTCTCTTAAGGATGCCCGTGTTGTGGTAGAAAAAGGAAACACTGAGATATGTGGTCAACTCCTCGACATCCCACTCAAGACAGATAAGTTTGGGATAGGTTTCACCTCCAAAGCTCAGAAAGAAATTAGAGGTGCTCGTACGGGAAATCCGTCTCTCCACCTCAAGAGTCATGAAGTAAACGCTGTAGAGGATTCCGATGATGAGTGTGCTTTTGAAGACTGGATCTACCTAACAACCAAAGGGAAGCCCAACAATTGGCATGCGAAGGACTTTATGCCCATCTCCTTCATTGAGGAGTAATCTACTTGTTTTTGCTTTTAATCAATTGAAGAACTCGTTGTCTGTAATATTTTGATGTTGACTTTTAAGCCATGTTCCTAGCCTGGGGCACTTTGGTTATTTTGTCAAGGGTTTTATATTTTGTTCATCTAATCATATGATCATTCAGTACATTGGACTCTTTTGCATTCAAATATTTGTGTTCATTGTCTTTCTTTTCTTTTAAATACATTTCCAAAAGATAGCCATGTATCTTACATGCACACACACAGACACACACTCTTGTAAGTCTACATCCACTCTGGATCCTATTGCGAACAACTCTATTATTGACAAATATGACTTTGAATGTCCTATCAACCAAGCCGAAGACGAAAGCGAGGAAGATTGTGACATACCAGGAGAACTAGCCAGACTTATGTTACAAGAGGAAAAGGCTATTCAACCACATGAAGAGTCAATTGAGGTTATCAACCTGGGTACTGAGTCAAATAAGAAGGAAATCAGGATCAATGTTGATTTGGAAAGCAATGTCAAAAGCCGTTTGGTTCAGATGTTGCACGATTATGTGGAAGTATTTGCTTGGTCGTATGAAGATATGCCTGGGTTGGATACCAACATTGTGGTTCATCGTCTGCCAACAAAAAATGACTGCCCTCCTGTTAAACAAAAAGTTCGTCGCATGAGACCTGACATGTCTGAAAATATCAAAGCTGAAGTAATGAGACAGTTTGATGCAGGATTCCTAGCAGTAACATCCTATCCTCAATGGGTGGCTAATATAGTGCCAATGCCAAAGAAAGACGGGAAAGTTCGCATGTGCGTAGACTATAGGGATCTGAATAGGGCAAGCCCCAAGGATGATTTCCCTCTACCATACATTGACATCTTAGTCGACAATACCGCTCAACATAAAGTATTCTCATTCATGGACGGCTTCTCGGGCTATAATCAAATAAAGATGGCTCCCGATGATACGGAAAAAACTAATTTAGTTACACAATGGGGCACTTTCTGCTACAAGGTCACGCCGTTCGGATTAAAGAATGCAGGGGAAACATATCAAAGGGCTATGGTGGCTTTATTTAATGACATGATTCATCATGAGATAGAGGTATATGTGGATGATATGACCGCCAGATCACAAACCAAAGAAGAACATATTGGTCACCTGCACAAACTATTTGAGAGACTGAAGAGATATAAACTAAGGTTAAACCCTAACAAGAGCACATTCGGAGTACGCTCTGGAAAGCTTCTAGGATTTGTTGTCAGCAATAAAGGCATTGAAGTTGATCCCGCCGAGATAAAGGCCATCGAAGAAATTCCAGTCCCTCATTCTAAAAAAGAAATCATAGGATTCTTGGGTCGTCTCAATTACATTGCCCGTTTCATATCACATTTAACTGCTACCTGTGAGCCACTCTTCAAACTCTTAAAGAAAGATCAGGTAGTCGAATGGAACGATGAATGCTAGATTGCCTTTGATAAGATCAAGGAATACCTGCAAGAACCTCCTATTCTCATGCCTACGGTTGAAGGAAGACCGTTCATCATGTACTTGACGGTACTAGAGAATTCTATGGGGTGTGTTTTAGGCCAACATGACGAGTTTGGCCGAAAAGAGCATGCGATTTACTACCTAAGCAAAAAGTTTACCGACTGTGAAACCAGATATTCACTGCTCGAGAAAACTTGTTGTGCTTTAGCATGGGCTGCTCGCCGACTAAGGCAATACATGTTGACTCATACCACTTTGTTGATTTCTAAGATGGATCCGATTAAGTACATCTTCGAAAAACTTGCCCTTTCCGGACGAATAGCCAGATGGCAAATGATCTTGACTGAGTACGACATTCAATACACAAATCAAAAAGCCATCAAAGGAAGTGTACTAGTAGATCAATTGGCCCATCAAGTTGTGGATGATTATCAGTCAATGAACTTCGACTTCCCTTACAAGAATATTATGCTGGTAACCGACTGTGCAAAACCTAGACCGTATGACGGGCCAGAACAAGGATCTCGATGGACTATGGTGTTCGATGAGGCTTCCAACGCCTTGTGTAACGGAATTGGTGCTGTGATCATCTCTCCTGAAGGTTGCCACACTCCTTTTACCTCCAGACTATGCTTCGACTATACAAATAATATGGCCGAGTATAAAGCATGCATCTTAGGTCTAAAAGCTGCTATCGACTTAAGGATCAAGCATTTGGACGTGTTTGGAGATTCCTCTTTGGTGATCAGCCAAGTAAAAGGAGATTGGGACACTAAACACCAAAATCTTATCCCTTACAAGGAACTTGTGCTATCCCTAATTCCTCACTTCTAAGAGATCACTTTTGAACATTTTCCTAGGGAAGAAAACCAGTTGGCTGACGCTCTGGCAACCATGTCCTCAATGTTCAAAGTCAGATGGGACAACGAAGCCCCTATGATTACAATTGAAAGATTTTATGAACCTGCACATTGCTATGAGCTTGACACCGATGCGGAAAAGCTGTGGTAACATGAGGTAATGAGATACCTTGAAGCGCAAGAGTATCCAGAGGGAGCATCTATCAATGATAGAAAGTTCTTACGAAGATTTGCAGCCAAATTCTTCCTAAGTAATGGGATATGAAATTCTGGCTGCAGATACTCAATGTCACGTTCAATGTTATGACACCGTATCTGACTTTCTATAAGAAAGTAAATACAAAAACAGTAAAGAACACAGTCAATTTTTTACCCAGTTCAGTGTGCAACAACACCTACTCTGGGGGCTACCAAGCCAGGGAGGAAATCCACTATAAGAGATATTAATTCAGGAATAAACCAACCAGTTTATCTCCTTCACTTAAGACCTACCCAATGCAACTTCAATCTAAGTACAACTTAAACCTGAGTTCCTACTCACTCCCCCTCAATCACAGCAGTGATACATAAAAACAATTTGACTAATGAATTGTTGAAGACACTCTTCAAAACATACACTTGATTATGCTTCACAACTTTTTAATTAAGCAACTCAAACACTCTTGCTTCACAGCTTTGAGTGATACACAAACCTAACTTGACTCTGCTTCACAGCTTTAGTCAAGAGACATACAAACACTCTTGCTTCAAAGCTTTGAGTGTTACACAACCCTTACAATTAAAACCTATTCCAAGTCACTTATCACAATGATAATTGCTTGGATTACAATAGTAAAAACTATACAGCTTCTAAATGATCTTCTGTACAAAAAGGGATTACTTTCAAAACAGCAGCTCTGTTGAATATATAGCAGCTGCATCTTCAGTTAGGGTTTCCCCAAAAAGCTAGGGTTAATTCCGTTTGACCTTAAGACTAGGTCACAGGACTTTATCAACCAGGTTAGGGTTGAGCTAGGTTAACCCAAAGAAAACGCAGGATTCTGTTCTGGAAAGACTGAGTCATTTTCCTGAAAAAACTCAGAATTAACCAAACTGCAAACCTGTTAGTTCAGAACAGGATGTCTTAACATTTGTTATGACATCTGAATTCCTGCTTACTGATTTTGGTAAATGTGATCATTTTGCAAAATGCTCAGATACACACTCATAAACATCAGTACCTGTATGACAATATTTTTCTGCAAAGGTACCTAATAAATTTGTACCTAATAAACTAGAATGTTATGACATCAGTCATGACATTCACACATACACTTGGGTTTTACCAAAAATGCAAGCCAATAACTAAACAACTACAAACTCCCCCTTTGGCAGATTTTTGGCTAAATACCCTAAGCAATCAGAGATAGATAGCAGCAGAAAGAAATGACTGCAGAAAAATAGAATGTCTAATTAAGTACCAAAATATATCTCCCCCTCTTTAGCCACAAATGGGCCAAAGATACATGTTCTTAAAAGTTATACAGTCATCCAGAAAAAGTAATGAGAGCAGAACTAAAAACTGAACACACTTCCAAACTCTACCAGGTACCAACAGCAACTCCACCAACCTTTAAGTACTGTCATCAGACTCAGAGGAGCTAGTTTCTTCAGTATTGAGATGACCTTCAGCTTCTACACCCTCTTCCCTTCTGTTTCCTTCAGCTTCCTCCTTTTCTAACCTGGCAATTAGGTTTTCTAGGGTCTTTTTCCTAGCTTCCAGTTCTTTGCAGGTCTCTTTTAATACAGCTATGACATCAGATGTCTTGGACTGGGTCTTCACAGACGATGTCTCAGCTGATGTTATGACAATATCAGGAGCATGAGATCCCTGAAACAGTTTGTAGTGCAACCCAAGGGCAGGAGCTCTTTTGCAAGCAGTATCTCTTGCCACCAGGATATCAGGGTATTGTGCAAGGATAATTCCACAAAGGAGGGAGGGAAAGGCAATTGGTCCTTTGACAGCATAACTACCAGCATGTTTTAAAGTTTGTTCAAAAATATACCTGCCATAGTCAAAAGCAGTCTTGGTTCCCACAGCATAAATAAATCTCCCCAATCCTGTGGAGATAGTTGATTTATGGTTTGTAGGCACCCAGTTGGCTGCACCAATCTTGTGCAGGATGGCAAATTTCATGCTAAGTTTGCTGGCATTCAGCTTGCCTTTCAAGGGCCAGCACTTCACTTGCCTTGCTGTGATGGTTTGACAAACTTCATTGTCAGTGGCTTCCAGATCAGGATAATCCTCATTTGATCTTCCAAGAAATTTGTTAATTTCTGATGGAGAGAAATTAACCCTTCTTCCTCTAACAAAAACACTTTCAAAGTCAGCTGACCTTCCATCAGCACAATCATTAGACAAGTTAACTATGAACTCCTTGACCAGATTTTCACAACACTTGTTAAATTTTATCACTGTCTTCATCAGTCCAGCATTCTTGATCAGGTCCATGATGTCTTTGCACTCCATGGCATCATTGTTTAGCTCTCTTTCTAAAGCTATTCTCTTCAAGCAAACATACTTCCATCTGTTTGCATTGTCAGGATGATGAAAAGAGATGTTGTCTGTTGGGACTTCAGGAACTCTAGCAATTTTGCTGGAGGGGAGCTTCCTTCTGATAGGAATTTCTTCAGCATCAATCTCAAACTCTGATTCCTCATCAGAATCAGAAGATTCAGGTTCTTTTCTCTTCTTTGAAATTGGTTGTCTATCAGTATGCACCTGGGCTTTCACCTTCCCTTTGGACTGAACAGTTTTCACAGATTCTACCCCAGCCATGCCTTCAGCCTTGGATTTCTTATTAGCAGGTTTATCTTTTGTCAAACATTTTCCAGCATTCTGATTATTCTTCCTTTTCATCATTCTCCTAGCTATGCTAGTGTTTACATTGGCAATCAGATCATTGTCTGAGTATTCCTCATCCACATCAATGATAGGTGGATCAGTAGTCTTTTCTGAAGGGTTCTGAATGTTGTCATTTTGTGTCATAACATTCTCAGAGACATCTACATTCTCAGAGACATCCACATTTGGGCTTCCTGATTGATTTAAAGGGACAGAAATCCCCGGTACAGATTGGTTTCCGCTTAGTATACTTGTTACTAGCCTAGCAATTGCTTGATGAACTTGAACTGATCCTTCTCTATTTGATACAGAAGAAGAAGGATGAGAAGGATTACCAGAGGCTGCAGCTTGAGCTCTTTCTGCATGTTTAGTTCTCAGCTTTTTGACTTTGGCGGGGTCAGTTTCCATCTCTCTGAGAGGAGTGACCTCAAGAACTTCAGATTCTATGCATGTGGTGATTGCTCTAGAGTCTTGGTCAGATGATGAAGATGATGAGGATGATGAAGTCGCCTTGGTTGAAGATGATGTTTGAGACATTTTAATTGACTTAGAGCACCAGTAGCAATTTGAGAGAAAATTTTGATTGAGAGAAGGGAACAGGTTGCAAAGTCGAGAGAGGTAGGAGGCAAAAGAGAGTCTTTTCAACTTCTTAAAGATTTTGAAAGAATTGGGAAAACATATGATTAACCCACTAAAAATAGACTTAACAAAATTAACTCCTTCAACCCTTGTTTTAAGCAAAATTAATTGCTATAATTTCTCATGTTGGCAAATACCCAACCTGCCCCTCAAGTTTTCAAGTTTATTTCCAACAAGAGCCTTGGTAGAAGAATCAGCCAGCTGAAGCTTAATGATACCATGTTCCAGTTTAATTGACTTCTTCTCTACAAAGTCAATGTGCTTGGTCCTGCTATGCTGAATAGGGTTCATGGAAATATTGATTGTATTCAGATTGTCACAATATAATGTCACAACATCTTGTGAGACATTATACTCAATGAGCATCTGTTTTGTCCAGATATTTTGAGAACAATTACTCCTAGCTGCAACCATTTCAGCACAGAGTTGGGAAGGCATTCTTTTGACATGAATCATAGTTCTGGTTGATTCTTGAATGATCTTATTTTTCTTTTTGTCAACTCCATTTTGATGGTGAGTTATAGGAGAAGAGACTTCACAACTCATTTCTTCAGGGAAACAAAATTTATTAGACTTGTTGTTTCCAACATCCTTGTCATGATTACTTCTGGTTCTGACAACACATCCTTCTTCAAGTTTATTCACCACATCATAGACATGTTTCTTTTTACCAAGCCTTTCAATTTTAAGTTCACCACAAACCCTTCTTTTATCAATCTGTAGTTTTGGAGTCCTTCTGACTGCTTCCACAGAGATAGCTCTTTTCATTCTTCTTAGATGAAGATGACCAAGCTTATGGTGCCATAGTTTCATCTCTTTTTCTTCTTTGGTAATTGGACACATAGTGGAGTTATTAGTGTTCTCAGGCTGCCACAAGTAACAGTTATCTTTGGATCTGACTCCTTTCATTACAATTTCTTGTTTTTCATTGATTACAAGACATTCAGATTTTGAGAAATTGACCTTGAATCCTAGATCACACAGTTGACTGATACTAATGAGATTAGCAGTCAGCCCTTTTACCAGCAGTACTTCATTCAGACTTGGAACTCTAGGGCAGTCCAAATCACCAACTCCTTTGATTTCACCTTTAGCACCATCTCCAAAGGTCACAAAACTGGTGGTGTGAGGCTTAACATTATTGAGGAGGTTCTTGATTCCAGTCATGTGTCTGGAACATCCACTGTCAAAGTACCAGTCTTCCTTTGCAGAGACTCTCAGGGAAGTATGGGCTATCAGGGCAGTAGCCTTTTTCTTCCATTGAGGAGTATGTGGTACCTTTTTAGACTTAGGTTTGACACCTGAGTTTTGATTGGGGTATCCATGCAATCTGAAGCAGAAGGGCTTTATGTGGCCATATCTCCCACAATGATGACATCTCCATCTTTGGTACCTTTTCTTCATATGTCTTTGTTCCTGATGTTGAGAGTTGTGTTGAGACATCTGTTTTGACATTTGCTTATCAGGCCTGATCTTCTTATCTGTACCAGAGTTCTTTGCTTCCACAAATCCTAGTCCAGATTTGTTTCCCACATTTTGTCCAACCTGAAGAATCTCTTCCAATTTAGCTGTTCCATTAGACAGCATCTTGACAGATTTGGTCATTTGGTTCAGTTGTGAGTTCAGCAATTGAACTTCCCCTTCTAGATGACTTATAGTTTCAAGATCTGCCCTTTTTTCAGCCTCCAGCTTTATAATGAGTTTTGATTGTTTCTCATTCTGCACACAGACTTCAGCACTTCTGATACACAATTTGTTGTAGGTATCAGCCAGTTCTTCAAATGTCACTTCTTCATCACTGGTGTCACTTTCAGATGTACAAACACCAGTTAGAGAAGTAACTAGTTTGGCAGATTCTTCTTCAGAATTACTTTCTGAATCACAGTCAGACCAAGTAATAGTCATTCCTTTCTTTTGTTTCTTAAGAAAGGTTGGACATTCAGCTCGAATATGCCCATATCCTTCACAGCCATGGCATTGAATTCCTCTGCCTTGGTTTCCCTGCTCTGATACCAATTGAAATTCTGGCTGCAGATACTCAATGTCACGTTCAATGTTATGACACCGTATCTGACTTTCTATAAGACAGTAAATACAAAAACAGTAAAGAACACAGTCAATTGTTTACCCAGTTCAGTGTGCAACAACACCTACTCTGGGGGCTACCAAGCTAGGGAGGAAATCCACTATAAGAGATATTAATTCAGGAATAAACCAACCAGTTTATCTCCTTCACTTAAGACCTACCCAATGCAACTTCAATCTAAGTACAACTTAAACCCGAGTTCCTACTCACTCCCCCTCAATCACAGCAGTGATACATAAAAACAATTTGACTAATGAATTGTTGAATACACTCTTCAAAACATACACTTGATTATGCTTCACAGCTTTTTAATCAAGCAACACAAACACTCTTGCTTCACAACTTTGAGTGATACACAAACCTAACTTGACTCTGCTTCACAACTTTAGTCAAGATACATACAAACACTCTTGCTTCAAAGCTTTGAGTGTTACACAACCCTTACAATTAAAACCTATTCCAAGTCACTTATCACAATGATAATTGATTGGATTACAATAGTAAAAACTATACAGCTTCTAAATGATCTTCTGTACAAAAAAGGATTACTTTCAAAACAGCAGCTCTGTTGAATATATAGCAGCTGCATCTTCAGTTAGGGTTTCCCCAAAAAGCTAGGGTTAATTCCGTTTGACCTTAAGACTAGGTCACAGGACTTTATCAACCAGGTTAGGGTTGAGCTAGGTTAACCCAAAGAAAACGCAGGATTCTGTTCTGGAAAGACTGAGTCATTTTCCTGAAAAAACTCAGAATTAACCAAACTGCAAACCTGTTAGTTCAGAACAGGATGTCTTAACATTTGTTATGACATCTGAATTCCTGCTTACTGATTTTGGTAAATGTGATCATTTTGCAAAATGCTCAGATACACACTCATAAACATCAGTACCTGTATGATAATATTTTTCTGCAAAGGTACCTAATAAATCTGTACCTAATAAACTAGAATGTTATGACATCAGTCATGACATTCACACATACACTTGGGTTTTACCAAAAATGCAAGCCAATAACTAAACAACTACAGGATATTGTACAAGCTCAACTATGATTTGACTCTACTCCGATGTGTGGATAAGAGGGAGGCAGAGGAAATCATGGAAGACATGCACTATGGCCTTTTTGGTACTCACTCAAGTGGACATACAATGGCTAAGAAAATATTAAGAGCTGGCTACTATTGGTCAACAATGGAGACCGTTTGCCATCGACATTCAAGAACTTGCCACAAATGCCAAATTTACACTGACAAGGTCCATGTACCCCTGATCCCTCTAAATGTCATGTCCACTCTGTGGCCATTTGCAATGTGGGGTATTGACATGATCGGAGAGATCAAGCCCACAGCTTCCAACGGACACCACTTCATTCTTGTTGCTATCGACTATTTCACCAAATGGGTCAAAGCCGCCTCATTTGCCTCAGTCACCCAGAACGTGGTAGCCCGATTCATCAGACACAATCTTATCTGTCGTTATGGTATCCCCGAAAGGATCATCACCGACAATGGGACTAACCTTAACAATGCCATGATCAGGGAATTGTGCACTCAATTTAAGATCAAGCATCATAATTCTTCTACGTATAGACCGAAAATGAATGGCGCGGTCGAAGCAGCCAACAAAAATATCAAGAAGATTGTGCAGAAAATGGTAGTAACCTATAAAGATTGGCATGAGATGCTACCATTTGCTCTACATGGTTACCGTACTTCAGCTAGAACATCAACTGGGGAAACTCCCTTCTCTCTAGTCTATGGCATGGAAGCCGTTTTTCTAGTGGAAGTTCAAATCCCCTCGCTGAGGATTATGATTGAGGCAAGCCTAAGTAAAGACGAATGGATTCAAACGAGATTGGATCAACTGAACTTGATCGATGAAAAACGATTAGCTGCTATCTGCCATGGTCAGACGTATCAAAAACGGATGATCAAAGCTTTCAACAAAAAGGTCAAGCCTCGAGTATATCAAGTTGGTGACCTGGTGATAAAACGCATCATTTTACCACAAGGTCACCCCATAGGAAAATGGACTCCCACCTATGAAGGGCCGTTTGTTGTCAAGAGAGTTTTCTCTGGCGGTGCCATGATACTGAGCACCATGGATGGTGAAGATTTCTCACATCCTATAAATGCGAACATAGTTAAAAAATACTATGCATAAGAGACCCGTTAGGTTGACACACCTAAGCAGAAAAGGGCATCCCGACAAACCAAAAGGTTTAGATAAAAATTAGGGATATATACAAAAGATTATACACCGGACAAATTGAAAACCCGAAAGGGCGACTTGCATAAAAAAGGGTATCCTGGTGGACCGAAAACCCGATAGGGCGGTTCAGGCAAAAATTAAGGATTAAAAGCGTACGACTATGTCCCGTGAAATCAACACGGTCAATACTATCACCAAGGTCCAAGTTCAAATGGTCCAGGATCAATCCAATCAACTTCGATCAACGACAAGGGACGTTCAAAGACATTGGGGCAATAGTAGAGCTGAAAGGAAATGAGATCATTTCACATGGCTATTTGTTTTTCATTCTCAATTTTGTTTTCTTTTCGGCGATTTCCTCTTACTAGAATTTCCGTCTCTATGTACAAAAACGACTATTCATGGGCAAAATATCAATACAAATACACTTTGAAGTGAAAAATTGTATATCTCTGTTTTGAATGAAAATTTGTCCAATGACTGAAATTGAATGAACATATGCATATGAACATAATTAAAGCTATTTGGCACATGTGTCCTGCCAAGCAGCAACCTCAACAAGGCATCAATGCACAACATCAGTAAGCATCCCTTTAATGAATGTGAAATAGCCCCATAGAGTTATATCACCATCATTATCCCCACCAGGGCGTTGGCAATAAACCCTTCCCCAACAGAGTTGCCCACAAAATATCCTTGCACGGGATGATCCTTGGCCAGAGTCTCAATCTCTTGACAGCTTTTTCCCCAGCTAAAGCCTAGGAGATCTCTTCCTAAAGGGAATCCACTTCCTTAGCATATTTTATTCCCCACAGAGTTATCTCATCATCATTATCCCTATAGGGACAACCCCAATGCAACCTTTCCCCAGCGAAGTTGCCTACAAAAATTTCTTGACATAGGATAAACCCCCGGCCAGAGTCTCAATCTCTTGGAAACTTTCTCTAGCTAAGTCAATTTATACAAAATTGAAACCTAGGGGTCTCTGTCTAAAGGAAATTCATCTCTTCAGCAAGGTTTATTTCCCCAACAGAGTTATTTCCCCGGGCCAAGTGCAAATTCCTCAACGTACAAGACACCCCGATTTCCCCAGTCGAGTAAGTACTCCCCGATGAGTCCAAAATTGCCCAGCAGAGCCCTTCATCCCCAGATGAGCCCATCATCCCCAGATGATCCCATCATTCCCAGCGGAGTATGTCTTCCAACCGAGTTTTTTTATCCCCATTAGAGTATATCTTCCAACCAAGATTTTATTCTCCAAGATGAGTCCATCCTCCCCGGTTGAATAAACACTCCCCACTGAGTCCATCTTCCCCAGTGGAGTATATCTTCCAACCAAGATTCTATTCCCCAGCGGAGTACAAATCCCTCAACGGAACCTAAATTCCCCATTTGAGTCTGAATCGCCCAGCTGAGTATATTCTCCCCAAGCTAAGTCTGCCTTGCTTGACTGAGTCTATACTCTCCAGTTAGAATTTCCCCTTCAAATGACTGCAAATCACAGGGCCACAACCCCTAATCCCTAGTAAGGTATTCAACAAAGCCTTTATTATTACCAAGAAATGCTATGAATCCTGGATCCGACCAGATATTAGCATATTTTTCAAGTTATACTGAAGCCTTGACTCGAACAGATAACAGTTTGACTTCTTCAATTTCTGAAGCCTGGACCCGACCAGATAACAGTTTAATTTCTTCGATTACTGAAGCCTGGACCCGACCAGATAACAATTTGATTTCTTCAATTTCTGAAGCCTGGACCCGACCAGATAACAGTTTGATTTCTTCGATTACTGAAGCCTGGACCCGACCAGATACAAGTTTGACTTCTTGAGTTACTGAAGCCTGGATCTGACCATATAACAGTTGATCTCATTTCTTAAAAATCTATGAAACCTGGACACGACCAGCCCAACTCTTCAAAGATTTTGAAGAACCCAAACTTAATCCAACCAAGGTTTTAACCACTTGTTCCCAGTAGAGTTGCCTCTTTATTCCCCAACAAAGGATTGAGAAACCTGGATCCGACCAGATATCATTCCTCATTTCCATATTTTCAAGAAAGTCATTGCGAAGCCTGGATCCGACCAGATAGAAATCATCCTCAGAGATTCGTTGTGAAGCTTGGACCCGACCAAATAACAACTAAATCCCCAAGCAGTTCATTGTGAAGCCTGGACCCGACCAGATAACAATTAACTTCATCGGAAATCTGCAAAGCCTGGACCCGACTAGATAGCAGTTTTTTAAGCAGTTCATTGTGAAGCCTGGACCAGACCAGATAACAATTAACTTCATCAGAAATCTGCAAAGCCTGGACCCGACCAGATAACAGTTTTCAAATGGTATATTGTGAAGTCTAGATCCGACCAGATAACAATTAACCATGATCCCCAGAAAGACACTATGAAACCTGGATTCGACCAGATAATATTACAACTTTCCAAAAGACCATAAAGCCTGGACCCGACCAGATAATAGTCTTCAAGAAGTACTGTGAAGCCTGGACCCGACCAGATAAAAGTTAATTCCCCCCTTACCTCCAACAAGTTACTGTGAAGCCTGGATCCAACCAGATAACAGTTAACCTCCACATCCCCAGCAAGTTATTATGAAACATGGACCCGACAATATGACTATTCAATTTCAAGGAATTTTCTGCAAATCCTGGATCCGACCAGATACTAGTTAATTCATCTCTTCCCCCAGTAAGTTGCCATGAAACCTGGACCCGACCAGATAGCAACCGACTACTTCATCCTCAGAAACCGTGAAGCCTAGATCCGACCAGATAATAGCTGATCTTAGAGTGATGTTCCCCAGCAAAAGAATCTCTTCAAAAGAATTTGAAGACATGCATATTCTTCATTTCCAACAGGTAATCAAGGATTCAACATCCGAAGATTTCCTCAATAGTAGTCAGGAATTTATTTTCCCGGACAAAAACACACATTTCACATTCATACATCATATCATGTACATGACAATGCATTTAGCATGATACCACATCTGGTAAGCATCATGCAAGCATCTGCATTTTTCTAACCCTCTTTCTCACAGGTAAAACAACAAGTCTAGTATGGATCAACAGGAGATTTGTGCTAATACTTCTTCCAGAGTTTACCAACATTCCTCCAAATGGCATCTATAATCCCATTCACCATCCATCTTCGAGTGCAAATTTCTGGGCACTCTAGTGTTCAAACATCTTTCACCATCAAGTCACAGATGCCGGATCCACCAATCTAACTCTTCAGGTTCAAGAAGTTTGAACATGGGCAGCTGTTGTACCCCAAAATTTTCCCTCTCAATTCTCAAGGCATCTCTCACAATGATTCTCAAAATTCAAGCTTGCACAAGTACATTGGGATTTTCCAGCACCAGAATGAAAAGGAAACTATCAAAAAGAGAGAAAACAGATAAAAATAACATTTTGACAAATTTGGAGGAAAATAGGTCTCCTTCGATTCATCCCCCTTCGATTGGACTTTGCACCTCATTCGATTGCTCAAAAGTTGCTGCTAGCGTGCCTCTTTCGTCTGGGCACATGACTTCTTGTTGTAGGTTTCATTTGTGTCTTCCACTGCCTGCATGTTTGCTTTGAGTACTAAATTTTCTGCCACAAGTGCCCCCTAGAAGGCAAGCCTTTCGATTGGACAAGTTTGTTGCCTGCATGCTTGCAGTCGAAGGCCATGAGCTGCTGGCCACATGTGCCCCCTGCAAGGAAAATTCTTCGATTGGACAAAATAACTGCCTACAAGCCTACTTCGATTGGGCATATGCTACCTGCATGTTTGTTTCGTTTGTAGAAGCTTCGATGGGATAAAATAACCATCTCTATGCATCCCTCGAATCCACTTGCACGAAGGGCCTCTTGCAGACTTTTCCTCTCACAAGTTTTGTTTGAGCCAAGAGATATCTTCATACAAGATTTTACTAAGTTTTTTCTTCCTTTGAAAGAACACCCTTTGATTCAGAAATCAAGAACTTCCCTCACGCTAAAAGGAAATGACTCCCTTTATGTTTGTTTAGATCCACATGCTTCGATTGGGCAACATTCTTCCTTCGAACACGAGCTTTCGATTGGGTGATATGTTTGCTTCAATCCAAGCTTCGACTGGGCATTAGCTTCATTCGAGTAAGCTTGTTTCGACCACAAGCTTCGATTGAGGCAAAAGCTTCCTTCGAACAAGTGCACTTCGATCTCATTCCTGCATACAAGCCTTCAGTTGGGCACTCACCTCCTGCATATTTGTGTGTAAGCCTTCGTTTGGGCATTCATCTTTGGTCATGCCTGCATGCAAGCTTCAGTTGAGCAAGGGCTTCATGCCACTTGGGTTACATCTTTCATTTGGGTATTGAAGCTTCCTTTGATTCAGAAGGAAATGATCTTCATACAAACTTCAATTAAGTTTTTGTTTCCCTTTAAAATAGTGTCCTTCGACTCAGGAATGTCCTTCGACTCAAGAAGTAAAGGCCTCCTTTTGGTTTTCTTCAATTCAAAAAGTAAATAATCTTCTGAAAGCTTCCTTCAATTCAGAAGTTAATAACCTTCTGAAAAGTGTCATTCGACTGCACCATTCGCCCCTCACCTATTTGCCTTGGATTCATAAGTTTTCGATTGGATGAATGGCTACCTTCCTGTGACTTTCAAATTCGTCTTCATGTAGGATTCGAATGCACCTTCATATCACCTCCAAATCCATCTGTAAACCCTTCAATACGCCATAGTCCTGCATTATGACACACAACTTGGTGGTCCATTCGAAGGACTTGCCATAGTTGGGGAATAATTGTTATCTTACTTTGGAGTCTGGTCGAAGGTTTAGGCCTAAGTTATTAAAAGCAAGAAGACTCAAAATGGCATATTCAGCTAAAAAGGGCCATTCGAAGAACACACAGTTGGTTCATTCGAAGGACACACAACTGGTGAAAACGAATGCTGTGTTGTTCTAGTTTGGTCGAAAGGTGTAGAAAGATAGAGGATTCGACTCAAAAGATCAAGTTGAACATTTAGACCCATAGGCTAGGCTACGTGTTTTCCCTTTTTAGGCCTTTACCCATTTGTTGTCCAAGACCACTTGCACTTAATAGCATAATACTACCTTTTAGAAAAGTTTGTCTTGAGCCTTGTGCCTGTTTTCCTTCAGAAATAAGCAACCCATCTGAACCATTCATCTTGCTTTTATGGCACAAGTGGACACTTACTTTCCAGCTGAGCCTTATTTTATTATTTTTTTCTCCCCAAGCTTCTCAAAAGCCTTTCTCTATAAATAGAGAGTTCATTTGCACAAAGAAAAAAAGAGAAAAAGGAGAGGAGGGGAATATATCTTCAAAATTCTCACACACCATAAAATTCTCAAACACTTCAACACTTGTGAAATAAAAAAAAAACCAGAATCATCATTACCTCCTTCAATTCTGAAGAACAACACATTCCAGTTTCCTTCGAATCAAGGAGCATCCCACTTTTTCCTTCCTTTGAATCCAGCAAAGAAGAATATTTCACTTGTTTTTCTCTTTCGAATCCAGTGTCGAAGGCCTACACTGGGTCTTTTCCTTCGAATCCAGAGGCATTCAAAGCATCCTCTTCAAAGTCCAGAACACGCTCCAACCTCCAGCAAGGTAAGTCATTTTTAACCTTTGGCCCTTCGTTTCCAGCATAACATGTAAATAAAATTTCTTTTCGTTTCAAACATGTACATACCATTGTTCTTCTTTTCGTTTCCACCTTTTTAATATGTTTTCAGAGCTAATCCTTTTGTTTTGCTTCTTGTTTACCTAAACATTCATTAAGTACTAACCTGGCTATAAGGTAACGCTATCATGGACTTGGGCCATATTGCTATTCGAACTCAAATGAAAGAAACAGGAGACAAAAAAGTTAGAAACAAAACCTCTGGCTTCCATACTAAGCTCCAGGCCCAAATCGAAAGGAACAACATGCTAGCCTCCAGGCCCCAATCGAAAGCCAAAATATTCTGACTTCTAGGCCCCAGTCGAAACTCATTCCTTCACCCCTTTTCAGGTAAGGTCGAAGAGTGCCAGAAATGGCAGAATTGAAGGGTTTGCTGCCCTAAGTCGGAAGATCAATTTTTTCTTACTTTTACATTATTTTTGCCTTTATATTTTCATGCAATTCAATATGGTTGTAATAGTGTAGGATTTATTTTTTTCACTCTTTTATTACCTTCATATAAATGTTAAGTAATTAGGTGTGTATGGCAAGATAAAATCAACAAGTAGACAACCCAAAAATCAAAGACAAAATGCATGCAATCAAACACACTTGCACACATGCACCCTTAGGGAAATTCCACTTGTTGCCTTACAAAAATGGTCATGTTATGCATGTGGGATGTCTTAGAAAAAACAAATCGAAATACAAGATCATAGTCCCTCGATGACGCTATCAAAATTACCTTTCAAAATGATCTTAGTCCCTAAAAGAAAAGTGCTAAGATATCTCACAACATTGCTACCATGACTATTCGATGACCCACGTTTGTCACTTCACATCCAACAATGGGGCTTCTTATCAAATAAATGGGTAGGTAGCAACATCTAAAGGAGGTGGAAAAACACATCTAAAACATTTTGAGTAGGTAGATTACTTTTAGTTACTTGCTTAATTTCAAAACAAACATCCTTACTATTTTCAAAACAATCACATACATCTTTCCAAAACTTGGAATATTTTCAAAAGCTCAACACTTTGCATACATTCTTACGAACGAGAATCATTGCAAAGTTCACCTAAACGATGTCACCTTTTCAAAATACTTTCAAAACCACATAAAAGCACATTTTCAAACAAAAGCAAGTGATCTAGCGAGTAACTAAGAGCCCATGGAAAACCATGGATGGAAAGGGTGCTAATACCTTCCTTTTTCATAATCTACCCCCGAACTCAAGAAAACATATCGAAATGGATTTCATGTGCTTTTTCACCTTTCCTTATTGGATAAAAGAAAAGTCGGTGGCGACTCTTGCTAAACCGCAACATTTTTCAAACACAAACGCAAAACCCCAAGTCAGTTCTCCCACCGTATCACAAAACTGGCGACTCTGCTGGGGAGAGTTTTAAAAGTGGGGTTACCTTAAGGATAGACCATATTTATTTGCTTATATTGTTTGATTTGCTTGCTTTATATTTTGGTTCCTTGTTTGGGTTATTGTTTTAAATCCTACACCCGGATTTGGGGGATACATTTTAGGTAAGTAGCAATAAACTGTGAGGGAACTGTGCCGGGTATACTGACACGGTTGAAGCAGTAGCTACGTTGATGTGGCACTTTGGTTGGTACCGGTAACCCTTGAGTCAGTCAAGGAGAGTACGGGGCCGCCGCGTGGTGTCATAAAGCATCAACTGACCTTAGAACCTTACTTGACCAACTTGGCCATTAGGATGTAGTGAGATGACCGACTTTGGTGCAGTCCGAAGTTGGTTGATACTCGATGCTACGCTCATTGAGGTTTGACTCTTGAGTTTTGTTTGGTTACGAGTCATTCACTTATTGAACAAAACTTGGGGGAAAGATCAGTGATATTGAGATCCATTAGAACCCGGTTACTTTTAACTAGGACAAGTTGAGCCAACTAAAACTTCAAGAGGGTACTTACCTGAAACCCCATGCAAGCCTAAACTAAGGACTTGTTTGATTTGCTTGTATATGCACACTTGTACATAGAATCATAAACATCATAAACATCATAAGCATCACTAACCATTTCAAGGATTTTTGGATTTATCTTTGTTCTGTTTTGTAGGACATGGCCTTCGCTCGTAGGAGCACTATCCAAGTCAGTCTTGTGAGGATACCTCCACAACTCAAGGATTTAGTATTAAGGGTCCCTGAAGATTCCCCGTTCACCAAAAGACATGGACGACTCATTGGTTTGGTTACCTTAAGTATTGAAGAAGATATGGTAAAGGTGCTTGTCCAATTCTTCGACCCTTTGCATCATTGCTTCACTTTTCCTGATTACCAACTTGTGCCCACTTTGGAAGAATTTTCTCAACTCATGGGGATCCCTATTCTTAATCAGTTACCTTTCAACGGTATTGAAAGAGACCCTAAACATGATGAAATTGCTCGAGCTCTACATTTGCAACCATCTGACATAGTAGCAAATTGGGTAACAAGGAGTGGTGTTAAAGGGTTACTAGCATAGTTTTTGTTGGAGAAGGCTCAAGAGTGTTGGAATACTTTGGATCTATAAGCCTTCAAGGAATTTCTGGCTCTTCTCATCTATGGATTGGTACTACTTCCTAATCCTGACCAATTTATAGATGTGAATGCAATTAAGGTTTTCATATCTCGTAATCCGGTGCCTACATTGCTTGGAGACATATTGCATTCTCTTCACTCCCGCACTTTGAAGAAAAGGGGGACTTTGATGTGTTGCACTCCTCTGTTGGCTAGGTGGTTTATTTCTCACCTACCTCGATCCGTGGTGAAGAATGAACAAGGTATGAGATGGTCTAAAAGATTGATGTCACTTTCGCATGCTGATATCCGTTTGTATTATCGCTCCTTAGAAGACATTACCATCATTGACCGCTGTGGGGAATTCCCTAATGTCCCTCTACTTGGCATTAGGGGAGGAATTACTTACAACCCTTGTTTATCTTTGCGACAATTTGGATACGTTAGAAGAGATGGCCCTCATGAGGTACTCATCCAAGGAATTGCATTTAACTACGAAAGCGATACCCAAGGTTACCGTCAAAGATTTATACGAGCTTGGGGTATGGTTAACAAAATTGATAGCAAGACATTGGGGCGTAAGAATTCCATTCCTTTGGAACCTTATCTTAAATGGGTAAGGGCTCGCGCTCAAAGTCTCAAGATGACTTATGAAGTCGTCTTACCTGTTATCATAGAGCCAGTAGTCGAGGGAGACATTCCACATACGATCCTCTATCTTGATATGCCTACTTCTCTTGAAGATTTACAAAACGCTTGGATTCAGTTAAAAGGAGAGCAAGACACCTACGAAGCTAAGTTCTATGAAAGAGAGAAGAATATATTGGAGCTTACAAGGGAACTTCATGAAGAAAGGAGCTTAAACACCTACATTGCGCCAAAGAAGATGCACACAACTTTTCTGTCTTAGGAGTTTACTTTATGCTTATTTCTATTGTTGTAAGCCTAAGAGGCATGTTTGTATTCAAATCAAGATTTCTTTAATGCAAGTTAAAGTTTGTTCACTCTTTGTCTATACAAATATAAATTCTTTAAATCCTTAAAATCATTTGCATACTGCATATTCATGCATCATGACATGACAGGCGTCCGCATAACAGGTTTCTTTATCTCTCCGCTGTTTATTTCAGCAAGCAAGATGGATCTAGAGAAAACTGTGAAGGAACTCCAGGCTCAGAATTCTCAATTTCAGGGAGCTTTACTCGCCCTGGCCAAGGGGCAGAAGGATATGATGGCTTTGTTGGCCGCTATGAAAAAGCCAAAGAAGAAAGCTCTACTCAACATGGGTAAAGGGTTCAAGGAGACAATCCGTCAAATCCCAATAGAGGAAGATTCATCCGAAGAGGACGAGAACCAAATTGGTGAGGTCAAGAGTACTCAGGCCGACTTTATCAATGACCAAGAATCTGATGATGATTATTTTAATGAACAATATCCACCCGCAGACATCAAATACAAGCAGCTAGAAGACAGATTGAAAGCAGTTGAAATCCAAGCTATTCCTTGCATTTTGACGATTTAGGCTTAATCTCTGGGGTAGTCATTCCCCACAAGTTAAAAATACCAACCTTTGCAAAATACGATGGGGTTTCTTGCCCAAAGCTCCATTTGAAGTCCTATGTGCGCAAGATACAACCGCACACTGTCGATAAAAAACTTTGGATTCACTTTTTCCAAGAGAGTCTGGATGGAACACAACTTGAATGGTTTTATCAGTTGGATGGATATCGCATCAATACTTGGGAGGGTCTAGCTACTTCCTTCTACCATCAATATCAGTACAACGCCGACTTGGCGCCGACGAGGGTTCAATTGCAAGGTATGGCTATGGGGAAGGATGAGGTATTTAAGGAGTATGCGTAGAAGTGGAGAGACCTTGCAAGTAGGGTCCAACCTCCCTTGACTGATAGGGAACACATTGTCATGTTCATGAGCACATTATCCGGTCCTTTCTTTAATCTGTTGGATGGCTGCTCTTCTTCTGGTTTCACCGAATTAATCCTAACCGGTGAGAGAGTAGAAAGTGGCATTAAAAGTGGAAAGATCTATGTGGCATCTACTTCTACTCCAAATCCTGTCAAGAAACCTTTTACCGCGAAGAAAGAAGTTAATGCTGTGTATAGAGCAAAGGCCCATGACAAAATGAATAATCATCCGTCTGTCAATGCTGTCCGAATCTCCAATCCGACTGCTACTCAAAGACCATCTACCAATCACCAACGGGTTGAAGCTCCAAGAAGACAGTTCACAAGGTTAGGCATGTCATTATCTCAAGCCCTCCAACATCTGCTCAGGGCCAATTTAGTGACATTGCGGGATCCTCCTGCCAACCCTGACACCTCGTCACCGAGATATAATCCAAATGCAAAGTGTGCTTATCATTCAAACATCCCAGGGCATGAGACTGATCAGTGTTGGGCTCTGAAGAACAAAATCCAGGATTTAATTGACAACAAGACTATTGAATTTGACCCTCCTCCAACGCCAAATGTAACTACCGCTCCAATTCCGAAGCACGACAAAGGTGTTAATGCCGTCGAAGATACAACTTTAATTACCTCTATCAAAGGGTTAACTACTCCATTGAATGTAATCAAGAGCAATCTGTTGAAAGCTGGGACTTTCCCCGGCTGTGAAAAAGACTGTGTGGGCTGTATGAGACAATGTGATGGGTGTGAAAAATTGAGGAAAGGTATACAATGCCTAATGGATAGCCGCGAAATTCTATTCGAAAAGAATCCTGCCATCAAAAATTCAGTCGACAAAGCTGAAGACTTGGCCATCATAACAATTTCAAACAAACCTCTTAGGATCTCATCCAAAGGTCCTATCAGGATTTCAAACGAACCAATCATTGCTCCTCTCATAATCAGTGCTGCCGGACCCGTTCCATACACCTCTGATAAAGCGGTACCATGGAATTATGGTGTCGAGGTTTATTACCATGGAGTAAAACAAGATTCTTGGATTGATGATAATGAAGCGGGTGTTACTAATATTACTAGTTCTAGTAAAGTCACAAGAACAGGAAGAGTCTTTTCCCCTGATATCTCACCACCAACCACTACCGCAATTCCAATCCGCATAACCAACGGAAATGCTGGTGCCAATACTAGAGGGAAAGAGAAAGAAAGTGAGACTGCCAGGGAAGAGGCACATGCTAAAAAGACTGTTATGGAAGAACCATCCACTCAAGAGATGGATGAGATTCTGAAAATCATCAAGAAAAGCGACTTCAAAATAGTAGAGCAGTTGGGACAAACCCCTTCTAAAATATCAATGTTGTCCCTATTGCTATATTCCGATGCCCATGCACAAACTCTGATTAAGTTCTTGAAAAAGGCTCACGTGCCTCTGGAAACCACAGCCAACCAGTTTGAGAATTGTGTAGCAAGTCTGACAGCTGACAATGGTCTGGAGTTCTCCGAAGCAGATTTAACTCCCATGGGACAGAATCACAATAAGGCCTTGCATGTTTCTGTTGAATGTAAGGGGACCACTCTGGCACATGTTTTGGTAGACACAGGCTCATCTTTAAACGTGTTACCTAAAGGCGCTTTAGATCGGCTAGACTATGAAGGTTTGGTTTTGAAGCCAAGTGATATTGTTGTGAGGGAATTTGATGGGTCGAAAAGGATGGTTCATGGAGAGGTGGATCTCCCAATTAAGTTCGGTTCACAGATTTTCAACTCCACATTCTACATAATGGACATACGGCCTGCATATTCTTGCTTACTTGGGCGCCCATGGATCCATGGAGCAGGTGCGGTCACTTCTACTCTCCACCAAAAGTTAAAATACCCAGTTCAAGGGAAGGTTGTCACTGTTTGCGGTGAAGAAGAATTTATGGTAAGTCACCTCATTTCTTTCAAGTACGTAGAAATGGATGGCGAATTCATATAGACTCCTTACCAGACATTTGAAGTTGTGGCCACCACCAAAATCTCCTCCGACACTCCGAAAGCCGATAAAGTTATTCCCAAGATGGTTTCTCTTAAGGATGCCCGTGCTGTGGTAGAAAAAGGAAACAATGAGATATGGGGTCAACTCCTCGACATCCCACTCAAGACAGATAAGTTTGGGATATGTTTCACCTCCAAAGCTCAGAAAGAAATTAGAGGTGCTTGTACGGGAAAGCCGTCTCTCCACCTCAAGAGTCATGAAGTAAATGATGTAGAGGATTCCGATGATGAGTGTGCTTTTGAAGACTGGATCTACCCAACAACCAAAGGGAAGCCCAACAATTGGCATGCGAAGGAATTTGTGCCCATCTCCTTCATTAAGGAGTAATCTACTTGTTTTTTCTTTGGATCAATTCAAGAACTCGTTTTCTGTAATATTTTGATATTGACTTTTAAGCCATGTGCCTAGCCTGGGGCACTTTGGTTCTTTTGTCAAGGTTTTCATATTTTGTTCATCTAATCATATGATCATTCAGTACATTGGACTCTTTTGCATTCAAATATTTGTGTTCATTGTCTTTCTTTTTTTACATTTCCAAAAGATAGCCATGTATCTTACATGCACACACACACACTCTTGCAGGTCTACATCCACTCTGGATCCTATTGCCAACAACTCTACTATTGCCAACTATGACTTTGAATGTCCTATCAACCAAGCCGAAGACGAAGGCGAGGAAGATTGTGACATACCAGGAGAACTAGCCAGACTTCTGTTACAAGAGGAAAAGGCTATTCAACCCCATGAAGAGTCAATTGAGGTTATCAACCTGGGTACTGAGTCAGATAAGAAGGAAATCAGGATCGGTGCTAATTTGGAAAGCAGTGTCAAAAGCCGTTTGGTTCAGATGTTGCACGATTATGTGGAAGTGTTTGCTTGGTCGTATGAAGATATTCCTGGGTTGGATACCGACATTGTGGTTCATCGTCTGCCAACAAAAAAATACTGCCCTCCTATTAAACAAAAAGTTCGTCGCATGAGACCTGACATGTCTGAAAAGATCAAAGCTGAAGTAATGAAACAGTTTGATGCAGGATTCCTAGCTGTAACATCCTATCCTCAATGGGTGGATAATATAGTGCCAATGCCAAAGAAAGACGAGAAAGTTCGCATGTGCGTAGACTATAGGGATCTGAATAGGGCAAGCCCCAAGGATGATTTCCCTCTACCACACATTGACGTCTTAGTCGACAATACCGCTTAGCATAAAGTTTTTTCATTCATGGACGGCTTCTCGGGCTATAATAAAATAAAGATGGCTCCCGAAGATATGGAAAAAACTACTTCCGTTACACAATGGGGCACTTTCTGCTACAAGGTCATGCCGTTCGGATTAAAGAATGCAGGGGCAACATATCAAAGGGCTATGGTGGCTTTATTTCATGACATGATTCATTATGAGATAGAGGTATATGTGGATGATATGATCTCCAGATCACAAACCGAAGAAGAACATATCGGTCACCTGCACAAACTATTTGAGAGACTGAAGAAATATAAACTAAGGTTAAACCCTAACAAGTGCACATTCGGAGTACGCTCTGGAAAGTTTCTAGGATTTGTTGTCAGCAATAAAGGCATTGAAGTTGATCCCCCAAGATAAAGGCCATCCAAGAAATGCCAGTACCTCGTTCTGAAAAAGAAATCAGAGGGTTCTTGGGTCGTCTCAATTACATTGCCCGTTTCATATCACACTTAACTGCTACCTGTGAGCCACTTTTCAAACTCTTGAAGAAAGATCAGGCAGTCAAATGGAACAATGAGTTCCAGATTGCCTTTGATAAGATCAAGGAATACCTGCAAGAACCTCCTATTCTCATGCCTCTGATTGAAGGAAGACCATTGATCTTGTACTTGACGGTACTAGAGAATTCTATGGGGTGTGTTTTGGGCCAACATGACGAGTCTGGCCGAAAAGAGCATGCGATTTACTACCTAAGCAAAAAGTTTACCGACTGTGAAACCAAATATTCATTGCTCGAGAAAACTTGTTGTGCTTTAGCATGGGCTGCTCGCCGACTAAGGCAGTACATGTTGACTCATACCACTTTGTTGATTTCTAAGATGGATCTGATTAAGTACATCTTCGAAAAACCTGCCCTTTCCGGACGAATAGCCAGATGGCAAATGATCTTGACTGAGTACGACATTCAATACACAAATCAAAAATCCATCAAAGGAAGTGTACTAGTAGATCATTTGGCCCATCAAGCTATGGATGATTATCAGTCAATGAACTTCTACTTCCCTAACGAGAATATTATGCTGCTAACCGACTGTGCAAAACCTAGACCGTATAACGGACATGAACAAGGATCCCGATGGACTATGGTATTCGATGGGGCTTCCAACGCCTTAGGTAACAGAATTGGTGCTGTGATCATCTCTCTCGAAGGTTGCCACACTCCTTTTACCTCCAGACTATGCTTCGATTGTACAAATAATATGGCTGAGTATGAAGCATGCATCTTAGGTATAAGGGATGCTATTGACTTAAAGATCAAGCATTTGGATGTATTTGGAGATTCCTCTTTGGTGATCAGCCAAGTAAAAGGAGATTGGGACACTAAACACCCTAATCTTATCCCTTACAAGGAGTTTGTGCTATCCCTAATTCCCTACTTCGAAGAAATCACGTTCGAGCACTTCCCTAGAGAAGAAAATCAGTTGGCTGACACTCTGGAAACCATGTCCTCAATGTTCAAAGTCAGATGAGACAACGAAGCCCCTATGATTACAATTGAAAGATTTGATGAACCTACACATTTCTATGAGCTTGACACCGATGCGGAAAAGCCGTGGTACCATGTGGTAATGAGATACCTTGAAGCGCAAGAGTATCCAGAGGGAGCATCTATCATTGATAGAAAGTTCTTACAAAGATTTGCAGCCAAATTCTTCCTAAGTAATGGGATATTGTACAAGTGCAACCATGATTCGACTCTACTCCGATGTATGGAAAAGAGGGAGGCAGAGGAAATCATGGAAGGCATGCACGATGGCCTTTTTGGTACTCACTCAAGTGGATATACAATGGCTAAGAAAATCTTAAGAGCTGGCTACTATTGGTCAACGATGGAGACCGATTGCCATCAACATTCAAGAACTTGCCACAAATGCCAAATTTACGCTGACAAGGTCCATGTACCCCCGATCCCTCTAAATGTCATGTCCACTCCGTGGCCATTTGCAATGTGGGGTATTGACATGATCGGAGAGATCAAGCCCACAGCTTCCAACGGACACCGCTTCATTCTTGTTGCTATCGACTATTTCACCAAATGGGTCGAAGCCGCCTCATTTGCCTCAGTCACCAAGAACGTGGTAGCCAGATTCATCAGACACAATCTTATCTGTCGTTATGGTATCCCCTAAAGGATCATCACCGACAATGGGACTAACCTCAACAATGCCATGATCAAGGAATTGTGCACTCAATTTAATATCAAGCATCACAATTCTTCTCCATATAGATAAAAAATGAATGGCGCAGTCGAAGCTGCCAAAAAAAATATCAAGAAGATTGTGCAGAAAATGGTAGTGACCTGTAAAGATTGGCATGAGATGCTACCATTTGCTCTACATGGTTAATGTACTTCAACTAGAACATCAACTGGGGAAACTCCCTTCACTCTAGTCTATGGCATGGAAGCCGTTTTGCCAGTGGAAGTTCAAATCCCCTCGCTGAGGATTATGATTGAGGCAGGCCTAAGTAAATACAAATGGATTCAAGCGAGATTGGATCAGCTGAACTTGATCCATGAAAAACGATTAGCTGCTATCTGCCATGGTCAGACGTATCAAAAACGGATGATCAAAGCTTTCAACAAAAAGGTCAAGCCTCGAGTATATCAAGTTGGTGATCTGGTGATAAAACGCATCATTTTACCACAAGGTGACCCTAGAGGAAAATTGACTCCCACCTATGAAGGGCCGTTTGTTGTCAAGAGAGTTTTCTCTGGAGGTGCCATGATACTGACCACCATGGATGGTGAAGATTTCCCACATCCTATAAACGCGGACATAGTTAAAAAATACTATGCATAAGAGATCCGTTAGGTTGACACACCTAAGCAGAAAGAGGCATCCCAACAAACCAAAATGTTTGGGCAAAAATTAGGGATATATACAAAAGATTATACACCCGACAAGTTGAAAACCCAAAAGGGCGACTTGGGCAAAAAAGGGTATCCTGGTGGACCGAAAACCCGAAAGGGCAGTTCAGGCAAAAATTAAGTATTAAAAGCGTACGGCTATGTCCTGTGAAATCAACACGGTCAATACTATCATCAAGGTCCAAGTTCAAATGGTCCAGGATCAATCCAATCAACTTAGATCAACGGCAAGGGACGTTCAAAGACATTGGGGCAATAGTAGAGCTGAAAGGCAATGAGATCATTTCACATGGCTATTTGTTTTTTATTCTCAATTTTGTTTTCTTTTCGGCGATTTCCTCTTACTAGGATTTCTGTCTCTATGTACAAAAACGCCTATTCATGGGAAAAATATCAATACAAATACACTTTGAAGTGCAAAATTGTCTATCTCTGTTTTGAATGCAAATTTTTCCAATGACTAAAATTAAATGAACATATGCATATGAACATAATTAAAGCTATTTGGCACATGTGTCCTGCTAAGCAGCAACCTCAACAAGGCATCAATGCACAACAGCAGTAAGCATCTCTTTAATGAATGTGAAATAGCCCCACAGAGTTATCTCATCATCATTATCCCCACCAGGGCGTTGGTAATAAACCTTTCCCCAACGGAGTTGCCCATAAAATATCCTTGCACGGGACGATCCTTGGCCAGAGTCTCAATCTCTTGACAGCCTTTTTCCCAGCTAAATCCTAGGAGATCTCTTCCTAAAGGGAATCCACCTCCTCAGTAGATTTTATTCCCCATAGAGTTATCTCATCATCATTATCCCTATAGGGACAACCCCAATGCAACCTTTCCCCAGTGGAGTTGCCTACAAAAATTTCTTCACATAGGATAAACCCCCGGCCAGAGTCTCAATCTCTTGGCAACTTTCTCTAGCTAAGTTAATTTCTACAAAATTGAAACCTAGGGGTCTCTGACTAAAGGAAATTCATCTCCTCAGCAGGGTTTATTTCCCCAACAGAGTTATTTCCCCGGGCCAAGTGAAAATTCCTCAACGTACAAGACACCCCGATTTCCCCAGTCGAGTAAGCACTCCCCGATGAGTCTAAAATTGCCCAGCAGAGCGCATCATCCCCAGATGATCCCATCATTCCCAGTGGAGTATATCTTCCAACCGGGTTTTTTTTATCCCCAGTAGAGTATATCTTCCAACCAAGATTTTATTCTCCAAGCCGAGTCCATCCTCCCCAGCTGAATAAACACTCCCCACTGAGTACATCTTCCCCAGTAGAGTATATCTTCCAACCAAGATTTTATTCTCCAAGCTGAGTCCATCCTCCCCAGCTGAATAAACACTCCCTACTGAGTACATCTTCCCCAGCGGAGTATATCTTCCAACCAAGATTCTATTCCCCAACGGAGTACAAATCCCTCAACGGAACCCAAATTCCCCATTTTAGTCTGAATCGCCCAACTGAGTATATTCTCCCCAAGCTAAGTCTGCTTTGCCTAACTGAGTCTATACTCTCCAGTTAGAATTTCCCCTTCAAATGACTGCAAATCACAGGGCCACAACCCCTAATCCGTAGTAAAGTCTTGAACAAAGCCTTTATTATTACCAATAAATGCTATGAATCCTGGATCCGACCAGATATTAGCACAATTTTCAAGTTATATTGAAGCCTGGACCCGACCATATAACAATTTGACTTCTTCAATTTCTGAAGCCTGGACCCGACCAGATAACAATTTGATTTCTTCGATTACTGAAACCTGGACCCGACCAGATAGTAGTTTGACTTCTTGAGTTACTGAAGCCTGGACCCGACCAGATAACAGTTGATCTCATTTCTCAAAAAGCTATGAAACCTGGGCACGACCAGTCCAACTCTTCAAAGATATAGAAGAACCTAAACTTAATCCAACCAAGGTTTTAACCACTTGTTCCCAGTAGAGTTGCCTCTTTATTCCCCGACAAAGGACAGAGAAACCTAGATCCGACCAGATATCATTCCTCATTTCCATATTTTCAAGAAAGTCATTGTGAAGCCTGGATCCGACCAGATAGCAATCATCCTCAGAGATTCATTGTGAAGCCTGGACCCGACCAGATAACAACTAAATCCCCAACCAGTTCATTGTGAAGCCTGGACCCGAACAAATAATAATTAACTTCATCAGAAATCTGCAAAAGCCTGGACCTGACCAGATAATAGTTTTCAAGCAGTTCATTGTGAAGCCTGGACCCGACCAGATAACAATTAACTTCATCAAAGATCTGCAAAGCCTGGACCTGACCAGATAACAGTTTTCAAGCAGTTCATTGTGAAGCCTGGACCCGACCAGATAACAATTAACTTCATTAGAAATTTGCAAAGCCTGGACCCGACCAGATAATAGTTTTCAAGCAGTTCATTGTGAAGCCTGGACCCGACCAGATAAAAATTAACTTCATCAGAAATCTGCAAAGCCTGGACCCGACCAGATAACAGTTTTCAAGTAGTTCACTATGAAGCCTGGACCCGACCAGATAACAATTAACTTTATCAGAAATCTGCAAAGCCTGGACCCGACCAGATAACAGTTTTCAAACGGTATATTGTGAAGTCTGGATTTGACCAGATAACAATTAACCATGATCCCTAGAAAGACACTATGAAACTTGGATTCGACCAGATAATAGTACAACTTTCTAAAAGACCATAAAGCTTGGACCCGACCAGATAATAGTCTTCAAGAAGTACTGTGAAGCCTGGACCCGACCAGATAACAGTTAATTTCCCCCTTACCTCCAACAAAATACCGTGAAGCCTGGATCCGACCAAATAACAGTTAACCTCCACATCCCCAGCAAGTTGTTATGAAACATGGACCCGACCAGATGACTATTCAATTTCAAGGAATTTTCTACAAAGCCTGGATCCGACCAGATAACAGTTAATTCATCTCTTCCCCCAGTAAGTTGCCATGAAACCTGGACCCGACCAGATAGCAACCGACTACTTCATCCTCAGAAACCGTGAAGCCTAGATCCGACCAGATAATAGCTGATCTTAGAGTGATGTTCCCCAGGAAAAGCATCTCCTCAAAAGAATTTAAAGACATGCATATTCTTCATTTCCAATAGGTAATCAAGAATTCAACCTCCGAAGATTTCCTCAGCAGTAGTCAGGGATTTATTTTCCCGAACAAAAACACACATTTCACATTCATACATCATAGCATGTACATAACAATGCATTTAGCATGATACCACATCTGGTAAGCATCATGCAAGCATCTGCATTTTTCTAACCCCCTTTCTCACAGGTAAAACAACAAGTCTAGTATGGATCAACAGGAGATTTGTGCTGATACTTCTTCTAGAGTTTACCAACATTCCTCTAAATGGCATCTATAAGCCAATTCACCATCCATCTTCGAGTGCAAATATCTGGGCACTCTAGTGTTCAAACATCTTTCACCATCAAGTCACGGATGCCAGATCCGCCAACCTAACTCTTCAGGTTCAAGAAGTTTGAACAGGGGCAGTTGTTCTACTCCAAAATTTGCGCTCTCAATTCTCAAGGCATCTCTCACAATGATTCTCAAAATTCAAGCTTGCACAAGTACATTGGGATTTTCTAGCACCAGAATTAAAAAGGAAACTATCAAAAAGGGAGAAAATAAATAAAAATAACATTTTGACAAATTTGGAGGAAAATATGTCTCCTTCGGTTCAGCCCCCTTCGATTGGACTTTGCACCTCCTTCGATTGCTCAAAAGTTGCTGCTAGCGTGCCTCTTTCGTCTGGGCATGTGACTTCATGTTGTAGGCTTCATTTGTGTCTTCCAATGCCTGCATGTTTGCTTTGAGTACCAATTTTTTTGCCACAAGTGCCCCCTAGAAGGAAAGCCTAACGATTGGACAAGTTTGTTGCCTGCATGCTTGCAATCGAAGGCCATGATCTGGTGGCCAAATGTGCCTCCTGCATATAAGCCTTCATTTGGGCATTCACCTCCTGCATATCTGCGTGTAAGCCTTCATTTAGGCATTTATCTCTGGCCATGCCTGCATGCAAGCTTCAGTTGAGAAAGGGCTTCATGCCACTTGGGTTACATCTTTCATTTGGGTATGGAAGCTTCCTTCAATTCAGAAGGAAATGATCTTCATACAAGCTTCAATTGAGTTGTTGTTTCCCTTTGAAACAGTGTCCTTCGACTCAGGAATGTTCTTCGACTCAGGAAGTAAAGGCCTCCTTTTGGTTTTCTTCAATTCAAAAAGTCAATAATCTTCTGAAAGCTTCCTTCGATTCAGAAGTTAATAACCTTCTGAAAAGTGTCATTCGATTGCACCATTCGCCCCTCACCTGTTTGACTTGGATTCATAAGTTTTAGATTGGATGAATGGCTACCTTCCCGTGACTTTCAAATTCATCTTCATGTATGATTTGAATGCGCCTTCATATCACCTTCGAATCCATTTGTAAACCCTTTAATACGCCATAGTCCTGCATTATGACACACAACTTGGTGGTCCATTCGAAGGACTTGCCATAGTTGGGGAATAATTGTTCTCTTACTTTGGAGCTTGGTCGAAGGTTTGGGCCTAAGTTATTAAAAGCAAGAAGACTCAAAATGGCATATTCAGCTAAAAAGGGCCATTCGAAGAACACACAGTTGGTTCATTCGAAGGACACACAACTGGTGAAAACAAATGCTGTGTTGTTCTAGTCTGGTCGAAAGGTGTAGAAAGATGGAGTATTCGACTCAAAAGATCAAGTTGAACATTTAGACCCATAGGCTAGGCTACGTGTTTTCCCTTTTTAGGCCTTTACCCATTTGTTGTCCAAGACCACTTGCACTAAATAACATAATACTACCTTTTAGAAAAGTTTGTCTTGAGCCTTGCGCCTGTTTTCCTTCAGAAAGAAGCAACCCATTTGAACCATTCATCTTGGTTTTATGGCACAAGTGGATACTTACTTTCCAGCTGAGCCTTATTTTATTATTTTTGCTCCCCAAGCTTCTCAAAATCCTTTCTCTATAAATAGAGAGTTCATTTGCACAAATAAAAAAAAAAGAGAGGAGGGGAATATATCTTCAAAATTATCACACACCATAAAATTCTCAAACACTTCAACACTTGTGAAATAAAAAAAACAGAATCATCGTTACCTCCAATTTTGAAGAATAACACATTCCAGTTTCCTTTGAATCAAGGAGCATCCCACTTGTTCCTTCCTTTGAATCCAGCAAAGAAGGATATTTCACTTGTTTTGCTCTTTTGAATCCAGTGTCGAAGGCCTACCCTGGGTCTTTTCCTTCGAATCCAGAGACATTCAAAACATCCGCTTCAAAGTCCAGAACACGCTCCAACCTCCAGCAAGGTAAGTCATTTTTAACCTTTGGCCCTTCGTTTCCAGCATAGCATGTAAATAAAATTTCTTTTCGTTTCAAACATGTACATACCATTGTTCTTCTTTTCATTTCCACCTTTTTAATATGTTTTCAGAGCTAATCCTTTTGTTTACCTAAACATTCATTAAGTACTAACCTGGCTATAAGGTAACGCAATCATGGCCTTAGGCCATGTTGCTATTCGAACTCAAATGAAAGAAACAGGAGACAAAAAAGTTAGAAACGAAGCCTCTGGCTTCCATACTAACCTCCAGGCCCCAATCGAAAGGCACAACATGCTGGCCTCCAGGCCCCAATCGAAAGCCAAAATATGTTGGCTTCTAGGCCCCAGTCGAAACTCATTCCTTCACCCCTTTTCAGGTAAGGTCGAAGAGAGCTAGAAATGGCAGAATCGAAGAGTTTGCCGCCCTAAGTCGAAAGATCCACTTTTTCTTGCTTTTACCTTATTTTTGCCTTTATATTTTCATGCAATTCAATATGGTTGTAATAGTGTAGGATTTATTTTTTGCACTCTTTTATTACCTTCATATAAATGTTAAGTAATTAGGTGTGTATGGAAAGATAAAATCAACAAGTAGACTACCCAAAAATCAAAGACAAAATGCATGCAATCAAACACACTTGCACACATGCACCCTTAGGGAAATTCCACTTGTTGCCTTACAAAAATGGTCATGTTATGCATGTGGGATGTCTTAGCAAAAACAAATCAAAATACAAGATCATAGTCCCTCGATGACGCTATCAAAATTTCCTTTCAAAATGATCTTAGTCCCTAAAAGAAAAGTGCTAAGATATCTCACAACATTGCTACCATGACTATACGATGACCCACGTCTGTCCCTTCACATCCAATGATGGGGCTTCTTATCAAATCAATGGTAAGGTAGCAACATCTAAAGGAGGAGGAAAAACACATCTAAAACCTTTTGAGTAGGTAGATTACTTTTAGTTACTTGCTCAATTTCAAAACAAACATCCTTACTATTTTCAAAACAATCACATACATCTTTCTAAAACTTGGAATATTTTCAAAAGCTCAACACTTTGCATACATTCTTATGAACGGGAATCATTGCAAAGTTCGCCTAAATGATGGAACCTTTTCAAAATACTTTCAAAACCACACAAAAGCACAATTTTCAAACAAAAGCAAGTGATCTAGCGAGTAACTAAGAACCCATGGAAAACCATGGATGGAAAGGGTGCTAATACCTTCCCTTTTCATAATCTACCCCCCGAACTCAAGAAAACATCTCGAAAGGTCTTTATTATGCTTTTTCACCTTTCCTTATTGGATAAAAGAAAAGTCGGTGGCGACTCTTGCTAAACCGCAACATTTTGCGAACACAAACGCAAAACCCCAAGTCAGTTCTCCCACCGTATCACACCTACTATCCAGGCTTTCATTTAGAAGTAACCCTACTATCCAGGTTCCTTCCCATAAGCCCTACTATCCATGCTTTCATCCTGAAGTAACCCTACTATCCAGGTTCCTTCCTATAAGCCCTACTATCCAGGCTTTCATTTTGAAGTAACCCTACTATCCAGGTTCCTTCCCATAAGCCCTACTATCCAGGCTTTTATTCCGAAGTAACCCTACTATCCAGGTACCTTCCCATAGCCCTACTATTCAGGATTTCATCCCGAAGTAACCCTACTATCCAGGTTCCTTCTTATAAGCCCTACTATGCAGGCCTTCATCTTGAGGTAACCCTACTGTCCAGGTTCCTTCCCATAAGGCCTATTATCCAGGCTTTCATCTTGAAGTAACCCTACTATCCAGGTTCCTTCTCATAAGCCCTATTATCCAGGCTTTCACCTCGAAGCAGCCCTACTATCCAGGTTCCTTCTCATAAGCCCTACTATCCAGACTTTCATCTTAAAGTAACCCTACTATCCAGGTTCCTTCTCATAGCCCTACTATCCAGGCTTTCATCTTAAAGTAACCCTACTATCCAGGTTCCTTCTCATAATCCCTACTATCCAGGCTTTCATCTTGAGGTAACCCTACTATCCAAGTTCCTTCCCATAAACCCTACTATCTAGGCTTTCATCCCAAAGTAACCCTACTATCCAGGTTCCTTCCCATAAGCCCCACTATCCTAGCTTTCATTCCGAAGTAACCCTACTATCCAGGTTCCTTCCCATAAGCCCTACTATCCAAGATTTCATTCCAAATTAACCCTACTATCCAGGTTCCTTCCTATAGCCCTACTATCCAGGCTTTCATCTCGAAGTAACCCTATTATCTAGGCTTTCATCTTGAGGTAACCCTACTATCCAAGTTCCTTCCCATAAGCCCTACTATCTGGGCTTTCATCTTGAAGTAACCCTACTATCCAGGTTCCTTCTCATAAGCCCTATTATCCAGGCTTTCACCTCGAAGCAACCCTACTATCCAGGTTCCTTCTCATAATCCCTACTATCCAGGCTTTCATCTTGAAGTAACCCTACTATCCAGGTTCCTTCTCATAAGCCCTATTATCTAGGATTTCATCTTGTAGTAACTGTAGTGGTAGAAATGTTCAAGACTAAGCCATTGGATTGACTAGACTTTATACAAATCAAAATAAAAATCACCACTGTGCTTTATTGTTTCCAAAGGAATGGGAAAAGAGCGAATAACCTAAAAAGAAGGGGAAAGATTCAAGGTAAGGGGTTGGTTAAGCAAAGGGAAGGTATTAGAACCCTAAACATCTATGGTACTCCGCAGGAACCTCTTTGTAAAATCTGTATATTTTGGCTATAAAAACTGTTGTATATAAAATGGATGGTGGAGGTGAGAAAAGAAATATATTTTTTTATGATTTTTGCACCCGCCGCGGTTGCGAACCTTTAGTTCCTACGTACCACATTTCGTGCAATAGGAGATCAGGGTACACGTAGTTCCTCTTTCAAAAATTTGAGACACAAATGTGTTGGTTAATTTTATAAGATAAAACATCATCGTCATTGTCAGTGTTGAAAACATACCTACTACCCACAACCATGAGAAAGAAGAATTTGCATCATCTCAAAGTGGAGGATATGACTTGGATTTTAAAATCAACAATGCCTCACTCAACACCCAAGTGGAAAATATCGCTCTTCACTACATATTGTAGAAGTATAGTTGTTTGCATCACTACAAGGATTGACAAGAGTCTAATCTTTTTGAGAAAATTTTAAATATAAAAAGCCAAAATGGCAAGATGGTTTGAAATGAGATTGATTGACTTTTAGTCTTCTCACAAAAAATGTCAAGGTATCATTAAGTTGAATGGGGTTTATTTATGAAAAATGTTTTGAAAATACATGGACATAAGTCCAAGCTTATTATGAAAGTGGTTTAAGTTTAAAACAAGAAGAGTTTTCAAAAGGAGGAAGAAGATTTTTGAAATTAAAGAAGATGGGAGGAGAAGAAGAGACTATCCTAAAGCATAAGGTAAAAGCTAGGGATAAGAACCATCTAACCAACAAGAAGCCAATACTTGACATTATGAGCCAAGATAGAATTCCCATTCTTTGGATTGAAACCAAGCAAGAAAAAATACTAGACCTCTTGAGAGAACCAAACTTCAAGTGTATTAAGTCTTCACAAAAATTTGGCAGAGTAACGGCTGTATACGGGTGAATTCCAGATTACAAACAGAGGATGTAATCACAAAAACCTGCACACAAAAACAAACAAGCAACCCATTTTCTTGAGGTAAACCTCAAGAACTCCATACAAAATAATCAGAAAGTAATTAAAAGAACTCCATACAGAGGATTAGAACTCCATACAAAGTAATTAAAAGAAAGCAAATAATTCAAAAAATACAAAAAATATCAAATGTTAAAATAAAAATGTGAAATAATAGTCATGAGATCAGAAATAATTCAAAGTATTTTTGGGAATTTTTTCATCATTTTTGGATAAAAAATAAAAGAGTTATGAATTTTTGAAAATTTAATCAATAAAAATATAAAATCAGAAAATAAAATAAAAACAAAAAGATGTGGACCATCAGATCATAGTCAAAACACGTTAGTAAGCTGATCCAGTGGACCAGACGCGTTGTGCTTGATATGGACCTTAGTGAGATACACATAGGATCAGAAAAAGGACAACCAATGAAATTAAAATGTTTGGCACGCTATCATTGGCTGAGACGAGACATGTCATCGTCTTCAACCTCCAGACATCCTGCAATGGGGATTTTGTGAGATCCTTCCAATGGAAAAATTAGGATACCAGGCTAGTATCATTGAACTCGTCTCTTCTAGACAATTCTAACACCACCATCGCGCCAAATTTATATAAGGTATGGAGAGAGATATGAATCAAAAGCCCGGAAAATAGAGAGCACTTTCAATTTGAGATTTTTCTCTCAATTCTCAATGGATTTAAAAATTGTAAGCATCATTAGAATCAGGAGAAGGAGTAGAATAAATTAGTGCTTGATTTGGATCCAAATGGTGGAGAATTCTACCTTTTCGAAGTTCAAGGAAGAAGCTCTGAAACTGGACTTCTGTAGCTTGAATTATGGCTCATTTTGATTGGTTTAAGTGCTGAAGAGTTTATATGATGCTTAAGGATGATGAATGCGCAAAGAATTTTGGAAAAGGGAGCTTAAATCTCAGAAACTGAATTCAAAAAAGATGAGTTCGTGTGAAGTTTTGGCAGGGTGTTTTTGGCTCTCAAAGCTTGAAGAAATGAATAGGGGGTGACCCTCTATTTATAGGGAAGTGAATGGGAATGAAAATTGGAAGAAACAAGGAAGTTTGGAGGGAAATTGAGTGAAGGTCGAGCACGAGTGAAGTGTGACTTAATTTCCATCAAAACTCAACCAAATCTTGCGTTTTGGGGTGCTAATCACTTCTGGCAAGTTTTCTAATCAAGTTTAAATAAAAAACGCGCATAAATCTTGTGTTTATAAGTCACATTATGGATTTCAAAATTCTGACTTTGTGGAAAATTCAGTTTCAAGTTACCAAATTCAAATCCATGGCATTTCCAACTCAAGGGGTCTTAGGGCATGATTCTTCATGATTTAGAAAGGTGAGGTTACAAGCTTTGCAATGGAAAAAGAATTGAGTTAAATTGCTACTTGAGATGAAAGTTACATTGAGTCAAAGTTGAAGAAAAATGGTTGACTTTACATACTTAGAAATATTTCAAATTCTTCTTCAAAAATGACCTATAATCTTTTGCATCCAAACATGGCCTTCCACTTGGAATTTGCTCTTGACCAAAAAAGATGGAATGAAGTAGATCTCTTGAATGACATTTTGAAACTTGGACCACTCAAAATATCCAAAAATCTAGCAAGTTATGACTTGTTGAAGTTGGCCAAAAACCATGAAATGACCTATAATCTTTTGCATATTTAAGGCAACCTCCATCCATTTTCCCACTTCGCACATAAAAGAAGGCATAAATTTTACATCTTCAAGATCATTATGGAAAAATAATGGACTCAAGGTGATAAAAATTGACCAAGTTATGATCATTTGAAGTCACACATGGAAAAATGGGGATTCATCTAGAGGACTTGTAATATTTCTTCAACACCAAGTTTCTTCCACATTAAAACTCCTTGGAACTTTTGAAGTGATTTGTTGATAACCCTTTAAAGAGAAGCATGTATTTGTAATCACTCAAAAATTCTAAATAAGATGAGCAAGATATACTCCTTTGAAGTTCAAAACCCTAGCTTCTAGATCAAGAGAGTGCCTTGAGGAACTTTGACAAGTTTGAACAAACTTCTTGTACCAATATTCTTGCTTTGTGAATATAAGTTGTTGAGGATGATAATGAGAACTCTTAGCCACCAAAACCACATCCATATCTTGAATTTTGAGAGAAATATGCTTTTGTGACCAATAGGAACAAGGCCTTGTCCAAACATGAGAACTTCTCCAATCAACCCCTTGTACTTTTGAGTCAAATATAATAACCTTGAAATGTGATGAACCAAAGAAACCTTGCCATGCCAATTCTCCCAAAACCAATCCAATGGTGAGGTTTGAACTTCTCAAGATTCTATTGAATAGGAAATGGAAATAAACTCATGAACCCATGGAGTAACTTGTTAAATCTCATTGCCCTTCACCTACATGGATAACAAGCAAGACAAACCAACATTGCATTTTATTAGTTAAATGAAGAAAACAAAACAATATTCATGATCACAAAAGGAACATAAGTAAAGGTGCTTGGTAATCCCTCAAAAGGAGCAAAGCTCAAAGAAGGGAGGGGAACCAAGAATCCTAGTGTGATCTTGTTGTGAGTGAATCAACATGGTATGATGAAGGGATCTTAGGGGGAAAAATTGGGGTACAATAGTAACCCTACTATCCAGGTTCCTTCTCATAGCCCTACTATCCAGGTTTTCATTTCGAAGAAACCCTACTATCCAGGTTCCTTCCCATAGCCCTACTCTACAGGCTTTCATTTTGAAGCAACCCTACTATCTAGGTTTCTTCTCTCTTATCTCCAGAAAACAGTTTACAACACTGTAAGACCTGAACCCGACTAGATACGGTCAATTTCACATTTCCCCGATAAGTCGCCGTGCAGCCTGGACCCTGACCAGATATGCAGCTTACTTCCATCTCCTCAACCAAGATATAATTCCCCAGTAGAGTAGCGGACAACCGAAGCTCCTATACTCCATTTCCCAGGACATAAATCAACATTCCCCAGTGAAGTCCTCCCAACGGCAGGTACAAGAATCCTCGTAAAGGAATCTCTTATGCAACCGATATCTTTGCTGGATGGCATCTTTAAGCCCATCTCCGAAGATTCTCTGTCAACTTCCAAATGGCATCTGTAAGCCTATTCTCGATATCATCCATCAGTATTACTTCATGCGAGTGCAAATTTATGGGCACTCTAGTGTTCAATCATCTTCTACCTTCAGATCACGAAAGGCAGACCGACCAATCTACATCCTCAGGTTTCAGAAGATTGAACAGGGGAAGCTGTTGTACCCAAAAATTTTCCCTCCCATTTTACTCAAAACATATGTTCATTGAAATCCTCAACTTGCCCAAGGATGCCCAAGGATTAATCAGGAAAATGCTCTCCTAAGACAATGAACCTCAAACTAGGGTTTCCATTTTCATCAAGATGGGTGAACTAAAAAGGTCTAAAATCTTTTCCATGGTCCTAATATGTTATCAAGACCTTCCATGTCAAGTTTCATGCCTCGCACAAGAAGTTTGTTCAGTCAACTGCTTAGATGTTTGGAAGTCAACTATACTAGGTCAAAAGTCAACTGTGACCCACATACAGTCAAACTTCAAGGTTTTTGGTCAACATCAACATTTTGAAGTAATTTCCATCATTTGATCAAGGGTTGATCATGATTCCTCAAGGAATGCCCCAAATTCATCAAAACTCAAAAGTTGCTAAATTGGAGTTTTTATAGGAAAAGTCAACCAAACTTTAACCAGGCATAACTTTCTCATACTTTATCAGGAATTTCTAATACAAATCTCATTTTTAAGAGAGTCCAATTACCTACAACTCATATTCATCCCTCAAGTTCAATAAATGCACTTATGAAAAGATATAAATTCAGACATTATAGGTCCTTTTCAAAAGTCAACAAAAACACCTTTTGGGTCAAAGCTCCTTACATGAACATGGAAGATCCAATTGAGATGAGGTCAAAAAGGTTGTTTAGAGGACATATTAAGCTTTCTAAAAATCCCAAGAACACCCTCCTAGGGTCAAAATTGAGGAATATATGCATTGTCAAAGTTGACCATTTTTGGAAAATTGCATGAAGCCAATATTGACCAAATTTGCATTTTTTTCAAATGGGCCTAACTTTTTATGTTTGAAACTCATTCCTAACATGGTCCACGACCCATAAAACCCTCCATGCTTTATTTTCTCATTTATTTGATTTATTTTGATTTTAATCATTAAAAAATTAAATTAAATTAAATTAATGATACAAATTTCTTTTGAGATTATTTTTCATTTAATGAATGGCCATATATGCTGTCACATAGCAAGAAATCATGCCATGACATGGAAAAGGAAGAGAATCTTCAAAATAGGAAACATTGGAATTGTTTTGAAACTCACTCAATTCATTTTATCTAGTCCATATATGTTAACCTAATGTTGATTCACTACTTAAGCAAGTTATTCCAACTCTAAGAGAGGACACACACGCGCAGCCTGTCGCTGGAGAGAAAGAAAAGTTCCAAAAAATATTCAAGAGAGAAGCAATCTTGTAGCATGAAATACAACCAGTTTCAATCATTTCCAAGTATGCTAGCACCCTTCTGGAGATCCCAGCATCTCATTCCATCCGCTCTTGAAGGCCAAATCACCAAGGATCACCCTTTCCAATACTCCACGAGTTGGTAAAATTCTTAAGCTTCAAACTTTTGAGTCATGCAATATAAATCGATTTTTTGCATTGATATATGTTTATAATATTGTTCTAAAGTTTTTTGAATCATTAGTTACAAGCATGCACGCAGAAACAACCATATGCCATTTTTAGGGCACGACTTGAAAACGTGCTCGAAGCTCTTGATACAGCCATGATCCATTAAAACCAAGTCGGATTTGAACTCAGGGGTTGATTTTACAAGGAATAGGTCTCTTTACAGGCTTCAAATCTCATGAAATTGCAGGTTGGCCGTTTTGCTTGGCCGGAGAAGACGACCGGAGTGCAGCTCCAGCATCATTGACTATTCTTTCTCAGGCGATGACCTGGCGTGGCAGTTTAATATAACATGATTGGTTCTTGAATTACCGACACGTTTATTTTTTGCTGACTGGGATTTAATTTCTTGTTTTATATATAATGTTATTGAGTTATCATATTCATGAATAATTAGTTAGCGCAGATGGCAAGGGAGTGAGCATATGAAAGGGAGGACCTGTGTTCGATCTCAGGTTCAGCCATTTTGTTTTTCTGATGTTCATATTGCAGATCCAATACATTGCCTTCTAGTGCGCACCCCACGTCTCCAAATCTCACCCATTAGATTGTCCCTTGATCAGATCTAGCGTCCAACAAGCACAAAACATGATGGACCCTCAGAAGGAAGCCCCACTGAATCAGGCGTTGGACAATTGGGCCACCAGCCAGCTTGGGCCTAACAATTCAGCTTCACACCACCAGTTTGCTTCATCACTCCAGGCCCAATTTCTTTTTCTTCATTATTCGTTTGTTTTAATTGTTTTCTATATTTTTTAATTAATCATACAATTAACCAAAATCAAAAAAAAATAGACTTAGATTTTTTTTTAATTAAAATTAATTCTTGTAAATTAATTTAATTTAATTAATTTCAACTTGTTTTCTTTAATTTAAAAATTAAGTAGAAATTAGGTTAAATCTTAAATCTTTTTCATATAAAATACCAAAAAATATTTTTCTTTAATTAATTAGATTTAGGTTAAGATTTCAAATATTTTTCTCAATAATAAAATAAAAAAATATTTTCTCTTTAATTGATTAGATTTTTTAGGACTTAGACTTTATTCTCGTCTTAATTCTTCGCGCGCATTTATTTATTTATTTTTTCCAATTATTGTATCTGCTTCGAGTTTGTAATAGCTTTTAATTAGGGTTTATTTTACTGGCTTTTATTTACTGTTTACTCCCAAGTTTGGTTATGTAACCCCCTCCCCAAAGCCTTGTAATAGCTAGGTTTTTATTCTCGCACTTTACTTTCCGCTATTATTAACTGCTTAGACTAATAGGCTTGTATGGAAAGAATAACGATTAAAACGGTACATAACCCTAAATGCATAAGTTCAAATTAACTGAAAAACAAACACTTGCACATGCTCACTCTTAGGGTATATCCCCCACTTCGGTTGCCTTCGGTAAACAGTTATGAAGTATAGGGAGTTTTAGTGGTTTCCCTCTAGTCACTAAAGATAAAAAATGACCCATTCGTATGTTGCCTCAGAAATATCTTTAAGACTCTAGGGTAACTACTAAGGTTTCCTAACCATTGCTTTTGTGACTGTACTTATCCCTTCGAATAACCCTTAAAACTCCAATGATAGGGCTACCTACTCCTTAATAGTAGGATAGCGCTGTCTAAAGGATACGAGAACGAACAATCTTTTTTCGAGTAGGTAGAATCTCTTAAGTACTTGCTCAAAAACAAAAAAACTTTTTCACAAACACTTTTCAAAACAGTTTTCAGAAACGACTTCGACACACTCTTGAGGATAGGTACAAGGTGTGATACAGTGGGAGAACTGACTTGGGTTTTTGCGTTTGTGTTTGCAAAATGTTGTGGTTTAGCAGGAGTCGCCACCGACTTTTCTTTTATCCAATAAGGAAAGGTGAAAAAGCACAGGAAAGACCTTTCGAGATGTTTTCTTGAGTTCGGGGGGTAGATTATGAAAAGGGAAGGTATTAGCACCATTTCCATCCATGGTTTTCCATGGGCTCTTAGTTACTTGTTAGATCACTTGCTTTTGTTTGAAAATTGTGCTTTTGTGTGGTTTTGAAAGTATTTTAAAAAGGTGCCATCATTTAGGCGAACTTTGCAATGATTCCCGTTCGTAAGAATGTATGCAAAGTGTTGAGCTTTTGAAAATATTTCAAGTTTTGGAAAGATGTATGTGATTGTTTTGAAAATAGCAAGGATGTTTGTTTTGAAATTGAGCGAGTAACTAAAAGTAATCTACCTACTCAAAAGGATTTTAGATGTGTTTTTCCTCCTCCTTTAGATGTTTCTACCTTACCATTAATTTGATAAGAAGCCCCATCGTTTGATGTGAAGGGACAGACGTGGGTCATCGTATAATCATGATAGCAATGTTGTGAGATATCTTAGCATTCTCTTATAGGGACTAAGATCACTTGTAAGGCAACATTTGTAGTGTCATCGAGGGACTATGATCTTGTATTTGTGATTGTTTTTGCTAAGATACCCCACATGCATAACATGACCATTTTTATAAGGCAACAAGTGGAATTTCCCTAAGGGTGCATGTGTCAAGTGTGTTTGATTGTATGTATTTTGTCTTTGATTTTTGGGTTGTCTACTTATTGATTTTACCTTGCCATACACACCTAATTACATAACATTTATATGAAGGTAATAAAAGAGTGCAAAAAATAAATCCTACACTATTAAAACCATATTGAATTGCATGAAAATATAAAGGCAAAAATAAAGTAAAAGCAAGAAAAAATGGATCTTTCGATTTAGGGCAGCAAACCCTTCGATTCTTCCATTTCTGGCTCTCTTTGACCTTACCTGAAAAGGGGTGAAGGAACGAGTTTCGATTGGGGCCTAGAAGCTAGCATATTTTGGCTTTCGATTAGGGCCTGGAGGCCAACATGTTGTGCCTTTCGTTTGGCTTGAAGGTTAGTATGGAAGCCAGAGGCTTCGTTTCTAACTTTTTGTCTCCTGTTTCTTTCATTTGAGTTTGAATAGCAACATGGCCCAAGGCCATGCCAACATCACCTTAAGACTAGATTAGTTCTTTAAAGCGTATTTAAATGTACCAAGAGCAAAAGCCAAGAAGATTGTTAACCATGACACAATTAAGAGAGTGAAAACAAAAAGAAGAAAATAGTGTGTACATGTTTTAAATGAAAAAGAAAACTTATTTACATGCTATGCTGGAAACGAAGGGCCAAAGGTTAAAAATGACTTACCTTGCTGGAGGTTGGAGCGTGTTCTGGACTTTGAAGCTGTTGCTTTGAATGCCTCTGGATTCGAAGGAGAAGACCCAGGGCAGGCCTTTGACACTGGATTCGAAAGAGTAAAAAAAGTGAAATATCCTCCTTTGCTGGATTCAAAGGAAAGAACAAGTGGGACGCTCCTTGATTCGAAGGAAACTGGAATGTGTTGTTCTTCAGAATTGAAGGAGGTAACGATGATTCTGGGTTTTTTTTATTTCACAAGTGTTGAAGTGTTTGAGAATTTTATGGTGTGTGAGAATTTTGAAGATACATTCCCCTCCTCTCCTCTTCTTTGTGCAAATGAACTCTCTATTTATAGAGAAAGGATTTTGGGAAGCTTGGGGAGCAAAAAATAATAAAATAAGGCTCAGCTGGAAAGTAAGTGTCCACTTGTGCCATAAAAGCAAGATGAATGGTTCAGATGGGTTGCTTCTTTCTGAAGGAAAACAGGCGCAAGGCTCAAGACAAACTTTTCTAAAAGGTAGTATTATGCTATTAAGTGCAAGTGGTCTTGGACAACAAATGGGTAAAGGCCTATTTTAACTTGCATAAACAATTAAGTATAGGGTGAGTGATAGGTTTAAGGCCTAAAAAGGGAAAACACGTAGCCTAGCCTATGGGTCTAAATGTTCAACTTGATCTTTTGAGTCGAATCCTCCTTCTTTCTACACCTTTCGACCAGACTAGAACAACACAACATTCGTTTTCACCAGTTGTGTGTCCTTCGAATGAACCAACTGTGTGTTCTTCGAATGGCCCTTTTTGGCTGAATGTGCCATTTTAAGTCTTCTTGCTTTTAATAACTTAGGCCCAAACCTTCGACCAGACTCCAAAGTAAGAGAACAATTAGTCCCCAACTATGGCAAGTCCTTCGAATGGACCACCAAGTTGTGTGTCATAATGCAGGACTATGGCGTATTGAAGGGTTTACAGATGGATTCGAAGGTGATATGAAGGCGCATTCAAATCATACATGAAGATGAATTTGAAAGTCATAGGAAGGTAGCCATTCATCCAATCGAAAACTTATGAATCCAAGGCAAACAGGTGAGGGGCGAATGGTGCAATCAAATGACACTTTTCAAAAGGTTATTAACTTCTGAATCGAAGGAAGCTTTCAGAAGATATTTGACTTTTTGAATTGAAGAAAACCAAAAGGAGGCCTTTACTTCCTGAGTCGAAGGACATTCCTGAGTTGAAGGACACTATTTCAAAGGGAAACAAAAACTCAATTGAAGCTTGTATGAAGATCATTTCCTTCTGAATCGAAGGAAACTTTCAGAAGATTATTGACTTTTTGAATTGAAGAAAACCAAAAGGAGGCCTTTACTTCCTGATTCAAAGGACATTCCTGAGTCGAAGGACACTGTTTCAAAGGGAAACAAAAACTCAATTGAAGCTTGTATGAAGATCATTTCCTTCTGAATCGAAGGAAGCTTTCAGAAGATTATTGACTTTTTAAATTGAAGAAAACCAAAAGGAGGCCTTTACTTCCTGAGTCGAAGGACATTCCTGAGTCGAAGGACATTGTTTCAAAGGGAAACAAAAACTCAATTGAAGCTTGTATGAAGATCATTTACTTCTGAATCGAAGGAAGATTCAATACCCAAATGAAAGATGTAACCCAAGTTGCATGAAGCCCTTGCTCAACTGAAGCTTGCATGCAGGCATGGCCAGAGATGAATGCCCAAACGAAGGCTTACACGCAGATATGCAGGAGGTGAATCCCCAAATGAAGGCTTGTATGCAGGAGGCACATTTGGCCGCCAGATCATGGCCTTCGATTGCAAGCATGCAGGCAACAAACTTGTCCAATCGAAAGGCTTGCCTTCTAGGGGGCACTTGTGGCAGAAAATTTGGTACTCAAAGAAAACATGCAGGCGGTGGAAGACACAAACAAAGCCTACAACAAGAAGTAACATGCCCAGACGAAAGAGGCACGCTAGCAACAACTTTTGAGCAATCAAAAGAGGTGCAAAGTCCAATCGAAGGGGGCTGAATCGAAGGAGACCTATTTTCCTCCAAATTTGTCAAAATGTTATTTTTGTCTGTTTTCTCCCTTTTTGACAGTTTCCTTTTAATTCTGGTGTTGGAAAATCCCAATGTACTTGTGCAAGCTTGAATTTTGAGAATCATTGTGAGAGATGCCTTGAGAATTGACAGGGAAAATTTTGGGGTACAACACAAGGGTTATCACGAAGTTAAACAAAAGCTTTTCAAAACATGCACAAGCAATTTTAAAAATGAGAAAGTACCTAAGAGCCCATGGAAAACCACATATAGAAAGGGTGCTAATACCTTCCCTTTCTATAATCTACTCCCCGTACTCAAGAATATCTCGAAAAATGTTTTTTCTGTTCTTTTTCCTTTTCCTTTGTTGGATGAAATAAAAGTCGGTGGCGACTCTTGATTACCATGACATTTGCGAACAAAACACGCAAACAAATATAATAGTCGGTTCTGCCACCGTATCACAACATCGAATTTAATCCCACAAAGGTTAAATACATTCAAGAAATACCCGTTCATGTAGCGGTAGAAATGTTAAGACTAAGCCATTGGATTGACTTGACTTATACAGATCAAAATAAAAATCGCCACCGCGCTTTATTGTTTACAAAGGAATGGGAAAAGATCGAATAACCCAAAAGAGGGGGGAAAGATTCTAGGTAAGGGGGTTGGTTATGCAAAGGGAAGGTATTAGCACCCTAAACATCTACGGTACTCCACAGAAACCTCTTTGTAAATTCTGTATATTTTGGCTATAAAATGTTGTATGAAAATAGATTGTGGTGGTGAGGAAAGAAGTATACATTTTAAGATTTTTGCACCCACCGCGGTTGTGAACCTTTAGTGCCTACGTACCACCTTCAGTGTAATAGGAAATCAGGGTACACCTAGTTCCTCTTTTATAAATTTTAAAACATAAGTGTGTTGATTAATTTTAAGAGACAAGATATCACTGTCATTGTCCGTGTGGAAAACGTACTTACTACGCACAATTATGAGAATGGAGAATTTGCGTCATCTCAAAATTGAGGATATGGCTTGGATTTCAAAATCAACAATTCCTCACTCAATACCCAAGTGGAAAATATCTCACTTCACTATATATTATAGAAGTATAGTTGTCTGCATCACTACAAGGATTGACAAGAGTCCAATCTTTTGAGAAATTTTTTTTAAGATAAAAGCCAAAATGGCAAAATAGTTTGAATGAGATTTATTGGATTTTAGTCTTCTCACAAAAAAGTCAAAATATTGTTAAGTTGATTGAAATTTGATTAAGAAATAATTTTTAAAAATGCATGGACATAAGTCCAAGTTTATTATGAAAGTGGTTCAAACTTTAAAACAAGAAGAGTTTTTCAAAAGGAGGGAGAAGATTTTTGAAATTAAAGAAGATAGGAGGAGATGAAGAGACTATCCTAAAACATAAGGTAAAAGCTAGGGAAAAAGAACCATCTAACCAACAAGAAGCCAACATTTAACACAATGAGCCAATGTAGAATTCCCATCCTTTGGACTTGAAACCAAACAAACTAAGATGATAAACCTCTTAAGAAAACTAAGCTCCAATTGCATTAAGTCTTCACAAAAATTAGGTAGAGTAACAGCTGTATACAAGTGAATTCCAGATCACAGACTAAGCACGTGATCACAATAACCTGCACACAAAACAAACAAACAACCTAATGTCTTGGGGTAAACCCCAAGAACTCAAGACAAAATGACAATTAAGCTCTCAAGGTAGGCCAAGGTCTCTAATCTTAAGTCCAAGAAGTCCATCACTCCATTATGCCATGGGTAGTATCTAAATAGTCCTGGTAGCATTAAAGTTTTTTAGGGTTCAAGTTGATTATTAGGTATCTTCAAAAAGAAATGAAAAGCTCAAGTGAGAAAAATAAAAATGACATAAAAGATAAAGGCTCAAGTGAGCAAAGATGAAAATGGCATGAAATGTAAATGCTAAAGTAAATGTTACATAAAGTAAAAGCACAAAATAAAAGCATAAAATAAAGTCAAATGTTAGAAATTAGTGGTTAGTTGGATGAGCATCTTGAAACTTGCATTTAGAACTCATTAGAGGATTGGTAGAACCAAATCCTCTCAACAACAAGTTGCATTTGATTTTTGTCAAGTATATCAACCATTTAAGAATCTAAAAGTAACACTTAATGATCAATGATGTTTAAGTGATCCACTTTGACCAAAATTGATGAAGTTCCATTAGAGGATTCGTAGAACCAGAGCCTACTAACAATGGATCTCAAGGTTATTGGATCATAGGGTTCAAATTAACATACTTGAGCTTGCAAACATAGGTTTGGATCACAAATGATCATTATCTCAAGTAGGGACAAAATTTAGCGCTATGTTAAGCAATCGTAAGTGGACTTATATAGAAGTCACACCTATTTTGAGGCCGGTCAATAGCAATCTATGCACCTCATATTTTGAAACATGATATGTAAATCATCCTTTATTAACATTTGGTACAACAAGAATGGGATGAGATAAAGAGGGAAGGGGAAATGAGTAAACCACATTTGAACCAAAATTTAATCAAACTATTATCCATTTTTATGGAGTTAGACTCAGCACCATGGATCCAATGATGTTAATAAAGTTCATGATCAAAACATTAATTCAAGATCAGCCAGAATATATATACAAAAAATAAAAATATATTTAAAATAAAAGAAAAGGTTTTTAAAGTGATTATAAAATGGAAATGAGAGATAAAAATAGCAATTATACTCAAATTAATCAAGAAAATTAAGTAAGGCCATAGAAAAATCAGAAAGGAACTCAAATATTTTTATGAAAATTTTAATAATTTTTAAAAGTCAGAAACTATTTTTAAACTAAATAAAATTACTCAAATAAATGGAAAATAGATCAAAAATAGTAAACATCAAGATAAAATTCCACAAAATTTCCAGAAAGTCAGAAATAAGGAAAATGATATTTATGAATATTTTCAGAATTTAAAAATGTCAGAAAGTATTTTTATAACAATTAAGATAAGGAAAATATGTTGAAAGTTATGAAAAATACTAAACATAAAAATAAAAATATGAAGAAATACTCATAAAGTCAGAAATAAATCAAAGTATTTTTGTATATTTTTTCATAATTTTTGGATAAAATATAAAAGAGTTATGAAGTTTTGAAATTTAAAACACTAAAATATAAAATCAGAAAATAAAATAAAACCAAAAAGATGTGGACCATCAGATCATAGTCAAAACACGTTAATAAGCTGATTAAGTAGACCAAATGCATTGTGCTTGATATGAACCTTATTTGAAAATATATTGGATCAGGAAAAAGGCAACCAATAAAAATAAAACAACTGGCGCGCTATCATTGGTTGAGACAAGACATGTCATCGTCTTCAACCTCCAGACACCTTGCAATGGAGATTTCACGAGTTTCTTCAAATGGAAAAATTAGAATCCCAGACTAGTATCATTGGATTTGTCTCTTCAAGATGATTCTAATGGTACCATCGCGTCAAATTTAGATAAACTATGCAAGGTTGTGTTTGAAGAAAACCAGAAAAAAAATAGCGAATACGAAAATCTGGGATATCTCACTCAAAGCTCAATGAAATTTCAAATTATAAAGAGCACGAGGATCAGAAGGACACAAAGAGTAGATTAGCCTTTTATTTGAATCAATTTGGCCAAGAAATCTACCTGAACGAAGTAGTGAGAAGTTTCTCTGAAACTGGACTTCTGTAGATCAATATAGGTCATGATTCTTGAGGATAATTGTATGGTTAGCTTCAATGAAGTTCAATGAAACTAATTGAATGGAGCTTTTGGTGTTTGAAGGTGAGAATGTAAGAAATCAGAAATTCAAATTCAGAGTTCGTATGGGATCTGAACAGGGATAAATTGGGTATCAAAAGCTTGAAAAAATTAATGAGGGATGATCCTCTATTTATAAGGGAGTGAATGGGATCCTTAAGCGTGTGAGATGATGAAGTTTAGAGGGAAATCGTTTGGGTCTGCAGCATGAACAAAGTGTGACTTGTTTAGCATCAAAACTCAGCTAAATCGTGCATTTCATGATGCTAAATGCCTTTGGAAAGTCGCTAAACATGATTAGAAGCAAAAATGCGTGGAAAATTTGTGATTAGAAGCCAAAACAAAGATTTCAAAATCTGACTTATGATGAAACTTCAGTTTCAAGTTACCAAATTCAAATCAATGGCTTTCTCAACTCAAGGGGTCTTAGGGCATGATTCTTGAAGCTTTAGAAAGATGAGGTTAGAAGCTTTGAAATTGGAAAATAATGGGATAAAATGGTTGCTTGAGCTTAAAGTTACAATGAGTCAAAGTTGGAAAAAAGAAGTTTACTTTCCATACTTAGAAACTTTCTATGTTTTTTCTTCAAAAATGACTTATAATGTCTTGCATCCAAACATGGCCTTCCACTTGGAATTTTCTATTGACCAAAAAAAAAATCCATGAAGTAGATCTCTTGAATGAAATTTTGAAACTTGAACCATTCAAAATATCCAAAAACTGAGAGAGTTATGACTTGTTGAAGTTGGCAAAAATTTATAAAATGACCTATAATCTTTTGCATCCATAGGGAATCCTCCATCCATTTTCATACTTTGCACATAAAATAAGGGTTGAAGTTCACATCTTCAAGATAATTATGGAAAAATGATGGGCTCAAGGTGATAAAAATTGATCAAGTTATGATCATTTGAAGTCACACAAAGGAATCTGAGGGTTCATCTGGAGGACTTGTAATCGTTCTTCATCATCAAGTTTCTTACACACAAAAATTCCTTGGAACTTTTGAAGTGATTTGTTAATAACCCTTTTAAGAGAAGGATGTATTTATAATCACTCAAAAATACCAAAATATGAACAAGATATACCCCTTTGAAGTTCAAAACCCTAGCTCCTAGAGCAAGAAAAATGCTTTTGGGAATCTTTGCAATTTTGATCAACCTTCCTGCACCAATACATTTGTCATGCAAATAGAAGTTGTTGAGGATGATAATGAAAAATCAAAGCAACCAACACCACTTCCATATCTTGAGAAATAAAGGATATATTCACTTGTGATCAATGGAAACAAAGACTTTTCCATTTGAGTCAAACTTCTTCCATCAACCCTTGTACTTTTGAACTAATTTTGAAAATCTTAAGGCATGATAAATCATAAAAAGATTTGTCATGATATTACTTCAAAAAATATTTAATGATGAGGCTTGAATCTCAATGAAGCTTGGTTGAGGAATGCACAAAAATGAACTTATGAATCCCTAGATCAACCTTAATGGAATGTATTGTGCTTTCACCTACAACATCAACAATTGGGGGAAAACACTCATTATATTTATTGGTTAAAGGATAATCAATACAAAACATAGATGATCATAAAATACAAGTCAAGGTTCTTGGTGATTCCTCCCAAAGCAAAGCTAAAAATAGGGAGAAGAACCAAACCCTAATGTGTGATCTTGTTGTAATTGATATGATATGACGAAGAGGATCTTAGGGGCAAAAATTGGGCTACAACAGCTGCCCTTATTTAAGTGTCTTCTATCCGGAGATAAAAATGTTAAAATCTACGTGTCGACGCGATTGAAGATACTTAAATATAAAACAAGCCCTATTTTTAGCCCTAAGATACCATTCAATGCTTATGATTATGAATGCAGATGAACAAATCTAAAGGGATGCAAGACACCATTGGGGATGTAAAAGGTAAAAGAGGAAACCAAAGAAAACTTGACCAGGAAAATAAATCACTGGTGAAGAAAAGACGTGACTCTGCTGGGGTAATGACCGAGAGAGGATATAAAGCACCGTCAACTCAAAAATTGAGGAGAGAGAGTGAAGGATAGTGGCGACCGACAAATAACTGTGAACTACCAACTCACTGAGGGGATAGCAAAAAAAGTAGCATCGACCCACCGGGGAAAGGGATGGTAAGATAACACCAATGATTTTCAAGATGTATTCAGTATTCATGACTGCGAACAAATGAATTTCTTCAGAACAATAGAATCTTCAACGACGAACTACCTTCCATAATGACATGGCTACCATCCATCAGAAAGAGATTTCAATGACGAACTACCTTCCATAATGACGAGACTACCATTCATTGGAAAATAACATCTCAACAACGAACTACCTTCTATAATGACAAGGATACCATTCATTGGAGTAATAACATCTCAACAACGAACTACCTTCCATAATGACAAAGCTACCATTCATTGGAATCACAACATCTCAAAAATGAACTACCTTCCATAATGACAAGGCTACCATTCATTGGATTAACAAAAATCTCAACAAAGAACTACCTTCCATAATGACAAGGCTACCATCCATTAGAGTAACAAAATATCAACAACAAACTACCTTCCATAATGACAAGGCTACCATCCATTGGAATAACAAAAATCTCAACCACGAACTATCTTACATAATGACAAGGCTACCATCCATTGTAGTAACAAAATACGAACAATGAACTTATTTCTATAATGACAAGGCTACCATCAATTGGAGTAACAAAATATCAACAACAAACTACCTTCCATAATGAAAAGGCTACAATCCATTGGAGTAATAAAATATCAACAACGAACTACCTTCCATAATGACAAGGCTACCATTCATTGGAGTAACAACATCTTAACAATGAACTACCTTCCATAATGACAAGGCTACCATCAATTGGAGTAACAAAATCTCAACAACGAATTACCTTCCATAATGACAAGGCTACCATCCATTGGAGTAACAAGATATCAACAACGAACTACCTTCCATAATGACAAGGCTACCATCCACTGGAGTAAAAAAATCTCAACAACGAACTACCTTTCATAATGACAAGGCTACCATCCATTGGAGTAACAAGATATCAACAATGAACTACCTTCCATAATGACAAGGCTACCATCCACTGGAGTAAAAAAATCTCAACAACGAACTACCTTTCATAATGACAAGGCTACCATCCATTGGAGTAACAAGATATCAACAATGAACTACCTTCCATAATGACAAGGCCACCATCCATTGGAGTAACAAGATCTGAATCTTCTCTGGGAGCCATCAGATTCACTGGGGGAAGTACAGGTTGCTCAAATAAAGAGACCTGCCTTTTGCTGCTATGAGGAGGAATTGAAAGAATGATTCCTTGAAGAAAGAAGTATGGCTTCTCGGGGAAAGAGATAGAACTTCTTGGGGAAACATCAATATAATTCCTGTTGAGGAGATAAAATCTTCTCGTGCAAAATAAATGCACTTTCTCAAACTAAAGCTCAAAGTTTTCCGAAATCCAAATAATAATATTGTTGAGGGTACCCATTCCAACCAGAAATAAACCGGAATGAAACAGTCAACCAAAACACATCTCCTGAGAAATAATCTCAAGAGGGAATCCCATTCCATTCAGACAAAAAGCTGGAAAAAAAGGCTGAAACATGATTCTTCCAAGAGGAATAGCTCAGTGGGGAAATTGAAAGAATATGCACTTTCTGCTTAAGGTTGGCACTCTATTAGTGAGAGGATAATACAACTCTGTAAAACAGGGTAATATACCAACAATATTTTAAATAATGTAAATGAGCAATGAATATGTATGATAATGGTATGAAAATATGAATGTCATCATGTATATGCTGACTAAACAGACATATAACACTGAGGATAAACATACAAAGACCAAATGGGTACAGTCACTACTCGGCTAAATCACATTTAGGATGGAAATTCCATAAGATAGTAAGCACCAATCGAGGAAACAAATTCCTATTTCATAGATTAAATACACTGGGAAAGAACAAGATCAATAGCAGTAAATTAACACAAATATGGCGATATATCATCTTCACCTAAGTTTAACCAGGGACACCTTACAGACTTCTGCGGGGAAACAAAATGTTCAAGGTTCATACTTCTGCCATGGTTGATTTTACTAGGGAAAAGAAATATCACATCAGTTGTGGATGACAAACTGACTTCATTGGGGGAGGGTAATACCATATCATTGGAGGGGACACCTAGATATATTATTCAATACCGAGAGTGATAATTGCATCAACTTCTCTAGGGAGAAAATATGAAAACCTCATGGGGACAACAATTTCAGAGAAATACATCATCTCAACTTCACCTGGGGAAATCAAGAAATCAAACACTACAACAAGAAACTTATGGGGATTTTAAATCCAATCCAACACTCGGTGGGAGAAAACCCAAAAAAGTTGATAACCATTTCAACACTTCTTCAATAAGACATTGCCCTTGCCTGACTGCCGAGCAAACAAACAATATGCTAGTACTACCGAAAGGATATGTTTCACAAATGAGTCCAATCTCAACATGTACGGGGAGACATGACTTTTATTAAATGAGTGAAGCCTTTCACTGGGGAATATTGGATTAAGTCTTCATATCATGCAAACCTTTGAGCTTATCCGTCCTTGAAGTTACTAATTTTGTTCTCCTTGTATCACAAAATTTAAAGCAATTTGTAAATTCTTTTCAAAGATAATTTTATTATTTGATCTGTTTGCTTTGATCATTACTATCAATAATAAATGAAATATTTATAAACTGAATAAAATAAGAATTGCAAGGAATTGGATAAAAGGATCAAACTTTATTAATAGAATGGTAGTCTGCAAATGGCAAGACTCCATAGATGATTACAAAGTTTGGAACATGGTAATATATATTGGAAAAGATACATTGAATTACAATGACCACTATTCTCCCTAACAACTTTGAATTCCTGAGACGAAACTTCGGTCGAAGAGTAGTAAGGTCCAAGCAGATTGTTGCTCCATTGACCAGGTCTTATCTGATACAGTTACTTCCCAGAAAATCCCTAACTTTTGCCTAGGTTTCCCTTGCGGGTTTTCAACCTACCGGGAAAATTTATTCTGTTTATGTCTCTAATTTTTGCCTAGACCGCCCTTTCTGGTTTTCGGCCTACCGAGACGCTCTTTTTTGCCTAAGACGCCCTTTCAGGTTTTAATCTTAGCGAGTTGTTCTTTTATTTTTCTAGGCGAAGTATTTCTTGACTACATCAGCATTCATAGGACGTGGGAACTCCTCTCCATCAATTGTTTCAAGAATCAGTGCACCGCCAAAGAAGGCTTTCTTGACAACATACGAGCCTTCAAAATTGGGAGTCCACTTGCCCCTAGAATCAGCGTTAAAAGACATGATCTTCCTGAGCGCGAGGTCGCCTTCTCTGAATTCACGAGGTTTTACCTTCTTATCAAAAGCTTTCTTCATTCTCTTCTGGTATAACTGACCATGACACAAGGCTGTCATTCTCTTCTCTTCAATTGAATTCAACTGGTCAAATATGTTCTGGACCCATTTAGCCTCTAATAACTTGGCTTCCATTATTACATGCAAAGAGGGAATTTCAACTTCAATGGGGAGCACTACTTCCATGCCATAAACAATGGAGAATAGGGTTTCTCTTGTTGAAGTGTGTATAAATGTATGATATCCATGCAGAGCAAAAGGGAGCATTTCATGCCAATCTATATAAGTAACAACCATTTTCTGGATTATCTTCTTGATGTTCTTATTGGCCGCTTCAATAGCTCCATTTATCTTTGGTCTGTAGGGAGATGAATTATGGTGAACAATCTTAAATTCCTCTCAAAGTTCAGACATCATTTTGTTATTCAGATTTGAACCATTGTCGGTGACAATCCTGCTTGGCACACCATACCTACATATGAGATTATTCTTGATGAAGCGCACTACCACCTGTTTAGTGACATTAGCATATGAAGCTTCCTCCGCCCATTTGGTAAAATAATCAATTGCCACCAAGATAAAACGATGCCCATTTGATGCCTTTGGTTCAATCATCCTGATCATGTCAATACCCCACATAGAGAAAGGCCATGGGGAAGAAATAACATTGAGAAGTGTCAGAGGTACATGAATTTTATCAGCATAAATTTGGCATTCACTTCTTGGCAAATTTGTAAAAGTCAGATTCCATTGTCAACCAATAGTAACCTACCCCAAGCATCCTTATCATCATTGAATGTCCATTGATATGGGTACCAAATGAACCTTCGTGAACCTCATGCATCAACATGTCTGCTTCGTGTCTATCCAGGCATCTGAGCAAAACCATGTCATGATTTCTTTTATACAGTACATCTTCATTGAGGAAAAAGCTGCCCTCCAACCTTCTCAATGTCTTTCTATCGTTATTTGATGCACCAATTGGGTATTTCTGGGTTCGGAGAAAATGCTTGATATTATAATACCAATTTTTTTCATCTACCGCATCCCCTGGTTCAAACACATGAGCCGGGGTATCCAAACGTCATATCATAATACGAGGCACATCATTCCAAGTATTAACCTGATACATAGAAGCCAGAGTTGCCAAAGCATCCGCCATCTGATTTTCATCACTTGGAATATGATGGAATTCAACTTTGTTGAAGAAGGGTGATAATGTTCTAGCATAATCCTTGTAAGGGATCAAGCTAGGGTGACGAGTATCCAATTCTCCTTGAATCTGATTAACAACCAAATCTGAATCACCATACACATATAGAACCTTGATTCTGAGATTAATGGCCTCCTCAAGACCCATAATGCAAGCCTCATACTCCGCCATATTATTAGTACAATCAAATGTCAACCTTGCAGTAAAACGAATGTGTGATCCATGTGGAGTGATGATCACCACACCAATTCCTTTTCCATAAGAATTCATTGCTCCATCAAATACCATGCCCCAGCGAGATTCAGGATCTGGACCTTCCCCAGGCAAAGGTTCATCATAATCTTTCGCTTTCAAGAACATCACATCCTCATCGGGGAAATCAAACTTGACAGATTGATTATCATCTATCGGTTGGTGAGCAAGATAATCCACCAGCACACTGCCTTTTATGGCCTTTTAAGTGTGGTACTCAATGTCGTATTCCGACAATAACATTTTCCAGCGGGAAATTCTCCCTGTGAGAGCAAGATTTTCAAAGATATACTTAATTGGATCCATTTTGGAAATCAACCAAGTAGTATTATTGAACATATATTATCGCAACCGCTTTTCCGCCCAGGCCAGAGTGCAACATGTCTTCTCCAACATAGAGTATCGTGACTCACAATCATTAAATTTCTTACTGAGGTAGTATATGGCATATTCTTTCTTTCCTGTTTCATCTTGTTGTCCCAAAATGCAGCCCACAGAACCATCCAACACTATTAGATACATGATCAATGGTCTTCCTTCAATAGGAGGGATCAAGATAGGAGGTTCAAGAAGATATTCTTTGATACTTTCAAATTCCCTTTGGCAATCATCTGTCCACACACAACCTTGATCTTTCTTTAGCAACTTAAAGATTGGTTCACATGTTACAGTCATGTGGGAGATAAATCTGGAAATATAATTTAGATGCCCAAGGAAACCTCTAACTTGCTTCTCAGTCCTTGGCGCAGGAATTTCTTGGATCGCTCTGACCTTATCTGGGTCAACTTCAATCCCCTTCTGGCTGACAATGAAATCCAATAACTTCCCTGATCGGACACTGAAGGTGCATTTATTTGGATTCAAGCGGAGATGATACTTCCTCAAATGCTGGAATAACTTCAACAAATCTTTTAAATGCCCTTCTTCAGTATGGGATTTGGCAATTATATCATCCACATATACCACAATTTCCTTGTGCATCAGATCATGGAATAGGGTAGTCATAACCCTCTGGTACATTGCACCAGCATTCTTCAACTCGAAGGGCATCACTCTGTAAAAGAATGTTCCCCAGGGTGTGATAAATGTTGTTTTTTCTATATCCTCAAGATCCATTCTTATTTGATTATATCCTAAAATACGTCCATGAATGAGAATACTTTAAATTTTGTTATGCTATCAACCAGCATATCAATGTGTGGTAACAGGAAATCATCTTTCAGACTAGATTTATTTAGATCTCTGTAATCTACGCATATGGGGACTTTTCCATCTTTCTTTGGTACATGAACAATGTTAGCTATCCATTGAGGATACATGGATGTCACAAGAAAACTGGCATTTATCTATTTTAAGACTTCTTCTTTGATTTTTACTGCCATATCAGTGTGAGTTATTTTCAACTTCTGCTTGACGGACGGACACTCTGGCATCAAAGGCAAATGATTCTCCGATATATCAGTATCTAGGCCCGACATATCTTGGTAAGACCAAGCAAAGATGTCCACATACTATTTCAATAGCTCAATCAACCTGCTCTTCACATCAGGATGCAACAATACTCCAATCTTGACTTTCTTTGTCTCTTCTTCTAAACCCAAATTGATTATTTCCAATGACTCTTTATACGACTGAATGGTATTTTCCTCGTGCTCGAGAAACTGTGAAACCTCTTCTGGAATCTCATGATATTCTTCTTCTTTTGTTCCAAACACAGGATATTCAAAGTTGGGAGAGGGTGCAGGGTCATTGTATTCAACAAGTTTATTAATTAATCTGTACATGTGATTTGTGATTGCTTTTAGAAACTGACACATATATCAAGTGATTATGCAGATTTATTTTACAAATATATTTTATTCAAAAGGGTTTTTTATTATTACCATTTTCCATGAAAAAGTAGAAAAATCAAAAGACACAATTTTGAGAATCAAAGGCAACTTTTATTTATGATTTTAATGATCAAAGCAAACAAATAAGCTCATACAATATTAACTTTCATCTTGGGTAGAATGAAAGCTTTTTGCAAAGAAAAAAATAATTACTTTGAGACATGGATGCAAGAGGGATCATCATAAGTGACCCAGTTCTAGATTCTGACTTTAGGCGTCACATAACCCGGCATTTCCTGATCTTCGTCATCATCCTAAATAGAATTAACTCCAGAAATAGTTGGATGGAGGTAGCCTCCGCTGTGGAAAACATCATGATAGCTGCTCATAGTATAATTTGACTTCAAACTTTCGCCTTTGCCATTCTTGGTTGAGAACCCCAAACCATCCCTATTCTTATTCACGAGAGGATCAGCGACCTATTCCCATACGTTACTGGGACCATTGTGCACAACCTGCTGAGCATCTTTGAATGAAGCCATAGAGTTCTCACTCCCCCTCACATTATCAATAGATAGAGCTTGGAAATGCGTCCCCACAACAGCTTCATCTGCCTCCACAACACTGAAAGATGATAGATGAGATATCAGCAATGCTTGCTCTCCATTTATAATAACCAATTTGCCTTCGCGCACGAACTTCGGATTTTGGTGTAGAGTGGAAGTGACAACCGCTGCTTCGTGTATCCATGGTCTTCCCAGTAGACAACTGTATGCCGGTACAATACCCATGACTTGGAAAGTGTTATGGAATAAATGCGGGCCTATGTGAATAGGAAGATCGACCTCCCCAGTAACTGACTTTCTTAACCCATCGAAAGCTTTGACAATAATACAACTTGGGCGCATAGGAGCCCCTTGATATTTCAACTTCATCAGTGTACTCCTCGGTATCACATTTAAGGCGGATCCATTATCAATCAACACATTTGATAATGAATCATTTTTACAGTTCATTGATATATGGAGAGCTAAATTGTGATTCCTCCCCTCGTCAGAAAATTCATCATCACAAAAGCTTAGGTTATTACATGATGTAGTATTACCCACCACACTACTGAATTGATCTAATGGCATGTCATACTCCACAGAGGCCTGGTCCAACACCTTTATTAAGGATCCTCTATGGGCAGCTGAATTCATCAATAATGCTAAGATATATATTTTTGGAGGAGTCTACAATAACTGATCTACAATTATGTAGTCGCTCATTTTGATTATCTTCAAAATATCATCCACGTCCTTCTCCAAGGTAGCACCACTGGATTCCCCTGCAGCCTTCTTATCTCCAACATTTTCCCCAACCTTTTTTCCAGCATTATCATTTCCTCAAACAACCAGTGCAAATACACGACCATTGCGGGTCACTCTACTAGTCTCAGCAATATTTCCAATGTTAGACAAAGGTTAGATGGGAACTTCCACACCATCCTCTAAAATTGTAGCATTATACTTGTACGGTACAACTTTGTCTGATTTTTAAGGAACGGGCCCTGGCAAGCAAATCACCATAGGGGCAACAACTGGATTGCTACAGTGTTCAATTTCATCAGAGTAAGAATCACTGAAACACAGAACAATCACATTCACACCTTCTTACGAAAATTTGGACATCAAAGAATCATCGTCGGAGAACATACCCTCATCTGAGGAGAAAAATTCATATACAGAAGCATACTCGTCATCTGACTCTTCCTCAGCCAAGCAAACCTCAATCTCATTAACCTCATGGTAATCATCTCTTTTCCCTAAAACCTTGATAGGTCCATTATCCACCAACAAATGAATACCTTTCCTTACAATTGAACATCCTCGGGAATCCCTACATCAAACCTGGGAAGATCCATAGTGGTGCTCTACCTGACCAGCCATGTGGCAGAAAGTAGCATGTAACTTCACAAGATTATCGTTCATATATTCCACCTCAAAGATTTCAAACTCTACAGGACATCCAAAAACCATGCTTACTTCTTCCTCATACTTTTCCCTAGGCCTAATTATATGGATGAGGCCCTCATCCATCATCTCCAGTAAATCAACCTTTATCTTATCACAACCTTGTATATTAATACTACAGATACCATAACCAACATGGTCATGAGTATAGTAACTAAACTCGCAAAGGTCTGCATGCATATTTACCAAGTCTCCTCTAACCAAGTAAATATCATAAATGCGGAAATCCCCTGGACAACCAGCAACCATGTTAACAACATTCACTCCTTCATGTTTTGGGAGAGGATTATATTTTACATTAGGACTAACATCTTTGAAGGACAAAAGGCAAGATCTAACCATTTTTTATACCTCATACTTCAGAGGATAACAATTTTCTACATTATGCCCTGGTGCACCCAGATGAAAAGTGCACGTCTAATTTGCCTTGTAGTACCAAGGTAAAAGGGATGGTATAGCGGGAGGTGGCCTAGTTTGGATAAACTTTTTCTGGATCAATGCTGGGAGTAGCTCTGCATAATTCATAGGGATAGAGTTAAAAGGTTTTCTCCTCTGATTCTTCCCTTGACTTCCTTGAGGGGATGGTCTTTGATAAGTAACTGTAGTCGGAGCCGCATTTACAATCGGAGTTACCGAGCCAACCTGTTGATGGCGCTGATGATTTCTTCTAGAGGTATTAACTCTTTTCTCTTGAATAACAACATTTTTCTCTCCCTCTTTCTTATTAACAAATCCATATGATGGTTTCTTCACATTGCTGGAACCTTCACTTTTTGTGAGACGACCTTCTCTCACAGCCTCTTCCAAACGAACACCCATTCCCACCATTTCAGTAAAATCACTGGATGCACTCGCCACCATTCTTACATAATAGAATGCACCTAGTGTCTTCAGGAAAATATTTGTCATTTATTTTTCTTCCATTGGAGGAATCACTTGGGCGGCTACCTCACCCCATCGATCTGCATTTTCTTTAAATGATTCCATGTCCTTCTGGACCATGACCCTAAGTTGATCACGGTCGGCCGCCATGTCCACATTGTATTTGTACTGTTTGATAAATACTTCACCTAAGTCATTAAAAGAATGAATATTGGCACTGTCCAGGCTCATGTACCATTTCAACGCTGCCCCAGTTAAACTGTTTTGAAAGAAATGAATCAACAAGCGCTGATCATCTGTTTGGGTAGACATTCTCCTTACATACGTCATCAAGTGAGCACGAGGACAAGTGTTGCCCTTGTACTTTTTGAACTCTGGTACTTTGAACTCTGCAGGTATTTTCATATTTGTCACCAAACACATATCATTCACATTCTTCCCAAACAACTCTTTTCCTCTGAGGGCCTTCAAATCTTTTTGCATTTTATCAAACTGGTCTTGAAAATCGTCCATTTGATCGTAGAAACCCAACCTTTCACTTGGTGGAGGAATGGGGTGATACATTTCATCATTAGAAAACGGAACCACATTCACCAAGGGAGGTGCAACATAGTGAATCTCGTTTCTAGCAGCTGGGGTAACATGCACCACATGAGGTGCGGGAGCAGCAACAGTCTGAGTTAGCAGAGCAATCTGAGAATCCTGATTATAACCTTCTAGCATAAAGTTTTCTGGCATTCCCCAAGGATATCCCAGAGGCATACGATTCTGAACAATAACTGGAGTAGCAGAAACAGAAACAATCGGAGCTTCAGTAGTAACTGTTATCTGTTGAGCCTGAGCAATTGTTGTCTGATTCTAAAAAGCCACCAAAGATTCCATCTGAGCAGTGATATTGGGCATACCGGCCTTCAGAGCAGAAACTTCCTCGCGAAACTTGTGATTATCTTGTTGTAGGTTATCCATCTTCCTTCTGAAATTAGTTCGGGTATTGTACTGGTGAGACAGCTTGCTGAACGAAGTAAAGAAGCTCAGTAAGACACCTGGATATGCATAAAAAATGCAAGAAGTATGTACAACATGATACATGATGTGCAATGCACATGATTTATTTTATTATTAATATTTCAAGGGACTTAAATATTTATATACAATTTTGCAAATATCAAAGTAATAACACATTTGAAATGCTGAAAAATCTCATTATAATAACTTCAAAACGGGTTACAACTTGTAGTACAAGTTTCAATAATCACAAGTACAAGATGAAAATAAAGTCTAAAACCCTATAAAAGTAAAGTTGATGGAGATCACTCTACACGCTGACGCTTCCCTGTAAGTCTGGCAATCTGAGCCTTCAACCTATGGTTTTCTTCTACATATTTGGTAGCGGCCTCCTTCCAATCATCTGAATCAAAAAGTGATAAACTAGGGCCTGATTGAGGCTTAGGGGAAAATAAATCCCTTGCCTCTTCATCGTCTCTACAACCCGACTCTCAAGAATCTTAATCAAGTCGTCTTTCTCCTTTAAGTATGCTCGGTAGGAAACCTCTAGAGTCTGACACTTATTCTTCCAAGCTTCTTTTTCCTGTTGCATCCTGACTAAAGCAAGCTAGAGCTCTTCCAGATCATCCAATAAGGGAGGAGTGGTCTTCACAAACATATCAGTCATATGTGCTTCTCGAGAATATGACATCTTCAACTGAATAGCTCTTGCTTGTACCCACTGAAGATAAGGCTCCAAAGAAATAGCCCCCTAGGTCCCAAGTCCTTCCTACTCTTCATGTGAATGTGACGCCAGGCCTTCGCAATCTACTCCCTAGCTTCCTTATGTTCTTCTCCATCTTCCAGGAAGAAACTACTCAAATGAATACTATTTGGCTTATCCCTGATCGGATATCCAAGTTGTCGTCGTACAAGAACAGGGTTGTAGTTAATTTATCCCTTTGTACCGAGAAGAGGTACATTGGGGAAACTACCACAACTGTTGACAATCTCTACATCATGGTAAGCCTGATGATACCAAACAATATCTGAATGAGTAAGTGCCATGATCTTTGGAGCCCAATGAGGTTCCATCCTGACATCCCAGAAAGCATCAGACTGAGGCATATGAGAAGTAAACCACTGATACAACAAAGGCGTGCAGCAGATGATCATCCCTCTATGATAAGAATCCATAAGATAAATAGAGTAATAAGCATCACCCAACAATGTATAAACCGGGTTTCCAATCATAAAGATCATGATGGCATTGATATCAACAAATTTGTCTACATTAGGAAATAAGAAAAAACCGTAAGCAAGTAGAGCAAAGATGGCCTCAAAAGTAACCGTACTCTTCATCCTAGCAAAGTAGCAAGCTTTCTCCAATAATATCTGAGCAGGTAATCCTCTAATCCCTCCTTTGGTAGTCATGTGGGCTTCAACCTCAGACTTCCCCAGATTGATCAAAGTAGAAATCTCATGTGATTTTGGCTCACCCTTCAAACCAGTAAAAGGAACACAATCAGTAATAGGCAAACCCAGCAGATAAGAAAATTCCTCTAATGTAGGCATCAAATGATAGTCAGAGAAAGTAAAGCATTGATACATCGGATCATAGAACTGGACCAAAGTAGAGCAACAATGGACCCATACTTCCTCCGAAAATCCATAGAATACTCAATCTCGGGAATCAGACTCATCAACTCATCCATCTTGGGATCTTTGAAACTGTACTCTCCGGTCTTTCTTTTTCCAGAATCCATAGTCAAAAAGTACTAGAGATATTCATAAATAATCCACTTTTAAGTCCCTTGAAATAAAATGTCTTTAAGAGATGCTCATGGGTGCATGAATGCATGATGCAACAATCACACCCAAGATCACAAACATAGGGTTCATAGGTTCAATGTCACGAGCATGAGGTTGAAGGTAATACCCATAAGCTATGGTCTAAAAGTTATCACCTGCCGAACAAGGTTCTAGAGGTTCCCAGAGTCTACATCCTTCCTTCGGATATTACCAACTTCTCAATTAACTCGGTAATTAGTAATATTCTCAAGAAAAACTCGTCCGAGCATAGTATTGCATGACAACTACTTCCGGATTACTCCGTCGTAGCTTTGCACTACACCTAAAAGGCCAAGATGAGTTAGGTGTTCTATGGTCCTCAGTTTCAGCAGGTTCCCAGGTCGAAAGCAGTATGTCTTCCCGATTACTCAGTAAACGACACTATAGTAAAAGGGGCCTCCATTGAGTGAGGGATCTCATGCCTCCTTTTTTGGGATTACTCCCTCAAAGTTAACATGATTATACCTCCCGTCATATCTTAAGTTTTCCCAAGTCTGGGTATAGGACTTATGAGAAATCACCAAGCACCCTGAAAACCAGGAACATCCAGGCAAACATATATACAACACATAATATACAACAAATAGTTAACACATATACAAAAATAAGTAAAGATAGGCTCAACCCACTTAGGGATGGACCAGCAAGAGGTCAATCTTTCCCTAGTGAAGTCGCTATTTTTTTCTGTAGCAGTAGAAATGTTAAGACTAAGCCATTGGATTATTTTGACTTATACAGATCAAAATAAAAATCGCCACTACACTTTATTGTTTCCAAAGGAATGGGAAAAGAGTGAATAACCCAAAAGACGGGGGAAAGATTCTAGGTAAGGGGGTTGGTTATGCAAATGGAAGGTATTAACACCCCTAAACATCTACGGTACT